>JASDDO010000022.1:220892534-222365793 GCA_030015575.1 Agapanthus africanus
TCGTCGAGTCTGCAACGGTTTCCTGTTTGGAACTCTTCCAACACACCGCCCCTCCATT
This sequence comes from Agapanthus africanus, assembly GCA_030015575.1. Classification (NCBI taxonomy): domain Eukaryota; kingdom Viridiplantae; phylum Streptophyta; class Magnoliopsida; order Asparagales; family Amaryllidaceae; genus Agapanthus; species Agapanthus africanus. The sequence goes on from JASDDO010000022.1 coordinate 220,892,593, forward strand.
GAGGGAAAAGACAAATCCCGAGTGCGACTTAGACTTGTCCTTATCACTTTGGAAGCTCGAATCGGTAGAGGACTCCACCGGGAGTTCTCCGTTACCATACACCAAGAACATCTCTTTAGTCCTTCTCAAGTACTTGAGAATATTCTTCACAGCAATCCAGTGACTCTTCCCAGGATCTGCTTGATACTGACTCACTACACACAGTGAGTATGCTACATCTGGTCTGGTACATAGCATCGCATACATGATAGAGCCTACTGCCGAAGCATAGGGTATCCCTTGCATGCGAGCTCTTTCCAAATCAGTCTTGGGAGTCATCTCTTTGGAGAGAGTGAGTCCAGAGATCGTAGGTAGGTTCCCACTCTTGGATTCTTCCATACTAAACCTCTTTAGTATGGTGTCAATGTACCTGGATTGGGACAATCCTAGTATCCGTTTAGATCTATCTCTATAGATCATAATTCCCAGTATGCTGGAGGCATCACCTAGATCTTTCATTGAGAATCTTTGTGATAAGAAGAGCTTGACCGATTGCAGCATAGGATCATCATTTCCTATCAAGAGTATGCCATCCACGTACAATACGAGGAAGACAACCTTACTCTCTGCAACTTTCTTATAGATACACGGTTCATCTACGTTTTTGATGAAGTCAAACTCTTTGACTAGAACATCAAAGTAGATGTTCCAACTCCGCGATGCTTGCTTTAACCCATAGATGGATTTAAGCATCTGGAACACCTTTCCGCTGCTTCCACTATCTACGAAGCCCTCTGGCTGAGTCATGTATACGCACTCTTCTAAATCACCATTTTGAAAGGCGGTCTTAACATCCATTTGCCAGATTTCGTAGTCATGGTATGCAGCAATGGCAAGTAAGATCCGGATGGACTTAAGCATAGCCACTGGAGAAAAGGTTTCGTCATAATCCACACCTGGTCGTTGACGAAAACCCTTTGCAACAAGTCTAGCTTTGAAAGTCTCAACTTTTCCATCTACACCAAGTTTCCTTTTAAAGATCCATTTGCTCCCAATGGGTTTTACCCCTTCAGGAGTAACTTCCAAAGTCCATACTTTGTTGGTGTACATGAATTCCATCTCAGATCGCATTGCATCCAGCCATTTCACAGAGTCACCACTTGTGATGGCCTACTCGAAACTAGTCGGGTCATCATCTTTCATGATGCAATACTCGCTCCCACCATCAACGAGAAAACTGTAGTATCTCTCAGGTGGATGAGAAACCCTACTAGATCGGCGGAGAGGCTGGGGTTCGTCAGGAACTACTGAATCCTCTGGTTCTACCAAATCTTCTGCTGCAGTTTGTGTTGCTGGAACTTCTTCCAGTTCTACCTCCTTTCCACTAATTTCCTTTGCAAGAAATTCCTTTTCTAAAAAGGTAGCATGCCGAGAAACAAATACCTTTTATTCCTCGGTGTGGTAGAAGATATACCCGCGCGAATGTTTGGGATATCCAATAAACTTACACAGAATAGACCTTGCCCCGAGCTTGTCCAGATTTTGTGTTTTCACATATGCCGGACAACCCCATATCCTAACATAATTAAGATATGGTCTTTTTCCTTTCCATATCTCATATGGAGTGGTTGGCACAGATTTGGTAGGAACCATATTCAATAGGTCTGCAGCTGTTTCCAGTACATATCCCCAGAAGAAAATAGGCAATTCAGCTGTGCTCATCATAGAGCGCACCATATCTAATAGGGTGCGATTCCTCCGCTCCGATATATTGTTGTGCTGTGGTGTATAGGGAGGAGTAAGCTGAGAGAGAATCCCATTCTCTTTTAGATAGTTTAGGAACTCATTGCTCAAGTATTCTCCTCCACGATCAGATCGAAGGATCTTAATACTTTTGTCCGTTTGGTTCTCTACTTCATTCTTATATTCTCTGAATTTCTCAAAAGCTTCAGACTTGTGTCTCATCAGGAACACATGTCCGTATCGTGAGAGATCGTCAGTGAATGTAATGAAGTAAGAAGAACCGTTCCTGGCGTGTGTAGACATGTGACCACATATATCATTATGTACCAGTCCTAAGAGTTCCGTAACTCTTTCTCCGTGTCCACTAAACGGAGTTTTGGTCATTTTTCCTTTGAGACATGAATGACAAGTTTCATAAGATGATAATTCGAACGCATTCAAATATCCATCCTTATGTAACTTAGCTAGTCGTGTCGCATTGATATGACCAAGTCTACAATGCCATAAGTAGGATACGTTCATTTCTAAACTTTTCCTCTTGTTTGTGTTTTGTACAATAAGGACTGTACCTTGATTGAGAATGTATATGCCATTATGTAATGAGCCTGATCCATTCAATTTTTGATTTAGGAAGATCTTCATAACATTATCATGTATAACAAACTCATATCCTTCTTTACTTAATAAAGAAACTGATATAAGGTTGCACATCATGTTCGGTATATAATAGCACTCGTTCAGAATCAATGTATTACTACTTGGTAATACAAGGTGATATTCGCCAACAGCTTTGGCTGCAATATTTGCACCATTCCCTACTGTTACGGAATGGTCACCCATTCCCAGTTCTCTACCTTTACATAGCCCACGTAACAATTTACATATGTGGGATCCTGATCCGGTATCTAATACCCAGGACGTAGAGTGGGCTGAAAAACAGTTCTCAATAACTAACACATCTGAAGAAGATGCATCAACATGCATATTCTTCGTTTGGGTGGCGTGTGAATCCAGACATTCTTCTATTTCCTGCTCAGTCTTATAAACTTATAAGAAAGAACTAGACCAACGTTTCCCTGCTCAGTATAATAAGCGGGTTCAGTCAATACATCCATATTATTATCTTGATTAAAGCCTGACATGGTCGCTACCTCGAAAGAGAGAGAAGAAAACTCTTTAGTGTATGCTCTTGCAAGATTAGATTGGTTATTTTCTTATCTAATCAAGATGTCACCCACTGTTTTTATCAAATCTTCGTTCAAACCCTAAAAGGAAAGACTAGCCGGGATTAATTACACCCTACAATTTTGTCAATCTTTCAGCCAGATCAGTGTTGATACTTTGAGGAAGGTTCCCCGTGCTTTCGCACGGACCTAATTAAAATAAACCTAATTTTCCCAGAGGCTTAATCCCGTTAACACCTTTCTAGACACCTACTTGATCGGCTAATTGTCCTGTGTAAAATTCTCCCAGGAATAACTCTTACTTGCAGTGGGTATCAGGATCCATCTATCTCATAGAAGGTATGCAATCTCATTGCAAATTTCAACTCATGAAATTCCCGATAATACTTTTTCTCCTAGCATCTTATGACCTTGACGCAGGCCAACAAACCATAGTCCGCTAGTCAAGTTCAACCCGTACATTTCTTGATTGAATTAAACCCACCCGTACGACCCTTGACGCAGGCCAACAAAGTCGTATGACTACACTAATCCAATCATATCTCATGTTACAGATAAGTAATAGTTAGCTACCGCATACTACACCTTGACGCAGGCCAACAAACGTAGCACGAATACTAAGTAATATCTATCTGAAATGTCGGAGGGCTACACAGGTTTTTCAGAAAATCATAAGCGTAATGAACTTGATATCGTTGTAGAAACAAGTGATTTTGAAAAAGAGTGTTTTTGAGGCTTTTCTAGTTTCGCTAAAGAGGTCACTCCCGGTGAAGGGATCTCGGCTCTTTCCTTATCGAATAAGGTGCAGGATATTTCACAAATACCGCTGTGCAAAGCAATAACTATAGAAGCAATCAAAAACTAAACCGTGAGTTTGTAGCAACTACCAGTTTTGCTAAAGAGGTCACTCCCGGTGAAGGGATCTCGGCTCTTTCCTCATCGAATAAGGTGCAGGGTATATCATATACACCGCTGTGCAAAGGAAGACTGTAGTTACCTTTTTTATAAAGTTTTGATTCTACAACATCTTTTAGGTTTCTTTTCTTTTATTAATCTCATTAATAAATCCCACCAGTTAATGCTTCCTAAGCATCACAGAAAAAAAGAAAGCAGTAATATTTATATATCAACACATATATATATAGTATAAGCATTCGTCTCAGGAAGTAATATAATCTCATCACAGAACATTGCAGCAGAAGATAACATAAGAAATATTGGAAATACTAGGACGTCCGTATTTTATTTCTTGCCTGTATAAAACACGGATTCCACGGTCGTGATGAATAGCCAAACCCACATCCCTAGACCCCTACGAGAGCGGCAAGCAACTCTGCCAATTCTAGGGTTAGGAGACCCGGTCTCGACTCCTCGAGATGGCCTCCCACTGTACCCTAGAACCCGGTTACTTATGCTCCCCTCCTTGGGTCTACCAAATGCGGAAAAGTAAATAATATACAATGGTGACATCATCCTCAACCTGGAAGTGCCCCAATAAAAGAATATTACATTCAATGAATTTTACATGAATGAAAATAAAAACCCTCATCTCACATAAAACCCCCGGCTATTCAGAACACGACGATCCAATATAACATATCACAGGAACACATAATATCTCATATCATCAACGTAAGCAAGTATGCGTATCCCGATTGTCGTTGATGTATAGTAATGAAGCCGGCGATACACCTCATACCACGCTTACGGTCACAGAAAAGAAAGTGTAAAACTACAACATTTGGGATCCACAATCACTTTAGATATCTTAAATCCGAAATATCACATACTTCACATTTCATTCCTAACTACATGAATTCCACATATTGTATCACATTCCCGATAAATAGACAATATTAAACTTTCCGATCGAATAATCAAATACCCAATATTTCCCAAATAGCTCAACACTTGAGCGGAGTTAAAAAAAAAATCCCAGAACATGTCGCAGCCCCAATGAACCAGCCGTAGAAGGGTCAAACCAACGCCTCGCATGTGGCAACGCCAAACTACCATAAACCCTAGGGTTCAGTGGCAGTTTTGACGGTCACATATTCGAGTTAAGGTTACGTTCTTCTAGAGGGTCCACAGATATGCTTGCATGTTTTTCCGAAAGATTCAAACCCAAGAAAAATTCAACACTTGAAAGTTTTTCGTGTCGGGAAAAAGTGAGTTATTGATATCCGTTCGAACATTTTAACACGTTCTAAATTATCCCGAAAACAAAACAAAGTTAAACTTTCCGATCGAATCAACGAATACAAAAGATCTCCAGAACACTCAACACTTGAGTAATATTAAAAATTCCCAAAAGTATATAATAATACCTACGGATAAACCCTACAAATACGAGTACCTAATTCCCATGTACGGCCGCGGCGACTTGAGGGCATTAAGGTTTCGTATTTTACAGTAATCCTTAGAATTCCCTGCTGAATTTTCTGAGTATTTTAATATGGAAAAAATCATATTTTTAAAAAATTTCCAGAGAGGGATCCAAAATAGACGTTTCGGGGTTCGATCGGACTTTTAACTTCGTATACACGTCGCCTAATGCTCTAGCTTGGCTTTGATACCACTGTAGGGTTACTAGGCACTCTCACAAAGGTCTATAAGGCATCAACCATGCCCGATTTAAAATTTAGAAGTGCCGAACAACCTAAAGCGAGGATCTTTGCGAGATTATTAGGGTTAACAAAGCATGTAAACATCTTTACATCTAAGAGAGAGGGATTACAACCTTTGTAGTACGCTCCTTCGCTTCATAAGCTCCGAGTAGTAGTCCCTTCGCCGCGATCCATGATCTCCCAGACTCAAGAGAGGCTCCACAAGCCGAACGATCCATGCTTGCTTGAAGTCTTCCTTTTCGAAGATGATCTATCTTGAAGAATCTTTAACTCAAGCTCCCACTTCTCTAATCAAATATTAGAGAAGTGAACACCCTAATCTAAGTGGATAGAATAGATGAGGATGATGAAGTAGGAATTTAGCTCTCTTTTATTTTCAAATTCTCACACTAATTCATCACAAAACCAAAAATTAGAAAGCTTTTCAAGGAGGAAGAAGAAGATGATTTCTTTTGTGATGAATAATGAAATTGTTATCTCAAATACAAATGCAACCCATGGTTAATGATGAAAGGGCTAACCATTGTAGAGATTTAACTAGGGTAAAAGGGTTTGGGTTGGGTTAGAAAATATCTCCAAAATATCAACACATAATATCTTTGCTTAAAACAAAACAAAAGCTTCTAGAAGCTTCAAAAAAAGTCTAACCCAAATCAAACCCTAACCATATTTAATCTCCACTAAACATGTGGCATTTGTAAACATAACTTGTTACATTATTATATATCACATATATAATATATTTTTGTAACAAAAGAAAATAATACAATTAACATATATCGCATATATATCAATGTATTATTCGGTGAAAAAATGAATCAATAAAGCGAGCCAATATTAGTTAATGTAATGTAATATATCACATATATAATTATACATTAAATTATCGAATCAACACTTGATTCGACAATCCGGCTATATCGCATATAACCGACTAATATTTCATGTACCGATTCATCGAATCAACACATGATCCGATGACCCGGCTAATATCAAATATCGCGAGAATATAATACGGTATCTCATATCGTATTATTCTCGGTCCCGCACATATCACATTTGTTCTCCTACTCCGTTTTGCCTGAGTCAAGAAACCTCTGTGTAGAACTCTAAAGAATAGTCAATACGCCGGCAGTAGGTGATGATCATATCAAACACCCACAAGCTGCAAGGGGTAAGCTAAACGTAACAGCCACCCAGGTATTGAGCGATCAGAAGATCAACAAGCTAGCCTGTACATTCTCCTGTGAATCCAATCAGTAACACTCCCGTACATTCCGGTCTCTTCGTCTGATATGTCGCATATCTAGTCTAAGGGTGGTAAACGTCAGACCCCAGTAACCGATAAGTCATGTCAATGTGAGGCTCATAACAGGTTGAGAACCTACTGATAACACTTACCAGTAGTACTCTATATCCGCCCTGGCCAGGGACTTCCAGTTATAGCCAATCGAACACAGCACAATATCAACTCCCTATACCAGGATAGACGAATCCCCTCCTATCGTTCTTTGCCTCCATGTGATTCGGGACTGTACCCAAAAGCCACCGTTTTGCACGCCCTCTTGGACGTGGTAAGGTGGAAATCAAAGCACAGAGGGAATCACACAAGACTCTATGATGATCTCGGGTCTACAGACTAACCTTTACCAGTGTCACCGGAGAACTGCCATCTGACGTAAGGTATTATACCTACTGGGAGTTCTCGGCGAGACCGATCAGTGTACCCAGTCTCCACTGAGCACCCGTACACCATCTTTGATGTCAAAACACCGATGGATATGGGATCATCCATCGCCCATCATATGGGTCAAGATGCGTATAAGCTAGTCTACTCTGGTGTATCGATGCCCTGTCTCGATACACCCTCGACTAGGAACAATTATAGGATATACTCGTTGACCACTAGTATGATCTCTTCATAGTCCCAGTAGTCGAGTACATATCCTAAGGACTTTATCAACATGTGAGAGCAAGACAGTAAACTAATACAAATCAACATGTTAAGATAAAGTGAAACCAAATAGCATACTATCATGTCGGGCAAGAAAGTCCTCTCTCTATATATATCCATGCATCCACTATAATATACATCATATGTACAATAATGGCCTCTAGGGCATACATATAACTAACAGTTGAGAAGCTTTGGAAGATCAGCTTCTATCTTATGCATGTTGAAATTCAACATGAACTGAGAGAAGTTATGAGGAAGAGACTGTAGAATCAAGTCAATGTAAAACTCGTCCTCTAACACGCATCCCAGGTTTGCGAGCTCTTCAATGAGACTGATCATCTATAGAATATGTTCTCCTACAGGTGATCCGACAACCAACTTCATCCGGAATAATTTCTTTGAGGTCTCGTACCTTGTGATACGAGAGCGCTCTCCATACAAATCCTTGGAATGGAGGAAAATGGATTTTATGTCCATTTTTCATGCTGCTTCTGAACTTCATTATTCATTGAAGCCAGCGCAATGCTTCTAGCTTTTTCAAAATTTAGGTCCCATGTTTTGTGGGCCTCGATATCTACAACCGTGGAATCCGACCCTAGGAACTGGGGAGCAGTACTGTTGAGGACATATGCCACTTTGTCATAAGTGAGTACAATATTGACGTTCCCCAGCCAATCTTTATAGTTTGGCCCAGTCAGTGTATTTTTTCGAGTAGTAGTTTAAATCCTATCATGGTTGCTGCCAGAGAGAGAGAGAAAAGAAACACTAAGCATATGCTTTTGTAAAATTAGATTGGTTTATTATTTTATCTAACAAGGATGGTTCCCACTGTTTTTTCGAATTCTCCATCAAACCTTAAAAAGTGAATTAGTCGGGATCATTTACACTTTACAAGTTCGCTAACCGTTCAGCTAGGTGGGTGTTGGTACTCTGAGGGAGGTTCACCATGCTCTCGCACGAACCTAATTAAAATAAACCCCATTTTCGCAGAGGCATAGCCCTGTTAACACTTTCTAGACAACTAATAGGTTAGCTAATTGTGAAATAAAAAAAATATCTCCTAAGAGTAATCCTGCTCATCAGTGGGATCGGGATCAAACTATCATCATGTGATGACCTAGATAGAAGCCACTCTAGTCACCACTCAAGAAGGCATGCTTAATCTGCAATTTTCCATTATGTTTGAAACTCCTTATGTGGTTTTTTCCCCAAGCTCTTATGACCTTGACAAAGACCAACAAATCATAAGACGCAAGTCAAGTTCTTCCCTTCATTGTCCTGATTAATTTAGACCCACCCATACTCACCCTTGACGAAAGCCAACAAGGCTGTACGACTGTCCTAAACTGTAACATTTCAGAAAAATACAATATTATTTTTGGGAATTTTTATAATTAAATAATAAATATTATGAATATTTTAATATCCGGTATAATTAAATACCGATAAATCGGAAAATATTTGGAAAATTATAGAAATTACTGAAATGAGGGTGCTTTATGTGATTTATGCAAATTAAAAATTTTATAATTAATTATACTCTATTTTAATTCTAATCGCAATTAAATATCGCTAATCACGCATTAAGCTTGATTTGTGCACATGACATGCACCATGTCATATTTCATATTTTACATTTTTCTAGCATGTCTTTTTCTTTTTCTATGCATAGTTTTAATTTAAAAGAGAAGAGAAAAGAAAAGAAATGAAAAAGAAAAGGAATAAAATATAGAAGTATGGGCATGAGAGAGAAGAGAGAGGTGAGAGGACAAACCTTGGTCATAGCCCTTTGTTTCATTCATCATCTTCATCCCCATGGCATCCCTCTTCCCTCTACCACCTCAACCCCTCATTTCATCATCAAAAACACATCAAAAGTCCATCCCTATTTCATTAAAAACATGCACAAGTTTCATACAAACACTTTGGAACAAGAAAAATCGGATTTTGAAGACTTGGGGCAACTCAAGAAATTTCTTGAGTTGCCAAATGAGATAATTCTTACACAATTAGTGTAGTATTTCATTCATTTTACTTTTCATGCAAGTTTAGAAGTGATATTGTGATGTTTAGTGAGGTTAGAAAATTCCAAGTTAGGATTTTGATGAAAACTTGAGTAGTGAAGTGTAATTATGGTTAGTAGAGGCCATACAACCCTACTATGATTGTATTTTGGATCTAAACCTGAGACTAAATCCCAAACCACAAACTTAGAAATCCCAGATATCGGATTTTGTGGATTCTGTGAGGATGTATTGGTATCTGCTATCACCCAGGACACCTGAAAAATATTTAGCAAACAAAGAGAGATGTACAGGCATCCTAGAACCTATACCCAAAACCCAGGACCCCCACACAATGTCGGGGCCGCAGATTTATTGTTCCTGGCCGCAATTTGCGGCCAGGGTAGAGTCATTTTGGTCCGTATTGGTTTCATGGCTCATTCATCAGTAAATTAGACTCTACACATATGCAAAATTGGCTAATTTCATTTAGGGTAAAATCTGGAGTTGTTTTCTTCAAATGATGCCTTATTTTACTACTTCATTTTAACTTGATTTTTGGTATTTGAAATTTAAATTCCGTCGTGTGGCATTCAAACGTCAATGACTAGGGTTATTTGTCGTGTTTTGCATTCGAGGCTATAGGTTTTAACCTATGAGCGAACCACGTGCCGTATTGGTTTTCCGACTTGATTTTAATAAGTTTTTGCTATTGTATAATGGTTCTAGGTACCCTCGCGTGGATTCCGAGATGAAGCACCTCGTCTTCGGCAAGCAAGGATCAAGGTGAGTAGATCTATATCTACGGAGGAAGTCAGGTGGATGGCGTATAACACCCCCGCAGTTCGAAGTGTAGTATACGAATACGTTTACATACATACATACATAAATACATACATACATACATACATACATACATACATACATACATACATATATATGCTTTTATGAGACTAGATGACTATCTAGATGGACTTTAGGAGTTCATGGATAAATTTTAGTGTAATTGGATGATAGTGTCGTTAGTTAGTTGTAGTCGCGAACTTTAGAGTAAAGATTTGCATACACGCATACATACACACTTGCATACATTTTACCTCTTGTACGTATATGGGGATATGTATATATATATGTATATATATATATATATACACACACATAAGTATGGGACTATGTATATATATATATATATATATATACGTATACATATACATGGATGATGAGGATTGTATACGATATTTGGAAATGGGTCGATGAGATTGGGCATGGTGCCATGAGATCGGTGATGTGACATGTTCATATTATGAGATACGACATGATTAGTATAGCGGGTCTTTAGGCGACGTGTTTTCATACACACGCATATATATATGTAGATGGTATCGGTATGTACTAGACTTAAATCAGTACCCCTAATGCAGGATATGAGGATAAAGATACTAGATGAATGATGTGATACTATGATAATTGACCTGTACCCAGATTGGGATGCCGTACGATTGATTTACCGTACGAGCTATATATTGATGATAGATCCGCACTCATGACTCGAGGATGTCATGTTATATATGGTATCATATGTGATACAATTGAGGCCGGATCACCGACTATTATATATATATCGACACATATTAGGTGGTTTTCCTTACCTTTTTTATTAGCATGTTAGTTTAGTGATGTAGTTTACTTTTAGATGTTAGACTAGACTCGAGTCATACCTATTTCAAAATTAACGAATCATGGGTATTTTAAAGACAGGACAAGGGATTCTATGGATATTTCAAACGACGTACCTTTTTCTTAAAAACACCGTAACCCTATTCTCTAAACACCACGATTTGTATTATTTAAAATGTCAAACTGTATGACTCATATATAAATGTATATTCTTACATGTTGCGTTATTATCCATGTTCTGCATATTATTGTTGTTTGCATCGCATTGTATGCTTATATTGTGTTTTCATTAGTTATTAATAAAATCAAGCTGTCAGGACACCAGCACCATTACCGATGATGCGTATGCTCCACGTACACCTGCTTTCCGGCTCACACACATCATCATCGGTAATTGCTATGTCACGTACACATTAGAAAATACTACTTCATTAGTATAAAATGTTAGCTGGTAGATTTGACATGGTACTAGTGAGCTTGCTTTTATATGTTAGTTTAGACATTTCATTTATTACTGTGATTTTCATGCATATTTATATATTCATTTGCCATGACATTATTGGCCAGTCCGGATTGTCGGAACCTAATATTATAAATTCATTGTTTATTTACCCTTGAGATTTGGGATTTTGGATATCCATGAGATTTCTGGATTTGGAGAAACCGCAAGGATTTTATAAACTGATTATCAGTTTTAAATGAAAGTTTCGGTTTTCTCATGATATGATTTGAGATATGTCCACCATGAGTTTCTCGGCTCTTGAGCAATATCATACACCCGATTCGAGGAGGAGGAGGAACCGTCAGTGGGTGCATGGTGGACCCGGTGCGGTACCCCAGAGCGAGAAGGTCGCAGATGATGGTGTTGAACCAGTGATAGGGGAGCACTACTAACCGGTGATTGTATTGTGACTCGACGGATATCTGGAGGATACCGATCTAAGTACAGGCCAGTCTGGATAGCCGGAGCCTGGGGTTTTGAGATTTGATGATATGGGCCAGTCGGGAGAGCCAGAGCCGTAGATATTAAGATTCGAGGTTAAGGCCAGTCCGGATTGCCGAAGCCTGAGATATTGAGATATTAGGATTTATGTTTTGTGTCGATGCTTGACACTGATTTCATGTTGATTTCATTGATGATAACTCGATTTATAAATATACAGAAATCTCACTAAATTAAGAAAACGGTTTCACATACATGATGTATTCTGTTTTCATTATATTATATTCATACCTCATATTTATGATACGTTGCTACCTGAGGCACTGACACGAGCAATTGGTATTACACTTATGTATAGATGTTTACCCTTGCCACCTTATCATGCTTCAGACTTTATCATTTTAAGGTTATATATTATGATCGTATTGACCTAGGATTGAGTCATACATACGATTTCTGCTCTGTGATGTTTTCTACTCACGAGTTGGCAACTCACCCCCGTTGTGCCACAGTTCTTGCAGGTTTTGCAGTACAGGTTTCGTTGCGGCTTTGCTGGCACACTGCTATCATTTCGGGTGATTTCTTTAGTAGGTGGGTTCACTTGCATCGTGAACACCATTGTACTTTATTTATTCAGTTGTATCTAGTAACTGTTTATAACATAATATTGCATTTTGTATTCCCCATTCTTATGCATTTAAGAATAAAAACAGGTGCTTTTGACCCATGCCTGCTGTATGTTACAGGTTACAGGTTGTTGGAGCAAAAACAGTGAAAAACACAAAAGACGACACAAAAGAAGGACTTTTGACCAACAAATAGGAGGATCTTAGCCAAGCCTAAACGAAGAGTAGTTCACAGTCAACAAGGCAACTCTAGGTCCAAATTGTCATGGCAAACGGTTAAAGGATCGGTACAAGTGTTCACTGAAGATCTGGAATCACTGTAGAAGCCCAAATGGAAAAAGAACTGAAGAAATAAAAATAACAGAAGAACCTGAAGAATCCCAGAAAAGCCCATCAGATGACCCCACCAACGGGCCGCGGAACCGCGGCCCAAGCGCGCCCATGTCGCGGTTCCGCGGCTGTTTGAAGCCCTAGTGCGCAGGAAATTTTACCATAATTTGTGGCGGCTTTGGAAAGATTTTTCTAGGGGTATATTTGTAATTGTAGACATGCGGTGCAATTGTAAACCTAGGGTTTCTATGTCCTATAAATAGAACCCAAGACCTTGTATTTTCTCATGCCTCTACTCATGAATAAAATTCTGTTTTCTTGAAGTTAGAGCGCATCAACTGTAAGTAGGTTATTTTCCTTGCAGTAGTTGTAGTTTTTCATATCTGCTCTTATTTTCTCGCCTTAGTTTAAATTAGTTTAGTTTTTATTAACTTGCAATCGATGTTTTCTCTCTTTAATAAAATCATGTCTTTTTTCATCCCCTCAATGAGCGAGTAGTTTCCTCGCTTGTTAGGGTTAGGAATAGGGAATCCTTTGAGAGATGAAGATCTCTCATCTCTTTTCGTTGCCAAACTTTTATGAACATTAGAACTCCATGCATACCTTTTTATTCCGCTCCCTACGGCACTTTTACCCTCAAGGTAACGGTGAATTCCGTAGTCTAAAGGCCCGGATTTTAAGGTTTTCCATGGAGGTTAGGTCAAAGATTAATAAAGGAAGGACAAGGGTTTAGAGGAAGAATCAATCTTCCCAATCATCCTAATCCCCTTTATAAATATTTACCATAACACTAATATGATATCTTTAATTAATGGCAATGGAAAGAGATGAAGATCTTTGTTTACCAAATTTTCCCTAGACCTAATCCTAGCAAGTTTCTAATCCTAGTCTCATACAACTTCAATTTTTGGTTTAATAATCAATCCGAACACCCTTCGGAATTAACTCGTAAGAACTTAAAGGAAATTTTCACATCCCTGTGGACCGACCCGTATTCACCGGCTAGCTGCAAAGCGACGCCGTTCTTGATTGCGGTAAATATTTTTGATCGACAAAACCTCTCTTAATCAAATGGCGCCGTTGCCGGGGATGGCGTAAAATTTCCTTTTTGCAATTTCGGGTTAATCTTTAATTAAAAAAATCATAAAAATCTGAAAAATCAAAAAATATAAAAATTCTATCATCTTTTATTGTTTGAAGGGTTTTCTTTGTGGATCTTTGCAGAATTGACGGATCTGAAACAACACAGAAGGAGAATCAGGAACGGGTACATCAGAATAGAGGTAGATTGCTACAGAAGAGCCGTACAAAATTTTTCGGAGCACGATCTCTCCTTCTCACCGCAAAACCGCGGCCTAGGGGTGGTATATGCGGCGGAACCGCGGTCTGGTGGAGCCCTCTCTGCACGAAATTTGCTTGGTTAGTTTCCTCATTCTCCCCGCTGCAAATCCCGATATATCTTTTGCCAAATCTTCTGCAGAATTGTTTGCGCTAAAAATCTTCTTCCCCTTCCAATAATTGATTTTTTGCAGGATTCTTTGCGCCGCGCAAAAAAGCAAATTGATTGCAACTGATTTACTGCTTTGCATACTTTAATCTGACTTTAAGGGGCTATTGACCAATTCAGATTGGGTGAGGATTTCATCACCCTTCCCAGGATCCCAGAAATCACTTAAAGCATTTGCATTGACCACTTTTAATTTAAAAAATATTAGACTCAGCCCTAAGGACGTCGAGCTCAATAGGACAAAGGACTAGTATAGGCATCGACCGTTTATCCTAACTGATTTTGCGGTGTCTAGGCTAGTGGTTTTTAATTAGGCCCACTGTCGTGGTGGTTCCTTCCCACTTACCTGGCCGTACTTGTCGGTGAAGAGGCGGTTTGAGGTCCTATCTCTAGCCCTTTGGAACAGTTAGGAGCTGTCTAGCTGACCTAGGTGACCCTAGACTTAGGCCTGATTGTGCATGTGTGGTTAATTGCATTTGTGTCACAAGTCTCTTTTCAAAATCTTTTTGCAAAAGCACACATAAAAAATAGAAGAAAAAGGGAAAAATCTTTTCAAAACTTGCAACTTGTCGCTAAAGAATCTTTGCACTCACTTACACCACTTCTTCTCATCGACGTTTTCTTACCTTCACAGTTTGTCTTTCATCTTTCGACAACACTAACCCTTTTAGTGTATGTCCGGTTGGACTAGGGACCCTAGCGCCCGATTAGTCCGTGTTTCGTTGGTACCGACCGACGAACCTTTCGACTCCGAAGTCGAAATCTTGTCCACTTCTTCACTTTCACCATCACATTCTTCCGAAGGTATGTCGGGATACGATCCTAACAACACCTTACCGACGGGAATGATTCCACCTCCGCCAGGTGCGAATAACCCGAATCTTCCGCCTGTCGAAGCGCCCGCACGAGTCGCGCTCCAGGATCTTTTCTACCCCATCCGCACCGCCCTTCCTACTTGTCTTTCCCTTCCACCGGCTAATGGGGAAAATTTTGAGATCAAACCCCCACTTCATCAATAAGCTGCGTAAGTTTCATGGTTTGGAATCCGAAGATGCATATATCTTTATCAACAAATTCCAAAACGTTTGCACCATGATGAAAACTACCCAATTAAGTGATGACGCTATAAGGCTAAGGGTCATTCCTTTCACCTTATGTGACCTAGCCGAGAAGTGGCTATACAGCACCGCATCACACTCAATTAGAAATTGGGACGAGTTTGTGAAAGCTTTTCTTAAAAAGTTCTATCCTCATCACAAAACTGCTAAAATCCGTAATGAGATTATACAATTTTCACAGCTTCCTGCCGAACCATTTTGGAAATGTTTTGAAAGATTTAAAGACCTTCTCGTTCAATGCCCTCACCATGGAATCGAAAGATGGCAACTTTGCCAAACATTATACGAGGGATTGAACCCAGCAACGAAGCAGTTGCTAGAAACCATTAGTCAAGGTCACTTTCTGTCCAAATCTAGTGAGGAAGCGTGGCAGTTTCTTGAGGATCTTAGTGAGCCAACAATTCAATGGGAGAGCACCAAGACCACATCATCTTCTTCTATTGGTCAACCTAGGGCAGGCATACATCAAGTAGAGATGTCAATTGCTATGAAGGCCGAGATGGCCGCTCTTACGAAAAAGCTAGAAGCGCTTGAGACCAAAATCTCAGCACCTTCTCCTGCCCCTGTTGTGCCCCCACGAACTGTTTGTGCTTGTTGTTCGGATCCATCACATCTCACCGAAGAGTGTCCTTACACTGCATCTACTTAAGGACAAGATCAAGTCAATGCTGCATTTCAGCAACGACAAAGAAATGATCCATACTCTTCAACATACAATCCGGGTTGGAAGAGCCACCCTAATTTCGCTTGGAACCAAAATCAACAATCCCAAGAAAACAACAATTTTCAAAGGGCTCCTCCTCCACAACAACAAGCACCTCCACAAGCTCAATTTCAGCAGCCTCTCCAACAGCAACCTTACCCTAATCAGATGAACAATTTTGTGCCCAACAATTTTGTTCCCCCTCAAAATGCTGTTAGCTCGCTCGAAAGAAGTCTAGAAGCATTCCTAAAGCAATCTGCACAGTCCACAGCTAGGATAGAGACTTCTGTTCAATCTTTGGTGCAAAACAGTGCCTCACATGATCAAAGCATCAAAGCTATTGAGGCACAAATTGCACAACTCAACGCAGCATTGAAAGAGCGAGAGAAAGGAAAGCTTCCGTCTCAACCACTCCCAAATCCCGGTCATGCACATGTTGCACATGAACAACAGAATCATAACGTGAATGATGTGACTACGTTGAGATCCGGAAAAGTGCTGCAAAACAATGTGGGTATTCACCATGACACCTCTGCCGGTGGTTCTTCATCTTCCTCTTCTTCTTCGTTAGAGCCTTTTCTCCATCCTTCACATGGCTCTACTTCTTCTAGCTCGAACGGACCCTCTTCTCACAACACGAACACATCTACACGGGGTTCCGTTCCAACTCAACAATCTGATCCGCAAAAATTGGACTCAACAACTTTTCAAAATGTTCCTTTTACAAATCGGTTGAGATCCAATAAACCAACTCCACAGATGAAGAAGATTGTAGAGTTGTTCAAACAGGTTAGCATAAATATCCCTCTTTTGGATGCAATCCAACAAGTTCCTTCATATGCAAAAATCTTAAAGGACTTATGCACCAAAAAGAGGAAGTCACAAGTACCAAAGAAAGTTTTCGTGGCTAGTGCTGTTAGTGATGCTCTTGTCAATTCTTTACCCCCAAAGCACAAGGACCCCGGCTGTCCTACTATTTCAATCACAATTGGGAACAAGACCATCAATAGAGCACTATTAGATCTTGGTGCTAGTGTCAATTTGCTACCCTATTCGGTGCACGAACAATTAGGCGTTGGAGAGCTTAAGCCTACTCATTGCACTCTCCAAATGGCTGACCGATCAATCACCCACCCTAGGGGAGAGTTGGAGGATGTGTTAATTAGAGTAGGGGATTTCATTTTTCCCGTGGACTTTATTGTTATGGATACACAGCCTGTCGCTAACCCCCGTAATCAAATTCCGGTGATACTTGGTCGACCATTCCTCGCGACTTCTAACGCGGTAATCAACTGTCGTAACGGTTCAATGAATCTATCTTTCGGCAAGATGATAGTTGAACTTAACATTTTCAAGTTAGGAAGTCAGCCTTACGAGCCTAATTCTAGCATACTTGATGTGTGCTCGATCGATGAGATCGCGGAGGAGGACTGTGAGTTCGAGAATTTCATGTTTGATCACAGTAATATTGACGCCACTAGTGTGTTCCTCCTAGAATCCGACGCAGCTCTCACGACGGACAAGGATTATGAGTGCTTCACCTTTGTTGATGATCTTGAAGACTCTCCACTCGAGTTTGAGTCTTTTGTTTTTTCGGATGAGTTAGTTGAACCATCCGACTCGGTAGCGTACACTCAATTTGAACCTTTGATGGAATCCTTCGAGTTTGAAACAATTACTCTATTGTTACCATCTATTGTTTCACCACCGAAACTCGAACTAAAGCTTTTGCCTTCGCACCTAAAATATGCTTATCTAGGTGAAAATGAGACCTTACCAGTTATCATATCGGCCTCTCTAGCTCTTGAGCAAGAGAGGGCTCTTTTAACGGTCTTATACAATAATCGGCAAGCTTTCGGCTGGTCTATGGTGGACATCAAGGGGATTAGTTCCCTTATAGTCGAACATCATATACACTTGATGGATGATGCCAAGCCGGCAAGGGATCCACAAAGACGCCTCAACCCCATCATGAAAGAGGCGGTCAAGAAGGAGATTGTTAAGTGTCTTGATAGCGGTATCATTTACCCTATCTCGGATAGCCAATGGGTTAGTCCCATTCATGTCGTGCCAAAGAAATCGGGCATCACGGTCATCACCAATGAGGCAAATGAGTTAATTCCCACTCGCACCCAAATCGGGTGGCGAGTTTGCATCGACTACCGAAAACTCAATGCCGCGAAAAGGAAGGACCACTTTCCTTTACCATTCATTGACCAAATGCTAGAATGATTGGCGGGGCACGAATTCTACTGCTTTTTAGATGGCTATTCCGGTTATAATCAAGTCCCCATAGCCAAAGAGGATCAAGACAAGACTACATTTACTTGTCCCTTTGGCACTTTTGCTTATCGTCGGATGCCCTTTGGGTTATGCAATGCACCAGCTACATTTCAGCGGTGTATGATGGGGATCTTTTCGGACATGGTGGAGAAGTTTTTGGAAATCTTTATGGATGATTTCTCCATTTTTGGTGACTCCTTCGACGAGTGTTTACGACATCTTGACGCAGTTCTTACCCGCTGTAGGGAGAAGAATCTAACTTTGAATTGGGGGAAATGCCACTTTATGGTACGAGAAGGCATTGTCTTAGGACATGTCATCTCGCAAAACGGCATAGAGGTTGATAAAGCCAAAATTGAAGTCATTTCTAATCTTCCTCCTCCTAAATGTGTCAAAGATATCCGAGCTTTCCTTGGCCATGCCAGTTTTTATAGACGGTTCATCAAGGACTTTAGCAAGATTGCTAGACCCTTGACTCTCTTGTTGGCCAAGGACACTACTTTTGTTTTCGACTCAACTTGCATGAAAGCGTTCGAGTCTTTGAAACACTCACTCATTTCTGCGCCCATCCTTTCATCTCCAGACTGGACGCATCCCTTCGAAATTATGTGCGACGCATCAGATTTTGCCATTGGTGCTGTTCTTGGACAGCACATTAACAAGATGCCGCATGTAATTTACTATGCTAGCCGAACATTAAATGAGGCCCAATTAAACTACACAACAACAGAAAAAGAATTTTTAGCGGTTGTGTTTGCACTTGAAAAATTTCGGCCTTATTTGATCGGCTCTCCAGTTATAGTGTACACGGATCACTCAGCTCTCCGCCACCTTTTGCGAAGAAGGATGCTAAGTCTAGGCTAATACGTTGGATCCTTTTGCTGCAAGAATTTGACCTTGTTATAAAGGACAAAAAGGGATGTGAAAATGTAGTGGCCGATCACCTTTCACGACATCCTTCTTCGCATACACTTGAACTTCCCATCACTGATGCTTTCCCCGATGAGCAACTCTTGACTGTTTCTTGCGAACCATGGTTCGCCGATATTGTAAACTACTTAGCCACCGGCTTGATACCTAAAGATTGGTCGAAACAAGACAAACTACGATTTTTGTCCCAAGTAAAGCATTTTTACTGGGATGAACCTTATCTTTTTAAATATTGTTCCGACCAAATCATTCGTCGGTGTGTGCCAGAAAATGAGGTCAAGAGTGTGCTGTCTTTTTGCCACGATCAAGCATGTGGCGAGCACTTTGGCCCAAAGAAGACAGCCGAGAAAGTTTTGCAGTGTGGTTTCTATTGGCCACAACTCTTCAAAGATGCATTCGAATACTGCAAAACTTGCTCCCGGTGCCAACACTTGGGCCGGATATCGCGTAGAAATGAAATGCCGCTCCAACCCATTTTGGTTGTAGACATTTTTGATGTTTGGGGTATAGACTTCATGGGACCATTTCCCAACTCTTTTGGAAATGTGTATATTCTTTTGGCTGTTGACTATGATTCAAAGTGGGTCGAGGCTGTGCCTAGTCGAACGAATGACAACAAGGTCGTCGTTGGATTTCTAAAAGAACACAGCTTTTCTCGATTTGGGCACCCTCGCGCGATAATAAGTGATAATGGTTCTCACTTTTGCAATAGGACTTTTGAGTCCCTAATGCGCAAATACTCTATCACCCATAAGCTTTCAATGCCATACCATCCCCAAACATGTGGGCAAGCCAAGGTCCCGAATCGGCAAATTAAGCAAATCTTGGAGAAAACAGTTTCTAAAAACCGTAAAGATTGGTCACTAAAATTGATCGATGCACTATGGGCTTTCCGTACTGCATACAAGACCGATCTTGGCATGTCTCCATACCGGCTTGTTTACGGGAAGGCTTGCCACCTTCCAGTAGAAATTGAGCATAAGGCATTTTGGGCCATTAAAGAGCTGAATCTATCTTTAGGAGATGCGGGCAGCAATCGAAAGTTGCAATTGAATGAATTGGAGGAGCTGCGGGATGAGGCATATGATAATGCCGTGATTGCTAAGAACCGAGTTAAGGTATTTCATGATAAAAACCTTTTGCGAAAGACATTTAAACCAGGTCAACAGGTTTTATTATATGATACTCGGTTACATTTTCATCCCGGCAAGCTCCGTTCTAGATGGAGAGGACCTTTTGTAGTCCGCACCGTTTATCCGTACGGTGCGGTTGATCTTGAGAATCCAGAAGACGGTACTTTATTCAAAGTAAATGGACATCGATTGAAACCGTTCTTCTCAGCGGACCATTCGGAGGAGCTCCTGCTTTTACAGGAGCCGATTTACACCGATTGATTTTCCTCCACCTTCACCCTCGAATTTCCATTTTTCCAATACTTTATTTCAAATAAGTTTGGGGGTGTATATAATATGTAAATATAATAATAAGCAGGAACTCGCCGATATTATCAACCCATTTGGTGCAGCATGACAGTGAGGACACTGTCCATTGTAAGTTTGGGGATATGTTCGGTAAGTTTTTCCTTTTGCATTCATATGTATATTTCTGCATTGCATCTTTATATAAAAAATCATGAAAATTTGAAAATTTGAAAAATAAAAAATTAGAAAACAGAAAAACCCATAAAAATTGAAAAAATTCAAAAATTATAAAAATTAATGTATTCAATTCTGGTTAATTGACTTGAGTTTGATAAATAGGTTAACTGGCTAGGAAAAACTAAATCTTAGACTTAGTAAATTAAAAACCCTAAAAATAACCTTTCTTAGAGTTTAACGGTAGAAAGTATATTTCTTGTAGATTATTTAGAAATAGGCAAATTTTGGGTTCACTTCTTGGGCTAAGTCAAAATGAGGGAAGAGTATTGATGTTCTTATTAGAGAATAAGTTTGAAAAATAGTTCCTAGCTTAAGTCTAGATTCTGAAAACATGTACCCTACAAAATGCACAAACACGCACCTTGAAACTTGGATTAGTAGAAGAGACCTTGAAATACTCTTGTCTAAAGTCTTTAGCACAATGAAAAAGAAAAGAAAAAAAAAGTGAATAAAGAAAAAATGGACACTGGTTTTTGTGATTACTTAAGGCTGTAAAAAATAGAAAAATATTTAGCGAGGGTGCTTCATCACCTAGTGCCTTAGACCAACTGGTTTGGGAGCCACTGCTAAAAGCCTTGGGTGTTGCAAAACTAGGAAGTACGCTTTAAAACGCTATTGCATCTTGTAATCGGTTGTTGGTACCTCAAGAAGTATTAACAGTCGCATGAAGGATGTGAAAGCGAAATTTCACAAGTGCTTTGGACAATGGACGGGAGTACGATTGCTTGATTTGAATTTCCAAGTGTAGGGGTGATATTTACACACACGTGGGGATATGTGATTGGAGTTTAGATAAGAGACAGGAATGAAGAATAGAACTTGTGTCTTTAATAGAGTTGATAGAAATTTCTAAGTGGAGATGGAACTCTAGAAGGAAAACTTAAGAAATGCCGAAAGCTAGGTAATTCTACAGGATATATATAATCTTAAGTTAAATAATGAGGAAGTGTGAAGAATGTGGGTGGATAATTTGTGAGTCAAAAGATAATAGAATTCCTTGTTAAAAAACCTAATTGGAGAACAAAAGTCAATGGACCGAGTTGATAGGATTTTGTGGGTGTAATCCGCTGAAAACCCTCAGGAGACAACACTCCTCCTACTAGGGATACCTAGAGGTTTAACGGCTTGTTGCACGAGCTCAGTGCAATCGCGTTCCCCTGCGAAAGTGCGGCTAGGTTAGATTTTTATTTAAATAATAAGTTTGCTCGAGGGCGAGCAAATGATAAGTTTGGGGGTATTTGTTTATAACATAATATTGCATTTTGTATTCCCCATTCTTATGCATTTAAGAATAAAAACAGGTGCTTTTGACCCATGTCTGCTACATGTTACAGGTTACAGGTTGTTGGAGGAAAAACAGTGAAAAACACAAAAGACGACACAAAAGAAGGACTTTTGACCAACAAATAGGAGGATCTTAGCCAAGCCTAAACGAAGAGTAGTTCACAGTCAACAAGGCAACTCTAGGTCCAAATTGTCATGGCAAACGGTTAAAGGATCGGTACAAGTGTTCACTGAAGATCTGGAATCACTGTAGAAGCCCAAATGGAAAAAGAACTGAAGAAATAAAAATAACAGAAGAACCTGAAGAATCCCAGAAAAGCCTATCAGATGACCCCACCAACGAGCCGCGGAACCGCGGCCCAAGCGCGCCCATGCCGCGGTTCCGCGGCTGTTTGAAGCCCTAGTGCGCAGGAAATTTTACCATAATTTGTGACGGCTTTGGAAAGATTTTTCTAGGGGTATATTTGTAATTGTAGACATGCGGTGCAATTGTAAACCTAGGGTTTCTATGTCCTATAAATAGAACCCAAGACCTTGTATTTTCTCATGCCTCTACTCATGAATAAAATTCTGTTTTCTTGAAGTTAGAGCGCATCAACAGTAAGTAGGTTATTTTCCTTGCAGTAGTTGTAGTTTTTCATATCTGCTCTTATTTTCTCGCCTTAGTTTAAATTAGTTTAGTTTTTATTAACTTGCAATCGATGTTTTCTCTCTTTAATAAAATCACGTCTTTTTTCATCCCCTCAATAAGCGAGTAGTTTCCTCGCTTGTTAGGGTTAGGAATAGGGAATCCTTTGAGAGATGAAGATCTCTCATCTCTTTTCGTTGCCAAACTTTTATGAACATTAGAACTCCATGCATACCTTTTTATTCCGCTCCCTACGGCACTTTTACCCTCAAGGTAACGGTGAATTCCGTAGTCTAAAGGCCCGGATTTTAAGGTTTTCCATGGAGGTTAGGGTAAAGATTAATAAAGGAAGGACAAAGGTCTAGAGGAAGAATCAATCTTCCCAATCATCCTAATCCCCTTTATAAATATTTACCATAACACTAATATGATATCTTTAATTAATGGCAATGGAAAGAGATGAAGATCTTTGTTTACCAAATTTTCCCTAGACCTAATCCTAGCAAGTTTCTAATCCTAGTCTCATACAACTTCAATTTTTAGGTTTAATAATCAATCCGAACACCCTTCGGAATTAACTCGTAAGAACTTA
This sequence comes from Agapanthus africanus, assembly GCA_030015575.1. Taxonomy (NCBI): domain Eukaryota; kingdom Viridiplantae; phylum Streptophyta; class Magnoliopsida; order Asparagales; family Amaryllidaceae; genus Agapanthus; species Agapanthus africanus. The sequence continues at coordinate 220,916,365 of JASDDO010000022.1, forward strand.
AAGGAAATTTTCACATCCCTGTGGACCGACCCGTATTCACCGGCTAGCTGCAAAGCGACGCCGTTCTTGATTGCGGTAAATATTTTTGATCGACAAAACCTCTCTTAATCATAACTCCATCAACCAGACTTGTATATTTATTAGACTTAGAAGACCAGTTGTATATTATTTCGACCGTAGAGTCGCGCTTGTATTATTATGGGTTTTCTTAATGTTTTGAGTTTCCTTTTGAGTTTTGATCCTCGCCCTTCGGCGTTGTATATTATATTGTTTGTGTGGTTGTGACCGTCGATTAACGAAGAGCTAGCTCCCGCTTGGGGATGCCTTTATTCTTATTATGCATGTTGTACCCTTTTGGGGCCAGTATTTACAAAGGAAACTCTGCCGAAATTTTCAGAAAAGACTTAAAATTTTAAAACGAACTACTTCGGCTTATGTTATTAAAACCACTTGCTTTAAAGATAAGTTTTCTTCACTTCTTCTTTAAAATGGTTTAGATTTCTTGGATTTTTGGCTTACTTGAATTAGATGGGGTCCTATAAACTTCATATGATTCAAGTGTCAGTCACGTGCTATTTCGGGTCGTGACAAAGTTGGTATCAGAGCGCTAGGTTAACCTTGGTTCGAGTCTATATTTGACTATGCGGAGCCTAGGGCATTTGTATATATACGGAATCTAGGCTAGACTTTATGGAACTTAGACTTGGTCGAGGGAGTATTAGACTCGATATTTCGCCATGTAGGTTGACTTTAGTTGATGGAGTAGGTGACTTAAGGAGAGTGGCGTACCGTGTGTATGTTCCACAGCATACTTACGATACGCTACTCCGCTTAAAGATCCTTAGGATGTACATTTCATTGCACAGTATTATATTCATTCATGACCTATCCTCATCATTATTGGTTTATGGTTTTGCTGCCATGATTACACAGGCAGAGAGAGAGCTACGGTTAGAGTTGCGTCTGTATGAGCCCATCACGAATGAAGAATGACCAGGGCATGATTCCAGGGACCTACGATTGCATAGAGGCGTCGTTTTATTGTGTTTTCACGCCATGAGCATTTGATGGATCGCTTTTACGAGATTTCTTAGACGTGCAGATCAGCACCAGAGGATTAGGCCACTGCTAGCGGCCAGCCAGAATGTGATGACCGTCAATGCACCGACTATTCGTGATGATTGAGGCACTGTTCAGCGTGCGGATTACTGATCCAGTTGTTGCTGCGAATGATGAGATATCGCCCCAGATGTTTAGAGCTATTGCCGCACGAGTATACTTAGAGATATGATAGAAGATCGCTGGTCACCAAAGATGAAAGACTAGGACATGTGATTCGTTGCCTACCCCGATGCGAGGTCATCAGATTGATTGATTCTAGTTAGAGACGACTTCACGCAGGTACGTTAAGAGTTGATAGAAGACTATCGAATGTCAGAAACCCATTTTTCCAAGTTTAAAGTATTTGGAGAAACATGCAAGTAATTCCGTGGACTCCCTAGAAGAATGAAACCCTAACTCGACATAATGACCATGGGAACGCTTTTGAACCTTAAGGTTGGCAGCAGTTCTGCGGTGCCGTTAGTGAGGCTTGGGTTTGACCTTCTACGGTTGGTCCATAGGTACTGTGGCATGTACCAGAATACTATTAAACTGTACTCAAGATGTTGAGCTCTTGGGGGATTATGAAACTTTGACTAATCGATCGAAAGGTTTGACGTTGTTCGGATATCATGTGATGGGATACAGCTTAAGAGACTCCAGATACGAGTATAGCCGTTGGAGCGCAATCCATACAGCCACGAAGAGACGAGTTCGAAGCAGTTGACATTAGAGAAAAGTGGAGTAAGAGGTTCGTGCAAGATCTTGATGAGATGACGTTCCACTCCGTGATTATTCCAAAAACTTGAGTTTACCGCAATCAGAAACGGCGTCGCTTCGCAGCTAGCCGGTGAGTGCGGGTCGATCCACAGAGACGGGTAAATTCCTTTAGTGTGTCTTAACGAGTTGATTCTATTTGTCGTTTTGGTTTTATAAAAATCTAGATCTAAAACTTAATTAATCTAATTTAAATTCTTGCTAGGGTTAGGCTTAGAGGAAGTTTTGGAGATTGATGTTTTCTCACCGCTTTCAATGCCGTATTTTAAATCCATTAGGTGTTATAGTAATTATCGATAAAGTGGATACGACTCTTTTGGGAAGATGTTTTCTTCCTCTAGATTCGTATCCTTCCTTTATCGTTAATTACCCTAACCCCCATGGAAAACGCGCGCAACCGGCCCTTTATACTGCGGTTCACCATTACCTCGAGGGGTAGGGTGCCGCAGGGAGCGGTTGTGCGCGCATGCATGGAGTTCTTAATGGTTTAGTTTAATATGGCATTAAAAGGGGTGAGAGATCTCATCTCTCAACCCTTTCCCTAAGGCTAACCCTAACAAGCGAGGAGACTACTCGCTCATTAGGGGATGAAATAACATTAAAAGAATAAAAGAAAAACACTTACTAATGGTGATGGCTCCCTCCAAGCGATAAAGAACAGATCTGAATGTCACTTCCAGAATTTCTGAATTTTATTTATTGAAAAGAGGCATACAATTTTTAGATCTAAGATTACAATTTATAGGAAAATAGGAAACCTAGGGTTACAGACTCTCGCACATGCAAAATTACAGATTTGCCCACGTAAAATCCTGACACCAGAACTGTCGCGCCGCCTCAGAGATTTTCCACCGACACGTGTATATGATGGCCGCGGAACCGCGGCGCCAGCATGGGTTTGGCCGCGGTTCCGCGGCCAAAGAAGGGAGTTGGGCCCTGTGCTTTTTGGGCTTGGTTCAGTGGCTCTGTGGGCTTCTTTTTCTTCACTTATTTTCTCTTTTGGGCTTCTGGTTTTTCTCCAGATGTTTCAGTGAACACTTTGTAAGTATCTTTTGACCGTTTGCTTTAACATTTTTGACCTTGCATTGTTCTTCATCTAGGCTAGACTAGGATCCGTCTAATAGTTGGTCAAAAGTCCCTTTTTCTGTTGTTTTGTGTCTTTTTCACTGTACTTGCTCCAGAAACCTGTATCCTGTAATATGCAACAAACGTACGTCAAGAGTACCTGTTTATTTATAAAAAAGAAAAGAATAGGGGAATGATAAATGCAATATTATGGTCTGAACAAATACCTCCAAACTTACCTTTTGCTCGTCCTCGAGGAAACTTAATTTTTTTTTTTTATTCACTACAAAAAACCTAACCGCACCTTCGCAGGGAAACGCGATTGCACTGAGCTCGTGCAACAAGCCGTTAAACCTCTAGGTGTCCCTAGTAGGAGGAGTGTTGTCTCCTGAGGGTTTTCAGCGGATTACACCCACAAAATCCTATCAACTTGGCCCATTGACTTTAGGTTTCCTAATAAGGAATTCTATTATCTTTTACTTGTAAATTATCCACCCATATTCTTCACACTTCACCATTATTTAACTTAAGATTATATATGTTATGTAGACCTACTTAGCTCTCGGCATCTCTTAAGTTTTCCTTCTAGGGTTACATCTACATTTAGGAATTTCTATCAACTCTATTAAAGATACAAGTTCTATTCTTCATTCCTTTCTCTTATCTAAATTCCAATCGCATATCCCTACGTGTGTGTATATATTACCCCTACACTTGGAAATTCAAATCAAGCAATCATACTCTCATCCAAAGCACTTATTAAAATGAAATTTTCTTACACATCCTTCATGCGACCGTTAATACTTCTTGAGGTACCAACGACCGATTACAAAATGCGTTTGCACTTTAAAGCGTACTTCCTAGTCTTTGCAACACCCAAGGCTTTAGCAGTGACTCCCAAACCAGTTGGTCTAAGGCACTAGGTGATGAAGCACCCTCGCTAAATATTTTTTTCTATTTTTTTCAGCCTTATGTAATCACAAAAACCAGTGTCCATTTTTTTCATATCTTTTTCTTTTATTTTAATCGTACTAAGGACTTAAGACAAGAGCATTTCAAGGTCTCTTCTACTATTCCAAGTTTCAAGGTGCGTGATTGTGCAAATTGTAGGGTATACATTTTCAGAATCTAGACTTAAGCTAGGAACTATTTTTCAAACTTATACTCTAATAAGAACATCAATACTCTTCCTTTGTTTCGACTTAGACCAAGAAGTGAACCCAAAATTTGCTTATTTCTAAATAAACTACAAGGCATATACTTTCTACTGTTAAACTTTAAGGAAGGTTATTTTTAGGGTGTTTAATTTACTAAGTCTAAGATCTAGTTGTTCCTAACCAGTTAACCTATTTGTCAAACTCACGTCAAATAAGCCAAAATTGAATACATTAATTTTTATAATTTTTGAAATTTTTCAAATTTTTATAGGTTTTCAAATAAGTATGCAAATGCAAAAATATGTACAAATGAATGCGAAGGAAGAAGACGTACTGAGCATACCCCCAAACTTGAACTTGACAGTGTCCTCACTGTCATGCTAAACCAAGAGGGTCAAAATACCGATACTCCCCTGTTTATTTATTATTATTATTTTTTTAATGTTTTGAAAATTTTTTTTATTTTTTTTTATTTAGAAAAAGAAAACAAAAAGATATATACATATATACAAAGCCCCCCCCCCCAAACTTAAGCTTGGCCTTACACAAGCCGAAGGTTAGCACCAACCATTCAAAGATCTTATCGTGGTAATGGTAGAGTTGGTGCAAAAATGGGATGGAAAGAAAAGAAATGAAAAGCACGCGAGACCGTGTGGAAAGAAGAATGGTAGAATATGGTCTCGGTGGGGGAGAAAGACGGAAAGAAGAAAGAAGTGGAGTGCGATCTCGAGGGTGTAAATTGAGTGAATAAATTAGCACAATTTGTGATGACCGATGTGTTAAAAGCGATTGCGCTAACCTACCAACTCGACGTGCAATGGGGTCAAATCCCTCAAGATTCGCAAGAAAACATGGGTACGCCGAACTTGGTATAAGAGATGAAAGCGTAATGGTCATTTGTTCGGTCGGAACAATAGGAAGGAGGGAGGGTGATATAATAGTCAAAGGTTCAGGAGGCTGAATTAGAAAATCCGACACATCAAATAAAAATGGTTCAACCTCGATATTATCCTCAAAACTCTGCTCAGTACCATCCTCAATATGTAATTCATCCATGCCATTATCATTAAAATCTAGACGCATATGAGATTCAGGGGAAACATTTAATAACTCAGAATGATGATTTGAACATAAAATTTCTATTAAATCGACAGGTTCATCATCCGAATTATTCCCGGCGTCTATATCCTCAATCAAGTGAAAATCAATTTCTTTAGACACTTCATCCACAGCATGGATATTTATCAATGTAGGTTCTAGAGTGGAGGTGTAAAGATCGAAAAGATTAGGTGCGGTTTCACTCGAAAGGGGTTCCTCACAATTTGGCAAATCGAACACTACAAAATCGCACAACTCATTTTTATTTTCAACTGGTGAATCATTTGGAACAATCGATGGAAAACCGGAGTTGTGGGTTTCAATTGGGTAAGGGTAGGTTTGATTTGAAAATCCTCTCTCATTCTCACTCTGTCCAGCTGCCGCCTTATACATTGAAAAATTCGGAGCTAGCGGGACACTAGCTACCGGTTCACTAGGTTGCGTAAGGGCGGCCATGGATGCTTCCACTGTCCTCATCATTTTATTTGTTGCAGCAATATATGCTTCCAACGACTCTTCCAAACTAGACTTAGGTGGTGAGGGGGTTTCAGTAAAAGATTCACAATTGGTTGGGTATGTGAAACTCCCTAATGGCTGTGTCGAAACAGTGTCTAGTGAAGGTGGGAAAGTCGGGTATGACTGGTACGAAGTGGGTGGTAAGACAGGAGTAGGGTCAACATATGGATAAGAAGGTGAATAATCGTGTGGATCCCTAAAACTAGATGAGTGGAGAGGGGTGAAAGATCGACTACGAGATTGAGCAATATGCTCAGCAATGGACATCGGCCTAGGAGTTACAGCAGGACTTGGAAAAGTGGTGTCAACATATGTAGGTGGTAAAGGTTGACTAGGTTGACACAAAATTGGTTGAAAAGTCAAACTGTTTTTCCTAGACTCCTCTATGTGATCTTTCAGAGATTTTTTAGGCATGGAGGGATCGTTTTTAAATTGACCGAACACATTGACAAACGACGCAAAGTTAGGTTCGGGATACCAAAATTCGGCAAGTGATTTGTTATGTGGGGTACCCATGATAGAAGAATGCAAGGATTTCTTAGCGACAAAATTTTTGCAAGTTTTTTTTTTAAAAGATTTTTCTTTAATTTTTTATTGAAGAGTTTTGCAAGACGGTTTTAGAAAATGGGACTCGTGACACAAAAGTATCAACCACACATGCACAATCAGGCCTAAATCTAGGGTTGCCTAGGTCTACTAGACAGCTCCTAACTAGGGCTAGAAATAGACCTCAAACCGCCTCTTCACGGACAAATACGGCCAGGTAAGTGGGAAGGAACCACCACTACAGTGGGCCTAATTAATAACCACTAGCCTAGACACCGCAATGTCGGTTAGGATAAACGGCCGATGCCTACCCTAGTCCTTTTCCTATTGAGCTCGATGTCCTTAGGTCTGAGTCTAGTCTTTTTTATTTAATTGTGGTCGATGCAAAAATGCTTAGGTGTTTTCTGGGGTCCTGGGAAGGGTGATGAAATCCCCACCCAATCTGAGTTTGTCAATTAGCCCCTTAGAGTCCGGTTAAATTATGCAAAACAAAAATTCACTTGCAATCAATTTTAGCGCGGCGCAAAGAAACCTGCAGCAAATCTGTTATTTAGAAGGGGGAGAAAGACTCTTTACGCAAGGAAATCCTGCAGAAAGATTTTTATAGAGAGATATATGGGAGATTGCAGAGGGGAAATAGAGAAATCAAACCAGCAAAATTTCGTATGCTGACGTGGCCAGGCAAGCGCGGATCCGCGGCGGGAACCCTCTTTATGCGGCTGAAGCGCGGTGGAACAGAGGGTTTGGGCTCTGGAAAAAATTCTGCTGCTCCTCTGTTCCACTCCTCCTCTGTTGTGATGTTCACCTTTCTGATTTTACCTCTGTAAAATTCCAGATCTTCGCTACTCCTGCAAGATTCAAAAGATACACCCTTCAAACAGATCAAATTTGATTATTTTTTATATTTTTTTATATTTTCAGATTTTTATAATTTTTAAAATTTATATCAACCCGAAAATTCACAAAAAGAAAGATTACGCCGTCCCCGGCAACGACGCCATTTGATTATTCCAAAAACTTGAGTTTACCGCAATCAGAAACGGCGTCGCTTCGCAGCTAGCCGGTGAGTGCGGGTCGATCCACAGAGACGGGTAAATTCCTTTAGTGTGTCTTAACGAGTTGATTCTATTTGTCGTTTTGGTTTTATAAAAATCTAGATCTAAAACTTAATTAATCTAATTTAAATTCTTGCTAGGGTTAGGCTTAGAGGAAGTTTTGGAGATTGATGTTTCCTCACCGCTTTCAATGCCGTATTTTAAATCCATTAGGTGTTATAGTAATTATCGATAAAGTGGATACGACTCTTTTGGGAAGATGTTTTCTTCCTCTAGATTCGTATTCTTCCTTTATCGTTAATTACCCTAACCCCCATGGAAAACGCGCGCAACCGGCCCTTTATACTGCGGTTCACCATTACCTCGAGGGGTAGGGTGCCGCAGGGAGCGGTTGTGCGCGCATGCATGGAGTTCTTAATGGTTTAGTTTAATATGGCATTAAAAGGGGTGAGAGATCCCCTAGGCTAACCCTAACAAGCGAGGAGACTACTCGCTCATTAGGGGATGAAATAACATTAAAAGAATAAAAGAAAAACACTTACTAATGGTGATGGCTCCCTCCAAGCGATAAAGAACAGATCTGAATGTCACTTCCAGAATTTCTGAATTTTATTTATTGAAAAGAGGCATACAATTTTTAGATCTAAGATTACAATTTATAGGAAAATAGGAAACCTAGGGTTACAGACTCTCGCACATGCAAAATTACAGATTTGCCCACGTAAAATCCTGACACCAGAACTGTCGTGCCGCCTCAGAGATTTTCCACCGACACGTGTATATGATGGCCGCGGAACCACGGCGCCAGCATGGGTTTGGCCGCGGTTCCGCGGCCAAAGAAGGGAGTTGGGCCCTGTGCTTTTTGGGCTTGGTTCAGTGGCTCTGTGGGCTTCTTTTTCTTCACTTATTTTCTCTTTTGGGCTTCTGGTTTTCCTCCAGATGTTTCAGTGAACACTTTGTAAGTATCTTTTGACCGTTTGCTTTAACATTTTGGACCTTGCATTGTTCTTCATCTAGGCTAGACTAGGATCCGTCTAATAGTTGGTCAAAAGTCCCTTTTCTGTTGTTTTGTGTCTTTTTCACTGTACTAGCTCCAGAAACCTGTATCCTGTAATATGCAACAAACGTGCGTCAAGAGTACCTGTTTATTTATAAAAAGGATAAGAATAGGGGAATGATAAATGCAATATTATGGTCTGAACACTCCGCTGACATCAGAGATGTGATACGCATGCAGAGGCTTTGTATATGGATATATCTTCCAGAAAGAGTCGCGATGAGTATGCAGCCGTTCTGGAACAAGAAACAGACTTAGTAAAGGGTGATAACTTCCAGGTAGTTCGGCAGAAACGAGTTTTGGGAGAGATTTCGACATGATCTTTCTGGAATACTATACGAGAAGACTTGGACCCAGGATCGGTCGTGTTACGCACACCCAGTAGGCCAGAGTTCGGCATCGTCGACGAGATATGTTATGAGTGACCATGACAGTTGGCCAGAGATTATGAGAGGATGTGCTAGAGCGGGACTGTTTCCACCATTTTTTATTTCGGTATTTTGGGTGATTTATTTGCATGATTGAGATTTTGTGCACCATAGTTGCACATGACTTTGATTTGCTGTCATTCAAGATGTTGATTTTGATTTCATGCTTATGGTATGCATGTGATTTGACTTATGCTTTCAGCATAGTTTGCATGCACTTTTAGCATTTTGATTCGATTTTGTGCACGCTGATGCACATGATGGAGAGATTATATACCATGGTATACCTGATTTGGATTTGGATTGAGATATGTTGTATACCGTCAATTTCAATTGTGATTATGAGTGACCATGACAGTTGGCCAGAGATTATGAGAGGATGTGCTAGAGCGGGACTGTTTCCACCATTTTTTATTTCGGTATTTTGGGTGATTTATTTGCATGATTGAGATTTTGTGCACCATAGTTGCACATGACTTTGATTTGCTGTCATTCGAGATATTGATTTTGATTTCATGCTTATGGTATGCATGTGATTTGACTTATGCTTTCGGCATAGTTTGCATGCACTTTTAGCATTTTGATTCGATTTTGTGCACGCTGATGCACATGATGGAGAGATTATATACCATGGTATACTTGATTTGGATTTGGATTGAGATATGTTGTATACCGTCGATTTCGATTGTGATATTCGATATTTATTTTCATGCACCTTGTGCACTTGATTAGGATTCTTGCGCATACTTGGGCGCTTGAGGAAATTTTGGTGCACAACAGATGCAGCAAATCGAGATTCTTCGTGCATATCAGATGCACCTGATATTGCTGTTAGGCACACACCGTTGCCCTTGACAGGTGTTTCGTGCATACCCGTTGCACTTAGATTTTGTTCTGTGCACATGTATGACACATTCATGGATTGCGATTTCCATGCGCACCAGACGCACGCGGCATTCTATATACATTTAACGATTGATTTCTCTTGAGCAGCATGTTTTAGGATATTTACTATTTGATATAGTAGCTGAGCAGGACTAGTCCGAGGACAGTACCTGAATATATTTTTGCATGCATTGATAGTTATCGAAGAGAATTCCGAAAAGGAGCTATGGTCTCAGTATTTACCTACGTTTCCAAGATGACACGAAATATTTTACAAAGGAAACCCTTCAAAATTATTTTCAAAACGGCGGGACGTGTATGTTAAACAAGGGGTATATATATATAGTTATTTTCTTACAATATAAGTCCGCCACTGTGCAGTGATACGCGCATCGCACAACGATTTGAAAGGAGTTTTAGCATGCATTTCTTTCAAATGTTTGACGAATTTACCACGATGTTTACGTGTATAGTTTTGATGTATATCATGTTGGTTTTCGTATGGGCATTGACATTGGTGTCTTCGCCATAACTCCGATGATTGCGGGATGCTTGATGGAGTTTTGATTTTGCTTTATATGCTCGTTTATCATGCGCATGCATTGCTCTATGATGTGTTTTATGTATTCATATTTTCGAAGCCCCGACGACTTGACCATTTTACTGAAATGTTTTAGTATTTGAGGGGTTTAAATTTAAATTCGTGGACCGAATTTCTGTAAGGGGGCAAGACTGTAACATTTCAGAAAAATAAAATATTATTTTTGGAAATTTTAATAATTAAATAATAAATATTATGAATATTTTAATATGCGGTATAATTAAATACCGATAAATCGGTAAATATTTGGAAAATTAAAGAAATTACTGAAATGAGGGTGCTTTATGTGATTTATGCAAATTACAATTTTTTTAATTAATTATACACTATTTTAACGCTAATCGCGATTAAATATCGCTAATTGCGCATTAAGCTTGATTCGTGCACATGACATGCACCATGTCATATTTCACATTTTACATTTTTCTAGCATGTCCTTTTCTTTTTCTATGCATGGTTTTAATTTAAAAGAGAAGAGAAAGGAAAAGAAATGAAAAAGAAAAAGAATAAAATATAGAAGTATGGGCATGAGAGAGAAGAGAGAGGTGAGGGGTCAAACCTTGGTCATGGCCCTTTGTTTCATTCATCATCTTCATCTTTTTCTTCTCCCTCTTCATCCCCATGGCAGCCCTCTTCCCTGCACCACCTCAACCCCTCACTTCGTCATCAAAAACATATCAAAAGTCCATCCCCATTCATTAAAAACATGCACAAGCTTCATACAAACACTTTGGACCAAGAAAAATCGTATTTTGAAGACTTGGGGCGAGTTGCCAAATAAGGTAATTCTTACACCATTAGTGTAGTATTTTACTCACTTTAGCTTTCATGCAAGTTTAGAAGTGATATTGTGATGTTTAGTGAGGTTAGAAAATTCCAAGTTAGGGTTTTGATGAAAACTTGAGTAGTGAAGTGTAATTAAGATTAGTAGATGCCATACAACCCTGTTGTGATTGTATTTTGGACCTAAACCTGAGACTAAATCCCAAACCCCAAACTTAGAAATCCCCGATATCGGATTTTGTGGATTCTGTGAGGATGTATTGGTATCTGCTATCTCCCGAGACACCTGAAAAATATTTAGCAAACACAGAGAGATGTTCAGGAACCTGGAACCTATTCCCAAAACCCATGACCCCAACTCATTGTCTGGGCCGCAGATTTATTGTTCCTGGACGCAATTTGCGGCAGGGTAGGATCATTTTTGTAACGTCTTCAAAATAATAAAATATGATTTTTGGGAAATTTTATAATTTAATATTATTTTAATGAATATTTTAATATTCTGGTATAATTAAATACAGATAAATGGGGAAAAATTATGGAAAATTCTAAAATAAGGTATTTTAAGGAATTGCCTCGTTTTCTGTGCATGCCCCCATTTCCTCTAGTTTTGACCCTGAGCATGTCTAGTTTTGACTGATTCCATCTAGGGTGAAATCTGGGTTGATTTTCCTATGTTGGTGTATAATTTGGGACTTGTTTTAGCATGGATTTTGGTATTTGGTGATTCATTCCTGTCGGGTGGCGTTTGGACGTCAACGACAAGTGGATTTTGATTGTGTTTACATGCGAGTCGATAGGTTTTTACCTATGCGGGTAGCGTGTGCTATTTTGGTTTCCGATGTGATTTTCATGTGCTTTAGCATTGTGATATACTTGTAGGTACCCCGCGTGATGTTGAGGCAAAGGAGGTGAAGATAGCGATATCGGCTTTGGCACACGAGAAGCAAGGTGAGTTGATTTATATCTACGGGGAGAAGTCGGGTGGATGGCGTATAGCACCCCCGCAGTCCGTGGTGATGTATACGAATACGTATATACACGAATATTTATTATGTGTTGTTTAGGGTTATTGATGGTAATAATGATATTTTGATGATAAGAATATATTGGTTTAGTATAGTGCGAACCCTAGAGTAGTGGTTGCACTCACACATACATTTACACACATACTTGCATTCATTCTTTCATTTATTAGAGTGCATATGATGGTGCGTATATCTACACATGGGTATGGGACTATGTGTTTATATACGGGATTTGAGGATGATACGTGGTTTGAGATGATACTTGATGTGAGGCCGTGAGATCGGCGATGTGACATAGCTTGTCTTCGAGGTGCGATATGATAGTTTTAGCGGGCCTTTGGACATGTGCTTTACCCGCATTCATATTTTTATAGATGGTATCGATTTGTACTAGACTTAGAGTAGTACCCCAGATTATGCGATCTGATGATAGTGATACCTGATATGTGATGAGGTACTGTGATATTGACCCCTACCCAGCTATTGGGATGCCGTACGACGATCTACCGTACGAGCCGATATTGATGATAGATCCGCACTCATGACTCGAGGATATCTTACGATATGTTATTGAGGCGGGATCACCGACTATCATATCTATATATATTGACTCAGATTAGGTGGTTTCTTACCCCTCCTGTCTAGATTACTTAGTAGACATTAGACTGGACCGAGTCATACCTATTTCAAACTAACGAATCGGGGATATTTTAAAGATAGACAGAAGGGTCATACGGATATTTTCAAATGATGTATCTTTTCTTAAAACACCGTAGCCCTTGTTTTCCAAAAGCCCTGATTCGTCTTATTTCAAATGGCACCCCTGCATGACTTGTACAGATTGGTGTAGATTCTTTACTTTTGCGTTGATTATTCGATTCCGCATATTCATGCTATTTGCATTGCATCGCTTGTACTGTGGTTATATTTCAGTCATGCTGCTAGGACACCAGCACCATTATCGATGATGCATATGTTCCACGTACACTTGTTGCCGGCTCACACACTCATCATCGAAAATTGCCATTCACTACACTGTAGTACTATTGCATTCAGTATATGATCCTTGCATGACATGATGATATGCATACCTTCCTTTACATGTCGCATACTTCATGCTTTTGATTATACGCATTGAGATATGTTGTTTCTATGATATTTCTGGATTTGGGAACCGAGAGTGTTTCAAAAGAGAATATGTCATTGCTTTAAAAACCCGGTTACCCTTGATATGATATTTCAGTGCGTCCACCATGTGTTTTCTCGGTGCTGAGAGCGACATGTGAAACCTGAATCGAGGAGTGGATGAGCTGATTGCGGGTACATGGTGGACCCGGTATGGTTCCCCTCGACAAGATGATCGATGAGCTTTGCCGATTGAGCCTGGAGGCGGGCGAGTACCTACCGGTGATTGGTTGGACCTGGCGGTTATCCGGAGGATACTGACCAGAGTCGATGGATAGATTTGGGCGTCCTGCCGGGGCCGAGGGCCGATACCGCAGACAGAGCCCGCGGGCCGATCCGGACTGACGGAGCCCGATATATGAGGATTTATGTGCCGATGCTGGGCACAGTTTTCATGATGTTTTCGAGTGCCGATGCTGGGCACTCCGGTTCCATGATTTTGACGTGTCGCGAGGGACACGGGTGGGTTATATCCTCATATTTACATGCCCAGGTTTCATGATATTTACTTGCATGATGGTTATTGTCATTGGGTGACGAGTGGACGGGATCCACGTGTGTGCAGATTTGATTACATTGATCATACCTCATATTCATGACATGCTATTACCTGAGGCACTAGCACGAGCACTTGGCATTACACTCATGTAGAGATTACATTGCTAGTTTAGCATGCTTCAGCTTTATTCATATTGAGGTTTATTTATATCTGATCGTATTGACCTAGGATGGGTCATGCATTCGATCTCTGCTTGTAGATATTTTCTATTCACGAGTTGGCAACTCACCCCCGTTGTGCCCCAGTCCTTGCAGGTTTTTGCCGTACAGATTCCATAGCGGCATTTCTGGCACACTGCTTCCTTATGGGTGACTTGCTTGGATAGGTGGGTTCTTTTGTATCAGAACCGCCATTGTTCATGTATCATTTATTGTATCTAGAATTTCCATCAACCAAAACTTGTATTATTTCGACCTTAGAGTCGCGCTTGTAGTATTACGGTTTTCTGGCTGTTTTGAGTTTCTTTTGAGTTTGATCCTCTCCCTTTCGCGTTGTATATTATTATTGCTCGCGTGGTTGTGACCGTCGATTGACGAAGAGCTAGCTCCCGCTTGGGGATGCCTTTTATCATGTTATATATATTATTCTTGTTGTACCCCGTTCGGGGCCAGTTTTTACAAAGGAAACTCTGCCGAAATTTTTCAGGAAAAGTTACACATTTTTAAAATACATATTCGGCTTAGTTATTTAAAAACTTGGATTTTTGAAACACGATTTCTTTACTTCTAAAAACCAGTTTTCCTTATTTACTTTTAAATGGTTTTAGATTTCTGGGCTTTTGGCTTACTTGGATCAGATGGAGTCCTATAGGCTTCATAGGGTTCAAGGGCCAGTCACGTGCTCTTTCGGGTCGTGACAATTTTGGTCCGTATTGGTTCCATGGCTCATTCATCGGTAATTAGACCCTACACATATGCAAAATTGGCTAATTTCACTTAGGGTAAAATCTGGAGTTGTTTTCTTGAGTTGATGCCTTGTTTTGCGACTTCGTTTTAACTTGAATTTTTGTATTTGATATTTAAATTCCGTCGTGTGGCATTCGAACGTCAACGACTAGGGTTATTGGTCGTGTTTTGCATGCGAGGCTATAGGTTTTAACCTATGAGCGAACCATGTGCCGTATTGGTTTTCCGACTTGATTTTAAAAAGCTTTTGCGATTGTATATTGGTTGTAGGTACCCTCATATGGATTCTGAGACGACAAAGCATCTCGACTTCGGCAAGCAAGAATCAAGATGAGTAGATATATATCTACGGGGGAAGTCGAGTGGATGGCGTATAGCACCCCAGCAGTTCGAAGTGTAGTAAAAGAATATGTACATATATATATATATATATATGCTTTTATGAAACTAGATGGACTTTTGGAGTTCATGGATAAATTTTAGTGTAATTGGATGATAGTGTCTGCGTATATGGGGATATGTATATATATATACTCACATAGGTATGTGACTATGTATGTATATATATATATATATATATATATATATATATACATATACATGGATGATGAAGATAGTATACGATATTTGGAGATGAGTCAATGAGATTGGGCATGGTGCCACGAGATTGGTGATGTGATATGGTTTGTATTATGAGATACGACATGATTAGTATAGCGGGTCTTTAGGCGATGTGTTTTCAAACACACGCATATATATGTGTAGATGGTATCTTTATGTACTAGACTTAGATCAGTACCCCTAATGCGGGATATAAGGATAAGGATACCAGATGAATGATGTGATAATGTGATAATTGACCCGTACCCAGATTGGGATGCTGTACGATGGATTTACCGTACGAACTATATATTGATGATAGATCCGCACTCTTGACTCGAGAATGGCATGTTATATATTGTATCATATGTGATACTATTGTGGCGGAATCACCGACTATTATATATATATATATATATATATATATATATATATATATATATAGAGAGAGAGAGAGAGAGAGATCGACTCAGATTAGGTGGTTTTCCTTACCTTTTCGATTAGCCTGTTAGTTTAGTCCTGTAGTTTACTTGTAGATGTTAGACTAGACTTGAGTCATACCTATTTCAAAACTAACGAATTGTGAGTATTTTAAAGACAAGACAAGGGATTCTACGGATATTTCAAAGGACGTACTTTTTTCTTAAAAACACAGTAACCCTATTTTCTAAACACCACGATTCGTATTTTTTCAAATGTCAAACTGTATGACTCATATATAAATGTATATTCTTATATGTTGCGTTATTATCCATGTTCTGCATATTATTGCTGTTTGCATCGCATCGCATGCTTATATTGTGTTTTCATTAGTTATTATTAAAATCATGCTGTCAGGACACCGGCATTATTACCGATGATGCGTATGCTCCACGTACACCTGCTTGCCGGCTCACACACATCATCATCGGTAATTGCCATGTCACATACAAATTATAAAATACTACTTCATTAGTATAAAATGTTAGCTGGTAGTTTCGACATGGTACTAGTGAGCTTGCTTTTATATGATAGTTTAGACATTTCAATTATTACTGTGATTTTCATGCATATTTATATATTCATTTGCCATGACATTATGGGCCAGTCCGGATTGCCGGAGCCCAATATTATAGAATTCATTGTTTATTTACCCTTGAGATTTGGGATTTTGGATTTCCATGAAATTTCTGGATTTGGAGAAACCGCAAGGATTTTATAAACTGATTATCATTTTTAAATGAAAGTTGCGGGTTTATCATGATATGATTTGAGATATTTCCACCATGTGTTTTCTCGGCACTTGAGCGATATCATACACCCGATTCGAGGAGGTGGAGGAACCGTCTGTGGGTGCATGGTGGACCCAGTGGGTACCCCGGGGCGAGAAGGTCGCAGATGATGGCGTTGAGCCTATGAAAGGGGAGCACTACTGACCGGTGATTGTATTGTGACTCGACGGATATCCGGAGGATACCGATCGGAGTACAGGCCAGTCTGGATAGCCAGAGCCTGGGGTTTTGAGATTTGATGATATGGGCCTGTCCGGATAGCCAGAGCCGTAGATATTGAGATTTGAGCTTACAGACCAGTCCCGATTGCCGAAGCCTGAGATATTGAGATATTGGGATTTATATTTTGTGTCGATGCTTAACACTGATTTCATGTTGATTTCATTGATGATAACTCGATTTATAAATATACAGAAATCTCAATAAATTAAGAAAACAATTTCACAAACATGATGCATTCTGTTTTCATTATATTACATTCATACCTCATATTTATGATACGTTGCTACTTGAGGCACTGACACGAGTAATTGGTATTACACTTATTTATAGATGTTTACCCTTGCCACCTTATCATGCTTCAGACTTGATCATTTTGAGGTTATATATTATGATCTTATTGACCTAGGATTGAGTCATACATACGATTTCTGCTCTGTGATGTTTTCTACTCACGAGTTGGCAACTCACCCCCGTTGTGCCACAGTTCTTGCAGGTTTTGCCGTACAGGTTTCGTTGCAGCTTTGCTGGCACACTGCTTTCATTTCGGGTGATTGCTTTAGTAGGTGGGTTCACTTGCATCGTGACCACCATTGTACTTTATTTATTCAGTTGTATCTAGTAACTCCATCAACCAGACTTTTGTATATATTAGACTTAGAAGACCAGTTGTATATTATTTCGACCGTAAAGTCGCTCTTGTATTATTATGGGTTTTCTTGATGTTTTGAGTTTTCATTTGAGTTTTGATCCTATCCCTTCGGCGTTGTATATTATATTGCTTGCGTGGTTGTGACTGTCGATTGACGAAGAGCTAGCTCTCACTTGGGGATGCCTTCATTCATATTATGCATGTTGTACCCTTTTGGGGCCAGTATTTACAAAGGAAACTTTGCCGAAATTTTCAGAAAAGACTTGAGATTTTAAAACGCACTACTTCGGCTTATGTTATTAAAACCACTTTCTTTAAAGATAAGTTTTCTTAACTTCTTCTTTAAAACGGTTTAGATTTCAGGGATTTTTGGCTTACTTGAATTAGATGGGGTCCTATAAACTTCATATGATTCAAGTTCCAGTCACGTGCTATTTCGGGCCGTGACATAGTTGGTATCAGAGCGCTAGGTTAATCTTGGTTCGAGTCTATGTTTGACTATGTAGAGCCTAGGGCGTTTGTATATATACGGAATCTAGGATTGACCTTACGGAACTTAGACTTGGTCGACGGAGTATTAGACTCGAAATTCCGTCGCGTAGGTTGACCTTGGTTGATGGAGTAGGTGACTTAAGAAGAGTGACGTACTGTGTGTATGTTCCGCGGCATACTTACGATACGCTACTTCGCTTAAGAATCCTTAGGATGTACATTTCATTGCAAAGTATTATATTCATTCATGATCTATCCTCATCATTATTGGTTTATGGTTTTGCTGCCACGATTACACGGGCAGAGAGAGAGAGAGAGCTACGGCTAGAGTTGCGTCAGCATGAGCTCGTCACGAACGAGGACTGACCAGGGCGTGATTCCAGGGACATACGATTGCATAGAGGCGTTGTTTTATTGTGTTTTCGCGCCATGAGCGTTTGATGGATCGCTTTTACGAGATTTCTCGGACCTGTAGATCAGCACCATAGGATTGGGCCACTGCTAGAGGCCAGCCAGAATGTGATGACCGTCAATGCACTGACTGTTCGTGATGATTGAGGCACTGTTCAGCGTGCGGACGAATGAGCCAGTTGTTGCCGCGAATGATAAGATATCGCCCCAGATGTTTGGAGCTATTGCCGCACGAGTATACTTAGAGATATGATAGAAGATCGCTAGTCACCAAAGATGATAGACTAGGACATGTGATTCGTTGCCTACCCCGATGTGAGGTCGTCAGATTGATTGATTCCAGTTAGAGACGACTTCACGCAGGTATGTTGAGAGTTGCTATAAGACGATCGAATATCAGAAACCCATTTTCTAAGTTTAAAGTATTCAGAGAAACATACAAGTAATTCTGTAGACCCTCTAGAAGAATGAAACCCTAACTCGACATAATGACCATGG
Organism: Agapanthus africanus; assembly: GCA_030015575.1. Lineage (NCBI taxonomy): Eukaryota > Viridiplantae > Streptophyta > Magnoliopsida > Asparagales > Amaryllidaceae > Agapanthus > Agapanthus africanus. The sequence goes on from JASDDO010000022.1 coordinate 220,935,254, forward strand.
GAATGCTTTTGAACCTTAGGGTTGGCAGTAGCTCCGTGGTTCCATTAGTGACACTTGGGTTTGCCCTTCTACGGTTGGTCCATAAGTACTGTGGAATGTACTGGAATACTATTAAACTGTACTCAAGATATTGAGCTCTTGGGGGATTATAGAACTTTGACGAATCGATCGAATGGTTCAACATTGTTCGGATATCATGTGATGGTATACCTTGCTTAGGAGACTCCAGATACAAGTATAGCCGTTGGAGCGCAGTCCATGCAGCCACGAAGAGACGAGTCCGAAGTAGTCAACATTAGAGAAAAGTGGAGTAAGAGGTTCGTGCGAGATCTTGATGAGATGACTTTCCACTCCGCTGACATCAGAGATGTGATACGCATGTAGAGGCGTTGTATATGGATATATCTTCCAGAATGAGTCACGATGAGTATGCAGCCGTTCCAGAACAAGAAACAGACATAGTAAAGGGTGATAACTTCCGGGAAGTTCGGCAGAAACGGGTTTTGGGAGAGAATTCGACAGGATCTTTCTGGAATACTATACGAGAAGACTTGGACCCAGGATCGGTCATGTTACGCACACCCAGTAGGCCAGAGTTTGACATCGTCGACGAGATATGTTATGAGTGACCATGACAGTTGGCCAGAGATTTTAGAGGATGTGTTAGAGCGGGACTGTTTCCGCCATTTTTGATTTCGGTATTTTGGATGATTTATTTGCATGATTGAGATTTTGTGCACCTCAGTTGCACTTGACTTTGATTTGAAGTCATTCGAGATGTTGATTTTGATTTCAAGCCTATGGTATGCATGTGATTTGACGTATGCTTTCGGCATAGTTTTCATACACTTTTAGCATTTTGATTCGATTTTGTGTACGCTGATGCACATGATGGTGAGATTATATAACACGGTATACCTGATTTGTATTTGGATTGAGATATGTTGTATACCGTCGATTTCGATTGTGATATTCGATATTTGTTTTCGTGCATCTTGTGCACTTGATTTGGATTCTTGCGCATAATTTTGCTCTTGAAGCGATTTTTGTGCACACCAGATGCACCAAATCGAGATTCTTCGTGCATATCAGATGCACCTGATATTGCCATTAGGCACACACCGTTGCCCTTGACAGGTGTTTCGTGCACACCCGTTGCACTTAGATTTTTTTCTGTGCATATGTATGGCACATTCATGGATTGCGATTTCCGTGAGCACCAGACACACGCGGCATTCTATATACATTTTGGGATTGATTTCCCTTGAACAACATGTTTTATGATATTTACTATTTGATATAGTAGCTGAGCAGGACTAGTCCGAGGACAGTACCTGAATATATTTTTGAATGCGTTGATAGTTACCGAAGGGATTTCCTAAAAGGAGCTATAGTCTCAGTATTTACCTACGTGTCCGAGATGACACGAGATATTTTATAGAGGAAAGCCTTCTAAATTATTTTCAAAACGGCGGGACGTGTATGTTAAATAAGGGGTATATATATATAGTTATTTTCTTACAATAGACGTCCGCCACAGTGCAAAGATACGTGCATCGCACAACGATTTGAAAGGAGTTTTAGCATGCATTTTTTTCAAATGTTTGATGAATTTACCACGATGTTTACGTGTATAGTTTTGATGTATATCATGTTGGTTTTCGTATTGGGCTTTGACATTGGTGTCTTCGCTATAACTCCAATGATTGCGGGATGCTTGACGGAGTTTTGAATTTGGTTTATATACTCGTTTTTCATGCGCATGCATTGCGCTACGATGTGTTTTATGTATTCATGTTTTTGGAGCCCCGACGACTTGACCATTTTACTGAAATGTTTTAGTATTTGAGGGATTTAAATTTAAATTCGGGGACCGAATTTCTGTAAGGGGGCAAGACTGTAACATTTCAGAAAAATAAAATATTATTTTTGGGAATTTTTATAATTAAATAATAAATATTATGAATATTTTAATATGCGGTATAATTAAATACCGATAAATCAGAAAATATTTGGAAAATTATAGAAATTGCTGAAATGATGGTGTTTTATGTGATTTATGCAAATTACAATTTTTATAATTAATTATATACTATTTAATGCTAATCGCGATTAAATATCGCTAATCGCGCATTAAGCTTGATTTGTGCACATGACATGCACCATGTCATATTTCACATTTTACATTTTTCTAGCTTGTCTTTTTCTTTTTCTATCCATAGTTTTAATTTAAGAAAGAAGAGAAAAGAAAAGAAATGAAAAAGAAAAGGAATAAAATATAGAAGTATGGGCAAAATAGAGAAGAGAGAGGTGATGGGTCAAACCTTGGTCATGGCCCTTTGTTTCATTCATCATCTTCATCTTTTTGATCTCCCTCTTCATCCCCATGGCAGCCCTCTTCCCTTCCACCACCTCAACCCCTCACTTCATCATCAAAAACACATCAAAAGTACATCCCCACTTCATTAAAAACTTGCACAAGCTTCGAACAAACAATTCGGACCAAGAAAAATCGGATTTTGAAGACTTGGGGCAACTCAAGAAATTTCTTGATTTGCTAAATGAGCTAATTCTTACACCATTAGTGTAGTATTTCATTCACTTTAGCTTTCATGCAAGTTTAGAAGTGATATCTTGATGTTTAGTGAGGTTAGAAAATTCCACGTTAGGGTTTTGATGAAAACTTGAGTAGTGAAGTGTAATTAAGGTTAGTAGAGGCCATACAACCCTGTTGTGATTGTATTTTGGACCTAAACCTGAGACTAAATTCCAAACCCCAAACTTAGAAATCCCCGATATCGGATTTTGTGGATTCTGTGAGGATGTATTGGTATCTGCTATCACCCGGGTCACGTGAAAAATATTTAGCAAACATAGAGAGATGTGTAGGAAACTTAGAACCTATACCCAAAACCCTGGACCCCAACTCATTGTCTGGGCTGCAGATTTATTGTTCCTGGCCACAATTTATGGCCAGGGTAGGGTAATTTTGGTCTGTACTGGTTCCATTACTCATTCATCAGTAAATTAGACCCTACACATATGCAAAATTGGCTAATTTCACTTAGGGTAAAATCTGGAGTTGTTTTCTTGAGTTGATGCCTTGTTATGTGAATTCGTTTTAAAATGATTTTTGGTATTTGATATTTAAATTCCGTCGTGTGGCGTTCGAACGTCAACGACTAGGGTTATTGGTCGTGTTTTGCATGCGAGGCTATATGTTTTAACCTATGAGCGAACCATGTGCCGTATAGGTTTTCCGACTTGATTTTAATAAGCTATTACGATTGTATATTGGTTGTAGATACCCTCGCGTGGATTCCGAGAAGACGAAGCACCTCGACTTCGGCAAGCAAGGATCATGGTGAGTAGATATATATCTACGGGTGAAGTCGGGTGGATGGCTTATAGCACCCCCGCAGTTCGAAGTATAGTATACGAATACGTATATATATATATATATATTTATATATGCTTTTATGAGACTAGATGACTATCTAGATGGACTTTAGGAGTTCATGGATAAATTTTAGTGTAATTGGATGATAGTGTCGTTAGTTAGTTGTAGTCGCGAACCTTAGAGTAAAGATTTGCATACACGCACACATACACACTTGCATACATTTTACTTCTTGTGCGTATATGGGGATATGTATATATACACACACACACATAGGTATGGGACTATGGGTGTGTGTTGTGTGTGTGTGTGTATTTATATATGTATACATATACAGGGATGATGAGGACATTTTACGATATTTGGAGATGAGTCGATGAGATTGGGCATGGTGCCATGCGATCGGTGATGTGACATGGTTCGTACGAACTATATATTGATGATAGATCCGCACTCTTGACTCGAGGATGTCATATTATATATTGTATTGTAGGGTTCCTAGGCACACTCAAGAGATTCCACAAGGCATCTACCATGCCAAATTCAAATTTTTATGTGCCTAACAACTCTATGTAAGATCGTTAACTAGAGATTAGGCGAAAACTATGCAAGCAAACTATTTTGCTACTAAGTGAAAGGGATTACAATCTTTGTAGATCCGGTCCTCCACTTCTAAAGCTCCATGATGACGTCCCTCCGCTGCGATCATCGGAATCCCGGACTCTAGCGATGGTTTCGTCGGAGAAATGATCGGGCTAGGTCGTTGACTTCGTTGCCGAAGATAATCTACGTCGAGGCGACTCAAACTCAAGCTCCATCTTCACTAGGTCATGAAACTTGTGAAGAAAACACCCTATACAACATGGCAAGTGGTAGAGGATGAAGAAATAGGAAGTGGGTTCACTTTGGATTTCGATTTCTCACTTGATTTCAACACTTGGAATTTTCTAGCAAGGTTTTCTTTTCTTCATGAAGAAGAAGAAGAAAAGAATGGAAAAAATAAATTATATGAAAAGAATAATCAAGTGAAGTTATCATCTTGCAACCATGGGTGAGATTAACCTTTGTAGAGACTAAACTCAATTTTAAGTTAAAGGTTAGGTTAAGGAAAATCTTATGTAAAACAAAATGGTGGACTTTGTCAAAGATACTTGAAAGCTTCATGAAGCTTCAAGCAAAGACAAAGTAAGCCATCATTTTATTTTACATAAATCAAATAAATTAAATAAAAACTAAACCTTTAACCTAAACATGGTATAATCCATACACACACCCAAGTTTGCATGTGTCATCAAACATGATACAAACTAGTGCACAAAAATATATCACATATACAACTTGTGCACATCAAGTGAGAAAATCAATCTTAAGTGAAAAAATACTAGTTAATGTAAAGTAATATATCAAATATATAATTATACATTAAATCATTAAATCAATACTTGATTTAATGATCCGGTCATACTGCATATAACCGACTAATATCAAGTGTATCAATATACCGAATCAACACTTGATTCGGTAACCCGGCTATATCACATATATCCGACTGATGATACAAATCACGAGAATAGAATACAGTATCACATACTGGTATTATTCTCGGTCCCGCACATATCTCATATGCGCTCCTATTTCGTTTCGCTTGAGCCAGGAAACCTCTGTGTAGGACTCTAAAGACTCATCAATACGCCGGCAGTAGGTGATGATCATATCAAACACCCACAAGCCGCAAGCGGTCTGCTAAACGTAACGGCCACCCGAGTATTGAGCGATCAAAAGATCAACGAGCAATCCCGCTCACACTCCTGTGAATCCAACCAGTAACACTTACCGTACAGTCCGGTCTGTTCGTCTGATATGTCGCATATCTCGCCAAGGGGTGGTAAATGTCAGACCCCAATAACTCGATAAGTCGTGTCGATATGAGGCTCATAACGGGTCGAGAAACTACTGGTAACACTTACCAGTAAATCCCTAAAGCAGCCTTGGCCAAGGACTTCCTATTATAGCCAATCGAGCACAGCGCAACATCAACTCCCTATACCAGGAGAGACGAAACCCCTCCTATCGCTCATTGCCTCCATGTGATTCGGGACTGTACCCAAAAGCCACCTTTTTGCACGCCCACTTAGACGTGGTATGATGGAAATCAAAGCACACTGGGAATCACACAAGACTCTATGACGATCTCGGGTCTACAGACTAACCTGTACCAGTATCACCAGAGAACTGCCATCTGACTTAAGGTATAATACCATCTGGGAGTTCTCGGCGAGTCCGTCCAGTGTACCTAGTCTCCACTAATCACCCGTATATCATCTCTGATGTCAAACACTAATGGATATGGGATCATCCATCGCCCATCTATATGGGTCGAGAAGCTACACGCTAGTCTACTCTGGTATATCGATGCCCCGTCTCGATACACCCACGACTAGGGACCTTGAAGGATGTACTTATGGACTACCATGTCCCCACTAGTATGATCCGCATCATAGTCCAGGAAGTCAAGTACACATCCTAAGGGCTTTACTAACATGTAACAGAGAGACAATCAGTGTGCACGTTAAGGTAAAGAGTAACCAGATAGCATACTATCATATCGAGCAAGAAAGTCATCCCTATATATGTCCAAGCATCCACGACAATATACATCCTATGTATAGTAATAGCCTCTAGGGCATACATATAACTAACAATCTCCCACTTGCACTAGGGCCATCTGACAGCAGTGGTTGTAGTATCTCATACTCAACCATCCCATAAAAGTCTCTCTCTGGGAAAATGCCTTTGTTAGTGGATCTGCCGTGTTTTCCTCTGAGTCTTCTCTCTGAACCTCGATCCCCTTGCAGATCAACTATCTCCATGATCAGGTGATGCTGCCTCAGAATATGTCTGAATCACTGATAGGACAGGCGTTCCTAGGCATAAGCCACAACTCCATTGTCTCACAATGGTAGGAACGAAGTTCATCTCATGAACTAATATACACCCAGACTTCCTCTTTGGTAGCATCTTTGGTAACGATGTATCTTGCCTTTAATCGTCTAGTATGTCACGGTATCTAGCTTGGAACTCTTCCAACATACCGTCCCTCCACTGAGGGTAAAGACAATACCTGCGACTGACATTCAGTCGTCCTTATCACCCTGGGACCTTTCCAGTGATTCTCCCAAGGATCGATTGATACCAACTCACTACAACTAGTGAGTATCCTAACATCCAATTAGATCTATTTCATAGATGCAAAACCCAGGATTTAGTAGGTATCACTTTGATCCTAAATAGAGAATCCTTGTGATAAGCGGAGATTGACCGAGCGTAGCATAGGAAACTCCTTCCGTATCAAGAGTATGTCATCCACGTACTCTACGAGGATCACCAGCATACTCCCTACTACCTTTTTGTATATACAAGGTTCATCTCCCATTTTGATGATGTCAAACTCTTTGACTAACTCATCAATACAGATGTTCCAACTCCATGATGCCTGCTTTATCACATAAAACATCTTGCATACGTTTCCGCTGCTCCCACTGTCTACGAAGCCCACTGACTGTGTTCTTATAGACTCTCTCTTCTAAAACATCATTTAGAAAAGCAGTCATGACACCCAACCGCCAGATATCGTAGTCATGGTATGTAGCCGTGGCAAGTAGGATCTGGATGGATTTAAGCATAGTTACTTAGAAAAGGTTTCATTATAATCCATACCTGGTCAATGATGCAAATCCTTTAACAAGTCTAGCTTTTAAAGTCTTAACTTTTCCATGTACACCAAGTAATCTTCTCAAGATATACTTGCTCCTGATGGGGATTTAACCCTTTAGATAAAGCAACCAAAGTCCATACTTTGTTGGTGTATAAGGATTCCATCTCAGATCGATAAGCATCCAGCCATTCTTACAGAGTCCTACTCCTGATGGCCAGCCCGAAACTAGTTGGGTCATCATCTCATGATGCAATCCTTGCTCCCACTGTCATAGAGAAACCGAAGTATCTCTCAGGTGGGTGAGGAACCCTACTAGATCGGCGGAGAGGCTGAGGTTCGTTGGATGCTATTGAATCCTTTGGTTCTACCAAATCATCAGCTGCAGTTTGTATAGCTGGAACTCTTTCCAGTTCTACCTCATGTCCACAAATTTCTTCATAAGAAATTCCCTTTCACAAAGGTGGCATGCTGAGTAACAAAACATCTTTTGTTCCTCAGTTAGGTAGAAGATATTGCTTTGCGTATGCTTGGGATATCCAACAAATTTATACAGTACTGACTTTGCCTCGAGCTTGTCTGGATTTTTCCTTTTAGACATAGGCCGGGTAACCCCAAATCTTAACTGACTTAAGAGATGGGCTCTTCCCTTTCCATATCTCATATGAAATGGTAGGCATCTGATTTGATCGGAACCCTATTCAATAGGTATGCAACTTTATAAGTGCATAACTCCCTAAAAGGAAATAGGAAACTCAGTATTACTCATCATAGAGCACACCATATCATATAGGGTGCTATTGCTCCGCCTCGATATACCATCGTGCTATGGTGTATACGGAGGAGTAATGCTGAGAGAGAATCTTATTCTTAGAATACTCCAGGAATCCCGTGCTCAAGTATTCTCCTCCCTGATCACATCAAAGGACATAATACTTATACCCGTTGTAGGTTCTCTACTTCTAACTTATATTCTGTGAATATCTCAAAAGATTCGGACTTGTGTTTCAACAGGATTATTTGTCTGAATCTTGAGAGATCATCACAGAAAGTAATGAAGTACAAAGAACCGGTCTTGGCATGTGTAGACAGGGGACCTTCATACATCAGCATGTATCAATCCCAAGAGTTTACTAACTCTTTCTCTGTTTCCAATAAACAGAACTATGGTCATCTTATCTTTGTGACATGACCGGCGAGTTTCACAAGATGTAAATTTAAACTGATTTAAATATGCATCTAAATGTAACTTAGCTAGTCGGGTCGCATTGATATGACCTAGTCTACAATGCCTCAAGAAGGATTCGTTCATTTCTGAACTCTTCCTCTTGTGTGTGTTCTGTTTACTAAGAACTGTAGTTTGATTTAAAACGTCAATGCTTTTAGATAACGTGCCTGAACCGATCAATTTTTGATATAGGAAATGTTCAAAACATTATCCAACAACACAAAATTATATCCTTCTTTATCTAAATAAAGAGGCTGATATGATTTTGTATATCAGGTTCGGTATCTAATAACATTTGTTCAGAATCAATGTATTCTGGTAATACAGGGTGACAGTGACCAACAGACTTGGCTGCAACACTTGCACCGTTTTCTGTCTCATGAAACTTATCACCCGTTCTCAGTTCTCTACCTTTCTGTAGCACTATGTAACTGATTACATATCTGAGATCCTGATCCGGTATCAAATACCTAGGACGCAGAGGATACTGAGAAACAGTTCTTTGTAATGAACAAACCCGAAGGAGATGCATCTCATGCTCTTTCTTCGTTTGGGCGGCATGGGAATCCTGGTATTCCCCTAATTCCTGCTCGGTCTTATAACAATTATAAGTTGGAGCGGGACCAACGTTCCCCAGCCCAGTATAACAAGCGGGTTCGGTCAATACATCCATATAATTATCTTGATTAAGGCGTGACATGGTCGCTACCTGGAGAGAGAGAGAAGAAAACACTCTGCGTGCGCTCTTGCAAGATCAGATTGGTTATTATTTTATCTAATCAGGATGGCTCCCACTGTTTTTATCAACTCTTCCTTCAAACCCTAAAAGGAAAGACTACCCGGGATTAATTACACGCTACAAGTTCGCCAATCTTTCAGCTAGGCCAGTGTCGGTACTTTGAGGGAGGTTCCCCGTGCTTTCGCACGGATCTAATTAAAGTAAACCTCGTTTTCCAAGAGGCGTAACCCCGTTGACACCTTTCTAGACACCAACTTGATCGGCTAATTGTAATGTGTAAAACTCTCCCAGGAGTAACAATTACTCGCAGTAGGTATCGGGATCCAACTATCTCATAGAAGGTATGCAATCTCATTGCAAATTTCAACACTTGAAATTCCCGATAATATTTTGCCCCTAGCGTGCTATGACCTTGACGCGTGCCAAACAACCCATAGTCCGCTAGTCAAGTTCAACCCGTACATTTCTTAATTGAATTAAACCCACCCGCACGACCCTTGACGCATGCCAAACAACGCCGTACGAATACCCTAATCCAATCGCATCGTATGCTAGCAGATAAGCACTAGTTAGCTACCGTACACTACGCCTTGACGCATGCCAAACTACCGCAGCACGAATACTAAGTAGTACTTATCTGAAATGACGGAGGGCTACGACATGCTTTTTGAAAACCTATTGCGTAATGAACTTGATATCGTTGTAGAATCAAATAATTTTAAAATGGAGTGTTTTTTAGGATTTTCTAGTTTTGCTAAAGGGGTCACTCCCGGTGAAGGGATCGTCGGCCCTTTCCTCATCGAATAAGGTGCAGGATATATCATATATACCGCTGTGCAAAGCAAGAACTATAGGAGCAATCAAAATACAAACCGAGGGTTGTATCATCTGCCAGTTATCGCTAAAGGGGTCACTCCCGGTGAAGGGATCTCGGCCCTTTCCTTATCGAATAAGGTGCAGGATGTTCTACAAGGAACACCGCGATGCAAAGCAAGAACTGTAGCTACCTGTTTTTGAAAATTCGATTCCACAACATCTTTTAGGTTTCTTTTATTTCATTAATCATATTAATGAAGTCCCATCATTTAAATCACCTAAACATCACAGATAAATACGACGAACACTTATGCCATCTGCATTCGCCTCGATGTCCCCTCGTGCACCGTTAGGTTAGGTAACTAACGACAGAGCGGGGCAGCGCTAGCGCGAGTGCAAAACATAAGTAACGTCTTTATAATATATCTTATATACTATATACAGTATGTTAGTTATATGTATGCCCTAGAGGCCATTCCTATACATAGGATGTATATCATCCATCCCTAGTCGTGGGTGTATCGAGACGGGGCATCGATATACCAGAGTAGACTAGCGTGTAGCTTCTCGACCCTTGTAGATGGGGATGGATGATCCCATATCCATTGGTGTTTGACATCAGAGATGATATACGGGTGCTCAGTGGAGACAGGGAACACTGGACGGACTCACCGAGAACTCCCAGATGGTATTATACCTTACGCAGATGGCAGTTCTCTGGTGACACTGGTGCAGGTTAGTCTGTAGACCCGAGATCGTCATAGAGTCTTGTGTGATTCCCACTGTGCTTTGATTTCCACCTTACCACGTCCAAGAGGTCGTGCAAAACGGTGGTTTTTGGGTACAGTCCTGAGTAACATGGAGGCAATGAGTGATAGGAAGGGTTTCGTCTCTCCCGGTATAGGGAGTTGATGTTGCGCAGTGCTCGATTGGCTATAACAACAAATCCTTGGCCAAGGCTGCTTTAGGGATTTACTGGTAAGTGTTACCAGTAGTTTCTCGACCCGTTATGAGCCTCATATCGACACGACTTATCAAGTTATTGGGGTCTGACGTTTACCACCCCTAGACGAGATATGCGACATATCAGACGAACAGACCGGACTGTACGGTAGTGTTACTGGTTGGATTCACAGGAGTGTGAGCGGGCTTGCTCGTTTATCTTCTGATCGCTCAATACCCGGGTGGCCGTTACGTTTAGCAGACCGCTTGCGGCTTGTGGGTGTTTGATATGATCATCACCTACTGCCGGCGTATTGACGAGTCTTTAGAGTCCTAAACAGGGGTTTCCTGGCTCAAGCGAAACGAAATAGGAGCGCATATGAGATATGTGCGGGACCGAGAATAATATCAGTATGTGATACTGCATTCTATTCTCGCGATTTGTGACATAGATCGGTTGTATGCGATATAGCCGGGTTATCGGATCAAGTGTTGATTTGATAAGTTGTTACTATTGATATTAGTCGGTTATATACAATATGACCGGATCGTTAAATCAAGTGTTGATTTAATAATTTAATGTATAATTATATATTTAATATATTACTTTACATTAACTAGTATTGGTTCACTTAAGATTGATTTTCTCACTTGAATGTGCACATTGTTTATATATGATATATGCAAGTGTACATGTTTGTATCATGCTTGATGATACAAACAAGTTGTGTGAATGAGACTTGAACCAAATCAAGGTTAGATTAGGGTTTACTATTTTCCTAAGCATATAACCAAAGAGTGTGACTTTGGTCAAAGTTATCAAGCTTCATGAAGCTTGATAAACAATGACAAAGTCAACTCTTTTGTCATTTGTTCAAGATATTAGTTAACCCAACCCTTAACCTAATGCTTTGGTTAATTCTCTACATGAGTTAAGCTTGAGGGCTTAACTCAACCATGGTGCCATTATTTATTGGATAAGTTTCATTTGGATAATGATTCATATGATTCTTTTCTTCTTCTTCTTCTTCATCAAGCTCACAAAAGCTTGCTAGCTCCAATGGTGCCATGAGAAAAAGAGTGAGAAATCCAATTCTAAAGTGAACCTACTTCCTATTTCTTCATCCTCTACCACTTTCCATGTAGTATAGGGTGTTCTCTTCACAAAGTTTCTGACCAAGTGAAGGAATAGCTTGAGTTTGAGTCTCCCCGACGTAGATCATCTTCGGCCTCGAAGTCAATGACCTAGCCCGATCATTTCTCCGACGAAACCATCGCTAGAGTCCGGGATCCGATGATCGCAGCGGAGGGACGTCATCACGGAGCTAAAGAAGTGGAGGACCGGATCTACAAAGGTTGTATTTCCATTCACATAGTAGCTAAGTTGTTTGCTTGCATTTAGTTTCACCCTAATCTCTAGTTAACGATCATGCATAGGATTCTTAGGCACATGAAAATTTTGAATTTGGCATGGTTGATGCCTTGTGGAACCTTTTGAGTGTGCCTAGTAACCCTACAGTGGTATCAGAACCTAGCTAGAGCTTTAGGCGAAGTGTATACGATGTTAGAAATCCGATCGAACCACGAAACCCTAACTCAAACCCTTCTCTGTACATTTTCTGAAAATGTGGATTTTTCAAAATTAAAAATATCCAAAAATTACAGCAGGGTATTATAAGAGTTACTGTGAAGCACGTGAGCCCAAGTCAACCAAAGCGTCGCGGAACCGCGGCCCCACCCTAGCATGTGCGGCGGTTCCGCGGCAATAAAGGTGATTCTTGGCACGTGCTTTGCACAGTAATGTCCTATACTGATTCCTGTGTTTTATGGATAATTTTAACTTATACTCAAGTATTGAGTTTTCTGGGTTGTATTGGGAGTTCGTCGATTCGATCGGAATCTTTAACTTTGTCTGCGTTTTTCCGGATAATTTAGAACATGTTAAAAAGTTCGACCGGATATAAATACCCAATTTTTACCCTGCCGGGAAATTTCCAAGTGTTGGATTTTTCCGTAGTTTGAGAACGTTCTAAGTAGTGCAAGTAACGCAATGGTCCCTCTAGAAGACAACAAACTTTAACTCGATTATGTAACCGTCTTGAACTGCCCTTTGAACCTTCGGGTTTGGGGCAGTACGGCGTGCCACATATGAGGAGTTGGCTTGACCCTTCTACGGCTGGACCGTTGGTACTGTGGCATGAAGTGGATGTTTTTAAACTTATTTCATGTGTTGAGCTGTATTGGGAAAACTTGGGTGTTTGATTGTTCGATCGAAAAGTTTAACATTTTCTATATATCTGGAATGTGATACAATATTTGGAATCCACAAGTAGTTATGAGATAACTGATTTAGATGTTATAAACATAGCTTTTTAGTCTCACTTGATCGGTTGCCATGGAATTTTGATGTGATCAAAAGTCCGTCGCAATCACGTAGCGTACGCGGATCCTCGCCGGGTAAACTTAATAGATAGCCACACCCCATAGCCCCGACTAAGTGACTGTAGGAGAACCCCGTTGCCAAAAAGCATCCGTTCGGGTGCTCGCGGCAGCGGTGTTCCGCCTTAGAGCACTTCGTCGACGGTATCGGGGGTGCGGCCGTCCACTAAAGTTTGCAACGAGCATTCGATCAGGATGTCGGGAATCTTGTTGAATTGCCCGACTTGATATTGAAAAGTATTTTCGATAATGAGACTAAAATGCGGGGTTTATAATTGTTAGGCATGCGATGTCTAATGAATTCATTTGGTTAGGCATGCGATGTCTAAGGAGGTTGTGGATTCCAACTGTTGTAGTTTTACACTTTCTTTTCTGCGACCGTAAGTGTAATATGTGATATCGCCGGTTTCGTTGCAATATGTCAACGACAATTGGGATACGCATGTTTACTTACGTTGATGACATGTGATGTTATGTGTTGCTGGATATGTTATATTGGATCGTCGCGTTTTGAATAGCCGTGGGTTTTATGTGAGATGAGAGTTTTTATTTTCATTCATGTAAAAATTAATTGTATGTAATATTCTTTTATTGGGGCACTTTCAGGTTGCGGAAGATGTCACCATTTGTATATTATTTACTTTTCCGCACTAGGATAGACCCAAGGAAGAGAGCACAAGTAACCGGGTTCTGGAGTCCAGTGGGAGACCAACTCGAGGAGTCGAGTCCGGGTCTCCTAACTCTAGAATTGGTAGGGTTGCTTGCCGCTCTTGTAGGGGTCTAGGGGTGTGGGTTTGGCTATTCATCGCTGTAGGGTTGCTAGGCACGCGCACAAGGGTCTACGAGGCATCCACCATGCCCGAATAAAAATTTAGCCGTGCCGAACAACCCGAATACGGAACTTTAAACTAGAGATTAGGCGATAACTTGCATGCTAAACACTTTAACACTAAGTGAGAGGGATTACAACCTTTGTAGATCCGGTCCTTCACTTCATATGCTCCGTGTTGTGGTCCCTTCGCTGCGATCATCGGGATCCGGACTCTCGAGAGGTTCCACGAAGAGAAAGACGCAACCTTTGCTTCCGATCTTCGATACTAAGATGATCTACCTCGAAGTTTCTTTAACACAAGCTAACACTCATGAAATGATGTGAACACCCTCATCTAAATGGCAAGGGAAGATGAGGATGATGAAGTAGGAATTTTGCTCTATTTATTTATCTTTTTCTCACTATTATTCATCACTTGGAAAAATCAAGCAAGCATTTTTCCATGAAAGAAAATGAAGGAAGAAGATGAATGAATAATGTTAATCCATTTGTGATGAATAGAAAAAGAGATGATAATGATCAATAAAGCAACCATGGTTTCTAAACCATTGTAGAGAATAAACCAAGGGTTAGGCTTTGGGTTGAGTTAAAGATGAGTCATGAGTAAATATCTTTCACAAAACAAAAATGAAAAGCTTCTAGAATCAACTAGAAGACTTAACCCTAATCCAAACCCTAATCATGTTTAAACTCCACAAAACGAGTTGCATTACTTATCATATCATGTTACAATATTATATATCACATATATAATATTTACCGTAACAAAATAAAATAATACAATTAACATATATCGCATATATATCAATGTATTACCCGAGTGAGAAAAAGAATCTTTTAGTGAGCAAATATTAGTTAATGCAATTTAATATATCACATATATTATTATACATTAAATTATCGAATCAACACTTGATCCGACAATCCGGCTATATCGCATATAACCGGCTAATATTTATCCGTACCGATTCATCGAATCAACACTTGATCCGATGACCCGGCTGATATCAAATATCGCGAGAATAGAATACGGTATCACATATCGCATTATCCTCGGTCCCGCACATATCACATATGTGCTCCTACTCCGTTTTGCCTGAGTCAAGAAACCTCTGTGTAGGACTCTAAAGAATCGTCAATACGCCGGCAGTAGGTGATGATCATATCAAACACCCACAAGCTGCAAGCGGTCAGCTAAACGTAACAGCTACCCAGGTATTGAGCGCTCAGAAGATCAACAAGCAAGCCTGTAACTTCTCCTGTGGATCCAAACAGTAACACTCCCGTACAGTCCGGTCTCGTCGTCTGATATGTCGCATATCTCGCCTAGGGGTGGTAAACGTCAGACCCCAGTAGCTCGATAAGTCGTGTCGATTTGAGGTCTATAACAGTTCGAGAAACTACTGATAACACTTACCAGTAAATCTCAGCAACCCTGGCCAGGGATTTCCGGTTATAGCCAATCGAACACAGCACAACATCAACTCCCTATACCGGGAGAGACGAATCCCCTCCTATCGCTCATTGCCTCCATGTGATTCGGGACTGTACCCAAAAGCCACCTTTTTGCACACCCTCTTGGACGTGTTATGATGGAAATCAAAGCACAGTGGGAATCACACAAGACTCTATGACGATCTCGGGTCAACAGACTACTCTGTACCAGTGTCACCGGAGAACTGCCATCTGACGTATGGTATAATACCATCTGGGAGTTCTCGGCGAGTCCGTCCAGTGTACCCAGTCTCCACTGAGCACCCGTACACCATCCTTGATGTCAAACACCGATGGATATGGGATCATCCATCGCCCATCATATGGGTCAAGATGCGTATACGCTAGTCTACTCTGGTGCATCGATGCCCTGTCTCGATACACCCTCGACTAGGAACAGTTATAGGATGTACTCGTCGACTACCATGGCCCCACTAGTATGATCTCATCATAGTCCCAGTAGTTGAGTACTTATCCTAAGGGCTTTATCAACATGTAACATAGAGACAATCAGAGTACATGTTAAGATAAAGTACAACCAGATAGCATACTATCATGTCGAGCAACAAAGTCCTCCCTATATATGTCCTAGCATCCACTACAATATACATCGTATGTACAGTAATGGCCTCTAGGGCATACATATAACTAACAATCGCGACCGTGGAATCCGTGTTTTATACAGGCTCGTATTGAAAACACGCACGTCCTAGTATATCCAATGTTTCATATGTTTCTTTTGCTGCGATATCTGTGATGTGATCATTTGATATGTGATGATAAATACTGTATATAGTATATATGATATATTATATAGACGTTACTTATGTTTTACACCCGCGCTAACCTTGCCCCGCTCTGTCGTTAGTTACCTAACCTAACGGTGCACGAGGGGACATCGAGGCGAATGCGGATGGCATAAGTGTATGTCATATTTATCTGTGATGTTTAGGTGAATTAAATAATGGGAATTCATTAATATGATTAATGAAAGAAAAAGAAACCTAAGATGTTGTGGAATCGAATTTTCAAAAACAGGTTGCTACAGTTCTTGCTTTGCATCGCGGTGTTCCTTGTAGAACATCCTGCACCTTATTCGATAAGGAAAGGGCCGAAATCCCTTCACCGGGAGTGACCCCTTTAGTAATAACTGGCAGATGCTACACCCCTCGGTTTGTCTTTTGATTGCTCCTATAGTTCTTGCTTTGCACAGCGGTATATATGATATATTCTGCACCTTATTCGATGAGGAAAGGGCCGACGATCCCTGCACCGGGAGTGACCCCTTTAGCAAAACTAGAAAAGCCTCAAAAACACTCTCTTTTAAAATTATTTGATTCTACAACGATATCAAGTTCATTACGCAATAGGTTTTCTGAAAAACCTGTCATAGCCCTCCGTCATTTCAGATAAGTACTAGTTAGTATTCGTGCTACGTTTGTTGACTATGTTAAGGTATAGTGTGCGGTAGCTAAGTAGTGCTTATCTGTATAAGCATATGATGCAATTGGATTAGGGTAGTCGTACGACTTTGTTGACTATGTTAAGGGTCGTGCGGGTGGGTTTAATTCAATCGGGAAATGACGGGTTGAACTTGACTAGCACTTATGATTTGTTGACTATGTTAAGGTCATATAGATGCTAGGGGCAAAATATTATCGGGAATTTCAAGTGTTGAAATTTGCAATGAGATTGCATACCTTATATGAGATAGTTGGATCCCGATACCCGCTGCGAGTAAGAGTTACTCCTGGGAGAGTTTTACACATTACAATTAGCCGATCAAGTAGGTGTCTAGAAAGGTGTCAATGGGGTTACGCCTATGGGAAAACGTGGTTTACTTTAATTAGGTCCGTGCGAAAGCACGGGGAACCTCCCTCAAAGTACCGACACTGGCCTGGCTGAAAGATTGGCGAACTTGTAGCGTGTAATTAATCCCGGCTAGTCTTTCCTTTTAGGGTTTGAAGGAAGATTTGATAAAAACAGTGGTAGCCATCCTGATTAGATAAAATAATAACCAATCTGATCTTACAAGAGCGCACGCAGAGTGTTTTCTTCTCTCTCTCTCTCCAGGTAGCGACCATATCACGCCTTAATCAAGATAATAATACGGATGTATTGACCGAACCCGCTTGTTATACTGAACTGGGGAACGTTGGTCCCGCTCCAACTTATAAATGTTATAAGACAGAGCAGGAATTAGGGGATTACCAGAATTCTCGTGCCGCCAAAACGAAGAGAGTACATGTTGATGCATCATCTTCGGGTGTGTTCATTACAGAGAACTGTTTCTCAAATGTCCTTTACGTCCTGGGTATATGATACCGGATCAGGATCCCACATATGTAATATATTACGTGGGCTACAGAAAGGTAAAGAACTGAGAACGGGTGATAAATTTCATGAGGCAGAAAACGGTGCAAGTGTTGCAGCCAAGTCTGTTGGTCACTGTCACCCTGTATTACCAGAATACATTGATTCTGAACAGATGTTATTAGATACCGAACCTGATATAAAAAATCATATCAGTCTCTTTATTTAGATAAAGAAGGATATATTTTGTATTGTTGGATAATGTTTTGAACATTTCCTATATCAAGAGTTGATCGGTTCAGGCACGTTATCTAAAAGCATTGGCGTTCTAAATCAAACTACAGTTCTTAGTATATAGAATACACACAAGAGGAAGAGTTCAGATATGAACGAATTCTTCTTGAAGTAATGTAGACTAGGTAATATCAATGCGACCCGACTTGCTAAGTTACACATAGATGCATATTTAAATTAGTTTGAATTTACATCTTCTGAAACTTGCCAGTCATGTCACAAAGATAAGAAGACCATATCTCCGTTTATTGGAAACAGAGAAAGAGTTAGTAAACTCTTGGGATTGATACATGCTGATGTATGAAGGTCCCCTGTCTACACATGCCAAGACCGGTTCTTTGTACTTCATTATATTTTCTAATAATCTCTCAAGATTTAGACATATGTTCCTGTTGAAACACAAGTCCGAACCTTTTGAGATATTCATAAAATATAAGTTAGAAGTAGAGAACCAAAATATGGATAAAAGTATTATGTCCTTTGATGTGATCAAGGAGGAGAATACTTGAGCACGGAATTCCTGGATTATTCTAAAGGAGAATGAGATTCTCTCTCAGCATTACTCCTCCGTATACACCATAGCACGAAGGTATATCGGGGCGGAGCAATAGCACCCTATGTGATATGGTGTGCTCTATGATGAGTACTACTGAGTTTCCTATTTCCTTTTAGGGAGTTATGCACTTATGAAGTTGCATACCTATTGAATAGGGTTCCGATCAAATCAGATGCCTACCATTTCATATGAGATATGGAAAGGGAAGAGTCCATTTCTTTAGTCAGTTAAGATTTGGGGTTGTTCGGCCTATGTCTAAAAGGCAAAATCCGGACAAGCTCGAGGCAAAGTCAGTACTGTAGAAGTTTGTTGGATATCCCAAACATACGCAAGGGAATATCTTCTACCTAACCGAGGAACAAAAATGTTTTGTTTCTCAGCATGCCACCTTTGTGAAAGGGAATTTCTTGTGAAGAAATTATTGGTAATGAGGTAGAACTGGAAACAGTTCCAGCTATACAAACTGCAGCTGATGATTTGGTAGAACAAAAGGATTCAATAGCAACCAACGAACCTCAGCCTCTCCGCAAATCCAGTAGGGTTCCTTACCCATCTGAGGGAAACTTCGGTTTCTCAATGACAGTGGGAGCAAGGATTACATCATGAGATGATGACCCAACTAGTTTCGGGCTGGCCATCAGGAGTGGGACTCTGTAAGAATGGCTGGATGCTTATCGATCTGAGATGGAATCCTTATACACCAACAAAGTAAGGACTTTGGTTGCTTTATCTGAAGGGTTAAATCCCCATCAGGAGCAAGTATATCTTGAGAAGATTACTTGGTGTACATGGAAAAGTTAAGACTTTCAAAGCTAGACTTGTTAAAGGTTTGCATCATTGACCAGGTATGGATTATAATGAAACCTTTTCTAAGTAGCTATGCTTAAGTCCATCCAGGTCCTACCAACCACGGCTACATACCATAACTACGATATCTGGCGGTTGGGTGTCATGACTGTTTTTCTAAATGATGTTTTAGAAGAAAGCGTCTATAAGTACACAGCCAGAGGGCTTCGTAAACAGTGGGAGCAGCGGAAACGTGTGTAAGATGTTTTATGTGATAAAGCAGGCATCGCGGAGTTGGAACATCTGTTTTGATGAGTTAGTCAAAGAGTTTGACATCATCAAAATGGTAGATGAACCTTGTATATGCAAAAAGGTAGTAGGGAGTATGGTGGTGATCCTCGTAGAGTACGTGGATGACATACTCTTGATAGGGAAGGAGTTTCCTATGCTACGCTTGGTCAATCTCCGCTTATCACAAGGATTCTCCATATAGATCAAAGTGATACCTCCTAAATACTTATTTTGGATCTATGAGATAGATCTAATTGGATGTTAGGATACTCACTAGTTCTAGTGAGATAGTATCAATAGATCCTGGGGAGAATCGCTGGAAAGGTTCCAGTGTGATAAGGAAGACTGAAAGTCAGTCACAGGCATTGGCTTTACCCTCAGTAAAGGGACGGTATGTTGGAAGAGTTCCAAGCTAGATACCGTGGCATACTAGACGATTAAAGGCAAGATACATCGTTACCAAAAATGCTACCAAAGAGGCAGTCTGGGTGTATATTAGTTCATGAGATGAACTTCGTTCCTCCCATTGTGTGACAATGGAGTTGTGGCTTATGCCAAGGAACGCCCGTCCCATCAGTGATCCAGACATATTCTAAGGCAGTGTCACCTGATCGTGGAGATGGTTGATCTCCAGGGGATCGAGGTTAGGAGAGTAGACTCAGAGGACAACACGGCGGATCCACTCACAAAGGCCTTTTCCCAGAGAGAGACTTTTATGGGATGGTTGAGTATGAGATACTACAACCACTGCTATCAGATGGCCTTAGTGCAAGTGGGAGATTGTTAGTTATATGTATGCCCTAGAGGCCATTACTATACATAGGATGTATATTGTAGTGGATGCTTGGACATATATAGGGATGACTTTCTTGCTCGATATGATAGTATGTTATCTGGTTACTCTTTACCTTAACGTGTATATTGATTGTCTCTCTGTTACATGTTGGTAAAGCCCTTAGGATGTTTACTTGACTACCTGGACTATGATGCGGATCATACTAGTGGGGACATGGTAGTCCATAAGTACATCCTTCAAAGTCCCTAGTCGTGGGTGTATCGAGACGGGGCATCGATATACTAGAGTAGACTAGCGTGTAGCTTCTCGACCCATGTAGATGGGCAATGGATGATCCTATATCCATTGGTGTTTGACATCAGAGATGGTATACGGGTGCTCAGTGGGGACTGGGTACACTGGACGGACTCGCCGAGAACTCCCAGATGGTATTATACCTTACGTCAGATGACAGTTCTCTGGTGACACTGGTGCAGGTTAGTCTGTAGACCAGAGATCGTCATAGAGTCTTGTGTGATTCCTACTGTGCTTTGATTTCCACCTTACCACGTCCAAGAGGGCGTGCAAAACGGTGGTTTTTGGGTACAGTCCCGAGTCACATGGAGACAATGAGTGATAGGAGGGGTTTCGTCTCTCCCGGTATAGGGAGTTGATGTTGCGCAGTGCTCGATTGGCTATAACAGGAAGTCCTTGGCCAAGGCTGCTTTAGGGATTTACTGGTAAGTGTTACCAGTAGTTTCTCGACACGTTATGAGCCTCATATCGACACGACTTATCAAGTTATTGGGGTCTGACGTTTACCACTACTAGACGAGATATGCAACATATCAGACGAACAGACCGGACTGTACGGTAGTGTTACTGGTTGGATTCACAGGAGTGTGAGCGGGCTTGCTCATTGATCTTCTGATTGCTTAATACCCGGGTGGCCATTACGTTTAGCAGACCGCTTGCGGCTTGTGGGTGTTTGATATGATCATCACCTACTGCCGGCGTATTGACGAGTCTTTAGAGTCCTACACAGGAGCTTCATGGCTCAAGCGAAACGAAATAGGAGCGCATATGAGATATGTGCGGGACAGAGAATAATACCAGGATGTGATACTGTATTCTATTCTCGCGATTTGTGACATTGATCGGTTGTATGCGATATAGCCGGGTTATCGGATCAAGTGTTGATTCGATATGTTGTTACTATTGTTATTAGTCGGTTATATACAATAAGATCGGATCGTTAAATCAAGTGTTGATTTAATGATTTAATGTATAATTATATATTTGATATATTACTTTACATTAACTAGTATTGGTTCACTTAAGATTGATTTTCTCACTTGAATGTGCACATTGTTTATATATGATATATGCAAGTGTACATGTTTGTATCATGCTTGATGATACAAACAAGTTGTGTGAATGAGACTTGAACCAAATCAAGGTTAGATTAGGGTTTACTATTTTCCTAAGCATATAACAAAAGAGTGTGAATTTGGTCAAAGTTATCAAGCTTCATGAAGCTTGATAAACATTGACAATGTCAACTCTTTTGTCATTTGTTCAAGATATTAGTTAACCCAACCCTTAACCTAATGCTTTGGTAATTTCTCTACATGAGTTAAGCATGAGGGCTTAACTCAACCATGGTGCTATTATTTATTGGATAAGTTTCATTTGGATAATGATTCATATGATTCTTTTCTTCTTCTTCTCCTTCATCAAGCTCACAAAAGCTTGCTAGCTCCAATGGTGCCATGAGAAAAAGAGTGAGAAATCCAATTCTAATGTGAACCCACTTCCTATTTCTTCATCCTCTACAACTTGCCATGTAGTATAGGGTGTTCTCTTCACAAAGTTTTTGACCAAGTGAAGGAATAGCTTGAGTTTGAGTCTCCCCGACGTAGATCATCTTCGGCCTCGAAGTCAATGACCTCGCCCAATCATTTCTCCGACGAAACCATCGCTAGAGTCCGGGATCCGATGATCGCAGCGGAGGGACGTCATCATGGAGCTAAAGAAGTGGAGGACCAGATCTACAAAGGTTGTATTTCCATTCACTTAGTAGCAAAGTTGTTTGCTTGCATTTAGTTTCGCCCTAATCTCTAGTTAACGATCATGCATAGGATTCTTAGGCACATGAAAATTTTGAATTTTGCATGGTTGATTCCTTGTGGAACCTCTTGAGTGTGCCTAGTAACCCTATACAGTATCCATCACAACATATCAAATGATCACATCACAGATATCGCAGCAGAAGAAACATATAAAACATTGGATATACTAGGGCGTCCGTGTTTTCAATACGAGCCAGTATAAAACACGGATTCCACGGTCACGATGAATAGCCAAACCCACATCCCTAGACCACTACGAGAGCGGCAACCAACACTGCCAATTCTATGGTTAGGAGACCCAGTCTCGGCTCCTTGAGATGGTCTCCCACTGGACCCTAGAACCCGGTTACTTGTGCTCCCTGCCTTGGGTCTACCTAATGCGGAAAAGTAAATAATATACAAGTAGTGACATCAACCTCATCCCGGAAGTGCCCCAATAAAAGAATATTACATACAAATGAATTTTACATGAATGAGAAAGAAAAAACTCTCATCTCACATAAAACCCCCGGCTATTCAAACACGACGATCCAATATAACATATCCAGCAACACAAAACATCACATGTCATCAACGTAA
Organism: Agapanthus africanus; assembly: GCA_030015575.1. Taxonomy (NCBI): domain Eukaryota; kingdom Viridiplantae; phylum Streptophyta; class Magnoliopsida; order Asparagales; family Amaryllidaceae; genus Agapanthus; species Agapanthus africanus. The sequence continues at coordinate 220,958,582 of JASDDO010000022.1, forward strand.
GTAAACATGCGTATCCCAATTGTCGTTGACATATAGCAACGAAACCAGCGATATCACATATTACACTTATGGTCACTTGAAAAGAAAGTGTAAAACTACAACAGTTGGAATCCGCAACCCCTTTAGACATCGCATGCCTAACCAAATGAATTCCTTAGACATCGCATGCCTAACAATTATAAACCCCGCATTTTAGTCTCATTATCGAAAACTCTTTTCAATATCAAGTCGGGCAATTCAGCAAGATTCCCGACATCCTGATCGAATGCTCATCGCAAACTTTAGTAGACGGCCGCACCCCCGGTTGCCGTCGTCGAAGTGCACCAAGGCGGAACACCGCTGCCGCGAGCACCCGAACGGATGCTTTCGGCGACGGGGTTCTCCTACAGTCACTTGGTCGGGGCTATGGGGCATGGCTGTCTATTAAGTTTACCCGGCGAGTATCCGCGTACGCTACGTGATTGCGACGGACTTTTGATCACATCAAAATTCCGTGGCAACCGATCAAGTGAGACTAAAGTGCTAGATTTATAACATTCATTCAGTTATCTCATAACTACTTGTGGATTCCAAATATTGTATCACATTCCAGATAAATAGACAATGTTAAAATTTTCGATCGAATAATCAAACACCCAAGTTTTCCCGAAAAGCTCAACACATGAAATAAGTTTAAAATCATCCACTTCATGCCACAGTACCAACGGTCCAGCCGTAGAAGGGTCAAGCCAACGCCTCACATGTGGTACGCCGTACTGCCCTAAACCCTAAGGTTCAAAGGGCAGTTCAAGACCGTCACATAATCGAGTTAAGGTTTGTTGTCTTCTAGAGGGTCCATCGCGTTACTTGCACTACTTAGAACGTTCTTAAACTACGGAAAAATCCAACACTTAGAAATTTCCCGGCAGGGAAAAAAATGGGTATTTATATCCGGTCGAACTTTTTAACAGTTTCTAAAATATCCGGAAAAACATAAACGAAGTTAAATTATTTGATCGAATTAACGAGTCCCCAATAAAACCGTAGAAAACTCAACACTTGAGTGGAATTAAAAAATTCCCAGAAAAAAATGACAAGAAAGGACTTAAGAATAAATATGTGAAGTTTGAGGGACTAATTCACAATTTGGGCCGCAGAACCGCCGCCAAACCACGATCTTACATAGAGTTGTTAGGCACATAAAAATTTGAATTTGGCATGGTAGATGCCTTCTGGAACCTCTTGAGTGTGCCTAGGAACCCTGCAGTGGTATCAGAGCTTAGGCGAAAACTATGCAAGCAAACTACTATGCTAGTAAGTGAAAGGGATTACAACCTTTGTAGATCCGGTCCTCCACTTCTAAATCTCCGTGATGACGTCCCTCCGCTGCGATCATCGGAATCCCGGACTCTAGCGATGGTTTCATCGGAGAAATGATCGGGCTAGGTCGTTGACTTCGTTGCCGAAGATGATCTACGTCGAGGCGACTCAAACTCAAGCTCCATCTTCACTAGGTCATGAAACTTGTGAAGAAAACACCCTATACAACATGGCAAGTGGTAGAGGATGAAGAAATAGGAAGTGGTTTCACTTTGGATTTGGATTTCTCACTTGATTTCAACACTTGGAATTTTCTAGCAAGGTTTTCTTTTCTTCATGAAGAAGAAGAAGAAAAGAATGGAAAAAATAAATTATATGAAAAGAATAATCAAGTGAAGTTATCATCCTGCAACCATGGGTGAGATTAACCTTTGTAGAGACTAAACTCAAGTTTAAGTTAAAGGTTAGGTTAAGGAAAATCTTATGTAAAACAAAATGGTGGACTTTGTCAAAGATGCTTGAAAGCTTCATGAAGCTTCAAGCAAAGACATTGTCAGCCACCATTTTATTTTACATAAATCAAATAAATTAAATAAAAACTAAACCTTTAACCTAAACATGGTATAATCCATACACACACCCAAGTTTGCATGTGTCATCAAACATAATACAAACTAGTGCACAAAAATATATCACATATACAACTTGTGCACATCAAGTGAGAAAATCAATCTTAAGTGAACAAATACTAGTTAATGTAAAGTAATATATCAAATATATAATTATACATTAAATCATTAAATCAACACTTGATTTAATGATCTGGTGATACTGCATATAACCGACTAATATCAAGTGTATCAATATATCGAATCAACACTTGATTCGGAAACCCGGCTATATCACATATAACCGACTGATGATACAAATCGCGAGAATAGAATACAGTATCACATAATGGTATTATTCTCGGTCCCGCACATATCTCATATACGCTCCTATTTCGTTTCGCTTGAACCAGGAAACCTCTGTGTAGGACTCCAAAGACTCGTCAATACGCCGGCAGTAGGTGATGATCATATCAAACACCCACAAGCCGCAAGCGGTCTGCTAAACGTAACGGCCACCCGGGTATTGAGCGATCAGAAGATCAACGAGAAAGCCAGCTCACACTCCTGTGAATCCAACCAGTAACACTTACCGTACAGTCCGGTCTGTTCGTCTGATATGTCGCATATCTCGCCAAGGGGTGGTAAACGTCAGACCCTAATAACTCGATAAGTAGTGTCGATATGAAGCTCATAACGGGTCGAGAAACTACTGGTAACACTTACCAGTAAATCCGTAAAGCAGTCTTGGCCAAGGACTTCCTGTTATAGCCAATCGAGCACAGCGCAACATCAACTACCTATACCAGGAGAGACGAAACCCCTCCTATCGCTCATTGCCTCCATGTGATTCGGGACTATACCCAAAAGCCACCTTTTTGCACGCCCACTTGGACGTGGTATGATGGAAATCAAAGCACAGTGGGAATCACACAAGACTCTATGACGATCTCGGGTCTACAGACTAACCTGTACCAGTGTCACCAGAGAACTGCCATCTGACGTAAGATATAATACCGTGTGGGAGTTCTCGGCGAGTCCGTCCAGTGTACCCAGTCTCCACTGAGCACCCGTATATCATCTCTGATGTCAAACACCAATGGATATGGGATCATCCATCGCCCATCTATATAGGTCGAGACACTACACGCTAGTCTACTCTGGTATATCGATGCCCCGTCTTGATATACCCACGACTAGGGACCTTGAAGGATGTACTTATGGAGTACCATGTCCCCACTAGTATGATCCACATCATAGTCCAGGCAGTCAAGTACACATCCTAAGGGCTTTACCAACATGTAACAGAGAGACAATCAGTGTGCACGTTAAGGTAAAGAGTAACCAGATAGCATACTATCATATCGAGCAAGACAGTCATCCCTATATATGTCCAAGCATCCACTACAATATACATCCTATATATAGTAATGGCCTTTAGGGCATACATATAACTAACATGTATCATATGTGATACTATTGAGACGGGATCACCGATTATATATATATATATATATATATATATATATATATATATATATCGACTCAGATTAGGTGGTTTTCCTTACCTTTACGATTAGCCTGTTAGTTTAGTCCTGTTGTTACTTGTAGATGTTAGACTAGATTCGAGTCATACCTGTTGAGGTTAAAATTTGCACCCCCGGTTGACCGAGTCAAAGTCAAGGTCAACCCCAAGCCAGGTGGGCCCAAGCCCAGGTCAAGCGGGCCCATGCCCAAGTCGAGCCCGCGGCCAGCCTCCTCTATGCTAAAATATAGATCATGTAATAAATAATTTTATGTAATTTTTTATGCATGAATGTAAGCAAGATGGGCATAAAGCCAAATTTTTGTAAAGCCCATGGCTTATGTGCAAAAAGAAATGGCACATGAGCCATGGGATGGGAAAAATGCCATTTTGTAAAGCCCAAGGGGCTATATGTAAATATATAAGCCTATATAAGGCAACATGATGATGAATAAAGCATACAATTTTCATTCCCCCAAAAACTAGGGTTCTTTGTGCCTCCTGCTCCTTCTCCAAGGTTCTAAACCTCCTCATTTTTTGAATTAAATTATGAGTTTTACTCTTTCTTTTCCAAAACTAAGTAGTTTTCCACCACAAAACCCACAAAGGGGCACTCGGATCTCCCATCAGATCTCAAAAAGAAGAGATTTTTAAAATCTCATACTTCTTGATCTTCAAGATCCGGCCAACAAAGAAAGAAGAAGGAGACTAATCTTCAGAGACCCCACGTTGGGGAAGAACTAAGGCTCAAGGGGAGAAGCCCTTCATCAGCTTCAAAACAGCTTAGGAGTTTAACTCCACTCTAATTTCCCTTTCGGGAGTTTCTGGGGCTAAAAGCCCATTTTTCTTGTCGGCGCCCGAGCGCCTTGCGCTCAAGCGCCCAGTGCCCACGTGCCGACACGTTGCGCGCTGGCGCTCGAGCACCCAGCGCCCACATGCCGACACGTGGCACGCTCGCGCTCGAGCGCCAAGCGCCCACATGCCGACACGTGGCGCGCTAGCGCTCGAGCGCCTAGCGCCCACGTACCGACACGTGGCGCACGCGCGCTCAAGCGCCAAGCGCCCACGTGTCGACACGTGGTGCGCTAGCGCTCGAGCGCCTAGCGCCCACGTGTCGAACAAGTGGCGCGCTACCGCCTAAGCGCACAGCACCTAAGCGCACAGCACTCAATGCGTTGGCCCCACGCGTCCTTTGGGTGCTTTTTCTTCATTTTTTTATTTGTATACATGCATATATATATATATATATATATATACACACATACTCTACAACACTGTCCCTCCCAAAAAAAAATTGTGCAGGGGCGCTGCCCCGCACTCCGCAAGAGGGTTGCTAGCCCCCTTGACCCCTAGCCCGCTATCCAGGTAGCGGGACCCCCATAAAAACTCTGCGGGGCCCCCGATATATCCAAAACCCCTTCAAAACACACGTACACTGCACGTTGAGTTCGCATGACCAGTTTAACCCGTCAATCGGAGGTTCCCTCGCTCCAAAGGTGAGGGGTAATTAACAGCAACTTAGTCCGCGGCTGCCGGAGATTCGGATCCCCACGATCAATAAACCTCAGCCTACCCTAGGAAGGGGGAATCTGTAATGTGCCTGATAAGCGCGCGCGTATTCCCATCTCAATGGGGTGACGAAAAACACCCTACAGATTCTGGCACGCCTGGTGAGACCAATCTGTCCTCCCATATTTTGGGTTAAACGTTCATGCAAACTCAATCAATATACATACCCATATCTATACTAAAATAATGCTTTTTCATGAAGGTTTCAAGCAATCACTTTTCAAAAATGTCTCCTATGATGAACTCAGCTCTCAGCACGGCTCCCGTCTCCTACACGATGAAGATGGACGCCAGGAAGGTCCTTCCGGCCAGTCTCGGGCGACAATGGGAAGAGCCGCTGCTACCATTCGGCTCTATCCTTTTCGTGTTAGCTAACGCCATCCCAGCTCCTCAAGCCCCGGTGACAGACAACCCGGTCTCAAAAGGCAAGAGGCCAAATGTGGTGGTCTCGAAGGCGCCCCAACTCAAACGCAAGTCGGTGTTTGAACGGCTCTCCTTGGACCCAGATGGGGGCAAGGACATCAACACCAACAAAGCAACAGGGCGTCTCGAGCAAGCCCCGACGATGCCCATGACAACTGCTCAATTGGATATCTTCTCTAAGCTCCCCATCACTCAGCCTATGGTGGCTTCCCGGAGAGCAGAAGCTTGCCAAGCGCTCAAGGTAGAGAAGCTGAGGCAGAAGCGGCTCAGATACAGAGCCAACAAACGGTCTAGGGCTCCGGCCATGTTAAAATTTATGAATTTACAAATCCCGGACCGCTTCGTGAGACCAGCCGCCAGTGATGAAAGGATGGTTGAATGTGTTATCCACACCATATACATGGTGGGCACGCGTCCCAGCGACAACCTTCGCAGCAAAAGCAAGGATGGGGCCACCACATCTCAAATCCAACCTGGTGTGAATATAGCTGTCACTTCTCAAGACCAGCATCCTCCGGAGGGTGATGAAAATCCTCCTAGTGAAGCTGAAAGGCACAAAGAGCCCTCAGTTCATGAGGAGTCGGGCTCGGAAAGCGAAGATGAGACAACTTTCCGTCCCAAGAATGCAGAGCAGCAACTTCCCCAAGACCTCAGAAAGCAGCTCAGAAACAAAGACAAGGAGATGGCCAAGCTCCACTAAAAAATTGACGACTTGACAAACGTCGTCTTACAGCTCACGGCCTAACTCGCTTCTCAGCCGCCCAATCAGGCGTAAGGCTCTCATGAACCGGGAAATGGTGTCCCGAAACTGCCGACGCTCGTTCCCTCAAATCCAAAAGTGGGCGGACCGCATGAAAATCAGTCGCATCCTATCTCGGGAAATGTCTTGGCTGCCGATGACAGTAGCCCGCTAACTCAAGATCAAATCATGGATTTGGTTGCCAGCAAAGTCAAAATATTGGTGGCCAAAGCCGAAACGCAAAAAGATATCAGCAGTAATGGGAGACCATATCCTGCTCAACATGTTCTGGTAGAATTTTCTAGCGGCTATGTCGTCCCCAAATTCGGAAGATTCGATGGGACGGGAAATGCGAATCAGCACATCGCCCACTTTAAATCCTCATGCAGGAATACTGGGGGCAATGACGCGCTTCTCCTCCGCTAGTTCGTTAATAGCTTAACCGATGTTGCTTTCGACTGGTACGCGAGCATACCGGATGGCTCTGTTACTACTTTCGTCCAAATGGAATCTTTGTTTCGACAAAGGTTCATGAGCGTCAGCGATAAGATCACCATTGCCGAGCTCGTAAGGACCAAGCCCAAGAACAACGAAAACATCAAGAATTTTATAACTCGATGGCGCAATCTCTCCGTTAAATGCGAACCGCCGATAGAGCAAGACCAATCTGTCAGTCTCCTCATCGGAATTCTCAACAATTGGATGGCCCCGTTTCTATGCACCGCGGGTCTCAAAACATTCCAAGAGCTGACCAGGAAAGTTCAGATGCTGGAGCGCTCAAAGCAGGATTCCTCCTCTAACTCCCAAAGTAACAATAGGTCCTGGAGAAACCGAAAGGACGAAAATCGCAAAGGCGGAAATTCCGACGATACTGAATCTTTCAATGCCTCGGCTAACCGAAATAAGCAAGGGTCGAGCGGGCCTAATGCCAACCGGCTTCGGAAGCCAATGTTCGGAGAGGGAGGAGAATCTCCACTGAAAGAGAAGCTGGACAAGGTCTATTCCTTCAGAAGGGACAAAATCCGTAAAATATTCAAAGACGCCCTGAGGAACGGTCTACAACTGCCAGAGTCAAAAAGACCGCAGGAAGCGAATATGACCGATGACCCCAAATACTGCCCCTATCACAGAGTGATAGGTCATGCCATTGAGGACTGTTTCGTCTTTAAAGATTGGGTCGAAAACCAATATAAGGCAGGAGAGATAGAACTTTCTAAAGGCGTGTCAACAAACAATCCAGCTGCGACCGCCAATTTCATACAAATGGAGGCCGAAGTTCTTCGTGAAACTGATTCTCTCAGACATCTGTCTTTCTCTGGAAACAGTCGATCACCACGTCATTAAATTGGGAACAGTAGATCTCTAAGTCTTTAAACTAGGAACCGAGGACCACCATGTCATTAAACTGGGAATGATGGACCGCTAAGTCTTGGGAACAGTCGACCTCTAAGTCGTTAAATTGGGAATGTAAAATATGTATATATATATGTAAATAAACAAAAAATGTGTAAATAAAGAAAAGCCGAAATGATGGGGCAACCGCGAATAAAAGAAGAAATGATAGGGCAATCGCGACCTTCGCGATAAGAAAAGCTAAAATGATAGAGCAATCGCGGTAAAACAAAAACAAAAAAAAACGGCGAATGATGAGTCACTCCTGCTACCATATTCCAGTGCAGCGATGCAGACGCCAACCAAAATCCAGTTTCTCAAAATTCTCCCAGCCCTACGGCCAGTCCCCAAATTGACTACCGTATACAACCTACGGGCTCAAATAATTCTCATCATACCCATATCCCACCGCAATCACCAGTTACGCGGCTGGTCTCCGCCTTTGGAATTTTGCCCCATTGAGAAGACCCACTCATGTGTCCTCACGATACATGAGGAGAACAAACTTTTGTGGGATCCTTACGACTCACAAAGGAAAAACACACTTAGGAGTCCTCATGACTCCTAAGGAGAAAATACACCTGCGGGATCCTTACGACTCGTAGGGAGAAAATGCTTTTATGGGACCCTTACGGCCCATAAAATTGAAAATCCTTAGGTGACAGGGACCTAAACCTGTCTCCTAAGACATCGCTCCCAAATCCCCAAGTGGCGAATGATGAGTCGCTCCTGGTACCATATTCCAATGCAGCGATGCAGAAGCCAACCAAATTCCAAACTTAAATCCCAAGCGGTGAATGATGAGTCACTCTGGTACCATATTCCAGTGCAGCGATGCAGACGCCAACCAAATTCTAAATCCCATGCCCCAACGGCGAATGATGAGTCTCTACTGGTACCATATTCCAGTGTAGCGATGAAGACGCCAAACAAAATCAAAACCCCCAAGTGACGAATGATGATTCGCTCCTGGTACCATATTCCAGTGCAGCGATGCAGACGCCAACCAAATTCCAAATCCCAATGGAGAATGATGAGTCGCTTCTGGTACCATATTCCAGTGCAGCGATGCAGACGCCAACAAAGTCTCGAAATGTTTCCGGCCTTACGGTCTGGATCATACATCCTGCAAAACCGTATACAATCCACGGGCATAAAACAATCCCAATCTCTCCCAAGTCCTACCGGCGAGACCACATTCAAAGTCCCACTGGCGGTGAAAAAACGTATGTCCACAAGCAAAATGAGCACGGATGAAAACCCGAAAGGGCTCCGTGAGTAAAAACAGCAGGACTGCCGGCGAGTTTGTGAAAACCCGAAAAGGCTCAAACTCGCAAAAAAGAGATGAAATGCACTCACAAAGTCCTCTCGACTTTGTGAGGAGAAAATTCCCGTGTGAGATCCTTACGACTCACAAAGGAGCAACACACTTAGGAGTCCCCATGACTCCTAAGGAGAAAATACACCTACGGGATCGTTACGACCTGTTGGGAGAAAATGCTTTGTGAGTCCCTTACGGCTCACAAAATTAAAAAGTCTTTGGTGATATGGAACTAAAACCTGTCTCCTAAGCCATCGCTTCCTGATAAGAAAGCGTAAATGATGATTCGCTCCTGGTACCATATTCCAGTGTGGCGATACTGATGCCAAGCAAAAACCAATTCCCAAATCCTCCCGGGGCAAATGATGAGTTGCTTCTGGCATTATTCCAGTGCAGCAATGCAGATGCCAAACAAAAACCGAAATCCTCAAATCCACTCATGGCAAATGATGATTCGCTCCTGGTACCATATTCTAGTGTAGCGATGCTGATGTCAACCCAAATCAAATCAAACCAACAACCTCTGCGGCGGAATCATGCTCCGTCCCAAAATTTACCCCGTGTCGAAATCATGCTTCGCCTCGGGATATCTACCTTCCCTGCCGGAATTATGCTCCGTCTTGGAATCAAGTCAACCAGCAAGCTCTGCGTCGGAATCATGCTCTGTCTCGGAATGTACCCCGTGTCGAAATCATGCTTCGCCTCGGAGCAGTTTCATTCCCTATCGGAATTATGCTTTGCCTGGTTATCAACCTCTGCATCGAAATTATGCTTCGGTCAGAATGTATGCCACTCTTCGGAAGGATGCTCCGATCACTGGAATCATGCTTTGCTCTTCGGAATGATGCTTCGATCACTAGAATCATGCTCCGCTCTTCGGAATGATGCTCCGATCCTTGGAATCATGCTCCGCTCTTCGGAATGATGCTCCGATCGTTGGAATCATTCCTCTTCTCTTCGGAATTATGGTTCGACTCTTCAGAATGATGCTCCGACCTTGGAATTATGCTCCGAAAATCGGAATGATGCTCCTATCTCTGGAATCATGCTCCGCCTTTCGGAATGATGCTCCGATCCTTGGAATTATGCTCCGCGCTTTGGAATGATGCTCGGATCTCCTCCGATCCTTGGAATTATGCTCCGCGCTTCGGAATGATGCTCCGATCTCCTCCGATCCTTGGAATTATGCTCCGCGAATAAGAATGATGCTCCGATCCCCGGGAATCATGCTCCCCGGGATGATGCTCCGCCCCCGCAATGATGTTCCACCTCGAAGTTCAGCTTCAAGATCTATCAATTTCATGCACACAACTCAAATGTGCGGTGTGCATTTATTGATTGGAGGCACTTTGTTGGGGTTAAAATTTGCACCCCCGGTTGACCGAGTCAAAGTCAAGGTCAACCCCAAGCCAGGTGGGCCCAAGCCCAGGTCAAGCGGGCCCATGCCCAAATCGAACCCGCGGCCAGGCTCCTCCATGCCAAAGTATAGATCATGTAATAAATAATTTTTATGTAATTTTTTATGCATGAATGTAAGCAAAATGGGCATAAAGACAAATTTTTGTAAAGCCCATGGCTTATGTGCAAAAAGAAATGGCACATGAGCCATGGGATGGGCAAAATGCCATTTTGTAAAACCCAATGGGCTATATGTAAATATGTAAGCCTATATAAGGCAACATGATGATGACTAAAGCATACAATTTTCATTCCCCCAAAAACTAGGGTTCTTTGTGCCTCATGCTCCTTCTCTAAGGTTCTAAACCTTCTCATTTTTTTTTGAATTAAATCAAGAGTTTTACTCTTTCTTTTCCAAAACTAAGTAGTTTTCCACTACAAAACCCACAAAGGGGCACTCAGATCTCCCATCAGATCTCAAAAGGAAAAGATTTTTAAAATCTCATACTTCTTGATCTTCAAGATCCGACCAACAAAGAAAGAAGAAGGAGACTCATATTGTAACACCTGAGTTTAGGGTTTATTGTAATTGTGTGTTAATAAGGGGTTTTTGGTAAAAAGTTTACCAAAACGGGATTCTAGTAATTTATCTGGGTTTATGGTTATTTTTGTGGAATTTTATCTCGACCACACACACTTGTGCACGTTAAATAGGATTAAGATTAGGGTTTGCCATATATTTAAGCTTGTGGGTTAGCCATGTTTAAGTTAACCATGGTGGTCTAAACCCTTGTTAAGATAATTGGGGTTAATTAAGGAGTTTTAGTTTTGAGGATGGATTAGGGTTTAAGGTTGACTTGTGATAAGAAGGAGAATGTGATGGGTGTCTTGTAGCATTTATTGAGAGTGAGGGAATGATGGCTCTTGGATGTGTCACACTACATTCTTTCAAAACTTTTACTTATCTCTCAAAACTCATCTCACTCACACACACATCAGCCATATCAGCCCCATTTCAGCCACAACATCAGCAACAATACCTACTTAAACCCCAGCTCAGCAGTGGCTGCACTAGCAGCAGCAGCATCACCAACCTCAGCCTCTAATGCAACAGTAGCTACTGCTACAGCCAAGCAAACATAAAAAAAAAGCAGCCACAGCAACAACACATCATCAGCCATCAAAACCAACACATCAGCCCAACTCCAGCTCAAATCAACCCCCAAAACAACACCATCAGCGCCTGACCAAACTTCAGCAGTACACTATCAGCTTCAGCCTTTCTATCAGAACATCAGCAGCAACAGCTCCCATTTCAGCCCCAACTCTCTACATAACCCCTCCCCCACACCACACAACCCCTCCCTTAACACTTCCCCACCCCTTGCCACTAGCAACACCTGAATCCAACACAAAATAACACCACACCACACCAGGCAACAGCAACAGCAACATTCAGCAAACACCAACCTGTTCCAGTTTCAACAACAGTAAAGACCAGCTCTCTTCTAGCCTAGTCGCAGCACCAGGAGCTGTAGCCGCTGCACCCACTCCTTTCCTCTTCTCCTTCTCCTTGTTTGCAAGGTTCCTAGAGGGTATAGTTCCTAAACTCTCTCCATATTGTTTAGATTTATGTGATTCTTTAACTAGTTTAGTGTTAAATGGAGTTTTAGTGCTAGAATTATGTCGTGATGCTAGATCTAGTTACATTAGAGTGCTTGTAGCTTAATGGAACCTTTTTGGTGTTAGTTAGTCTGTTTTAGCCTAGTAGTGTTGATAAATCTAGATGGATAGCCTTAAATTGCTAAAATTATGGTGATCTAGCTTAATTAATGTTTATTTCATGCTTTAGTGATGATTTTGGGTGAATTAATGGAATTTTGGCTAAAGTAAGAGTAGTGTTGGTTAGAGTAGCCTTTCAGGTTCTGTTGAGACCTGTTAACCAGAGAATTGCCCCAGATTTCACAAAGACACCCGAATTATCCGACTTGGCGTAATTTAGCAGTTTTTCGACTTTTTGGCCTCTGTTGGATCTGCTGTCGACCCGAGACCTTCAGAATAAAATTGTGAAAACTGTAGCATGGTGAGACTAGTATAAACACACACAGAGCACGGGGACCCAACTCCCCCTCACGGCCGCCGGTTTAATCATTCTGGCCGCAAATTGCGGCCAGAGTAGGGGGTGGGGGTGGGGATTTTGGGTGTAGGGTCCTTCTGTGTAGGTTATTCTGTTGGTACCTGCAACTTTTCAAGTTTGGCCCAGAGGCAAAATATGAAGCTATTTGCGTGTTTCCGATGTTTTAAGTCTCGTACGACACGCGCGTGTTACCCGTGGTTCTGTGGCGCGCTGCGCGACACAGCGTGTCGGTTTAGGTTCTGGTGGTTTGTGCGCGTCGCGTCGTGTCGTGTGCAAACGCGTTTAGTTTCACGCACGCGTATCCCTTTTTATCGATATACCGCGTTTTGCAGGATTTTTCCTTATATGGCGACTTTTGTGAATTCTAGGTTCACCGGCGGGGACTTCAAGCGCTGCAGAGAAAGGAAAGAAGGTGGTCGGTCACACCTAGCACGGAATCACGGGTGAGTAGATTTAACAACTACGGGGGACGATCGTTTGGATGGCGCGAGTCGCCCGTTAGATTTATTAAACTTGTAAATAGTAAACTTGATACTACTGGTGACATTAGAATAAGAATACTTGCATGATATTTGCTGCAGTTAGGATTTATATGATATTCCATATACGCAAACTCATTGTAGGACACATGCACCATTACCAGGCTTTTATATGCAGCACGAGCACTATTCATGTGGACACACACACCCTGGTAATTGCCATGTCACGACACTAGATAACTATAAATCTAAAACATGTTAATTGCCTAGAAATGTGATATTGCAATAAGTATTTAAAATGAAATCATAAGAATTGCTATCCTCATGCATATGTATCATTATATCATTTGCTCATGCCTAGTATAAATCATACATTATAAATTGATACCATAGGCATTCATAATCCTTGACATATGCACACATGATGATTTCATGAGATTTATGATATTTCTGGATTTCGGGGGAAAGCCACAAGATTTCAAACTTATAATCTTTTTAAATATAAAAATTGCGGTTTTATAGTGATGTAAAGTGTCGTCCACCATGAGTTTGATGTGGTTTTCGAGACCCGTTTCGAGGAGGTGGATGAACCGTCTCGGATACATGGTGGGCCCGGTACGGTACCCCGGGGCAAGAAGATCGCAGGAGATGGCGTTGTGCCTGGCAGGGGACGGATTACATACCGGTGACTTCATTTGGCACGGCGGATATCCAGAGGATACCGACCGTGGCCGCTGGATTGAGATATGGATATTTGACATGGATCAGCCGGATGGCTGAGGCCAGAGATACTGGACATGGATATATGAGATTTAGACAGCTTGAGGTGTCGTTGCTGGACACAGATTTATTGATTTCATGGACATTATACTGATGTTTTAAAAAGAGTTTCGAAAACAGAATAAGGAACAATTCTTATACCTTCATGATGAGATCTTGAGTTGACTCATATAGCATTCATATATGACAGTATATTCATGTGGCATACATACCTGTTATTACATCCATGTGACATACATACTTGATAGTACACTGATGATGCATATATACTTGCTAGTACATATAGCCATACCTGTTCTAGGGATGCTAGGATACTTGTGTACATGCATACGATAGCCTTAGTAGATATTATTTATTACTCACGAGCTGGCAACTCACCCCCGTTGTGCCGTAGCTTTTCTGCAGGTCCGTTCCGTCAGCACTGTAGCGGCGGACACTTTTGCCTCTTTTGCTCTTTTTGCCTGGACTCGAGGCTTTTGCTCATAGGTGGGTTGTTATCATTTTGTACCACCTTACATTTTCATTGTATCTAGAGCACTCCATCTGCTATTATTTCAGCTGTACCAGTCTTATTTGGATTACTGTATATTGACCTAGAGGCGAGATTGTGAGACTTGGGGATTTATTCTATGATTATATCTGGGTCGAGCTCACTTGAGTCGACATGCTACTTCTTATGCTTCATGCTTATCTATGCACATTGTTATTTTATATTGCGTGGGATTTTTGTCCGCCTTGAGGCGAAGAGCTAGCTCCCGCTTGGGGATGCCATTTTCATGTTATTCATTTACATTCCTTTTATACTCGTTTGGAGCTTATTTTACAAAGGAAACTCTGTTGGAATTTTCGGAAAATGAGAAAGTTGTTTTAAAAATGAAATTGGATGTGGTTTAATGGAGTTAAATGTTCCAAATAATTGGTTTTTCCTTCACTCTAAAATTTTAATTGGGTTTGTATTCTGGGCTTCGGCTTACTTAGTTACGGACGCCTTGAGACGTTTTGTAACTTAAGTGTCGGTCGCGTTCCGTACTTTGCGGGTCGTGACAAAGTTGGTATCAGAGCGATAGGTTTCACCTTTCCGAGTGTAGGATGACCCTTAGTAGATGGAGTAAGTGACTTAAGCAGGGTAGCGTAGCGTACGTATGTCCGCGGCATACTTGCGATGCGGTACTCCGCCTAGGTGACTTTAGGATATGCTTGCTTAAAATTGCTTCTTCAATTCCGTGTATCCTTCGATTCTATTGCACCGTTCTTATTATCATGTTTCCTATACCAGTCACTATGCCGCAGAGGGCTACCAGAGCGCAGAGGGCTGCCGCCCGAGACGAGATTCGAGCTGGCTCGTCCGAGACTAGGACTGAGCAGGGCAGTATGCCTACACCGCAGGGACAGACCGATCCACCTTCCCCAGGCCGTATGGATAGGCTTGAGACTAGTATGGAGGAGCTGCGACAGATGATGGGGAGTATGCAGGATCTACGTCAGATGGTAGGATCCCTAGTTGCAGCCGGTCGTGCACCGAGACCGGAGGACGTACCTACTACAGCCCAGACCACTATGATACCTGCTCCTACTACTACCGCCGTGACCATCCCGGTTTCTCTACAGGAGTTCTGGAGGCTGAGACCTCCAGTCTTCACGGGTACCTATGCAGCAGAGGACCCGCAGACGTTCCTTGATAGTTTGGCCAGGATCTGCCGTTCGCTGAGATGTTCCGATGATCGCTGGGTAGAGCTTGCGAGTTTCCGACTAGATGGTCTCGCACAGATATGGTGGGAGTCAGTTCTGAGAGGTCGAGCTGCAGGTCTACCGCCCATGACCTGGACCGAGTTCACAGCAGTTTTCCTTGCCCGTTTCCTCCCGGAGAGCGTTCACGACGCCAGAGCTCGTAGTTTCGAGGCCTTGATCAAGACACCTGGGATGACGGTGTCTGAGTATGACGTCCAGTTTACACAGTTGTCTCGATATGCTCCGTATCTGGTGGATACCGAAGCGAAGAGGGTAAAAAGGTTCATACAGGGACTGGATGCCCAGCTATACCTTGCCATTGGCGCCCAGCATTTCGATACCTATTCCGCAGCTATGGATACAGTATTGCGGATGGAGGCACGTATTTCAGCGACTTCGGCCGTTCCCGGGCCGGAGAGGATTCGTACCAGCATGCCAGATCAGAGGCAGCATGCTAGATTCGTTCCGAGAGATAGGGCCGGTAGAGGGTTTGGACGCGGTCAGCTGTATGGGTCGTATACACAGGGACAGCAGTCGTTGCCAGGGTGCTTTGGATGCTGGAGTCTGCACCATCGTGTTAGAGATTGTCCAGCGAGGCGACAGGGAGCGGCGACCGTTCCTCATGTGACTCTACCTCCATCACCGCCCCCTCCTCAGAGAGCTCTACTTCCTGCCGCAGGCGATGCTCCACGCCAGTTAGGTGCACCCAGAGGCCGTGGACACTGCACACCGATCCAGAGAGGACGAGGAGGCAGAGGCCGAGGCCAAGGTCAGCCCGCTATCGAAGGAGGTCAGGCCCGAGTCTTTACGTTGACACCTCAGGATGCGCAGGCATCCAATGCCGTCGTGACAGGTACCCTATCAGTATGTTCTGTTGATGCATACGTTTTGTTTGATCCTGGATCCACGCACTCATATGTTTCTACCAACTTCGTGCCGAGTTTGGGTAGAGAGTCCGGTTTGCTTGATCAGCCACTTGTTGTGACCACTCCTGTGGGAGAGTCTTTTGTAGCTAGGCACGTGTTCCGATCCTGTACCGTTCGTATTGGCGAGCGAGAGCTGCCTGTCGACTTGATCCTTCTTGAGATGTTGGACTTCGACGTTCTTTTGGGCATGGATTGGTTAGCCACATGCTATGCGTCGGTGGACTGCCGCGAGAAGACAGTTAGATTTTGTTTTCCCGGCGAGTCGGCTTTTGTTGTGCAGGGGGACCGTGGTGCCGCCCCTCACATTTTGATTTCTTCTCTCCGCGCTGATCAGCTATTGATGAAGGGATGTCGGGGATTTCTAGCCTGTGTATGCGATACTAGAGCTACAGATGTTCCATTGGATCGAGTTCCGATTGCATGCGACTTCCCCGATATCTTTATGATGAGCTACCAGGATTGCCACCTGAGCGCAATGTCGAGTTCTGTATTGAATTGATTCCCGGCTCGGGGCCTATTTCTATACCGCCTTATCGGATGGCCCCGGCAGAACTTAGAGAGTTAAAGGTTCAGCTGCAAGATTTGTTAGATAAGGGACTTATTCGGCCTAGCGTTTCTCCATGGGGTGCTCCGGTCCTGTTTGTCAAGAAGAAGGACGGAAGCTTGCGCTTATGAATCGACTACCGCCAGCTGAACAAGGTTACCGTGCGGAACAGATACCCGTTGCCGCGCATTGATGATTTGTTCGACCAGCTTCAGGGTGCGGGTTATTTTTTGAGGATCGACTTACGATCAGGGTACCACCAGCTGCGAGTCCGACAGGAGGATATACCGAAGACAGCCTTCCGTATACGCTATGGCCACTATGAGTTTCCGGTGATGTCGTTCGGACTCACCAACGCCCCCACAGCATTTATGGATTTGATGAACCGTACATTCAGGCCGTATCTTGACTTGTTCATCATCGTGTTCATCGACGATATTTTGGTGTATTCCCGGAGCCGAGAGGAGCACGAGCAGTACCTGCGGATTACGTTATAGACTCTGAGGGAGCACCAGCTGTTCGCGAAGTTCTCCAAGTGTGCATTCTGTTGGAGATAGTGCCCTCAGAGTCAATTATTGGATCACAGGCACGTGATTGCAATGATTGAGGGAGGACCTATCCCGGTAGGACAGTCTTACTCGAGATGATAGTATGCTATCTGGTTTACCTTTATCATCGTGTACTGCTTTAGGTGACATGACAGATCACTATTGCACGTTGATAGAGCCCCTAGGATTCTTGCTTGACTACCAGCAGTATGAGGGCGATCATATAAGTGAGAGCTGTAGTCTATAAGCACATCCTTAAAAGGTCCCTAGTCGTAGGAGTTTCGAGACAGGGCATCGATTCTCCAGAGTAGACTAGTGTATACAGTCGAGACCCCGACGAGGGGCAGTGGCCGGTCTCACAAGCCACTGGTGTCAGTTGGTTCACCTAAGATGTATACAGGTGCTTATTGGGTTATGAGTACACCGGACAGGACTCGCCGGGAACATGCTAGTTGGTCTTATACCTGACGTCAGATAGCAGTTCCCTGGTGACATGTGTACAGGTTAGTTCATCGACCTGGGGATCGTCATTTGTCTCGTGTGAGTTCCCACTGTACTTAGATTACTACCCTACCACGGCTCAAAGGAGTCGTGCAAACAGGTTTTAGTTGGGTACAGTCCCGAGCCACATGGAGGCAGTGAGCGGATCTTCGGGGGTTTCGTCTCTCCCGGTATTGGGGGTGAGATCGCGCTGTGTCTAGGAGAGCCATTACACAAAGACCTTGGCCAAGGCAGGAGATTTACTGGTAGGTATTCCAGTAGTATCTCAGGGTGTTCTGGGCTACACTCCGACACGACTTGTACCGCTTTTGGGGGTCTGACTTTTACCAACCCCCTAGGCCCGCCATGCGATGCTCATAGACGAACGGACCGGACTGTACGGATATTGTCACTGACAGGCTCAGTTGGGTGTCGGGGTGAGCTTCCTCATCGACGTCCCTTTTGGTCAATAGCTGGTGGCCCGTCACGTATTGGCTTATACCTCTGACGTGCTAGTGGTTAAATCCACAGCCATAGTATTGACGAGTCTTTAGAGTCCACCACACTTTCAGTTACTCAAGCTTTCGGGCGAAACGCTGTAGAGGCCGTATGGAGATATGGCAGGGTCCGATCAGATACGTGCGGTATTGCACGGATCAGGATCGGACAGATTGTACTAGTGGCCGTATGGTTATATGGCAGGGTTCGATCAGATACGTGCGGTATTGCACGGATCAGGATCGAACGGATATTACTAGCCGGCTTTGGCTTAAGCCGGTCCTAGTTTAGTACAGTGTAGATTTTGTCTCATTGCATTTGTATCCGGACGGAATACAAATGCGGGTGTGTATGCACAGTGTGGGGTTTTCCTGTAATTTATTACGGGACCAGTTTTCTGGAGTTGCCAGTTTGCATTCCGTTCCGGCCGGTTTTTCTTTGTTCTTTCCCGGCCGGACTTTTCTGATGAAGGGGGTAATTTGCAGTTTTGCAAATTACTTTTGTGGAGGGGTTTCATGCATTATGATAGCATCTTTTCTTTTTCCTTCATAATGGTTAGCATCTTTGCTTTATGAGATTTGAAATGGATTTGAGGTTGATTTGAGATTTAGTGATGATTATGTTCTTGGATGTGGTCACCTCTTTTCTTTTCCTACACTCACCTCCCTTCATATTGATATTCCTCCACCATTTTGTTACTCACTTGATGTAAGAAGTTTTTCATGGTTAAGAAAAAGAAAGAGAGAAGAAAAAGAAAGAGAGAAGAAAAAGAAAAGAGAGAGAGCTTCATCTTCATCTTTGAGAGAGCTTCATTCATTCATCTCATTTTGATACAAGGAAAAATGAAAGCACCATTTTTCATACCTTCATTCCTCCACCTTCAAATGGCAACAAACCCCAAAAGAGAGACTATGATTCTACATTACATTCCCTACAGCAAATCTTGAGCATGTCGAGTTGCCGGCTTCATGCTCGAGTTGCCTCAGTATCGAGGTGGGAGCCCGTAAAAGTACCCTGCTTCGTGGTGCCCCTTTCCGACGAGGAGGAGATGGACGGAGATCCCGCGAGGAGATCGGAGCGGAGATGAAGACCGGAGGACTTGGATCGTCGGTATATCTCTAACCTATCTTGTTAGTTAGCTAGACTAGTTTAATGGTAACGATCCGGGGTTTGGTGCGCGGTGGTGCCGTTTTGCCAAGTCCGCAAAAATTTAAGTTTACCACCGTTTCCGCGTTTGGCCGTCGGATTGACGGCCGGGGCGCCGCCGTGCACTTACAGTGGTATCAGAGCCTCGCCATTAACATAGTCTAGTTTTGTGTGATGTGTTTTACGTTTCCGATCGAACAAAATCCCGAAAACACGTATTTCAGTTCACATCAGTTTCTGTTGAAATATTTTGTTCTCGAAAAATTTTTCTGGTTGTCTTAGAGTGATGTGCAGGGAAATAGAAGCATACTGTAAAAATTTGGAACCATGATCTCACTATTCCGCCGCGCAAGCGCCGCGAAACCCCACCTCGTGCGGCGCTTCCGCCGCGGAATTTACTATTCACCCCCCCAAATTTTTTGAGTATGTTCCTGAGTTGAAAATGTGGTTTCTGGAATATTAAAATTGGGCCCAGGTTTTCTGTGATTGCTACAGTTTTGTTTGGGGGCCCACTTGTTAATTTTTGATCGATCGGAATATTTTAAAACACATTTTTCACAGTATTTACATTATATCTGCGACCGTGAATGTCACTCGATCGGTAAATCCTGTCTAACTGCTATAGCCCGGTTAGACGGATTTGCGAACGTGACTTTCACGTTGATGTTTTATGTTTATGCTGTGATGTTGCGGATCGGTCGTGGGGGATAGCCTGGATGCAATTCTAGTACTGTGGTTGAATTATGTACATTTGATATTGCGGGGCGAGCGTCCGACATGTGGACTGCCGTCACTGCCTGTTTGTATTATTCTTTTGGGGCACGACCTGGTTGCGGTCGATGTACCCGTTGTATGTATATTTTACTTTCTGTACTAGGATTACCCCGCGGTGGGGTGCACGGATAGCCGGGTTCTAGAGGGCAACAAGCCCGCATCTCATGGCATTGGGACGGAGGGGGCTTCACTCTAGGATTGGCGGGCTATTCGCCGCACTCGTAGGGGGTACAGGTTGACCCAGGAGGGGTGCCCAAGTTACCGGATTCCGTGAAGTGCTGGGTGGTCCATTCACGGCGCTGAAGGGGGCTGCCTCGCTTCAGGTTTTGGCGGGTGACTTGCCGCGCCCGTAGGGGTCTAGGATTTCATTGCACAGGCTATCCACACGACCAGGGGAACGTCGGGTTTCAGTAGTGGCTCTGTGAAACCCGGGGATCCCAGATATCTGTATTGTTCTGTGATGCTGTACATTTCTGTGATGTTGCATTTCTTTTCACGCCTTGAGCGAAATATAATATATTGGTATATATATTAGTAGATGTTGTATATGTTTTGCATCCGCGCTAGTCCAGTCCCCGCTCTGTCGTTAGTAAGCTAACCTAACGGGTAATGACGGGACCCAGTGGCGAATGCGGATGGCATATACGTACATCAGTATATTTTCGTTCTTTTTGGTGTGATCAATTGATGGGACTGCATTGATTCGGATCAATGCAAGTTAAAAACAAACCTAATCTGATGTTGTTGGAACAATTTTTCAAAAAGCTGTTATTGCAAGGACGTTCACTTTTGTTTTGCATCGTGGTATTCAGTTGGAATATCCTGCTCCTCAGTCGACGAGGCAAGGGCCGAGATCCCCTCACCGGGAGTGACCCCTTGGACAGAAGTTTGCGTCAGGGCATTAACTTCACTATAGCCGATTACTTTTGCTTTGCATCGCGGTATTCATTTGGAATATCCTGCACCCCATTCTACGGGGAAAGAGCCGAGATCCCTTCACCGGGAGTGACCTCTTTAGTAAAGGTTTTCGTCACTATATTTTATAAAAAGCTATCCGTTCCTTCAACGATATCAAGTTCATTACGTTAAAGGTTTTCGCCAGAAACCATTCGTAGCCCTCCGTCATTTCAGTTAAATATTCGGTAGTATTCAAGCTATGTATTTTGACCTCACGCCAAGGCATAGTGATTGGTAGCTGCCGGGTATTTATCTGTTGCATAGATAGATGCGTTGGTTTGGGACAGTCGTACTACTATTTTGGCCTACGTCAAGGGTATGTACGGGTGGATTCAAATTAACCTGGATAATGATGGGTAGAACTTGACATGTGACTTATGATATTTTGACCTCACGCCAAGGTCATAAGAGCATGGGGCAAAAATCACATCGGGAGTTTCAAAAGTACTGAAACTTGCCAGATATGCGCATACCTTCTGGAGTGTGATTACGTGAGCGGATTCCGTCACGTTATCATGCGATGAGAGTTGGATCCCGATTCCCACTGATGAGTTGGTATACTCCTCGGGTGACCCCGACTAATTCTTCTTTCAGGTTTGGAGGAGAATTTGAGGTACAGTGGGAGGTTTCCAGATTAGATAAATTGGTAACCATTCTGATCTAGGATAGAGTGCACGCTGAGTGTTTCTTTTCTCTCTCTCTCTGGCAGCGACCATTGACCCGACCCTAAGACTATGACTCAGTGACCAAGTTGACCGAACCTTCTTAAACACTGGCTTTTGGATTGTCAGGGTTGCTAACCTCATTGCCACTCCTACTTTTACCCTTTTCTCCAGGACACCCCGTATTTCTGCGAACGTCCACTTCCATTGGACAAAACCATCGTATGGTTAGATACGAACTCGAAAGAATTTATTCGAGGATGGTTTCCGGTTCTGGAGAAAACGGATAGGATTATTCAGTTGTCTTTTCCTTTTACCCTCTCTCAGGTTACGAGTACTCCTTGGTTTAGGAGTAGTACACCTATTACGCAAATTGGATAGTCTTCTTCCAAACCATAGGCTGGTGCCGACCGGTAGGGAAGGAAGAAAGCCAATTAGCCTAAACGGTGTACAGAAGGTATTAAGTTAAGACAAAGTAAGGGATTAGTAAGAGGGCAAAGTAAATTGCAACAGATATTCACGACCAAACCATGTATTCCTTCGCCAATCCTAAATCACCTTTGTATTTCTCCAGGACACTCCGTATCACTACGAAGATCCCATTTTATTGGATAATCCATCGTATGGTTATATACGAACTCGAAAGGAACTTGTTCCAGTTCGGGGATGGATCCTGGTTCAGGAGAAATAGGAATAAAGTACATTCAGGTGTCTTTTATCTTCACCTTCTCTCGCAATGCGAGTGTTCCTAGGATTAGGACAGTACACCCTTTATGCTTTTTGGATAGTCTTCTTCCAAACCATAGGCTGGTGCCGAACGGTAGGGAAGGAAGAAAACCATTTGGCCTAAAGGGGTGTACAGAAGGTAATGACTAAAGACATATAAAGGGATTTGGAGAGGTGGCAAAGAATTATACGGTTATAGTTGTGAATCTGGATAATGGATGAGGCATTACTAGGAATACCAGGATACCCCAACGAAACATTTCAATGTTTCAGTTTCACTGTGTACTGTTAATGGAAAACTGATTTCCCGATTAGATGCTTACTCCAGGGTATGTATTTACCAGGTATGATTCTCACATCTGTATGGTTTTACAGATGATGAGTGGGAGTAAGTTATTGGGAATTGGGTGATCATCCTCATTATATCGGGATTCGTTGTAATCGGTGATATTTGAGGAGATCATCTGGGCTGTTTGCCGGTCGGCAAATATTTGGTTTTGAATATCCGCTGTTGTGCACCAATTTCAAATTGATATATCTGTACGTCTATTTTCATAGAGTGAGATATACCTTTTGATATTATGTCGATGACATTTACCTATATCAGTGGATGGTTAGGTAAGGAGCATTGAACAGCGGTGTAATTCTTCTTAACCATAAGTACAGTTTTCAACCTACGACACACAGTGAAAGAGTTGTTAGACTCAGCAGACATATACAGAGTATTGTATGTTGTCCAGTGTCCATTAGGACAGAGGGGTTGGTCCTCATACTATATTCTGTTTACTTTTAACTTCTCTAGTTCTTAGACATGTGTTTCGTGGAAACACAGGGTCTAAGTTTTGAGGAGTTATAGGTATTTGAATAGAGTAGAGAACCAGATATAGCAAGTATCGGGATTCTTCAAAGTGATCGAAGATGTAGATACTTGTGTATGGTATTCAGTTAATAGTAATGATAAAGAGAAATTACTTCTCTTTCAGGTTACTCATAATTGGAAGTATTCCTAAGTTGAGTAACGCTGATCGACCTCCTTCCATTTAGTTGACATGCACTGGAGATAGCTGCATGATTTGAATCTGGTTCAATTAAATCAGTGCCTCTGGTTCTATATTGGATGTAGAACAGTTCATATCTTAACGTTGTTAAGGTACGGGGAGTTGTCCGGCTTATGCTTAAAACCAGACACTGGACAACTCAAGGCACGTTTCTGTAATGGCTGTTTGTGGGTTGACCCAGGCTATGACGCGGGTTGACTTTCTACCATCTGGATGAACAATAGCAATATTGTTCTAGACTCGCCACAGTTTTATTAAAAATGGATTTTTTCAAAAACAGCAGTGGGAGTATGGTAGAACTGGAAGTGATTCCAGAACCGCAAACGATTACTAAAGATTTGATAAGGAACCTAAAGATTCAATCTGATTTGACATTCCATTGGCCACTCCGCAGATAAGGTGGGCAACTTCAGGCACCCGAGAGGTACTTCGGTAGCCTCAAGGACGGTGACAGGGAAGTTCTTGTTTACCCACACTTGCCATTGTTGTTGTTCCAGGCTGCGAGACCCGGCAGGAGGATGAGTGTAGCGTCGTTCTGAACTAGCTTCAGAAGTGTACGTGTATATGACTCTGCCAGAGGGTTGTCGTAGTCAGTGGGAGCAGCGGAAGCATTGGTGGACATCAGGCTTATGTCTATTTATAGACTAAAGCAGATGTAGCGGAGATAGATCATCTGTTTCTGATGTGACAGTCATAGGTTTGACGTCATCAGAATAGGGGATGGGTCTGTTGAGAAGGTAGTAGGAAGTGATATTCCTTTACTACGATCGGTTATACTTTGGTCGTCACACAGTGGTTTCTCCACAAAGGACTTGGACATTATATCAGACATACTGGTTACTAGATCTATGGTTTAGATCTAGATTTGGGTGGTTTCCCAATCAGGGTACTTAGACAGCATTCTAAGGGTATTTAGAATGGACGACTCCTGGCACGGTAGTGTACCTGCAGGTAATGGAGTCACCCTCTCCAAAGGTGTCTTACAGACTAAAGGGGAGAGGGACGTGCATGATTGGCAGATCACTTGCTCAGGCAATTGAGTCAATCGTGAGATGTCAAGTACCACACCAGATGTTGTTCTTGCAGTAGATGCAATAAGTTGACATTGATCCAATCCTGGAGAAACAGTCGGAAGCAGTTTTAGAACATAAGTGGCTGTTCTAGGGATATGATAACGAAAGCCCCATTCGGGAAACAGTTATCATTCCAGGCTT
Source organism: Agapanthus africanus (assembly GCA_030015575.1). NCBI lineage: Eukaryota > Viridiplantae > Streptophyta > Magnoliopsida > Asparagales > Amaryllidaceae > Agapanthus > Agapanthus africanus. Next base: position 220,983,513 of record JASDDO010000022.1, read on the forward strand.
CCAAGGTGACATGGACGACAAGGAGGTTGTCAGAGTTACAGTTTTTTCCCTCTGACGAGGGGCAGTATTTTGGACGGGTGGTCCAAGGCAATACTGAGGGTGGCATGGCGCAGGATACTGATTAAGTTCAGTTGTAGATACAGTCTAAGAAGTTTGGATTTGGAGTTCATTTATGAGCTACGTCCCATCAGACATCCAGACATTCTAAGGCAGGTATTGCTCATTTCGGGAGATGGCTTTCTCCGCGAACTTGAGATATAGAGAGACATAGAAAGAAACTTCTAGGCGGATCCACTCACTGAGGCTATTCCTCGAACGCAATAGTTTCGCAAACGGATTTTGTGAAACTGACTAGTAGGGGAGTTGGGTGTTCGGTATCACACGGGCTGTGAGTATGCGACATCGCAATAATTAGCCTTGAGTGCAAGTGGGAGATTGTTGGAGATAGTGCCCTCAGAGTCAATTATTGGATCACAGGCACGTGATTGCAATGATTGAGGGAGGACCTATCCCGGTAGGACAGTCTTACTCGAGATGATAGTATGCTATCTGGTTTACCTTTATCATCGTGTACTGCTTTAGGTGACATGACAGATCACTATTGCACGTTGATAGAGCCCCTAGGATTCTTGCTTGACTACCAGCAGTATGAGGGCGATCATATAAGTGAGAGCTGTAGTCTATAAGCACATCCTTAAAAGGTCCCTAGTCGTAGGAGTTTCGAGACAGGGCATCGATTCTCCAGAGTAGACTAGTGTATACAGTCGAGACCCCGACGAGGGGCAGTGGCCGGTCTCACAAGCCACTGGTGTCAGTTGGTTCACCTAAGATGTATACAGGTGCTTATTGGGTTATGAGTACACCGGACAGGACTCGCCGGGAACATGCTAGTTGGTCTTATACCTGACGTCAGATAGCAGTTCCCTGGTGACATGTGTACAGGTTAGTTCATCGACCTGGGGATCGTCATTTGTCTCGTGTGAGTTCCCACTGTACTTAGATTACTACCCTACCACGGCTCAAAGGAGTCGTGCAAACAGGTTTTAGTTGGGTACAGTCCCGAGCCACATGGAGGCAGTGAGCGGATCTTCGGGGGTTTCGTCTCTCCCGGTATTGGGGGTGAGATCGCGCTGTGTCTAGGAGAGCCATTACACAAAGACCTTGGCCAAGGCAGGAGATTTACTGGTAGGTATTCCAGTAGTATCTCAGGGTGTTCTGGGCTACACTCCGACACGACTTGTACCGCTTTTGGGGGTCTGACTTTTACCAACCCCCTAGGCCCGCCATGCGATGCTCATAGACGAACGGACCGGACTGTACGGATATTGTCACTGACAGGCTCAGTTGGGTGTCGGGGTGAGCTTCCTCATCGACGTCCCTTTTGGTCAATAGCTGGTGGCCCGTCACGTATTGGCTTATACCTCTGACGTGCTAGTGGTTAAATCCACAGCCATAGTATTGACGAGTCTTTAGAGTCCACCACACTTTCAGTTACTCAAGCTTTCGGGCGAAACGCTGTAGAGGCCGTATGGAGATATGGCAGGGTCCGATCAGATACGTGCGGTATTGCACGGATCAGGATCGGACAGATTGTACTAGTGGCCGTATGGTTATATGGCAGGGTTCGATCAGATACGTGCGGTATTGCACGGATCAGGATCGAACGGATATTACTAGCCGGCTTTGGCTTAAGCCGGTCCTAGTTTAGTACAGTGTAGATTTTGTCTCATTGCATTTGTATCCGGACGGAATACAAATGCGGGTGTGTATGCACAGTGTGGGGTTTTCCTGTAATTTATTACGGGACCAGTTTTCTGGAGTTGCCAGTTTGCATTCCGTTCCGGCCGGTTTTTCTTTGTTCTTTCCCGGCCGGACTTTTCTGATGAAGGGGGTAATTTGCAGTTTTGCAAATTACTTTTGTGGAGGGGTTTCATGCATTATGATAGCATCTTTTCTTTTTCCTTCATAATGGTTAGCATCTTTGCTTTATGAGATTTGAAATGGATTTGAGGTTGATTTGAGATTTAGTGATGATTATGTTCTTGGATGTGGTCACCTCTTTTCTTTTCCTACACTCACCTCCCTTCATATTGATATTCCTCCACCATTTTGTTACTCACTTGATGTAAGAAGTTTTTCATGGTTAAGAAAAAGAAAGAGAGAAGAAAAAGAAAGAGAGAAGAAAAAGAAAAGAGAGAGAGCTTCATCTTCATCTTTGAGAGAGCTTCATTCATTCATCTCATTTTGATACAAGGAAAAATGAAAGCACCATTTTTCATACCTTCATTCCTCCACCTTCAAATGGCAACAAACCCCAAAAGAGAGACTATGATTCTACATTACATTCCCTACAGCAAATCTTGAGCATGTCGAGTTGCCGGCTTCATGCTCGAGTTGCCTCAGTATCGAGGTGGGAGCCCGTAAAAGTACCCTGCTTCGTGGTGCCCCTTTCCGACGAGGAGGAGATGGACGGAGATCCCGCGAGGAGATCGGAGCGGAGATGAAGACCGGAGGACTTGGATCGTCGGTATATCTCTAACCTATCTTGTTAGTTAGCTAGACTAGTTTAATGGTAACGATCCGGGGTTTGGTGCGCGGTGGTGCCGTTTTGCCAAGTCCGCAAAAATTTAAGTTTACCACCGTTTCCGCGTTTGGCCGTCGGATTGACGGCCGGGGCGCCGCCGTGCACTTACACATTCTGGCTGGACAGCGTCGGATTCTTGGGTCACGTGATTACGAGAGACGGCATATGTGTGGACCCGAAGAAGATTGAGGCTGTTCAGCAGTGGCCCCGACCGACGTCGGTTACTGAGATCCGTAGTTTTCTAGGCCTGGCGGGCTACTACAGGCGTTTTGTTCAGGACTTCTCCCGTATAGCTGCACCTTTGACCGGTTTAACCCGGAAGGGAGTTCCTTTCGTTTGGACGGAGGAGTGCGAGCGCAGTTTTCAGCAGCTACGGACAAGTTTGACAACGGCGCCGGTATTATCTTTGCCTTCGGGATCAGGCGGATTTGTGGTCTACTGTGATGCTTCGCGAGTGGGGTTAGGATGCGTATTGATGCAGCATGGCAGGGTGATCGCGTATGCTTCGCGGCAATTGAAGAAACACGAACAGAACTACCCCACTCATGATTTGGAGATGGCTGCAGTGGTCTTTGCACTGAAGATATGGCGACATTACCTGTACGGCGAGTCGTGCCAGATATTCACCGACCACAAGAGCTTAAAATATATATTTCAGCAGCGGGACCTGAACCTCGGACAACGTCGTTGGATGGAGCTGGTGAAGGACTATGACTGCGAGATCTTGTACCACCCGGACAAGGCGAATGTAGTGGCGGATGCTCTGAGCAGGAGGCCCGGGGGTAGTCTATCCTGTTTGCGCGCAGTGCAGAGACAGTCGTCAGCAGATTGGCAGATTCTATGCGACATCCGAGTTGAGTTCGAGTTCACTCCGATAGGGGGATAGCTCGCGCATGTTCGTGCACGCCCACAGTTGCTTGACCGTATATATGAGGCACAGCGCAGCGATGACCGTTGCTCAGAGATCATGGCACAGATGGGAAAGGGCAGATTTTCCGAGTTCATGATTGATGATCAGGGGATATTACGATTTGGATCTAGACTGTGCGTACCAGATGCTGAGGGATTGCGGCGCGATATTCTCGAGGAGGCGCATCGATCCGTGTATAGTGTCCACCCCAGTTCCACCAAGATGTACCATGATATGAGAGAGACCTACTGGTGGGACGGAATGAAGAGGGACATCGCGGAGTTCGTATCGAGATGCCTGACTTGTCAGCAAGTCAAGGCCGAGCACCAGAGGCCCGCAGGAGAGCTACAGCCGTTACCCATTCCGGAGTGGAAATGGGAACAAATTTCGATGGATTTCGTTGTGGGTCTACCCAGGACCAGTCGAGAGTACGATTCCATTTGGGTGATCGTGGATCGATTGACGAAAGCGGCTCACTTCCTGCCAGTGAAGACCACTTTCTGCTTCGCTCAGTATGCCCAGCTTTACATCGACGAGAACGTGCGGTTGCATGGCGTACCGACTTGTATCGTGTCAGATCGAGGCACCCAGTTTACCAGCCGACTTTGGCAGAGACTTCAGGAGGCTTTGGGCACTCGTTTGAGCTTCAGCACAGCATTCTATCCGCAGACCGACGGACAGTCAGAGCGGACCATTCAGACTCTGGAGGACATGCTCAGAGCGTGCGTTTTGGACTTCGGCGGTAGCTGGGATCGTCATTTACCTCTAGTGGAGTTCTCCTATAACAACAGATTCCAGGATACTATTCAGATGGCACCTTTCGAGGCGTTGTATGGGAAGAGATGTAGATCGCCCGTCTATTGGACTGAGCTGAGCGAGAGTAGTATTTTTGGGCCACGGATCGTGCAGGAGACGACCGAGAAAGTACAGCTGATTCGAGACCGGATGAGAGCAGCTCAAAGTAGGCAGAAATCGTATGCAGATAGGCGCCGTCGCAAGTTAGAGTTCGCAGTTGGCGACCATGTTTTCCTGAGGGTCTCTCCGATGAAGGGCGTGATGCGTTTTGGGCAAAAGGGGAAGCTTAGCCCTAGATTCGTAGGTCCCTTCGAGATCCTCGAGCGTGTCGGCGCTGTTGCATATCGTTTGGCTCTTCCACCCAGCTTTTCAGATGTTCATCCCGTCTTCCACATGTTGATGCTACGTAGATATCTTCATCACCCTTCCCACACGATCCAGCATCAGACAGTTCAGCTTGAGCCCGACCTTTCGTTCACCATGCAGCCATTGCAGATATTGGATCGGCAGGTGAAGAAACTTCAATCAAAGGTCCTGCCTCCAGTGAAGGTTCTTTGGCGCAGCCCGAATAGTGAGGAGATCACCTGGGAGGCCGAGGGAGAGATGCGGAAGAAATTCCCTCATCTTTTTGAAGGTACGTGTAGCTGCATATTTTAAAATTCGGGGACGAATTTTCTTAAGGGGGGAAGACTGTAACACCTGAGTTTAGGGTTTGTTGTAACTGTGTGTTAATGTGGGGTTTTGGTAAAAATTTTACCAAAACGGGATTATAGTAATTTATCTGGGTTTATGGTTATTTTTGTGGAATTTTATCTCGACCACACACACTTGTGCACGTTAAATAGGATTAAGATTAGGGTTTGCCATATATTTGAGCTTGTGGGTTAGCCATGTTTAAGTTAACCATGGTGGTCTAAACCCTTGTTAAGATAATTGGGGTTAATTAAGGAGTTTTAGTTTTGAGGATGGATTAGGGTTTAAGGTTGACTTGTGATAAGAAGGAGAGAATGTGATGGGTGTCTTGTAGCATTTATTGAGAGTGAGGGAATGATGGCTCTTGGATGTGTCACACTACATTCTTTCAAAACTTTTACTTATCTCTCAAAACTCATCTCACTCACACACACATCAGCCATATCAGCCCCATTTCAGCCACAACATTAGCAACAATACCTACTTAAACCCCAGCTCAGCAGTGGCTGCACTAGCAGCAGCATCATCACCAACCTCAGCCTCTAATGCAACAGTAGCTACTGCTACAGCCAAGCAAACATAAAAAAAAGCAGCCACAGCAACAACACATCATCAGCCATCAAAACCAACACATCAGCCCAACTCCAGCTCAAATCAACCACCAAAACAACACCATCAGCCCCTGACCAAACTTCAGCAGTACACTATCAGCTTCAGCCTTTCTATCGGAACATCAACAGCAGCAGCTGCCATTTCAGCTCCAACTCTCTACATAACCCCTCCCCCAAACCACACAACCCCTCCCTTAACACTTCCCCACCCCTTGCCACTAGAAACACCTGAAACCAACACAAAATAACACCACACCACACCAGGCAACAGCAACAGCAACAATCAGCAAACACCAACCAGTTCTAGTTTCAGCAACAGTAAAGACCAGCTCTCTTCTAGCCTAGTCGCAGCACCAGGAGCTGTAGCCGCTGCACCCACTCCTTTCCTCTTCTCCTTCTCCTTGTTTGCAAGGTTCCTAGAGGGTATAGTTCCTAAACTCTCTCCATATTGTTTAGATTTATGTGATTCTTTAACTAGTTTAGTGTTAAATGGAGTTTTAGTGCTAGAATTATGTCGTGATGCTAGATCTAGTTACATTAGAGTGCTTGTATCTTAATGGAACCTTTTTGGTGTTAGTTAGTCTGGTTTAGCCTAGTAGTGTTGATAAATCTAGATGGATAGCCTTAAATTGCTAAAATTATCGTGATCTAGCTTAATTAGTGTTTATTTCATGCTTTAGTGATGATTTTGGGTGAATTAATGGAATTTTGGCTAAAGTAAGAGTAGTGTTGGTTAGAGTAGCCTTTCAGGTTCTGTTGAGACCAGTTAACCAGAGGATTGCCCCAGATTTTACAAAGACACCCGAATTACCCGACTTGGCGTAATTTAGCAGTTTTTCGACTTTTTGGTCTCTATTGGATCTGCTGTCGACCCGAGACATTCAGAATAAAATTGTGAAGACTGTAGCATGGTGAGACTAGTAGAAACACACACACACAGCACGGGGACCCAACTCCCCCTCACGGCCGCCGGTTTAATCATTCTGGCCGCAAATTGCGGCCAGAGTAGGGGGTGGGGTGTGGGGATTTTGGGTGTAGGGTCCTTCTGGGTAGCTTAGTCTGTTGGTACCTGCAACTTTTCATGTTTGGCCCAGAGGCAAAATCTGAAGCTATTTGCGTGTTTCCGATGTTTTAAGTCTCGTGCGACACGCGCGTGGTTCTGTGGCGCGCTGCGCGACACAGCGTGTCGGTTTATGTTTTGGTGGTTTGTACGCGTCGCGTCGTGTCGTGTGCACGCGCGTTTTTTTTCACGCACGCGTATCCCTTTTTATCGATATACCGCGTTTTGCAGGATTTTTCCTTATATGGTGACTTTTGTGAATTCTAGGTTCGCCGGCGGGGACTTCAAGCGCTGCAGAGAAAGGAAAGCAGGTGGTCGGACACACCTAGCACGGGATCACGGGTGAGTAGATTTAACATCTACGGGGGACGATCGTTTGGATGGCGCGAGTCGCCCGTTAGAATTATTAAACTTGTAAATAGTAAACTTGATACTACTGGTGACATTAGAATAAGAATACTTGCATGATATTTGCTGCAGTTAGGATCTATATGATATTCCATATACGCAAACTCATTGTAGGACACATGCACCATTACCAGGCTTTTATATGCCGCACGAGCACTATTCATGTGGATACACACACCCTGGTAATTGCCTTGTCACGACACTAGATAACTATAAATCTAAAACATGTTAATTGCCTAGAAATGTGATATTGCAATAAGTATTTAAAATGAAATCATAAGAATTGCTATCCTCATGCATATGTATCATTATATCATTTGCTCATGCCTAGTACAAATCATACATTATAAATTGATACCATAGGCATTCATAATCATTGACATATGCACACATGATGATTTCATGAGATTTATGATATTTCTAGATTTCGGGGGAAAGCAGCAAGATTTCAAACTTATAATCTTTTTAAATATAAAAATTGCGGTTTTCTAGTGATGTAAAGTGTCGTCCACCATGAGTTTGATGTGGTTTTTGAGACCCGTTTCGACGAGGTGGATGAACCGTCTCGGGTACATGGTGGGCCCGGTACGGTACCCCGAGGCAAGAAGATCGCAGGAGATGGCGTTGAGCCTGGCAGGGGACGGATTACATACCGGTGACTTCATTTGGCACTGCGGATATCCAGAGGATACCGACCGAGGCCGCTGGATTGAGATATGGATATTTGACATGGATCAGCCGGATGGCTGAGACCAGAGATACTGGACATGGATATATAAGATTTAGACAGCTTGAGGTGTCGTTGTTGGACACAGATTTATTGATTTCATGGACATTATACTGATGTTTTAAAAAGAGTTTCGAAAACAGAATAAGGAACAATTCTTATACCTTCATGATGAGATCTTGAGTTGACTCATATAGCATTCTTATATGACAGTATATTCATGTGGCATACATACCTGTTATTACATCCATGTGACAGACATACTTGATATTACACTGATGATGCATATATACTTGCTAGTACATATAGCCATACCTGTTCTAGGGATGCTAGGATACTTGTGTACATGCATACGATAGCCTTAGTAGATGTTATTTATTACTCACGAGCTGGCAACTCACCCCCGTTGTGCCGTAGCTTTACTGCAGGTCCGTTCCGTCAGCACTGTAGCGGCGGACACTTTTGCCTCTTTTGCTCTTTTTGCCTGGACTCGAGGCTTTTGCTCATAGGTGGGTTGTTATCATTTTGTACCACCTTACATATTCATTGTATCTAGAGCACTCCATCTGCTATTATTTCAGCTGTACCAGTCTTATTTGGATTACTGTATATTGATCTAGAGGCGAGATTGTGAGACTTGGGGATTTATTCTATGATTATATCTGGATCGAGCTCACTTGAGTCGAGATGCTACTTCTTATGCTTCATGCTTATCTATGCACATTGTTATTTTATATTGCGTGGGATTTTTGTCCGCCTTGAGGTGAAGAGCTAGCTCCCGCTTGGGGATGCCATTTTCATGTTATTCATTTACATTCCTGTTATACTCGTTTGGAGCTTATTTTATAAAGGAAACTCTGTTGGAATTTTCGGAAAAAGGGAATGTTGTTTTAAAAATGAAATTGGATGTGGCTTAATGGAGTTAAATGTTGCAAATAATTGGTTTTTCCTTCACTCTAAAATTTTAATTGGGTTTGTATTCTGGGCTTCGGCTTACATAGTTACGGACGCCTTGAGACGTTTCGTAACTTAAGTGTTGGTCGCGTTCCGTACTTTGCGGGTTGTGACACATCTTCAGAAACCCCACTTTGGGGAAGAACTAGGGCTCAAGGGGAGAAGCCCTTCAACTGCTTCAAAACAGCTTAGGAGTTTAACTCCACTCTAATTTCCCTTTCGGGAGTTTTTGGGGCTAAAAGCCTCATTTTTCTTGCCGGCACCCGAGCGGCTTGTGCTCAAGCGCCCAGCGCCAACATGCCGACACGTGGCGCGCTAGCCTCGAGCGACCAGCGCCCACGTGTCGACACGTGGCACGCCTGGCGCTCAAGCGCCACGCACCCACGTGCCGACACGTGGCACGCTGGCGCTCGAGCGCCTAGCGCCCGCGTGCCGACACGTGGCGCACTAGCGCTCAAGCACCAAGCGCCCACGTGGCGCGCTAGCGCTTAAGCGCCCACGTGTCGAACACGTGGCGCACTAGCGCCGAAGCGCACAGCACCTAAGCGCTCAAGGCGCTAGCCCCACGCGTCCTTTGGGCGCTTTTTCTTCATTATTTTTATATGTATACATGCATATATATATATATATATACACACACACACACACATAATCTACAACACTGTCCCTCCCAAAAAAATTTTGGGCCGGGGCGCTGCCCCGCACCTCGCAAGGGGGCTGCTAGCCCCCTTGACCCCCATCCCGCTATTCGGGTAGCGGCACCCCCGTAAAAACTCTGCGGGGGCCCCGATATATCCAAAACCCCTTCAAAACACGCGTACACTGCACGTTGAGTTCGCATGACCAGTTTAACCCGTCAATCGGAGGTTCCCTCGCTCCAAAGGCGAGGGGTAATTAACGGCAGCTTAGTCCGCGGCTGTCAGAGATTCGGATCCCCACGATCAATAAACCCCAGCCTACCCTAGGCAGGGGGAATCTATAATGCGCCTGACAAGCGCGCATGTATTCCCATCTCAATGGGGTGACGAAAAACACCCTACAATACCTATTTCAAAACTAACAAATCGTGGGTAATTTAAAGACAGGACAAGGGATTCTACGGATATTTCAAAGGACGTACCTTTTTATTAAAAACACCGTAACCCTATTTTCTAAACACCACGATTCGTATTATTTCAAATGTCAAACTGTATGACTCATATATAAATGCATATTCTTATATGTTGCATTATTATCCATGTTCTGCATATTATTTCTGTTTGCATCGCATTGCATGCTAATATTGTGTTTTCATTAGTTATTATTAAAATCATGCTGTCAGGACACCAGCACTATTACCGATGATGCGTATGCTCTACGTACACCTTCTTTCCGGCTCGCACACATCATCATCGGTAATTTCCATGTCTCGTACACATTAGAAAATACTACTTCATTAGTATAAAATGTTAGCTGGTAGTTTCGACATGGTACTGGTGAGCTTGCTTTTATATGATAGTTTAGACATTTCATTTATTACTGTGATTTTCATGCATATTTATTTATTCATTTGCCAAGACATTATGAGCCAGTCCGGATTGCCGGAGCCCAATATTATAGAATTCATTGTTTATTTACCCTTAAGATTTGTGATTTTGGATTTCCATGAGATTTCTGGATTTGGAGAAACCGCAAGGATTTTATAAACTGATTATCACTTTTAAATGAAAGTTGCAGTTTTCTCATGATATTATTTGAGATATGTCCACCATGAGTTTTCTCGGCTTTTGAGCAATATCATACACCTGATTCATGGAGGAGGAGGAACCGTCTGTAGGTGCATGGTAGACCCGGTGCGGTACCCCGGGGAGAGAAGGTCGCAGATGATTGTGTTGTGCCTGTGACAGGGGAGCACTATTGACGGTGATTGTATTGTGACTCGACGGATATCCGAAGGATAACGACCGGAGTACAGGAAAGTCCGGATATCCGGAGCCTGGGGTTTTGAGATTTGATGATATGGGCCAGTCCGGTTAGCCGGAGCCCTAGATATTGAGATTCGAGGTTACAGGCCAGTCCGGATTGCCGGAGCCTGAGATATCGAGATATTGGGATTTATGTTTTGTGTCGATTCTTGACACTGATTTCAAGTTGATTTCATTGATGATACCTCGATTTATAAATATACAGAAATCTCACTAAATTATGAAAACAGTTTCACATACATGATGCATTCTGTTTTAATTATATTACATTCGCACCTCATATTTATGATACGTTGCTACCTGAGGCACAGACACGAGCAATTGGTATTACACTTATGTATAGATGTTTACCCTTGCCACCTTATCATGCTTCAGACTTTATCATTTTGAGGTTATTTATTATGATCGTATTGACCTAGGATTGAGTCATACATAAGATTTCTGCTCTGTGATGTTTTCTACTCACAAGTTGGCAACTCACCCCCGTTGTGCCACAGTTCTTGCAGGTTTTGCCGTACAGGTTTCGTTGCGGCTTTGCTGGCACACTGCTTTCATTCTGGGTGATTTCTTTGGTCGGTGGGTTCACTTGCATCATGACCACCATTGTACTTTATTTATTCAGTTGTACCTAGTAACTCCATCAACCAGACTTGTATATTTATTAGACTTAGAAGACCAGTTGTATATTATTTCGACCGTAGAGTCGCGCTTGTATTATTATGGGTTTTCTTAATGTTTTGAGTTTCCTTTTGAGTTTTGATCCTCGCCCTTCGCCGTTGTATATTATATTGCTTGCGTGGTTATGACCATCGATTGACGAAGAGCTAGCTCCCGCTTGGGGATGCCTTTATTCATATTATGCATGTTGTACCCTTTTGGGGCCAATATTTACAAAAGTAACTCTGCCGAAAATTTCAGAAAAGACTTGAGATTTTAAAACGCACTACTTCGGCTTATGTTATTAAAACCACTTTTTTTAAAGATAAGTTTTCTTCTTTTCTTCTTTAAAATGGTTTAGATTTCTGGGATTTTTGGCTTACTTGAATTAGATGGGTCCTATAGACTTCATATGATTCAAGTGCCAGTCGCGTGCTATTTCGGGTCGTGACATAAACCAATGCATCTATCTATGCTATAAACAAGCAACACACCGCTACCATTCACTATGCCTTGACGAAGGCTAATAAACATACCATGAATAAGATATACTACTCATTTGAAACGACGGTGGGATACGACTGGTTTTTGCGAAAACCTTGAACCTAATGAACTTGATATCATTGAAGGAATGATAGCCTTTAAAATGAGTGGTTCAAACTCCGCCTTTCAAACGAGTGTTTTGAAAAGAACTGGGTGGTTTTTCAAATTGTTCTAACAATTTTTTTAGGTATATTATCTTTCATTAATTAGTATTAATATAGTCCCATCATTTAATTCCTATCACATAAGAAACAACGAAAATAGAATGTACGTATATACCACCTCTATTCGCCATGGGGCCCGGGAAGTTCACCGTTAGGTTATTTAACATACGACAGTGCATGGGTAGGACTAGCGCGGATACAAAACAAATACAACCTTCATTTACAAATATAATATATATATACTCATTTCAGGCATGATAAGCATCATAGGCAGAATAAGAGCATTACAGAAAATGGAAAAATAGATCAGCTAGGAGTTCATGTGCTTGCATCAAGCCACAAATGAAACATAAGTCTCCACGGTCGTATGAATAGCCGATTGTGAACTATCCTAGATACCTTATGAGTGCGGCAAGCTACCCGCCAATCCTAGAATTGGGTGACTGTCATGACCCGAAATTGGCACGTGACGGCCCTTAAAGTACCCAACGTCCACAGGCGTAACGCAATTTAAGTAAGCCGAAAACCCAGCAATCTAAACCATCAAAAGTAGTAAGTGATAATAACATTTTTAAAACTTTTGAAATCTCAAACCAAATTCTTTAAAGTCCAACTTTATTTCCTTTAAAATTTTAGCAGCACCTCCTTTGTAAAAACCAGCCCTAAAAGGGGTACAACGAAGATAATAAATAAAACATCCCCAAACGGGAGCAAATACACACCCAAAGGCGGAAAACAACCACCACAACAGATATACGACGTCGTAGCGAAGAAATAAAAGACGATATAAAGAAACTGCATAAAAGACCTCCAAGTCATCAAAATAATATACAATATCGTCCTCACATCATGTCTCTAAGTCAATACATGATAATGGTAGATGGAGAGTACAAGATACAACAAGATACAATTTACATAAACGGATAACCGCAAAACCCACCTATAGAAAAACTGTACATAGTCAGCCATAGCGATATCCACATCAAAAGATGATACGATGGATGAAAAGCCCAGCCTCGACTACTATGAGGAACAACCTGCAACCCTGTGGCACAATGGGGGTGAGTTGCCAACTTGTGAATAGTAAATAACATATGCAGGTAATCGCAAGTATGCACGTACAGCGCGAATCTAGCATATGCCAGCGGATAGCAATAAATGGCAATATGTATGCAACGGTCATGAAAGATACACTATCAGGTACTACTAATACATGAAGCAATAAATTGCAATATGTATATGCAACAGTCATGAAAGGTACAATATCAGGTACTACTAATACATGAAGCAATAAATGGCAATATGTATATGCAACGGTCATGAAAGGTACACTATCAGGTACTACTAATACATGAAGCAATAAATGGCAATATGAATATGCAACAGTCATGAAAGGTACTATATGATGTACTACTAATATATGAAGCAATACATATAAAATAAATGCGGAGTATGGGATAAAACATCTCATCCTCACGGAATCTTGACGTCGTGGCAGGACCAAAGTCCATCAAGACAATCAAAATCCCAAATTTTCTCAAATCAGCCCCTAAATTGGCTCTCATATTCTGTAAGTCTCATATATCCTGAGTGTCCAATATCAAGTAAATCTTATATATCCTGTATCCAATATCAAGTAAATCTCTTATATCCTCTATCCAATATCAAGTAAATCTCATATATCCTGTATCCAATATCGAGTACATAGGCCCCGAGCACATAGGCCCCTCACATCAAGCACATAGGCCCCGAATATCGAGAACATAGGCCCCGAGAACATAGGACCCGAGCACATAGTCCCATCTCATATCGAGCACATAGGCCACGAGCACATAGGCCCCTCTCATCGAGCACATAGGCCCATATATATAATGAATAAGTATATTTTCATAGATCATTATGATGATATATTATGTAGGTGTGTGTGTGTGTAAGTGTGTGTATAATAGCGTCCCATACCACTGATATATATACGTTACATATATATATATATATATATATATATATATATATATATATATATATCAGCGTCCCATGCCACTGATATATATACGCAGGATTAAAACATCCAGAAAACATCATATGAAAACCATATGACAATGCGAAAACTATGAATTATAATATATGTAACATGAAATAGTAATATGAGCATATAAAGGAAAAATCGCTATTTAACTGCAACAAGTTATAAAATATATCATGCGGTTTCTAAATTCTCCAAATCCATACAACATCATATAAAGTTGAACATGTAGCTATAGCCAGGTATGCGTAACCATGTCGGTATAGCAAGATATGTTTATCTACCTATCAATAATGATGTGATACTCTCCAGGTATGTGTGTAACTATATAAAGGTACGGGTGTACATGTAAGTATGTATGCAAAATGTACATGTAGCTATGTCTCATATGTGGATATATCTATCTCTAATGGTATAATACCATGTAGGTATATGGGTAGCTATCATGTAGGTATGGCAAGGCATCTGTGTAAGCATGTAGGTATACATGTATGCTATATGTCATATGCTCAATGGAATATGAATCAATGTCTCAATAACCATAACCAAACAATATCATATTTGTTTGTGTGTTGTGTGTGTCATGGCAATTATTGACGGTGTGTGTGGCATACAATCAGTGCTCGTGCAACATGAGCCGTCAATAATTGTGCAGTGTATAAAGGGTACAAGTCCAAGCACAACAAGTAATAATATGCAATGAAGTTTTATGCGCAACCTCTATATATGCAATATAAACATGCGACAAATATCATATCATATCTAGCCCAGACGCATAACGCCATGCGGGCGATTCCCCTATAGATGTTACATCTACTCACCAATCCTCCTGGCTAAGTAAAGCCAACCACCTGTTTCCCCTTCTTCGCAGCGTCCGCAGTCCTCATCTGCGAACCTAAAACATAAAGCAATATAACAAGTATGTATATCAGCAAATGACCAAAAATATGTACAAACTACGTTTGACCGACGCATCAACTCCAAACAAACTCTCAAGTGTTCGTCTGGTGGCTAACGTGCATAGCGACACAACAAAACCAACTCAGAGTAAAAGGTACACAAAACACGAACCGTAATGGATAACATATCGTGCATAAATGAAACACTAGAAAACAAGCAAGTGATCCCAGATTTTTCTACACAAACAATTTGTAAAAGTTGCACATACCACAAGACCACAGACTACATTAGAGACCCCTACCCCAAAACATAATCCCCCAGCCACCACTCTGGCCGCAAATTGCGGCCAGAACCATTAAATCTGAGCCCAAAAAGAAAGGGATCGGGCTTGGGTTTCTATGGTGGGTTCTAGGTCACTACACAAGATCTCTGTGATGGGAACTTTTCAAACAAATATCTGCTTTCATAGCAGATCATCTGAGACACCAAAACTACACTAAAAGTACGATATTTGCACGAAACAATACATTAAGCGTTCTAAACTGAATCGAATAAGCTACGTAACACTAAAAAGACTTATTTAACATGTAGAGATCATTACCTACACCCACAAGCTCAAAGATCCTAGCTTTCCAAGCTCCAAGACATCCAAGAGGAAAAACAAGGTTTATGAAGTGATTTGGTGATGTTTTGTGAATATTTTGTGATAGAAAAGATAAGTGTTCAGTTGAGATGAGAGAGAGATGAAGAAATATGAGAAAGAGACAAGTGAGAGAGAATGAGAGAGGGTGAGATGTAAAGAGAGAGAGAGGTGAGTGTAAGAGGTGAGTGCACCATTGCAATAACTCCACATTAATGCAACCATTAATTCCCACCATGTCACTATGCCACCTCCTCTCCGAAACAAAAACCAAATGAAATATCTCACAACAAATATCCAGGGTTTAAATCAAGGCAAAGGATTAGGTTAAAGCAAAGGATTAGGATTAGGATTAGGGTTAAGTTGTCATTGTCACTAAAACTAGATTAACATAAACACACCCTCACATAAACATGCACAAGTGTGTGCAAGTCATAACAAATAATAATAAATTATTAATTAAATTTTATAAAATGTGAGGAACCCAAATTGGTAAACCTTTTACCATAAACCTGCATTATCGTCTAATTAACACTAATCGCATTTCTAAGGTGTTACAGTCTCCCCCCTTATAAAAATTCGTCCCCGAATTTAAAAATTCTCACTAAGCGTACCTTCAAAGAGATGAGTACAAAACTCCCAAAATCTCTCTCGCAACCTCCCAAGTGATCACTTCACTATACGGATACGCCAAAGAAACCTCCACAGATGGCAAGACCCTTGACCGAAGTTTCTTCACCTGCTGATCCAATAACACTATCAGCTGCCCGTGAACGAAAAGATCGCGTCCAAGCTAAATGGTCTGGTGCTGAATCATGTGAGAAAGGTCATGAAGGTATTTGCGAAGTATCGACACAAGGAATACGGGGTGAATACTCAATAATCTGGGCGGAAGTGCCAAATTATAGGCAACGGAACTAACTCGCTTTAAGGATCTCAAAAGGACCTACAATCTTGGGATAAGCTTCCCAAAACTCAACACGTCATTCATCGGAAAATCCGTAGGAATACATGATCTCCCACTGCGAACTCAAGTCTGCGACCACCATGGTTGGCATAAGACCTCTGTCTGCACTGGGCTGCTCTCATCCTGACCTGAATCAACTGGATCGTCTCCGAAGCCTCTCGACTAGCTGGGATCCAAAAATCCTACTCACACGGAGTCAGAAAAACAGAATGGCGATCGACACCACCTACCAAACAAGGCCTAATGGTTGCCAATTGGAATGTTTCCTGATAACAGCTATCGAAGGAGAACCCTAACAATGGAAAGTGACTATCCCGACTACCAACAACAATTAGTACGTACGCACAAGCATATCCTCCAGTGTCTGTATAGCCCGCTCTCACAAACCATCGTCCTGTGGATGGAAAATCGGAGCTAAAGCTCAACCAGTACCCAAGGCTTCCTGAAGCTTCTGCCAATGACGACAAGCGAACAGGGTGCCTCTATTGGATACAACACATGAAGGAACTCCGTACAACGCACAAACTTAACGAAGAACAACTGAGCAAACTGAGCATAACCGGACAACAAACGCCCAAATGGAGTCACACCCTGTCTAGACCTGGGTAGACACCACAACGAAATTCATGGAGATCTGCTCCCATTCCCTCTCCGGAACGGTTTAAGGTTGCAACTCTCCAGCTGGTCTCAAATGCTCAACCTTAGCTCACAACAAGACAGACACCTTGAAACGAAATCCGAAACTTCACTCTTCATCCCTGCCCACCCGTAACGATCTCACAAGTAACGTGACATATTGGTGGAACTTGAATGAACACAGAAAGATGACTGATGTGCCTGCTCTAGGATTTTGCGTTTCTACCCATCAGTATCAGGTACACACAAACGCGTCCCTAAACGTAGCACACCCTGGTCACAAATCAAGGACTCTGAATCTTTAACCAGCTGAGTATGCTCAAGAATCTCTGACAAACGAGCATCGACGGGTTGTGCCTTGCGAAAACGATTAAGGAAAAATGGACGGGCGTGGACATGAGCAAGATGTCCCCTCAGTAGAGGCGAACTTAAGCTGTACTCAACGATCGCACAAGAACTGTAAATCTGTAGAAGACTGTCTAAGAACTGTGCATAACTGGGAAAAGCTAACCCCGGGCCTACGACTCCAGCATCAGCTACCACAATCGCCTTGCCACGGTTAACGAGGATCTCACAAACACAATCCATCACAATCTCCATCCAATGGCGCTATCTCAACAATCAAAACCCGCTGCAGGAAGATATACATTAAGCTCTGGTGGTCCGTGAAAATCTGACCCGACTCTCCACACAAGTAGTGTCTCCAAATCTACAACGCAGGACCACCGCGGCCATCTCCAGATCATGAGTGGGATATCCTGCTCGTACTTCCCCCAACTATCGGGAAGAAAAAGCGATAACTCTATAGTGTCACATTAGTACACAATCGATCTCCACTCGCGAAACATCATAGTAAACAACAAAGTCGCCCGATCCAAAAGAAAAGAGAGAATTGGTGCAGTCGTCAACTGCTAAAAACACCGCACGCATGCCTCAGTACAAAGAAAAGGAACCTTCTTTCCAGTCAGTCCAGTCAACGGTGCAGCGATGCACAATCAATCCTGCACGAAACGGCAGTAAAAACCTGCTAAGCCCAAAAATCTGCGGACCTCTGTCCCATACAAAAGTCTGGGCCAAAGCTGTATGGCCTCGATCTTCCTCGGGTCTATACGAAAACCGTCTCCCGTAACTACAAGACCTAGGAGTCAACATAATCAAACCTGAAGAAACACTCCGAGAATTTAGCAAACTGCTGGAGCTCTCCAAATGTCTGCAAAACAAATCCTCAAGTGCTGCTAACGTTCCTCACGACTCTTGGAATAGACCAGAATGTCATCAATGACACAACAATAAACTAGTCGAGGAACGGCCTGAAGAAATCTGATTCATCATATCCACGAATGCTGCTAGGGCATTGGTGAGTCCAACGACACCACCAAAACTCATAAAGCCCGTAGCACGCACAAAAGCAGTCTTTGGAATGTTACCACTCCGAACCCGCAACAATGATGACCTGATCCCAAACAAACTTAGAAAATGTCTCGCACCCTAGAGCTGATCAAAGAAATCGTCAATACGAGGTAAAGGATACCTATCCGCACCATAACTCGGCTCAATTGACGATCAATCAATACACAACCTCAAACTGCTATCATTCTCCTTGACGAACAGAATAGGAGCTCCCCAAAGCAAAACACTCAGATGCACAAGCCCCCCTATAAGCAACTCTACAGCTGATCCTTAAGCTCCCTAAACTCTGCCGGCTCATCTGGAACAACGTCGGAAAACTCTCGCACAATAGGAACTGGTCCAACAAACCCACTGTAGCTCTGGTATCATGAATGAAAGCCAAGAATCCTCGACATCCTCTCCTCAAAAGACGACTAGCGAAAAAGGCTGAATTCAAGTTGTGAGAGGCGGCACCACTGTCCCCCTGCACAACATGAACTGACTCGCCGGGAAAACAAAACCTGACTGTTTCCTCACAGCAGCCCACAGACGCATAGCACGTAGCTAACTAGTCTGTGCCCAGGAGAACGTCAAATCCAACATCTTTAGAAGGATCAAAACAACGGACGAATCTCTATCTCCTATCCGATTGTCACACGAACAAAACACGTGACGCGCAACAAAAGAATCGCTGACAGAAGTTAACACAACAAACAGCTGATCTAGCTAATACGACTATCGGCCCAACCATGGTACAAAGTGTGTAAAACAAACAAGTGCATCAAAAGAACATACGAATTAAGAATACCTGAAAACTCTGCATTGGACACCCGCACGTCCCGATGAGTAGAAGCAAACTCTCGTGTCTGCCCCTTACCCGCAACTGGCTGAACTCCTCCTCTGCCAACCTGTCCCCTCTGAGCGAACCCTCCGTGACCACAATCTCTCTGAACACGAGCCTGACGCGGTGCTAAGGAACAATTCCTGATGATATGGTGAAGGCTCCCGCATCGAAAACATCCACTCCATGGCTACTGACCCTCCAGGGGATGAGCGCTGAGCGACTGTCCTCGTGCCAAGCCTCTGCTACTCCCGCGACGTGCACGAAGCCTGTTACGGCGACTGAACCTCTGTCACTGGGCCGATACACCTGTACGAGCCCTGCTCGGTTCTCGAACTCCCAAAGTCTCGGAAATACGCTCCTCATCCAAAAGGGCTGCGTCCATTGGTGCTGTGTAAGTGACGAAATACTGTGTACTGATCGCAAGGAAAAATTAGGTAACAGGGGTGACAACCTTCTATCGCTGCGCTCGACTGGCCTCAACCAACAACCTCATCATCTGGAACAAGTCCTGCATCTCTACCTCGGGTCTAGCGATACGATCTATCAAAGGCGGATCCATCTACTCCTGTACAGCAAGCGTACCATCCTGGTCAAACCTCGTCCCACACAAGTCAACTCTGACCTCGGCCCTCGCTTCACCACTCTGAGTCCCCATAGTCATCGGCGGCATAGGACTATAAATGGAAAAAGGATTCGATAAGAGCACGGAAATCGAATCACAAGGATATGTATCATCAAGGAAGGAATTTCAAGCGATTAGAACTTAGGCCACTTTAGGCGGAGTACCGTGTCGTGAGTATGCCGCGGACATACGCACACTACGTTACTCTGCATAAGCTACCTACTTTATCATACCAAGGTCATTCTACACTCCGAAAGGTAAAACCTAGCGCTCTGATACCAACTTTGTCACGACCCGAAATTGGCACGTGACGGCCCTTAAACTACGCAACGTCTACAGGCGTAACGCAATTTAAGTAAGCCGAAAACCCAGCAATCTAAACCATCAAAAGTAGTAAGTGATAATAACATTTTTAAAACTTTTGAAATCTCAAACCAAATTCTTTAAAGTCCAACTTTATTTCCTTTAAAATTTTGGCAGCACCTCCTTTGTAAAAACCAGCCCCGAAAGGGGTACAACAAAGATAATAAGTAAAACATCCCCAAACGAGAGCAAATACATGCCCAAAGGCGGAAAACAACCACCACAACAGATATACGACGCCTTAGCGAAGAAATAAAATACGATATAAAGAAACTGCATAAAAGACCTCCAAGTCATCAAAATAATATACAATATCGTCATCACATCATGTCTCTAAGTCAATACATTATAATGGTATATGGAAAGTACAAGATACAACAAGATACAATGTACATAAACGGAAAACCGCAAAACCCACCTATAGCAAAACTGTATACAGTCAGCCGGAGCGATATCCGCAGCAAAAGATGATACGTTAGATGAAAAGCCCTGCCTCGACTACTCTGAGGAACAGCCTGCAACCCTGTGGCACAACAGGGGTGAGTTGCCAACTCGTGAATAGTAAATAACATATGCAAGTAATCGCAAGTATACACGTACAGCACGAATCTAGCATATGCCAGCGGATAGCAATAAATGGCAATATGTGTGCAACAGTCAAGAATGGTACAATATCAGGTACTTCTAATACATGAAGCAATAAATGGAAATATGTATATGCAACAGTCATGAAAGGTACACTATTAGGTACTACTAATACATGAAGCAATAAATGGCAATATGTATATGCAACAGTCATGAAAGGTACACTATCAGGTACTACTAATACATGAAGCAATAAATGGCAATATTTATATGCAATAGTCATGAAAGGTACCACTAATACATGAAGCAATGCATATAAAATAAATGCGGGGTATGGGTTAAAACATGTCATCCTCACGGAATCCTGACCTCGTGGCAGGACCAAAGTCCATCAAGACAATCAAAATCCTAAATTTCCTCAAATCAGCCCCCAAATTGGCTCTCATATCCTATAAGTCTCATATATCCTGAGTGTCTAATATCAAGTAAATCTCATATATCATGTATCCAATATCTAGTAAATCTCATATATCATGTATCCAATATCAAGTAAATCTCATATATCATGTATCCAATATCGAGCAAATAGGCCCCGAGCACATAGGCCCCTCACATCAAACACATAGGTCCCGAGAACATAGGCCCCTCATATCGAGCACATAGGCCCCGAGCACATAGGCCCCTCTCATCGAGCACATAGGCCCCGAGCACATAAGCCCCTCTCATATAGAGCACATAGGCCCCGAGCACATAGGCCCCTCTCATCGAGCACATAGGCCCCGAGCACATTGGCCCCTTTCATCGAGCACATAGGCCCACATATATAATGAATAAGTATATTTGCATAGATCATTATGATGATATATTATATAGGTGTAGATATATATAACAACATCACATACTACTGATATATATATACGATAAATACACACACACACACACACACATATAAGCGTCCTATACCACTGATATATATACGCAGGATTAAAACATCCAGAAAACATCATATGAAAACCATATCACAATGTGAAAACCATGAATTATAATATTTGCAACACGAAACAGTAATATGAGCATATAAAGGAAAAATCGCTATTTAACTACAACAAGTTATAAAATATATCTTGCGGTTCAAAAATTCTCCAAATCCATAGAACATCATATAAAGGTGAACATGTAGATATAGCCAGGTATGTATAACCATGTCGGTATAGCAAGATATGTGTATCTACCTATCAATATTGATGTGAAACCCTCCAGGTATGTGTGTAACTATATAAATATACGGGTGTACATGTAAGTATGTATGCAAGATGTACATGTAGCTATGTCTCATATGTGGATATATCTATCTCTAATGGTACAATACCATGTACGTATATGGGTAGCTAGCATGTTGGTATGGCAAGGCATATGTGTAAGCATGTAGGTATACAGGTATGCGATATGCCATATGCTCAATGGAATATGAATCAATGTCTCAATGTCCCTAACCAAACAATATCATATATGTATTTGTGTTGTGCGTGTCATGGCAATTATTGACGGTGTGTGTGGCATACAATCAGTGCTCGTGCAACATGAGTCGTCAATAATAGTGCAGTGTCCAAACTGTACAAGTCCAAGCACAACAAGTAATAATATGCAATGAAGTTTTATGCGCAAGCTCTATATATGCAATATAAACATGCGATAAATATCATATCATATCTAGCCCAGACGCATAACGCCATGCGGGCGATTCCCCTATAGATGTTACATCTACTCACCAATCCTCCTGGCTAAGTAAAGCCAACTACCTGTTTCCCCTTCTTCGCAGCGTCCGCAGTCCTCATCTGCGAACCTAAAACATAAAGCAATATAACAAGTATGTATATCAGCAAATGACCAATAATACGTACAAACTACGTTTGACCGACGCATCAACTCCAAACAAACTCTCAAGTGTTCGTCTAGTGGCTAACGTGCATAGCGACACAACGAAACCAACTCAGAGCAACAGCTACATAGAACACGAACCGTAACGGATAACGTAACGTGCATAAACGAAACACTAGAAAACAAGCAAGTGATCTCATATTTTTCCACACAAACAATTTGTAAATGTTGCACATACCACAAGACCACATATTACACCAGAGACCCCTCCCCCAAAACACAATCCCCCAGCCCCCACTCTGGCAGCAAATTGAGGCTAGAACTATTAAATCTGCGTCCAAAAAGAAAGAGATCAGGCTTGGGTTTCTATGGTGGGTTCTAGTTCACTACACAAGATCACTGTGATGGGAACTTTTCCAATAATGGTTTAATAGCAGATCATTCTTGAAACCAAAACTACACTGAAAATACTATATTTGCACGAAACGATACATTATGCGTTCTAAACTGAAACTAATAAACTACGCAACACTAAAAAGACTTATTTAACAGATAAAGATCATTACCTACACCCACAAGCTCAAAGTTCCTAGCTTTCCAAGCACCAAGGCATCCAAGAGGCAAAACAAGGTTTATGAAGTGATTTGGTGATGTTTTATGAAGATTACTGAATGTTTTGTGATAGAAAAGACAAGTGCTCAGTTAAGATGAGTGAGAGATGAAGAAATATGAGAAAGAGATATGTGAGAGAGAATGCGAGAGGGTGAGATGAAAAGAGAGAGAGAGAGAGAGGTGAGTGCACCATTGTAATAACTCCACATTAATGCAACCATTAATGCCCACCATGTCACCATGCCACCTCCTCTCCAAAACAAAACCCAAAGGAAATATCTCACAACAAATATCTAGGGTTTAAATCAAGGCAAAGGATTAGGTTAAAGCAAAGGATTAGGATTAGGGTTAAGTTGTCATGGTCACTAAAACTAGATTAACACAAACACACCCTCACATAAATATGCACAAGTGTGTGCAAGCCATAACAAATAATAATAAATTATTAATTAAATATTATAAAATGTGAGGAACCCAAATTGGTAAAATTTTTACCAAAAGCCCGCATTATCGTCTAATTAACACTAATCGCATTTCTAAGGTGTTACAGCGACCCGAGTCTCGACTCCTTAAGATGGTCACCTACCGAATTCTAGAATCCGGTAGCTTGTGCACCCGTCCTTGGGTCAATCCTAATACATGAAAATGAAATAATATACGCTGGTGACAATATCCTCAACCTGGATGCGTACCAATAAAAGAATATTAAATCACAAATATTACATGAATTACATAGAACTCTTACCCTCGCATCTAAAATTCACACGAGGCTATTCACAAGACTATCCATCAATCCATCACCAACATCAACAAGACTAGATATGTGCAACCCCTTCTAATTGACGTATAGCGATTAGAAGACATTTACCAACACATATACGCATCACATAAGTATGTAACGAAAACATGACGTTAGAAGTGCACACACACATGAAGCAAACACTCAAAATTTTCACCAATGAAAGTGAACTTCAACTTCCAAAAAAATCCAACTTTTTGCATCCAAAGGAGTCCCAATTGACTCGAAAATTACATGAGAGCCTGGGGCGACCCTATGGAGAAAATTAGAGATACTTGCGGAGGCCTAGGGGGTGTCATGCCCCCGAGACCACCACGAGGTGGTCTTGGTGGCATGGCAGACCCGGGACCACCTATTGAGGTTGTCTCGGGTCACCAACCCCCAAGACCACCTTATGGTGGTCTTATAGCGATGGCCCCTTCCTTCGGCCCTTCGAGATATCCCCGAGGTACCCTCAAAGCACCCCATAGGTTCTCGATCCAAACCATGAGCCCGCGGGGAGTAAAAACTTCAAAAAACTTCGATTTTTGGACTGGTTTTTCTCGGCAGTTTTGAGTGCCAGAAAACCGTGAATTTTAACATCATAGCAACTTGTTTAGGCTTAGGTAGTGGCTCTGATACAATGTAATTCAATGTTTCTCACTCTACTGTGTTTGTAAAGAGGCAAAATGCATAAAAATTAAATTTTTAGCAAGCAACATCAACAAGCTTCCCAAAATCTACCCTATGCCTAAACAAGAAGAACAACAAAGGTTTTAATATACTATGAAGAGGATTAAACCAATGGATTCAAGTCCTTCGGTCCTCAAAACTCTTCTTTCTTGTGCTCCTTGAGGTCCTAGGTCAAACTTTTTTGGAAGCCTTCTCAATCCTAAATGATCTATCCGAAGGAATATGGTTCAAGTTTGCGCTCCACAAATGAGTAACTAAACAAACTAGTTTGTTAGTCATGCTCATTTAGGAGATGTAGAGATTGTTAATAGTATTTATCTATCTCTAAACCTTATGGTTCTCAACACATGAGAAGGATTAGGCTTGAGGAAGAAGAGAGGAGACAGAAGAAGCTAATGAAAATGAAAGCAAGGTTGTGAAAAATATCATAAACATTTTTGTTTTTTTGAAAAGAATTTCACAATTAAAATGGCTACCATAATTGAATAGTAATACCAAATAAATTAAATATTCATTTAGCTATACCTTACACCATTCTCATTTGCAACATAACCCTCCACCTCATTTCCAAATAAATGAATAAATGAAAAATGCAAGAATGAAGTGTCCTCCTTCTAGAATGTATTTTTTATAAATACAAAATACTTTCTATCGTATATACATACCCGTATTCGTACCAAAATAGATTACCTTGTAGATAGAATAATACTACTAATATAATACTAGCATTAAATCAATATTTGATTTCCAGCTTAATCCTAAGCCCGCTAGTTTTACTACCTGTTTGATTAAATTAACGCAACTGGTACATGTATTTAATCGGAACCCTGCATGTATAAACATACAGCCTTTACATCATTTTGCCTGAACAAGGGAAACTCTCTGTGTGGGACTCTAAAGACTCAACACTACGCTGACCGTGGGTTTAGCCACAAGTGCGTCAGCGGCACTAGGTGTACGTAACGGCTACCCAGGTACCCGTTGGAAAGAAGGTTGATGAGCAAACTCATCTGAACCCCTAGTGATCCTATTCATGACAACATCCGTACAGTCCGGTCTGTTGGTCTGAGAGTATCGCATACCGGGTCTAGGGGGTGGTTAACATCAGACCCTTACTAACCCGATAAGTCGTGCAGGTGTGGCTTAAGATCATCCATTAAACTACTGATCTAACTATCAGTAATTGTCAACTACTTTGACCAGGGTATTATGGTGTTGACCAACTGAACACTTTGCGACATCGACTCCCTATACCGGGAGAGACAAATCCCTAACAATCGCTCACTGCCTCCATGTGGTTCGGGATTGTACCCAACTAAAACCTATTTGCATGACTTTGTAGAGCCATGGTAGGGTAGTAATCAAAGAACAGTGGGAACTCACACATGACAAATGACGATCTCAGGTCGACAGACTATCTGTACTCATATCACCAGAGAACTGCTATTTGACGATAGGTAGAATATCATCTACCCAGTTCTCAGCTAGTCTGTCCAGTGTACTCACCCCCAATGAGCACCTGTATACAATCTTAGGTGAACCACACTAATGGCTGTCGGATGAACCACTTTCGCTCGTCAGGGTCTAGAAACAAATACATTAGTCTACTCCGGAATATCGATGCCTTGTCTCGATATTCCCATGACTAGGGATATTTAAGAATGTGTTTATAGACTATCTAATTCCTACAAGTATGATCACCATCACAATGCTGGTAGTCAAGCAACAATCCTATAGGCTTTATCAACATGTATAAGAAATATATAATATCTAGTACACCATATACACATGTTAAGATAAAGGCAAACCAGATAGCATACTATCATTTTAAGCAAGAATGTCCTGTACATATATATATCCCGAGCATCAAATACAATAATGGCCTCTAAGGCATACATATCCAATAGAAGAGACGTGGGGAAGTAAGCCCCACTTGAACGGTTCATTCCCCCTCCACAGAAAGGGAAGATGAGAGAGAATGAGGGGATATATATAAGTAGGACTTTCTATTCTTTTCTTTTAAACTTCATATCATTTTCCTTTCTATCATTCTTTCTCCAATTTTCCAAGAGCTCTCAAGGAGAAAAGAAAGAGAGATAAAAGAGAGCCATTTCTTCTAGTCATCACCTTATTCTTGCTTTCTAGCACAAAGTGTGAGTGAGTGACTTCACAAGAGTTGATTCAAGAGTGAAGTTGAAACTTGTGTAGACTTTCCTTCGACGTGGATCATGTTTTGTGGGGAGATCGACCTTCAAGAGTGATACCGGTGGTCAAAGGAGCCTATAAAGATTCACTACAACCTTGGGAGCACGTTCAAGCATGCTACAAAGGTTGTGGTTTCAAAAACTCTTAGATAGTTCTCATAAGTTTGCAAGTATGGGTCTTTTGGAAGATTTCAAGGGTTTGGATTCTTTGCTCTGAAGAAAAATTTGATTTTTACTCTCCTCCTTGTATGTAAATATTGCATAGAGATCAAAACATTCTTCAATGGTATCAAAGCCAACCTAAAGACTCAAACTTGTTTAGATAATGCGGTAGGCTTTGAATCAAAATTTTCCCATGCTAATTTCATTTTTAAAGTCTCTATTGATTTCATTTTTGCACTCTGAAATTTTTTTAAAGTATATTTTTAAATTTTTAATGTTACTTGAGTGTTTTACTTAAAACACGAAGCCCGGACTCCTTGATCTGGCCGTCTGGGCCGGCAACATGGCCGCCTGGGCCGGCAACATGGCCGCCTGGGTAAGCCAGACCAAGGAGTTTGGTCTCTGGTCATCTCCAGAGGCTTTAGAATATGAAACTTAGTGTTTGTGAATAATTCCTTATAGCCCAGATGTCATTAGATGTTCTCTGTATTTTAAGGCATGAACGGGAGATTTTTGATTGTTATTTTCGCATAATCTATGTTTTGTTGTTAATGATATGCATCGGTAAACGTCGCTTAATTGATTGTGATCAATTAGACGAGGTTTCATATTTGTTATTGTGTTTCTTGGTATGCTATGGTCTTGACAGATCGTCGTGTTGAATAACCGCTTGTGTGATGTTATGAGATTGTATATAATAGTTATGTTTCATGTATTTCTTCGATTATAAATGTATATTCATTTATTTAGGACGTGGCTAAGTTGCGGCCATCATTGCCACTTGATGTATATTTTCATTTATGTTTCCCTGCGGTGGAGTGCTCGGGTCACCAGATCCTAGAATGCCCGAGGTGGCCCTCTCAATGAGTTGATGCCAGGTTGCCTCATTCTAGGATTGGCGGGTGGCTCACCATACTTGAAGGGATGATGGCTCGATGAAGTTATGGCTATTCACACGACCATGGAATACCGCGTTTCGTTTGCAGCTCAAAAGAAACGTGTGGTTCCTAGTATATATGCTTTTCATTTTTTTATTATTGCTTATATCATGCATGAGATGATTGTATATATAAAAATAAATGCTTTTCATTTTTTTATTATTGCTTATATCATGCATGAGATGATTGTATATATAAAAATAAATGCTTTTTATATTTTGAATCTACACTAGCCCAGCCTCCGCCCTGCTGTAAGTTAAGTAACCATACGGTGAAGACCCGAGGTCCCGTGGTGAATGCGGATGGCATATAATTGCATTTTTTTCTGGAAGGATAAGAACTTAAATGATGGGAGTTCATTAATTTGGATTAATGCAAAGAAATAAACCTAAAATGATGTTGTAGAAACAAATTTTAAAACCACTCGGTTTTCTTCAATGCCACTCGTTTTAAAAACGAAGCATAAGCCACTCCATTTCAAATTACTCGGTTTCCACAACGATATAAAGTTTATTACGTTAATGGTTTTCATCAAAACCAGTCATAGCTCTTCGTCATTTCAAATAAGTAGAATGCTTTGTATTCGTGCTGTGTTTGTTGATTATTCGTCAAGGGTCGCGCGGGTGATTTTTGTTTGGTAGCTAAGTGATTCTTGTTTGTCGCATATTATGCGATTAGTTAGGACATTCGTTCAACTATGTTGATCATTTGTCAAGGGTCGTGTGGGTGGATCTAAATTAGTCATGAAATGACGGGTAGAACATGACTAGGACTCTTTTGATTTGTTGATCATTCGTCGAGGTCATAGGGTCTTAGGGGTAAAAAACATATCGGTTGTATCAATTGTTGAAAATTACAATGTGATCGCATACTTTCTATATGATAGTTGGATCCTGATTCCTACCATGAGTAATAGTTACTCCTGGGAGTTTTTCACTTCATGATTAGCTAATCTAGTAGGTGTCTAGAAAGGTGTTAACGGGGTTATACCTCTGCGAAAACATGGTTATTTAATTAGTTCCATGCGAAAGACATGGGGAGATTCTCTCGGAGTACTAACACTGGCCTGGTTGAAAGGTTAGCGAACTTATAGGGTGTAATTGTGTAGGAATTCGTGGCACGATAACAAGGTTTCGGGAGGCATCGTCCATGCCAATTTAAAAAAAAATCCATGCTGAACAACCCTAACCCTAAAATCTTAACTAGAGAATTACACAATAGATCATGTAAACAACTTTACATCTAAGTGAACAAGGAATACAACCTTTGTAGACCTGTCCTTCACTTCAATAGCTCTGTGTAGTAGTGCCTTTGCTCCAAGTAGTGAATTCCCGAACTCTAGAAAGGCTCTACAAGATGAACGGAACAATCTTACTTGAAGTCTTCGAGGCCGAAGATGATCTATGTCGAGGAGACACCAACTCAAGCTACCTCTTCACTAAATAGGGTTTAGTGAAGCAAACACCCTAAACTAAATGGCTAGTATAGTAGAGGATAATGAAGTAGGAATTTTGCTCACATTAGATTTATTTTTCTCACAATATTTCTTCACCTTGAGAAAAGCTAGAAAGCTTTCTCTTGATGAAGAAAAAGATGAAGTGGAGAAGTGAATGGAACTCATGTGGTGAGAATAGCAATCATGGGTGAGTTTGTATCATATACTAACTCATGTAGAGACTAAACTATGACTAAGGATAATGGTTAGGTTAATAAATATCATAAGTAAAACAAATTAGTGGACTAAGTCAATGGACACTACAAGCTTCTACAAGCTTCAACCATGACTAATTCCACCAATTTGTGAATTTCTAAAATAAATAAAAACCTTTAATTATCAAGAGCATGGTGTGAGTCTCATACACCCATGTTGCATATATCAACAACGATGACACAATAACATATATCACATATATATTAAAGTGTACACAAAAGTGAGAAAAAGAAATGTTTAAGTGAGCTAATATTAGTTAATGTAAATTAATATATCAAATATATAATTATATATTAAATTATTAAATCAACACTTGATTTAATAATCCGGCTATATCACATAACTGACTAATATCATATGTATCAACTTATCGAATCAACACTTGATTCGATAACCCGGCTATATCACATATAACCGAACAATATCACATATAACCGAAAGATATTATATCGCGAGATTAGGATACGGAATCACATACATGTATTAATCTCGGTCCCACACATATCACATATGTGCTCCTACTTCATTTCGCTTGGGCCAGGAAACCTCTGTGTAGGACTCTAAAGACTCGTCAATACGCCGGCAGTAGGTGGTGATCATATCAGTCACCCACAAGCCGCAAGCGGTCTGCTAAATGTAATGGCCACCCGGGTATTGAACGATCAGAAGATCAACAAGCAAGCATGCTCATACTCCTGCGAATCCAATAAGTAACACTACCATACAGTCCGGTCTCTTCATCGGATATGTCGCATATCACAGCCTGGGGGTAGTGATTGATGAGAATTCTTGTTTGTGTAGTTGGAAATTGTAAAGAAATCACAACCAAAAATTATTTGGCCGCAATCAACTACGGTGTTGATTAGTCCAAAAATATGTAATTACCGCAATCAGAAACGGCGTCGCTTCGCAGCTAGCCGGTGAGTACGGGTCGATCCACAGAGACGGGTAAATTCCTTTTATGTGTTTTAACGAGTTGATTCTATTTGTAGTTTTTGATTGGTTTATAAAAATCTAGAATACTGGATCTAATTAATCTAATTAAGAATCTTGCTAGGGTTAGGCTTAGGGGAAGTTTTGGAGATTAATATTTTTCCTCACCGCTTTCAATACCTTCTTTTTTAGATCTATTAGGTGTTAAGTTAATTATCAATAAAGTGGATACAAATCTTTTGGGAAGATGTTTCTTCCTCTAGATTTGTATCCCTCCTTTGTTGATAATTATCCTAACCCTCACGGAAAATGCGCGCAACCGGCCCTTTATACTACGGTTCATCGTTACCTCAAATGGTAGGATGCCGCAGGGAGCGGTTGTGCTCGTATGCATGAAGTTCTAATACATTAGGTTAAAGTGGCATTGAAAGGGGTGAGAGATCTCATCTCTCAACCCTTTCCCTAAGGCTAACCCTAACAAGCGAGGAGACTACTCGCTCATTAGGGGATGAGAAGACATTATAATTAAAAGAAACATAAATAAAAGACTTACTAGATTGACGGCTCCCTCCAAACAAGAAGAACAGATCTGAAATTTACTCCCAGAAATTCTGAACTTTATTGATTGAAAAGAGGCATCTATTTTTACAGATCTAGATTACAATTTATAAGTAAACAGAGGAGTTAGGGTTTCAGAGTCTTGCGCATGTTAAATTACAGATTTGACCCCTGAGAATCCTAACATCTGCACCGACACAACATCCAGAAGAATTCCACCGACACGGGCACCACATGGCCGCGGAACCGCGGCGCCAGGCAGGGTTTGGCCGCGGTTCCGCGGCCAAATTAGGGAAGTGGGCTCAGTGGTTTTGTGGGCTTTCCTCTGGGCTTCTTGGCTTTCTGTTTATATGTGTATTTTCTCTGTTGGGCTTCTAGGTCTTCTCCAGATCTTTAGTGAAACTTGTTCGTATCTTTTGACCGTTTACTTGACATGTTTGGACCTTGCACTGTTCTTCGTCTAGGCTTGAATAGGATCCGTCTAATTGTTGGTCAAAAGTCTCTTTTTCTGTTGTTTTGTGTCTTTTTCACTGTATTTGCTCCAGAAACCTGTATCCTGTAACATGCAACAAACGATCGTCAAAAGCATCTGTTTACTTATAAAATGCACGAAAGTGGGGCGTATGAATTGCAATATTATGATGTGAACAAATACCCCCAAACTTACCTTTTGCTCGTCCTCGAGCAAACTTATTATTTATTCACTAAAATCCTAACCGCACTTTCGCAGGGAAACGCGATTGCACTGAGCTCGTGCAATAAGCCGTTAAACCTCTAGGTGTCCCTAGTAGGAGGAGTGTTGTCTCCTGAGGGTTTTCAGCGGATACTACTCACAAAATCCTTTCAATTCGGCCCATTGACTTTTGTTCTCCAATTAGGTTTTCTAACAGGGAATTCTATTATCTTTTACTTGTAAATTATCCACCCATATTCTTCACGATTCCTAATTATTTAACTTAAGATTATATATGTTATGTAGACTTACTTAGCTTTCGGCATTTCCTAAGTTTTCCTTCTAGGGTTCCATCTCTACTTAGGAATTTTTATCAACTCTACTAAAGATACAAGTTCTATTCTTCATTCCTTTCTCTTATCTAAATTCCAATCACATATACCTACGTGTGTGTATGTATCACCCCTACACTTGGAAATTCAAATCAAGCAATCGTACTCTCGTCCATTGTCCAAAGTACTAATTAGTTGGTGAATGAAATTTGCTTACACATCCTTCATGCGACCGTTAATACTTCCTGAGGTACCAACGAACGATTACAAAATGCGTTTGCACTTTAAAGCGTACTTCCTAATCTTTGCGACACCCAAGGCTTTAGCAGTGACTCCCAAACCAGTTGGTCTAAGGCACTAGGTGATGAAGCACCCTCGCTAAATATTTTTCTATTTTTGCATCCTTAAATAATCACAAAAACCGGTGTCCATTTTTTTTTCTTTATTCACACTTTTTCATACTAAGGACTTTAGACAAGAGCATTTCAAGGTCTCTTCTACTATTCCAAGTTTCAAGATGCGTGATTGTGCAATTTGTAGGGTATACGTTTTCAGAATCTAGACTTAAGGTAGGAACTATTTTTCAAACTTATACTCTAATAAGAACATCAATACTCTTCCCTCATTTTGACTTAGCCCAAGAAGTGAACCCAAAATTTGCCTATTTCTAAATAAACTACAAGGCATATACTTTCTACCGTTAAACTTTAAGGAATGTTATTTTTAGGGTTTTTAATTTACTAAGTCTAAGATCTAGTTGTTCCTAACCAGTTAACCAATCTGTCAAACTCTAGTCAAATATGGCCAAAATTGAATACATTAATTTTTATAATTTTTGAAATTTTTCAAATTTTTATGGGTTTTCAAATAAGTATGCAAATGCAAAAATATGTACAAATGAATGCAAAGGAAGAAGACGTACCGAGCATACCCCCAAACTTGAACTTGACAGTGTCTTCACTGTCATGCTAAACCAAGAGGGTCAAAATACCGATACTCCCCTGTTTATTTATTAATAGTTTTTTTTTAAGAAAAACAAAAATATATACAAAAAGACCCCTCCCAAACTTCATTTAAACTATGTTAGACATTACTGCCAAACTTTGCATCGGGTGAAAGTCAACACCAACCAGTTGAAAAATTTATCAGTAAAGAATATTGGTGGGTGAAAAAATAAGTTGTGGTGGTCCGCAAAGAATTGGGGAAGATAGAAGTAGTGGTATGGGAGGTGTGGAGGTAAATATACAGGTGATGGTGATGCATCGAAACGAGAATGTAAATGATCAGCAATCAGTGGAGTGTTGGCATTATCGTACCTTATTAAAAGAAATGGGGGTATTTCAACTTCTAAGGGAGGAGGTTGACTCACCACAATACCCCCAAGATGTTCCTGTGGGTCCTCTATTGACATGGCATCATCCATCAATTGTGTATGATATTCACTTATGAGGGAACTGATCTTCTCGGTGTCCGCCATAGTCCAACTGAAAACTTGCCGCCTATCTTGTAAGACTTTTAAAATAGCGTTCTCTTGCTCGAAGGCTAGAGAGGCTGATATGATAATGGGAAAAGTCTCATTCTCACCTATGTAATCATATCTACGGTGAGACGGCAAGGGCGTGAGTTCGAATTTCTGAGGCGAAAGAACCATTGCGGAATCTACCTCGAACTCAAAGGACTCATACACAGGTTCGAAATCACTGCAAACAACCGATTCGGATGGTTCGACTGACTCATCCAAAAATTCAAACGACTCATATTCGGGCTGTGAGTCGTCATCGTCCAAAAAAGTGAAACATTCATAATCAATATCGGTTGTGTCAACGGTAGTAGGCTCTAGGAGGGACGTACTAGTGGCGTCAAAACTGTTTTCATCAAATAGAAATCTTTCAAGCTCGCAGTCCTCCTGCGTGATTTCGTGAATAGAGCAAACTTCTCATGTACTAGTTTTAGGCATGGGGGCAGACTTCCCATCTTATAAATATTGAACTCACTAGACCTCTTTCCGAAGGATAGAGTCATGGAGCCATTGCGACAATTTATTACGGCATTGGAAGTGGCCAAAAATGGTCGACCAAGAATCACCGGAATTTGGTTTCTTGGGTTAGCAACAGGTTGTGTATCCATAACGATAAAACCAACAGGGAATATGAATTCCCCGACTTTGATCAACACATCCTCTAGTTGACCCCTTGGATAGGTAATTGATCGATCAGCCATTTGGAGAGTGCAACGAGTGGGTTTCAACTCTCCAACCCCTAATTGTTCGTACATGGAGTAAGGAATCAGGTTAACACTAGACCCAAGATCTAAAAGTGCTCGATTAATTTTCTTATCCCCAATTGTGATTGAAATAGTAGGACAGCCAGGGTCCTTTCGTTTCTGGGGTAAGATTTGATGGTGGTTAATAGCATTGCTCACTGCACTAGCCACTAGCACTTTCTTGGGTACTTGAGATGCCTTTCTCTTCGAGGTGCACAAGCCCTTTAAGATTTTTGCATATGAAGGGACTTGTTGGATAGCATCCAGGAGAGGTATATTTATGCTAACCTGCTTAAATATCTCCACAATCTTTTCCACTTGTGTATTTGGTTTATTAGGACTCAACTTGTTTGGGAATGGAGCGTTCTGAAAATTTGTTGAGTCAAAAGTCTGTGGAGTAGAATGTGGAGTAGGAACGGATCCCAGTGTGGATGTGTTCGTGTTGTGAGAAATGGGTCCGTTCGAGTCAGAAGAAGTAGAGCCGTGTGAAGGGTGGAGAATAGGCTCTAAAGAAAAAGGTGAAGAAGGAAGTGAAGAAAATGAAGAAGGGGAAGAACCACCGGCGGGGATGTCATCACTAGTTCCCACATTATTTTGCAACTCTCTTCCGGATCTCAACGTGGTCACCGCATTTACATTGTGATTGTTATATGCGTTTTGTGTGTGACCGGGATTGGGCAATGGTTGAGATGGAAGCTTTCCCTTTTCTCTCTCGCTCAACGCAGCAGTTAATTGTGCGATTTGTGCCTTAATAGATTTGATACTTTGATCGTGTGAGGCATTGTTATTCATTAAAGATTGAACATAACTTTCAAATCTTGCTGCGGATTCTGTAGTTTGCTTAAGAAATGCATCTAAACTTTTTTCGAGCGAGATAACCTTATCATCATTTGGTTGAACCAAATTGTTCGTTTGATTTGTATAAGGTAGTTGTTGGAAAGGTTGCTGGTTTTGAGTTTGTAAGGGTGCTTGTTGTTGTTGTGGAGGAGCTCTTTGAAAATTATTATTTCCTTGGCCTTGTTGATTTTGGTTCCAAGCGAAATTTGGGTGACTCCTCCACCCCTAATTGTATGTCGAAGAGCACGGATCGTTTATTTGTCGTTGCTGAAATGCAGCATTGACTTGATCCTGTCCTTGAATAGGTGCATTATAAGGACACTCTTCGGTTAAATGCGATGGGTTCGAACAACAAGCGCAAACAGTTCGTGTGGGTAGAGTAGGGGCAGGAGAAGTCGATGAGATTTTTGTCTCAATGGCTTCTAGCTTTTTCATAAGTGAGGCCATCTTGGCCTTCATAGCTATCGACATATCTATTTAATGTATGCCTGCCCTAGATTGACCAACTGAAGAAGATGATGTGGTCTTGGTACTCTCCCACTGAATTGTTTGCTCACTTAGGTCCTCAAGAAACTGCCAAGCTTCGTCGCTAGACTTGGAGAGAAAATGACCTTGACATATTGTTTCTAGCAACTGCTTCGTTGCTGCGTTCAATCCCTCGTATAATGTTTGGCAAAGTTGCCAATTTTCTATCCCATGATGAGGGCATTGAACAAGTAGGTCTTTAAATCTCTCGAAGCACTTCCAGAATGGTTCGGACGGAAGCTGTGAAAATTGTATAATCTCGTTTCGGATTCTAGCAGTTTTATGATGAGGATAGAACTTTTTCAGAAAAGCTCTCACAAACTCGTCCCAATTTCTAATGGAGTGTGATGCGGTGCTGTATAGCCACTTCTCGGCTAGGTCACATAAGGTAAAAAGAATGACCCTTAGCCTTATTGCGTCATCACTTAATTGGGTTGTCTTCATCATTGAGCAAACGTTTTGGAATTTATTAATGAAAATATATGCATCTTCGGATTCCAAACCATGAAACTTAGGCAGCATATTGATGAAGTGTGGTTTTATTTCAAAGTTGTCCCCATTTGCCGGTGGGGGTGAAGGACATGTAGGTAAAGAAGTGCGGACGGGGTAGAAGAGATCCTGGAGCGCGACTCGTGCGGGCGCTACAACAGGCGGAAGATTCGGGTTATTCGCACCTGGCGGAGGTGGAATCATTCCCGTCGTTAAGGTATCGTTGGGGTTGAATCCCGACATACCTTCGAAAGAAGAATTTGAATGTGGAGGTAAGGAAGTGGACGGAATGCCGACGAAGGGTTCGTCGAAGGGTTCGTTGGTCGGTACCAACGAAACACGGACTAATCGGGCGTTAGTATCCCTAGTCTAAGATGACATACACTAAAGGGTAGTGCAGTCAGAAAAAATAGAAAAACAGAATGTGGGGGTAAGATAACGTCAATGAAGGAGAAATGGTGGAAGTGAGGTGCAAGTTTTCTTAGCGGCAAGTTGCAAGTTTTGAAAAGATTTTTCTTTATTTTTTTTATTGGAGAGTTTTGCAAAACGGTTTTAGAAAATGGGACTCGTGACACAAATGTATCAACCACACATGCACAATCAGGCCTAAATCTAGGGTTGCCTAGGTCTGCTAGACAGCTCCTAACTAGGGCTAGAGATAAGACCTCAAACCGCATCTTCACGGACAAATACGGCCAAGTAAGTGGGAAGGAACCACCACTACAGTGGGCCTAATTAATAACCACTAGCCTAGACACCGCAAAGTCGGTTAGGATAAACGGCCGATGCCTATACTAGTCCTTTTCCTATTGGGCTCGATGTCCTTAGGTCTGAGTCTAATCTTTTTTAATTAATTGTGGTCGATGCAAAATGCTTAGGTGTTTTCTAGGGTCCTGGGAAGGGTGATGAAATCCCCACCCAATCTGAGTTTGGTCAATTAGCCCCTTAGAATCCGGTTAAATTATGCAAAACAAATAAAATTTCACTTGCAATCAGAATTTTTTAGCGCGGCGCAAAGAAACCTGCAGAAAATCTGTTATTGAGAAGGGGGAGAAAGACTCTTTACGCAAAGAAATCCTGCAGAAAATCTTTTTACAGAGAGATATATGGGAGGTTGCAGAAGAGAGAGAGAGAAATCAAACCAGAAAATTTCAGGTGCTGACGTGTCAGAACAGGCGCGGAACCGCGGCGGGTGGCCCCCTTATGCGGCGGAAACGCGGTGGAGTGGAGAGATCGGCCTCTGGAAAAAATTCTGTGGTTCTGTATCTTCAGTTCCTCTCTGTTTTTATGTACCAAATTTTTATTTGCCCTCTGTAAAATTCCAGATCCTTGATTCTTCGCTGTTCCGGCAAGATCCAAAAGATACATCCTTCAAACCGATCAAATTTGATTATTTTTTATATTTTTTAGATTTTTATAATTTTTAAAATTTATATCAACCCGAAAATTCAAAAAAAAGAAAGATTACGCCGTCCCCGGCAACGGCGCCATTTCATTAGTCCAAAAATATGTAATTACCGCAATCAGAAACGGCGTCGCCTCGCAGCTAGCCGGTGAGTACGGGTCGATCCACAAAGACGGGTAAATTCCTTTTATGTGTTTTAACGAGTTGATTCTATTTGTAGTTTTTGATTGGTTTATAAAAATCTAAAATACTGGATCTAATTAATCTAATTAAGAATCTTGCTAGGGTTAGGCTTAGGGGAAGTTTTGGAGATTAATATTTTTCCTCACCGCTTTCAATACCTTCTTTTTTAGATCTATTAGGTGTTAAGTTAATTATCAATAAAGTGGATACAAATCTTTTGGGAAAATGTTTCTTCCTCTAGATTTGTATCCCTCCTTTGTTGATAATTATCCTAACCCTCACGGAAAACGCGCGCAACCGGCCCTTTATACTACGATTCATCGTTACCTCGAAGGGTAGGATGCCGCAGGGAGCGGTTGTGCTCGTATGCGTGAAGTTCTAATACATTAGGTTAAAGTGGCATTGAAAGGGGTGAGAGATCTCATCTCTCAACCCTTTCCCTAAGACTAACCCTAACAAGCGAGGAGACTACTCGCTCATTAGGGGATGAGAAGACATT
The DNA here is from genome assembly GCA_030015575.1 of Agapanthus africanus. Taxonomy (NCBI): domain Eukaryota; kingdom Viridiplantae; phylum Streptophyta; class Magnoliopsida; order Asparagales; family Amaryllidaceae; genus Agapanthus; species Agapanthus africanus. The sequence continues at coordinate 221,022,224 of JASDDO010000022.1, forward strand.
ATAATTAAAAGAAACATAAATAAAAGACTTACTAGATTGACGGCTCCCTCCAAACAAGAAGAACAGATCTGAAATTTACTCCCAGAAATTCTGAATTTTATTGATTGAAAAGAGGCATCAATTTTTACAGATCTAGATTACAATTTATTAGTAAACAGAGGAGTTAGGGTTTCAGAGTCCCGCGCATGTTAAATTACAGATTTGACCCCTGAGAATCCGAACATCTGCACCGACACAACATCCAGAAGAATTCCACCGACACGGGCACCACATGGCCGCGGAACCGCGGCGCCAGGCAGGGTTTGGCCGCGGTTCCGCGGCCAAATTAGGGAAGTGGGCTCTGTGGTTTTGTGGGCTTTCCTCTGGGCTTCTTGGCTTTCTGTTTATATGTGTATTTTCTCTGTTGGGCATCTAGGTCTTCTCCAGATCTTTAGTGAAACTTGTTCGTATCTTTTGACCGTTTACTTGACATGTTTGGACCTTGCACTGTTCTTCGTCTAGGCTTGATTAGGATCCGTCTAATTGTTGGTCAAAAGTCCCTTTTTCTGTTGTTTTGTGTCTTTTTCACTGTATTTGCACCAGAAACCTGTATCCTGTAACATGCAACAAACGATCGTCAAAAGCATCTGTTTACTTATAAAATGCACGAAAGTGGGGCGTATGAATTGCAATATTATGATGTGAACAGGTGTCGGATGTAGATTGTAAGTGAGTGCGGATCGTCCACAGGGACAGTGTAATAGTTCGACTTTCGAATTAGATGAGTTGAAACTTTAAAGAAAACAAAACAAAACATGATTTATATTTGAAGTACAAGAATTAGAAAATATAGATCTAATAACAAGAAAAATATAGAATCAAGAATTGATAGTTTGATGATTTTTCCAACCAAATATCAATGAGGCTCGTAGGAATCGATCGGATCTATAGACGTGATGCAATCTCAAGATGACGTATTCTCATCCTTCGATGGACTGATACTAGATCGATGATGATCGACGAGAATTAGGGATTTCTAGTGAAACTAGGGTTTCATCATTTATCCCTTGTTCATTCGTCGATATCATTCACATTCTAACCACTAGTAAATTCAAGAAACGATCTTAGATCCCTAATTTCGAGCGATCACAATCAAGAAAGCATCGCAACGAAACTAGGTCATCGGTTCTTGAACTTGCTAGGGTTTACAAAACCCGTAGGACTTAAGAATCATTTTAAGATTTGTTACATCATTATTCTATTGATCGTCTCGACTCCTTGACGAGCGGAGTTTTACTCAAATATCACAACAAGAACTACAATTACAAATTGAGATCGAATCATGATGCAAGAATTTAAAGAAAACAAGATTAAAGAATTTCACCTTTTTATTTATATCAACAATTTCATTACATTCGCTCAAGAACTACAAGAGGAAGAACTCGATCGTCGATTTGGCTTCGCACGTCCCCGTGAGTCGCGGATCGGCTTGGATCACTTGCTCGATTGGAGATCGGCTCCACTCATAAAAGGTTGAAGGGCTTCTTGCTTGATTGGTACTCAAGATCTTGAATTTGGAGTGGAATTAGGGTTAGGGTTTCGCACAAGCCTTGTCACTAGACTTGTGGAAGAAGATGGAGAATTGTTGAAGAATGAAGAAGAATGAACTATTGAAGAACTAGCTAACTAAAGATTAGCCTTTAACCCTCGATCTAGGCTTCTATTTATAGACTTCCCTAAACCCTAGATCTAGGATTAGAATTTGAATTTCCCTCCAAAAGTTAGTTAGAGGAGAAGCTTCTAGATGTGATTAGTTAGGAGCTTAATCAAGATTAGCATGCTTAATGATCTTTTGCTGATCTGGCAGAAGACTCTGGAGAATTATGGAATTTGACGTGTCAAAATGAGGTGTAGCCACTGAGAGAAGAGTTATGCACCAAATTTTAAGTGATGACGTGGCAAAAGCGCCGCGGAACCGCGGGGCAAGCCGTCTCCCGCCGCGGTTCCGCGGCTCTTTGTGGGCTTTGTGCCTTGATTCTTCTGGTACTTGTTTAGGCTATCTCATGGGCCTTTCTCTGATATATTGATTTTTATTTGGCTCTCTGTATCTTTTCCAGATCTGAAGTCATTGAGTTGGCGTATTTTTGATCAGCTCTTTTGGCTTTATTCCTGTAATTCCCTGCACAAATCTCGAAACAAGTGTTGCGCAATACAGGGATGATGCGATGCCATGATAAACACACAATTTCCTCAGGAATGTCGGTTTTAGAGTCTAACACAAGCAATCTGATATTTTACGAATGATTTTCTAATATGTGTAATATGAATGCCGAACACTTCTATATGAGTGCAAATGATAGGGAAATTGCCGTGTTAAAAATACATTATTTTCGACTGATCAAATTCCTCCAAACTTATTTTCGATCGTCTCGAGCGAACTTTTATTAAAAAGAGAAGGAGAAAATAAAGAAAGAGAAAATCTAACAAGCACACTTTCGTAGGCAACACGATTGCACTGAGCACGTGCAACAAGCCTTTAATCCTCTGGGTGTCCCTAGTAGGAGGAGTGTTGTCTCCTGAGGGTTTTCAGCGGATTGCACCCACAAAATCCAATAATAAAAGAAAGATCATGAATAATACATTTAAAGAAAAGAATTGTAAAAGAAAGACTTTGAAAATTAGGGTTTCCAACTAAGCTACCTTTTCGGTTGTCATGAGCCCTATCTTAATGGTCATGAAAAGATGTCAGAAATCACGTCCTCCCTCAATAAAACATCGTCTTATTTTTCATTCCTATCTTTCTTCCAAACATCGATCATATCACCCTGCGTGTGTGTAAAGACATCCCTACACCCGGAGAATTCAATTCAAGCTATCATACTCTTGCCCATCAGCCTCAGTACTTTTTAATTAATGAATATTAGGATTGCTCACACACTTTCATGCGACCGTTAATACTTCTTGAGGTACTAACCGACCGATTACTCATGTGCTTGCTTATTTGGTGTATTTTCCTCGTCTTGCACCACCTCAGGCATAGCAGTGACTCCCAGACCAGTTGGCCTTAGGGCACTAGGTGAAGAAGCACCCTCGCTATATATTTTTTATTGCCTTCGGTGATAACAAAACCAGTGTCCATTTTTCTCAGCACATTATATTTTATTCATCATCATTTTTTTTATTTCCTTCATACTTTTGGCTTTAAGACAAGAGCATTTCAAGGTATCCTCTACTATCTCAGGCTTTAAGACGTGTGTAAGTGCGAATAGCAGGGTATCAACGTTCAAAATGTTTGGCTTCCAGAATAGAAACTATTTTTCAGACTTATTTTTATCCTCAGATTAGTGATGTCTTTCATCTTACTAACTCTTGGGACAACGGTTCATAACTACTTATTATTAGTTCGTATAAGAAAACTTCTAATTTTCTTAGTTTTCTTAAATTTTTCTAATCTCATAGATGTAATTTTTCACTATCTAATCTTTTATTATCTTATTTATGTACAAAAAATATTTTTATCTTTGAAATTTTTTAAATTTTTATAGGTTTTCAAAAATGTTTTGTGCTTATGCAAATGATATGCAAATGATGCGAAAATAAGCACAAACCTCCCCCAAACTTGTTTTCAACAGTGTCCTCACTGTTGCCATCTGCTAAATCTCGAAAAACCTGTAAGCTTGGGAGGAATTTATTAGTGGGGGCAAAATATATAAGTGAAGATCCTCCCCCAAACTTATTTTTGGCTCAAAATTTTGTAAAGATTTTCTTTTCAAGAGCCCGATTATACCCCCCCCCCAAACTTGAGTTATGCAATGTTAAGCTTTGAAAATCACAAGAGGGGGTCAAAAATCAGTGGTCGATGCCAAGCTTTGCAAAGACCGAAAGTTAACACCAACCATTCAAAAATTTTATCAATGCAGTGCTCTGGTTGGTGGAAGAAGAAGTGGGGAAAGGTTAAGTGGTGGAATAGAATGTGTGTGCGTCTCATTTTGGAGAGACGATGTAGTGAATGTGATGGATTGCTCGCATTCTTTTTACAGTTCAGAAGAAGGGGTGGAGGTTCAATTTCAGTGATTGGGAGATGATTCATATCAACACCCGTGTCATTTAAAAATGCGAGTTCATCAGCGAAGATTTCCTCAAAAGTTCCATCTATACCCCGATGAATAATGACATCACAAAGTGCGGGGTGATCTTCAGACTCCAAAAACAGTTCATAATTAGTGTTAATTGTTGACCCGGACATCTCGGTTGAAGAGTCCTTATGTGTAAGATACATAGTTGGGTCAAACAATAACGTATGAAAAGAGTCTAGATCAATATCAGGAGGATCATCAAATTCGCTGCTGTCGACATCCATTAAGTCGACAGAACATACCTGAGCAGTAGGTTCGGAGGGTACACTTCCCAACTTGTAAATGTTCAACTCTATTGACCTATTCCCAAAGGATAGGGTCATAGAACCATTACGACAGTTGATTATTGCATTGGAAGTGGCAAAAATGGGCGACCTAAAATCACCGGAATTTGATTCCGTGGGTTCGCTACAGGCTGTGTATCAATTACAATAAAGTCCACAGGGAAGATGAATTCCCCGATTTTTATTAACACATCCTCCAGTTCACCCCTAGGTTTGGTGATTGATCGGTCATCCATCTGGAGAGTGCAATGGGTTAGCTTCAACTCTCCGATACCTAGTTGCTCATAGACTGAGAAAGGAAGCAAGTTAACACTAGCGCCAAGGTCTGGTAGAGCACGGTTGATGTGTTTCTCCCCAATAGAAATGGAAATAGTAGGATAACCAGGATCCTTACGTTTCCTCGGTAATTGTTGGGGGAAAGCCGTGTCTACTGTTTTTGCCATGAATATCTTCTTGGGCACTTGAGTCTTCATCTTCATAGTGCACAAGTTCTTAAGAGTTTTCGCATAAGACGGAACTTGTTGGATAGCATCTAGGAGAGGGATGTTGATGTTAACTTGCTTAAAAATGTTCATAATCTTCTCCATATGTGGACTCGGTGTGTTAGCCCTTAACCGATTAGGATAAGGTGCTTTAGCAATAAGTGCTGGGTCCATCATAGGAGAAGGAAGTGTGTGTGGACCCGATCCCAGAATAGAAGTGGGGATCGTCCGTAGGGGAGTAAAAGAGGTGGGCTGAAGTGGAGAGCCTTTTGGGAAACGAAGAATAGACTCGGAAGAAGGTGGTGGGGTAGAAGAACTGGGGTTAGAATTAGAAGTGTGTGTGTGAGGAAAGGTCTCAGCCGGGGTATCATTGATTGATTTATCAGTGTCATCAAACTCTTCCCCAACGTGATTGTCAAGCACTCTTCCAGATCTCAACGTGATTGCATCCACATGATGTGAATAGCCAGGATTGGGTGAAGGTTGAGCTGGAAGTTTCCCTTTCTCTCTTGCACGCATTTCGGCTTTTAGTTGTGCAATTTACTCTTCCATCGATTTGATGTTCTCATTTTGAGAGATAATGATCTTCATCACATTCTCAACGGAAGATTGCAAACTTGCTGTCCCTTGAATTGTTTCATGAAAGTATCCAAGGTTTGTGCTAGTGCAGAGGTATTATCTGTACCGGTCAATTGCAAAGAGTTTTCATGTGGTGCAAAAGTGTTGGCCGGATTTTGGAAGTTTTGTGATTGGAAGGGGTGCTGACTCAATTGAAGTGGTGGTTGCTGTTGTGGTGGAGGGGCCCCTTGGAAATTGTTTTGGGTTGGAACCGTGTTTTGAAATTGTGATTGGTTCCAAGCAAAATTTGGGTGATTCCTCCAACCCTGATTATATGTGGAAGAAAATGGGTCGTTTCTAAGTCTTTGTTGGTAGGCAGAATTGATATGCTCATGACCTTGAAACGGACATTCTTCCGTCAAGTGAGAAGGATCAGAACAGCAGCCACATACAGTTTTGGAGAGTGACATTTGGTTTAGGGCGGCGGCTAAAAGTTTGTTTTCCATAGCGTCAAATTTCTTGTGTAAAGCAGAAATTTCAGCTCTAATTCCTATGGAAATATCATTGCCATCCCTAGACGATTGACTCACACCCTCCCACTGTAAAGATCTTTCAGCGAAATCTTCTAGAAAGTTCTAGGCTTCCCCATCATCTTTGGTCATGAAGTTGCCTTGACACATGGATTCAAGAGTCTATCTTGTGTTAGGATTAATGCCCTCATAAATGATTCGGCATAGTTCCCATCTCGGGATACCGTGATGTGGACATTAGACTAACAGATCCTTGAAACGTTCAAAACATTTTTAAAATGTTTCATTTGGAAGCTGGGTGAATTGATAGATTTCGCTACGGACTCGAGCTGTCTTTTGATGTGGGTAGAATTTCTTAAGGAATGCTTTGACGAATTCGTCCCAATTTGAAATGGAATGTGCGGTAGTGTTATATAGCCACTTCTCGGCTAAATCGCACAAGGTAAATGGGAGAAGACGAAGACGTAAAACATCCACAGAAAGCTGTGAAGTACCCATCATTGCGCATACATTTTCAAATTTCGTAATAAACACGTATGCGTCTTCAGACTCAAGACCGTGAAATTTTGGTAGAAGGTTGATGTATTGGGGTTTTATTTGAAAATTTTCCCCGTTGGCTGGTGGAATGGAAAGACAGGTGGAAAGTGGGCCTCGTGTAAGATAGCACCTCTCTTGGAGAGAGATGCGAGGTGGATTCTGCGCACCAACGGATGGCGGCAGATTAGTGGAAAAGAAGTTCGATGGTGGTGGATCCATCGATGTGGGTGTGGTGGGTAAAATAGAGGGTAAATGTAGAAATACCGACTTTTGGGTCGATGAGGGACGCGGACTAAACAGGAACTAGAATCCCGTTGTCCTGCCTATCTTGCACTAAAAAGGGTTAGTACAAGTGGCAGCGTGAATTTATAATTAGGGGAAATGATATGAATGTGGTGTTTGTTTTAAAAAAGGATACGGATTTTTGAAAAAAAATGATGCAAATCACAAAATGCAACACACAAACCCTAATTTCTAGTGGTCACCTAGGTCAAATCTCTAGACCGCTCCTAACTGCCAAAAGACAAGTCGCAGGATAGAATCCTCCACTGCCTATTTGTCCCCCTATGGCCAGGTAAGTGCCAGGTAAGTGGGAAGGTACTCCACTACGTAAGTAGTGGGCCTAATTAATAACCACTAGCCTTCGACACCACAAGAAAACGCGGATAAGCAATGAATTACCCACGGCCTTCTTCTGTCCTAAGTGAGCGCGGCGGTCCTTAGAGTCATCTCTAGATATTTTTTAATTAATGAGGGTAAATACAGATGCAAATTTTGCGATTTTCGGGACTTAGGAAGGGTAATGAACTTCCCACCTAATCTGGATTTGGTCTTTGCCCCTTAATGTCCGTATTAATTATGCAACAACAACAAGAATCAAAACAAGCACAATTTAATTTTTGCAATTTGCGCGCTGCGAATATTTGCAAAGAAACCTGCAGCAAATTGTTATTTAGAGCAGATTTAAGAAGGAGATAAGAAAGATAGAGCTTACTGAGGAAAACTTTCATAGAGATCCCTCTACAGTGCCGCGGTTCCGCCGCATATGGGCACTTAGACCGCGGAATCGCCGCAAGTTGATCTGTTCACTACTTCAAATTTTTACAGAGAGCTTATGTTGGCTCTCTCAGCTCTCTGGAATTTTCACAAAAATTTTATCCAAGCTCCAATGATTCCAGATTTCCTCGCAATCAAATCACAATACACGTATTAGGGTTTGTGCGAGTTTAGATCTAAAAATTATAATGGAATAAATTTTTCAACTCAAATTTCAAAATACGAACAATTAGCGCACTATCCCCGGCAACGGCGCCATTTGATTGTTATAGAATTCTTGTTTGTGTAGTTGGAAATTGTAAAGAAATCACAACCAAAAATTATTTGACCGCAATCAACTACGGTGTCGGATGTAGATTGTAAGTGAGTGCGGATCGTCCACTGGAACAGTGTAATAGTTCGTCTTTTGAATTAGATGAGTTGAAACTTTAAAGAAAACAAAACAAAACAAAACATGATTTATATTTGAAGTTCAAGAATTAGAAAATATAGATCTAATAACAAGAAAAAGATAGAATCAAGAATTGATAGTTTGATGATTTTTCCAACCAAATATCAAGAATCGAAATGATGCTGGTAGGAATCGATCGGATCTACAGACGTGATGCAATCTCAAGATGATGTATTCTCATCCTTCGATGGATTGATACTAGATCGATGATGATCGACGAGAATTAGGGATTTCTAGTGAAACTAGGGTTTCATCATTTATCCCTTGTTCATTCGTCGATATCATTCACATTCTAGCCACTAGTAAATTCAAGAAACGATCGTAGATCCCTAATTTCGAGCGATCACAATCAAGAAAGTATCGCAACGAAACTAGGTCATCGATTCTTGAACTTGCTAGGGTTTACAAAACCCGTAGGACTTAAGAATCGTTTTAAGATTTGTTACATCATCATTCTATTGATCGTCTCGACTCCTTGACGAGCGGAGTTTTACTCAAACGTCACAACAAGAACTACAATTACAAATTGAGATCGAATCATGATGCAAGAATTTAAAGAAAACAAGATTAAAGAATTTTACCTTTTATTTATATCAACAATTTCATTACATTCGCTCAAGAACTGCAAGAGGAAGAACTCGATCGTCGATTTGGCTTCGCTCGTCCCCGTGAGTCGCAGATCGGCTTGGATCACTTGCTCGATTGGAGATCGGCTCCGCTCATAAAAGGTTGAAGGGTTTCTTGCTTGATTGGTACTCAAGATCTTGAATTTGGAGTGGAATTAGGGTTAGGGTTTCACACAAGCCTTGTCACTAGACTTGTGGAAGAAGATGGAGAATTGTTGAAGAATGAGGAAGAATGAACTATTGAAGAACTAGCTAACTAAAGATTAGCCTTTAACCCTAGATCTAGGCTTCTATTTATAGACTTCCCTAAACCCTAGATCTAGGATTAGAATTTGAATTTCCCTCCAAAAGTTAGTTAGAGGAGAAGCTTCTAGATGTGATTAGTTAGGAGCTTAATCAAGATTAGCATGCTTAATGATCTTTTGCTGATCTGGCAGAAGACTCTGGAGAATTCTGGAATTTGACGTGTCGAAATGAGGTGTAGCCACTGAGAGAAGAGTTATGCACCAAATTTCAAGTGATGACGTGGCAAAAGCGCCGCGGAACCGCGGCGCAAGCCGTCTCCCGCCGCGGTTCCGCGGCTCTTTGTGGGCTTTGTGCCTTGATTCTTCTGGTACTTGTTTGGGCTATCTCATGGGCCTTTATCTGATATATTGATTTTTATTTGGCTCTCTGTATCTTTTCCAGATCTGAAATCATTGAGTTGGCGTATTTTTTATCAGCTCTTTTGGCTTTATTCCTGCAATTCCCTGCACAAATCTCGAAACAAGTGTTGCGCAATACAGGGATGATGTGATGCCATGATAAACACACAATTTCCTCAATGAATGTCGGTTTTAGAGTCTAACACATGCAATCTGATATTTTACGACTGATTTGCTAATATGTGTAATATGAATGCCGAACACTTCTATATGAGTGCAAATGATAGGGAAATGGCCGTGTTAAAAATACATTATTTTCGGCTGATCAGGTGGTAAACGTCAGATCCCAATAGCCTGATAAGTCATGCCGATGCGAGGCTCATAACGGTTCGAGAAACTACTGGTAATACTTACCAGTAAATCTCAGCAACCCTGGCGAGGGATTTCCTGTTATGGCCAATCAAGCATAGCGCAACATCAACCCCCAATACCGATAGAGACGAAATCCCCTCCCATCGTTCATTGCCTCCATGTAACTCGGGACTGTACCCAAAAACCACCGTTTTGCACGATCTCTTGAACGTGGTAAGGTGGAAATCAAAGCATAGTGGGAACTACGCAAGACTCTATGACGATCTCGACTCGACAGACTAAACTATACCAGAGTCACCAGAGAACTGCTATCTGACGATAGGTATAATACCATCTAGGAGTTCTCAGCGAGTCCGTTCAGTATACCCAATCTCCACTGAGCACCCGAATACCTTCTCTGATGTCAAACACCAATGGATGTAGGATCATCCATCACCCATCATATGAGTCAAGAAGCGTATACACTAGTCCACTCTGGAATATCGATACTCCGTCTCAATACTCCCATGACTAGGAACATTTGAAGGATGCACTTACCGACTACCACTGCCCCGCTAGTATGATCTGCATCATAATCCTGGTAGTCAAGTACTCATCCTAAGGGCTTTATCAACATGTAATAGAGAAACAATAAGTGTACATGTTAAGATAAAGAGCAACCAGATAGCATACTATCATGTCGAGCAAGAAAGTCATCCCTATATATGTCCAAGCATCCACTATAATATACATCACATGTATAATAATGGCCTCTATGGCATACATATAACTAACAATCTCCCACTTGCACTAAGGCCATTTGTTGTAGTGTCTCATACTCAACGCCCCATAAAAGTCTCTCTAGGGAAAGGCCTCTGTGAGTGGATCCGCCGTGTTATCCTTCGCGTCAACTCTCCTTACCTCGATCTCTTGGAGATCAACCATCTCCCTGATCAGGTGATACTGTCCTCAGAATATGTCTCGATCGCTGATGGGACTGGCGTTCCTAGACTATAACACCCTAGTTCATTTATACCAATTCTAGTATTCTTTATTTATGGTATTTTCTTGATTTATTGTGTTTTGGGTGCAAATAGTGTATTTGACATTTGTATTTGCATTCTACCCGACCCGCTTGCTTAAAACCTGTCTTGATTCATGTTTATGATTTATCCTGACATGTTATATGGACTCGTGCACTTTCATTTTAATTTATACATCTTGCATATTGGCATTTTATCTGGCATTTGCATTTTTTACGATATAACATTTTAAGTCACATAGAATATTTTAAAAATACATTGCATGGCCAGCATGGTACCCCTAACCCTGTGGTAGCATCCGCGCATCTTTTTCTCATCCCGTTCAGTGAAACGGACTTGTTTGGATGACTACGTGCACATGCGTGAATCCGCTCTTGGGGGTATGCATTTTTTCGTTACCCGGATATCCAACATTAATTTTGGTCGACAAGTATATTTTTCGTATTTTAAAACTGAATTTTAGACCCGACCCGGGCATGTTTTGGACTATGTTTGTATTTACCAGAATATCAAATTTTATTTATATAATATTAATTTTATAAACTGATACAAAATAAAATTTATTTAACTAATAAAAGATTTTTTAAAATTTAAATCTAAACTAATTTCCTAACAAACTAACAACCCCTTTCACTCTCTCTCTCCTCTGCATATATATATATATATATATATATATATATATATATATATATTTATTTATATATATTTTATTTATTTATTTTAATTTCCTTATTTAATACACAGCCTCTTCTCCTGACTTCTTCTTCTTCTTTCTTCTTTCTTTTTCTTTATCTTGTTTCTTGATTCCGGTGATCACCGCCAGAGCCGTGCTCGTCGCTGACGATCCGAGTGATCCAGTGAACGCACCTTGACTATGTTACCACCCTCTTGCCTTGCGTGGACCCGTCCCGTGTGCCGCGTGTGCGTTGCGATGATTTACCGACGTCGGACGTGCCGTGCGTATCTGTCGCGTGATTCGATCAAGGCAAGTTTATCTTGCTATATGCTATGTTACTGTATTTATATCTATTTGAATAAATATAACACTTGTATTTTAAATCATGCATCCCATGTTTAGTTTTACAGTTTTACGACATCCGTATGCATCCGTGCAAGTTACTTCATATCTAGTGCATGCAAATTTATCTTGATACATGCTAGACTACAATATGCTGCACCAAATTGAATATTTACATTTCATATTATTTAGTTGTACATCCCGCATTTACCAGTTTATCATTTTACTGTTATACGATGTTCTTACACATCAATATCATTATTTACATGTGTAGTCACATGCTAAATCATCTGGCTACAAGCTAAGTATAGTATTATGCATCCATATTAAAGTTTTACCATTTTCGGATACCAGATTGCATCCATATCATTTAAAATATATATCGTCATAATACTTCTTATTATTACCTTTAATTAGTTTATAATCTGTATTTCGTAATGTTATACAAAATATAGTTTGATAATATTATAGTTTTCACATGAAACGTCTTTGCAAAGAGGATACGACAAATCTGAAATTTACTGTACACCTTACCTTGTAAAATTCATTATAAATCATAGAAAAATCATTAGTATACGTTCTTTAGTTCGTTGCGGAGCTAACTCAGAATAATATAACTCTATGAAATATTTACGTGCAAAATAAATTGTTTAAATAACGTAAAATGCAAATGAAAATATCTCTAAACTGTTGTCCAAGGAAATTCCAGCAGCAAACTTTCAACTTCGAATGTTCATAGCTTTTTGTAGGAACAAACTGAGATACTTAAACTTATAAAAATGAAAACCTTATTGAATTATCTTTGTTTTGGTATAAGACACATCTCTTTTGGAGAATGTTTATTATTTTTAAGCTATTTTACAAATCAGGGTGACACTGAATTTCTGAACGGAACTTTCTTGTGCATGGTTAATCAATACCACTTTTATAGTTATTAATCGATTTGAATATGTTATCCATGTTAATATTATTATATTAATATCTATTTAATAAATAATAGTGCTTGTGTTTTAATATTCAGCAAATTTTACCGATTTACAGTTTTATAGTATACGTCTGTATCCGTACGGTTTATTACATATCTAGTTGCACGCCGAGACCATATTATTTCATGTTACTGTTGTATTAGTGAACCATGCTTGATAATTTTGCATCCTACTTAGTCATGATGTAACCCCTGATAGATATTTGTGCATCCATGCTTTCATCGTACATCCGTACTTTTACCCTGATTCCATACTTACTGTTGGGCATCCATTTTTACACTGTGTACTACTTGACATGACTTGATACATGTACACTACCTGACATGACCTGATATATCATTACTTGACATTTTACCAGATCATGTTTCTAAAGCCGAAAATCCTGACATGTTGTCCCGATGGACATATCTTGTTGTTTGTATAGACAAACATGTTCCTGCTTGATCCTGTGTTGGCATTAGTCTCAGATTTATCAATACCTAACTTGAACACATAACTTGGAGGTATAGGGAAATCAATGATGAAACCTGACTTGTAACTCGACAGTTCGATGCTTATACTGATCGGTTTTAGGGGCTAGGCCAGCCCTGGCATGATGCTGCTGACATCATTCATCTATACATGTTTCCTGTTTAGTGCCTAGCGGCATGTCTCGGTTTCAGCCCGAGAATCTGGACCATGGTTTCGGGTATGCACGGGTTACTATTGAGTTACATTGACGATTCATTAATTGATTTCGAAGACTTTAGAATAGATAACCCAATAACACAGTTTAGTTTTATCGCTGCACTTCACTTATACCGTTACACTTCACGGTTTGATATCCCTGCTCACTTGTTACATTCATGTTACTGTTTATACTCATGCCTGCATGCCTTTTTACCTCCTAATTATATTATTGTTGATATTATGACACACTGACATCTGGGTTTTGCATGGACCAGATCCTCTTCCTTTGCCGCAGGCCGATCAGGTTAATATGACATTTTTTCTAATATTTCTATATAAAAAAGGTGTTTATTATAATATATGACACATATGAGGGTTTATCTATAAAAATACTATTTTCAAGTGTATTTATACTATAATTAACATTGTGAAAGAAAAAGTAAGCATATAATATCCATGTAACATCTGGCCCATTTAATATGCTTACCTTATTAAATACCTTTGACCAATTCTCTTAAAACTAAAATATCATGACTAATGGTTAAAGATAATATCTCAATAAAAACAAATTCTACTAACATTATTTATTGAGATAATTGTGCAGAAATTATTTCAGGATTGGAATCAAGGAAATCCGAATTATCGAGATCAAATCTGCCAAAGATATTCAAGTAAATTGAAGAAACTATTTCTGGCAGAAATTTGTTACTGTATATGCCCTAGAGGCTATTAATGTATCATACTAGTTTGTATATTACTTAATGGAAGCTTGGGATATTCATAGTTGTAGAGACAATCTTGCTCAAAATAGTAGTATGCTACTTGGTTTGTTTCTACTTTAATGTGTGCATGTGTTTTTTTTAGCATATCACCTTTACACATTAGTGGAGCCCTTAGGATCTTTGCTTGATTACCAGCATTGTGATGGCAGTCACACTAGTGGGGGCTGGGTAATCTATAAGCACATCCTTATACAGGTCCCTAGTCGTAGGATTATCGAGACGGGGCATCGATACTCCGGAGTAGACTAGCGTATTCGCTTCTCATCCCAGCAGGGGAGATGGTCTATCCCACAGCCATTAGTACATCGTACTTGAGATAGTATGCGGGTGCTCGTTAGGTTACGAGTACACTGGACAGGACTCATCGGGAACTGTTGGTTGGTATTATACATATCGTCAGTTATAAGTTCCCAGGTGGCATGAGTACAGCTTAGTCCGTCGACTTGACACTGTCACTTCGCCTCGAGTGTGTTCCCACTGTTCTTAGATTGCTACCCTACCACGGCTCAAAGGAGTCGTGCAAACAGGTAGCAGTTGGGTGCAGTCCCGAAGCACTTGGAGGCAGTGACGGTTAGACATGATTTGTCTCTCCCAGTATTGGGGGTTGATATCGCGCTGTGTCTAGGAGAGCCATTACACAAAGTCCCTGGCTAGGGCTAGCGAGATATACTGGTAGCATTTCCAGTGTTATCTCAGGGTGTTCTGGGCTACACTCCGACACGACTTGTACCGCTATTAGGGGACTGACGTTTACCGCCCCCTAGGCCCGCCGTACGATACTCTTAGACGAACAGACCGGACTATACGGAGATTGTCACATTCAGGCTCAGTAGGAGTTCAGATGGGTTCACCTCATCAGTCTTCTTATCGGCATCTACCTAGGGACCGTTACGTACAGCTAGTACCGCTTGCGGCCTGTGGTTAAACCCACTGCCAGCATAGTGTCGAGTCTTTAGAGTCCCAAACAGAGGGTTATTCTCCTTTGGGCAAAACAGAGTAGAGGTCGCATGGTTTTGTGACGGGGTTCGTTCACATCCGCGCACTTGTGCACGTTTGGTGTCCGGACAGTTATTACTAGCGGGCTTTGGTTTAAGCCAGATCCTAGTATATGTTTTGGGATTGGTTTTATCTCATTGTATTCGTGTTCCTCGGAACATAGATGCGGATGTGTATGCACAGTTGACAGAGGCAGGGGCAGAGGATTCTCATTAGGGTTGTTGACCGTTGTCTTTTTCCAAACCCTAATGAATATGTGAAATATAACTATTGATATTAATTAAAGTTAATTTTGTTATGGTTAGGGTTGTTGACCATTTGACTTTGGTTGACTTGTTGACCCATGTTGACATATTGACCATCATCATTTCACATGAAAGATGCTCTTTGATTCTTGCAAAATTCATTAATGTGAAATGATAATGGTCATTTCAAATTAACCATCACAATTATCTTTGATTAATTATTTAATTATCATAATTCACATATATGTGAGAATGGTTGATAATTACCCTCGTTCTCTTTTGCTCATTCTCTCTCATCCAAAGCTCATCCTCTTCCTCTCTCTCATAGCTCTCATCTCTCATGTGTTGAGAATCATATGCTTTTGAGATAAAACACCAAAACTCCTCTCTACTCATTCTAGGGTTCTAGGTTTAGCAAGCCAAGCACTTTATTTACCTCTAGGTTGAGGTAGGAGCCAATGGTAGAGGCCCTCGGGTGGATCTTTCTTCGGCAAGAGATGGCGACGAAGAGGACCCGTTCAACCCACTCCAAGGAGCAAGAAGAGAAGGAGTTCAAGACTTAGGTATAACCCCCTAACCGATTAGCTAAACCTTTTAGCTTGGTTGTTAGTTTTTATTTAGCAAAGATCCTCTCTTTAGTCCATGTTGCCTTGAGTTCAAAAATCGTTTTTTACCGTTTCCGCCTCCCCGTAAGCACCGGGGTGGGCAACGTAGACTTATAAAATGTAGAAAAGATTTTCAAAGTCTAGATACTCAAAAGATTACCAAGTGTTACAGATATGAAGCTACAAAAATTAGAGACCATGATCTCACCAAAAGGGGGCGGATCCGCGGCCAAACCTATCCAATGGCCGCGGTACCGCCGTGGATTTGAGAAGTTGAGATATGGGATTTTGGTGGTTAGGATCCTAACAACTAGTTTCCATATTAGAAAACTAGGGTTTTGGCTCTGTGATTATAAATAAGGACCGAGAGCCTCTTAGAAAATTCATCAAGCCGACGAGATCACGAACTCTAAGACGGCTCACGCATCCAGGCTGATTATCAACTGTTCATCTACCTCCTTAGAAGAGATCGAGAAGCAAACTAGGATTTTGTAATCATTTTCTAAGGAAACAAAGTGTACTTGATCTTGTTGATTAATAAAGATAGTTTATTTTATTGCATTTTATTTTCTTCATGATTTCTATCTTTTCTTATCCCAACATGCACGAGTAATTCTTTGCTTGTTAGGGTTCATAGGAATATGGTAGGTTAATGGATGATGAATATCCTTAAACTCTTTTTAAATCCTATAAAGTTTATAAACTTTATCAAAAGAATCATTAACATCCTAATTGGGCGCGCTACCAATTTATTGCTAGTCTCGATCGCGATTAGAGATTAGATTAATGATTGTTTTGGTAAAGGCTAGACATGAACGGAGATCCCTGTCGAGATAGGGGTCAAGAGTGGGAACCCTTTTCCCTCCAGAAACCCTAATCTACATGCATCACTGTTGATCTAGTTTTAAATTTATTAAAGGATAAAAAGAGTAATCTTTAATTAATCATCCATGACTACTAAATCTTAATGAACCCTACAAGCCCCCTTCTACTATAAAACCTACATTCGTAGTTAATCTAGATCTATATTCCGCATCCGTGTTTGACGTAGATCTAAAACCTACAACCATTCTGCACCATTCTTTTTTCTTCCTCCTTTCTTTCTCAACACACCTAAAGTAAGATTAAAAGATTCAACGTTTCCTAGAGGACGACCCGTACTCATCTCGGTCTAGCTACGCGCGACACCGTTCTTGATTGCGGTTAACTATTACTACACATAAAAAAAACATCATCAATCAAATGGCGCCGTTGCCGGGGATACGTGCGTAATTTTTTATTCTCTCTATTTGTGTTGAATTTTTATTCGATCTATATCATAATTAAAACAAAACTGCAAATTGTATATTTAACGATTTGTGTGTGAATTTTGCAAGGAGATCTGGAGTCATAAACTTGAGGAAACAGAAAGACAGAGACATTCATCAAGATCCAGAGGAGTACAGAAGGCCACGGAGCAAAAATTCATCAACTGATCCTTCTTCCTTCCGGCGGAACCGCGGCACAAGGAGCACATTAGCGGCGGAAGCACGGCTAAAGGGAGGAGTTAGGGGTCGTAACTTCTCTGGTAAGTTTCTCAACTTTTTCTCTCTCCTCTGAAATCCAATAAAATATCTTTTCTGCAGGATTCTTTGCAAAATTTTGCCGCTTAAAAATCTTTTTGCAAAGTTTTGTAATTGGTTTGTTAATTCATATTTTAATATGGATTTTTAAGGGGCAAGACCAAAATTCAGATTAGGTAGGGATTTTATCACCCTTCCTAAGCCCCACAAATCACAAACCGAGCATCTGCATCAACACTAAATTAATTTAAAAAATATCTAGACAAGACTCTAAGGACTGTCGCGCTCAATAAGGACAAAGGAAGTTCGTGGGTAATCTATCGCTTATCCGCATTACTTTTATGGTGCCTAGGCAAGTGTGTCTAAGGCAAGCGGTTACTTAATTAGGCCCGCTATTTTCGGTGATTCGTATAGAGGATAACTCCCACTTACCTGGCACTTACCTGGCCACAAGAGTAGTAAAGAGGTGGTAGAGGATTGATCCTACGGCTTGTCCTTTGGAAGTCTAGGAGCGGTCTAGAGACTTGACCTAGGTAACCTTAGTTTCAGGGTTGTTTGTGCATTTTTTGTGTGATTTGTCTAAACACACTTTTTCAAAAACAAACCAATTTTAAATAACACACACGCTGCCACTTGTGCTAAAACCGTTTAGTGCATGTTTGGCTGGACACGGGATTCTAGTGCCCGTCTTGTCCGCGTTCCTGCTATCGACTCCGAAGTCGGTGCTTCTTCATTTTCACTGACGATCCGAGTGATCTTACCTCCAAAATTCTCTGGTATCTAGTCGCATGCTAATTCATCTTGCTACATGCTATGTATCTTATTTTGTATCCATACGGATAAAAATATCACATGTTGATTGCACTGTACATCCATATTAAAGTTTTACTGTTTTCGGATACCCGATTGCATCCATATCATTTAAAATATATATCGTCTTAATATTTCTTATTATTATCTTAAATTATTTTTTAATCTGCATTTTATAATGTTATACAAAATATAGTTTGAAAATATTATAGTTTACACATGAAACGTCGTTGCAAAGTGGATACGACAAATCTAAAATTTAATGTACACCTTAGCTTATAAAATTCATTATAAATAATAGAAAAATTATTAGTATATGTTCTTTAGTTCGTTATGAATCTAACTCAGAATACTATAACTCTATGAAATATTTACTTGCAAAAACAATTGTTTAAATAACGTAAAATGCAAATGAAAATATCTCTAAACTGTTATCCAGGGAAATTCCAGCAGCAAACTTTCAACTTCGAATGTTCATACCTTTTTGTAGGAACAACCTGAGATACTTCAACTTATAAAAATGAAAACCTTATTGAATTATCTTTGTTTTTGTATAAGACACGTCCCTTTTGGAGAACATTTGTTATTTTTAAGCTATTGTACAAATCAGGGTGACGCTGAATTTCTGAACGGAACTTTCTTGTGCATGGTTAATCAATACCACTTTTATAGTTATTAATCGGTTTGAATATGTTATCCATGTTAATATTATTATATCAATATCTATTTAATAAATAATAGTGCTTGTGTTTTAATATTCAGCAAATTTTACCGATTTACAGTTTTATAGTATCCGTCTGTATCCGTACGGTTTATTACAAATCTAGTTGCATGCCGAGACCATATTATTTCATGTTACAGTTGTATTAGTGCACCATGCCTGATGTGCATCCATACCATTAATTCTATATCTATTCGCATACCATGGCACATTATTACATATTGTTGTTATATCGACACCCCATGCTTGATATTATACACCCTACATAGTCATGATGTAACCCATGATCGATATTTGTGCATCCATACTTTTATTGTACATCCGTACTTTCACCCTGATTCAATACTTGCTACAGTTTGATTATGAGCACCCGCTTTATACCTGTGCACTACTTGACATGACCTGATAAACCACTACTTTCCATAACTTGATACATGTACACTACCCTACATGTACACTACCCTACATGACCTGATATGTCACTACATGTCTGGTACGTACAATATCATTCATGTGGTGTGCCTTACCTTATAAAATTCATTATAAATCATAGAAAAATCATTAGTATACGTTCTTTAGTTAGTTGCGGATCTAACTCAGAATACTATAACTTTATGAAATATTTACGTGCAAAATAAATTGTTTAAATAACGTAAAATGCAAATGAAAATATCTCTAAACTGCTGTCCAGGGAAATTCCAGCAGCAAACTTTCAATTTCGAATGTTCATAGCTTTTTGTAGGAACAACCTGAGATACTTCAACTTATAAAAATAAAAACATTATTGAATTATCTTTGTTTTGGTATAAGACACGTCCCTTTTGGAGAACGTTTGTTATTTTTAAGTTATTTTACAAATCAGAGTGACGCTGAATTTCTGAACGGAACTTTCTTGTGCATGGTTAATCAATACCACTTTTATAGTTATTAATCGGTTTGAATATGTTATCCATGTTAATATTATTATATCAATATCTATTTAATTTTACCGATTTACAGTTTTATAGTAACCGTCTGTATCCGTACGGTTTATTACATATGTAGTTGCACGCCGAGACCATATTATTTCATGTTACTGTTGTATTAGTGCACCATGCTTGATAATTGTGCATCCTACTTAGTCGTGATGTAACCCCTGATAGATATTTGTGCATCCATGCTTTTATCGTACATCCGTACTTTTACCCTGATTCCATACTTGCTACATCTTACTATTGGGCACCCATTTGTTACACTGTGTCCTACTTGACATGACTTGATGCACCACTACTTGACATGAACTGATACACCACTACTTGACATATTACCTGATCCTGTTTCTAATTCCGACAATTCTGACATGTTGTCCCGATGGACATATCTTGTTGTCTGTATAGACAAACATGTTCCTGCTTGATCCTGTGTTGGCATTTGCTCCAGATTTATCAATACATAACTTGAACACATAACTTGAGGGTATGGGGAAATCAATGATGAAACATGACTTGTAACTCAATAGTTCGATGCTTATATTGATCAGTTTTGGGGGCTAGGCCAGTCCCGGGATAATGTTGCTGACATCATTCGTCTGTAGATGTTTCCTGTTTGTGCTTAGTGGCACATATCGGATTCAGCCCCGAGAGTCTGGACCGTGGTCCCGGGTATGCACGGGATACTATTGAGTTACATCGACGATTCATCAAATTGATTTCAAAGACTTGAGAGTAGTTAACCCAGTAGTTAGTTCAGATACTCACCACACGTCACATGTGCTTATACCCTTCATTGTTCCTTATTCGTGTTACTGTTATACTCTTATTACTGTTCATACTCATGCCTGCATGTCTTGGTATCTTTTGATTATATTATTGTTGATATTATGACGCACTGACGTCTGGGTTTTGCATGGCCCAGATCCTCTACATTTGTCGCAGGCTGATCAGGAGTATTTCCGCCGTTAGGCCGAGCAGTGATGATCCATTTAGTATCCAGTTTAGTTATGTTTAACTTTCCAATTGTTTTTGCTCTTTGGATTTATTGCTTCTTCATATTATTTCTTAACTCGTTTATTCTGGCTCATGGACATGTACTAGATAGTTTATTTTATTTTCCTGTTCTTGATATCTCTAGACAGCCGTAATGTGACTGTGGAAGGATGTTTCCTGTCCACAGGTAGCATGGTGGACTCTGTCACGTGCCTATCTTAGCGCACTCTGGGAAGCGGGGTGTGACAGGGTTTTTTTGGTATCAAAGACATAGGATTTAGGTTAATCGGGTTTGATTCTTTTGTAGTTAGGTATTGGACCCAATAAACGAATCATAATACTCGTGATTAGGAACATGTCCTGCCACATTGTTCTTATGATTCTTGAATCTTATCTTTCTCTTGACCCTCGTCTTGATGATATGAAAACCTCTTTGCATCTCGACTTGAAACTTCTGGTTCCCTATTGTTTATCTCTAGGATTTGGGCGACTTGAGTGGAGTTATGTGATTATAACTATGAACTGCAGCATGGTTACAATGTAGTACTTTATTTAAGTAACTTGGAGTCCTAGTCTTGATTCATTTCCTTGATTCATGGTCGTGAAATTTCTTTGGTTTTCTCAGTTTCATGGTTTACCAGTTCATGTTTTGCAGATTTCATGGTGATTGATACCGGCAGTTATAAAGTTGTCTTGGGAATGGATTTTCTCAACATTTTCCACGCTAACATTGATTGTAGGGCAAAGAAAGTGATTTTTCAGATTCCCGGACATCCAGACTTTGTTTTTGCTGGAGGAAGCAGTTCTGTCGGGCCAGTCGAGTTTAGGGCTAGGCCGACAAACAGTGTTCTTTCGTCGATGGAAGTTGATAAGGAAGTAGCACCAGTTGTAGTTCGAGAGTTCATGGACGTGTTCGAGGACATCTCGGGTTTACTGCCAAAATGAGATGTGGAGTTTGCGATCGATCTTGTTCCTGGTGTAGCGCCAATCTCAAAGGCATACTATCCAATAGCACTAGTGGAGTTGGAAGAAATCAAGAAGCAGGTTACCGAATTACTTGAGAAGGGTTGGATTCGCAGCAGTAATTCACCTTGGAGAGCTCCAGTTCTTCTAGTCAAGAAGAAAGATGGAACAAGGAGGATGTGCATCGATTATCGAGAATTAAACCGGGTGACTATTAAGAACAAGTACCCGATCCCTCGCATTGGCGAATTGTTCAAGCAACTCAGTGGCGCGAAGGTATTCTCGAAGCTGGATTTGTGGTCCGAATATCATCAAGTTCGAGTTAAATCAGAAGATATTGTATGGATGCTAGGCACTTCCACAAGGGTCTACGAGGCATCAACCATGCCGGATTTAAAAATTAGCCGTGCCGAACAACCCAAAGCCGGATCTTTAAACTAGAGTTTAGGTGAAAACAAGCATGTTAAACTCTTTAACACTAAGTTAGTGGGATTACAACCTTTGTAGATCCGGTCCTTCACTTCTTAAGCTCCGTGTTGAGGTCCCTTCGCTGCGATCATCGTGTTCCGGACTCTTGAGAGGCTTCACGAAGAGAAAGGTGCAAGCTTGCTTTCGATCTTCGATAACAAAGATGATCTAACTTGAAGTTTCATTAACACAAGCTAACACTCAATAAATGAAGCGAACACCCTCATCTAAATGGCAAGGATAGATGAGGATGATGAAGTAGGATTTTTTCTCTCATCTATAATCTTTTTCTCACACATAATCATCACTTAGAAAAAACTAGAAAAGATTTTTCCATCAAAAGAAGAAAGAAGAAGAAGAAGAATAAATCATCACTTAGAAAAAACTAGAAAAGCTTTTTCCATCAAAAGAAGAAGGAAGAAGAAGAAGAATAAATCATAATCCTTTTGTGATGAATAATGCAAAGATGATAATGATGAATAATGCAACCATGGTCAACTAAACCCATGTAGAGAATTAACTAGGGCTAGGGTTTGGGTTGGGTTAAAAGTGAGTCACTTGAAAATATCAAGCATAATATCTTTTTCAAGACAAAAGAAAAGCTTCTAGAATCTACTAGAAGTCTTAACCCTAATCCAAACCCTAATCATGTTTAAACTTCACTAAACATGTTGCATTAGTAATCATATCATGTTACAATATTATATATCACATATATAATATTTATTGTAACAAAATAAAATAATACATTTAACATATATCGCATATATATCAATGTATTACCCGAGTGAGAAAAAGAACCTTTTAGTGAGCTAATATTAGTTAATGTAATTTAATATATCATATATATTATTATACATTAAATTATCGAATCAACACTTGATCCGACAATCCGGCTATATCGCATATAACCGACTAATACGATGACCCGGCGATATCACATATACCCGGCCGATATCTCATATCGCGAGAATCCAATACGGTATCACTTACCGCATTATCCTCGGTCCTGCACATATCACAAATGTGCTCCTACTCCGTTTTGCCTGAGCCAAGAAACCTCTGTGTAGGACTCTAAAGAATCGTCAATACGCCGGCAGTAGGTGATGATCATATCAAACGCCCACAAGCTGCAAGCGGTCAGCTAAGCGTAACAGCTACTCAGGTATTGAGCGCTCAGAAGATTAACAAGCAAGCATGTACATTCTCCTGTGAATCCAATCAGTAACACTCCCGTACAGTCCGGTCTCGTCGTCTGATATGTCGCATATCTCGCCTAGGGGTGGTATACGTCAGACCCCAGTAGCTTGATAAGTCGTGTCGATATAAGGTCTATAACAGTTCGAGAAACTACTGATAATACTTACCAGTAAATCTCAGCAACCCTGGCCAGCGATTTCCGGTTATAGCCAATCGAACACAGCACAACATCAACTCCCTATACCGGGAGAGACGAATCCTCTCCTATCGTTCATTGCCTTCATATGATTCGGGACTGTGCCCAAAAGCCACCTTTTTGCACTCCCTCTTGGACGTGGTATGATGGAAATCAAAGCACAGTAGGAATCACAGAAGACTCTATGACGATCTCGGGTCAACAGACTACTCTGTACCAGTGTCTCCGGAGAACTGCCATCTGACATGAGGTATAATACCATCTGGGAGTTCTCGGCGAGTCCGCCTAGTGTACCCAGTCTCTACTGAGCACCCGTACACCATCCTTGATGTCAAACACCGATGGATATGGGATCATCCATCGCCCATCATATGGGTCAAGATGCGTATACGCTAGTCTACACTGGTGTATCGATGCCCCGTCTCGATACACCCTCGACTAGGAACAGTTATAGGATGAACTCGTCGACTACCGTGGCCCCACTAGTATGATCTCATCATAGTCCCAGTAGTCGAGTACATATCCTAAGGGCTTTATCAACATGTAACATAGAGACAATCAGAGTACATGTTAAGATAAAGTACAACCAGATAGCATATTATCATGTCGAGCAAGAAAGTCCTCCCTATATATGTCCTAACATCCACTACAATATACATCGTATGTAAAGTAATGGCCTCTTGGGTATACATATAACTAACAATCTCCCACTTGCAATAGGGCCATCTATTATGGTATCATATACCCAACAATTAGCTGCGGTTGTAGTATCTCATACTCAACCATCCCATAAAAGACTCTACTGGGAAAAAGGCCTTTGTGAGTGGATCTACGCTGTTGTCCTCTGTGTCTACTCTCCTAACCTCGATCTCCCTGGAGATCAACCATCTCCATGATCAGGTGATACTGCCTAAGAATTATATCTGGATTTCTGATGGGACGCGGGGTTCCTTGGCTAAAGCCACAACTCCATTGTCACACAATGGTAGGAACGAAGTTCATCTCATGAACTTATATATCCAGACTGCCTCTTTGGAAGCATCCTTGGTGATGATGTATCTTGCCTTTAATCGTCTAGTAAGTCACGGTATCTAACTTGGAAATCTTCCAACATACCGTCCCTCCACTAAGGGTAAAAACAATGCATGCGACTGATATTCAGTCGTCCTTATCAGCCTGGGACTTTTCCAGTGATTCTCCCCAGGATCGATTGATACCATCTCACTACAACTAGTGAGTATCCTAACATCCAATTAGATCTATCTCATAGATCCAAAAACCAGGATTTAGGAGGTATCATTTTGATCCTATATGGAGAATCCTTGTGATAAGCGGAGATTGACCGAGCGTAGCATAGGAAACTCCTTCCCTATCAAGAGTATGTCATCCACGTACTCTACGAGGATCACCACCATACTCTCTACTACCTTTTTGTATGTACAAGGTGTAGGGTTACTAGTCACACTAACGAGGCTCAACAAGGCATCGACCATGCCAAAATTAAAATTTTATGTGCCGAATAACACTAAGCAAGATCGTTAACTAGAGTTTAGGCGAAACATTAAGCAAGTAAACATCTTTACTCTAAAGGGAATACGAAATACAACCTTTATAGATCGGTCCTTCGCTTCTAAAGCTCCTTGATGAAGTCCCTTCGCTGCGATAAAGGTTCTTCCGGGCTCTTGCATGGCTTCACGACGCGTGGGATGCGACTTTGCTTGAAGTCTCCGAGGCCGAAGATGATCTACGTCGAGGGAATTCCGACTCAAGCTCCTACTTCACTAATTTGAGAATTAGTGAAGGAAACACCCTATACAAGAGTGCTAGTCTTGATGAGGATGGAGAAATAGGAAGAGGGTTCTCTTTGGATTTTTGATTCTCACTT
Organism: Agapanthus africanus; assembly: GCA_030015575.1. Lineage (NCBI taxonomy): Eukaryota > Viridiplantae > Streptophyta > Magnoliopsida > Asparagales > Amaryllidaceae > Agapanthus > Agapanthus africanus. The sequence continues at coordinate 221,047,971 of JASDDO010000022.1, forward strand.
TGTTTCTCACTTTGGATCAAACCCTAGTTTTCTTTTCTTTCTTTTCACAAATGAAGAAGAAGAAGAAAAGAAAGAGATGAGGATAATGATCAAGTGAGAAGAGTAACCATGGTGAGTGAGTATCATATACTAACCCTTGTAGAGCCATAACCATAGCTAATTGATTATGGTTGGGTTAAAAGGAATCTAAGGTAAAGACAAACCTAGTAGACTTTGTAAAAGCAAGTTAAGCTTCTACAAGCTTCATGCTCATTCCAAAACTCCACTAATTTTGCAATTATCTTAAATAATCTTAATCCATCATAATTCATAGAATGGTGTATGTCTCATACACACAAGTCATGTGTATCATCAACCGTGATACAATATGATAACACATTTTAACATATATCATATACATGTTAAAATAGTGTGCATGTGAGAAAAACCCTAAAGTGAACAAGTGTTAGCAAATGTAAATTAGTATATCTAATATACAATTACACACTTAATTATTAAATCAACACTTGACTTAATAATCCGGTCATATCTCATATAACCGGCTAACATCCATCGTATCGACTTATCGAATTAACACTTGATTCGATAACCAGGTCGTATCATATATAACCTGACCGATACAAAAATTCGCGAGAATAGAATACGGCATCACATACACGCATTTATTCTCGGTCTCGCACATATCACATACGTGCTCCTATTTCGTTTCGCCTGAGCCAGTAAAACCTCTGTGTAGGACTCTAAAGACTCGTCAATACGTCGGCAGTAGGTGATGATCACATCACGCACCCACAAGCCGTCAGCAATACTAGCTAGACGTAACGGCTACCCGGGTATTGAGCGATCAGAAGATCAGCAAGCAAGCCCGCTCCAGCTCCTGTGAAAGCCTGCCGGTAACACTTCCCGTACAGTCCGGTCTCCTCGTCTGATATGTCGCATATCAAGTCTAGGGGTGGTAAACGTCAGACCCCAATAACCGATAAGTCGTGCCGATGTGAGGCTTATAACGGGTCGAGAAACTACTGGTAACACTTACCAGAAAATCTCTAATCAGCCCTGGCCAGGGACTTCCCTGTTACGGCCAATCGAGCACAGCGCAACATCAACCCCCAATACCGGGAGAGACGAAACCCCTCCTATCGCTCATTGTCTCCATTTGACTCGGGACTGTACCCAAAAACCACCGTTTTGCACGCCCTCATGGACGTGGTAAGGTGGAAATCAAAGCACAGTGGGAATCACACAAGACTCTATGACGATCTCGGGTCCACAGACTAACCTGCACAAGTGTCACCATAGAACTGCCATCTGACGTAAGGTATAATACCATCTGGGAGTTCTCGGCGAGTCCGTCCAGTGTACCCAGTCTTCACTGAGCACCCGTATACCATCTCTGATGTCAAACACCAATGGAAATGGGATCATCCATCGCCCATCTCATGGATCGAGAAGCGTATATACTAGTCTACTCTGGTATATCGATGCCCCGTCTCGATACACCCACGACTAGGGACCTTGAAGGATGTACTTATGGACTACCTTGTCCCCACTAGTATGATCCGCATCATAGTCTAGGTAGTCAAGTACACATCCTAAGGGCTTTACCGACAAGTAACAATAAAACAGTATAAAGAGACATGTATACATGTTAAAGTAAAGAGCAACCAGATAGCATACTATCATGACGAGCAAGAAAGTCCTCTCTATATATGTCCAAGCATCCAATATTATATATATTATCTGTACAATACTGGCCTCTAGGGCATACATACAACTAAAAATCTCCCACTTGCAATAGGGCCAGCTGCTGTAGTATCGCATACCGAGCATCCCGAAGAGTCTCTCAAACTGTATCTGGGGAATGGCCTTCGTGAGTGGATCCGCTGTGTTATTCTTCGTGTCAACCCTCCTGACCTCGATCTCCCGGCGATCAACTATCTCCCGGATCAGGTGATACCGCCTCAGAATATGCCTGGATCGCTGATGGGACCTGGGTTCCTTGGCCAAAGCCACCGCTCCATTGTTATCTCAATACAAAGGTATTGGATGCTCAATGGATGGAACCACTCCAAGTTCAGTAATGAACTTCTTGATCCAGACAGCCTCTTTGGCAGCATCGTTGGCAGCGATGTATTCAGCCTCCATTGTCGAGTCTGCCACGGTTTCCTGTTTGGAACTCTTCCAGCTAACCACCCCTCCGTAAAGGGTAAAGACAAATCCCGACTGCGACTTAGAGTCGTCCTTATCACTCTGGAAGCTCGAATCAGTAAAGGACTCCACTTGGAGTTCTCCGTTACCATACACCAAGAGCATCTCTTTAGTCCTTCGTAAGTACTTGAGAATGCTCTTCATAGCTGTCCAGTGACTCTCTCCAGGATCAGCTTGATACCTGCTCACTACACTTAGTGAGCATGCTACATCGGGTTTGGTACATAGCATCGCGTACATGATAGAGCCTACAGCCGAAGCATAGGGTATCTCTTGCATGCGAGCTCTCTCCAAATCAGTAGTAGGAGACATCTCTTTGGATAGAGTGAGCCGTAAGATCGTAGGTAAAAACCCACGTTTGGACTCTTCCATACTAAACCTCTTTAGTATGGTGTCAATGTACCTGGACTGGGACAATCCCAATATCCTTTTAGATCTATCTCTATAGATCCTAATCCCCAATATACAGGAGGCATCACCAAGATCTTTCATTGAGAATCTTTGTGATAAGAAGAGCTTGACCGATTGCAGCATAGGAATGTCATTTCCTATCAAGAGTATGTCGTCCACGTACAATACGAGGAAGACAACCTTACTCTCTGCCACCTTCTTGTAGATACAAGGTTCATCTACGTTTTTGACGCAATCAAACTCTTTGATAACGACGTCAAAGCAGATGTTCCAACTCCGCGATGCTTGCTTTAATCCATAAATGGATTTAAGAAGCTTTCACACCTTCCCGCTGCTCCCACTATCTATGAAGCCCTCTGGCTGAGTCATGTACACGCACTCTTCTAAATCACTGTTTAGAAAGGCGGTCTTAACATCCATTTGCCAGATTTCGTAGTCATTATATGCAGCGATGGCAAGCATGATCCGGATGGATTTAAGCATAGCCACTGGTGAAAAGGTTTCGTCATAGTTCACACCTGGTCTTTGACGAAAACCCTTTACAACAAGTCTAGCTTTGAAAGTCTCTACTTTCCCATCTACACCAAGTTTTTTCTTGAAGATCCACTTGCTCCCAATGGGTTTTACCCCTTCAGAAGCAACTTCCAAAGTCCATACTTTGTTGGTGTACATGGATTCCATCTCGGATCGCATTGCATCCAGCCATTTCACTGAGTCCCCACTCGTGATGGCCTGCTCGAAGCTAGTTGGGTCATCATCAACCATGATGCAATCCTCGCTCCCACCATCAATGAGAAAACCGTAGTATCTCTCTGGTGGGTGAGGAACCCTACTAGATCGGCGGAGTGGCTGGGGTTCGTTGGGAACTACCGAATCTTTTGGTTCCACTAAATCTTCAGTTGCAGTTTATGTATCTGGAACCTCTTCCAGCTCTACCACTTTGCCACTAATTTCTTTTGCAAGAAATTCATTTTCTAATAAGGTGGCATATTGAGAAACAAACACTTTTTGTTCTTCAGCGTGGTAGAAAAAATATCCTTGGGAATTCTTAGGATATCCCATAAACTTGCAAAGAACTGACCGTGCCTCGAGTTTGTCTGGATTTTGCCTTTTGACATAGGCCGGACAACCCCATATCTTAACTCGTTTAAAATATGGTCTCTTCCCACTCCATATCTCATATGGTATGGTAGGTACAGATTTAGATGGAACTTGATTCAATAGGTATGCTGCGGTCCCAAGCGCATAGCCCCAGAAGGAAATAGGTAACTCAGTTGTACTCATCATCGAGCGTACCATATCTAATAGGGTGCGATTCCTCCGTTCAGATACACCGTTGTTCTGTGGTGTATATGGAGGAGTTAGCTGAGAGAGAATCCCATTCTCTTTTAGGAAGTCCAGGAATTCATTGCTCAAGTATTCACCTCCTCGATCAGATCGAAGGATTTTAATACTTTTGCCGGTTTGGTTCTCGACTTCTTGTTTATATTCTCTAAATTTCTCAAAAGCTTCTGATTTGTGTTTCATCGGGAACATATATCCGAATCTAGAGAGATCGTCAGTGAATGTAATGAAGTACGAAGAACCATCCCTGGCATGTGTGGACATGGGACCGCATACATCACTATGTATCAGTCCTAAGAGTTCGGTAACTCTTTCTCCGTGTCCCGTAAACGGAGTTTTGGTCATCTTGCCTTTGAGACATGACTGGCAAGTGTCATAAGATGAAAATTTGAACGGTTTCAAGTATCCATCCTTATGCAACTTAGCTAGCCGTGTCGCATTTATATGACCGAGTCTACAATGCCACAAGAAGGATTCGTTCAGTTCTGAACTCTTCCTCTTGTGTGTGTTTGTTATGCTCAGAACTGTTGATTGATTTAGAACATAAATGCCATTGCACATCGTGCCTGATCCAACCAACTTTTGGTTAAGGAAAATGTTCATAACATTATCCTGTAATACAAAATTATATCCCTCTTTACTTAGTAAAGAAACCGATATAATGTTGCATATCAGGTTCGGCATGTAATAACATTCATTCAGAACCAATGTATTACCAGTTGGCAATACAAGGTGATATTCCCCGACGGTTTTAGCTGCAACAATTGCACCATTTCCAACCCTTATGTCTTTATCACCTTCTCCAAGTTCTCTACCTTTCCTAAGCCCATGTAACTGATTACATATATGGGATCCTTATCCGGTATCTAATACCCAGGACGTAGAGGAAATGGAGAAACGGTTCTCAGTAACGAACACACCCGAAGAAAATGCATCAACATGTGCTTTCTTCATTCGGGTGGCATGAGAGTCCTGGTATTCCCCTATATCTTGTTCAGTCTTATAACTCTTATAAGAAGGAACGGAACCAACGTTCCCCAGCACAGTATAACATGCGGGTTCGGTCAATACATCCATATTATTATCTTTATTAAGGCATGATATGGTCGCTACCTGGAGAGAGAGAGAAGAAAACACTTTAGCGTATGCTCTTGCAAGATCAGATTGGTTATTATCTTATCTAATCAGGATGGCTCCCACTGTTTTTATCAAATCTTCTTTCAAACCCTAAAAGGAAAGACTAGCCGGGATTAATTACACCCTACAACTTCGCCAATCTTTCAGCCAGGCCAGTGTCGGTACATTGAGGGAGGTTTCCCGTGCTTTCGCACGGACCTAATTAAAGTAAACCTCGTTTTCCCAGAGGCGTAACCCCATTGACACCTTTCTAGACACCTACTTGATCGGCTAATTGTCCTGTGTAAAACTCTCCCAGGAGTAACAATTACTCGCAGTGGGTATCGGGATCCAACTATCTCATAGAAGGTATGCAATCTCATTGCAAATCTCAACACTTGAAATTCCCGATAACATTTTGCCCTTAGCAATTTATGACCTTAACATAGTCAACAAATCATAATTGCTAGTCAAGTTCAACCTGTCATTTCCCGATTGAATTAAACCCACCTGCACGACCCTTAACATAATCAACAAAGTCGTACAACTACCCTAATCCAATCGCATCTCATGTTTTAGCAGATAAGTACTAATTAGCTACCGCACACTACGCCTTAACATAGTCAACAAACGTAGCACGAATACTAACTAGTCTTTATCTGAAATGACGGAGGGCTACGCAGGTTTTTCAGAAAACCATGAGCGTAATGAACTTGATATCGTCGTAGAATCATGTGAAATTTTGAAATGGAGTGTTTTTTAGGCTTTCATTAGTTTTTCTAAAGAGGTCACTCCCGGTGAAGGGATCTCGGCTCTTTCCTCATCGAATAAGGTGCATGACATATCATATATATCACTGTGCAAAGCAAAACTCTAAAAGAAATCAAAAGACAAACCGAGTTTTGTAGCATATGCCAGTTTCGCTAAAGAGGTCACTCCCGGTGAAGGGATCTCGGCTCTTTCCCCATCGAATAAGGTGCAGGGTATATCATATATACCGCTATGCAAAGCAAAACTGTAGCTACCCTTTTTATTTGAAAATTTGATTCCACAACATCTTTTAGGTTTCTTTTCTATCATTAATCACATTAATGAAGTCCCATCATTTAAGTCACCTAAACATCACAGATAAATACGACGTACACTTATGCCATCCGCATTCGCCTCGATGTCCCCTCGTGCACCGTTAGGTTAGGTAACTAACGGCAGAGCAGGGCAGGGCTAGCGCGGGTGTAAAACATAAGTAACGCCTATATAATATATCATATATACTATATACAGTATTTATCATAGAACATCACATGATCACATCACAGATATCGCAGCAGAAGAAACATATGAAACATTGGATATACTAGGACGTCCATGTTTTATTTTGAGCCTCTATAAAACACGGATTCTACGGTCGCGATGAATAGCCAAACTCATACCCCTAGACCCCTACGAGAGAGGCAAGCAGCCCTGCCAATTCTAGGGTTAGGAGACCCGACTCCTCGAGTTGGTCTCCCACTGTACCCTAGAACCCGGTTACTTGTGCTCCCCTTCTTGGGTCTATCCTAGTGCTGAAAAGTAAATAATATACAAAAGGTGACATCAACCTTGACCCGGAAGTGCCCCAATAAAAGAATATTACATACATTTAAATTTACATGAATGAAAATAAAAGCTCTCATCTCACATAAAACGCCCCGGCTATTCAGAATGCGACGATCCAATATAACATATCCAGCAACACATAACATCACATGTCATCAACGTAAGTAAATATGCGCATCCCAATTGTCGTTGACATATAGCAACGAAACCGGCGATATCACATATTACACTTACGGTCACAGAAAAGAAAGTGTAAAACTATAACATTTGGAATCCACAATCTCTTTAGACAACGTAAATCCGAAATATCACATATTTCACATTTCATGCCTAACTGTAGGAATTCTACATATTGTATCACATTCCAGATAAATAGACAGTATTAAACTTTCCGATCGAATAATCAAATACTCAAGAATTCCATAATAGCTCAACACTTGAGCGGAGTGTAAAGATTCCAGAATACGTCACAGTAGCAACGGTCCAGCCGTAGAAGGGTCAAGCCAACGCCTCACATGTGGCACGCCGTACTGCCCCAAACCCTAAGGTTCAAAGGGCAGTTCAAGACGGTCACATAATCGAGTTAAGGTTTGTTGTCTTCTAGAGGGTCCGTCACATCACATGCACGTTTATCTGAAATATTTAAACCCGAGAAAAATTCAACACTTGAATGTTTTTCGTGCCGGGAAAAATTGAGTTAATGATATCCGTTCGAACATTTTAATACTTTCTAAATTATCTGGAATAACATAACAAAATTAAATTCTCCGATCGAATCGACGATTTCAAAATAAACCCCAAAATTACTCAACACTTGAGTCAGATTAAAAATACCCATAAAATAGTAACAACAGTATAAAGAATTACTGTGCAAAAACCAGTCCCAAATAGCATTACTAAGCCGCGGAACCGCCGCCAAAGGTGGGTTACTGCCGCGGTTCCGCGGCCACGTGGAGGCTTAGGGGCTCGTTTTTCATGGTTATTCTTATAAAACCCTGCTGAATTTTTTAGGCATTTTTAATTCGGAAAATAGCAGATTTCAAAAATTGTCCAGAGAGGGGGTAAATTTGGACGTATCGGGTTCGTTCGGAGTTTTAACTTTGTTAACACATCGCCTAAGGCTCTAGCTAGGCTCTGATACCACTGTAGGGTTACTAGGCACACTAACGAGGCTCAACAAGGCATCGACCATGCCAAAATTAAAATTTTATGTGCCGAATAACACTAAGAAAGATCGTTAACTAGAGTTTAGGCGAAACATTAAGCAAGTAAACATCTATACTCTAAAGGAAATACGAAATACAACCTTTGTAGATCGGTCCTTCACTTCTAAAGCTCCTTGATGAAGTCCCTTCGCTACGATCAAGGTTCTTTCGGGCTCTTGCATGGCTTCACGACGCGTGGGATACGACTTTTCTTGAAGTCTCCGAGGCCGAAGATGATCTACGTCGAGGGAATTCCGACTCAAGCTCCTACTTCACTAATTTGAGTATTAGTGAAGGAAACACCCTATACAAGAGTGCTAGTCTTGATGAGGATGGAGAAATAGGAAGTGGGTTCTCTTTGGATTTTTGATTCTCACTTTAGATCAAACCCTAGTTTTCTGTTCTTTCTTTTCACAAATGAAGAAGAAGAAGAAAAGAAAGAGATGAGGATAATGATCAAGTGAGAAGAGTAACCATGGTGAGTGAGTATCATATACTAACCCTTGTAGAGCCATAACCATAGCTAATTGATTATGTTTGGGTTAAAAGGAATCTAAGGTAAAGACAAACCTAGTAGACTTTGTCAAAGTAAGTTAGGCTTCTACAAGCTTCATGCTCATTCCAAAACTCCACTAATTTTGTAATTATCTTAAATAATCTTAACCCATCATAATACATAGAATGGTGTATGTCTCATACACACAAGTCATGTGTATCATCAACCATGATACAATATGATAACACATTTTAACATATATCATATACATGTTAAAATAGTGTGCATGTAAGAAAAACCCTAAAGTGAACAAGTGTTAGCAAATGTAAATTCGTATATGTAATATACAATTATACACTTAATTATTAAATCAACACTTGACTTAATAATCCGGTCATATCTCATATAACCGGCTAACATCCATCGTATCGACTTATCGAATCAACACTTGATTCGATAACCCGGTCATATCATATATAACCTGACCGATACAAAAAGTCGCGAGAATAGAATACGGTATCACATACACGTATTTATTCTCGGTCTCGCACATATCACATACGTGCTCCTATATCATTTCGCCTAAGCCAGTAAAACCTCTGTGTAGGACTCTGAAGACTCGTCAATACGCCGGCAGTAGGTGATGATCACATCACGCACCCACAAGCCGTCAGCGGTACTAGCTGGACGTAACGGCTACCCGGGTATTGAGCGATCAGAAGATCAGCAAGCAAGCCCGCTCCTGCCGGTAACACTTCTCGTATAGTCCGGTTTCCTCGTCTGATATGTCGCATATTAAGTCTAGGAGTGGTAAACGTCAGACCCCAATAACCGATAAGTCATGCCGATGTGAGGCTCATAACCGGTCGAGAAACTACCGGTAACACTTACCAGCAAATCTCTAATCAGCCCTGGCAAGGGACTTCCCTGTTACGGCCAATCGAGCACAGCGCAACATCAACCCCCAATACCGGGAGAGACAAAACCCCTACTATCGCTCATTGTCTCCATGTGACTCGGGACTGTACCCAAAAACTACCGTTTTGCACGCCCTCATGGATGTGGTAAGGTGGAAATCAAAGCACAGTGGGAATCACACAAGACTCTATGACGATCTCGGGTCTACAGACTAACCTGCACAAGTGTCACCAGAGAACTGCCATCTGACGTAAGGTCTAATACCATCTGGGAGTTCTTGGCGAGTCCGTCCAGTGTACCCAGTCTTCACTGAGCACCCGTATACCATCTCTGATGTCAAACACCAATGGATATGGGATCATCCATCGCCCATCTCATGGGTCGAGAAGCGTATACACTAGTCTACTCTGGTATATCGATGCCCCGTCTCGATACACCCACGACTAGGGACCTTGAAGGATGTACTTATGGACTACCATGTCCCCACTAGTATGATTCGCATCATAGTCCAGGTAGTCAAGTACACATCCTAAGGTCTTTACCAACAGGTAACAATAAAACAGTATAAAGAGACATGTATACATGTTAAAGTAAAGAGCAACCAGATAGCATACTATCATGACGAGCAAGAAAGTCCTCTCTATATATGTCCAAGCATCCAATATTATATACATCCTCTGTACAATACTGGCCTCTAGGGCATACATACAACTAACACAAGGTTCATCTACCATTTTGATGAAGTCAAACTCTCTGACTACCACATCAAAATAGACGTTCTAACTCCGCAATGCCTTCTTTAACACATAAAACATCTTGCACACATTTCCGCTGCTCCCACTATCTACGAAGCCCTCTGGCTGTGTACTTATAGACGCTCTCTTCCAAATCAACATTTAGAAAAGCAGTCATGACACCCAACCGCCAGATATCGTAGCCATGGTATGTAGCCGTGGCAAGTAGGATCTGGATGGACTTAAGCATAGCTTTGAAAGTCTCAACTTTTCCATGTACACCTAGTAATCTTCTCAAGATATACTTGCTCCTGATGGGGATTTAACCCTTCAGATAGAGCAACCAAAGTCCATACTTTGTTGGTGTATAAGGATTCCATCTCAGATCGATAAGCATCCAGCCATTCTTACAGAGTCTCACTCCTGATGGCCAGCTCGAAACTAGTTGGGTCATCATCTCATGATGCAATCCTCACTCCCATTGTCATAGAGAAACCGAAATATCTCTCAGGTGGGTGAGGAACCCTACTAGATCAACGGAGAGGCTGAGGTTCGTTGGAAACTATTGAATCCTTTGGTTCTACCAAATCATCTGCTGTAGTTTGTATAGCTGGAACTCCTTCCAGTTCTACCTCATGACCACTAATTTCTTCACAAGAAATTCCCTTTCACAAAGGTGGCATGCTGTGAAACAAAACATCTTTTGTTCCTCGGTTAGGTAGAAGATATTCCCTTGTGTATGCTTGGGATATCCAACAAACTTCCACAGATCTGATTTTGCCTCGAGTTTGTCCGGATTTTTCATTTTAGACATAGGCCGGACAACCCCAAATCTTAAACAACTTAAGATATGGGCTCTTTCCTTTCCATATCACATATGAAGTGGTAGGCAACTGATTTGATTTGAACCTTATTCAATAGGTATGCAGCTTCTTAAGTGCATAACTCCCAAAAGGAACTAGGAAACTAAGTAGTACTCATCATAGAGCACACCATATCACATAGGGTGTTATTGCTCCGCCCCGATATACCATCGTGCTATGGTGTATACGGAGGAGTAATGCTGAGAGAGAATCTCATTCTCCTTTAGAATAGTCCAGGAATTCCGTACTCAAGTATTCTCCTCCTTGATCTCATCAAAGGACATAATACTTATACCTGTTTTTTGGTTCTCTACTTCTTACTTATATTCTGTGAATATCTTAAAAGGTTCAGACTTGTGTTTCAACAGGAACATATGTCCGAATCTTGAGAGATCATCAGAGTATGTAATGAAGTACAAAGAACTAGTCTTGGCATGTGTAGACAGGGGACCTTCATACATCAGCATGTATCAATCCCAATAGTTCATTAACTCTTTCTATGTTTCCAATAAACGGAGCTGTGGTCATCTTATCTCTGTGACATGACCGGCAAGTTTCATAAGATGTAAATTCAAACAAATTTAAATATGCATCTTAATGTAACTTCAGCTAGTCGGGTCGCATTGATATGACCTAGTCTACAATGCCTCAAGAAGGATTCGTTAATTTCCGAACTCTTCCTCTTGTGTGTGTTCCGTATACTAAGAACTGTAGTTTGATTTAGAACGTCAATGCTTTTAGATAACATGCCTGAACCGATCAACTATTGATATAGGAAATGTTCAAAACATTATCCAACAATACAAAATTATATCCTTCTTTACTAATAAAGAGACTGATATGATGTTGTATATCAGGTTCGGTATCTAATAACATTCGTTCAGAATCAATGTATTCTGGTAATACAGGGTGACACTGACAAACAGACTTGGCTGCAACATTTGCACCGTTTCTATCTCATGAAACTTATCACCCGTTCTCAGTTCTCAACCTTTCTGTAGCCCATGTAACAAATTACATATGTGGGATCCTGATCCGGTATCAAATACCCAGGACGTAAAGGATACTGAGAAATAGTTCTCTGTAATGAACATACCCGAAGAAGATGCATCAGCATGCATTTTTCTTCGTTTGGGCGGCACGGGAATTCTGGTAATCCCCTATATCCTTCTCTGTCTTATAATAATTATAAGTTGTAGCGGGACCAATTTTCCCCAACTCAGTATAACAAGCGAGTTTGGTCAATATATCCGTATTATTATCTTGATTAAGGCGTGATATGGTCGCTACCTGGAGAGAAAGAGAAGAAAACACTCAGCGTGTGCTTTTACAAGATTAGATTGGTTATCAATTTATCTAATCAGGATGTCTCCCGCTGTTTTAGGCAAATCTTCCTTCAAACCCTAAAAGGAAAGACTAGCCGGGATTAATTACACTCTACAAGTTCGCCAATCTTTCAGCCAGGCCAGAGCCAGTACTTTGAGGGAGGTTCCCCGTGCATTCGGACGGACCTAATTAAAGTAAACCTCATTTTCCCAGGGGCGTAACCCCGTTGACACCTTTCTAGACACCTACTTGATCGGCTAATTGTAATGTGTAAAACTCTCCCAAGAGTAACTCTTACTCACAGCGGGTATCGGGATCCAACTATCTCATAGAAGGTATGCAATCTCATTGCAAATTTCAACACTTGAAATTCCGGATAATCTTTTGCCCCAAGCCTCCTAAGACCTTGACAAAGGCCAACAAACCATAGGTTGCTAGTCAAGTTCAACCCGTCATTTCCTGATTGAATTAAACCCACCCGCACGACCCTTGAAAAAGGCCAACAAGGTCGCACGACTACCCTAATCCAATCTGCATCATATGCATAAGCAGATAAGTACTATTCAGCTACCGAACACTACGCCTTGACAAAGGCCAACAAACGCAGCACGAATACTAAACAGTCCTTATCTGAAATGACGGAGGGCTACGACAGGTTTTTAAGAAAACCCTTTGCGTAATGAACTTGATATCGTTGTAGAATCGAGTGATATTAAATGGAATGTTTCTGAGGCCTTTTCTAGTTTTGCTAAAGAGGTCACTCCCGGTGAAGGGATCGTCGGCTCTTTCCTCATCGAATAAGGTGCAGGATATTTCACAAATACCGCTGTGCAAAGCAAGAACTATAGAAGCAATCAAAAGACAAACTGAATTTGCAACATCTGCTAGTTTCACTAAAGAGATCACTCTCGGTGAAGGGATCTCGTCTCTTTCCTTATCGAATAAGGTGCTGGATGTTCTACAAGGAACACCGCTATGCAAAGCAAGAACTAAAGCTACCAGTTTTTAAACAAGTTTCTTTAACATCTTAGGTTTCTTTTACTTTCATTAATCTCATTAATGAAGTCCCACTTTTATTATGCTTCACAAGCATCGCATTTGAAACGAAATCTGCAATATAACATATATCTCATATATATAATATAAACATTCGTCTCAGTAAGTAATATGATCTCATCACAGAACATTGCAGCAGAAGAAACATATATGAGATATTGGATATACCAGGACGTCCGTGTTTTTAATATGAGCCTGTATAAAACACGGATTCCACGGTCGCGATGAATAGCCAAACCCACATCCCAAGACCCCTACAATAGCGGCAAGCAACACTGCCAATTCTAGGGTTAGGAGACCCGGTCTCGACTCCTCGAGATGGCCTCCCACTGGACCCCAGAACCCGGTTACTTATGCTCCCCACCTTGGGTCTACCTAATGCGGAAAAGTAAATAATATACAACGGTGACATCATCCTCAGCCCGGATGTGCCCCAATAAAAGAATATTACATACAAATGAATTTTACATGAATGAAAAAGAAAAAATCTCATGTCACATAAAACCCCCGGCTATTCAGAACGCGACGATCCAATAGAACATATCACAGCAACACATAATATCACATATCATCAACGTAAGCAAGTATGCGTATCCCGATTGTCATTGATGTATAGCAACGAAGCCAGCGATACACCACATACTACGCTTACGGTCACAGAAAAGAAAGTGTAAAACTACAACAGTTAGAATCCGCAACCTCCTTAGACATCGCATGCCTAACCAAATGAATTCCTTAGACATCGCATGCCTAACAATTATAAACCCCGCATTTTAGTCTCATTATCGAAAACTCTTTTCAATATCAAGTCGGGCAATTCAACAAGATTCCCGACATCCTGATCGAATGCTCGTCGCAAACTTTAGTAGACTGCCGCACCCCCGGATGCCGTCGACGAAGTGCACTAAGGTGGAACACCGCTGCCGCGAGGAACCCGAACAGATGCTTTTGGCGATGGGGTTCTCCTACAGTCACTTGGTCAGGGCTATGGGACGTGGCTATCTATTAAGTTTACCCGGCGAGTATCCGCGTACGCTACGTGATTGCGACGGACTTTTGATCGCATCAAAATCCCGTGGCAACCGATCATTTGAGACTGAACCGCTAGATTTATAACATTCAAATTAGTTATCTCATAATTACATGTGGATTCCAAATATTGTATCATATTCTAGATAAAAGACAGTGTTAAACTTTCCGATCGAATAATCAAACACCCAAGATTTCCCCAATATATCTCAACACTTGAAATCAGTTTAAAAACATCCATCACATGCCATAGTACCAATGGTCCGGCCGTAGAAGGGTCAAGCCAACGCCTCACATGTGGCACGCCGTACTGCCACAAACCCTAAGGTTCAGAGGCAGTTCAAGATGGTCACATAATCGAGTTAAGGTTTGTTGTCTTTTAGAGGGTCCACCGCATTACTTGCACGACTTAGAAAGTTTCAAACTCGAGAAAAAAAATCCAACTTTTGAAAAAAAATCCGACTAGGGAAAAAGTGAGTTATTGATATCCGTTCGAAATTTTTAACAGTTTCTAAAATTATCCGGAAAAATAAACGAAGTTAAATTATCCGATCGAATCAACGAGTCCCCAATACAACCCTAGAGAACTCAACACTTGAGTGGAATTAAAATATTCCCAGAAAAAAATGACAAGAAAGGATCTAAGAATAAATATATGAAGTTCCAGGGACTAATTCATAATTTCGGACGCGGAACCGCCGCCAAACCCTTGGTTTGGCCGCGGTTCCACGGTCAAATAAGTACATTACAGGTCCGTACTTCTCAGTAATTCTTAGTTTTTCCTGCTTAATGTTCTGAGCATTTTTAATTCAGAAAAAATCACATTTTCAGAAAATGTCCAGAGAAGGGTTCAAATTAGGGTTTTGGGGTTCGATCGGACTTTAAACTTCGCTCAGACTTCGCATAAAGCTCTAGCTTAGCTCTGATACCACTGTATGAATGCTAGGCACTGCCACAAGGGTCTACGAGGCATCAACCATGCCCGATTTAAAAATTAGCTGTGCCGAACAACCCAAAGCCGGATCTTTAAACTAGAGTTTAGGTGAAAACAAGCATGTTAAACTCTTTAACACTAAGTGAAAGGGATTACAACCTTTGTAGATCTGGTCCTTCACTTCTTAAGCTCTGTGTTGAGGTCCCTTCGCTGCGATCATCGTGTTCCAGACTCTCGAGATGCTTCACGAAGAGAAAGGTGCAAGCTTGCATCCGATCTTCGATAACAAAGATGATCTACCTTGAAGTTTCATTAACACAAGCTAACATTCACTAAATGAAGTGAACACTCTCATCTAAATGGTAAGGATAGATGAGGATGATGAAGTAGGATTTTTGCTCTCATCTATAATCTTTTTCTCACACATAATCATCACTTAGAAAAAACTAGAAATGCTGTTTCCATCAAAAGAAGAAGGAAGAAGAAGAAGAATAAATCATCACTTAGAAAAAACTAGAAAAGATTTTTCCATCAAAAGACGAAGGAAGAAGAAGAAGAATAAATCACAATCCTTTTGTGATGAATAATGCAAAGATGATAATGATGAATAATGCAACCATGGTCAACTAAACCCATGTAGAGAATTAACTAGGGCTAGGGTTTGGGTTGGGTTAAAAGTGAGTCACTTGAATATATCAAGCATAATATCTTTTTCAAGACAAAAGAAAAGCTTCTAGAATCTACTAGAAGTCTTAACCCTAATCATGTTTAAACTCCACTAAACGTGTTGCATTAGTAATCATATCATGTTACAATATTATATATCACATATATAATATTTATTGTAACAAAATAAAATAATACATTTAACATATATCGTATATATATCAATGTATTACCCGAGTGAGAAAAAGAACCTTTTAGTGAGCTAATATTAGTTAATGTAATTTAATATATCATATATATTATTATACATTAATTATCGAATCAACACTTGATCTGACAATCCGGCTATATCACATATAACCGACTAATACGATGACCCGGCTATATCACATATACCCGGCCGATAACTCATATCGCGAGAATTCAATACGGTATCACATACCGCATTATCCTCGGTCCCGCACATTTCACATATGTGCTCCTACTCTGTTTTGCCTGAGCCAAGAAACCTTTGTGTAGGACTCTAAAGAATCATCAATACGCCAGCAGTAGGTGATGATCATATCAAACACCAACAAGCTGCAAGCGGTCAGCTAAACATAACAGCTACCCAGGTATTTAGCACTCAGAAGATCAATAAGCAAGCCTGTATATTCTCCTGTGAATCCAATCAGTAACACTCCCGTACAGTCCGGTCTCGTCGTATGATATGTCGCATATCTCGCCTAGGGGTGGTATACGTCAGACCCCAGTAGCTTGATAAGTCGTGTCGATATGAGGTCTGTAACAGTTCGAGAAACTACTGATAACAGTTACCAGTAAATCTCAGCAACCCTGGCCAGGGATTTCCGGTTATAGCCAATCGAACACAGCACAACATCAACTCCCTATACCGGGAGAGACGAATCCCCTCCTATCACTCATTGCCTCCATGTGATTCGGGACTGTACCCAAAAGCCACCTTTTTGCATGCCCTCTTGGAAGTGGTATGATGGAAATCAAAGCACAGTGGGAATCACAGAAGACTCTATGACGATCTCGGGTCAACAGACTACTCTGTACCAGTGTCACCGGAGAACTGCCATCTGACGTGAGGTATAATACCATCTGGGAGTTCTCGGCGAGTCCATCCCGTGTACCCAGTCTCTACTGAGCACCAGTACACCATCCTTGATGTCAAACACCGATGGATATGGGATCATCCATTGCCCATTATATGGGTCAAGATGCGTATACGCTAGTCTACACTGGTGTATCGATGCCCCGTCTCGATACACCCTTGACTAGGAACAGTTATAGGATGTACTCGTCGACTACCGTGGCCCCACTAGTATGTTCTCATCATAGTCCCAGTAGTCGAGTACATATCTTAAGGGCTTTATCAACATGTAACATAGAGACAATCAGAGTACATGTTAAGATAAAGTACAACCAGATACCATACTATCATGTCGAGCAAGAAAGTCCTCCCTATATATGTCCTAGCATCCACTACAATATACATCGTATGTATAGTAATGGCCTCTAGGGTATACATATAACTAACAGATATTTGCAAGACTGCGTTCCGAACTCGGTATGGATATTACGAGTATTTAGTGATGCCATTCGGAGTCACAAATGCACCGGCGATATTTATGGACTTGATGAACCGAATCTTTTCACCGTTCTTGGGCCAGTTTATAGTGAGGTTCTTCGATGATATTCTGGTCTACTCGAGAAGCATTGAAGAGCATGCGAACACTTGAAGATCGCACTGCAGACATTGAGGCAAGAAAAATTGTATGCAAAGATGAGCAAGTGCGAGTTTTGGCTCGAAGAAGTGAAGTGTTTGGGGCATGTTGTATACGGAGAAGGAATCGCCGTTGATCCCGAGAAGATTGCAGCAGTTCAAGATTGGCCGATTTAGAAGAACGTAGCAGAGATCAGAAGTTTCCTTGGACTTGCCGGATATTACAGAAGATTCGTGGAGAATTTTGCTCGTTTGGCTGAACCTTTGACCAATCTTACGCGGAAAGTAGTACCGTTCGTATGGACGGATAAATTTGCGTCAGCTTTTGAGGCGTTGAAGCAAAGATTGATAACCGCTCCTATTTTGACCGTACAAGACGGTTCCGGAGGATTGGTGATTCACAGCGACGCATCTGGGAAAAGTTTGGGATGGGTTTTGATGCAGCATGGGAAAGTTATAGCTTACGCATCGAGACAGTTGAAGATCCATGAGAAGAAATACCCAACTCATGATTTGGAGATAGCAGCTGTGATTTTCGCTTTGAAGATTTGGAGACACTACTTATTGGGCGAAAGGGTCAAAGTATTCACCGATCACAAAAGCCTAAAGTACGTGTTCACACAGAAAGAGCTTAACATGATGCAGCGTAGAGGGTGGGAGCTGATGGCTGACTACGATTTTGATCTTAAGTACCATCCGGGGAAAGTTAATGTAGCGGCGGATGTGCTTAGTCGGTTGCCAGCAATTCAGATGTTGACTGCACAAAAGGAGCTTATCGAGGATTTTCGGAGATTCGAGTTGGAGATTGAGCTACCGCATTCTTCGGGACAGTTGATGCAGCTGCAAGTACATTCGTTGTTGATCGAGAGTATTAAATCAGCACAGTCACAGGACCCAATATTGCAGAAGTTTCGAGAACAAATTGAAGCGGGACTTCGAACGGACTTGTTGATTCATGAAGGTGGTTCGTTGCGTTATGGTAGGCGTTTGTGTGTGCCGAAAGGAGACATTCGTGAAGAAGTTATGAAGGAGGCACACAGTTCCGCATATTCCGTACATCCAGGAGGCACGAAGATTTACCATGATCTACGACAGCATTTCTGGTGGGAAGGCATGAAAAGGGAGATTGCTCGCTTTGTAGCAAAGTGCTTGGTGTGTCATCAAGTTAAGACTGAACATTGAATGGTTGCTGGTTTGTTGCAACCACTTCTGATTCCTCAATGGAAGTGGGAACATATAACCATGGACTTCGTGACAGCTTTACCGCGGAGTCCAAAGGGCAACAATGCAGTTTGGGTGATTGTTGATCGATTTACCAAGGCAGCCCATTTCATACCATTTCGAATTGGTCAATCAACAGAAGCATTGGCAGAACGGTACATGCAGGAGATTTTAAGATTGCATGGAGTACCTGTGAGCATCGTGTCGGATCGTGACACCCTATTCTTATCGCACTTCTGGAAGAGTTTACAGGAAAGTTTGGGGACGCGATTGAAATTTAGCACAGCTTATCATCCTCATAGAGATGGCCAGTCAGAGAGAATGATCCAAACTCTTGAAGACATGTTGAGAGCTTGCATGTTGGACTTCAAGGGTTCGTGGGAGGATCATCTACACTTGGTGGAGTTTTCTTACAATATCTGAATACTATAAAATTTATTATAAATCATAGAAAAATCATTAATATACGTTCTTTAGTTCGTTGCGGAGCTAACTTAGAATAATATAACTCTATGAAATATTTACTTGCAAAATAAATTTTTTAAATAACGTAAAATTCAAATGAAAATATCTCTAAACTGCTGTCTAAGGAAATTCCAGCAGCAAATTCTCAACTTCAAATGTTCATAGCTTTTTGTAGGAACAACCTGAGATACTTCAACTTATAAAAATGAAAACCTTATTGAATTATCTTTGTTTTGGTATAATACACGACCCTTTTGGAGAACGTTTGTTATTTTTAAGCTATTTTACAAATCAGAGTGACGCTGAATTTCTGAACGGAACTTTCTTGAGCATGGTTAATCAATACCACTTTTGTAGTTATTAATCGGTTTGAATATGTAACCCATGTTAATATTATTATATCAATATCTATTTAATAAATAATAGTGCTTGTGTTTTAATATTCAGCAAATTTACAGTTTTATAGAATTTGTCTGTATCCGTACGGTTTATTATATATCTAGTTGCATGCCGAGACCATATTATTTCATGTTACTGTTGTATTAGTGCACCATGCTTGATAATTGTGCATTCTATTTAGTCATGATGTAACCCATGATAGATATTTGTGCATCCATGCTTTTATCGTACATCCGTACTTTTACCCTGATTCCATACTTGCTACATCTTACTGTAGGGCACCCATTTGTTACACTGTGTACTACTTGACATGACCTATACACCACTAATTGACATGAACTGATACACCACTACTTGACGTATTACCTGATCCTGTTTCTAATTCCGACAATCCTGACATGTTGTCTCGATGGTCATATCTTGTGGTCTGCATAGACAAACATGTTCCTGCTTGATCCTGTGTTGGCATTAGCTCCAGATTTATCAATACCTGACTTGAACATATAACTTGGGGGTATGGGGAAATCATTGATGAAACCTGACTTGTAACTCAACAGTTCGACGCTTATACTGATCAGTTTTGGGGGCTAGGCCAGTCCCGGGATGATGTTGCGGACATCATTCGTTTGTACATGTTTCCTGTTTATGCTTAGCGACACGTCTCGGATTCAGCCCCGAGAGTCTGGACCATGGTCCCGGTTATGCACGGGATACTATTGAGTTACATCGACGATTCATCAAATTGATTTCAAAGACTTGAGAGTAGTTAACCCAGTAGTTAGTTCAGAAACTCACCACATGTCACATGTACTTATACCTTTCACTGTTCCTTATTCGTGTTACTGTTATACTCTTATTACTGTTCATACTCATGCCTGCACGTCTTGTTATCTCCTGATTATATTATTGTTGATATTATGATGCACTGACGTCTGGGTTTTTCATGGCCCAGATCCTCTACCTTTGTCGCAGGCTTATCATGAGTATTTCCATCGTTAGGCCGAGCAGTTATGATCCAGTTAGTATCCAGTTTAGTTATGTTTAACTTTCCATATGTTTTGCTCTTTGGATTTATTGTTTCCGCATATTATTTCTTGACTCGTTATTTCTGTCTCATGGACATGTACTAGATAGTTTCTTTTATTTTCCTGTTCTTGATATCTATAGACAGCCGTAATATGACTGTGGAGGGATGTTTCCTAGCCACAGGTAGCATGGTTGGCTCTGTCACGTGCCGATCTTAGCGCACTCTGGAAAGCGGGGCTTGACATAGACCATATCAACAACTCCATTGTTGTCACAATAACAATTATTGGACGCTCAATGGTAGGAACCATGCTCATATCATGAACAAGAAATATCCAGACATCCACTTTGGTACCGATGTATTCAGCCTTCATCGTCTAGTATACCACGGTATCTAGCTTAGAACTCTTTCAACATACCGTCCCTCCACTGAAGGTAAAGACAAAGCCCAAGACTGACTTTCAGTCGTCCTGATCACTCTTGGAGATGGAATTGGTAAAGGACTCCCACTGGAGTTCACCATTACCAAAACCCCAAGAACATTTCTTCAGTGCTTCTCAAGTACTTAAGAATGTCCTACACAGCTGTCCGGTAATTCTTCCAAGATCCGATTGATTCCTGATCACTACACCTAGTGAGTCAGCTACATCTGGTCTGGTACATAACATCGCATACATAATAGAGCCTACTGCCGATGTAAGTCCACGTTACCTCTCCCGGTACTTACGGGCTTGCGGAAATGATGAAAAACGATTTTTCAAGAGGTGGTAACATGGACTCAAAATACGGATCTTTGTTAAACAACTACCTAACAACCTAACTAGAGTTTTACCTACTCGGTTAGGGGGGCTATACCTTTCTTGAACTCCTTCGTCTTCAATTCTTTCCGGTGTACGGATCGGCCTCACCTCGTTGTCTCCATGCGCCGAAGATGGATCCACCTGAAAGCTTCTACCTTTGGCTTCTTTTTCGAACTTGAAGAAACTAGAACACTTGGTTTGCTAAACCTTGTGAACTAGGATGAGTAGAGAAGTGATATGGGTTTTCTTTTATCTCTAAGGCAATGTTTCTCAACTCATGAGAGGGTGTTGCCTAGAGCTAGAGAGAGAGCAAGAGGGAGAGCTCAAGCAAAAGAGAGAAATGAAATGAGAGAATGAGAAAGTCTTTTGCCATCCAAACTCTCATAATCCAAAACCATGATTACTCATAATAGTAATTGAGTATTATGTGTTGGTTCAAGTCAAAATAGCCATATCATTTCATGCACTCATTTTGCAAAAACAAACAAGCAAGCAAAAGACTTTGCCATGAAATGATAGCCATTGCAATGATGATGGTCAACTAGTCCAACCTAGTCAACCGGTCAACAAGTCAACAAAGTCAACCCCTCATCTCAACCATGACACAATAATACTTAATTAATATTATCATTAATCATATTTCTTATTCTCATTTGGGTTTAGCAAAAGTTAATGGTCAACAGTGAACAGTCAACAGTCAATAACCCCAATGAGAATCATCTGCCTCTGTCTCTCTGTCAACTGTGCATACACACCCGCATCCGCGTTCCGAGGAACACGAATACAAATGAGATAAAACCAATCCCAAAACATACACTAGGATCTGGCTTAAACCAAAGCCCGCTAGTGTTAACTGTCCGGACACCAAACGTGCACAAGTGCACGGATGTGACCGAACCCTGTCGCAAAACCATGCGACCTGTCGCAAAACCATGCAACCTCTACTCTTTTGCCTAAAGGCGAATAGCTTTCTGTGTGGGACTCTAAAAACTCGACACTACGCTGGCAGTGGGTTTAACCACAGACCGCAAGCGGTACTAGCTGTGCGTAACGGTCCCCAGATAGATGCCGACAAGAAGACGGACGAGGTGAAACCCATCTGAACTCCTACTGAGCCTAAATGTGACAATCTCTGTACAGTCCGGTCTGTCCGTCTGATACATCGCATGGCGGGCCTAGGGGGCGGTAAACGTCTGTCCCCTACTAGCGGTACAAGTCGTGTCAGAGTGTAGCCCAGAACAACCTGAGATAACACTGGAAACCTACCAGTATATCTCGCTTTCCCTGGCCAGGGACTACTCGTGTAATGGCTCTCCTAGACACAGCGCGATGTCAACCCCCAATACCGGGAGAGACGAATCCTGTCTAACCTTCACTGCCTCCAAGTGCTTCGGGACTGCACCCAACTACTACCTGTTTGCACGACTCCTTTGAGCCGTGGTAGGGTAGTAATCTAAGTACAGTGGGAACACACTCGAGGCAAAGTGATAGTGTCAAGTCAGCGGACTAAGCTGTACTCATGTCACCTGAGAACTGATAACTGACGATAGGTATAGTACCAACCAACAGTTCCCGACGAGTCCTGTCCAGTGTACTCGTAACCCAACGAGCACCCGCATACTATCTCAAGTACGACGTACTGACGGATGTGGGACAGAACGTCTCCCACACTGGGATGAGAAGCGCATACGCAAGTCTACTCCAGAGTATCGATGCCCTGTCTCGATAGTCCTGCGACTAGGGACCTGCATAAGGATGTGCTTATAGATTACCCAGCCCCCACTAGTGTGACTGCCATCACAACGCTGGTAATCAAGCAAAGATCCTAAGGGCTCCACTAATGTGTATAGGTGATATACTAAAATCATCACATGTACACATTGAAGTAGAAACAAACCAAGTAGCATACTACTATATTGAGCAAGATTGTCTATACAAGGTGAATATCCCAAGCTTCCATTAAGTAATATAAAAACTAGTATGATACAGTAATGGCCTCTAGGGCATATACACTAACAGCGGAAGCATAGGGTATCCCTTGCACGCGAGCTCTCTCCAAATCAGTCTTGGAAGACATCTATTTGGAGAGAGTGATTCCTGAGTAAGTGGACGAACCATCACGCTTAGAATCTTCCATACTAAACCCCTTTAGTACGGTGTTAATGTACCTGGATTTAGGACACTCCCAATATCCACTTAGATGTATCACCATAGATCATAATCCCAAAATGTAAAAGGTATCATCTAGATCTTCCATGGAGAATCCTCGTGATAAGTGTAGCTTGACCGAGTTTAGCATAGGAAACCATTTCCTATCAAGAGTATGTCATCTACGTACAATACATGGAAGACAACCTTACTCTCTACAACCTTCTTATATATACCAGGTTCATCTACCGTTTTGATGAAGTCAAACTCTTTGACTCCCACATCAAAACAGATGTTCCAACTCCGCGATACTTGCTTTAATCCTAATGGACTTAAGCATAGCTACTGGAAAAAAGGTTTTATCATAAACCACACTTGGTTGCGTGACGAGAACCTTTTACTACAAGTCTAGCTTTGAAAGTCTCAACTTTTCCATCTACAACAAGAATCTTCTCAATATCCATTTACTCCCAATGGGTTTTACCCCTTCAGGTGCAATATCCAAAATCATACTTTGTTGGTTTATATGGATTCCATCTCTGATTGCATAGCATCCAGTCTTTTTACAGATTCCCTACTCGTGATGGCATGCCTGAACTTGGTTGGGTCATCATCTACCATGATGCAATCCTCGCTCCCATCGTCACCGAGAAAACTCTAGTATCTCTTAGGTGGATGAGGAACCCTACCAGATTCACGGACAGGCTGAGATTCGTTGGAGACTATTGAATCCTTTGGTTCCACTAAATCATCAGTTGTTAGTTTGTCCAGCTAGAACTTCTTCCCGTTCTACCTCATGACCACTAATTTCTTCACAAGAAATTCCTTTTCTAAAATGATGGCATGCTGAGAAACAAAACACCTTTTTCTCCTCAGAATGGTAGAAGATATACCCTTGCGAATGTTTGGGACATCCAACAAACTTACAGAACTGATCTTTCCTCGAGTTTGTCCGGATTTTGCTTTTTAACATAGGCCGGACAACCCCATATCTTAAGACATGGTCTCTTCTCATTCCATATCTCATATGGAGTGGTAGGCATTGATTTGGATGGAACCCCATTCAATAGGTATACATCTTCTCAAGTACATAACACCAAAAGGTAACATGTAACACAGCTGTACTCATCATAGAGCGCGCCATATCTCATATGGTGCGATACCTCCGGCCCGATACTCCGTTGTGCTGTGGTGTACTCGAAGGAGTAAGATGAGCAAGAATCACATTCTCTTTTTAAAAAATCCAGGAACTCCATGCGCAAGTATTCTCCTCCTCGATCACATCGAAGGACTTAATACTTCTACCCGTCTGGTTCTCAACTTCAAGCTTATATTCCTTGAATTTCTTAAAAGTTTCAGACTCATGTTTCAATAGGAACATATGTCCGAATCTTGAGAGATCGTCGATGAACGTAATGAAGTACGAAGAACCAACCCTGGCATTTGTAGACATAGGACCGTATACATCATCATGTATCTGTCCCAAGAGTTCTGTAACTCTTTCTCTGTTTCCAGTAAACGGAGTATTGGTCATTTTACCTTTCAGACAAGACTGACAAGTATCATAAGACGAAAATTCGAACATATTCTCATATTCATCCTTATGTAACTTAGCTGGTCGTGCCGCATTAGTATGACCTAGTTTACAATGCCACAAGAATGATTCGTTCATTTCTGAACTGTCACGACCCGAAATGGCACATGACTGACACTTGAACCATATGAAGTCTATAGGACCCCATCTAATTCAAGGAAGCCAAAAATCCCAGAAATCTAAACCATTTAAAAGAATAAAGAAGGAAAAGTTTAGTTTTAAAGCAAGTAGTTTAACAATATAAGCCGAAGTATGCATTTTTAAAACATCAAGTCTTTTCTGAAAAATTCGGCAGAGATTCCTTTGTAAATACTAGCCCCAAAAAGGTACAACAAGCATAATATGAATAAAGGCATCCCCAAGTGGGAGCTAGCTCTTCGCCAATTGTCGGTCACAACCACGCAAACAATATAATATACAACGCCGAAGGGCGAGGATCAAAACTCAAAAGAAAACTGAATAACATCTAGAAAACCATAATAATACAAATGCGACTCTAAGGTCGAAATAATATACAACTGGTCTTCTCTAAGTCTATAAATATACAAGGCTGGTTGATGGAGTTTCTAGATACAACTGAAATATAAATAAAATACAATGGTGGTCACGATGCAAGTGAACCCACCTACCAAAGCAATCACCCGGAAAAAAGCAGTGTGCCAGCAAAGCCGCCAAGGAAACCTGTAAGGCAAATCTGCAAGAAACTATGGCACAACGGGGGTGAGTTGCCAACTCGTGCGTAGAAAACATCACAGAGCAAAAATCGCATTTATGACTCAATCCTAGGTCATACGATCAGTAATATACATATCCTCAAAATGATGTAGCCTGAAGCATTTAATATAGGCATGGGTAAACATATATACATAAGTGTAATACCAAGTGCTCGTGTCAGTGCCTCAAGTAGCAACATATCATAAATATGAGGTATGAATACATTAAATGAAGACATAATACATCATGAATGAGAAAACTGTTATATTTATATAATGAGATTTCGGTATATATAAATCGAGTTATCATCAATGAAATCAACATAAAATCAGTGTCAAGCATCGACACAAAATATATATCTCAATATTTCAGTATCTCAGGCTCCGGCTATCTGGACTGGCCTGTATCATCAAATCTAAATATCTAGGGCTCCGGCTATCCGGACTGGCCTATATCATCAAATCTCAGGACCACGTTGGTATCCTTCGATCCGGCACGTCATAAAAAATCACCGGTCAGTAGTGCTCCCCTTTCTCAGGCTCAACGCCATCATCTGCGACCTTCTTGCCTTGGGATACCACACTGGGTCCACTATGCACCCACAGACGGTTCCTCCTCCTCCTCGAATCGGGCGTATGATATGGCTCAAGAGCTAAGAAAACTCATGGTGGACATATCTCAATCATATCAGGAGAAAACCGCCAATTCTATCTTTAAAATGATAATCAGTTTATAAAATCTTTGCGGTTTCTCAAAATACAGAAATCTCATGAAAATCCCAATCTCAAGAGTAAATAACAGTAAATTACCGGCATAAAACTCCATAATATTTCATGATAAATGAATATATGAATGCATCTGATATCAAGCAAGGAATGCAATAATTAAACTAGCATAATAAAGCAATAACATATTGGAACATTCAGCTAGCAAGCTATGTCAATGAAATAATATTCTCTAAAGTGTACGTGACATAGCAATTACCGATGAAGATGTGTGTGAGCTGGCAAGCGAGTGTACGTAGAGCATACGCATCATCGGTAATGGTGCCGGTGTCCTAACAACAAGTTTCATCATTTCTAATGAAAATACAAATAAGCATGCAATGCAATGCGAACAGCGGAATAAATAGCAAATGAATAGTAAATGCAGCAATAAAGAAATATACATTGCTATATATGAGTCATACAGTTTTTGGTATCAGAAATCGCACGAATCGTGGTGTTTGGAATATAGGGCTACTGTGTTTTATGAAAAGGAACGTCCTTTGAAATATCAATAGTATCCCTTGGCATGTCTTTAAAATACTCATGATTCGTTATTTTTGAAATAAGTATGACTCGAGCTCAGTCTAATATCTACTAAGTAAACTACAGAACAAACTAACAGACTAGTCGAAAGGCTAAGGGAGCATTACTCAACTTAGGAGTGCATCCAAAACATGAGTAGCCTGAAAGAGAAACAAGTTTCTCAAAGCCATTACTATCAACTGAATACCGGATACAAGTATCTACATCTTCGATCGTCTTGAAGAATCCTGATACTTGCAACACCTGATTCTCTACTTTATTCTTATACCTATAACTTCTCAAAATTTGGACCTTGTGTTTGTACGAAACACTTGTCTAAAAACTAGAGAAGTCACAAGTAAACAGAATATAGTACGAGGACCAACCCCTCTATCCTAATGGACACTGGACAACATACATTACTTTGTATAAGTCCACTGAGTTGAATAACTCAAACCCTGTGCATCGTAGGTTGAAAACTGTACTATGGTTATGAAGAATTACACCGCTGTTGAATGCTCCTTACCTAACCATCAACTGATGTAGGTAAATGTCATAGACATAATTTCAAAAAGTTATATCTCACTTTATAAAAATAAACGTACAGATATATCAAATTGAAATTAGTTCATAACAACGGATATTCAAAACCAAAATTTGCCGTCCGGCAAAAACCCAGGTGATTTCATCAAATATCACTAATTACAACGAATCCCGATATAATGAGGATGATCACCCAATTCCCAATAACTTACTCTCACTCGTCATCTGTAAAACCATACAGATGTGAGAATCATACCTGGTAAATCATACCCTGGAGCAAGGGTCTAATTGGGAAATCAGTTTTCTATTAACAATACACAGTGAAACTGAAACATGTAAATGTTTCGAAGGGGTATCCGGGTATTCCTAGTAATGCCTCTTCCATTATCAGATTCACAACTGTAACCGTATATTTCTTTGCCATCTCTCCAAATCCCTTTATATGTCTTTACTCATTACCTTCTGTACACTACTTTAGGCTAAATGGTTTTCTTCCTTCCCTACCGTTTGGCACAAGCTTCTGGTTTGGAAGAAGACTATCCAATAAGCGTAATAGGTGTACTGTCCTAATCCTAGGAGCACTCGCAACGCGAGAGAAGGTAAAGATAAAAGAAAACTGAATAAAACCTTATTCCTATTTCTCCTGAACCAGAAACCATCCCCGAACTGGAACAAGTTCCTTCGAGTTCGTATATAACCATACGATGGAGTATCCAAATAACTGTGGATTTTCGTAGTGATAAAGAGTGTTCTGGAGAAATACAAAGGTGAAGTAGGAGTGGCGATGAAATACTAGGTTTGGTCGTGAATAGCAGTCGCAATTTACTTTTCCCTCTTACTAATCCCTTTATTTGTCTTTACTTATTACCTTCTGCACACCTCTCTTAGGCTAATCGGTTTTCTTCATTCCCTGCCTTTCGGCACCTTCCTATGGTTTGGAAGAAGACTATCCAATTAGCGTAATAGGTGTACCATCCTAATCCAAGGAGCACTCGCAACCTGAGAGAAGGTAAAAGGAAAAGACAACTGAATAGTCCTATTCATTTTCCCCAGAACAGGAAACCATCCTCGAATCTGGAAGAAGTTCCTTCGAGTTCGTATATAACTATAAGATGGTTTTATCCAATGGGAGTGGATGTTCGTAGTAATACGGGATGTTCTGGAGAAAAGGGTAAAAGTAGGAGTGGCAATGAGGTATGCAACTCTGACAATCCAAAAGCCAGTGTTTTAAGATGGTTCGGTTAATCTTGGTCACTGAGTCATAGTCTAGGGTCGGGCCATGGTCGCTGCTAAAGAGAGAGAGAAAAGAAATGTAGGGTTCCTGGGCACTCTTGTGAAGGTTCATAAGGCATCAAACATGCCCGGATAAAAAATTTAGACGTGCCGAAAAACCCAAAGCCGGGATCTTTGCTAGATTATTAGGGTTTAACATGCAAGATAACAACTTTATTACAAAGTGTGAGGGATTCCAACCTTTGTAGTCCGCTCCTTCGCTTCATAAGCTCCGAGTAGAAGTCCCTTCGCCGCGATCCACGATCTCCCGGACTCAAGAGAGGCTCCACGACTCGAACGATCCATGCTAGCTTGTGGTATTCCTTTTCTCCGATGATCTATGTCGAAGTTGCAATAACTCAAGCTCTCTCACTCTAATGAGGTGAACACCCTAATCTAATGAGCTAGATTAGATGAGGATGATGGATTAGTATTTATGCTATCTTTTTATATCATAATCTCACATGAAAACATCACAAAAGGAAAATCAAGTAAGCTTTCTCAAAGCTCAAGAGAGAAGAAGATGATGAATAATGAGATAATTCTTTCGTGATGAATAGTAGAAGTGAATATATGATTGATTATGGAACCTTGGTCAAGGATGAGAAGCTTAACCTTTGTAGAGAATAAACTAGGGCTAGGGTTTGGATGGGTTAAAACAATGAGTCATGAGAAAATATCTATCATAATATCTTCTTTAAGACAAAAGGAAAAGTTCTAGAAGGTGCAAGAAAGAACTAACCCTAATCAAACCCTAACCTTGCTTTATCTCCACAAAACATGTTCCATAATTAATCATAACATGTTACTATAATATATATCACATATATATTATATATTTGTAACAAAAGAAAAATAATACAATTAACATATATCGCATATATATCAATGTATTATCCGGTGAGAAAATGAAATAATAAAGCGAGCCAATATTAGATAATGTAATACAATATATCATATATATTATTATACATTAAATCATCGAATCAACACTTGATCCGACAATCCGGCGATATCGAATATAACCGACTAATATATATTGTACCGATTCATCGAATCAACACTTGATCCGATGAGCCGGTTCATATCTAAATATCGCGAGAATATAATACGGTATCTCATATCGCATTATCCTCGGTCCTGCGCATATCACATATGTGCCTCTACTCCATTTTGCTTGAGCCAAGAAACCTCTGTGTAGGACTCTAAAGAATCGTCAATACGCCGGTAGCAGGTGATGATCATATCAAGCACCCACAAGCTGCAAGCGGTCAGCTAAACGTAACAGCCACCCAGGTATTGAGCAATCAGAAGATCAACAAGCTAGCCTATCCGTTCTCCTGTGAATCCAATCAG
The DNA here is from genome assembly GCA_030015575.1 of Agapanthus africanus. Lineage (NCBI taxonomy): Eukaryota > Viridiplantae > Streptophyta > Magnoliopsida > Asparagales > Amaryllidaceae > Agapanthus > Agapanthus africanus. Next base: position 221,078,432 of record JASDDO010000022.1, read on the forward strand.
TAACACTCCCGTACAGTCAGGTCTCTTCGTCTGATAAGTCGCATATCAAGTCTAGGGGTGGTATACATCAGACCCCAGTAACTGATAAGTCGTGTCGATGTGTGGCTCATAACAAGTCGAGAAACTACTACCAGTAACACTTACCAGTAAATCTCTAGAGCAGCCCTGGCCAGGGACTTCCAGTTATAGCCAATCGAACACAGCACAACATCAACTCCCTATACCGGGAGAGACGAATCCCCTCCTATCGCTCATTGCCTCCATGTGATTCGGGACTGTACCCAAAAGCCACCGTTTTGCATGCCCTCTTGGACGTGGTAAGGTGGAAATCAAAGCACAGTGGGAATCACATAAGACTATATGACGATCTCGGGCCTACAGACTACCCTGTACCAGTGTCACCGGAGAACTTCCATCTGACGTGTGGTATATCACCATCTGGGAGTTCTCGGCGAGTCCGTCCAGTGTACCCAGTCTCCACTGAGCACCCGTACACCATCTCTGATGTCAAACACCGATGGATATGGGATCATCCATCGCCCATCATATGGGTCAAGATGCGTATACGGTAGTCTACTCTGGTGTATCGATGCACTGTCTCGATATACCCTCGACTAGGAACAGTTATAGGATGTACTCATCGATTACCATGGCCCCACTAGTATGATCTCATCATAGTCCCAGTAGTCGAGTACAGATCTTAAGGGCTTTATCGACATGTGAGAGAAAAACAGTAAACCAATACAAGTCAACATGTTAAGATAAAGTGAAACCAAATAGCATACTATCATGACGAGCAAGAAAGTCCTCTCTATATATATCCAAGCATCCATTATAATATACATCATATGTACAACAATGGCCTCTAGGGCATATACATAACTAACAAGAAACACTCTGCGTGCACTCTAACCTAGATTAGAATGGTTACCACTTTATCTAATCAGGAAACCTCTCACTGTAACCTCAAATTCTCCTCTAAACCTGAAAGAAGAATTAGTCGGGATCACTCGAGTAGTAAACCAACACATCAGTGGGAATCAGGATCCAACTATCATCGCATGATAACGTGACGGAATCCACTCACGTTATCACACTCCAGAAGGTATGCGCATTCTTGGCAAGTTTCAGTTTCTTTAGAAACTCCCGATGTGTGTTTTTACCCCTAAGACCCAAGTGACCTTGACACAGTCAACAAATCAAAGAGTCCTAGTCAAGTTCAACCCGTCATTATCCTGGATTGTATTAAACCCACCCATACGAGCCCTTGACACAGTCAACAAGGCCGCACGACTGTCCTAACCAATCGCATTAATATGCCAAAAACAAACACTAGTTAGCTACCGCACACTACGCCTTGACACGGTCAACAAACGCAGCACAAATACTAAGTAATATTTGTAAGAAATGACGGAGGGCTACAGCTAGTTTTTGGCGAAAAAATTTTAACGTAATGAACTTTATATCGTTGAAGGAACCGCATAGCTTTTTACAAAAATATAGTGGCGAAAACCTTTGCCAAAGAGGTCACTCCCGGTGAAGGGATCTCGGCTCTTTCCCCGTAGAATGAGGTGCAGGATATTCCAAATGAATATCGCGATGCGAAGCAAAAAGTAATCGACTATAGTGAAGTTATTACCCTGACGCAAACTAATGTCCAAGGGGTCACTCCCGATGAAGGGATCTCGGCCCATGCCTCATAGAATGAGGTGCTGGATATTCATAACCGAATACCACTGTGCAAAACAAAAGTGAACGTCCTTGTAATAACAGCTTTTTGAAAATTGTTCCAACAACATCGAACAGGTTTTTTTTTTAAGCTTGCATTGATCCGAATCAACGCAGTCCTATCAATTGATCACACCAATAAAGAACGAAAATACGATGTTCGTATATGCCATCCGCATTCGCCACTGGGTCCCGTCATCACCCGTTAGGTTACTTAACTAACGACGGAGCGGGGACTGGACTAGCGCGGATGTAAAACATATACAACATCTACTAGTATATATATCAATATATAATAATCGCTCATGGCGTGATAAAATGCAACATCACAGAAATGTAATAAGCATCACAGAACAATACAGATAATCTGGGATCCCCGGGTTTCCTTTGAGCCGCAAGTGAAACCCGACGTTCCCCTGGTCGTGTGGATAGCCTGTGCAATGAAATCCTAGACCCCTACGGGTGCGGCAAGTTACCCGCCAAAACCTGAAGCGAGGCAGCCCCTTCAACAAAGTGAATGGACCACCCAGCACTTCATGGAATCCGGTAACTTGAGCACCCCTCCTCGGGTCAACCTATACCCCCTACGAGTGTGAAAAATAGCCCGCCAATTCTAGAGTAAAGCCCCCTCCGTCTCAAAGCCATGAGATGCGGGCTCGTTGCCCTCTAGAACCCAGCTATCCGTGCACCCCACCGCAGGGTAATCCTAATACAGAAAGTAAAATATATACAACGGGTACATCGACCTCAGCCCGGTCGTACCCCAAAAGAATAATATACAAACAGGCAGTGACGGCAGTCCACATGTCGAACGCTCTCTCCGCAATATCAAATGTACAAATATAACCAAACTGTACTATCATTGCATCCAGGCTATCCACCACGACAAATCCGCAACATCACAACACAACACAGAACATCAACGTGAATGTCACGTTCGCAAATCCGTCTAAAAGAGCTATAGCAATTAGACAAGATTTACCGCTCGAATGACATTCACGGTCAAAGATATAATGTAAGTACTGCGAACTAACTTATTTAAAATTTTCGATCGACAAAATTGCCCGAAGTGGGCCCCAAGTATTAATCCAGCACTCAAAATAATCTGGGCCAAAACTGAATATTCCAGAAACCCCAATTCCAAGTCAAAGACCACATTAGAAAAATTGGTGCACCGAAGCTACAGTACCGCGGCGGAACCGCGGCCAAAACGTGGGTAATGCCGCAGTTCCGCGGCGCTATGGTGGAATTACACTTTCAAATTTCTAAAATGTTCTTAGAAAAGCCTGTCTGATTTTCTGACGTAATGAAAATAATTTTTCGACAATAAAAAAATTTCGACAGATTCTGCATGGAATGGAATCGTGGTTTTGGAAATTTCGTTCGATCGACACTTCAAACAAGTTAGAACAAGCTAGTGAAGTTTAATGGCGTGTCTCTGATACCATGTAAGTCTACGGTAGTGCCCCGGCCATCGATCCGAGGCCAAGATGCGGAAACAACAACTTTTTCTAAACTTGAAACAGGCGCTATCATATACTTTAAACCCGGATCGAACCATTAACACAAAACTAGCAATCTAGAAGAAGTTAAGAAAGGCTATACCGATCGATCTGTGTCCTTCGGTCTTTGGCCACCATCCCAAGCTCCTCGTGGCATCTTCGATCTCCAGTCTCCTCGTCAGAAGGGCACCACATCAATGAGTCTTTTTACAGGCTCCCGCTTCATCCGAAGCAACTCGGACACGAAGTTTGCTAGCTGACGTGTCCAAGGTGAAGTAGAGAATGTGTGCGATCACTTTGTCTCAAGCATCCATTGATTCTCAACGCATGAGAGTGTATGGATGGAGGTTGAAGATGAAGCCATGGTGGATGTTGTGAGCTAGAGGAAGAAGAAGAAGAAGAAGAGGCATTTTCTATTATTGTGTTGAGATGAAGAAATGAGAGCTAGCATAATAATACAAGAGCTAACCCCTCTTATATGGCTGCCCTCTCTCTCTCTACCTCTCATTTCAACACTCCAATCACTCAATTAACATGACATGTTCACAAGAAAAGAGACCATGAGTCACCAAAATGAACATGCCACATTAATTGCACCTCATGATGAAATCCACTCACAATTTCCACCATTTGTAAACATTAACCCAAATGTTTACAACAAGAAAAAGATATGGAAACATCTAAAGTAAACTCGTGACGGATCACAAGGATACCCCTCACCTGTATATACATACCTGCATCCACATTCCAACTGAATGCAAATGCGATGAGACTAAAGTAATCCAACAAATCTAATACTAGGATCCGGCTCAAACCAAAGCCTACTAGTATGATCCGTCCGATCATGATCCGTGCACTACTGCACGTATATGATCGAACCCTGCCATAATACCATACGGCCTCTACAACGTTTCGCCCGAAACTTGAGAAACTGTCTGTGGGGGACTCTAAAGACTCATCAATACACTGGCTGTGGATTTAACTACTAGCACGTCAGTGGTACTAGCTGTACGTAACGGGCTACCACGTATTGACCAAAAGGGAGGTCGATGAGCGAACTCATCCTGACACCCTACTGAGCATGTCAGTGACAAAATATGTACAGTCCGGTCCATTCGTCTATGAGCATCGCATGTCGGACCTAGGGGGTTGGTAAAAGTCAGACCCCCAAAAGCGGTACAAGTCATATCAGAGTGTAGCCCAGAACACCCTGAGATACTACTGGAATACCTACCAGTAAATCTCCTGCCTTGGCCAAGGACTTCGTGTAATGGCTCTCCTAGACACAGCGCGATCTCACCCCCAATACCGGGAGAGACGAAACCCCTGCCGATCCGCTCACTGCCTCCATGTGGCTCGGGACTGTACCCAACTAAAACCTGTTTGCACGACTCCTTTGAGCCGTGGTAGGGTAGTAATCAAAGCACGGTGGGAACTCACATGAGACAAATGACGATCTCGAGTCAATGAACTAACCTGTACACATGTCACCAGGGAACTGCTATCTGACATTAGATATAATACCAACTAGCATGTTCCCGGCGAGTCCTGTCCGGTGTACTCATAACCCAATGAGCACCTGTATACATCTTAGGTGATCCAACCGACACCAATATCTTGTGAGACCGGTCGCCGCCCCTCGTCGGGGTCTCGACTGTATACACTAGTCTACTCTGGAGTATCGATGCCCTGTCTCAAAACTCCCTCGACTAGGGACCTTTTAAGGATGTGCTTATAGACCCCAGCTCCCACGTATATGATCGCCATCATACTGCTGGCAGTGAAGCAAGAATCCTAAGGGCTCTATCAACGTGTAATAGCGATCTGTAAGGTCACCTAAAACAGTACACGATGATAAAGATAAACCAGATGCATACTATCATCCTGAGTAAGACTGTCCTTCCGGCATAGGTCCTCCCTTAATCATTGCAACCGCGTGTCTGCGATCCAATAATTGACTTTGAGGGCACTATATCCAACACCTATAACTTCTCAAAATTCGGACCATGTATTTCAAATAAATTCCTGTCTAAAACAAGGGAAGTCATGAGTAAATAGAACATAGTACGAGTACCAACCTCTTTGTCCTAACGGACACTGGACAACATACAAGTATTTACATCTTCGATCACCTTGAAGAATCTTAATACTTGCAACATATGGTTCTCTACTTTTATTCTTATACCGATAACTTCTCAAAATTTAGACCTTGTATTTCAACGAAATATTTGTCTAAAACTAAAGAAGTCACAGGTTAATAGAATATAGTACGAGTACCAATCACTTTGTCCTCTGAGTTCAACAACTCAATTCCTGTGCGTCGTAGTTTGAAAACTGTACTATGGTTAAGAAGAATTACACCGTTGTTGAATGCTTCTTACCTAACCATCAACTGATATAGGTAAATCTCACATTCATTATTTTAAAAAGTTATATCTCACTTTATAAAATAAACGTACAGATATATCAGTTTGAAATTGGTGCATAACGACGGATATTCAAAACCAAATATTTTCCGTCAGGCAAAACCCAGATGATTTCCTCAAACATCACCAATTATAAAGAATTTTAATACATAGAGGATTTAATCATCCAATTCCCAATATCTTACTCTCACTCATCATCTGTAACTCCATACAGATGTGAGAATCAAGTCTGGTAAATACATACTCTGGAGTAAGAATCTAATTGGGAAAACAGTTTTCAATTAACACCGCACAGTAAAACTGAAACATGAAAATATTTCGAAAGGGTATCCGGGTATTTCTAGTAATGCCTCTTCCACTATCCTGATTCATGACAGTAACCGTATACTTCCCTGCTCTCACTCCAATCCATTTATATGTCTTTACTTATTACCTTATGTACACCACCTTTAAGCTAATTGGTTTTCTTCCTTTCATACCCTTCGGCACCAGCCTAAGGTTTAGAAGAAGACTGTCCAATAAGCCCAATAGGTGTACTCTCCTAATACCAGGAGCTCTCGCAACCTGAGAGAAGGTGTAAAGAAAAGACAGATCAATAATTTTATTCTATTTCTCCCGAACCGTAATCTATCATCGAACTGGAACCAGTTCCTTCGAGTTCGTATGTAACTATATGATGGCATATCTAAGCAATATGGATGTTCGTAGTGATACGAAATGTTCTGGAGAAATGAAAAGTGGATGTTGGAGTGGTAGGGGTATACGCGGTTTTGTCGTGAATGATAGCAATCACAATTTCTTTTGCCCTCAATCTAATCCTTTTATATTTCTTTACTTATTACCTTCTGTACACCACACTTAGGCTAATTGGTTTTTGTTTCCCACCGAACACAGAGACGCGACCGCGTAGGTCCGTCTTGCCTGAAATTCGGGGTAGATGATAATTGGTGCTATCCGTCCACCTCTCCGAAGATGCCAAGTTGATTTATGGCACCATGTATCAAAGGTTTAAACGGATGTGGCCGATGTAGCAGACTTCGTCAGATTCCCCCTCGTTTGAGGGGTTTTTGATTGTGGGGACGCTCTTCCCTGCAGGCGCAAGCCCCTGCAGTTAATTACGCTACCGCATCGCGGTAACAACTTTCTCCTTCTCCAGATGGTCACTTCGTGTCGTGGGTGTTTGTTTTGTGTTCGGTTGCCCGTGGATTGTATACGGAGACTAAGTTATGTTGTCGCCCGTAGGGCGTGGACTAGTCCAAATCCGTATTATCTTAGATTTGGGTTTGGGGGTTTGGGTTTAAGGATACTTTAGCCTCATTTGAGACTAAGATCAACTTAAACATTTGTTAAGGATACGTTAGTCTCATTTTAGACTAAGATCAACTTGACGGGATCGTTTAGATCCGACAAGAGAGCAATTGGGGGGCTCTATTGTTTAGTTTAGTGACATTGCGGTCGATAGGTAGTTTAAGGACATTGCGGTCCGACGTTAGTTTTAAGACATTGCGGTCAAGGTTAAGGACATCATAGTCTGTGAGCTTAAGGACCTCACAGTCCGGTGTTAGTTTTAAGACATCACGGTCAGTGTTAAGGACGTCATAGTCCGTTGTTAGTTTTAAGACATTCCGGTCAAGGTTAAGGACGTCATAGTCCATGAGTTTAAGGACCCCACAGTCCGTTGTTAGTTTTAAGACATCCCGGTCAAGGTTAAGGACGTCATAGTCCATGAGTTTAAGGACCCCACAGTCCGTGAAATGTATGGTTGTTGGGACCCATCACCTTTTTGAAGACGTTGAGGAATTACAACGACAAATATCAAAGGAGTGAAGAGATGTACCCTTGAACCAAGGTAGATTAAGTGATCTGTAGTCCAATTTGGAACCAAGACCAATTAATTATATTATGAGCCCATTGGCTCAGTTAAGTCTAAATTGAGGACTTATGGCCTTCTTGGGCTAAGTCCAATCAAGTTCGGAATATTGGCCCTCCATTGGTACATTAGACATATTCAATTGTACGGGAGGCTTTGCCTCTAGAAAATTAGCCAATTGGGCTAAAGCTAGTGTTAAACACTAAAGGCCAACAGTGTTGAACACTGGAAATAAGATTATCAAATTAGTGTTAAGACTAAAAATTATGATTCTCAAATTAGTGTTAAACACTAACAGATAACAGTGTTAAACACTGGCAACAAAATTTATAAGATTAGTGTTAAACATTAACAGAGTGGGGGATCACGTGGGAGCACATGATGGCATCAAAAGGTGGGGCCAGATCCCCTTCATATTGTTCTGCAGATAAGTGTCTAACACCTTTAATTCTCACAGCCATCACGTGTGGGCACGTGATGGGTGCTCATGCCCTGATTTATTAGAATATTCATTAGGGATCAAGTGATGACATGTGAGGGTGCCCAGCGCTTCTTTCCTGTGGATCTTTTACAGGGGTCACGTGGGGACACGTGACCCTGTTTAAAGATCTGTTTTTCTTTTTAAGAATTAAATTCTTCATAGGGTTAAACCCTAGCTGTATCTTTGGAGGAATTAAATTCCTATTTTTGAAGAATTATATTCTTAGGTAGGGTTAAACCCTAATTTTCTTTCTGTAGGAATTAGATTCTCATATATGTAAAGACACAAGTTTTGATATAGGGTGAAACCCTAATTTTATTTTAAGGGGAATAAAATCCCTGTGAGTTTTAGAGAATCAAATTCTCAATTAGGGTTAAACCCTAGTTATGTTCATTTTGAAGGAATTAAATTCCTATAATTTTGGAGAATTAAATTCTCATATAGGGTTAAACCCTAATTTTATCTTAGAGGAATTAAATTCCTATAATTTTGTGAGAATTAAATTCTCAAAACTCAATTCCTCCTATATGTTTTAAATCTGCATGGCAGGATCTCGACCCGATGAGAATTAAATTCTCAACCTATGGGGAGATGTGCACTTTGCAGGTCTTCCACCAAAGAAAGAACTAAGTTTTTTTCTTTTTATACAAGAGTTAAACTCTTGGATTGAGAATTAAATTCCCTTTTTGAATCCTTTACCCCCTTTCTTTTCTTACATAGGGTTTTTCTTATAGAGAATCAAATTCTTTTTTCTTTTCTTTTTGAATTTTCAAGATTTCGAGGCTCTATCTATCTCTATTCTTTTGGCTCCTATTTATAGGAGAAGGAAAAGAATCAATCTGTTTTATAAATCTCTCATTGAAAAATTTGATTTATTTTCATCATTAATCCGGGCCTTTAGATTATTAGGTGAATTTTATTCACCGTTGGATTTTAAATCCAAAGATATTCCCTTTGTTATTTCGGTGAGATTTAGGGGAAATCTTTCCTTGTCCCAGATTTTTCCATAAATTGGTGATATTTAATCACCCTCGGATTCTTAATCCAACGGTTTTACATAATTCTTCTCTATTTTTGAAAGATTTAAATGATTTTTTTCAGAATTTAATTCTGTTGAACAGCAAGGCTTTTAAAGCCAGTCACGTGCTGGCACGTAACCTCTGGTCACGTGTGAACACGCGACCCCCGGTCACGTGTGAGCACGCGACCCCCGGTCACGTGCGAGCACGCGACCCCCGGTCAAGTGCGAGCACGCGACCCCCGGTCAAGTGCGAGCACGCGACCCCCGGTCAAGTGCGAGCACGCGACCCCCGGTCACGTGCGAGCACGCGACCCCCTGAATGGGCTCCTCTTCTTCGCTCTATTCTTAGTCGCTGCTTTAGCCATCACGTGCCAACACGTGACCGCTGGCCACGTGTGAGCACGTGATGCTTCTTCTGAAGCTTTTTTCTGATTTTTAATCAGGGAACAAATGCCCCCACAGCGGTTCTCTCACGTGTCTGCACGTGAGTGCAACGCTGTCACTTTTGTGACCGTCGGATCTGCCTTGGGAGTAGGGTAGATGAAACGTTTTCCATCCCATCCTATAAATGCCAATGTACTTTCAGAAGAGCCTCCACTTTTCTCATCTTCCTCCTTTGAGAACTTTCTTTTTTTGAGAATTTAATTCTCTTTTTCCAGAGCTTAGTTCTCTGCCTTGAAAAATTTTCAGAGTTTAACTCTGTTCAAGAAAGACACTTTCTTTCAGGTAATGATGTTGAACGATCGAAGAACCTCTATTTTAAAAAAAAACTCTCTGGATTTTAAATCCATATCAAGGGTTTCACCCTTTTAACTTGAATCCATTTTTTCTTCAAGTTCTTCAACAGAAATATAAAACCATTTAATCTTCATACATTAGATCTCTTAGGGTTCATCTGATCTTTTAGGGAGATGATGATGTCGGTTGTTTTCAAAAAGGAATTTAATTCCTATGGAGAACTAAGTTCTTCCTAGAGAACTTCATGGGTTTTCTTGCCCTCAGTCATCTTCTTCACAATCCAGAAGAAGTTTGCACTGTTGGTCTTTGGGAATTTAATTCCCCTGATTCTGTTTGATTTATCACAGAGTCCAAGATGGATCTGTCTTTTAGGGGAATGTGTAGGGTCACTTGAAACCCACTGCCTATTTAATGAAAATATTCCCTTTGTCTCATTATAATTGTTGTGCCTCATCATTAGCCAGCTGCCATCTTGATTTCGTGGGACCCTCATGTTTTGTAACTAATGGTCCCACCAAACAAGTCCTCTGTCGCTTTCTTCCACTGTCTTTTTATTTATATGCATTCATAACCATGTATATATATATATACATTGTCGACCTCGCTTTAACAGTTTCCTGTTATTTTATTTCAGGTGCGATGACTTCCATTCCGTACTTCCCATTTACTCGCTCGGAAGCCACTTTTCCCCTGTCGCCATCTGATGAGGAAGCGATGGCGATGATCAGGGCTCATGACCCGAATTGCACCAACTTACTTTTGTGGGGGACCTGGTACAACCATATCATCCGGGGTCGCAGGAGTTTCCTTTTCGAAGTGCCGACAGAGCCCACCTTTTCGTTCTTGCCAATGGATCCTCCGAGGACGGTCTTCGCTGTGGAGATGACAAATTGGACCCCAATGGGGCTGCTCGAGCCTTCGACAACCGGTATCCCGAACCATCCAATCCCAGCTATAGATATTCTGGTCCGACATATTCTCCAGGGTGAGGCCCAACCATGGGGACAAATCTATAAGATAGGGCTCACCCCTCGACACCCCACGGGCTACCTTCTCTGGGCTCGCTACATCCTTTCTGCCCATCGTGTGCGGCTGCAGAAGGTCGAGCTTTACCAGGCGATATATGCGTCGCTCTTTCATTACCAATCCCCGCATGTCTGGTGGGTTAAGGCGTTCTTGAACCAGTGGAACCTCTCCACCAACACTTTTATTCTAGGGGACCGCGAGGTCTCGATCTCTCTGGCAGAATTTTATGAAATCTCAGGATTGCCAATTAGGGGTACACAGTATGAGGAGTTGCTGCCTCATGACGAGTACGTCTTTGAGCCCGAGCCTGCACTGGTTGACGGCTTGTCTGCTGAGAACGCCGTCCGCCACAAGCGTCCTAGCTTGATCAAGGCGCTAGGTATCTTTGACCGATTGTTCACCGAATCTGAGGAGCAGGGCGTTACTTTTAATAGCTTCATTGCATGCTTCCTTCGCGAGGGCGTCCTGTCGAAGACAGCTCCGAAGTTCGCAAACATCAAAGACCCCTTTGGGTTTGGCCCGAAGAAGCTGCCGACCAATGAATCGGATTTACCGCAACACTATATCCTCATTATATCACCAGTATCTTTTGAATCTATCGCAGCTCCCGGTATGGATGAGGAGACATTCTTCGTGGGCTTTGTTAGTGTCTGGCTCAGCTGGTTCGTCTTCCCCATGCATCGCCGCTTCATGAGAGCCTCGGTTATCTGCCCGGCTCATTGTATCGCTGAGGGGGTGCGGTTGGCCATCGGCATCCCGGCGCTGGCGCATCTATATCACGGGTTAGGCGCTGCAGCTAATACCTCGACTCATGGCATGAATGCAGTAAACTTTTCTCTCTATTATTTCACGTCTTGGATCGAGATGCATGTGTTAGAGGCTTTTGCTATACATCAGAGGCCTACATTTTATGATGCTTACACCTTTCCGCGACTTATGCGATTGGTGGATGCTTCTGCCACTGACCCGACTCAATTCAGGGCTATTCGGGCGTTGATTTCTCCTTATGCTACTGCTGGCGGGTTGGTGTTCACTGATCGGGTCCTATCTTCTCCCTCGGGTTCAGCTCAGCCACTTTGGGACCGGTCAAAAGATAGCGTGCCCTTTTTGAGGCCCCAGGAGGCCGCGCACTTATACGCAACCAGACCGGGCTACCTGGTATTTCGTCAGGATAGCGTGGCCCTTTTCATGCGGTACAATCCGCATCGCTTTGCCTGGCAGCTTGGCTACGATCAGGGCGTCCCTTTTGAGGCTTTCATAGTCACGCCGGTTCCTTCGCCCGAAATCGTTCGAGATGCCGCCCATCATTTTGTGAGGCTGAACACCGGTTCCCAGTTCATGATCCCTGATGCTGATTACATGCCCCGATGCGTGGGGTTGTTTACGGGCTGGTATCTACATCGGGTCAACCCGATTATTATTGAGGAAAGAAGGGTACTTCTAGGCCACGGTGCCCCTACTCAGGTTCCGGCCACAGGAGCTATGTCGTGACCATGCGCCCCGGTCCGCTTTCCTCTGAGGGATACCGGTATTGCGCTTATTCCGGGAGAGTCGGGAGTAGACTTCACTCCTACTGTTGGTATGCCCTTGGGTACCCGGTCGCGGGCTAAACGTGCTCCGGTGCCGGCACTACCACCCATGGCGTCGACAATGGCCGTGTCATATTCAGTTGTGGTGCCAAGCAAGGGTCATAGGGACGAGGGTGTTGAAGATGACGTGGGTCGGCGCCGCACTAAGGCTCCACGAGGGAAGAAACGGTCGTCTTTGGCGGCCGGTTCTGGATCTAAGAGGCGGAGGAGGGTGGCCACCAACTTACTTGATTCTTTAGCGGAGTCTGAGCCCATACTTCCAGCTGAACCGTTGGTCGTGCAAGAGTCGGACGCTAGTCTTCTTTTCCCGGGATCGGCTGCCGAGGAAGCCGCGCAATTGGCTGAGGCCATACAGAGTTCTAAAGATGAGTCTCAGAACGTAAGGGTTCCGAAGAAAGCCTTTCCTGCCGTAATCTTCTATGAAGACCCCTCATGGATCCGGCGGCGGTTTATTGGCCCTTTAGAGAAATGGGGAGAAAGGGCCCTGAAGCAGGCCGCTTCGGAGGATGCTGCGGATGCGCTTTCCTTATGGACCGGCGACCACGAGTCCACCCTCGAACCCCGGCGAGCACGCCTCCTTGAGAAGGAGCATAGGCTTGAAGAAGCCATATTGAAGGCTTCCTTGCGCATTGGTATGTTTTTGTACTTCTTTGTAGCATTTCAAATTGTTTACACATGTATGTATGTATCCTTATTCTTGCGTGAATTGTGCAGAGTCTTCGGCGATAGGGGAGGTTCCTACGGGCTTGTTGATGATAGAGCCTGTTGACATTCCCAATGAAACATTGCTCGATATGGAGGGGGTTGACGATGTTGGAGATAGTGCCCTCAGAGTCAATTATTGGATCGCAGGAACGTGATTGCAATGATTGCGGAGGACCTATACCGGTAGGAAAGTCTTACTCGAGATGATAGTATGCTATCTGGTTTGCCTTTATCAGTTGTGTACAGGTTCAGGTGACTGATCACTGTTACACTTTGATAGAGCCCTTAGGATCATGCTTTACTACCAACAGTATGATGGCGATCATATACATGAGAGTTGGGTGGTTTATAAGCATATCCTTAATTGTGGTCCCTAGTCGTGGGAGTTTCGAGACAGGGCATCGATACTCCGGAGTAGACTAGTGTATACAGTCGAGACCCCGACGAGGGGTGGTGGCCGGTCTCACAAGCCACTGGTGTCAGTTGGATCACCTAAAATGTATACAGGTGCTCATTGGGTTATGAGTACACTGGACATGACTCGCCGGGAACCTGCTAGTTGGTATTATACATATCGTCAGATAGCAGTTCCTTGGTGACATGTGTACAGGTTAGTTCATCGACCTGAGGTCGTCATTTGTCTCGTGTGAGTTCCCACTGTGCTTTGATTTCTACCCTACCACGGCTCAAAGGAGTCGTGCAAACAGGTAGTTTTTGGGTACAGTCCCGAGCCACATAAAGGCACGTGAGCGGATCGGCAGGGGATTCGTCTCTCCCGGTATTGGGGGTGAGATCGTGCTGTGTCTAGGAGAGCCATTACACAAAGCCCACGGCCGTGGCAGGAGATTTACTGGTAGGTACTCCAGTAGTATCTCAGGGTGTTATTGGGCTTCACTCTGACACGACTTATACTGCTTTGGGGGTCTGACGTTACTAGCCCCCTAAGTAGATATGCGATACTCATAGACGAACGGACCGGACTGTATATACATTGGCACTGTTAGGCTCTGTAGGGTTTCTGGATGAGTTCGCTCATCGGCCTCCCTTGAGGTCAGTCCATGGGCAGCCGTTACGCACAGCTAGTGCCGCTGACGGCTTATGGTTAAACCCACTGCCAGGGTACTGACGAGTCATTAGAGTCCCCCACAGACAGTTTCCCAAGTTCGGGCAAAACATTGTAGAAGCCGTATGGTTTTATGGCAGGGTTCGGAAAATGCACGTGCGTTTACGCACGTGTCATTTTTCGGGCAGATAATGAAAGGTTCCTAGGCACCCTAGTGACGTCTCACAAGTCATCATCCATGCAAATTTCTAAAAAATACGGTGCCGAGAAACCCTAGAACGGATCGTTGACTAGATATATAGGCGATAAAACAAACTAGTTAACACTTAACTACTAGAATACGGAAATACAACCTTTGTAGATCCGGTTCTCCACCTCCATAGCTCCGCGATGATCTCCCTCCGCTGTCCAAATCGATCCCTTGACTCTAGCATTGGCATCATCGAAGACTAGGCGGGCTTGATCGTCGGTTCGATGCTGAAGATGATCTACGTCGAGGCATCGCTAGAACAAGCTCCAACTTCACCAAGCCTTGAAAACTTGTGAAGGAAACACCCTATACAACTTGGCAAGAGGTATAGGATCAAGAAATAGGAAGTGGGTAGACTTTAGATTTGGATTTCTCACTCATTTTGGCTAGTTGCCTTTGATGGTGCAAGCTTTCTTCAAGTTGAAGATGAAGAAGAAGAAGAAGAAGATATGATGATAATGATAAATCAATAATAAAATCAAATTGATCTTATCATAATGCAACCTTGGGTTAGATTTAACTCTTGTAGAGAGCAAACCCTAGTTTAGCTAATGGTTAGGTTTAAACATAAAACAAAATGGTTACAAATTCAAAGCATCATGAAGCTTCCACAAAAGACAAAATTAGCAACCATTTTATTTTAGCCAAAAGAAATAAAGAATATAAATGAAATGAATAAGTGAATACTTTAAAACCATAACCATTAACCTAAACATGGTTCAAATCAAACATACACCCAAGTTTGCATGTATCATCAAACATGATACAAACTAGTGCACAAAACTATATCATATATACAATATGCACTTCAAGTGAGAAAATCCATCTTAAGTGAACCAACACTAGTTAATGTAAAGTAATATATCAAATATATAATTATACATTAAATCATTAAATCAACACTTGATTCAATGATCCGGTCATATCGCATATAACCGGCTAGTATCCAATGTATCGGCTTATCGAATCAATCCTTGATTCGATAACTAGGTTATATCGCATACAACCATTCGATACATCCATCGTGAGAATAGAATACGGTATCACATACACGTATTATTCTCGGTCCCGCACATATCTCATATGCGCTCCTATTTTGTTTCGCTTGAGCCAGGAAACCTCTGTGTAGGACTCTAAAGACTCGTCAATACGCCGGCAGTGGATGATGATCATATCAAACATTCACAAGCCGCAAGCGGTCTGCTAAACGTAACGGCCACCCGGGTATTGAGCGATCAGAAGATCGACGAGCAAGCCCGCTCACACTCCTATGAATCCAACCAGCAACACTTACCGTACAGTCCGGTCAGTTCATCTGATATGTCGCATATCTCGCCTAGGGGTGGTAAACGTCAGACCCCAATAGCTCGATAAGTCATGCCGACGTAGGGTCCATAACATTCGTGAAACTACTGATAACTCTTACCAGTATATCACAGCAACCCTGGCCAGGGATTTCCTGTTATGACCAGTCGAGCATAGCGCAACATCAACCCCCAATACCGGGAGAGACGAATCCCCTCCTATCGCTCATTGCCTCCATGTGAATCGGGACTGTACCCAATAACCACCTGTTTGCACAACTCAGTAGAGCCGTGGTAGGGTGGAAATCAAAGCACAGTGGGAGACACACAAGACTCTATGACGATCTCGGGTCAACAGACTAAGCTGTACCAGTGTCACCAGAGAACTGCCATCTGACGTGAGGTATAATACCATCTGGGAGTTCTCGGTGAGTCCGTTCAGTGTACCCAGTCTCCACTGAGCACCCGCATACCATCTTCGATGTCAAACACCAATGGATATAGGATCATCCATCGCCCATCGCATGGGTCGAGAAGATATGCGCTAGTCTACTCTGGAATATCGATGCCCCGTCTCGACATTCCCACGACTAGGAACAATGAAGGATGTACACATTGGCTACCCAGGCCCCACTAGTATGATCTGCATCATAGTCCTGGAAGTCGAGTACACATCCTAAGGGCTTTATCAACATGTAATCAGAGAGACAGAAAGTATACATGTTAAGATAAAGAACAACCAGATAGCGTACTATCATGTCGAGCAAGAAAGTCCTACCTATATATGTCCCAGCATCCACTACAATATACATCCAATGTACAGTAATGGCCTCTAGGGCATACATATAACTAACAATCTCCCACTTGCACTAGGGCCGTCTGTAGCAGTGGTCGCAGTATCTAATACTCAACCATCCCATATGAGTCTCTCTCTGGGAAAAAGGCCTTCGTGAGTGGATCCGCCGTGTTGTCCTCTGAGTCTACTCTCCTAACCTTGATCACCCCGGAGATCAACTATCTCCATGATCAGGTGATGCTTCCTCAGAATATGTCTGGGTCACTGATGGGACCAGGGTTCCAGGGCCTAAGCCACACTTCCATTGTCATACAATGGCAGGAACCTAGTTCATCTTATGAACCAATATACAGCCAAACTTCCTCTTTGGTAGTATCTTCAATAGCGATGTTACCAGCCTTTATCGTCTAGTTTGCCACGGTATCTAGCTTGGAACTCTTCCAACATACCGTCCCTCTACTGAGGGTAAAGACAGTGCCTGTGACTGACATCCAGTCGTCTTTATCACCCTGGAACTCTTCCAGTGATTCTCCCCAGGATCGATTGATACCATCTCACTACATCTAGTGAGAATCCTAGCATCCAATTACATCTATCTCATAGATGAAAACTCAGGATTTAGGAGGTATCACTTTGATCCTATTTGGAGAATCCTTATGATAATAGGAGATTGACCGATCGTAGTATAGGAAACTCTTTTCCTATCAAGAGTATGTTGTCTACGTGCAATACGAAGATGACCACCTTACTCTCTACTACCCTCTTGTATATACAAGGTTCGTCTACCATTTTGATGAAGTCAAACACTTCGACTATCACATCAAAATAGACGTTCCAACTCCGCGATGCTTGCTTTATTATGTAAAGCAACTTGCACACGTTTCCGCGGCTCCCACTCTTTACGAAGCCCTCTGGCTGTGTTCTTATAGACGTTCTCTTCTAAATAATTATTTAGAAAAGTAGTCATGGCACCCAACCGCCAGATATCGTAGTCATGGTATGTAGCCGTGGTAAGTAGGATCTGGATGGACTTAAGCATATTCCATGGAAAAGGTTTCATCATTATCCGTGCCTGGTCGATGACGAAAACCTTTAACAAGTCTAGCTTTGAAAGTCTCAACTTTTCCATCTACACCAAGTAATCTTCTCAAGATATACTTGCTCCTGATAGGGATTTAACCCTTCAGATATAGTAGCTAAAGTCCATACTTTGCTGGTGTACATGGATTCCATCTCAGATCGCTAAGCATCCAGCCATTCTTACAGAGTCCCTACTCTCGATGGCCTGCTCGAAACTAGTTGGGTCATCATCTTATGATGCATTCCTCGCTCCTACTATCATCGAGAAACCGAGGTATCTCTCAGGCGGATGAGGAACCCTACTAGATCGGTGGAGAGGCTGAGGTTCGTCGGGAACTATAGAATCCTTTGGTTCTGTCAAATCATCAACTGCAGTTTTGTATAGCTGGAACCTTTCCAGTTCTACAGAACTGATCCTGCCTCGATCTTGTCCGGATTTTGCTTTAAACATAGGCCGGACAACCCCAAATCTTAACTAGCTTAAGACATGGGCTCTTCCTATACCATATCTCATATGGAGTGGTAGGCACTGATTTGATTCAAACCTAATTCAATATGTATGCAGCTTCTCAAGTGCATAACACCCAAAAGGAAACAGGTAACTCAGTAATACTCATCATAGAGCACACGATATCTAATATTGTGTGATTGCTCCGTCCCGATACACCGTTGTGCTGTGGTGTATTCAGAGGAGTAACACTGAGAGAGAATCTCATTCTCCTTTAGAATAGTCCAGGAATTCTATGCACAAGTATTCTCCTCCCTGATCTTATCATAGGACATAATACTTATACCCGTATTTTGGTTCTCTACTTCTAACTTATATTCTGTGAATACCTCAAAAGCTTCAGATTTATGTTTCAACAGGAACATATGACTGAAGCTTGAGAGATTATCAGAGAATACAATGAGTATAAAGAACCAGTCCTGGCATGTGTAGACAGGAGACTTTACATACATCATCATGTATCAGTCCCAAGAGTTTACTAACTCTTTCTCTGTTTCTAATAAACAGAGCTATGGTCATCTAATCTTTGTGACATGACTGGCAAGTTTCACAAGATGTAAATTCAAACTGATTTAAAGATGCATCTAAAATGTAACTTCAGCCAGTCGGGTCGCATTGATGTGACCTAGTCTACAATGACTCAAGAAGGATTCGTTCATTTCTGAACTCTTCCTCTTGTGTGTGTTCTGTATACGAGGAACTGTAGTTTGATTTAGAACGTCAATGCTTTTAGATAACGTGTCTGAACCGATCAACTTTGATATAGGAAATGTTCAAAACATTATCCATCAATACAAAATTATATCTTTTCTTTATTAATAAAGAGACTGATATGATTTTGTATATCAGGTTCGGTATCTAATAGCATTTGTTCAGAATCAATGTACTGGTAATACAGGGTGACAGTGACCAACAGACTTGGCTGCAACACTTGCCCCGGTTTCTGTCTCATGAAACTTATCACCCGTTCTCAGTTTTTCTACCTTTTTGTAGCCCTTTGTAACAGCTTACATATCTGGGATCCTGATCCGGTATCATATACCCAGGATTCAGAGGATACTGAGAAACAGTTCTTTGTAATGAACATATCCGAAGGAGATGCATCATATGCACTTTCTTCGTTTGGGCGGCATAGGAAATCTGGTATTCCCCTATTTCCTGCTCTGTCTTATAACAATTATAAGTTGGAGCGGGATCAACGTTCCCCAGCTCAGTATAACAAGCGGGTTCGGTCAATACATCCATATTATTATCTTGATTAAGGCGTGATATGGTCGCTACCTGGAGAGAGAGAGAAGAAAACACTCTGCGTGCGCTCTTACAAGATCAGATTGGCTATTTATTTTATCTAATCAGGATGGCTCCCACTGTTTTTATCAAATCTTCCTTCAAACCCTAAAAGGAAAGACTAGCCGGGATTAATTATACTCTACAAGTTCGCCAATCTTTCAGCCAGGCCAGTGTCGGTACTTTGAGGGAGGTTCCCCGTGCTTTCACACGGACCTAATTACTGTAAACCTCGTTTTCCCTGAGGCATAACCCCGTTGACACCTTTCTAGACACCTACTTGATCGGCTAATTGCAAAGTGCAAAACTCTCCCAGGAGTAACAATTACTCGCAGTGGGTATCGGGATCCAACTATCATATAGAAGGTATGCAATCTCATTGCAAATTTCAACACTTGAAACTCCCGATAAAGGTTTTTACCCCTAGCACCTATGACCTTAACTATGGTCAACAAATCATAAGTACTAGTCAAGTTCTACCCGTCATTTCGTGATTAATTAGACCCACCCACATGATCCTTAACTAAGGTCAAAAAAGTCACGCGACTGTCCTAACTAATCGCATCATATGCGGTGTAGGAAGACATCACTTAGCTACCGTACACTGTGCCTTAACTAAAGTCAACAAGCACAGCACGAATACTAAGTACTCTACTTCCTAAAATGACGGAGGGTTGCGAATGGTTTTTGTGAAAACCTTTAACGCTTTGAACTTGATGTCGTTGCGGAATCAAATGGTTTTTAAATGGAATGTTTTTTAGGCTTTTCTAGTTTTCCTAAAGGGGTCACTCCCGGTGAAGGGATCGTCAGCCCTTTCCTCGTCGAATGAGGTGCGGGATATATCATATATATCACTGTGCAAAGTGGAAACTATAGAAGCGATCAAATGACAAACCGAGGGTTGTAGCATCTGCCAGTTATTGCTAAAGGAGTCACTCCCGGTGAAGGGATCTCGGTCCTTTCCTCATCGAATAAGGTGCAGGATGTTCTATAATGAACACCGCGATGCAAAGCAAGAACTGTAGCTACCTGTTTTATTTTGAAATTCGATTCCACAACATCAATTAGGTTTATTTTCTTTCATTAATCTCATTAATGAATATCCCATCATTTAAGTCCACCTAATCATCACAGATAAATATAACGTACGCTTATGCCATCCGCATTCGCCACGATGTCCCGTCTGCACCGTTAGGTTAGGTAACTAACGGCAGAGCGAGGTAAGGCTAGCGCGGGTGTAAAACATAAGCAACGTCTATATAATATATCATATATACTATATACTACATCTATCTGAACAGATCATAGAACATCGCATGATCACATCACAGATAACGCGGCAGAAAGAATCATATGAAATATTCGATATACTAGGATGTCCGTGTTTTCAATACGAGCCAGTATAAAACACAGATTCTACGATCGTGATGAATAGCCAATCCCACACCCCTAGACCCCTACGAGAGCGGCAAGCAACCCTACCAATTCTAGGGTTAGGAGACCCGGACTCGACTCCTCGAGTTGGTCTCCCACTGGACCCCAGAACCCGGTTACTTGTGCTCCCCTCCTTGGGTCTATCCTAGTGCAGAAAAGTAAATAATATACATCAACGGTGACATCTTCCGCAACCTGGAAGTGCCCCAATAAAAGAATATTACATACAAGTTTTTACATGAATGAAAATGAAAAACACTCATCTCACATAAAAAAACCCCCGGCTATTCAAACACGACGATCCAATATAACATATCCAGCAACACATAACATCACATGTCATCAACGTAAGTAAATATGCGCATCCCAATTGTCGTTGACATATAGCAACGAAACTGGCGATATCACATATTACACTTACGATCACAGAAAAGAAAGTGTAAAACTACAACAGTTGGAATCCGCAACTCCTTTAGACATCACATGCCTAATCAAATGAATTCTTCAAACATCGCATGCCTAACAATTATAAGCCCCGCATTTTAGTCTCATTATCGAAAACTCTTTTCAATATCAAGTCGGGCAATTCAACAGGATTCCCGACATTCTGATCGAATGC
The DNA here is from genome assembly GCA_030015575.1 of Agapanthus africanus. Taxonomy (NCBI): domain Eukaryota; kingdom Viridiplantae; phylum Streptophyta; class Magnoliopsida; order Asparagales; family Amaryllidaceae; genus Agapanthus; species Agapanthus africanus. The sequence goes on from JASDDO010000022.1 coordinate 221,099,859, forward strand.
TCGTCGCAAACTTCAGTAGACGGCCGCACCCCCGACGCCGTCGACAAAGTGCACCAAGGCAGAACACCGCTACCGTGAGCACCCGAATGGATGCTTTCGGCGACGGGGTTCTCCTACAGTCACTTGGTCGGGGCTATGGAGTGAGGCTGTCTATTAAGTTTACCCAGCGAGTATCCGCGTACGCTACGTGATTGCAACGGACTGTTGATCACATCAAAATTCCGCGGCAACCGATCAAATGAGACTAAACTGCTATGTTTATAATATTCATTCCGTTATCTCATAACTATTTGTGAATTCCAATTATTGTATCACATTCTGGATGAATAGAAAATGCTAAACTTTTCGATCGAACAATCGAACACCCAAGTTTTCCCGATACAGATCAACACATGAAACAAGTCTAAAAACATTCAGTTCGTGCCTCAGTACCAACGGTCCAGCCGTAGAAGGGTCAAGCCAACGCCTCACATGTGGCACGCCGTACTGCCCCAAACCCGAAGGTTCAAAGGGCAGTTCAAGACGGTCACATAATCGAGTTAAGGTTTGTTGTCTTCTAGAGGGTCCATCGAGTTACTTGCACTACTTAGAATGTCTTTAAACTACGGAAAGATCCAACACTTGGAAATTTCCCGATAGGGGAAAAATTGGGTATTTATATCCGGTCAAACTTTTTAAATTATTCAAAAATTATCCGGAAAAACACATAGACAAAATTTAATAATCCGATCGAACATTCGAATCCCCAAAACAACCCAGAAAATTCAACTCTTGAATAAAAATTAAAAATTCCCAGAAAATCCAGCATTATCAATTAGGAGTTACTGTGTAAAATATATTAAATAAGGTGGCCGTACGGCCGCGGAACCGCCGCACGAGCCATGCTCGTGCCGCGGAACCGCGGCAGTTTAATGGATTTAGGAACACGAATTTCACAGAAACTCTTAAAATCACCTGCTGATTTTTCTGCATATTTTTAATATTGAAAAAACCCATTTTTTGAAAAAAGGACAGAGAGCATTTTTTGAGTTGGGGTTTCGGGTCGATCGGACTTCAAACTCCGTCTAGACTTCGCTTAAGGCTCTAGCTAGGCTCTGATACCACTGAAAGGTTCCTAGGCACCCTAGTGAGGTCTCACAAGTCATCATCCATGCAAATTTCTAAAAAATACGGTGCCGAGAAACCCTAGAACGGATCGTTGACTAGATATATAGGCGATAAAACAAACTAGTTAACACTTAACTACTAGAATACGGAAATACAACCTTTGTAGATCCGGTTCTCCACCTCCATAGCTCCGCGATGATCTCCCTCCGCTGTCCAAATCGATCCCTTGACTCTAGCATTGGCATCATTGAAGAATAGGCGGGCTTGATCGTCGGTTCGATGCCGAAGATGATCTACGTCGAGGCATCGCTAGAACAAGCTCCAACTTCATCAAGCCTTGAAAACTTGTGAAGGAAACACCCTATACAACTTGGCAAGAGGTAGAGGATGAAGAAATAGGAAGTGGGTAGACTTTAGATTTGGATTTCTCACTCATTTTGGCTAGTTGCCATTGATGGTGCAAGCTTTCTTCAAGTTGAAGATGAAGAAGAAGAAGAAGATATGATGATAATGATAAATCAATAATAAAATCAAATTGATCTTATCATAATGCAACCTTGGGTTAGAATTAACTCTTGTAGAGAGCAAACCCTAGTTTAGCTAATGGTTAGGTTTAAACATAAAACAAAATGGTTACAAATTCAAAACATCATGAAGCTTCCACAAAAGACAAAATTAGCAACCATTTTATTTTAGCCAAAAGAAATAAAGAATATAAATGAAATGAATAAGTGAATACTTTAAAACCATAACCATTAACCTAAACATGGTTCAAATAAAAAATACACCCAAGTTTGCATGTATCATCAAACATGATACAAACTAGTGCACAAAACTATATCATATATACAATGTGCACTTCAAGTGAGAAAATCCATCTTAAGTGAACCAACACTAGTTAATGTAAAGTAATATATCAAATATATAATTATACATTAAATCATTAAATCAACACTTGATTCAATGATCCGGTCATATCGCATATAACCGGCTAGTATCCAATGTATCGGCTTATCGAATCAATCCTTGATTCGATAACTAGGTTATATCGCATACAACCATTCGATACATCCATCGCGAGAATAGAATACGGTATCACATACACGTATTATTCTCGGTCCCGCACATATCTCATATGCGCTCCTATTTTGTTTCGCTTGAGCCAGGAAACCTCTGTGTAGGACTCTAAAGACTCGTCAATACGCCGGCAGCGGATGATGATCATATCAAGCATCCACAAGCCGCAAGCGGTCTGCTAAACGTAACGGCCACCCGGGTATTGAGCGATCAGAAGATCGACAAGAAAGCCCGCTCACACTCCTATGAATCCAACCAGCAACACTTACCGTACAGTCCGGTCAGTTCGTCTGATATGTCGCATATCTCGCCTAGGGGTGGTAAACGTCAGACCCCAATAGCTCGATAAGTCATGCCGACGTAGGGTCCATAACATTCATGAAACTACTGATAACTCTTACCAGTATATCACTGCAACCCTGGCCAGGGATTTCCTTTTATGGCCAGTCGAGCATAGCGCAACATCAACCCCCAATACCGGGAGAGACGAATCCCCTCCTATCGCTCATTGCCTCCATGTGAATCGGGACTGTACCCAATAACCACCTGTTTGCACAACTCAGTAGAGCCGTGGTAAGGTGGAAATCAAAGCACAGTGGGAGACACACAAGACTCTATGACGATCTCGGGTCAACAGACTAAGCTATACCAGTGTCACCAGAGAACTGCCATCTGACGTGAGGTATAATACCATCTGGGAGTTCTCGGCGAGTCCGTTCAGTGTCCCCAGTCTCCACTGAGCACCCGCATACCATCTTCGATGTCAAACACCAATGGATATGGGATCATCCATCGCCCATCGCATGGGTCGAGAAGATATGCGCTAGTCTACTCTGGAATATCGATGCCCCGTCTCGACATTCCCACGACTAGGAACAATGAAGGATGTACTCATTGGCTACCCAGGCCCCACTAGTATGATCTGCATCATATTCCTGGAAGTCGAGTACACATCCTAAGGGCTTTATCAACATGTAATCAGAGAGACAGAAAGTATACATGTTAAGATAAAGAACAACCAGATAGCGTACTATCATGTCGAGCAAGAAAGTCCTACCTATATATGTCCCAGCATCCACTACAATATACATCCAATGTACAGTAATGGCCTCTAGGGCATACATATAACTAACAGATAATACTGGTGGGCTTTGGTTTAAGCCCGATCCGAGTATTATATTGAGTAGATATAATATCTTTGTCTCAGTTGCATTTGTATTCGGTCGTAATACAAATACATGTATATTTATACAGTTACGGGGTTATCCTGAAATTCGTTTCAGGATCACTTTTGGAAGTTGCCAGCTTCCAGTTTTCTATCAGCCGTATTTAACATTCGGTTAAATACGGATTTATCTTTCCTTTGGATAAGTGTGGATGCTTCTAGAAGGTTCTAGAAGAGGTGATTAGGCTTTTGACTCACTTGTTCATTAATGGTGCTTTAATGGTGCATTTATTGTGTTCATACTTTGTGTTCACACTAGATATTTCTCTTATTGTCACCTTCCCTTCTCCTACACTCACCCCCCACCTCCTTATATGTGGTCGGCCCCCTCCTCTCTCTCATACACTTGATTGATTCATTTTGGTGAAAAGATTATGATAGTTTTGGGGTGTATGGAAATTTCATAGCTTATTTCATTCCATCACCCGAATTAATTGGCAACTTCATCAACCGTTCGTCCATGGTTTTGGACGAAACGAGACAAAGTATTCTACTCATTCTCTACATCAATCTTGGTCGTCTCTTTTAGCAAACTTGACGACCGAGTTGCCTCGGGTCAGAGGCGGGAGCCGGTTTAAAGAATCGTTGACGTGGTGCCACCTGGACGAGCAGATCGGAGATCGAAGAGATCGGAGCAGCCGCAACGGAGCGTGTGATGATGGTTAAAGAATGAAGGACTCGGATCGTTTGTTATAACCTTTCTACTCTCTTTACAGTTTGTTAGTTTAGCAATAATGGCAGATCCGGGTTATAGTATACGATAGCGCCAGTTAAAAGTTTTTGTTCCGCATTTGGCGTCAGTTTGACGGCCGGGGCGCTACCGTAGACTTACAGACGAGGCTGCTCCCCTTACAATAGAGCCTCCGGTGGCGGTTCTTGATCACGGAGCACTCTCTCCTTTGGTAGAGGCTCCTTTGGTGGTCGCCGCCCCAACGACTCTTCCTGAGGGCGGCCCAGAGGCCGGGATGGAGGTAGTCGGGACTACCCTCCCTTTGTTGGAGCCCGAAGTCACGGCGGATGCTGTTGAAGCTGCTATCCCACCAGCTCAGAATGGGAGGAGTGTCGAAGGTAACCCTTTATACTTTAGACTAGTAGTCTTTCTGTTACCTGAACTCTTTTGCCTTTAAAACTTTTTGTTCCGCATTTGGCGTCAGTTTGACGGCCGGGGCGCTACCGTAGACTTACAGTGGTATCAGAGACTCGCCATTTTGCTTTACTAACTTGTGCTAACGCGTTTAAAATATCGATCGGACCGAATATCAAAAACTACATTTTTCTGCACAAATGTTTCTGTCGATTTTAAACTTGGTCTAAATTTTTTTTGATGATCCCAGAAAATTGAGCAGGGTTTTTTAAGCACACAGTAGAAATACGGTCACGTGATCTCACTATAGCGCCGCGGAAACGCGGTCAAACCTAGGCTTTGACCGCGCATCCGCGACCATTATATAGGAACAATGCTCCATATTTCTTCAGTGTGCTTTAATTGGTAAATTGTGGTTTTTGGTATATATCTTTTGGGCCCAGATTTTGTTACTGTACAGCAGATGTACGTGGGACCCACTTCGTGATATTTAGTCGATCGAAATTTAAACATGTTAGTTTATAGTACTTACATTATATCTCCGACCGTGAATATCATTTGATCGGTAAACCGCGTCTGATTGCTATAGTTCTTTTAGACGGGTTTGCGAACGTGACATTCGCGTTGATGTTCTGTGTTGTGCTGTGATGTTGCGAATTTGTCGTGGTGGATAACGGTGTGCAATGGTAGTGAAGTTTGGATTTATTTGTACATTTGATATTGCGGGGCGAGCGTCCAACATGTGGACTGCCGTCACTGCCTGTTGTATAATATTCTTTTGGGGCACGACCGGGTTGAGGTCGATGTACACGTTGTACATATTTTTCATTTCTGTACTAGGTTTTACCCCGCGACGGAGTGCACGGATAGCCGGGTTCTGGAGGGCAACGGGTCCGCATCTCATGGCTTTGAGAGGCAGAGGGGCCTCACTCTAGAATTGGCAGACTATTCGCCGCACTCGTAGAGGGTACAGGTTGACCCAAGGAGGGGTGCTCAAGCTACCGGATTCCATGAAGTGCAGGGTAGTCCATTCACTTTGCTGTAGGGGGATGTCTCGCTTCAGGTTTTGGCGGGTAACTTGCCGCACCCGTAGGGGTCTAGGTTTCATTGCACAGGCGATCCACAAGACCAGGGGAACGTCGGGTTTCAGCAGCGGCTCTGTGAAACCCGGGGATCCCAGATTATTTGTATTGTTCTGTGATCCTTATTACTTTTCTGTAATGTTGCATATTATCACACCTGGAGCGATTATTGTATATTGGTTTATATACTATTAGATGTTGTATATGTTTTACACCCGCGCTAGTCCAGTCCCCGCTCTGTCGTTAGTTAAGTAACCTAACGGGTGATGACGGGACCCAGTGACGAATGCGGATGGCATATACGTACATTTTATTTTCATTCTTTTCTGGTGTGATTAATTGATGGGACTGCGTTGATTTTGATCAATGCAAAGGAAAACAAACCTATTTGGCAGTTGTTGGAACAAATTTAAAAAGTGTTATTAAAAAGACGTTTCCTTTTGTTTTGCATAGCGGTATTTAGTGGAATATCCTGCACCTCATTCGACGGGGCAAGGGCCGATATCCCTTCACCGGGACTGACCCTTTGGGCAGAAGTTTGCGTCAGGGTAATAACTTCACTATAGTCGATTACATGTTGCTTTGCATCGTGGTATTCAGTTGGAATATCCTGCACCTCATTCCACGAGGAAAGAACCGAGATCCCTTCACCGGGAGTGACCTCTTTAGCAAAGGTTTTCGCCACTATATTTTTATAAAAAGCTATCAGGTTCCTTCAGCGATATCAAGTTCGTTACGTTAAAGGTTTTTCGCCAAAAACCAGCCGTAGCCCTCCGTCATTTCTTTTGGGTATTCAGTAGTATTCAAGCTATGGATTTTAGCCAAAGTTAAGGCATAGTGTTTGGTAGCTGCTGGGTATTCATTTGTTGCATAGATAGATGAGTTAGTTTGGGACAGTCGTTCTGCCGATTGGCCAAAGTCAGGGGCATGTGCGGGTGTGTTCAAATTGACAAGATAGTGACGGGTAGAACTTGGCATGAGACTTATGACATTTTGACCAAAGCCAAGGTCATAAGAGCATGGGGCAAAAATCATATCGGGAGTTTCTAAAGAAACTGAAACTTGCCAAGCATGCGCATACCTTCTGGAGTGTGATAACATGAGTGGATTCCGTCACGTTATCATACGATGAGAGTTGGATCATGATTCCCACTGATGAGTTGGTTTACTCTTCGGGTGATCCCGATTGATTCTTCTTTCAGGTTTGGAGGAGAATTTGACAGTACAGTGGGAGGTTTCCGGATTAGATAAAGTGATAACCATTCTGATCAAGATTAGAGTTCACGCAGAGTGTTTCTTTTCTCTATCTCTCTTTGGCAGCAACCTTTGACCGACCCTAGACTATGACTCAGTGACCAAGTTGACCGAACCTTCTTAAAATACTGGCTTTTGGATTGTCTATGTTGTAAAAGTCATTGTCACTCCTTCTTTTACCCTTTGAATTTCTCAGAACACCCCGTATTGCTACGGACATCCACTTCCATTGGATAGATCCATCGTATGGTTATATACGAACTCGAAGGGACTTCTTCGAGGATGGATCCAGGTTCAGGAGAAATAGAATTGGTTTATTCAGTTGTCTTTTATTATCAACTTCTCTCAGGTTGCGAGGGCTCCTTGGTTTAGAAGAGTACACCTATTACGCTTATTGGATAGTCTTCTTCCAAACCATAAACAGGTGCCGAAAGGTAGGGAATGAAGAAAAACAATTAGCCTAAGTAGGGTGTACAGAAGGTAATATGTAAAGACAAAATAAAGGGATTAGAAATAAGGCAAAGTAAATTGCTACTGCTATCATTGTAACGTTTTGAAAATCGTTTCGGTGAAATTTCGAAAAATCGGTAAAATAAGGGGGTTTTCTGTAAAAAGTCAAAATATAAATATCTTTATTATAAAATTAAAAATACATATTCTAGCTATGAAATTACTAGTGTTTAATGTTTATTGAGCCACTGGTAAAATTTCTGGTTTTCTGAAAAAATTTCCGAATTTAATTATTTTTAATATTATTTTAAGCCGGTAAGAAAATACATTAAATTAGCGATAAATACAAATTTAAATGGGATAATTTTAATCTTTAAAATCATGTTAATTAAAATCTAGTTGTAATATAATTTTTTAGTATTTTATTTCAAGTTTTAATTGGTTTTTATTATGAAAACAAAAATATAATTTTTTGAAGTAAAACTTGCAAATATGGTATTGTGGGGGGTCTTTTTGCATAGAATTTTTTTGTAAAGTCTCTCACACTCACCCTCACTCCCCTTGGCCGGCCCCACACTATTGTATCAGCCCAAGAATTTTCTTTCCCTCTTTTTGACCTTAAATCATGTGAAGAAATGGTGTAAAAAGGGTTTTTTTTATATATATTAAAAGGGTAGGGGTATTATGGTAATTTGTGAGGGCATTGACCTTGGAATTTCCACAAAAATCCCCTCACCTCTCCCTCTCCTCTCCTCTGGCTGAAATTCTGCACCTAATTCCCCCCATTTCACCACCTTATCTCATCTCCAAAATCCTTCAAAAACTTCTTCAAAAATCAAGTAAAAGCTCACCGAAATCAAAATCCAACTCTTACCCATTTCTCATTTGCCTATCTAGCATAGATCTAGGGAACAAGATTTCAATTTGGGAGGCTATGGGTGCTTATGGATCTTCAAATGTTTTGGGTATAATTTCTAAATCTTTTGCTTAATTTTTTAGTTAATTCCTTAAAGCTAATTTATTTAAGTGTAAATTAGGTTTTTGTTGCAAGTTTGGAAATTCTAGAAAGGGATTGAATGCAAGTTAGGGTTTTGTGAAATTGGTGTATGGTTGTGTGTTGTAATTAGGCCCTTATGACATGTTAAAACAAAGTTTGTAGCTAGTTGTTAATTGTTAGTTTAAAAATTATGATAATTACGCTAATTTGCTAACTAGGTTTTTAAAATTGATTAAATAATTGGGTTTAAAAATGTAATTAGGTTTTTCATGATTTCATTAACATTATAAAGTGTAGTTTAATACTTTAGTTCATGGAAATCCAAGCTAAATTGTTGTTGTGCATTTTTGCTATAAAATTGTTAAAATTGGGTATATTGTAAACTAGAATTTTGGGGTTAATGAAATTTAATGAGATTAAATTGTGGAAATTATTTTTATGACTTATTTGAGATGTTTAATAAGTATTATGGCCACTAGATTTGTTTAAACGTCGGGTTTTGTACTAAAACGGGTAATATTTGCTTACTAGATTTTCGGAAAAATGGCTTTTAAAGTGAGTTTGGGGTTTTTGTGAATTTTAACCTATTTTATAGTATAATTAGTGCTTGTGATCGTGCAAATGAGTGTGTTTGGGTTTTTCTCGATGGTTTGGCGTTTGTACGCCGACGTCGAGGGTTTTTGGGTTGATTTATGAAAGCAGCCATAGGTTTTGACCTATATGGGATTCGTGTGTCGTTTTAGTCATGAGTCGGATTTTAATGCGATACGGTGCGTTATGATATGTAGGTACCCTTACGAAGATTTTGAGACGACAAGCAAGCGCGTGGCGACTTTGGCATCGGCGAACAAAGACCAGGTGAGTAGATTTATTTCTACGAGGAAAAGTCGGGTGGATGGCGTATAGCACCCCCGCAGTTCGTGGTGATGTATACGAATACGTATACACACATATATATCGATTATATATTGTTGAGTTTATTGGTTAAAGATAGATTTTATGTGTGATTGGATATGTTTAGTGTTGCGAGACCCTAGAGTAGAGGTTGCACCATATTTACACACACACACGCATACTTGCATATACTCTTCTTTCATATGTGCTTATATGGGGTTATATTGTTATGTGTTCACATGAGTATGGGACTATGTGTTCACATAATGGATTTGAGGATGATACTTGGGATTGAGATGAGTCGATGAGATTTGATTTGAGATTATAATATCGGTGATATGGCAGGATTCGTACTTGAGATATGTCCTGATGTTTATAGCGGATCTTTGGACGACGATACCATGTGAATAGTGATATGCATAGAATGGTTGAGTATGATATTAGCCCGTACCCAAATTTGGAGATGCCGTACGACGGATTTACGTACGAGCTATATATTGATGTTTGATCCGCACTCTTGACTTGGGATATCTTATTATAGATATGGTATCGGATATGATGTTATTGAGGCGGGATCACCGACTAATATATATACAGGTATGTATATGTATCGACTCAGATGTTAGGCGGTTTCCTTACCTGTAGTTCAGCTTGTTAGTTCAGACGTATAGTTTAGTGTAGTTATTAGACTAGATTGGACTCATACCTATTTCAAAACTAACGGATCGTGGGTATTTTAAAAGACAGGTCAAGAGATTTTATGGATATTTCAAAAGAAGTATCTTTTCTTAAAAACACCGTAGCCCTTATTTTCAAAACACCGCGATTCGTGTTATTTCAAAAGACACTACTGTTGACTTATAGTATCATTGTGTTTAGTATTCAGCTCCCGCTCATTATTGCTGTTCGCTTCGCATCGCATACTTATATTATAATTTCTTATTGCATTGTTGATATCATACTGTTCTGACACCAGCACCATTACCGATGATGCGTATGTACCACGTACACTTACTTGCCGGCTCACACACATCTTCATCGGTAATTGCCATGTCACGTACACCTTAGAAAATATTATTGCTTGACTTAGCTTGTTAGTTAGTAATTTGACATGATATTAGTGTACCTATCTTACATATGCCAGCTTAACATTGTAGTTATTACTTGTCACTTCATGCATACTGTTATTCATTGTTATGCCGCATTCATGGTTTTACATGCTATTGATGATTTGGATTAGGATTTCCATGAGATTTTCTGGATTTGGGCGGGGGAAACCGCAAAACTTATATAAACTGATTTCTCTCTTTTTAAATAAAAAGTGCGGTTTTTCCCATGATGTATGAGTCGTCCACCATGAGTTTGCTGAAGGATTTCGAGACCCGATTCGAGGAGTGGAGGAACCGTTTCGGGTACATGGTAGGCCCGGTGCGGTACCCCGGGGCAAGAGGATCGTGTTGTTGACGTTGAGCCTGGCAGGGGAGCACTACCGACCGGTGATTTTACCAGACGCGTCGGATATCCGGAGGATACCGTCGTGGTCTTGAGATTGATGGTAGGGCCGGTCTGGACTGACGGCGCCCTAGATAGTGAGATTGAGATATTGAGGTCCAGAGATTGCGACACAGAGATATCGAGATATTTGGATATTTGTTTTGTGTCGATACTAGGTACTGTTTATGCTGATTATATTATGATACCTCGTTTTAAAAAGATACAGAAATCTCACTAATTTATGAAAGCAGTTTTCTTCAGTACATGCATTCTGTTTCATGCATTCATACATCATCCATATAATATATTGCTACCTGAGGCACTGACACGGGCACATGGGATTACACTCGAGTTAGATTTGTACCCTAGCCTTTGTTATAGGCTGCATGTTATATATTTGAGGATATATTATGATCGTTGACCTAGGATTGCGTTGTTCATGCGGTTTCTGTTCGTAGATGTTTTTCTACTCACGAGTTGGCAACTCACCCCCGTTGTGCCACAGTTTCTTGTAGGTTTTGCCGTACAGGTTTCATTACGGCTTTGCTGGCACTGCTTCTTTCGGTGACTTTCTAGTAGGTGGGTTTATTGGTATCGTACCCATCATATTACTTTGTATAATATTATTCAGTTGTATCTAGTAAATTCCATCAACCAAACATGTATTTATTTCTGAGATAGAGACCAGTGATGCTATTCTTTCGACCTTAGAGTCGCGCATTGTATTTCTGTGGATTTCTTGTTGCTTTGAGTTTTGATCCTCGCCCTTGGCGTTGTATATTATATTGCTTGTGTGGTTGTGACCGTCGATTGACGAAGAGCTAGCTCCCACTTGGGGATGCCTATTATTGATTTCGTATACTATTTATGTTGTATCCCGTTTGGGGGCCAGTTTTTACAAAGGAGACTCTGCCGAAATTTTCAGTAAATATTTGATGTTTTTTTTAAAAACGTATAATTCGTCTTATGCTATTAAAACTACTTGATTTAAATTGGTTTTCCTTCACTCTACTACTTTTCTTGGTTTGGATTTCTGGATTTTCGGTTTACTTAGATTACGTACGCCTCGAGACGTTTCGTAGTTTAAGTGCCGGTCATGTTCCGTACTTTCGGGACGTGACAAAGTTGGTATCAGAGCGTTAGGTTTTACCTTCGGAGCGTAGGATGACCCTTGGTTGATGGAATAGGTGACTAAAGTAGAGTGACGTACCGTGGGTATGTTCCGCGGCATACTTACGACACGTCACTCCACTTAAGGAGCCTTAGGATGTACATTTCTTTGCTCAGTATTATATTCATTCCGATCTAGCCTCATCAGTACCAGTTATGGTTTTGCTGCCACGATTACGGGCAGGGAAAGCTACGGCTAGAGTTGCGGTCAGCACGAGCTCGTTACGAACGAGGACTGACCAGAGCATAATTCCGGCGACACACGATTGTAGAGATGTGTCTTTTGATTGTGCTTTCGCGCCACGAGCGTTGGATGGATCGCTGTATGAGATTACTTGGACATGCCGATCAGCACTAGAGGATTGAACCACTGACAGAGGCCAGCCAGATTTTGATGACCGTTGGTGTATTGCTTACTCTTGATGATTGAGGCACTGTTCAGCGTGCGGACGAGTGAGCCAGTTATTGCTGCGAACGATGAGATATCGCCCCAGATGTTGGAGCTATTGCAGTACGAGTTATACTAAGAGATGATAAAAGGTCGCTAGTCACCCGGGGATGAATGACTAAGACATGTGGTTCGTTCGCTACCCCGATGTGAGTTCATCAGATAGATTGATTCCAGCTAGAGACAACTTCACGCGGAGACGTTGAGAGTCGACAGAGACGATCGAATGTCAACAACCTATTATTCCAAGTTTAAAGTATTCGGAAAGACATGCAGACAATTCTATGGACCCTCTAGAAGAATGAAACCTTAACTCGACTTAATGACCGTGTGAAAGCCTTTGAACCTTAGGGTTTGCGGCAGTTCCGCGGTGCCATTAGTGAGGCTTGGGTTTGCCCTTCTACGGCTGGACCATCGATGCTGTGGTATGTACTTGATATTGTTAAACTGCACCCAAGATGTTGAGCTCTTGGGGGATTACGAGGTTTTGACGAATCGATCAAATGGTTCGACTTCATTAGTATGCCAGGTGGTGAAACGCATTCTTGGGAGACTCCAGATATGAGGATAGCCATTGGAGCTCAGTCCATGCAGCCACGACGAGATGAGCCCGAAGCAGTCGATATTAGAGAAAAGTGGAGTAAGAGATTCGTACGAGATCTTGATGAGACGACGTCCCACTCCGCCGACATCAGAGATGCGATACGCATGACGAGGCATTGTACTTGGTTACCTTCCAGAAGGAGTCGCGATGAGTATGCAGCCGTTCCGGAACAAGAAACAGATATAGTAAAGGACGATGACTTCCGGACAGTTCGGCAGAGACGAGATTTAGGATAGGTCTCGACAGGACCTTTCTGGAATGAATTACGAGAAGACTAGGACCCAGGAGTGGTCATGTTGTGCACGCCGGCAGGCCAGGGTTCAGGATCGTCGACGAGACATGCTATGAGTGACCACGACAGTTGGCCAGAGGTTCTTAGAAGAAGTGCTTGAGCAGGGACTATCCCGCCATATTTGATTTCGGTATTTTGGGCGATCTATTCGCATGATTGATTTTGATGATTGAGTTTCGTGATATTTGTTTTCATGGACCATGGTTGCACCTACTCGGTATTTACGATTTTTGCACAGTCGTTACACTTGAGATAGTTTCCGTGCCATGGTTTCTTATGCTTGTGATCATATGGATTTCATACAGTGGAGTTGATTTGTGAGTATGTACGCATACGATTTGGTTTCTGCACTCTGTATAGTTCATATATGCTTGCAGTGCAGTGATACGCATTTTGTGTACTTAGGTGCACTGGACTTCGATTTCGATTGTGATGCTCCATATTGGTTTTGTGCACCTTGTGCACCTGATTGGATTTTGCGCATGTTCGGCGCTTGATATTGGATTTCATGATTTCGTGCATGATAGATGCACCTGCCTTGGATTTTCGCGCAAGTTGAGCGCATGTTTTGAGATGTGATTTTGGTGCACACAAGATGCACTAAATCGAGCTTTTTCGTGCATGTCACATGCACCTGATTTTACTGTCAGGCACATACGTTGCCTACGACAGATGCTTTGTACACACCCGATGCACTTAGATATTGTTTCTGTGCACATGTATGGCACCACATTCATGGATTTTGATTTCCGTGCACACCAGACGCACGTAGTATTCATACGCGTATTTTGGGATTGATTTTTTTTTATAGAGCAGTACGTTTTTATAATATTTGCTATGTGTTTTCGTATTGAACTGGACTAGTCAGAGGACAGTACCTGAATGTATGCATGCAATGATAGCTATCGAAGGGAATTCCAAAAAGCGAGCTATAGTCTCAGTATTTACCTACGTGTCTGATATGACACGAAATGTTTAAAACAAGGAGACCCTTCTAAATTGTTTCCAAAATTGCGGAACGTACATATTAAATAAAGGATATATATATATATGTAGTTATTTTCTTACAATAGACGTCCGCCACTGTGCAGTGCTGCGAGCATCGCACAGCGATTTGAAGAAGATTTGGCATGCATTGCTTCGAGATGTTTTAATGATGTATATCATATTGATTTTCATTTTGGATTTAGACATTGTGTCTTCACCATGACTCCGATGATTGCGGGATGCTTGACGGAGTTTTGATTTTGAGTTATATGCATATTTTTTATGCGCATGCGCTGCGCTATGACTTGTTTTATGTATTTATGATTTCGGAGCCCCGACGACTTGATGGTTTCGCTGAAATGTTTTAGTATTTGGGGAGAGTTCTAATTTAAATTCGGGGACCGAATTTCTTTAAGGGGGAAAGATTGTAACGTTTTGAAAATCGTTTCGGTGAAATTTCGAAAAATCGGTAAAATAAGGGGGTTTTCTGTAAAAAGTCAAAATATAAATATCTTTATTATAAAATTAAAAATACATATTCTAGCTATGAAATTACTAGTGTTTAATGTTTATTGAGCCACTGGTAAAATTTCTGGTTTTCTGAAAAATTTTCCGAATTTAATTATTTTTAATATTATTTTAAGCCGGTAAGAAAATACATTAAATTAGAGATAAATACAAATTTAAATGGGATAATTTTAATCTTTAAAATCATGTTAATTAAAATCTAGTTGTAATATAATTTTTTAGTATTTTATTTCAAGTTTTAATTGGTTTTTATTATGGAAAACAAAAATATAATTTTTTGAACTAAAACTTGCAAATATGGTATTGTGGGGGGTCTTTTTGCATAGAATTTTTTTGTAAAGTCTCTCACACTCACCCTCACTCTCCTTGGCCGGCCCCACACTATTGTATCAGCCCAAGAATTTTCTTTCCCACTTTTTGACCTTAAATCATGTGAAGAAATGGTGTAAAAAGGGTTTTTTTATATATATTAAAAGGGTAGGGGTATTATGGTAATTTGTGAGGGAATTGACCTTGGAATTTCCACACAAATCCCCTCACCTCTCCCTCTCCTCTCCTCTGGCTGAAATTCTGCACCTAATTCCCCCCATTTCACCACCTTATCTCATCTCCAAAATCCTTCAAAAACTTCTTCAAAAATCAAGTAAAAGCTCACCGAAATCAAAATCCAACTCTTACCCATTTCTCATTTGCCTATCTAGCATGGATTTAGGGAACAAGATTTCAATTTGGGAGGCTATGAGTGCTTATGCATCTTCAAATGTTTTGGGTATAATTTATAAATATTTTGCTTAATTTGTTAGTTAATTCCTTAAAGCTAATTTATTTAAGTGTAAATTAGGCTTTTGTTGCAAGTTTGGAAATTCTAGAAAGGGATTGAATGCAAGTTAGGGTTTTGTGAAATTGGTGTATGGTTGTGTGTTATAATTAGACCCTTATGACATGTTAAAACAAAGTTTGTAGCTAGTTGTTAATTGTTAGTTTAAAAATTATGATAATTACGCTAATTTGCTAACTAGGTTTTTAAAATTGGTTAAATAATTGGGTTTAAAAATGTAATTAGGTTTTTCATGACTTCATTAATATTATAAAGTGTAGTTTAATACTTTAGTTCATGGAAATCCAAGCTAAATTGTTGTTGTGCATTTTTGCTATAAAATTGTTAAAATTGGGTATATTGTAAACTAGAATTTTGGGGTTAATGAAATTTAATGAGATTAAATTGTGGAAATTATTTTTATGACTTATTTGAGATGTTTAATAAGTATTATGGCCGCTTGATTTGTTTAAACGTCGGGTTTTGTACTAAAACGGGTAATATTTGCTTACTAGATTTTCGGAAAAATGGCTTTTAAAGTGAGTTTGGGGTTTTTGTGAATTTTAACCTATTTTATAGTATAATTAATGCTTGTGATCGTGCAAATGAGTGTGTTTGGGTTTTTCTCGATGGTTTGGCGTTTGTACGCCGACGTCGAGGGTTTTTGGGTTGATTTATGAAAGCAGCCATAGGTTTTGACCTATATGGGATTCGTGTGTCGTTTTAGTCATGAGTCGGATTTTAATGCGTTACGGTGAGTTATGATATGTAGGTACCCTTACGAAGATTTCTAGATGACAAGCAAGCGCGTGGCGACGTCGGTACCGGCGAGCGAGGACTAGGTGAGTAGATTTATATCTACGGGGAGAAGTCGGGTGGATGGCGTATAGCACCCCCGCAGTTCGTGGTGATGTATAAGAATACGTATACACACATATATATCGATTATATATTTTTGAGTTTATTGGTTAAAGATAGATTTTATGTGTGATTGGATATGTTTAGTGTTGCGAGGCCCTAGAGTAAAGGTTGCACCATATTTACACACACACACCCATACTTGCATACACTCTTCTTTCATATGTGCTTATATAGGGTTATATTGTTATGTGTTCACATGGGTATGGGACTATGTGTTCACATAATGGATTTGAGGATGATACTTGGGATTGAGATGAGTCGATGAGATTTGATTTGAGATTATGATATCGGTGATATGGAAGGATTCGTACTTGAGATATGTCCTGATGTTTATAGCGGATCTTTGGACGACGATACCATGTGAATAGTGATATGCATAGAATGGTTGAGTATGATATTGGCCTGTACCCAGATTTGGGGATGCCGTACGACGGATTTACGTACGAGCTATATATTGATGTTTGATCCGCACTCTTGACTTGGGATATCTTATTATAGATATGGTATCGGATATGATGTTATTGAGGCGGGATCACCGACTAATATATATACAGGTATGTATATGTATCGACTCAGATGTTAGGCGGTTTCCTTACCTGTAGTTCAGCTTATTAGTTCAGCCTATTAGTTCAGACGTATAGTTTAGTGTAGTTATTTGACTAGATTAGACCCATTCCTATTTCAAAACTAACGGATCGTGGGTATTTTAAAAGACAGGTCAAGGGATTCTACGGATATTTCAAAAGAAGTATCTTTTCTTAAAAACACTGTAGCCCTTATTTTCAAAACACCGCGATTCGTGTTATTTCAAAAGGCACTACTGTTGACTTATAGTATCATTGTGTTTAGTATTCAGCTCCCGCTCATTATTGTTGTTCGCTCCGCATCGCATACTTATATTATAATTTCTTATTGCATTGTTGATATCATACTGTTAGGACACCAGCACCATTACCGATGATGCGTATGTACCACGTACACTTACTTGCCGGCTCACACACATCTTCATCGGTAATTGCCATGTCACGTACACCTTAGAAAATATTATTGCTTGACTTAGCTTGTTAGTTAGTAATTTGACATGATATTAGTGTACCTGCCTTACATATGCCAGCTTAACATTGTAGTTATTACTTGTCTCTTCATGCATACTGTTATTCATTGTTATGCCGCATTCATGGTTTTACATGCTATTGATGATTTGGATTAGGATTTCCATGAGATTTTCTGGATTTGGGCGGGGGAAACCGCAAAACTTATATAAACTGATTTCTCTCTTTTTAAATAAAAAGTGCGGTTTTTCCCATGATGTATGAGTCGTCCACCATGAGTTTGCTGATGGATTTCGAGACCCGATTCGAGGAGTGGAGGAACCGTTTCGGGTACATGGTGGGCCCGGTGCAGTACCCCGGGGCAAGAGGATCGTGTTGTTGACGTTGAGCCTGGCAGGGGAGCACTACCGACCGATGATTTTACCAGACGCGTCGGATATCCGGAGGATACCGTCGTGGTCTTGAGATTGATGGTAGGGGCCGGTCTGGACTGACGGCGCCCTAGATAGTGAGATTGAGATATTGAGGTGCAGAGATTGCGACACAGAGATATCGAGATATTTGGATATTTGTTTTGTGTCGATGCTAGGCACTGTTTATGCTGATTATATTATGATACCTCGTTTTAAAAAGATACAGAGATCTCACTAATTTATGAAAGCAGTTTTCTTCAGTACATGCATTCTGTTTCATGCATTCATACATCATCCATATAATATATTGCTACGTGAGGCACTGACACGGGCACATGGGATTACACTCGAGTTAGATATGTACCCTAGCCTTTGTTATAGGCTGCATGTTATATATTTGAGGATACATTATGATCGTTGACCTAGGATTGCGTTGTTCATGCGGTTTCTGTTCGTAGATGTTTTTCTACTCACGAGTTGGCAACTCACCCCCGTTGTGCCACAGTTTCTTGTAGGTTTTGCCGTACAGGTTTCATTATGACTTTGCTGGCACTGCTTCTTTCGGTGACTTGCTAGTAGGTGGGTTGATTGGTATCGTACCCATCATATTACTTTGTATAATATTATTCAGTTGTATCTAGTAAATTCCATCAACCAAACATGTATTTTTTTCTGAGATAGAGACCGGTGATGTTATTCTTTCGACCTTAGAGTCGCGCATTGTATTTCTGTAGATTTCTTGTTGCTTTGAGTTTTGATCCTCGCCCTTGGCGTTGTATATTATATTGCTTGTGTGGTTGTGACCGTCGATCGACGAAGAGCTAGCTCCCGCTTGGGGATGCCTTTTATTGATTTCGTATACTATTCATGTTGTATCCCGTTTGGGGGCCAGTTTTTACAAAGAAGACTCTGCCGAAATTTTCAGTAAATATTTGATTTTTTTTTAAAAACGTATAATTCGGCTTATGCTATTAAAACTACTTGATTTAAATTGGTTTTCCTTCACTCTACTACTTTTCTTGGTTTGGATTTCTGGGTTTTCGGTTTACTTAGATTACGTACGCCTCGAGACGTTTCGTAGTTTAAGTGCCGGTCATGTTCCGTACTTTCGGGGCGTGACAATCATTCACGACCAAACCGCGTACTTCATCGCCACTCCTATTTCACCTTTAAAAGAATAAGGTATTATTCAGTTGTCTTTTATCATCACCTTCTCTCAAGATACGAGTACTCCTTGGTTTAGGAGGGTACACCTATTATGCTTACTGGATAGTCTTCTTCCAAACCATAGGCTGGTGCCAAACGGTAAGGAAGGAAGAAAACAATTTAGCCTAACGATGGTGTGCAGAAGGTAACGACTAAAGAAAAATAAAGGGATTTGGAGAGAAGGCAAAGAAATATACGGTTAAAGTCATGAATTGGATTATGGAAGAGAAATTACTAGGAATACCAGGATACCCCTACGAAACATTTTCATGTTTCAGTGCATTGTTAAAAGAAAACTGCTTTCCCGATTAGATATTTACTCCAAGGGTATCTATTTACCAGGTTTCATTCTCATGTCTGTATGGTTTTACAGATGATGAGTGGGAGTAAGTTATTGGGAATAAGGTGGTTATCCTCATTATATCGGAATTCGTTGTAATTGGTGATATTTGAGGAAATCGCCAGGGTACAGTTCTCCACCTACGACGCACAGGTTTTGAGTTGTTCAAACTCAGCGGACTTATACAGAGTATTGTATGTTGTCCAAGTGTCCATCAGGACAAAGGGATGGGTCCTCGTACTATGTTCTGTTTACTTATGACTTCTTTAGTTTTTAGACAAGTGTTTCGTAGAAATACAAGGTCTAAGTTTTGAGAAGTTGCGGGTATAAGAATAAAGTAAAGAACCAGGTATCACAAGTATCAGTATTCTTCAAAGAGATCGAAGATGTAGATTCTTGTGATTGGTATTCAGATGATAGTAATGGTTTTGAGAAACTTGTTTCTCTTTCAGGTTGCTCATAATTGGATGGATTCCTAAGTTGAGTAATGATGATTAGCCTTTTTCCATTAAGTTGATATGCACTGGAGACAGCTGCATGATTTGAATCTGGTTCCAATTAAATAAGTGCCAAAGTTTCTATATTGGATATAGAATGGTTCATACCTTAAAAGATGTTAAGGTATGGGGAGTTGTCCAGCTTATGCTTAAAACCAGACTCTGGTTAACTCATGGCACGTTTCTGTAATGGCTGTTTGTGGGTTGACCCTGGCTATGACGAGGGTTGATTTTCTACCATCTGGAAGATCAATAGTGATATTGTTCTTGACTCGCCACAGTTTTAGTAAAATGGATTTTTTCAGAAAACAGTAGTGGGAGTATGGTAGAACTGGAAGTGATTCCAGAACCGCGAACGATTACGGAAAATTTAATAGGACCTATATATTCAATCAGGTTTGACATTCCATTAGCCACTCCGCAGATATGGTGGGTAACCTCAGACACCTGAGAGGTGCTTCGGTAGCCTCAAGGACGGTGACAGGGAGGTTCTTGCTTACCCAGACTTGACACTACTGTTGTTCCAGACTATGAGACCCGGCAGGAGGTTAAGTATAGCGTCGTTCTAAACTAGCTTTAGAAAGTGCACGTATATATTATTCTGCCAGAGGGTTGTCGTAGTCAGTGGGAGCAGCGGAAGCATAGTGGGCAAGATGCTTATGTCTATTTATAGACTTGAGCAGTTATAGCGGAGATAGATCATCTAATTTTGATGTGAAAGCCATGGTTTGACTTCATCAAAATAGGGGATGGATCTGTTGAGAAGGTAGTAGGGTGTGATGTCATGGTATTTGGATGACATACACAGAGTAGGAAGTAAAATTCCTATACTACGATCGGTTGTACTATGGTCGTCACACAGTTGTTTCTCCAGACAGGATATGGATATAATATCAGATATTCTGGTTTCTAGATCTATGGTTTTAGATCTGGATTTGGGTAGTTTTCCAATGTGGGTACTTTGACAGTATTCTAATGGTTTTTAGAATAGATGACTCCTGGCATAGTGGTGTACCTGCAGGTGATGGAGTTACCCTCTCTAAAGGTGTCTTACAGACTAAAGGGGAGAGGGATGTGCATGATTGGCAGATCACTTGCTTAGGCAATTGAGTCAATCGTGAGATGTCAAGTACCACACCAAATGTTGTTTTTGCACTAGATGCAATAAGTTTGTATTAATCCAATCCTGGAGAAACATAAGGAAGAAGTTTTAGAACATAAGTACATGTTCTACGGATTTGATGACGGCAGGCTCCTTCGGGAGACGGTTATCATTCCAGGCATCAAAGGTGACATGGATGACAGAGTGATTGTCAGAGTTATAGTTTTCCCTCTGACGAGGGACAGTATTATGGACAGGTGGTCCAAGAGGATACTGTGGGAGACTTGGTGCAGGATACTGATTAGGTTCAGTGATCGATACAGTCTAAGAAGTTTGGATGGAGTTCATTTATGAACTAGGTCCCATCAGATATCCAGACATATTCTAAGACAGGTATTACTCAATTCGGGAGATGGCTTTCTCCGCGAACTTGAGATTAAGAGAGATATAGAAAGAAACATCTAGGCGGATCCACTCACTAAGGTTATTTCTCGAACACAATAGTTTTACAAACGGGCTTTGTGAAACTGATTAGTAGAGGAGTTGGATGTTCGATTTCACATGGGCTGTGAGTAGTCGACATCGCAATAATTAGACTTGAGTGCAAGTAGGAGATTGTTGGAGATAGTGCCCTCAGAATCAATTATTTGATCGCAGGCGCGTGATTGCAATGATTGTGGAGGACCTATACCGGTAGGACAGTCTTACTCGAGATGATAATATGCTATCTGGTTTGCCTTTATCAGTTGTGTACAGGTTCAGGTGACAGATCACTGTTACACTTTGATAGAGCCCTTAGGATCTTTCTTTACTACCAACAGTATGATGGCGATCATATACGTGAGAGTTGGGTGGTTTATAAGCATATCCTTAATTGTGGTTCCTAGTCGTGGGAGTTTCGAGACAGGGCATCGATACTCCGGAGTAGAGTAGTGTATACAGTCGAGACCCCGATGAGGGGAGGTGGCCGGTCTCAGAAGCCACTGGTGAAAGTTGGATCACCTAAGATGTATACAGGTGCTCATTGGGTTATGAGTACACCGGACATGACTCGCCGGGAATCTGCTAGTTGGTATTATACATATCGTCAGATAGCAGTTCCCTGGTGACATGTGTACAGGTTAGTTCATCGACCTGAGGTCGTCATTTGTCTTGTGTGAGTTCCCACTGTGCTTTGATTTCTATCCTACCATGGCTCAAAGGAGTCATGCAAACAGGTAGTTTTTGGGTACAGTCCCGAGCCACATGGAGGCACGTGAGCGGATCGGCAGGGGATTCGTCTCTCCCGGTATTGGGGGTGAGATCGTGCTGTGTCTAGGAAAGCCATTACACAAAGCCCACGGCCATGGCAGGAGATTTACTGGTAGGTACTCCAGTAGTATCTCAGGGTGTTATTGGGCTTCACTCCGACACGACTTATACTGCTATTGGGGGTCTGACGTTACTAGCCCCCTAGGTAGATATGTGATACTCATAGACGAACGGACCGGACTGTATATACATTGTCACTGTTAGGCTCTGTAGGGTTTCCGGATGAGTTCGCTCATCGGCCTCCCTTGAGGTCAGTCCATGGGCAGCCATTACGCACAGCTAGTGCCGCTGACGGCTTGTGGTTAAACCCACTGCCAGGGTACTGACGAGTCATTAGAGTCCCCCACAGACAGTTTCCCAAGTTCGGGCGAAACGTTGTAGAGGCCATATGGTTTTATGGCAGGGTTCGGAAAATGCACGTGCGTTTACGCATGTGTCATTTTTCGGGCAGATAATACTGGTGGGCTTTGGTTTAAGCCGGATCCGTGTATTATATTGAGTAGATATAATATCTTTGTCTCAGTTGCATTTGTATTCGGTCGTAATACAAATACGGGTATATTTATACAGTTACGGGGTTATCCTGAAATTCGTTTCAGGATCACTTTTGGAAGTTGTCAGTTTCCAGTTTTCTATCAGCCGTATATAACATTCGGTTAAATAAGGATTTATCTTTCCTTTGGATAAGTGTGGATGCTTCTAGAAGGTTCTAGAAGAGGTGATTAGGCTTGTGACTCACTTGTTCATTAATGGTGCATTTATTGTGTTCATACTTTTTGTTCACACTAGATATTACTCTTATTGTCACCTCCCCCTCTCCTACACTCACCCACACCTCCTTATATGTGGCCGGCCCCCTCCTCTCTCTCATACACATGATTGATTCATTTTGGTGAAAAGATTATGATAGTTTTGGGGTGTATGGAAATTTCATAGCTTATTTCATTCCATCACCCGAATTAATTGGCAGCTTCCTCAACCGTTCGTCAATGGCTTTGGACGAAGCGAGACAAAGTATTCTACTCATTCTCTACATCAATCTTGGTCGTCTCTTTTAGCAAACTTGACGACCGAGTTGCCTCGGGTCAGAGGCGGGAGCCCGTTTAAAGAATCATTGACGTGGTGCCACCTGGACGAGCAGATCGGAGATCGAAGAGATCGGAGCAGCCGCAACGGAGCGTGGGATGATGGTTAAAGAACGAAGGACTCGGATCGTTCGGTATAACCTTTCTACTCTCTTTACAGTTTGTTAGTTTAGCAATAATGGCAGATCCGGGTTATAGTATACGATAGCGCCAGTTAAATGTTTTTGTTCCGCATTTGGCGTCAGTTTGACGGCCGGGGCGCTACCGTAGACTTACAGATGAGGCTGCACCCTTTACAATAGAGCCTCCGGTGACGGTTCTTGATCACGGAGCACTCGCTCCTTTGGTAGAGGCTCCTTTGGTAGTCATCGCCCCAACGACTCTTCCTGAGGGCGGCCCAGAGGCCGGGATAGAGGTAGTCGGGACTACCCTCCCTTTGTTGGAGCCCGAAGTCACGGCGGATGCCGTTGAAGCTGCTATCCCACCAGCTCAGAATGGGAGGAGTGTCGAAGGTAACCCTTTATACTTTATACTAGTAGTCTTTCTATTACCTGAACTCTTTTGCCTTTTCAGAATGGCGTGGGCTGGCGGCCTCTATTGCCGATCTGTCTCCTCGGCAATCCTTCCAGCGCCTGCTGGAGATGGCCGCTCCGCAGGCGATTTCTCCTCAACGCATCGTCCTCTCGTCTGGGCAAGATTAGTGTCGCTCACCTTCTTTTTATAGCATTGTTGTTACCTTGCGGAATAACATTGATGTTCTTTGCAGTTCTGGAGGCTGATGACGAGGTTGAGGTCCTCGAAGGGCCAGGGGAACCTTCAGCCCCTTCTTGCATGACTGTGGGTAAGTGACATCTCAATATGGTCCTACTTGTTCCTTTGCTTAAGAGTTTCATTGACACACATTTTTTTAACAGCCCTGCCAGCTCCCACAGCACTAGAATCGCGTATCGCCATTCCGCCCGGCCCTTATGCTCTACGAGCTTCAAAACGCTTGGCCTAATTAAGCCTTGTCTCCCTATCATCTATGATCGAGGAGCTCCGTGCTGGCAGCGCAATTACAGCTGAAGCATTTGCTGCTGAAGATAATGGTTCTCTTCCTTTTCTTCGACCTACCATAGCGAGGCAGTGGTGCGAGTCTGGGTGGAGTTCTGTCAGCAGGTAGAGGCTTTCTTGCACGCACTAGAGTATTCCCGCCTTTCCTCGGAGGCTGTGGCTGCAAAGGCGGGCTTGCGGGGGCTGATAGAGCAGTGCACGGCGAACATGGTGTCGTACGAGAAGAGGCTCGGCCGCAAATTCTCGGAGAGGGGGCTAGCCTCTAAGGCACTGAGCGAGCTCCAAATCAGCCTTACAGCCAAAGCTAATAAAGCGTATGAACTCTGGCGAGTGCTTCAAGAGTCTATCAAAGAGGTGGTGGCCCTTGATAAAGCTGCCGTGTTCACTCGCGAAAGGGTTGAGGCTCACATGGCTACCGAGAAAGAGCTCGAAGGTCGGCTTGCCTCGTATCAGGCCCAGCAGGCTCAGGCAGAGGCCCGTCTTCTGGCGATACTGAATCATGAGGCTGTGACCCAGCAAAAGAAGGATGAGCTAGTGAAATTGCTAAACTGCCTGCCGGCTTGAAGACTTGTATCTTTTCCTTTCTTTTTGTACATACTCCTGAATGAGAGTATATTCTTTTTGTTTTTTCATGAATTATACTTTGTATCCATTTTGGTTTATGAACAAAGACATATTTTTCTTCTTAATGGTGTGTTTCTTTTCATCGGATGTGTTATGCGGATAGTCTATCTTGATCTCTTTGCAGGACAACGATGGCTTAGGATTCAGGGTTAAAATCTGCCTCCTAAAGACTTTTGAGCTTTATGAGCCGTGAGGGTCTCACAAAGAGTTTTTTCTCCCTACAGGTCGAGAGGATCCCGTAGGTGTAAGTTCTCCTTAAGAATCGTGAGGATTCTTAAGCGGGTTTTCCCTTGAAAGTCATAAGGATCTCACAAGAGAATTTGCTTCCTTACGGGTCGCGAGGACCCGCAAGTGCTGGGTGCGGTTGCCCTTATCCGTATTTCACGGGGTCAGGGGTTGCTTTAGGATTTTTTTCAAGGTACCATAGTTTAAAGAAATCGCGGTCGAGGTTAAGGACATCATAGTCCGCGGGTTTAAGGACTCCACAGTCCAATGTTAGTTTTAAGACATCACGGTCAAGGTTAAGGACATCATAGTCTGTGGATTTAAGGACTCCACCGTCCGATGTTAGTTTTAAGACATCACGGTCAAGGTTAAGGACATCATAGTCCGTGGATTTAAGGACTCCACAGTCCGATGTTAGTTTTAAGACATCACGGTCAAGGTTAAGGACATCATAGTCCGTGGATTTAAGGACTCCACAGTCCGATGTTAGTTTTAAGACATCACGGTCAAGGTTAAGGACATCATAGTCCATGGATTTAAGGACTCCACAGTCCAATGTTAGTTTTAAGACATCACGGTCAAGGTTAAGGACATCATAGTCCGTGGATTTAAGTATTCCACAGTCCGATGTGTGGTTACTAGGACCCGTCACCTCTTTGAAGACGTTGAGGAATTACAACGACAAATATCAAAGGAGTGAAGGGATGTACCCTTGAACCAAGGTGAAATCATTCTAGAATCATCATGGTTGATCGTTAGTTTTAAGAAATTACGGTCGAGGTTAAGGACATCATAGTCCGTGGATTTTAAGGACTCCACAGTCCGATGTTTGCTCCGGATGCTTCATATGGGTTCACTGCCGTGCTTGGCGAGGACCAGGCTCCTCTCTGTATGCTTTACACGGGTTCATTGCCGTGCTCTGCGAGGACCAGGATCCGCTCTGGACGTTTTCCACGGGGTCAAAGAGTGCGTTATCCGCGTTCCACGTGACCAGGAATTTTGCTCTGGATGCTTCCCATGGGTTCACTGCCGTGTTCGGAGAGGACCAGGATCCGCTCTGGACGTTTTCTACGGGGTCAAAGAGTGACGTTATCCGCGTTCCATATGGCCAGGAATTTTGCTCTGGATGCTTCCCATGGGTTCAATGCCATGTTCGGCGAGGACCAGGCTCCGCTCTGGACGTTTTCCACGGGGTCAAACAGTGACGTTATCCGCGTTCCACGTGACCAGGAATTTTGCTCTAGATGCTTCACACGTCACTGCCATGTTCTGCGAGGACTAGGCTCTGCTCTGGATGCTTCACATGGGTTCACTTCCATGCTCTGCGAGGACCAGGCTCCGCTCTAGACGTTTTCCACGGGGTCAAAGAGTGACGTTATCCGCGTTCCACGTAGCCAGGAATTTTGCACTAGATGCTTCATACGGGTTCACTGCCGTGTTCGGCGAGGACTAGGCTCCACTCTGGATGCTTCACACGGGTTCACTGCCATGCTCGGTGAGGACCAGGCTCCGCTCAGGACGTTTTCCACGGGGTCAACGAGTGACGTTATCCGCGTTCCACGTGACCAGGAATTTTGCTCTGGATGCTTCCCACGGGTTCACTGCCGTGTTCGGCGAGGACCAGGCTCTGCTCTGGACGTTTTCCACGGGATCAAATAGTGATGTTATCCGCGTTCCACGTAGCCTGGAATTTTGCACTAGATGATTCACACGGGTTCACTGCCGTGTTCGGCGAGGACTAGGCTCCGCTCTGGATGCTTCACACGGGTTCACTGCCATGCTCTGCGAGGACCAGGATCCGCTCTGGACGTTTTCCACAGGGTCAAAGAGTGACGTTATCCGCGTTCCACGTACCCAGGAATTTTGCTCATTATATCCGCTTTTCACGGAGTTGGGATTTGACTCTCGGTGATCTGTACACCGCCGAGTCATGGAACTAGGAGTTTTCGTTGTTCCTCTTTGCTCGAGGTTGTATTTGCCGCAATGAGACGAATGTTGAGACGATCTCTAGGTTATTTGTGGCCCGTCCAGATTTGGCTTCTTCTTCTGATGAAACCTGAGGGGGAGGAGTATGATTCCTTCTTCGTTTGCGCCCCTGGATTGTATACAGGGATTGATGTAACTTCACCTGTAGGGCATAAATTTCATTTTTATTTTATTTCTTTTTCCACGATGCTCTATCATTTCAGCTTTTATATCGCGAAGGTCGCGATTGCCCCATCATTTCGGCTATTTTTCGCGGTGCCCAATCATTTCGGCTATTTATTTTATTTTTCCTCGCTGCTTTTTATTGCGAGTTGCCCAATCATTTCGGCTATTTTTCATGCATACATTTTTACTTGCTGCTTTTTATTGCAAGTTGCCCCATCATTTCGGCTATTTCGTATGCATGTGTGTCTTGCTGGCTTTTCGCCGCAAGCTTTGGATTAGACACCAATTTTGGCATCAGCACCGCTACGACTGGGATATTGCCAGGAGCGAATCATCATTTGCCTCTGTCGATGTCACACAAGGTGGCTTAGTAAACAGGGTTAGGGTCCTGTCGATTAAGGCTTTTGACTTCATGAGCCGTAAGGGTCTCACAAAGGTATTTCTCCCTACAAGTCGTGAGGATATCGTAGGTGTGTTTTCACCTTAGGAATCATGAGGATTCCTAAGTGCATGTTCCCCTGTAAGTCGTAAGGATCTTACAAAAGGGTTTTCTCCTTATAAGTCGAGAGGACTCACAAGGGTTGTTTACCGTGCGAACATATCCCCGGTCACGGATGGGACTCGGTTAGGGAAATGTTTATTCACGCCTGTGGATTGTATACAAGGGTCAGTATTGAGCCACTTGTAGGGCAATATCGAAGTTTGTGGGGGTTGCTTAAGAACAGGTTCAGGTCTCTGTAACTTAATACTTTCAAGTCTTATGAGCCGTGAGGATCCCATAAGAGAGTTCTCCCTACGAGTCGTGAGGATCTCGCAAGTGTAATTTCTCCTTAAGAATCGTGAGGATTCCTAAGTGTGTTTCTCCCTTGTGAGTCGTAAGGATCTCACGCAGGTGGTTTCTCCTTACAAGGTCGAGAGGACCCAGCAAGTTTCTTTCAACGAGGTTGCGCCCTTTCGGGTTTTCACAAACACTCGCCGGTAGCCCTGCTGTTTTTACTCACGGAGCCTTTTCGGGTTTTCATCCGTGCCCATTTTGCTTATGGACATACCGTTTTTTTTGTTTTTTTTTATTTTTTCTAACGAGGTTGCGCCCTTTCAGGTTTTCACAAACACTCGCCGGTAGCCCTGCTGTTTTTACTCATGGAGCCCTTTCGGGTTTTCATCCGTGTCCATTTTGCTTATGGTCATACCGTTTTTTTATTATTTATTTTATTTTCTCTTTTTTTCGTCTTTGGGATGTTCCAATCCACCGTAGTTTATCGACATCCCGGTCAACAGCTAGTTTTAGGACGTAATGGTCCGTCATTAGTTTAAGGACGTTTCGGTCCGTTGTTAGTTTAAGGACGTTTCGGTCCGCTGTTAGTTTAAGGACGTTTCGTTCCGCTGTTAGTTTAAGGACGTTTCGGTCCGTTGTTAGTTTAAGGATGTTTCGGTCCGTTGTTGAAGAAGGCTGGTTACTACTTATAGAGTTTAGGCTTAGGAAGATAGCGAATGGACATAGTCGTCGTCATCTATCATTGACCTAGGCCGCAACTCGTTACGCGTAGTACTTCTTGAGGAAGCGGCCATTTATCGATCTGAAAGGTCTTTCGCCATGCATATCAATGAGTAGAGAGGCTCCACCCTGGTAAACCTTGTCTATGATGTACGGGCCTTCATAGTTCGGCTCGAATTTTCCCCGCTTGGCACGATTGGGGATCATAGGTCTTTTGACCACTAGCACGAGTTCGCCTTGGCGGAATGTCCTCGGCCTGGTCAATCTTTCATATGAGCGCGTCATCTTTGCTTTATAAGCCTCCAGATTTTGTTGCGCTATGAGCCGGGTTTCATCAAGGGCATCAAGCTCCTCAAGCCGAAGGTGAGCGTTTTCTTCGTCCGTCAGCTCGTAATGGACTGCCACTCGTAGAGAAGGTAATTCTATCTCGAGGGGGAGTACTGCTTCTGTACCGAATACCAACGCATACGGCGTTGTGTTCGTGGCCGTCTTGAACGTAGTTCGATATGCCCAGAGAGCTTCTTTCAGTCTCTCGTGCCAGTCCTTCTTATTTCGGGACACCGTCTTCTTCACGATCTTCGTCAAGGTCTTGTTGAAAGCCTCAGCTAGACCATTAGCTCGGGGATTATAAACTGAGGAATATCTCCAGTCTATGTTGTGTTGTTGCGCGAAGCAGCTGATC
Source organism: Agapanthus africanus (assembly GCA_030015575.1). Taxonomy (NCBI): domain Eukaryota; kingdom Viridiplantae; phylum Streptophyta; class Magnoliopsida; order Asparagales; family Amaryllidaceae; genus Agapanthus; species Agapanthus africanus. Next base: position 221,129,526 of record JASDDO010000022.1, read on the forward strand.
TTGTGGCTTCTGTAGGCCGGCCCGTTATCGGAGATGATCCGTCGTGGAGTTCCAAACCGATAAATGATGTGCGTCTTGAAGAAATGGAGGATATTCTCCGTCTTTACTTCTCTCAGCGGTACTGCTTCTGCCCAATTGGAAAAGTAGTCAGTTGTCGCCAGGATGAATCGATGTCCCCTGGATGATGCTGGTTCAATTGGGCCGATTACGTCAGTTCCCCACATTTCGAATGGCCAACTGGCCACTGTTGGGTGTAGAGGATTTGGATGTTGGTGGATAAAGTCCCCATGAATCTGGCATGAGTGGCACTGCTTCGCATATTCGAGGCAATCCTGGATCATTGTAGGCCAATAGTAGCCCATTCGTTTAATCTTCAACTTCATCTTCGGGCCCGCTTGGTGAGAACCGCAGAGTCCGTCATGAACTTTCTGAACGACTCTTTTCGCTTCATCAAGTCCCAGGCATCTCAACCACAGAGAATTAAACGACCTCTTGTACAGAGTATCATTGACGAAGGCGAAAGACAAAGCTCGTTTCATAAGCTGATGTCTTGAGGCCGCATCTTCAGGGGTTAGAAGAGACTTGAAGTAGTCTATAAAGACTTCTCTCCAATCCTCAGCCTTTTCCTGGTCTTTTATTTTCATAGCCATTTGCTCAGTCACTCCCTTTTCTTCAGATGATTCCGGAGATATTTATGCTGGGCAAGTACCCGACGGCTTTGTACCACGATTCTTACGTCATCGAGGTTTTCGTCGGCTAGCTCCTTAGCGAGCTTGGCCAACGCATCCGCTTTGCTATTTTCTGCACACGGTATGCTTTCCTGGGTGTAGGAAGGAATTTGGGTCAACAGTTGCTGCACCTTTTCGCCTTATTTCACCAGCTCTGGTTTGCACGTTTGGTAGTCGCCGTTTACTTGACTGACGACCAGCTGGGAGTCTCCGTATATGAGGAGGTTTTCAATTCCCATGTTGATGGCGATCTCAAGACCCGCTATCAAGGCTTCGTATTCGGCTTCATTGTTTGTCCTCGGCTCTGTTAAGGAGAAAGCAAAGCGCATTATCCCTCCTTGTGTAATTACGAAGATGAGGCCTACCCCTGAATTGATTATAGACATGTTTTGTCTGCGCTTCTTCATGGAGGATGCTCCATCGAAGTAAAGTTCCCACCGGGTACCACTTCCGTCGATCGCGTCAAATGCATGTTCATCTGGAAGTTCGCAATTCAAGGGAGAATCGGCCGGTATCGGATGCTCAGCGAGGAAGACGGCGATGGCCTGGCCTTTCACCGCCTTAAGAGGCTGATAAGTTATTGAGAACTCCATCAAGAGCAAGGCCCATTAAGCGAGTGTTGGATATAGTGCCCTCTAAGTCAATTATTGGATCGCAGGTACGTGATTGCAATGATTGAGGGAGGACCTATACCGATAAAACAGTCTTACTCGAGATGATAGTGTGCTATCTGGTTTGTCTTTATCATCATGATAGAGCCCATAGGATTCTTGTTTGACTACCAGCAGTATGATGGCGATCATATATGTGGGAGCTGGGGTCTATAAGCACATCCTTAAAGTGTCCCTAGTCGTGGGAGTTTCGAGACAGGGCATCGATACTCCAGAGTAGACTAGTGTATACAGTCGAGACCCCGACGAGGGGCGGTGGCCGGTCTCACAAGCCACTGGTGTCAGTTGGATCACCTAAGATGCATACAGGTGCTCATTGGGTTATGAGTACACCGGACAGGACTCGCCGGGAACATGCTAGTTGGTATTATACATATCGTCCGATAGCAATTCCCTGGTGACATGTGTACGGGTTAGTTCATCGACCTGAGGTCGTCATTTGTCTCGTGTGAGTTCCCACTGTGCTTTGATTTATACCCTACCACGGGTCAAAGGAGTCGTGCAAACAGGTATATTTTGGGTACAGTCCCGAGCCACATTGGAGGCAAGTGAGCGGATCTTCGGGGATTCGTCTCTCCCGGTATTGGGGGTGAGATCGCGCTGTGTTTAGGAGAGCCATTACACGAAATCCCTGGCCAGGGTAATCGAGATATACTGGTAGGTATACCAGTAGAATCTCAGGGTGTTCTGGGCTGCTCTCTGACACGACTTATATCGTTATTGGGGGTCTGACGTTTACCGGTCCCCTAGGCCGTATATGCGATACTCATAGACGAATGTTCCGGACTGTACAGATATTGTCACTATCAGGCTCAGTAGGGTTTATAGATGAGTTCGCTCGTCAGCTTCCCTTCCAATCAATACATAGGCAAAACGTTACGTACAGCTTGTACCTCTGACGTGCTAATGGTTATACCCAGTTCCAGTGTACTGATAAGTCATTAGAGTCCCCCACAGACACTTTCCCAAGTTCGGGCGAAACGTTGTAGATGCCGTATGATTTTATGGCAGGGTTCGGATAAAGCACGTGCGTTTTCGCACGTGTTATTTTTCGGGCAGATAATACTGGTAGGCTTTAGTTTAAGCTGGATCCCAGTATTATACTGTGTAGATATGATATCTTTGTCTCAGTTGCATTTGTATTCGGTCGTAATACAAATGCGGGTATGTTTATACCGATACGGGGTTATCCTGAAATTCGTTTCGGGATGATTTTTGGAAGTTGCCAGTTTTCAGTTTTCTATTGCCCGTCTTTTAACATTCGGTTAAAGACGGATTTATCTTTTCTTGAGATGAGTGTGGATGCTTCTAGAAGGTTCTAGAAGTGGTGAGGTGTTATGTGACTCATTAGTGTAATTAATGATTCATTTAATGCAAGGATGTGTTGGTTTATGTTCATTGGTTTGCATTAATTGTTCTTTGTGACTCATGCTTTTCATTCATGGTTATGATAAGCTTCAAGTTTATTATCACCTTCCTTCCTTGCTCCTACACTCACCCCCTTTCCTACATATGATGGCCGGCCACTCTTTGTGAGGGGTTGATTGATTTTGATTAAAAAGACTATGGTTTTGAGTGTATGGAAATTTGATAACTCATTTCTCATTCCATTTCATCTCGAGTGGCAACTTCTTTTAACCGTTCGTCCACAGCCTTGGACGTAACGAGACAAACTATTCTACTCATTCTCTACTTCATCTTGGTCGTCTCTTTTGGCAAACTTGACGATCGAGTTGCCTCGGTTCAGAGGCGGGAGCCCGTTTAAAGATCCGTCGACGTGGTGCCACCTGGACGACGAGACCGGAGATCGAGCAAGTTCGGATCAGTTGCAACATAGCGAGGTATGATGGTTGAAGGCCGAAGGACTCGGATCATTCGGTATAACAATTCTACCCTCTTTACAATTTATTAGTTTAGCTTTAATGGACGATCCGGGATAAAGTACGCGATAGCGCCAGTCGTAAAAGTTTTGTTCCGCATATTGGCGTCTGTTTGACGGCCGGGACGCTGCCGCGGACTTACAGTGGTATCAGAGACTAACCATTAAGCTATACTAACTTGTGCTAACGCGTTTAAAAGATCGATCGGACCGAATATCAGAAACCGCAAAAATCCATATTCTGAGTTTCTGTTGATTTTAAACAGTGTCTAAAAATAATTCTACATATCACAGAAAATTCAGCAGGGTTTTCTAAGCTCACCGTCAAAATTTGGTCATGTGATCTCACAAGACCGCCGCGGAATCGCGGTCAAACCTAGGGTTTGACCGCGCTTCCGCGGCCATTCTGTGAGATCTGTGCTCCAAATTTTCACAGTGGCTTTTTGACTGGAAATTGGGGTTTTTGGTATATATCTTTTGGGCCCAGATTTTGTTACTGTACAGCAGATGTTTGTGGGGCCCACTTCATGATATTTAGTCGATCGAAATTTAAACATGTTAGATTACAGTACTTTCATTATATCTCCGACCGGGAATGTCATTTGATCGGTAAACCGCGTCTGATTGCTATAGTTCTTTTAGACGGGTTTGCGAACGTGACATTCGCGTTGATGTTCTGTGTTGTGCTGTGATGTTCCGGATTTGTCGTGATGGATAGCAGTGTGCAATGGTAGTGCTGTTCGAATTTATTTGTACATTTTTTATTGCGGGGCGAGCGTCCAACATGTAGACTGTCGTCACTGCCTAATTGTATATTATTCTTTTTGGGGCACGACCAGGTTGCGGTCGATGTACCTGTTGTACTTTTTTTTATTTCTGTACTAGGTTTACCCCGCGGTGGGGTGCACGAATAGCCGGGTTCTGGAGGGCAACAGGTCCGTATCTCATGGCTTTGAGAGGCAAAGGGACCTCAATCTAGAGTTGGCAGACTATTCGCAGCACTCGTATGGGGTACATGTTGACCCAAGAAGGGGTGCTCAATTTACCGGATTCCGTGAAGTGCCGGGTGTTCCATTCACTATGTTGTGGGGAGCACCTCGCTTCAGGTTTTGGCGGGTAACTTGCCGCACCCATAGGGGTCTAGGTTTCATTGCACAGGCTATCCATACGACCAGGGGAACGTCGGGTTTCAGCAGCGGCTCTGTGAAACTCAGGATCCCAGATTATCTGTATTGTTCTGTGATGCTTATTACTTTTCTGTAATGTTGCTTATTATCACGCCTGGAGCGATTATTGTATATTAGTATATATACTATTAGATGTTGTATATGTTTTACACCGCGCTAGTCCAGTCCCCGCTCTGTCGTTAGTTAAGTAACCTAACGGGTGATGACGGGACCCAGTGACGAATGCGGATGGCATATACGTACATTTTATTTTCGTTCTTTTCTGGTGTGATTGATTGATGGGAATGCATTGATTCTTTTCAATGCAAGGATAAAACAAACCTATATTTGATGTTGTTGGAGCAAATTTTAAAATTATTACAAAGATGTTTCCTTTTGTTTTGCATAGCGGTATTCAGTTGGAATATCCTGCACCTCATTCCACGAAGAAAGAGTCGAGATCCCTTCACCGGGAGTGACTTCTTTAGCAAAAGGTTTTCGCTACTATATATTTTTATAAAGCTATCAGGTTCCTTCAACGAGATCGGGTTTATTACGTTAAAGGTTTTTCGCCAAAAACCAGCCGTAATCCTCCGTCGTTTCTTATGGATGGTCAGTAGTATTCAAGCTATGTTTGTTGGCCTACGTCAAGACATAGTGTTTGGTAGCTGCTGGGTATTCATTTGTTGCATAGATAGATGCATTAGTTTAAGTCAGACGTACACATTGTTGGCCTACGTCAAGGGCATGTACGATGACTTAAGTTGATCAGGACAACGACGGGTAGAACTTGACATGTTGATTATGATTTGGTGGCCTACGTCAAGGTCATAAGAGCATGGGATAAAAATTACATCGGGAGTTTCAAACATACAAGAAACTTGCCAGACTTGCGCATACCTTCTGGAGTGTGTTAACTTGAGTGGCTTCCATCAAGTTATCATACGATGATAGTTGGATCCCGATTCTTACTGATGAGTTAGTTTACTCTTCGGGTGACCCCGACTAATTCTTCTTTTAGGTTTGGAGGAGAATTTGAGATTACAGTGGGAGGTTTCCTAATTAGATAAAGTGATAACCATTCTGATTTAGGCTAGAGTGCACGCAGAGTGTTTCTTTTCTCTCTCTCTCTCTCTTTGGCAGCGACTTTTGACCGACCCTAGACTATGACTCAGTGACCAAGTTGACCGAACCTTCTTAATATACTGGCTTTTGGATTGTCTAAAGTTGCATAAGTCATTGCCGCTTTTTCTTTTACCCTTTGTATTTCTCAGAACACCCCGTATTACTACGGATATCCACTTCTATTGGATAGATCCATCGTATGGTTATATACGAACTCGAAGGGACTTCTTCGAGGATGGATCCAGGTTCAGGAGAAATAGAATTGGTTTATTCGGTTGTCTTTTATTATCACCTTCTCTCAGGTTGCGAGGGCTCCTTAGTTTAGGAGAGTACACCCATTACGCTTATTAGATATTCTTATTCCGAACCATAGGCAGGTGCCGAAAGGTAGGGAATGAAGAAAACCAATTAGCCTAAGTGGGGTGTGCAGAAGGTAATATATAAAGACAAGATAAAGGGATTAGAAAAAGGGCAAAGTAAATTGCAACTGTTATCATTCACGACCAAACCGCGTACTTTATCGCCACTCCTACTGTAGGGTTCCTAGGCACGCTAAGGAGGTCTCACAAGGCATCAACCATGCCAATTTCAAAAATTCTAGGTGCCGAGAAACCCGACTACGGATCGTTGGCTAGAAATCTAGGCGAAAATGAAATCTAGTTAACAACTTAACAAAAAGGAAACGGAAATACAACCTTTGTAGATCCGGTGCTCCACCTCCATAGCTCCGCAACGAATTCCCCTCGCTGTCCTAGTGAATTCCCGGGCTCTAGCGTCGGCTTCGTCGGAGAAATGGCGAGCTAGGTCGTCGATGTCCATGCCGAAGATGATCTACGTCGAGGCCTCGCTAGATCAAGCTCCACCTTCACCAAGCCATGAAAACTTATGAAGGAAACACCATATACTACTTGGCAAGAGGTAGAGGATGAAGAAATAGGAAGTGGGTAGACTTTAGATTTGGATTTCTCACTAGTTTTCATCACTTGCCATTGGAGTAGCAAGCTTTCTTCATGGAAGAAGAAGATGAAGAAGAAGAAGAAGATGTGATAAGTTATTTTAAAAAAGAAAATAAAAAGAATAATTATCATAACTTCAACCATGGTTTAGTGTAGAGATTTAACCAAGGTTTAGATGAGTGGTTAGGGTTAAAGAAGAGACAAGAATGGTAGACTTGTTCAAAGCATCAAGAAGCTTCAAAGAAAAAACAAACTAAGCCACCATTTCTTTTTCTCTTTATCTTTTCCAAAACAATAATAAATGGATAAATAAATAAGAGAAAAGAAACCCTAACCATTCACTAAACATGGTTTAATCTTTACACAAACCCAAAATAGCAAGTATGATCAAACATGATACAATCTTGTGCACAAAAGTATATCACATATACAACTTGCACAATTCAAGTGAGAAAATCCTTTTAAAGTGAACCAATACTAGTTAATGCAAAGTAATATATCAAATATATATAATTATGCATTAAATCATTAAATCAACACTTGATTTAACGATCCGGTCATATCGCATATAACCGACTAGTATCCAATGTATCGGCTTATCGAATCAATCCATGATTCGATAACTAGGTTATATCGCATATAACTAATCGATACATTCATCACGAGAATATAATACGGTATCATATACACGCATTATTCTCGGTCCCGCACATATCTCATATGCGCTCCTATTTCGTTTCGCTTGAGCCAGGAAACCTCTGTGTAGGACTCTAAAGACTCGTCAATACGCCGGCAGCAGATGATGATCATATCAAACACCCACAAGCCGCAAGCGGTCTGCTAAACGTAACGGCCACCCGGGTATTGAGCGATCAGAAGATCGACGAGCAAGCCCGCTCACACTCCTATGAATCCAACCAGTAACACTACCGTACAGTCCGGTCTCGTCGTCTGATATGTCGCATATCTTGCCTAGGGGTAGTAAACGTCAGACCCCAATAGCTCGATAAGTCGTGTCGATATGAGGTCTATAACAATTCGAGAAACTATTGGTAACACTTACCAGTAAATCTCAGCAACCCTGGCCAGGGATTTCCTGTTATAGCCAATCGAACACAGCGCAACATCAACCCCCTATACCGGGAGAGACGAATCCCCTCCTATCGCTCATTGCCTCCATGTGACTCGGGACTGTACCCAAAAACCACCGTTTTGCACGCCCTCTTGGACGTGGTAAGATGGAAATCAAAGCACAGTGGGAACCACACAAGACTCTATGACGATCTCGGGTCAACAGACTACTCTGTACCAGTGTCACCAGAGAACTGCCATCTGACGTAAGGTATAATACCATCCGGGAGTTCTCGGCGAGTCCGTCCAGTGTACCCAGTCTCTACTGAGCACCCGTATATCATCTCTGATGTCAAACACCGATGGATATGGGATCATCCATCGCCCATCTGTATGGGTCGAGAAGGTACACGCTAGTCTACTCTGGTATATCGATGCCCCGTCTCGATACACCCACGACTAGGGACTTTGAAGGATGTACTTATGGACTACCATGTCCCCACTAGTATGATCCGCATCATAGTCCAGGTAGTCAAGTACACATCCTAAGGGCTTTACCAACATGTAACAGAGAGACAATCAATGTACACGTTAAGGTAAAGAGTAACAAGATAGCATATTATCATGTCGAGCAAGAAAGTCCTCCCTATATATGTCCCAGCATCCACTACAATATGTATCCTATGTACAGTAATGGCCTCTAGGGCATACATATAACTAACAATCTCCCACTTGCACTAGGGCCATCTGTAGCAGTGGTTGTAGTATCTCATACTCAACCATCCCATAAAAGTCTCTCTCTGGGAATAGGCCTTCGTGAGTGGATCCACCGTGTTATCCTCTGAGTCTTCTCTCCTAGCCTTGATCATCCTGGAGATCAACCATCTCCATGATCAGGTGATACTGCCATAGAATATGTCTGGATCACTGATGGGACGGACGTTCGTTGGCATAAGCCACAACTCCATTGTCTCACAATGGTAGGAACGTAGTTCTTCTCATGAACAAATATGCATCCAGACTGCCTCTTTGGTAGCATCTTAAGTAGAGATGTATCCTGCCTTTATCGTATAGTATGTCACGGTATCTAGCTTGGAACTCTTCCAACATACCGTCCCTTTACTGAGGGTAAAGACAATGCCTGTGACTGACATTCAGTCGTCTTTATCACCCTGAAACACTTCCAGTGATTTCCCCAGGATCAATTGATACCATCTCACTACGACTAGTGAGTATCCTAACATCCAATTAGATCTATCTCATAGATCCAAAATCCAGGATTTAGGAGTTATCACTTTGATCCTATGTGGAGAATCATTGTGATAAGCGGAGATTGATCGAGCGTAGCATAGAAAACTCCTTCCCTATCAAGAGTATGTCATCCACGTACTCTACGAGGATCGTCACCATACTCCCTACTACCTTTTTATTTATACAAGGTTCATCTACCATTTTGATGATGTCAAACTGTTTGACTAACTCATCAAAACAGATGTTCCAACTCCGCGATACCTGCTTTATCAGATAAAACATCTTGCACGCGTTTCCGCTGCTCCCACTGTTTACGAAGCCCTCTGGCTGTGTACTTATAGACGTCCTCTTCCAAAACATCATTTTAGAAGAGCTGTGTAACGCCTTGAAAAGTCGTTTTGGTGTTTTCCTGAAAATCGGTGAAAATTCGGTATTTTTCCGAAAACCGTCTTTTTTGTTATTTTGCAGTTTAGGACTAATTATACCTAAAATGGATAGGTAATTGCTTGTTTTTAGTAGCTAATGAGTTACTTATGAAATTCTGGTCGTTTAAAAATTTTCCCTAATTTTTCAATTTTTAATATTATTTTAAGCCGGTAAGAAAATACATTAAATTAGCGATAAATACAAATTTAAATGGGCTAAATTTAAGCTATAAAATAATGATAATAAAAATCTAGTTGTAACATAAATTTTTAGTAATTTATTTTGATTTTTAACTAATTTTTATTATAGAAAACGAAATTTATTGAATTTAAGCTTAAACTTGCAATTTTTGACTTGTAGGGGGGTCTTTTTGCATAAAAATTCTTTTGTAAAACCCCTCCCTCTCTTCCCTCAGCCCTAGGCCGGCCCATTTCCTGCAACCCAAGAAAAAAAAGTGCTTGCCTCTTTGACTTCATTTTTGTGTAGAAAAGAGGTGTTTTTTTAAGGATTTTGGATTTTTTTATTAGGTATGGGTCTTTACTTGTTTGGTGTGGGTTGACCATGACTTTCCCACACCCCACACCACTTCCCCACTCCCTCCTCAGCTCAGAAATCCTGCACCAATAGCCCAAATATTTTCCCCATTTCTTCTTCTCTTTTGCTTCATTTTCATCTCAAAAATTCAACAAAATCCACAATTTCCTTCACAAATTCAACACAAAACCATATTCCATCTCTTCTCCAACCTAATTTGGTTCAAATCAAGGAGAAAGGTGGTATCTTTGGAGGCAAATTGTTCTTTCTAGATCTCTAGTTGAGGTATAAATTCTTCCTAATTAAATTCATTTGGTTAATTCCTTTAATTTAGTTGTTTTAGTGTTAATTTTAGTGCTATTTGCATACTAGTTTTTTTGTAAAGTTTGTGATTTGAAATTAATTTAGGGTTTAGAACACCATTAAGAGATTAATTAAGCTATTTTGTTATCTAGTTATTTTGTTAGCTTAATCTAAGTGGTTAACTTGCTAATTGGGCTAAAATCTAGTGTTAAATTAAGGTTTTTCATGTATAGTTTGGTTTAAGTTTGCTAATTACCAAAATTCAAGAAAGGTTTTGTTTATGGAAATTAAGTTTTTAAGCATTGCTAATGGTTTAAAATTAGTGTAATGGCTAGCTAGTGGGTTAGTTTGGATTGTTGTGTTGGATTGTGTTAATTTTGTCGCTAATTGTCGATGTTTGCACCAAATTTGCAAACTTCTAGATTACTAGGTTTTTAATATATTATTGTGGCGAATTAATTGCGATATCTTGATGATATTGTTGGCGTATCCTATGACATTTAGGATGCGTGAGTGCGGATTTTTGAGTAATCGGGTTTTAGTTTTGCCGGGCGACCAAATCGGCGATTTTTGCAGTTTTTGCGATTTTCGCGTGTGTTCCGCGCACCTTGTGCACGTTGTACCTAGCTTGTGAACGTTAGTATTTTCGTTTGGGTTTTGCGTCGTTCTTGATATGTAACCTTATGTTTGGAATTGATGTAAATTCCAGGTTCGGCCGCGGAGATGTCAGACGCAGCTCGAAAGGGGAAAGCGGTGATCGGACGTGACTAGCTAGGGATTTCTGTGAGTAGATGTAACATCTACGGGGAACTATCGTTGGATGGCGCAAGCCGCCCGATAGTTTTAGTAACTTAAAAGATTCTTAGTGATGTTAGTAATTAGGGGTGTAATACTTGTATGATTATTTGCCACATTCATGCCCTATATTGACATACATATACGAAACCATTTTATAGGACACCTGCACCATTGCCAGGGTTTTTATATGCAGCACGAGCACTATTCATGCTTACACACACACCCTGGTAATTGCCATGCCACCACACTGGATAACCTTTAAATTGAAACCTTTTACTATAATTGATACTTAAACTCGCGCTATTTCTTTAATTCCTTAAAATGAAATCGTAGGATTGCTATTCATGTGCATGTACCTCATCATATTATTTGTTCATGCTTAGTCTATTAATCACGCATCGCAACTTGATTATTGATATCATATGCATTCATTATCATTGACATATGCACTTATGAGGATTTCTTAAGATTTTATGATATTTCTGGATTTCGGGGGAAAGCTGCAAAATTTCTAAACTTATTATGTTTTTAAAATATATAATTGCGGTTTTCTAGTGATGTAAAGTGTCGTCCACTATGAGTTTGCTGTGGTTTTCGAGATCCGTGTCGAGGAGTGGAGGAACCGTCACGGGTACATGGTGGGCCCGGTATGGTACCCCGGGGCAAGATGAATGTGGTGTTGATGTTGAGCCTGGCAGGGGACGAATTTCCTACCGGTGACTGTTTGGCACGGCGGATATCCAGAGGATACCGACCGTGGCTGCGAGATGATGAGATTTTGATTTTGAGCTGGGTCGGCCGGATGGCTGAGGCCAGAGACACTATGACTTGGATATATGAGATTTGTGATAGTTTTGAGGTGTCGTTGCTGGACACAGGTTCTTGTTGATTCTATTGGTATTGTGCTGCTATTTCAAAAGAGATTCTTAAAGGGAAAAACATGATTTCTTATACTTACACATTCAGATCACGAGTTGATTCGCATTGCATTCATACCTGCTAGTATATTCATATTGCATACCTACCTGCCATTATGTCCTGCCATACCTGTATTATAGATGCTAGGATGCTTGTGTGCATGCATTCGATAGCCTGTGTAGATGTTATTTATTACTCACGAGTTGGCAACTCACCCCCGTTGTGCCGCAGCCTTTTTCAGGTCCGCTCCGTCAGTACAGTAGCGGCGGGCGCACTTGCTTCTTTTGCCTGGACTCGAGGTTTTGCTCTTAGGTGGGTTATATCATTATTTTTGTACCACCTTGTATATTCTTTGTATCTAGTGTACTCCATCTACTGTTTCTATCAGTATTGTTGTATATTGACCTAGAGATGAGACTGTGAGGTTTGTAGACTTTTATGCTGTATTTTGGGGTCGAGCTCACTTGAGTCGACGTGCTGTTTTCTCATGCTCCTTTTTTATTATTTTGCATGTTGTTGTTTTAAATTGCGTGGGATTTGTGACCGCCTTGTGGCGAAGAGCTAGCTCCCGCTTGGGGATGCCTTATTTGTTGGATTCATTTATATTCTTGTTGTACCCATTTTGGGGGCCAGTATTTACAAAGGAGACTCTGCCGAAATTTTCGGAAAAATTTGCATTGTTTTTAAAAAAGGTTTTTATGTGACTTATTGATAAACTCGTTTTCAATTGATTGGGTTCTCTTCACTCTTTTGCTTATTTGGTTTTGGTTTCTGGGGTTTGGCTTACTTATTTTACGGACGCCTTGAGACGTTTCGTAAACTTAAGTGCCAGTCACGTTCCGTACCCTGCGGGTCGTGACAAGCTGTCATGATACCCAACCACCAGATATCGTAGTCATGGTATGTAGCCGTGGCAAGTAGGATCTGGATGGACTTAAGCATAGCTACTTGAAAAAGGTTTCATCATAATCCACGCCTGGTAAATGATGCAAACTTTTAACAAGCCTAGCTTTGAAAGTCTCAACTTTTCCATGTACACCAAGTAATCTTCTCAAGATATACTTGCTCCTGATGGGGATTTAACCCTTCAGATATAGCAACTAAAGTCCATACTTTGTTGGTGTATAAGGTTCCATCTCAGATCGCTAAACATCCAGCCATTCTTACAGAGTCTCACTCCTGATGGCCAGCTCGAAGCTAGTTGGGTCATCATCTCATGATGTAATCCTCGCTCCCACTGTCATAGAGAAACAGAAGTATCTCTCAGGTGGGTGAGGAACCCTACTAGATCGGCGGAGAGGCTGAGGTTCGTTGGTATCTACTGAATCCTTTGGTTCTATCAAATCATCAGCTGCAGTCTGTATAGCTAGAACATTTCCAGTTCTACATAACAGATCTTGCCTCGAGCTTGTCCGGATTTTGTTTTTCAGACATAGGCCGGACAACCCCAAATCTTAACTAACTTAAGATATGGGCCCTTCCCTTTCCATATCACATATGAAGTGGTAGGCAACTGATTTGATCGGAACCCTATTCAATAGGTATGCAACTTCTCAAGTGCATAACACCCAATAGGAAAAAGGTAACTCAGTAGTACTCATCATAGAGCACACCATATCAAATAGAGTGTATCTGCTCCGCCCCGATATACCATCGTGCTATGGTGTATACAGAGGAGTAATTCTGAGAGAGAATCTCATTCTTAGAATAGTCCAGGAATCCCGTGCTTTAGTATTCTCCTCCTTGATCACATCAAAGGACATAATACTTATACCCGTATTTTGGTTCTCTACTTCTAACTTATATTCTGTGAATATCTCAAAAGGTTCGGACTTGTGTTTCAACAGGAACATATGTCTGAATCTTGAGAGATTATCAGAGAATGTAATGAAGTATAAAGAACCGGTCTTGGTATGTGTAGACAGGGGACCTACATACATCAACATGTATTATCCCAAAAGTTTACCAACTCTTTCTCTGTTTCCAATAAACAGAGCTATGGTCATCTTATCTTTGTGACATGACTGGCGAGTTTCATAAGATGTAAATTCAAACTGATTTAAATATACATCTAAATGCAACTTCAGCCAGTCAGGTCGCATTGATCTGACCTAGTCTACAATACCTCAAGAAGGATTCGTTCATTTCTGAACTCTTCCTCTTGTGTGTGTTCCATATACTAAGAACTGTAGTTTGATTTAGAACATTAATGCTTTTAGATAACGTGCCTGAACCGATCAACTTTTGATATAGGAAATGTTCAAAACATTATCCAACAATACAAAATTTTATCGTTTCTTTACTAATAAAGAAACATATATGATTTTGTATATCAGGTTCGGTATCTAATAACATTCGTTCAGAATCAATGTATTCTGGTAATACAGGGTGACAGTGACCAACAGACTTGGCTGCAACACTTGCCCCGTTTTCTGTCTCATGAAACTTATCACCCGTTCTCAGTTTTTCTACCCTTTTGTAGCCCTATGTAACAGATTACATATCTGGGATCCTGATCCGGTATCATATACCAAGGACGCGGAGGATACTGAGAAACAGTTCTTTGTAATGAACACACCCGAAGATGATGCATCAGCATGCACTCTCTTCGTTTGGGCGGCACGGGAAATCTGGTATTCCCCAATTTCCTGCCCGGTCTTATAACAATTATAAGTTGGAGCGGGACCAACGTTCCCCAGCTCAGTATAACAAGCGGGTTCGGTCAATAATCCGTTTTATTATCTTGATTAAGGCGTGACATGGTCGCTACCAGGAGAGAGAGAGAAGAAAACACTCAGCGTGCGCTCTGCAAGAATAGATTGGTTATTATTTTATCTAATCAGGATGGCTCCCACTGCTTTTTATCAAATCTTCCTTCAAACCCTAAAAGGAAAGACTAGCCGGGATTAATTACACACAACAAGTTCGCCAATCTTTCAGCCAGGCCAGTGTCGGTACTTTGAGGGAGGTCCCCCGTACTTTCGCACGAACCTAATTAATGTAAACCTCGTTTTCCCAGAGGCGTAACCCCGTTGACACCTTTCTAGACACCTACTTGATCGGCTAATTGTAATGTGTAAAACTCTCCCAGGAGTAACAATTACTCGCAGCGGGTATCGGGATCCAACTATCTCATAGAAGGTATGCAATCTCATTGCAAATTTCAACACTTGAAATTCCCGATAATATTTTGCCCCCAGCACCCTATGACCTTGACGGAGGTCAACAAACCATAGGCTACTAGTCAAGTTCAACCCGTCATTTCTTGATCGAATTAAACCCACCCGCACGACCCTTGACGGAGGTCAACAAGGCCGCACGACTACCCTAATCCAATCTGCATCATATGCATAAGAAGATAAATACTAGTTAGCTACCGCACACTACGCCTTGACGGAGGTCAACAAACGTAGCACGAATACTAAATAGGACTTATCTGAAATGACGGAGGGCTACGACAGGTTTTTCTAAAAACCTATTGCGTAATGAACTTGATATCGTTGTAGGATCAAATGAATTTTGAAATGGAGTGCTTTTGAGGCTTTTCTAGTTTTGCTAAAGGAGTCACTCCCGGTGAAGGGATCGTCGGTCCTTTCCTCGTCGAATGAGGTGCGGGATATATCATATATATCACTGTGCAAAGCAAAAACACTTAAAAGCTATCAAAAGACAAACCGAGTGTGTAGCATTTGCCAGTTATTGCTAAAGGAGTCACTCCCGGTGAAGGGATCTCGGTCCTTTCCTTATCGAATAAGGTGCAGGATATATCATATATACCGCTGTGCAAAGCAAGAACTGTAGCTACCTGTTTTATTTTGAAATTCGATTCTATAACATCTTAGGTTTCTTTTATTTCATTAATCTCATTAATGAATTCCCATCATTTAAGTACCTAAACATCACAGATAAATACGACGTACACTTATGCCATCCGCATTCGCCTCGATGTCCCCTCGTGCACCGTTAGGTTATGTAACTAACGGCAGAGCCGGGCAGGGCTAGCTCGGGTGTAAAACATAAGTAACGTCTATATAATATATCATATATACTATATACTGTATCTATCACAGAACATCACATGATCACATCACAGATATCGCAGCAGAAGAAACATATGAAATATTGGATATACTAGGACGTCCGTGTTTTCAATACGAGCCAGTATAAAACACGGATTCCACGGTCGTGATGAATAGCCAAACCCACACCCCTAGACCCTTACGAGAGCGGCAAGCAACCCTACCAATTCTGGAGTTAGAAGACCCGGACTCGACTCCTCGAGTTGGTCTCCCACTGGACTCCAGAACCCGGTTACTTTTGCCCTCCTCCTTGGGTCTATCCTAGTGCGGAAAAGTAAATAATATACAAACGGTGACATCTTCCACAACCTGGAAGTACCCCAATAAAAGAATATTACATACAAGTTTTTACATGAATGAAAATGAAAAACACTCATCTCACATAAAAAACCCCGGCTATTCGAACACGACGATCCAATATAACATATCCAGCAACACATAACATCACATGTCATCAACGTAAGTAAATATGCGCATCCCAATTGTCGTTGACATATAGCAACGAAACCGGCGATATCACATATTACACTTACGGTCACAGAAAAGAAAGTGTAAAACTACAACAGTTGGAATCCGCAATCACCTCAGACATCACATGCCTGACCAAATGAATTACTTAGACATCGCATGCCTAACAATTATAAACCCCGCATTTTAGTCTCATTATCGAAAACTCTTTTCAATACCAAGTCGGGCAATTTAACAGGATTCCTGACATTTTGATCGAATGCTCGTCGCAAACTTCAGTAGGCGGCCGCACCCTCGGCGCCGTCGACGAAGTGCACCAAGGCGGAACACCGGCACCGCGAGCACCCGAAAGGATGCTTTCGGCGACGGGGTTCTCCTACAGTCACTTGGTCGGGGTTATGGGGTGTAGCTGTCTATTAAGTTTACCCGGTGAGTATCCGCGTACGCTACGTGATTGCGACGGACTTTTGATCACATCAAAATTCCGTGGCAACCGATCAAGTGAGACTAAACTGCTATGTTTATAATATTCATTCAGTTATCACATAACTTTTGTGAATTCCAATTGTTGTATCAAATTCCGGATAAACAGAAAATGTTAAACTTTCCGATCGAACAATCGAACACCCAAGTTTTCCCGATACAGATCAACACATGAAACAAGTCTAAAAACATTCAGTTCGTGCCTCAGTACCAACGGTCCAGCCGTAGAAGGGTCAAGCCAACGCCTCACATGTGGCACGCCGTACTGCCCCAAACCCGAAGGTTCAAAGGGCAGTTCAAGATGGTCACATAATCGAGTTAAGGTTTGTTGTCTTCTAGAGGGTCCATCGAGTTACTTGCACTACTTAGAACGTCGTTAAACCACGGAAAAATCCAACACTTGGAAATTTCCCGACAGGGGAAAAAATGGGTATTTATATCCGGTCGAACTTTTTAACATATTCTAAAAATATCCGGAATCCACATAGACAAAATCTGATAATCCGATCGAATCATTGATTCCCAATACAACCCCAGAATACTCTTCTGTAGAGTCACAATAAAAATACCCCAGAAAATATAGCATTAAATTATATGAGTTACTGTGCAGAAATAATCATACTTGGGAACAGTACGGCCGCGGAACCGCCGCACCTTGCATAGCTGGGGCCGCGGTTCCGCGGTGGAAAAGTTGATTTAGGCCCTCGTATTTCACAGTAATTCAAATAACACCCTGCTTATTTTTCTGCATATTTTTAATTGATAAAAATCCAAAATTTTAGAAAATTTCCAGAGAGCATTTTGGGGTTAGGTTTTCGGTTCGTCCGGCTTTCAAACTCCGTCTAGACTTCGCCTAAGGCTCTAGCTAGGCTCTGATACCACTGTAGGGTTCCTAGACACGCTAAGGAGGTCTTATAAGGCATCAACCATGCCAATTTCAAAAATTCTAGGTGCCGAGAAACCCGACTACGGATCGTTGGCTAGAAATCTAGGCCAAAATGAAATCTAGTTAACAACTTAACAAAAAGGAAACAGAAATACAACCTTTGTAGATCCGGTGCTCCACCTCCATAGCTCCGCAACGAAGTCCCCTCGCTGTCCTAGTGAATTCCCGGGCTCTAGCGTCGGCTTCGTCGGAGAAATGGCGAGCTAGGTCGTCGATGTCCATGCCGAAGATGATCTACGTCGAGGCATCGCTAGATCAAGCTCCACCTTCACCAAGCCATGAAAACTTGTGAAGGAAACACCCTATACTACTTGGCAAGAGGTAGAGGATGAAGAAATAGGAAGTGGGTAGACTTTAGATTTGGATTTCTCACTAGTTTTCATCACTTGCCATTGGAGTAGCAAGCTTTCTTCATGGAAGAAGAAGATGAAGAAGAAGAAGAAGATGTGATAAGTTATTTTAAAAAAGAAAATAAAAAGAATACTTATCATAACTTCAACCATGGTTTAGTGTAGAGATTTAACCAAGGTTTAGATGAGTGGTTAGGGTTAAAGAAGAGACAAGAATGGTAGACTTGTTCAAAGCTTCAAGAAGCTTCAAAGAAAAAACAAACTAAGCCACCATTTCTTTTTCTCTTTATCTTTTCCAAAACAATAATAAATGGATAAATAAATAAGAGAAAAGAAACCCTAACCTTTCACTAAACATGGTTTAATCTTTACACAAACCCAAAAGAGCAAGTATCATCAAACATGATACAATCTTATGCACAAAAGTATATCACATATACAACTTGCACAATTCAAGTGAGAAAATCCTTTTAAAGTGAACCAATACTAGTTAATGCAAAGTAATATATCAAATATATATAATTATGCATTAAATCATTAAATCAACACTTGATTTAACGATCCGGTCATATCGCATATAACCGACTAGTATCCAATGTATCGGCTTATCGAATCAATCCATGATTCGATAACTAGGTTATATCGCATATAACTAATCGATACATTCATCACGAGAATATAATACGGTATCATATACACGCATTATTCTCGGTCCCGCACATATCTCATATGCGCTCCTATTTCGGTTCACTTGAGCCAGGAAACCTCTGTGTAGGACTCTAAAGACTCGTCAATACGCTGGCAGCGGATGATGATCATATCAAACACCCACAAGCCGCAAGCGGTCTGCTAAACGTAACGGCCACCCGGGTATTGAGCGATCAGAAGATCGACGAGCAAGCCCGCTCACACTCCTGTGAATCCAACCAGTAACACTACCGTACAGTCCGGTCTCGTCGTCTGATATGTCGCATATCTTGCCTAGGGGTGGTAAACGTCAGACCCCAATAGCTCGATAAGTCGTGTCGATATGAGGTCTATAACAATTCGAGAAACTACTGGTAACACTTACCAGTAAATCTCAGCAACCCTGGCCAGGGATTTCCTGTTATAGCCAATCGAACACAGCGCAACATCAACCCCCTATTCCGGGAGAGACGAATCCCCTCCTATCACTCATTGCCTCCATGTGACTCGGGACTGTACCCAAAAACCACCGTTTTGCATGCCCTCTTAGACGTGGTAAGATGGAAATCAAAGCACAGTGGGAACCACACAAGACTCTATGACGATCTCAGGTCAACAGACTACTCTGTACCAGTGTCACCAGAGAACTGCCATCTGACGTAAGGTATAATACCATCTGGGAGTTCTCGGCGAGTCCGTCCAGTGTACCCAGTCTCTACTGAGCACCCGTATATCATCTCTGATGTCAAACACCGATGGATATGGGATCATCCATCGCCCATCTGTATGGGTCGAGAAGGTACACGCTAGTCTACTCTGGTATATCGATGCCCCGTCTCGATACACCCACGACTAGGGACTTTGAAGGATGTACTTATGGACTACCATGTGTTGGAGATAGTGCCCTCAGAGTCAATTATTGGATCACAGGCACGTGATTGCAATGATTGAGGGAGGACCTATCCCGGTAGGACAGTCTTACTCGAGATGATAGTATGCTATCTGGTTTACCTTTATCATCGTGTACTGCTTTAGGTGACCTGACAGGTCGCTATTGCACGTTGATAGAGCCCTAGGATTCATGCTTGACTGCCAGCAGTATGAGGGCGATCATATAAGTGAGAGCTGGAGTCTACAAGCACATCCTTAATAGGTCCCTAGTCGTGGGAGTTTCGAGACAGGGCATCGATTCTCCAGAGTAGACTAGTGTATACAGTCGAGACCCCGACGAGGGGCGGTGGCCGGTCTCACAAGCCACTGGTGTCAGTTGGATCACCTAAGATGTATACAGGTGCTCATTGGGTTATGAGTACACCGGACAGGACTCGCCGGGAACATGCTGGTTGGTCTTATACCTGACGTCAGATAGCAGTTCCCAGGTGACATGTGTACAGGTTAGTTCATCGACCTGGGGATCGTCATTTGTCTCGTGTGAGTTCCCACTGTACTTTGATTACTACCCTACCACGGCTCAAAGGAGTCGTGCAAACAGGTTTTAGTTGGGTACAGTCCCGAGCCACATGGAGGCAGTGAGCGGATCTTCGGGGGTTTCGTCTCTCCCGGTATTGGGGGTGAGGTCGCGCTGTGTCTAGGAGAGCCATTACACAAAGACCTTGGCCAAGGCAGGAGATTTACTGGTAGGTATTCCAGTAGTATCTCAGGGTGTTCTGGGCTACACTCCGACACGACTTGTACCGCTTTTGGGGGTCTGACTTTTACCAACCCCCTAGGCCCGCCATGCGATACTCATAGACGAACGGACCGGACTGTACGGATATTGTCACTGACAGGCTCAGTTGGGTGTCGGGGTGAGCTTCCTCATCGACGTCCCTTTTAGTCAATAGCTGGTGGCCCGTCACGTATTGGCTTATACCTCTGACGTGCTAGTGGTTAAATCCACAGCCATAGTATTGACGAGTCTTTAGAGTCCACCACACTTTCAGTTACTCAGCTTTCGGGCGAAACGCTGTAGAGGCCGTATGGAGATATGGCAGGGTCCGATCAGATACGTGCGGTATTGCACGGATCAGGATCGGACAGGTTTGTACTAGTAGCCGTATAGGTATATGGCAGGGTTCGATCAGATACGTGCGGTATTGCACGGAACAGGATCGAACGGATATTACTAGCCGGCTTTGGTTTAAGCCGGTCCTAGTTTAGTACAGTGTAGATTTTGTCTCATTGCATTTGTATTACTAGCCGGCTTTGGTTTAAGCCGGTCCTAGTTTAGTACAGTGTAGATTTTGTCTCATTGCATTTGTATCCGGACGGAATACAGATGCGGGTGTGTATGCACAGTATGGGGTTTTCCTGTATTTTATTACGGGACCAGTTTTCTGGAGTTGCCATTTTGCATTCCGTTCCGGCCGGTTTTCCTTTGTTCTTTCCCGGCCGGACTTTTCCGATGGAGGGGGTAATTTGCAGTTTTGCAAATTACATTTGTGGAGGGGTTTTCTTGCATAAAGATTGATTATGATGGCTTCATTATCTTTGCACCATTACTTGCATTAAATGATGATTTGAGTGGGTATGGTTTTGTTGTGCTTAAAGTATGGTTGATGTTGTGGTCACCTCCTCTCATCTCCTACACTCACCTCCCTTCTTGTTTAGATATATGTATTTGATCACTCCACCATTCTCAGATCATCACATGGCCGGCCACACATTTAGATGAGGGAAAAATGAGAGAGGTGTTTCCTTAGTTGTATGGAAATTATTCTCATTTCTCATTTTTGTATCAAAGTTCACAACTTCTCTTCATATCATCTTGTTTCCTCCATCATGGCAACAAACCCCAAAATGAGACTAGCATCATCTACACAACTTCCTACCGCAAACCTTGGGCATGTCGAGTTGCCGGCTTCATGCCCGAGTTGCCTCGGTATAGAGGCGGGAGCCCGTAAAAGATGTAGGCGACGTGGTGCCCTTCCGGCGAGGAGGCGACGACCGGAGATCCCGCGAGGAGAACGGAGTGGAGATGAAGACCGGAGGACTCGGATCAGTCGGTATATCTCTAACCCGTATTCTAGTTAGCTTAGACTTGTTAATGGTTACGATCCGGAGTTTAGTGCGCGGTGGTGCCGGTTTGCAAAGTCCGCAAAATTAAAGTTTATCACCGTTTCCGCGTTTGGCCGTCGGGTTGACGGCCGGGGCGCCGCCGTGCACTTACACTGGTATCAGAGACTCGCCATTAACTTCGTCTAGCTTTTGTGTAATGTGTTTTACGTTTCCGATCGAACAAAATCCCGAAAACCCGTATTTTGTGCACATCAGTTTCTGTCGAATTTGTTTTAAGTCCAAAAATTTTTCTGGTTGTCTCAGTGTGATGTGCAGGGAATTCTAAGGTTACTGTAAAAATTTGGTACCCCGATCTCACTATTCCGCCGCGCAAGCGCCGCGAAACCCCACCTCGTGCGGCGCTTCCGCCGCGGAATTTACTATTCACCCCCCCAAATTTTTCCAGTATGTTCCTGAGTTGAAAATGTGGGTTTTGGGATATTAAAGTTGGGCCAATTATTTCTGTGTGTGCTACAGTTTTCTTTGGGGCCCAATTGTTAATTGTTTGATCAATCGGAAAATTTTAAACACATTTTTCACAGTATTTACATTATATCTGCGACCGTGAATGTCACTCGATCGGTAAATCCGGTCTAACTGCTATAGCCCGGTTAGACGGATTTGCGAACGTGACTTTCACGTTGATGTTCTATGTTTATGCTGTGATGTTGCGGATCGGTCGTGGGGGATAGCCTGGATGCAATGCTAGTACTGTATTGTTGTATTATGTACATTTGATATTGCGGGGCGAGCGTCCGACATGTGGACTGCCGTCACTGCCTGTTTGTATTATTCTTTTGGGGCACGACCTGGTTGCGGTCGATGTACCCGGTGTATGTATATTTTACTTTCTGTACTAGGATTACCCCGCGGTGGGGTGCACGGATAGCCGGGTTCTAGAAGGCAACAAGCCCGCATCTCATGGCATTGGGACGGAAGGGGCTTCACTCCAGGATTGGCGGGCTATTCGCCGCACTCGTAGGGGGTACAGGTTGACCCAGGAGGGGTGCCCAAGTTACCGGATTCCGTGAAGTGCTGGGTGGTCCATTCACGGCGCTGAAGGGGGCTGCCTCGCTTCAGGTTTTGGCGGGTAACTTGCCGCGCCCGTAGGGGTCTAGGTTTTCATTGCACAGGCTATCCACACGACCAGGGGAACGTCGGGTTTCAGCGGCTCTGTGAAACCCGGGGATCCCAGATATCTGTATTGTTCTGTGATACTGTACATTTCTGTGATGTTGCATTTCTATTCACGCCTTGAGCGAAATATAATATATTGGTATATATATTAGTAGATGTTGTATATGTTTTTCATCCGCGCTAGTCCAGTCCCCGCTCTGCCGTTAGTTAGCTAACCTAACGGGTGATGACGGGACCCAGTGGCGAATGCGGATGGCATATACGTACGTCAGTATATTTTCGTTCTTTGTGGTGTGATCAATGATGGGACTGCGTTGATTCGGATCAATGCAAGTTAAACAAACCTAATCTGATGTTGTTGGAACACTTTTCAAAAAGCTGTTATTGCAAGGACGTTCACTTTTGTTTTGCATCGTGGTATTCATTTGGAATATCCTGCTCCTCAGTCGACGAGGCAAGGGCCGAGATCCCTTCACCGGGAGTGACCCCTTGGACAGAAGTTTGCGTCAGGGCATTAACTTCACTATAGCCGATTACTTTTGCTTTGCACCGTGGTATTCTTGGAATATCCTGCACCCCATTCTACGGGGAAAGAGCCGAGATCCCTTCACCGGGAGTGACCTCTTTAGTAAAGGTTTTCGTCACTATATTTTATAAAAAGCTATCCGTTCCTTCAACGAGATCAAGTTCATTACGTTAAAGGTTTTCGCCAGAAACCATTCGTAGCCCTCCGTCGTTTCAGACGGGTAGCACGTAGTATTCATGCTATGTTTGTTGACCTTCGTCAAGGCATAGTGCATGGTAGCTGCTTGTTACTTTTCTGCTGCATAGGTAGATGCGTTGGTTTGGGACAGTCGTATAGCCTTGTTGACCTTCGTCAAGGGCTTGTACGGGTGGATTCAAATTAACCTGGATAATGACGGGTAGAACTTGACATGTGACTTATGATTTGTTGACCTTCGCCAAGGTCATAAGAGCATGGGGCAGAAATCACATCGGGAGTTTCAAAAGAACTGAAACTTGCCAGATATGCGCATACCTTCTGGAGTGTGATACCGAGAGCGGATTCCGTCACGTTGTCATGCGATGAGAGTTGGATCCCGATTCCCACTGATGAGTTGGTTTACTCCTCGGGTGACCCCGACTAATTCTTCTTTCAGGTTTGGAGGAGAATTTGAGGTACAGTGGGAGGTTTCCAGATTAGATAAATTGGTAACCATTCTGATCTAGGATAGAGTGCACGCTGAGTGTTTCTTTTCTCTCTCTCTCTGGCAGCGACTTTTGACCCGACCCTAGACTATGACTCAGTGACCAAGTTGACCGAACCTTCTTAACACTGGCTTTTGGATTGTCAGAGTTGCAGACCTCATTGCCACTCCTACTTTTACCCTTTTCTCCAGGACACCCCGTATTACTGCGAACGTCCACTTCCATTGGACAAAACCATCGTATGGTTAGATACGAACTCGAAGGAATTCGAGGATGGTTTCCGGTTCTGGAGAAAACGAATAGGATTATTCAGTTGTCTTTTCCTTTTTGCCTCCTCTCAAGTTATGAGTACTCCTTGGTTTAGGAGTAGTACACCTATTACGGAAATTGGATAGTCTTCTTCCAAACCATAGGCTGGTGCCGACCGGTAGGGAATGAAGAAAACCAGTTAGCCTAAACGGTGTACAGAAGGTATTAAGATTAAGACAAAGCAAGGGATTAGTAAGAGGGCAAAGTAAGTTGCGACTGAGATTCACGACCAAACCAAGTACTTCTTCGCCAATCCTAAATCACCTTTGTATTTCTCCAGGACACTCCGTATCACTACGAAGATCCCATTTTATTGGATAATCCATCGTATGGTTATATACGAACTCGAAAGGAACTCGTTCCAGTTCGGGGATGGATCCTGGTTCAGGAGAAATAGGAATAAAGTACATTCAGGTGTCTTTTATCTTCACCTTCTCTCGCGATGCGAGTGTTCCTAGGATTAGGACAGTACACCCTTTATGCTTTTTGGATAGTCTTCTTCCAAACCATAGGCTGGTGCCGAACGGTAGGGAAGGAAGAAAACCATTTGGCCTAAAGGGGTGTACAGAAGGTAATGACTAAAGACATATGAAGGGATTTGGAGAGGTGGCAAAGAATTATACGGTTATAGTTGTGAATCTGGATAATGGATGAGGCATTACTAAGAATACCGGGATACCCCACCGAAACATTTCAATGTTTCAGTTTCACTGTGTACTGTTAATGGAAAACTGTTTTCCCGATTAGATACTTGCTCCAGGGTATGTATTTACCAGGTTTGATTCTCACATCTGTATGGTTTTACAGATGATGAGTGGGAGTAGGTTATTGGGAATTGGGTGATCATCCTCATTATATCGGGATTCGTAGTAATCGGTGATATTTGAGGAGATCACCTGGGCTGTTTGCCGGTCGGCAAATATTTGGTTTTGAATATCCGCTGTTGTGCACCAATTTCAAATTGATATATCTGTACGTCTATTTTCATAGAGTGAGATATACCTTTTGATATTATGTCGATGACATTTACCTATATCAGTGGATGGTTAGGTAAGGAGCATTAAATAGCGGTGTAATTCTTCTTAACCATAAGTACAGTTTTCAACCTACGACATACAGTGAAAGAGTTGTTAGACTCAAGGGACTTATACAGAGTATTGTATGTTGTCCAGGGTCCGTCAGGACAGAGGGGTTGGTTCTCGTACTATATTCGGTTTACTTATGACTTCTCTAGTTTTTAGACAAGTGTTTCGTGGAAACACAGGGTCTGAATTTTGAGAAGTTATAGGTATTTGAATAAAGTAGAGAACCAGGTGTAGCAAGTATCGGGATTCTTCAAAGTGATCGAAGATGTAGATACTTGTGTATGGTATTCAGTTGATAGTAATGATTAAGAGAACTTGCTTCTCTTTCGGGTTACTCATAATTGGAAGTATTCCTAAGTTGAGTAATGCTGATCGGCTTCTCTCCATTTAGTTGACATGCACTGGAGATAGCTGCATGATTTGAATATGGTTCAATTAAATCAGTGCCTCTGGTTCTATATTGGATGTAGAACAGTTCATATCTTAACGTTGTTAAGGTACGGGGAGTTGTCCGGCTTATGATTAAAACCAGACTCTGGATAACTCAAGGCACGTTTCTGTAATGGCTGTTTGTGGGTTGACCCAGGCTATGACGAGGGTTGATTTTCTACCATCTTGACTCGCCACAGTTTTAACAAAAATGGATTTTTTTCAGAAAACAGCAGTGGGAGTATGGTAGAACTGGAAGTGATTCCAGAACCACAAACGATTACTGAAGATTTGATAAGGAACCTAAAGATTCAATCTGGATTGACATTCCATTGGCCACTCCGCAGATAAGGTGGGTAACTTCAGGCACCTGAGAGGTACTCCGGTAGCCTCAAGGACGGTGACAGGGAAGTTCTTGTTTACCCACACTTGCCATTGTTGTTGTTCCAGGCTGCGAGACCCGGCAGGAGGATGAGTATAGCGTCGTTCTAAACTTGCTTTAGAAGTGCACGTCTATATGACTCTGCCAGAGGGTTGTCGTAGTAAGTGGGAGCAGCGGAAGCATTGGTGGACATCAGGCTTATGTCTATTTATAGACTGAAGCAGTTGTAGCGGAGATAGATCATCTATTTCTGACGTGACAGTCATGGGTTTGACTTCATCAGAATAGGGGATGGATCTGTTGAGAAGGTAGTAGGGTGTGATATCCTGGTATTTGGATGACACACACAAAGTAGGAAAAGAAACTCCTATACTACGATCGGTTATACTTTGGTCGTCACACAGTAGTTTCTCCACATAGGACTTGGATATATATCAGACATTCTGGTTACTAGATCTATGGTTTTAGATCTAGATTTGGGTGGTTTCCTAATCTGGGTACCTTGACAGCATTCTATGAGTATTTAGAATGGACGACTCCTGGCATGGTGGTGTACCTGCAGGTAATGGAGTCACCCTCTCCAAAGGTGTCTTACAGACTAAAGGGGAGAGGGACGGGCATGATTGGCAGATCACTTGCTCAGGCAATTGAGTCAATCGTGAGATGTCAAGTACCACACCAGATGTTGTTCTTGCACTAGATGCAATAAGTTGACATTAATCCAATCCTGGAGAAACAGTCGGAAGCAGTTTTAGAACATAAGTGGATGTTCTAGGGATATGATAACGACAGCCTCATTCGGGAGACAGTTATCATTCCAGGCTTCCAAGGTGACATGGACGACAAGAAGGTTGTCAGAGTTATAGTTTTCCTTCTGACGAGGGGCAGTATTTTGGACAGGTGATCCAAGGCAATACTGAGGGTGGCATGGCGCAGGATACTGATTAAGTTCAGTTGAAGATACAGTCTAAGAAGTTTGGATTTGGAGTTCATTTATGAGCTAGGTCCCATCAGACATCCAGACATTCTAAGACAGGTATTGCTCATTTCGGGAGATGGCTTTCTCCGCGAACTTGAGATATAGAGAGACATAGAAAGAAACAACTAGGCGGATCCACTCACTGGGGCTATTCCTCGAACGCAATAGTTCCGCAAACGAGCTTTGTGAGACTGACTAGTAGAGGAGTTGGATGTTCGGTATCACACGGGCTGTGAGTATGCGACATCGCAATAATTAGCCTTGAGTGCAAGTGGGAGATTGTTGGAGATAGTGCCCTCAGAGTCAATTATTGGATCACAGGCACGTGATTGCAATGATTGAGGGAGGACCTATCCCGGTAGGACAGTCTTACTCGAGATGATAGTATGCTATCTGGTTTACCTTTATCATCGTGTACTGCTTTAGGTGACCTGACAGGTCGCTATTGCACGTTGATAGAGCCCTAGGATTCATGCTTGACTGCCAGCAGTATGAGGGCGATCATATAAGTGAGAGCTGGAGTCTACAAGCACATCCTTAATAGGTCCCTAGTCGTGGGAGTTTCGAGACAGGGCATCGATTCTCCAGAGTAGACTAGTGTATACAGTCGAGACCCCGACGAGGGGCGGTGGCCGGTCTCACAAGCCACTGGTGTCAGTTGGATCACCTAAGATGTATACAGGTGCTCATTGGGTTATGAGTACACCGGACAGGACTCGCCGGGAACATGCTGGTTGGTCTTATACCTGACGTCAGATAGCAGTTCCCAGGTGACATGTGTACAGGTTAGTTCATCGACCTGGGGATCGTCATTTGTCTCGTGTGAGTTCCCACTGTACTTTGATTACTACCCTACCACGGCTCAAAGGAGTCGTGCAAACAGGTTTTAGTTGGGTACAGTCCCGAGCCACATGGAGGCAGTGAGCGGATCTTCGGGGGTTTCGTCTCTCCCGGTATTGGGGGTGAGGTCGCGCTGTGTCTAGGAGAGCCATTACACAAAGACCTTGGCCAAGGCAGGAGATTTACTGGTAGGTATTCCAGTAGTATCTCAGGGTGTTCTGGGCTACACTCCGACACGACTTGTACCGCTTTTGGGGGTCTGACTTTTACCAACCCCCTAGGCCCGCCATGCGATACTCATAGACGAACGGACCGGACTGTACGGATATTGTCACTGACAGGCTCAGTTGGGTGTCGGGGTGAGCTTCCTCATCGACGTCCCTTTTAGTCAATAGCTGGTGGCCCGTCACGTATTGGCTTATACCTCTGACGTGCTAGTGGTTAAATCCACAGCCATAGTATTGACGAGTCTTTAGAGTCCACCACACTTTCAGTTACTCAGCTTTCGGGCGAAACGCTGTAGAGGCCGTATGGAGATATGGCAGGGTCCGATCAGATACGTGCGGTATTGCACGGATCAGGATCGGACAGGTTTGTACTAGTAGCCGTATAGGTATATGGCAGGGTTCGATCAGATACGTGCGGTATTGCACGGAACAGGATCGAACGGATATTACTAGCCGGCTTTGGTTTAAGCCGGTCCTAGTTTAGTACAGTGTAGATTTTGTCTCATTGCATTTGTATCCGGACGGAATACAGATGCGGGTGTGTATGCACAGTATGGGGTTTTCCTGTATTTTATTACGGGACCAGTTTTCTGGAGTTGCCATTTTGCATTCCGTTCCGGCCGGTTTTCCTTTGTTCTTTCCCGGCCGGACTTTTCCGATGGAGGGGGTAATTTGCAGTTTTGCAAATTACATTTGTGGAGGGGTTTTCTTGCATAAAGATTGATTATGATGGCTTCATTATCTTTGCACCATTACTTGCATTAAATGATGATTTGAGTGGGTATGGTTTTGTTGTGCTTAAAGTATGGTTGATGTTGTGGTCACCTCCTCTCATCTCCTACACTCACCTCCCTTCTTGTTTAGATATATGTATTTGATCACTCCACCATTCTCAGATCATCACATGGCCGGCCACACATTTAGATGAGGGAAAAATGAGAGAGGTGTTTCCTTAGTTGTATGGAAATTATTCTCATTTCTCATTTTTGTATCAAAGTTCACAACTTCTCTTCATATCATCTTGTTTCCTCCATCATGGCAACAAACCCCAAAATGAGACTAGCATCATCTACACAACTTCCTACCGCAAACCTTGGGCATGTCGAGTTGCCGGCTTCATGCCCGAGTTGCCTCGGTATAGAGGCGGGAGCCCGTAAAAGATGTAGGCGACGTGGTGCCCTTCCGGCGAGGAGGCGACGACCGGAGATCCCGCGAGGAGAACGGAGTGGAGATGAAGACCGGAGGACTCGGATCAGTCGGTATATCTCTAACCCGTATTCTAGTTAGCTTAGACTTGTTAATGGTTACGATCCGGAGTTTAGTGCGCGGTGGTGCCGGTTTGCAAAGTCCGCAAAATTAAAGTTTATCACCGTTTCCGCGTTTGGCCGTCGGGTTGACGGCCGGGGCGCCGCCGTGCACTTACACCATGTCCCCACTAGTATGATCCGCATCATAGTCCAGGTAGTCAAGTACACATCCTAAGGGCTTTACCAACATGTAACAGAGAGACAATCAATGTACACGTTAAGGTAAAGAGTAACCAGATAGCATACTATCATGTCGAGCAAGAAAGTCCTCCCCATATATGTCCCAGCATCCACTACATTATACATCCTTTGTACAGTAATGGCCTCTAGGACATACATATAACTAACACCTACTTCACCTTTTATTTCTCCAGAACAACCCGTATCACTACGAACATCCAATTCCATTGGATAGATCCATCGTATGGTTATATAAGAACTCGAAGGGATTTCATCGAGGATGGATCAAAGTTCAGGAGAAATAGGAATAAAGTTTATTCAGTTGTCCTTTATCATTACCTTCTCTCAAGTTGAGAGTACTCCTAGGATTAGGAGGGTACACCTATTATGCTTACTGGATATTCTTCTTCCAAACCATAGGCTGGTGCCGAACGGTAGGGAAGGAAGAAAGCCGTTTAGCCTAATGATGGTATACAGAAGGTAATGACTAAAGACAAATTAAAGTGAATTGGAAAGATGGCAGGGAAATATACGGTTAAAGTCATGATATGGATTATGGAAGAGGCATTACTAAAGAATACCAGGATACCCCTACGAAACATATTTATGTTTCATATTCACTGTGCATTGTTAATAGAAAACTGATTTCCCGATTGGATACTTACTCCAGGGTATGTATTTACCAGGTTTCATTCTCACATCTGTATAGTTTTACAGATAATGAGTGGGAGTAAGTTATTGGGAGTTAGGTAATCATCCTCATTATATCGGAATTCTTTGTAATTGGTGATATTTGAGGAAATCGCCTGGGTACATTTTTCAACCTACGATGCACAGGTTTTGAGTTATTCAACTCAAAGGACTTATACAGAGTATTGTATGTTGTCCAGTGTTCATCACGACTAAAGGGGTTGGTCCTCGTACTATTTTCTATTTACTTGTGACTTCTCTAGTTTTTAGACAAGTGTTTCGTAGAAATACAATGTCTAAGTTTCGAGAAGTTGTGGGTATAAGAATAAAGTAGAGAACCAAGTATCGCAAGTATCGAGATTCTTCAAAGAATTCGAAGATGTAGATTCTTGTGATAGGTATTCAGTTGATAGTAATGGTTTTGAGAAACTTGTTTCTCTTTCAGGTTACTCATAATTGGATGGATTCCTAAGTTGAGTAATGCTGATTAGCCTCTCTCCATTAAGATGATATGCACTGGAGACAGCTGCATAATTTGAATCTGGTTCCAATTAAATAAGTGCCAAAGTTTCTATATTTGATATAGAATGCTTCATATCTTAACGATGTTAAGGTACGGGGAGTTGTCCAGCTTATGCTTAAAACCAGACACTGGATAACTCAAGGCACGTTTCTGTAATGGCAGTTTGTGGGTTGACCCTAGCTTCGACGAGGGTTGATTTTCTACCATCTGGAATATTAATAGTGATATTGTTCTTGACTCACCACAGTTTTATTAAAATGGATTTTTTCAGAAAACAGCAGTGGGAGCATGGTAGAACTGGAAGTGATTCCAGAACCGCAAACGATTACTGAAATTTTAATAGGACCTATATATTCAATCAGGTTTGACATTCCAATAGCCACTCCGCAGATATGGT
This sequence comes from Agapanthus africanus, assembly GCA_030015575.1. NCBI lineage: Eukaryota > Viridiplantae > Streptophyta > Magnoliopsida > Asparagales > Amaryllidaceae > Agapanthus > Agapanthus africanus. The sequence continues at coordinate 221,161,116 of JASDDO010000022.1, forward strand.
GGGTAACCTCAGACACCCGAGAGGTACTCCGGTAGTCTCAAGGACGGTGACAGGGAGGTTCTTATTTACCCAGACTTGACACTACTGTTGTTCCACACTATGAGACCCGGCAGGAGGAAATGTATAGCGTCGTTCTAAACTAGTTTTAGAAGTGTACGTATATATTATTCTGCCATAAGGTTGTCGTAATCAGTGGGAGCAGCGGAAGCGTAGTGGGCAAGTAGCTGGTGTCTATTTATAGACTTGAGAAGATATAGCGGAGATAGATCATCTGATTTTTGATATGACAGTCATGGGTTTGACTTCATCAGAATAGGGGATGGATCTGTTAAGAAGGTAGTAGGGTGTAATGTCCTGGTATTTGGATGACATACACAGAGTAGGAAGTAAAATTCCTATACTACGATCGGTTATGATGTGGTCGTCACACAGTTGTTTCTCCACAAAGGATATGGATATAATATCTGACATTCTGGTTACTAGATCTATGCTTTTAGATCTAGATTTGGGTAGTTTCCCAATGTGGGTACTTTGACAGTATTCTAATAGTATTTTAGAATAGATGACTCATGGCATGGTGGTATACCTGCAGGTGATGGAGTCACCCTCTCTAAAGGTGTCTTACAGACTAAAGGGGAGAGGGAAGTGCATGATTGGCAGATCACTTGCTTAGGCAATTGAGTCAATCGTGAGATGTCAAGTACCACACCAGATGTTGTTATTGCACTAGATGCGATAAGTTTATATTAATCCAATCCTGGAGAAACATTAGGAAGCAGTTTTAGAACATAAGTGAATGTTCTACGGATTTGATGACGGCAGCCTCCTTCGGGAGACAGTTATTATTCCAGGCTTCACAGGTGACATGGATGACAGAGTGATTGTCAGTATTATAGTTTTCCCTCTGACGAGGGACAGTATTATGGACAGGTGGTCCAAGAGGATACTGTGGGAGGCATAGTGCGCAACACTGATTAGTTTCAGTGATCGATACAGTCTAAGAAGTTTTGATTTGGAGTTCATTTATGAACTAGGTCCCATCAGATATCCAGACATATTCTAAGACAGGTATTACTCGATTCGGGAGATGGTTTTCTCCGCGAACTTGAGATTAAGAGAGACATAGAAAGAAACTTCAAGGAAGATCCACTCACTGAGGCTATTTCTCAAATACAATAGTTTTGCAAACGAGCTTTGTGAAACTGATTAGTAGAGGAGTTGGATGCTCGGTATCACACGAGCTGTGAGTACACGACATCGCAATAATTAGCCTTAAGTGCAAGTGGGAGATTGTTGGATATAGTGCCCTCTAAGTCAATTATTGGATCGCAGGTACGTGATTGCAATGATTGAGGGAGGACCTATACCGATAAAACAGTCTTACTCGAGATGATAGTGTGCTATCTGGTTTGTCTTTATCATCATGATAGAGCACATAGGATTCTTGTTTGACTACCAGCAGTATGATGGCGACATATATGTGGAAGCTGGGGTCTATAAGCACATCCTTAAAGTGTCCCTAGTCGTGGGAGTTTCGAGACAGGGCATCGATACTCCAGAGTAGACTAGTGTATACAGTCGAGACCCCGACGAGGGGCGGTGGCCGGTCTCACAAGCCACTGGTGTCAGTTGGATCATCTAAGATGCATACAGGTGCTCATTGGGTTATGAGTACACCGGACAGGACTCGCCGGGAACATGCTAGTTGGTATTATACATATCGTCAGATAGCAATTCCCTGGTGACATGTGTACGGGTTAGTTCATCGACCTGAGGTCGTCATTTGTCTCGTGTGAGTTCCCACTGTGCTTTGATTTATACCCTACCACGGGTCAAAGGAGTCGTGCAAACAGGTATATTTTGGGTACTGTCCCGAGCCACATTGGAGGCAAGTGAGCGGATCTTCGGGGATTCGTCTCTCCCGGTATTGGGGGTGAGATCGCGCTGTGTTTAGGAGAGCCATTACACAAAATCCCTGGCTAGGGTAATCGATATATACTGGTAGGTATACCAGTAGAATCTCAGGGTGTTCTGGGCTGCTCTCTGACACGACTTATATCGCTGTTGGGGGTCTGACGTTTACCGGCCCCCTAGGCCGTATATGCGATACTCATAGACGAATGTTCCGGACTGTACAGATATTGTCACTATCAGGCTCAGTAGAGTTTATAGATGAGTTCGCTCGTCAGCTTCCCTTCCAATCAATACATAGGCAAAACGTTACGTACAGCTTGTACCACTGACGTGCTAGTGGTTATACCCAGTGCCAGTGTACTGATGAGTCATTAGAGTCCCCCACAGACACTTTCCCAAGTTCGGGCGAAACGTTGTAGATGCCGTATGATTTTATGGCAGGGTTCGGAAAAAGCATGTGCGTTTTCGCACGTGTTATTTTTCGGGCAGATAATACAGGTAGGCTTTAGTTTAAGCCGGATCCCAGTATTATACTGTGTAGATATGATATCTTTGTCTTAGTTGCATTTGTATTCGGTCGTAATACAAATGCAGGTATGTTTATACCGATACGGGGTTATCCTGAAATTCGTTTCGGGATGATTTTTGGAAGTTGCCAGTTTCCAGTTTTCTATTGCCCGTCTTTTAACATTCGGTTAAAGACGGATTTATCTTTTCTTGAAATGAGTGTGGATGCTTCTAGAAGGTTCTAGAAGTGGTGAGGTGTTATGTGACTCATTAGTGTAATTAATGATTCATTTAATGCAAGGATGTGTTGGTTTATGTTCATTGGTTTGCATTAATTGTTCTTTGTGACTCATGCTTTTCATTCATGGTTATGATAAGCTTCAAGTTTATTATCACCTTCCTTCCTTGCTCCTACACTCACCCCCTTTCCTACATATGATGGCCGGCCACTCTTTGTGAGGGGGTGATTGATTTTGATTAAAAAGACTATGGTTTTGAGTGTATGGAAATTTGATAACTCATTTCTCATGCCATTTCATCTCGAGTGGCAACTTCTTTTAACCGTTCGTCCACAGCCTTGGACGTAACGAGACAAACTATTCTACTCATACTCTACTTCATCTTGATCGTCTCTTTTGGAAAACTTGACGATCGAGTTGCCTCGGTTCAGAGGCGGGAGCCCGTTTAAATATCCGTCAACGTGGTGCCACCTGGACGACGAGACCGGAGATCGAGCAAGTTCGGATCAGTTGCAACATAGCGAGGGATGATGGTTGAAGACCGAAGGACTCGGATCATTCGGTATAACAATTCTACCCTCTTTACAATTTGTTAGTTTAGCTTTAATGGACGATCCGGGATAAAGTACGCGATAGCGCCAGTCGTAAAAGTTTTGTTCCGCATATTGGCGTCTGTTTGACGGCCGGGGCGCTGCCGCAGACTTACAGCGAGTCGCCCCGTCAATATGGCCTTTGACATCAAATACTTGAGAGGATCCACCTTCGATATGAGACGGACTTCATGCGCCAATGCATAGTGTCGGTGTTTCGTTATCGTGAAGATCAACGCCAGGCAGTGTTTTTCGATAGGAGAGTAATTGCTTTCTGCCCCCAGGAGAACTCGACTCAAGTAATAGAGAGCCCTTTCTTTCCCTTGGTCGTTCTCTTGTGCCCACAATACGCCTAAGGAACCTTCAAGGGCAGTTGTATACAGAATGAGAGGTTTTCCCCTGACCGGAGCGGCCAGTACTGGCGGGTTCTGTAGATACTACTTGATCTCGTCCAGCGCGTTTTGGCATTTTTGATCCCAGACGAACGGGGTTCCCTTCTTCATCAGATGACTATAAGGACGACACTTGCCAGAGAGATTAGCTATAAATCGCCGGATATACGCGAGCTTCCCTTAGAGAGACCGCAATTTTTTGAGGGTCCTTGGCGGGGGCATTTCCATGATCGCTTTGATTTTTGACGGATCTATCTCGATACCTCGGTGCCGGACAATGAATCCTAGGAATTTGCCTGAAAAAACTCCGAATGCGTATTTGAGAGGGTTCATCTTCAAGTTGTATTGCCAAAGAAGTTGAAATACGATCTTCAGATGCTCGAGATGTTCCTCGTATGATTTTCTTTTCACCACGAGGTCGTCGATATAGCATTCGACGATTTCATGTATGAGGTCATTGAAGATCTTCATCATGGCCCTCTGATAGGTGGCACCGGCGTTCTTTAGACCGAATGGCATCACCTTGTAGCAGAATATACCCAAAGGGGTCCAGAAAGCGGTGTGCTTCTGGTCTTCGGGATGCATCTTTATCTGACTATATCCTGATGAGCCATCCATGAAGGAGAAAAACTCGTGAGTGGACGTGTTATCTATCATCAGCTCAATGACTGGTACTGTGAAGTCGTCCTTCGGGCAAGCTTTATTGAGATCTCGGAAATCCACGCATATGCGCACTGTCCCATTCTTCTTCATCACTGGGACGATGTTGGCGATCCAATCGGGATACTGAACTTCCTGGATAAACCCAGAGTCGATCAGCTTCTTGACTTCGGCGTTGATGCTCATCTCAAGCTCGAGCCGCATTCTTCTCGGCGCTTGTTTGACAGGATTGACGTCCAGGGATATCGCCAATTTATGGACGGCTATTTCTGGATCTAGTCCTGGCATTTCTGAATAGTTCCATGCGAAGCAATCTCTATGCTGCATAAGCACGTCTTTTAACACAGCCACCCTTTCTTCAGATAGCAGCTCGCTGACGAATGTCGGTCGCAGGTCGTTCGCCGTCCCCAACTCAATTTTCTTGAGGTTATCTGCAGTGGTGTGTATTCCATCTTCCAGCTCTTTCGGTGCTGGTGGAAATTCTGAGATCATCTCGTCATCACTGTTTTCGAAGCACCAGGGAAGGTTATCCATATTCTCGGGCCCTCCTTTTGATATTGTTATCATATGACAAGTACGAGCTCGCTTCCAAGACCGATGTGGATCTGGTTTTGCTTTTGTGGCTTTGGGTTCATGCTTCTGTGGCAGCGTTATCCTCCATCTGCTGGATAGAGCAAACCTTCCTTGTTGATACTGGTCTTCGACCCAGTTCTTGAAGGTGAAGCAGTCTTCGAGAGGGTGTCCTATTGCTCGGTAATAAGAGCAATAGCCCGGATGAGAGAACTCGTTAGCTTGCTCAGGGTGTTTATACTCCGGAAGTATAATCATTCGATGTTTTAAAGCGAGATCAAGTATCTTCTTCGTCTTGTCTTGAGGGAAAGAATATACTCGACTCATCTTCTTCATGAGGGACAAATCCGGACCGCACAATTCCCGATCACGTGACTTCTTGTTCATCACAGAATACTGCATTTTATACCGCCCATTCTTACGCTCGGTTGTTTATAGGTAGGTGCTTTTAATCCGTGTTTGTTACATATTTACAGAATACAGGTTTCCAGTACAAATATTGCAATTCAAGACAAAATCTCCACAGTTACGCCAAATGCAGAACATCTGTCGACAGCAGATAAAAGCCGGGTTCCGGTCATCCATATCCGTCCCGTGCCGAGTACCAGTTCCCGATACAAGACATATGACAGTAGTCATTCATGTTTGGGACAAGCACAGAGCACGAGGTGGGCTGCACAAGAATCAATGGGTGCGCGGAGCTCGAGGGAGATAAGTCAAAAGTGAAAAAGATAATGCAATCTTGAACTTGGAAAACTGCAGATATTCTGGAAGACTTTTGTGCATTCTGAAGATTGCAAACACGAGGAAAACACCAACCAGGAACCCACAAAAAAGCCCACTGCCCAACACCAATAAAGGGCCGCGGAACCGCAGCCAAAGGGGGGTCTTGGCCGCGGTTCCGCGGCCATGTGGGGCCCACTCACTGACGTTTTCTGGGGGTATTTATGGACTTCATTTCTGGTCTGGTGGATGCCCTAGAATTCCATTCTCCAGCCTATAAATACAGCAGACTTGAGCTTAACCAAGGGAGCTTTCTTTGTTCTTCTTTTTTTGTAGTTTTGTTCTTCTTTCTTCTTCTTCTTCATTCTTCCTCCATGAAATTGTAGTGAGAGCTTTTGAGTGGATGTTAATGAAGATGAGGGTTTTTTATCTTTCTTGTTAGTTTGCTCCCCCTTGAGATTCTTGCTTTCTCTTGCTCATTCAACCTCTTTATTGAGCTTGAATGGTTAAGGGTTAGTTATTGATCTCAAGGGTCGTATTTTCTCACGGGACTAGCACTTCATTTCACATGCGTTCTCTACCCTTTCCTTGATCTTGCAACCTCTTCATTGAGCTTGCAAGTTTAAGGGTTGGCTATTGATCACATGCTTGTCTTGAGTCCTAGTTTCGTATTCTCTTTATCGCTTTTTTATTACTTGCTTTTTATTACCTTGTCTTTAATTATTTGCAATTTAATTCCATGCACTTAATTACTTGTATTCTTTTCTTTGTTCTTTTCTTTTTGTTCTCTTTTGTTCATTTTGTGAATGTTGTAATTATTATTATTGTTAAGAAGAAATACGGTATTATAAGTTAACATTTCTTTGCCAATTCCTTTTCCCGTTATTTTCCATTTGAACTTCGCCCAAACCATACGCAAGCGCTCCGTTAGGCACCCTACCCTGACAAGGTAACGGTGATTCCTAACCGCGACCGGTTGCGTTCGGTTTGGCCGGAGGCGAAAGCAAGAGACAAGAACGGAAGGACAAGGGTAAATAAGCCGGATTCTACGAATACCGCGCTTAAATCCCCTAATCCACGTTGTTGCCGATTGCTCGAGCTTCAATTGGTCAAGACTCGGCTCAAAGGTTTTTGAGTACGGATTTCTTAGCTTACAATCTCGTATCTTTTCTTAACAACTTTATACTTGCAGATAAAACACATAGGTTAGTCCAAACAATCATACACAAATTCTTTATTGACTCGTCTAAGACAAGAAGGTAAGATAACACCATCTCCCTGTGGACCGACCCGTGCTCACCGGCTAGCTGCATAGCGACACCGTCCTGATCGCGGTTACACTTTAAATCTTTGAACATCCGACACGCCAAAAGCGTGCGACCAAATGGCGCCGTTGCTGGGGAGACGGTAGCGTATTTTCTTTCTTGTTATTCGGGTTAATATTCTTTTTGTTTATATGTAAAAAAAAAATATTCTTTTTGTTTTTTTTGGATAACATTCTTGTGGGCAAGATTGCAGATTTTTGCGCATTTGCAAACTGCGATTGTGGGAGCAAAGTGTGCGTTCAAGGCGAGGGTGATTTACGAAGTACAGTGCCAAAGATCCGGGTATTTTGACCCGTGCAAGCGAACTTTTCAAGCTTACCGGATTTGATTCAACGGGGGTTTCCTAACCCGAAATTTAACGGTACGTATTTTACTAACACCTTCTTCTCAAATCCGACGCCTCCAATATATTATTCTTTGCAGGATTCTTTGTAAGTTCGCTAGCAAATGCTAAAAATTGACTAACCCGTATTTGTTGCAGCGCCGCGCTTAAACTAAAAAACGATTGTTTGATTCTTTATAGAATTTTTTTGAATTGCGCATTGAATACATTAATACGGACTTAAGGGCAAGCGAACCCCACAACATACGGTAAAGGATTTCATCACCTTTTCCGTGGCCCACAAATCACGAACCTGTGCATAACGTTTACCCGCACAAATTTAAAAGAAACTAGACTTTAAGCCTTAAGGACTTCGCGCTCACTAGGAGAAGTTAATTGTGTTTAGAACCTCGCTTAACGGTATATTGTTTACGGGGTGTCTAGGAAAGTGTTAAAGGCGCAACCGCCGAAAGAGAAAGGGTTATTTAATTAAGGAACTTCGCGAAAGCGTTGGAAAACCTCCCCTTATCTCTGCACTTACCTGGCCTCGTGATCAGTGTATCTTGAGCCTGTTTCTCGACACAGTTTTACTTCGACAATCAAGTTCTGGAGCAGGTCTAGTTGACCTAGGTTAACCCTAGAACGATTAAGTGTGTGGTATTTTTGTGTCGTGATTGTTTTTTGTCCATATTCTTTTTGTGTATATTTCATTCTTTTGTTAATAAATTTTAAAAAAAAAATCACATTCTTTTTTCCCTCCTTTTCTCTACCTTTCTCTCTCTCTCTTCATATCATGGGTACCCCACCTCGCAAAACTCTTGCCGAACTTTGGTACCCACAACCAGACATTACTTCCTACGGTTCTTGTTTTGGTCGAACTTCGAACGACCCCTCCATGCCCAAAGTTTCACTGAAAGATCGCATAGCAGCGTCTAGGACAAACCCTTGCACTCCTCATTCCACTTTGTATCAACCTTTTCAACCTCCCACACCCGCTTATGTTGATACCCCTTCTGCAAGTCGTCCTTTGTCCATCGCTGAACGTATTGAACAATCCCGTAGCCGATCTTTCACTCCTTTCACCACTTCAAATTCTTGGGATCAACAATTCCATTCACCTTCTTATCCAAATGTTGATCCTGCTCCTGTCCAGCCATTCAATTCCTACCAATCCTACCCTACTTTTGCACCTTCCCTAGACATTGCATCAGAACCGCCATTTGGGAGTTTTCAGTATCCAAACAACTTTGAATCTTTTACTGAAACCCCTTCACAACCTATGTCTAGTCTAGAACAATCATTGGAAGATTTTAGGGTAGCGTCAAGCCAACAGATGATGGATTTGAATGCGTCCATGGCCGCCCTCATGCAACCTAGTGACCCGGTAGCTAGTTTTCAACTAGCTCCAACTTTTTCAATATATAATGAGGCGGCAGGACAGGCTGTGAATTTGAGTGGAGAGAGTGAGATGTACCCCCTTCCAAATCAAACCTACCTATCCCAAATTGAATCCCACACCTCCTGTTTTAAAAGTCTATCGAGTATCCCACATGATTTATCAATTGAAGATAGAATGATGAATGAGTTGTGCGACTTCGTAGTGTTTGATTTGCCCGATTGTGAAGGGTCTCTTCCAAGTGAAACCGATCCTAAACCTTTTGACCTTTACACCTCCACTTTAGAACCTGAATCGATTGATATCCATGTTTTTGTTGAGGTGTCCGAGAATTTTGATTTTCACTTGATTGAGGATATTGACGCTGGGAATATTTTGGATGATGAACCCATAGATTTGGCTGAGTTTTTCTCTTCAAATCATCATCCCGAGTCATTAAATATTTTTCCCGAACCCCATATGCGTCTGGACTTTGAAGAAAAATGCATGGATGAGATAAATTTTGAGGAAAATTTTGAGGATATTTTTGAGGATGAAACAGTTCTAGATGATGAGTCGGATTTTCCAATTCATCCTGTTCCTTTCATTGACTGTGTACACCCTCCCGAAACTTTAACCGATACCCTTCCTCAACCACTTCCCTCCATCATGTCCGTCGTTCCGACCTTGCAAGAACCCGTATCATTTTCATTTCATATGTCTGGTTTACCAAGTTCGGCGTACCCATGGTTTCTCACGAACCTTGAGGGATTTGACCCCATTTCTCGACGGGTTAATAGATTAGCACAATCACTGTTTACACATCGCTCATCATAAATTGTGCTAATCTATTCACTCCATTTGCACCCTCAAGTTCGTACTCCACTTCTTTCTCCCATCCGCCATTCTTCTCTTCCACCGAGACCGGACGCCACTTCTATCCCCACACGGTCTCGCGTGTTTCTTATTTCTTTTCTCTACACTCCATTCTTTCACCAACCGTCGCTTTATAACGATAAAAATTTTGAATGGTTGGTGTTAACTTTTGGCCTGTGTAAGGCCTTGTATAGATGGATACTGTTCTTTCCCCCCTAATCCTGAATTTCAACGCTTAACAGTGGAAACACTGTTTTACTTAAGTTTGGGGGGACATTTTTTTTTGTATATATTTTTGTTTTCCTTTTTGTTTTGTCTATAATTTTTTTTTTTTTTTAAGAAGCGCCGGCAATTTTGACCCTCTTGGTATAGCCTGACAGTGAGGGCACTGTCAAGTTTAAGTTTGGGGGTGTGCTCGGTAAGCTTTCTTCCTTCGCATTCATTTGTATATTTTGCATTTGCATACCTTATTAAAAATCCATAAAAATCAGAAAAATTTCTAAAAAACATAAAAACTTTTTTGTCAAGTTAGCTAGTAAGAGGACTCTAATTCAACATCTTGACGGTTTTGTTTGATAAAATAAGAACAACTAAATCTTACTTCTAGATTTTGAAAACCTGAATGATAACTCTCCTTTGTAGTTAACTATGGCTGATATACGTCTTTACATTACACTACACGTGTCGTGAGTTGTGGAAATTAGAAGACAAGTCTTTTATGTCTAAAAAAACTTTTAAATAGATAAATGATTTTCTGAGGATCAAATAGGTTTGTTCTGAAATAAGTAATATATCAAGAATAGTTTATGAAGTAAGTGAATATGAAGGAATGTTATTGATGCCTTAATTGGAACTAAGTCTGAAAAATAACCCATCTGAAACTTGATTGGAATGATTACACACCGAACCCACTAAACACGTCTTTTATCCAAAAAATAATTGAACAACCGGTTATATCTCCGTTCGTATTGAATCATCATATTTTTCACACCAAACTGTCTTTTGTTTTTGGACCTAGGTAACTTGAGTAATTAAGTCCGCTGGGGTGTTTCTACACCTAATGCCCTAAAACCAACTGGTTTGGGTGCATTGGCCTAAAGCTCGCTAAGAAGCCTAGAAAGTCCAGATAAAAACATAGTCAAGCAAGTGTTCTCTCCGAGTTAAAATTCCTAACGGTTCTTTTTGTGAGAATAATCTTGATAAAAGACAAGCTTTTAAAAAAAAAATTTTAACGTAGATATGAAGGTTTTACTCTATGATAAAGACTATTGCACGTTCACAGAGGTGTGTATGAAATGAAAACAAGAAAAAGGTGGAGTGAAGAATAAGACCTAGTTTCCTGTTAGGGAAGATAGAAATTCTGAAGTTGAAACTTTACTGGAAAACGAAACTTGAAAAAAAAAATGCTTAACTCTTTATAAAACTTATGTGATCCTTTTAAAATTGTTATCTGGGCTTTATTGTGTGACATAATGACTTTATTCGACCTTTCGGGAACTTAACGACACTATTTGCACTGCACGTAAAGACATATCAAATCTGTAGTTAAATAAGAAGCGAGGTGTGAAAAATAAAGGTTCGATAGTCTAGACCTAGTATTATAGAATTGTTATTTTCTGAAACAAAAACTTTAGGGTTTGAATCTTAGTTATTGTACAAAACTAGCTTGACAGGATTTTGTGGGTATAATCCGCTGAAAACCGTCAGGAGACAACACTCCTCCTACTAGGGACACCTAGAGGTTTAACGGCTTGTTGCACGCGCTCAGTGCAATCGCGTTCCCTGCGAAAGTGCGGTTAGGATTTTCTTTTTTGTGAATAATTGGTTTTGCTCGGGACGAGCAAAAGTTAAGTTTGGGGGTATTTGTTCATCACAGAATACTGCATTTTATACCGCCCATTCTTACGCTCGGTTGTTTATAGGTAGGTGCTTTTAATCCGTGTTTGTTACATATTTACAGAATACAGGTTTCCAGTACAAATATTGCAATTCAAGACAAAATCTCCACAGTTACGCCAAATGCAGAACATCTGTCGACAGCAGATAAAAGCCGGGTTCCGGTCATCCATATCCGTCCAGTGCCGAGTACCGGTTCCCGATACAAGACATATGACAGTGGTCATTCATGTCTGGGACAAGCACAGAGCATGAGGTGGGCTGCACAAGAATCAATGGGTGCGCGGAGCTCGAGGGAGATAAGTCAAAAGTGAAAAAGATAATGCAATCTTGGACTTGGAAAACTGCAGATATTCTGGAAGACTTTTGTGCATTCTGAAGATTGCAAACACGAGGAAAACACCAACCAGGAACCCACAAAAAAGCCCACTGCCCAACACCAATAAAGGGCCGCGGAACCGCGGCCAAAGGGGGGTCTTGGCCGCGGTTCCGCGGCCATGTAGGGCCCACTCACTGACGTTTTCTGGGGGTATTTTTGGACTTCATTTCTGGTCTGGTGGATGCCCTAGAATTCCATTCTCCAGCCTATAAATACAGCAGACTTGAGCTTAACCAAGGGAGCTTTCTTTGTTCTTCTTTTTTTGTAGTTTTGTTCTTCTTTCTTCTTCTTCTTCATTCTTCCTCCATGAAATTGTAGTGAGAGCTTTTGAGTGGATGTTAATGAAGATGAGGGTTTTTTATCTTTCTTGTTAGTTTGCTCCCCCTTGAGATTCTTGCTTTCTCTTGCTCATTCAACCTCTTTATTGAGCTTGAATGGTTAAGGGTTAGTTATTGATCTCAAGGGTCGTATTTTCTCACGGGACTAGCACTTCATTTCACATGCGTTCTCTACCTTTCCCTTGATCTTGCAACCTCTTCATTGAGCTTGCAAGTTTAAGGGTTGGCTATTGATCACATGCTTGTCTTGAGTCCTAGTTTCGTATTCTCTTTATCGCTTTTTTATTACTTGCTTTTTATTAACTTGTCTTTAATTATTTGCAATTTAATTCCATGTACTTAATTACTTGTATTCTTTTCTTTGTTCTTTTCTTTTTGTTCTCTTTTGTTCATTTTGTGAATGTTGTAATTATTATTATTGTTAAGAAGAAATACGGTATTATAAGTTAACATTTCTTTGCCAATTCCTTTTCCCGTTATTTTCCATTTGAACTTCGCCCAAACCATACGCAAGCGCTCCGTTAGGCACCCTACCCTGACAAGGTAACGGTGATTCCTAACCGCGACCGGTTGCGTTCGGTTTGGCCGGAGGCGAAAGCAAGAGACAAGAACGGAAGGACAAGGGTAAATAAGCCGGATTCTACGAATACCGCGCTTAAATCCCCTAATCCACGTTGTTGCCGATTGCTCGAGCTTCAATTGGTCAAGACTCGGCTCAAAGGTTTTTGAGTACGGATTTCTTAGCTTACAATCTCGTATCTTTTCTTAACAACTTTATACTTGCAGATAAAACACATAGGTTAGTCCAAACAATCATACACAAATTCTTTATTGACTCGTCTAAGACAAGAAGGTAAGATAACACCATCTCCCTGTGGACCGACCCGTGCTCACCGGCTAGCTGCATAGCGACACCGTCCTGATCGCAGTTACACTTTAAATCTTTGAACATCCGACACGCCAAAAGCGTGCGATCACTTCTTAGTCCCGCTTTGTCGCTGTCAAACGCCTTTTCCGCTCTTTGGCTTGTTTCTGCCTCTGTGTCGGACCTTTTGCACAACAAGTTGACAGGGAGGAGTATTTTCATCATTCGTAGCCTGTTGAAGAAGACGTTGCGTCCTGGATTTCTCATAGATGGCCATTTCGCGATTATGCTCGTCTCGAGCTTTTTGACCCGCTTTCCTGATGAGCTTGTCCATTCGTTCTTCAAATGACGGACTCGGCACTTTGATTGCGGGATCTAGTTTTGGTACGGGGTTGGCGTTTTCTGACAGGGCGTCCTCTTCTTCATCGAAGATATATATGGCGTAGCTACTAAGGACTCGTTCCCGTTTCCCGGATCTCACATATCCAAGCCCAAGTGTTTCCATTCTCCCGTTGGGCAACTTGCGCTGAGTCCTAGGGACATCCCAAATCCTGTTGTAGAACCGAGCTTGTCGAATAGTCTGTTTTAAGGGTATCCCTTGGCGCTTCAATAGACTTTTAAGTCCGTTCGTATAATATCTAGGCAAACGGATGGGTTGGAGCCTGTCAAGTGTAGAATCCGTGCCGTGCCAGATTTCTTTCTCCACTCTTGTCTCTGTGGACCGGTAGAATAGGATTGCCTTTTCACCTTTTTACCTGGAAGGGACGTAAAATGTTTGCAGGTCTTGCACATTGTAAGCTTCAAGTGTGTCAAGGTCTTTGTAGTGCTTCCGCGGAATCATGGTAATTTGCAAACTCTGATCATCACCAGGGAATGCTTGTATTGACAGCCGACTGGAGAACACAGCATTAACCTCATCTTCCGAGTCGCTTCCGAAGATCAATATGGGGGCGGACGGTCTCGAGTTGTTGCGTCGAGACGGCCCTGCATAAACTATCTCTTCTTCTTCTTCGGTATCACTCCCGAAAACAGGAATGGTAGCAGCGGCTTTGTTCTCCGGTTTGCGACACCTCTCTGTGTCCTCGAAATCTGGCAAAAACTATTTTGCATCTTCGTACTTGCGGACTTCGTTCATGGAGAACGGGTTCAGCTCTCCTGTTACGGTATACTCGAGACCATCCTTGAAATACTTCATACACTGATGTTGCGTAGAAGGGATGATGCTATACTCGTGTAACCAAGGACGACCGAGCAGAGCATTGTAGCAGGTCTTGGCGTCAATGACGTAAAACTTGATATCCGTGATGAGTAGCCCGAAGCGTAATGTTTGTACCACCGATCCGAGGGTCCGTGATGACTGAGAATCAAAACCGGAAATGGTAATTTTATCACGAGCGAGGTGCTGAACGCTCATGCAGATTTCCTTCAACACTCGTACATTAAGGAGATTGACGGAGGATCCGTTATCAACCAGGATTTTGCCTATCTTGATATCATGGCAGTATCTGGAGACATATAGGGGACGGTTGTGGTCGCACGTCCCAAGAAGAAGGTCTTCATCACCGAACGTGACATCGGCTGTGTGCACTTCCTCCAGTTCATCCTTCATCCTTTCTTCGGCGAGGAAGGCTTGGAATTGCTCGGGCTCTTACAGCGCCTTGATTAATGAATCTCTCGCTTCTTTTGATAATAAGAGGGCGTCGAGAATGCCGAGCTGAGAGGGTAGCTTCCTCAAGTGCGCTAGGACGTTGTGGTCTACCTTACTCTTCTTGGGCGGGTCCTTGGCAGTCAGCTCTTTCATGACTTGGTCATCTAAAGCGATATCCTCAGCGACCTTTTCCTTTCCCTTATCTTTTCTAGTTGAGGGTCCGAGATTCTTTTCTAGAAGCGTGCGATTGCGCAGCTGAATGTTTTCGCAGGGCTCTGGTTCTTCCTCTTTCCCTAAGATAGATTCTTTAAAGAGAGGGCCGAAAGACATTTCTTCGTCAGAGTCTTCCCAAAGGTGAGAACCTGTGATCCTCCGGCGTTGACCGTGCGAAAGTTACCGGTAGTTCTTTTGTGCTCCTCGGTCGTACTTTTCTGCTCCCGACGAGTTTTGCGTTTCATCCGTTTAAAATGTTGCCGGTGAGCAACATATCCCTTCCACCATCTCTTAAAAGCGTCGCACTCCTCAGTGGGGTGCGAAATCTTCTGATTAGGATGCATTTCTTCTCCACCGAGAGTGTATTCTTCCGAGGGTGGTAGCTTCATTCCCATTGATATGGCTTTAGCAAACCTTTTCCTCGTCTTGAATCTGTTTTTATCCGCATCGGATGTCTTTTGATTTGGTGGGAGTACTTCGACTCTTTTGTCTAGTTGCCGGCGTTTGGCTCCTTCCAATATGGCCATCTCACGCTCCCAATCGGCTTTACTTTTCAGACGAATCTTATCCAGAAAGGCGTCGATCATTTCGTCTGACGGCCACAAAAGTTCCGGCTCAGGTTCTGCCCCCAGTTTCTCAGTGCAAGGAGTTTTTCATCGTCCGTAAACGAATGAGAGATCACATGACAACTCGCCACGTATCCTTCGGATTCATCCGACGAGCTCTCTCCATCATCTTCCTCCTGAAAGATGTGACTGAGGAACTCTTGGAGTGTGATGGGAGTCCGTGCCTTTTGATTGTACTTTTCCAGCGCGTCGATCTGTTTCTGTAAGTCTGTGTGCTTGTCACCAGGCTTCACGGGCATTTTGGATCTCTTCTTCTTTTTCCTTGAAGATTTTGATGGTTGGTTGTGAGTGCTTGGGCCATCACCACAGATCTTTGGAGTTGGGCTCGGCTTCAGCATCCCCTCGATGATTTGAGGTTCAAGCGGGTTCTTCCGTCTGACCGCCGGGCACGTATGAAGATCACTCAGCATCCTTTGGTTTTGGCTGACAGCACGACCTCCCATGGAGCTTCTTCAATAAAAGAACAAGTTTCCCCCGGTGTTTCTGTCTTCTTAGGAGTGTGCGGTTGTGGTGGGTTTACCTTCCACTTCTCGGACAGCGCAAACTTGCCTTGAAGGTACTTATCTTCGATCCATCCTTTAAAGACGAAGCAATCCTCAATCGGATAGCTTACCGTTTGATGGTAAGGGCAGTAATTGGGGTTATTCACCTCGCTGGGTTGCGGTGGTCGCCTTGGATAAGCCTGTTGCGTACCGCCAGCTCGAACAGCCTCTTCGTTTTATCCTGCGGGAATGAGTAAGGGCGTTTCATTTTCTCATTGTAATAACGCCGTCTCTCCTCCAACTGATCCGCCAGTCTTGGAGCACTGGGTTGCTGTTGAGCGTTCGCAACGAAGTTCGCCTTCCCTTTACCCTTGTCGTTCCGAGGTTCCGGTTTCGGGGGAGACGGTCTGTGACCCATCTGGTCCATCTGGGCCATCTTGTCAATTAACGCCTGGAATGTGGTCGGTTTAAAGAACGTCATGAACTGTGAAATAGTTGCATGAGGGTCTAGGGTGCCCACGAACATGCCCACCGCTGGTGCTTCTTCGATGCGTTGCTCGCACTTCGACCATAAGTTCCGCCATCGGATCGCATATTGGACCCAAGTTTCACCCGGCTTCACCCTTGCGTTAATCAAAGCTGTTATCGGGGTGCATTCGCTAGCACTCGCGAATCGCTGAGTGAATAGCAACTCCATCTCTGCGAAAGTTTTGACGGAGTCGTTCGGAAGCTCAGAGTACCACTCAAACGCCGTCTCTGATAAACTGCCGACGAATTGGCGAAGCAAGAGCTTATCGTCGCCGCCAGTGTTGCCGCAAAGAGCCCTGAACTGGGCCACATGTTGATGGAGATTGTCTGTCCCCTTATAGACATGAAACTTTGGGATCGTGTAGCCCGGCGGGTATTTGATCTGATCATACCAGCTCGGATATGGTCACCCCGTTTTGACGTCTTGGCCGACTGCCTTAGTTGCCTGGTGAACTCGTATCTGCTGGGCTATGTAGTCATCCAGGGCAGCTTTAGAGATCGTTTCCTCTTTGGCTGTTGAAAGAGCCGGAGGTGGATTTGACGTTTCCCCTCTGTCATCTTCAAGGATAATCGGAGGATCTTCAGCAGGAGAATCCTGCTGGATCATCATACCCACCATGTCCTGGAACATAAGGGCCATTCGCTTTATATTGGCTGCTTGTTCCGCAGCCTCTTTGTCCTTCTTTTCAAGTATCCTACGAAGGAATTCAGCGTTAGTTTCTTGCTCATGGCGTTGATCCGAGGTCGCTTCTGGTCTTTCTTTTGGCCCAGTGAGTGCGGCCATCGCATTCATCATTTCTTGGAGCTTCTGCTGCTGCTCCTGAGCTTTAGTCACCGATCGCGTAAGCGGTCTATGACCTGTAGATGTACGGCTGTCCTCTTTCCTGGACTCCATGTAGACTGTATGCACTACCATGCCCCCAGACTTAGGGCGTTTAGGCTTACTGTCTTTGACATTTGCTGCACGCGTGGGGACTTTCTCCGGCCTTCTTCTGTTTTGAGTAGTCGACGTGGAGGGAGCCGTTGCAGCGGGCACCCAAGTGGTTGTCGTCCTTTGTGGTTTAACAGGACGGTTCTTTTCTTCCTGAACTTTCGCCTTCTTCTTCCGGTGAGAGTGATCTCGAATGATTACTGAGTCCTGAACCTGTCGCCAGACCTTATAAATTTTGGGGGACAACCGTTGAGGGGGCTGCTCTGGCTTTGTTTCTGTAACATTCTCCATGGGTGGAGGAGATCTTTTCAGCGTGGTAGTCGGAGAGTTTCTGCGCACCTTGTTGAGCAGTTCAAAACTGTTTCCAGTCGGAACAACAACATTGATTTCCACCGTTGGAGCTGGTGGGGTTAGCCCAGAGGGGAAGCTACCCCCGGCCTTCCTTACTCGGCGCCAGTGGCGACGTCGAGCGTGTCGAGCCGTTGGTGCTGTTTCGGCGACGGGGATTGTTTCTTCTTGCCCCCTGTCTAGATGAGGCGTCGCTGGTGCCAGCCTCTTGAAGACTGATGCCTTTTGAGTAGTGGTATCCAGTCTGTCAAAGACAGACCTTCGAGCAGGAACGGGAGCCGGAATAGTCATTCTTGTAAAGACCGGCTCTTTGGTAGGAGAAGCCGCCTTGACAACTTCAAGAGAAGATATGGTTATCTTCCTCGGGATGTCCACTTCAGTGGTCATGGGCTTCCTGGCAGGCCCATCGGAGTTCAGGCCCAGTCTGGTGAAGACCGAAGAGTTGGAATTAGACCACCCGTTGAGAGGGGTCGTGGTAATAGTGAGCCGATCGAAGACCGACTTCCTTTGCGCTTCCTTTGGCAGCGGGATATTAATGTTCACTGGCGGAAGCATGGTCCCAAAGAACAGACCGGTGGTAGCCTGAGTCACTTGTTCCACAGGCACAGTGAACAGGGAAGCAGCCTGCGGTCCGTAGGCTACACCTCCAGGTAAGGCGGAGCGTAGGTTGCCTTTGCAGTTGGAGCAGCTCGAGCAGGTGCCAGCCATTGATCCTTTTGCTTTCTGCAGCAAACGAAACGCCAAATCTTAGTACCTCATAACTCAAGGGCAACCATTAGCGAACCACGATTGGTTCGCGAATCACGACACACGAAGTGTAGAGTGGAAAGAGGAAAAGGTCCCACCCGGTGTGCCAGAATCTGTTCCCCGCCGAACACAGAGACGCGACCGCGTAGGTCCGTCTTGCCTGAAATTCGGGGAAGATGATAATTGGTGCTATCCGTCCACTTCTCCGAAGATGCCAAGTTGATTTATGGCACCATGTATCGAAGGTTTAAACGGATGCGGCCGATGTAGCAGACTTCGTCAGATTCCCCCTCGTTTGAAGGGTTTTTGATTATGGGGACGCTCTTCCCTGCAAGCGCAAGCCCCTGCAGTTAATTACGCTACCGCATCGCGGTAACAACTTTCTCCTTCTCCAGATGGTCACTTCGTGTCGTGGGTGTTTGTTTTGTGTTCGGTTGCCCGTGGATTGTATACGGAGACTAAGTTATGTTATCGCCCGTAGGGCGTAGACTAGTCCAAATCCGTATTATCTTAGATTTGGGTTTGGGGGTTTGGGTTTAAGGATACGTTAGCCTCATTTGAGACTAAGATCAACTTAAGCGTTTGTTAAGGATACGTTAGTCTCATTTTAGACTAAGATCAACTTAACGGGATCGTTTAGATCCGACAACAGAGCAACTGGGGGGCTCTATTGTTTAGTTTAGTGACATTGCGGTCGATAGGTAGTAAGGACATTGCGGTCTGATGTTAGTTTTAAGACGTTGCGGTCAAGGTTAAGGACATCATAGTCCGTGAGCTTAAGGACCTCACAGTCCGGTGTTAGTTTTAAGACATCACGGTCAGGGTTAAGGACGTCATAGTTTGTTGTTAGTTTTAAGACATTCCGGTCAAGGTTAAGGACGTCATAGTCCATGAGTTTAAGGACCCCACGGTCCGTTGTTAGTTTTAAGACATCCCGGTCAAGGTTAAGGACGTCATAGTCCATGAGTTTAAGGACCCCACAGTCCGTGAAATGTATGGTTGTTGGGACCCGTCACCTCTTTGAAGACGTTGAGGAATTACAACGACAAATATCAAAGGAGTGAAGAGATGTACCTTTGAACCAAGGTAGATTAAGTGATATGTAGTCCAATTTGGAACCAAGACCAATTAATTATATTATGAGCCCATTGGCTCAGTTAAGTCTGAATTGAGGACTTATGGCCTTCTTGGGCTAAGTCCAATCAAGTTCGGAATATTGGCCCTCCATTGGTACATTAGACATATTCAATTGTAGGGGAGGCTTTGCCTCTAGAAAATTAGCCAATTGGGCTAAAGCTATTGTTAAACACTAAAGGCCAACAGTGTTGAACACTGGAAATAAGATTATCAAATTAGTGTTAAGACTAAAAATTATGATTCTCAAATTAGTGTTAAACACTAACAGATAACAGTGTTAAACACTGGCAACAAAATTTATCAGATTAGTGTTAAACATTAACAGAGGGGGGGATCACGTGGGAGCACATGATGGCATCAAAAGGTGGGGCCAGATCCCCTTCATTTTGTTCTACAGATAAGTGTTTAACACCTTTAATTCTCACAGCCATCACGTGTGGGCACGTGATGGGTGCTCATGCCCTGATTTATTAGAATATTCATTAGAGATCACGTGATGACACGTGAGGGTACCCAGCGCTTCTTTCCTGTGGATCTTTTACAGGGGTCACATGGGGACACGTGACCCTGTTTAAAGATATGTTTGTCTTTTTAAGAATTAAATTCTTCATAGGGTTAAACCCTAGCTGTATCTTTGGAGGAATTAAATTCCTATTTTTGAAGAATTATATTCTTAGGTAGGGTTAAACCCTAATTTTCTTTCTGTAGGAATTAGATTCTCATATATGTAAAGAGACAAGTTCTGATATAGGGTGAAACCCTAATTTTATTTTAAGAGGAATAAAATCCCTGTGAGTTTAAGAGAATCAAATTCTCAATTAGGGTTAAACCCTAGTTCTGTTCATTTTGAAGGAATTAAATTCCTATAATTTTGGAGAATTAAATTCTCATATAGGGTTAAACCCTAATTTTATCTTAGAGGTATTAAATTTCTATAACTTTGTGAGATTTAAATTCTCAAAACTCAATTCCTCCTCTATGTTTTAGATCTGCATGGTAGGATCTCGACCCGATGAGAATTAAATTCTCAACCTATGGGAAGATGTGCACTTTGCAGGTCTTCCACCAGAGAAAGAACTAAGTTCTTTTCTTTTTATATAAGAGTTAAACTCTTGGATTGAGAATTAAATTCTCTTTTTGAATCCTTTACCCCCTTTCTTTTCTTACCTAGGGTTTTTCTTGTAGAGAATCAAATTCTTCTTTCTTTTCTCTTTGAATTTTCAAGATTCTAAGGCTCTATCTATCTCTATTCTTTTGGCTCCTATTTATAGGAGAAGGAAAAGAATCAATCTGTTTTGTAAATCTCTCGTTGAAAGATTTGATTTATTTTCATCATTAATCCGGGCCTTTAGATTATTATGTAAATTTTATTCACCGTTGGATTTTAAATCCAAAGATATTCCCTTTGTTATTTCGGTGAGATTTAGGGGAAATCTTTTCTTGTCCCAGATTTTTCCATAAATTGGTGATATTTAATCACCCTCGGATTCTTAATCCAACAGTTTTACATAATTCTTTTCTATTTTGGAAAGATTTAAATGATCTTTTTCAGAATTTAATTCTGTTGAACAGCAAGGCTTTTAAAGCCAGTCACGTGCTGGCACGTGACCTGTCACGTGCCAGCACGCGACCCACCGGTCACGTGCAAGCACGGGACCCCCTGAATGGGCTCCTCTTCTTCTCTTTGTTCTTTGCCGCTGATTTAGCCATCACGTGCCAATGCGTGACCGCTGGTCACGTATGAGCATGCGATGCTTCTTCTGAAGCTTTTTCCTGATTTTTAATCAGGGAACAGTTTTCTTCCTTCCCTACCTTTCGGCACCTTCCTATGGTTTAGAAGAAGACTATCCAATAAGCGCAATAGGTGTACTCTCCCAACACTAGGAGCTCTCACAACTGGAGAGAAGGTAAAGAGAAAAGACAACCGAATAATCGTATTCAATTTCTCCAGAACCAGAGTCCATCCTCGAACTGGAACAAGTTCCTTCGAGTTCGTATGTAACTATATGATAGAATATCCAAGAAATGTGGATCTTCATAGTGATACGGGGTGTTCTAAAGAAAAGCAAAAGGGAAAGTACGAGCGGCAATGATATATGCGACTAACTGACAATCTAAAAGACAAAGTGTTTTAAAAAGTTTCAGTTAACTTGGTTCATGATTTTTAGTTTAGGTCGGGTCATGGTCACTACCAGAGAGAGAGAAAGAGAAAAGAAACACTCAGCATGCACTCTAACTTAAATCAGAATGGTTAATCACTTTATCTAATCAGGATGTCTCCCAGTGTTTCCTCGAATTCTCCTCCAAACCCAAAGGAGAATTAGTCGGGATCATCTAAAATCACCCGAGGAGTAATCCTACTCATCAGTGGGAATAAGGATCCAACTATCATCGCATGATAACTTGATAGAAGGCACTCAAGTCACCACACTCCAGAAGGTATGCGCATGCCTGGCAAGTTTCCTGTATGTTTGAAACTCCCGATGTGATTTTTACCCCAACCGTCTTATAACCTTGATAGATGCCAACAAATCATAAAGCGCAAGTCAAGTTCTACCCATAATTTTCCTGATTAATTTAGACCCACCCATATTCGCCCTTGACGGATGCCAACAAGGCCTTACGACTATCCTAAATTAATGTATCTCAATGCTGCAAATAGGTATCATTCAGCTGCCGTACACTATGCCTTGATGGATGCCAACAAACATAGCACGAATACTAAGTAACACTTATTAAGAAATGACGGAGGGCTACGACTGGTTTTTGGCGAAAAACATTTAACGTAATAAACTTGATATCGTTGAAGGAACCGAGTAGTTTTACAAATATATAGTGGCACAAACTTTTGCTAAAGAGGTCGCTCCCTGTGAAGGGATCTCGGCTCATTCCTCATCGAATGAGGTGCAGGATATTCTTAACCGAAAACCACGATGCAAAGCAAAAGAATCGACTAAAGTGAAGTTATTACGATGACACAAACTTTTGCTTAAGAGGCCACTCCCGGTGAAGGGATTTCGGCTCTTGCCTCGTCGAATGAGGTGCTGGATATTCATAACCGAATACCACTGTGCAAAGCAAAAGGAAACGTCTGTAATGTCTGTTTTTAAAACCTTGGTTCCAACAACATCATATAGGTTTGTTTTCCTTGCATTAATCAGAATCAACGCAGTCCCATCAATTAATCACACCATAAAAGCACGAAAATACAATGTACGTATATGCCATCCGCATTCGCCACTGGGCCCCGTCATCACCCGTTAGGTTACTTAACTGACAACAGAGCGGGGGCTGGACTAGCGCTGGTGCAAAACATATACAACATCTACTAGTGTGTGTGTGTGTGTGTGTGTGTGTGTGTGTGTGTGTATAACATTCATCCCAGGCATGAGATAAGAAACATCACAGAATAGCGATAAGCATCATAGAACAAACAGATAATCTGGGATCCCCGGGTTTCCCTTGAGCCGCAAGTGAAACCCGACGTTCCCCTGGTCGAGTGGATAGCATGTGCAATGTAAAACCTAGACCCCTATGAGCACGGCAAGTTACCCGCCAAATCCAGAAGTGAGGTAACCCCAATCAACAAAGTGAATGGGCCACCCAACATTTCATGGAATCTGGTAACTTGAAAACCCCTCCGTGGGCCAACCTGTATCCCCAACGAGTGCGGCGAATAGCCCACCAATTCTAGAGTGAGGCCCCCTCCGTCTCAACGCCATGAGATGCGGGCCCGTTGCCCTCTAGAATCCGGCTATTCGAGTACTCCACCGCGGGGTAATCCTAGTACAGAAAAGAAAAATATACACAGTGGTGACATCGACCTCAACCCGGCCGTGCCCCAATAAATGAATATACAATAAGGAAGAAACGGTAGTCCACATGTCGGACGATTTCCCTGCAATAATGAATATATAAATGAATGAAAACTGTACTACTAACATTGCACAATATGCTATCCAACACGACAATCCGACAATATCATCTCAAAGAGATCACATCCAACACCACAGATAAACTAGATGCGTGCAACCCCTTCTAAATGACGTATAGTGATTAGAAGACATTAAACAACACATATACGCATCACTGAAACAAGTAAAGTAAACCACGACGTTAGAATTCCGCGCACAATTAGCAAACGAAACCAATTTCCAAAACCATGGAAAAACAGTGAGCTAAAGTTCCAAAAACCGACGTTTTAAGACAATCCTAGATTCGAAACGAACTCGAAACCCGCCCGAATCTTAGCGGAGGCGAAGGGGAAAAATTTAACTGTTGACTGGGGAGCCTCAGGGGGGTACCCACCCCTGGGGGCTACCTCGAAGTGGCCCCTTGGGTAGGCAGACCCGAGAGCACCCAGATGGGGTGCTCTCGGGTCACCCACCCCCAAGGCCACCTTGTGATGGTCTTGGAAGGTGGGCTCGGCCTTTGGTCCCCCCCAGGTATCCCCAGGGTGCCGATGCTTCACCCCGCGGCTTCTCGGTTCAAACCGTGAGCCCGCGAGGTGTGCAAAACATCTCAAAACTTCAGTTTCTGGAACTGTTTTTATTGGCAGTTCATGCGCGACAAAAACGAAGGATTTCTAAAGTTGCAACGAGTTATCTAAGGCTTATGGAGTGGCTCTAATACCATGTTGGGTTATGCTATCTCCGTGGCCATCACCCGTGGCCGAAATGCGGAACAAATTTTTTTTTAACTGGCGCTAGAACAACCCGATAAATCCGGATCTGCCGTAAGCCCTAGATAATAATACTTTCTAAGATACTAATCTATCATGAAGTGATTATACCTATATAAACCAAGTCCTTTGGGTCTTCAACCATCATCCTTAGCTCCTTGTGGTGTCATGGAACAAGCTTGATTGACGGTCTCCCCCGTCAATGATGATCCACCCGAGAGTGCCAACTTTGAGCTCCTACCTCTAAACCGAGGTGATTTGGTTACTTAGTATGCTAATCTAAGTATCCTAGATAATATAGAGTCTAATGATGGATTAATTAATCTCATAACACCCTAGAATTCTCAACACATGAGACTTTTAGGGTGGAGGTAGAAGAAGAAATGAGGAGATGAGAGTGTGTAGAAAACTCAAGAAAATGGCTAAGTGTTGTGTAGGAAAATAAAAAATCTCAAGTCACAAAAAATCTCATAACACAAACTAAATCAAGCATGCCACAATAGTCACCCATGAGTCACTACATGAGTCATACCATGAGTCACCAATTGTGCCATGCTTCATTTAAAGCCAAACGCACCTCATCCTCCACCTCATTTAATCATTTAAGAAAAATGATTAAAACTAAAATGAGATGTTATCTTCTAGAAGCAACTTGTAATGAATTACAAGAATACCTCTCATCCGTATATACCCGTATCCGTATTCCGACAAAATACGAATTCAATGAGACGAAAATAATCCAACAATATAATGCTAGAAACCGGCTTAAATCAAAGCCCACTAGTATTATCCGTCCGAATCATAATATGTGCACAAGTGCACGTATATGATCGAACCCTGCTGTAAAACCATACAGCCTCTACATTGTTTCGCTCAAATTAGGGAAACTCTCTGTGTGGGACTCTAAAGACTCATTAATACGCTGGCAGTGGGTTTAACCACAAGCACGTCAGCGGCACTAGCTGTACGTAACGGCTACTTAGGTATTGAGCGAAAGGGAGGCCGACAAGCAAACTCATCCTGACCCCTACTAAGCCTGTCAGTGACAATATCCGTACAGTCCGGTGTGTTTGTCTAAGAGTATCGCATATCGAGTCTAGGGGGTGGATAAAGTCAGACCCCTAATAACGCGACATTTCATGTCGGTATGAATCCCATCACCAACTGAGAAACTAATGATCCAAATCAGTAATTCTCGTCCACCTTGGCCAAGGATTTTTAGTGATGTCCACCCGTGCACCGCGCGACATCAACCTCCAATACTGGGATAGATGAATCGCCGACAATCCGCTCACTACCTCCATGTGGCTCGGGACTGTACCCAACCAAAACCTGTTCGCACGACTCCTTTGAGCCGTGGTAGGGTAGTAATCAAAGCACAGTGGGAACTCACACGAGACAAATGACTATCTCAGGTCGACAGACTAACCCGTACACATGTCAACTGGGAACTACTGTCTGAAAATAGGTATAATACCAACTAGCATGTTCCCGGCGAGTCCGTCCAGTGTACTCATAACCCAATGAGCACATATATACTATCTTAGGTGACTGACTAACACCAATGGCTTGTGAGACCGGCCACCGCCCCTCGTCGGGGTCTCAATAAGTATACACTAGTCTACTCTGTAGTATCGATGCCCGGTCTCGACACTCCTACGACTAGGGACATTTAAGGATGTGCTTATAGACCACCTAGCTCCCCCGTATATGATCGCCATCATAATGCTGGTAGTCAAGCAAGAATCCTATAGGCGCTATTAACATGTAATAATGATCTGTAATACCACATAAAGGATGTACATGATGATACAGAAAAACCAGATAGTATACTATCATCTCGATTAAGACTGTTCTATCCGCATAGGTCCTCCCTCAATCATCGCAATCGCGTGCCTGCGATCCAATAATTGACTTGAGGGCACTATAGCCAATAATACCTTCAAAGCTAGATTGGTAGCAACGCTTCCATCAAAGACTAGGTGTCGATTTTGATGAAACCCTTTCTCCAGTTGCGATACTTAAGTCAATCAGAATCATGGTTGCAAAAGATGCTTATCATGACTACGAAATATGGTAAATGGACGTCAAGACGGCTATTCTAAACGGTACTTTAGAAGAGAACGTCAATATGACCCTGCCAGAGGATTTTGAGATCAGTCAGAGCAGCGTGCAAGTTGCTTAAGTCCATGGACTAAAGCATCTTGGAGTTGGAACATCGGTTTTGATGAAACAATCAAACGATTTGATTTCATAAAAAATGATGATGAACCATAGCTTTATAAAAAGTTTATATAAAGTAATGTCGTGTTCCTCATATTGTATGTGGACGACATACTTCTAATAGGTAATGATGTGCCAACATTGCAGTCAGTTAAGATCTGGCTATCACATAAGATCATAATGAAGGATTTGGATGAAGCATCCTACATACTGGGTATAAAATTCTATAGAGATAGATCTAAAAGGATGCTTGGGCTATCCCAATCTAAGTACATATATGACATAATGAAGAGGTTTAATATGGAACATACTAAGATGACCAGGCGAGATAATATACCTGCTAGGCATGGTATATCTCTCTCCAAAGAAACATCTCCCAAGACAGAAGATGAGAGAAAATGCATTGATAAGACACCATATGCCTCGCCAGTTGGGTCTATCATGTATGCGATACTATGTACTAGACCTGATGTGGCTTATGCACTTTGTGCATTAAGTAGATATCAGTCTAATTTTGGAGAACAACACCGGATTGCTGGTAAGGTTACACTCAAGTATTTGATAAATACTAAGGAGATGTACATTATATTCGATAAATGTGACCTCAAGGATAAGGCGTTTACTGACACCGGTTTTGAGAATAGATACGAAAGATAATATAGCGGATCTATTCACTAAAGCTCTTTCTCAAACACAGTTCAAGAGACTCGTTGAGATGTTGTGTATGCGATAACACAATAATTGGTCCTAAGTGCAAGTGGGAGATTGCTAGATGTAGGGGCCCTTAGAGGCAATTAGTTGTAATTATGACCTACATGTATAAAACTTTCCCGTTCGTAATAATAGTATGATATTTGGTTTTTTCCTTTATTGGTATATCTTTTATTTATAATACTCTGTTTATTATTGATTACTAATAAAGTCCGTAGAACAATACTAGACTACAGAATTATGAGGTAGATCATAATATTGAGACCTGACTAGTCGATAAGGATATTCTTAAATGTTCCTAACCGTAGGAGTATCGAGACATGACATTGATACTCCAGAAAATTAGTGTATACTATATTTACTCATTAGAGAGTAATGACTGTTCTCATAGTCATCTGGTGTGGTGATATCAGAATATTGTATGCAGGATGCTTATAGATGATAATACACCGAACGACTCACCTTGAATTTCCAGTTGGTAATTATATATAACTGTCAGATGGAAATTCATATAGTAACAACTGGTATGACTTAATCTCCAGACTTGAGACTCGCCATAGTATCTTACGTGTGCTAAAAATTACTTTAATTACTATCCAACCACAGATCTATTGATACTGTGTATAACGGTAGTAGTCGGGTATGATCGAATACATGTGAAGGTTGTGAGGAGTTAATATGGAATTCGTCTCTCCGGTATATGGATAACGGTGTTCTGCAGTGTGCGATATATCAGTGACCTAAAATCTCTGGCCAGAGTACAAGAGATCAAATGATAAGTGGTTATCAGTCTGATCTCAGGGTTATGCGATAATATTAATACAATAGTTATTTGAATTATTAAGGTTTGACAATACTGCCAAGCCCTAAACCAAATAAGGAGCACAAGTAGACGAAGAGATTGGACCGTATGGTAGTTGCCACTGATAGGTATTGATTTGTTTGGATAATATTTTTCTATTCTAGTCCAGTCATCAACAGTTTGCCTAGGTAAACTAAATACGTAGCTATCGTCCCTATAGAATTGTGGATTTTACTGTTCACAGAATTAATTCGAATTGTTCGAATTAATTATCCACTGCTGAGTAAAAGTTGAGCCTCCGGAGTCACACATAGGTAAACTCCTATTTGCCAAACATAGAACTATAAAAGAAGAGAAAGTATATGGTTGATATACAAAAAGGGATTTAATTAAATAAGTATATTTGATATACTATTAATTAAATGAGGGTAAAATTGTCAAATACGATTTGATTACCTTTAAATCATGTTTCTTTAAATCATGTTTCGTTGGTTAAAATACTTATGAGCATATGGGCTTCGAAGAGCATGTATGGGGCATGATACGACTACGAGTAATCAATTAGCACCGATACTGCTAAAAAGTCTATATAAATTTACCATTCGCACATCAGTGATGCTAGCTATAATACAAGTTCCTGTCTTTTAAATTTCGTCGGTGGTGGATAATGGATTCTACGGAATCTAAAATTTCGTTATGGAGCACTAGGAAGGCAAGGAATAGAATAATTAGCCGTGCCTTTTTCACTTAATTAGCTAGGGGGGATTTTTCCCTTTTATGTAGGGTAACCCCCAACTTTCATTTATTCACCATAATCTCTAACTAACATGGCTATGGGAACCATTTGCCTTGGAATCCAGGACCACATTCTTGGCAAAGCAAAAAGGAAAGAAAGAGAGGATAATCTCCAAGATTTTTCTGTTTGTTGAGGGAATTATTAGGGGTTGCATCCCAACCAAACAGACAGTTACAAAAACATCACCCAACATATCATTTCTGCTCAATTCAAGGGCATATGTTGATTGGATATGATGGAGCTCATTTTCGGGCCTCTGTCAGTTATTGTCTTCCGTAGATCTCGCGGTGAACTTAGCCGATTATCCTTCGCTGCGTGTGGGTCTCAATGGGTTTTTGGAGAAAGAGGTGAGGTGTGGAAGCTGTCAACGAGTACCTGCAAAGAAGTCCTGGGGTGGTTTGGTACCACCGAGGACCCTCCAACGCTCAAGTTAGTGATGAGATCCTAGCAGAGTAACGGCGTAAAGTGTAAAGAATTGCTTACTTGACCCCTCTGTGATGGGGGTTTATATAGTGGTGATGGCACGCAGCAGCAGGCGCGAGAATCTCGCCGGCAGTTACGCTCCCGACGTTACACCCGCGTAGAGAGCGGATCGCCCATTAATGGGGATCGTGATGGCGTGGAACGTGGGATGTTGCTGGCGGAGAATCTGCGCATGGCGAGATTCGCGGAGCGGCGGTTACGCCTGTGAGCGGTGGAGTTGGTCGGAGGACCGAGGAAGACGGCCTCGGCTGGGGAGCTCGGGGACGAGCGAGGGGGCCGAGGAGTCTTGGCCTTGTGGCAGCTCGGGGCGAGATACGGGGCCGAGGAGGCCGATTCGCAGGAGGCCCTGAGAAGGCCAGCTTGTGCTTGCAGGTCGGGTACAGGGGTGGCCTGGCCGGTCCCTGTGGGCCCTTCAATCTGAGTTCTCGAACACGTCATCTGCCACGTGTCCTGATCTTGGAGATCGCCAATATCGAGCATCATCAGGATATCTTTTATTAATGTTTTCGAGGACAAGATTGATAACTTTTAAACCTTTTGAGACATGGGTTGGTGCTAAGATTGGACAGGATTTCAAGCTCTTGTGCTCCTAGGTATTTATTTCCCCTTTGAAAATAGAATTTCGTATGAGTGACTATTACAGCAGTTTAAAGTCATTGATATATATTGAAACACTAAAATTGTGATGGTTGGAGGAAAAATACTTATATATTCCTCAATGAAAGAAATTAGGGTTGTGGTTAAGGATAAAAAAATATTAACTTTGAAGAATCAGATTGGTGTTATGTATCACTTAAGAATTAAAAGAATTTTCTATAAATATGTCTCAAACACGTAAAAGACGCTGAAAAGAAAATTTTGAAAAGGAAAAATCCTAATTATTTTTGACATAATATTTACCTCTATGCACATGTTTAGAGAATTAACCAACTTAATTGTTTGTGCTATAATTTTGTCTTGTATAAAAGTTTGTACACAATTATCTCATTTCTAAACATTTTTGTGCTTACATAACTTGGGTAACAACTAAAAGATTTTCTATTTTTTTCAATAATTAATAAGCTATAATCTAATTGATAAAAGCATCACTTGACTCTTAGATCTTTTGTTCCACTGTAGTATCATCAGACATAAGTCTGAAGCTGCTCAAGCTTTTGACTTCAATGGTACCTACATCAATTCAATGGTTCCACAGATGACTCAGCCCAATACAAGATCCAAACTAGGTGGGCCCATATGAAGTTCTTCAGAATCAAGCAAACAATTATCAACCCTTGTCAGCTCAAGACACAAAATCAATTTTGTGAGTTCTCAAAAGCAAGTTCCAACACATCAAGGGTGGCCTTTTTAAGGAAATTAATAATGTCATATAACTATTAAGCTATTATTTAAACTAAAAACAATACATCAAGAAATTTTAAAAGTTTTGTTCCACGAAAAGAATAAAACTTTAAAACAAAAAAAGTTCTATCAACCTTCACCATATCTTTGATTTAAGATATCATATGCCGGATTGAATTACTCCATGCTGGACTTTTTTTGCTCTATTTTTTCTTCAAAGTATCATTCCCTTTACAATAGCAAGAAGAAACTTCGATAAACACTTGATAATTAATACTAAATTTCCTAAACCAGCTCTCAATAAATCTCATGCTTGATCAAAAATCTAAGAAATTAATAAACACTTAATATGAATAAAAGTGGTAAATTTACATTGATAATATCATAGATTTAAGAGAATTCAATAGTTTCTCAGTATGAAGGGAAAAAAGGGCTTGTATTGAGAAACGGTCTAAACTTTCTCGTATTTTTCTCGCATTCCGTGAAGACGATTTCCATAGGCAGACATTGTTATGCACATAAAACTTGAGAAATCGACATAAACCAAAATCACTTGGTTGATTTTACAACCTTCCAAATACATGAGAACAGCTCTAAACAAGGTAAAATGAGAATTCTAACACTCTTATTTTTCTTAAAATTTGACATATTAAAAGACATGCATTGGTTTACACCCAGATTAAAAAAAATTGTAAAAATCTAGGCAGCAGATAGCAAGTTCCCAAGTTTTTCAGCCAAGCTTTGGACAGTGCTTGGGGACACAGCTTTAGACCCACCAAGATACCATCTCCGAATCATCTCACCAACATTTGCATTCTCCACTTGAATCTTCACTTCATCTTTCCCTTCAGTGGCATATGATATCTGCAACATTATTTTCAACCAAGAATTAGAATAGAAATTAACATATATATGTCCGATCGATATCTTGAGACTCGAAATGAGGAGAAACTGTTTAAAATGGTGGCAGGGACACGTACAACGAAGACCGATAAGTACTATAGTTTAGGAGTAGAAAGAAAATATTTAGCTAAGAATCAACTAGGACTACAGGCGAACGAAAAGAAAAAAATTATATCGAACAAGCCGAATATGCAATGTCCTCAAGATGCTTAGCTTTACCTCTACAGTGTGAGAGTTCGCAGGGAAATGAAAGGTGATCACAGAACCCTTTTTGAAGTAGGGGGTTTGGAAAAACTCGACAATCTTCTCCAGTTCTTCCTCTTCCTCGTCCTCAAATTTGTCGTAAGACACCAACCGATCTCTGATAGCGGTTTCTATCTGCAACCCGAATTGGGCTCCTTTTATCTCCTTGATTATCACAACTCTGATATACTTTTCGACTCCGGCTACACAAATAAAATACAAATGTTAGCATCTTCTCGAGAATTTATATCTATATATCTAATCAAATCTTGGACTGGAATATGATTTGAAGTTATATTATGTGCTTGCATGAAGCTTGCTTGTTTACAATGATAGCTCACATAGAGCTATTGCTAGTGATGTGTGTTTAGTACATTGAAACTTTGTAGGCAAATAAATTGAAATTTTTCCTCACCAGAAACAAGAGCTTCAAAGAAATTATCATCTCCAGCTAGCTCGGTTGCATTCTTGCCCTTCCAAATCCCAAGATGCTCAACAATTCCTTCATCCAAATAAATCCCAATTGCATTGTGCTTGATTTGAAGGAAATGGATCTCTATATCTGTAATGCCTGCACACATATTCAGCGACCGATTTTAATCGTATTTTAATCGTATATATTTCGATCTGAATCAAGCTTACGCGTCCGGTTTCAGTCGGAAATGTGTATTCTTGATGGATTTCAACTTTAATTGTTGGAATTGGGTTACTGGACGCCCATGATGGTTTGGACCAAGCCATTAATCAAGTGGTTAATTGAAAGCTGTAGAAATTAAAATAACTAAAATAATCAATTTTCTTTGTGGAAAACTGAACATACAAAGCATTTTCAAAGACAGAGAAAAGTTCTCTAAACAAAGGGAATCCCGGCCCTCTTCTCTATTCCACTTGTTTCCTTCCATATGTTTCTAAAAATAAAATCCTTACAAATCAAAAGATCATCTTCAAAAGCCAAAAGGGTTTTTTATCTGTGAAAATCATCGCACTTTCTACTTTCTGATGTGATCATATGGCGGACCACCGGGCTATGATCGATTTAAAATTTGGAACACTTTCGCATTCAGTTGTATGAAATAGATTTTAGTAATTGATTTACATGATAAATAACATGACAATTTTTCCTATTATCAAACATGTCAAATTTTTCCTTCATTAATCAAACTTTATTCCCAGTTTTGACGTGCTAGTTTCAACTTATTGGACAAGGATTTGAATCAATAGTAACAAAATTGAGATATATATGTCTTCAACTTTTTTAAATTTTTTTAAAATCAGACATGTGCATGGTAAAGTGATTTGGCTCATCTCAAATCCACCAGAATGGAGACAGAACAACAAGCTATTGCATTGGACAAATACTTAGCTGCCCTTTTAGGCTTTATAATCTCTCCATCCATGACATAAATGGACTAATATAATCTTATAAAGAGACAGCTATTAAGATATTATGAAGTTTGCATGATTATTTTTAGAGATAAAGCAATGCTCATGTATGAGTAAATTTGTTACAAATCCAAATTACTATATTGTTTGCACTTCAACCACGAAACAAACAAGTATCAAAGATTCTTGCAACACAAATGAGAGCAATTTTAAGACATGCAGGGCCTGTTTGTTTTGGCTGGAGATTGCAAAATCGGGAGTTCCAACTCCTGCTTTTAGTCCAGGGTTAGAAGTTCTATGTTTGTTTTGCCAGTATAGTCCATGACTTCGAAGTCCTAATTTCTTACATGGCATGTACAAAATCGGGAGTCCGAAATTGGAGGGTTTTTTGTGGAGTTGGGTTGGAGTTTGCCGATGTTAGAAATTTTGGTATAGAAATCGGAAAATAGTCGGGAACAATTAAACTAATTTATAACTCTGAAGAGCGGTCGGCTCTCTTCAAGGATTTACTTGTCCCGACTCAAAGAGTTTGTTCGTGCCATCAGCAAAAATCGAAGAAACTTCCAAATTTTTATAGTAAAATAAGAAATTAATTATTGAAGAAGTCACAACTAATAACCCAATAAAATTTTGCAGTATGAGAACTTTTATAAAGTGCTGGATTTTTCACTGGCAATCCAATGTGGGACTAAAATTAACCCACAAGCTTAAAAACACTAACAATCACGTCAAAAACTTTTTAATTTTCTTAAAACTTCTTCTCTCCTATCTACCATATTTCTCTCCATTTTCATTTATGAACTTCCAATTCTTTTTAAATGCCCTACTAAACACAAATTTCAAACTCCTAATTTCAAGTAAATTAACTCCTCGGAAACAAACACTGGAATTCCAACTCTTCACTCGTTTTTAAGCAACACTTCCACCTCCTTACAAAATACTCCAAGCAAGCAAACAGGCCCGCAACTAACACAAGATTAGAGGGATTCAGATCCTGTTTGTGATTGTTAATAGGAAAATCAAAGGCTCAGATTTTCATAGCAGCGAAAAAACAGAGCATGGGATCATCATAACATTATCCTCCAGTGGTTCCAACCTAATAGGTCAATAAAATTGGCCAAACAAGTCAAAAACACCAAGCTCAACCCCCATTGATGATTTCATCAAACTTTGAACCCTTGAAATCAGTTTTATACAATATATAATAAAAAATTCACAAGAGAAAGAGAGAGAAGATATATATAAAGAGATGCATAATTAATATACCAGAGCCTATGAGAGGTAATGGCTTTGTAGTGATGATCTCAGCAGGGAAAGGAATCTCATCCACCATCACAATCTTAGATCCCACTACACACATTAAAACATATATATAGCGTAAATGCTACAAAACTAGAAGAAAAGGAATAACTAACAGAGATCGAAGAGTTAAACAAAAATTATGATGAGGATTGCTTACTTTTGAGAGAGCTTGAAGAGCTAAAATTGAAGAAAGTGAGGAGGAGAGCTCAAAGAGAGTGGATTGATTGTGAGAGCTAAAGAATTGGTGAGGAAAGAGTTGGGGGTCACATGATAATATAAGAGAGAGAGAGAAGGGAGGTAGGTTGGAGGAGGAGCCTTGTGCTTAGCTACCACTTGTTCTACCTACACACCTTGTTTTTTAATAGGCGTGGGATATTTAGACCAACGACACAAAGCTTGCGAGTTTGTTCAATTTTGAATGCTCCTGTAAATGGATGCATCCCTTTTGGATAATCTAATCAGTAATTGCCACCTCTGTGTGGTTGCTTCCAAATTGATTAATATATCTAAAAATAAAATCCATACAAATCAAAAGATAATCTTCAACGGCCAAAATGGTATTTTATCTGTGAAAATCATCGCACTTTCTGCTTTCTGATGTGATCATATGGCGGACCACCAGGCTGTGATCGATTTAAGATTTGGAACACTTTCGCATTCAGTTGTATGAAATAGATTTTAGTAATTGATTTACATGATAAATAACATGACAATTTTTCTTATTATCAAACATGTCAAATTTTTCCTTCATTAATCAAACTTGACAATTTTCTTTTTATCAACAAACCATTCCTAACCGATTCTCCATATTTTCGTCCAAAACACTCTTTACCAATAGATTGTTAACATTTTGCCATAATTTTTCGAAATTGCCTTATTTTCTTTAGTGGTTAAAAGCCTCATAATTATAGGCCATGGAAATTTATTCCCAGTTTTGACTTGCTAGTTTCAACTTATTGGACAAGGATTTGAATCAATAGTAACAAAATTGAGATATATATGTCTTCAACTTTTTAATTTTTTTTTTAAATCAGACATTAGGTAAAGTGATTTGGCTCATCTCAAATCCACCAGAATGCAGACAGAACAACATGCTATTGCATTGGACAAAATGAGAGCAATTTTAAGAAATGCAGGGCCTGCTTGTTTGGCTGTAGCTTGCAAAATCGGAAGTTCCAACTCCTGCTTTTAGTCCAGAGTTAGAATTTCTATGTTTGTTTTGCCAGTATAGTCCATGACTTCGAAGTCCTAATTTCTTACATGGCATGTACAAAATCGGGAGTTCGAAATTGAAGGTTTTTTT
The DNA here is from genome assembly GCA_030015575.1 of Agapanthus africanus. Lineage (NCBI taxonomy): Eukaryota > Viridiplantae > Streptophyta > Magnoliopsida > Asparagales > Amaryllidaceae > Agapanthus > Agapanthus africanus. The sequence continues at coordinate 221,196,918 of JASDDO010000022.1, forward strand.
GTGTAGTTGGCTTGGAGTTTGCGGATGTTAGAAATTTTGGTATAGAAATCGGAAAATAATGGGGAACAATTAAATTAATTTATAACTCTGAGGAGCAGTCGTAAGGATTTACTTGTCCCCACTCAAAAAGTTTGTTTCTGCGATCAGCAAAAATCGAAGAAACTTCTAAATTCTTATACCAATATAGAGAATAATCATAGAAGAAGTTGTGTTTAATTGATTGTAGAGATTTTCTATTTAAAGGCCCTTCAAAAGTCAGAACTGTTTGAGAAATTATGACCCATAGGAATGAGCACATCAATACTTTACAAAATATTATAGTATAAACCCATAGGAATGAGCCCACTTGTTGCAACCCAATTGAATTTAGTAGTATGAGAACTATTATAAAGTGCTGGATTTTCCTCTCGCAATCCAATCCAATGTGGGACTAAAATTAACCCACAAGCTTAAAAACACGTACAATCACATCAAAAACTTTTTAATTTTCTTAAAACTTCTTCTCTCCTATCTACCCTATTTCTCTCCATTTTCATTTATGGATTTCTAATTCTTTTTAAATGCCCTACTAAACACAAATTTCAAGTACAATTAACTCCTCGGAAACAAACACTGGAATTCCAACTCTTCACTCGTTTTTAAGCAACACTTCCACCTCCTTACAAAATACTCCAACCAAGCAAACAACCCCGCAACTAACACAAGATTAGAGGGATTCAGATCATGTTTGTGATGGTTAATAGGAAAATCAAAGGATCTGATTTACATAGCAGCGAAAAAACAGAGCATGGGATCATCATAATGTAGGGTTGCCTAGCACGGCAGCACGGTTTCGGGAGGTATCGTCCATGCCATATTCAAAAATTGTCGTTCTGGCTAACCCTAATCATGAATTGTTTACTAGAAATAATACGGAAAACACATGCAAACAATTTGCAAGTTATAGTGAGCAAGGAATACAACCTTTGTAGACCGGTCCTTCACTTCAAAAAGCTCCGTGTAGTAGTCCCCTTCGCTGCGATCTTAAACTCCGGACTCTAGAGAGGCTCCATGAAGAAACAAACATGCTTGCTTCGATGACTTCGAGGCCGAAGATGCTCTACGTCGAGAAGACACTAACCCAAGCTATTCCTTCACTAGGTCATGAATTTTGTGAAGAGAACACACTCTACTAAATGGCAAGTAGTAGAGAATGATGAAGTAGGAAGTGGGCTCACTTTAGATTTTATTTTCTCACACTTTTTCTCAAAACCCCACTGAAGCTAGAAGCTTTTGATGAAGAAGAAGAAGAAGAAGAAAATATCTCACATGAATAATTCATCCATATGAATTATTGCAACCATGGTTGTGTTAAAGCCATCATGCTTAACTCATGTAAAGAATAAACCCAAGCCTATGGTTAAAGCTTGGGTTAAGGAAAAATATCCTAAGGAATGACAAAAGAGTTGACCTTGAGAATGTTCTACAAACTTCTCCAAGCTTGAAAACTTTGACCCTAGCATGGTATAAGTCTCATACACCCATCTTGTATGTATCATTAAGTATGCCACAATACATGTACACAAACATACATATCACATATATACAATGTGCACATCAAGTGAGAAAAGAAATCATTAGTGAGCTAAATATTATTTAATGTAATATAATATATCAAATATATAATTATACATTAAATTATCAAATCAACTCTTGATTAAATAATCCGGCTATATCACATATAACCGACTAATATCAAATGCAACATCTTATCGAATCAACGCTTGATCCGATAACTCGGCTATATCACATATAACCAATCGTGTCACAAATCGCGAGAATAGGTGATGATCATATCAAACACCCATAAGCCGCAAGCGGTCTGCTAAACGTAACGGCCATCCGGGTGTTGAGCGATCAGAAGATCAACAAGCAAGCATGTCCGTACTCCTGTGAATCCAATCAGTAACACTACCGTATAGTTCGATTTCTTCGTCTGATATGTCGCATATCACTGCCTGGGGGTGGTATAACGTCAGACCCCAATGGCCTGATAAGTTATGCCGATGCAAGGTCCATAACGGTTCGAGAAACTACTGATAACACTTATCAGTAGATCTCAACAACTCTGGCCAGGAATTTCATATTATGGCCAATCGAGCATAGCGCAACATCAACTCCCTATACCGGGAGAGACGAAACCCCTCGTATCGCATTGCCTCCATGTGACTCGAGACTGTACCCAAAAGCCACTGTTTTGCATGTTCTCTTGAATATGGTAAGGTGGAAATCAAAGCACAGTGGGAATCACACAAGACTCTATGATGATCTCGGGTCTGCAGACTAACATGTACCAGTGTCACCAGAGAACTGCTATCCGACGATAGGTACAATACCATCTAGGAGTTCTCGGCGAGTCCGTCCAGTGTACCCAGTCTCCACTGAGCACCCGTATAATGTCTCTGATGTCAAACACCAATGGATATGGGATCATCCATCGCCCATCTACATGGGTCGAGAAGCTATACGCTAGTCTACTCTGGTATATCGATGCCCTGTCTCGATACACCTACGACTAGGAACATTTGAAGGATGTACTTAACGACTACTCTGTCCCCACTAGTATGATCTGCATCATAGTCCTGGTAGTCAAGTACTTATCCTAATGGCTTTATCAACATGTATTATAGAGACAATCAGTGTACATGTTTAGATAAAGAGCAACCAGATAGCATACTATCATGTCGAGCAAGAAAGTCCTCCGTATATATGTCCAAGTATCCACTACAATATACATCGTATGTACAGTAATGACCTCTAGGGCATCCATATTAATAACAATCTCCCACTTGCACTAGGGCCATCTGCTGTAGTATTTCATACCCAACAATCAGCAGTGGTTGAAGTATCTCATACTCAACCATCCTATAAAATTCTCTCCTGAGAATAGGCCTTTGTGAGTGGATCCGCCGTGTTGTCCTCTGTGTCTACTCTCCTGAACATGGATCTATCTGGAGATCAACCATCTCCATTGATCAGATGATACTGCCTAAGAATATATATGGATCATAGATGGGACGGGGGTTCCTAGGCCTAAGCTACAACTCCATTGTCATACAATGGTAGGAACGAAGTTCATCTCATGAACTAGTGTGCATCCAGACTATTTCTTTGGTAGCAATGTATCTAGCCTTTATCGTCTAGTATGTCACGGTATCTAGCTTGGAACTCTTCCAACATACCGTCTCTCCACTGAGGGTAAAGACAATGCCTATGACTGACATTCAGTCTACCTTATCACCCTGGAACTTTTCTAGTGATTGTCCCTAGGATTGATTGATACCATCTCACTATAACTAGTGAGAATCCTAACATCCAATTAGATCTATCTCATAGATCCATAACCCATGATTTAGGAGGTATCACCTTGATCCTATATGGAGAATCCTTGTGATAAGATGAGATTGACCGAGCGTAGCATAGGAAACTCCTTTCCTATCAAGAGTATGTCATCCACGTACAATACGAGGATCACCACCATACTCCCTACTACCTTTTTGTATATACAAGGTTCATCTACCATTTTGATGAAGTCAAACACTTTGACTACCACATCAAAACAAATGTTCCAACTCCGCGATGCCTACTTTAACTCATAAAGCAACTTGCACATGTTTTCGCTGCTCCTACTGCCTACGAAGCCCTCTGGCTGTGTACTTATAGACGCTCTCTTATAAATCATTATTTAGAAAAGCATTCATGACACCCAACCGCCAGATATCGTAGTTATGGTATGTAGCAATGGCAAGTAGGATCTGGATGGACTTAAGCATAGCTTTGAAAGTCTCAACTTTTCCATGTACACTAAGTAATCTTCTCAAGATATACTTGCTCCTGATGGGGATTTAACCCTTCAAATAAAGCAACCAAAGTCCATACTTTGTTGGTGTATATGGATTCCATCTCAGATCGCTTGGCATCCAGCCATTCTCACAGAGTCACCACTCTTGATGGCCTGCTATAAACTAGTTCGGTCATCATCTCATGATAAAATCCTCACTCCCACTGTCGTAGAGAAAATCGAAGTATCTCCCAGGTGGGTGAGGAACCCTACTAGATCGACGGAGAGGCTAAGGTTCGTCGGGAACTATTGAATCCCCCGGTTCTACCAAATCGTCAGCTGTAGTTTGTATAGCTGGAACTCCTTCCAATTCTACCCCATGATCACTAATTTCTTCACAAGAAATTCCCTTTCCAAAAGGTGGCATGTTGAGAAACAAAACACCTTTTGCTCCTCAATGTGGTAGAAGATATTCCCTTGCAAATGCTTGGGATATCCAACAAACTTCCTCAGAACTGATCTTGCCTCGAGCTTGTCCGGATTTTTCTTTTGACATAGGCTGGACAACCCCAAATCTTAACATCCTTAAGAGATGGGCTCTTCCCATACCATATCACATATGGAGTGGTAAGCACCTGATTTGGTTGGAATCTTATTCAATAGATATGCAGCTTCTCAAGTATATAACTCCTAAAAGGAAAATAGGCTACTCAGTAGTACTCATCATAGAGCACACCAAATTTTATAGGGTGCGATTTGCTCCGCCCCGATACACTGACGTGCTGTGGTGTATATGGAGAAGTAATACTGAGAGAGAATCTCATTGTCCTTGAGAATAGTCCAAGAATTCCGTGCTCAAGTATTCTCCTCCCTGATCTCATCATAGGACATAATACTTATACCTGTTTTTGGTTCTCTACTTCTAACTTATATATTTTGAATTTCTAAAAAGATTCAGACTTGTGTTTTAACCGGAACACATGCGCGAATCTTGAGAGATCATCAGTGAATGTAATGAAGTACAAAGAACCGGTCCTGGCATGTGTAGACAGGGGACTTTCATACATCAACATCTATCAATCCCAAGGGTTCACTAACTCTTTCTCTGTTTCCAATAAATGGAGCTATGGTCATCTTATCTTTGTGACATGACCGACAAGTTTCACAAGATGTAAATTCAAGCTTATTAATATGCATCTAAATGCAATTTAGCTAGTCGGGTCACAATGATATGACCTAGTCTACAATGCCTTAAGATGGATTCGTTCATTTCTGAACTCTTCCTTTTGTGTGTGTTCTGTACTTTAACAACTGTGGTTTGATTTAGAACGTATATGCTTTTAGATAACGTCCCTAAACCGATCAACTCTTGATATAGGAAATGTTCAAAACATTATCCAACAATACAAAATTATATCCTTCTTTATTAAATAAAGAGACTGATATGATGTTGTATATCAGGTTCGGTATCTAATAACATTCGTTCAGAATTAATGTATTTTGTAATACAGGGTGATAACTGCCAACTGCTTGGCTTGCAACAATTGCACCGTTTCCAACTCTTGAAACCTATCACCCGTTCTCAGTTTTCTACCTATCTGCAGCCCATGTAACATATTACATATATGGGATCCTGATCCGATATCACATACCCAGGACGTAGAGTATACTGCGAAACAGTTCTCGGTAATGAATACACCCGAAGAAGATGCATCAGCATGCACTTTCTTCGTTTGGGCGGCACGGGAATCCTAGTAATCCCCAATTTCCTGCTCTATCTTATAACAATTATAAGTTGGAGCGGGACCAACGTTCCCCAACCCAGTATAATAAGCGGGTTCGGTCAATACATCAGTATTGTTATCTTGATTAAGGCATGATATGGTCGCTATAAGGAGAGAGAGAGAAGAAAACACTCAGCGTATGCTCTTGCAAGATTAGATTGGTTATTAATATATCTAATCAGGATGGCTCCCACTGTTTTAGTCAAATCTTCCTTCAAACCCTAAAAGGTAAGACTAGCCGGAATTAATTACACTTTACAAGTTCACCAATCATTCAGCCAGCTAGTGCCAGTACTTTGAGGGAGGTTCTCCGTGCTTTCGCACGGACCTAATTAAAATAAACCCCGTTTTCTCAGGGGCGTAAACTCGTTAAAACCTTTCTAGACACCTACTTGATCGGCTAATTGTAATGTGTAAAACTTTCCTAGGAGTAACTCTTACTCGCAGTGGGTATCGGGATCCAACTATCTCATAGAAGGTATGCAATCTCATTGCAAATTTCAACACTTGAAATTCCCGATAATATTTTACCCCTAGCATCCTATGACCTTGACACAGGCCAACAAACCATAGTCCGCTAGTCAAGTTCAACCCATACATTTCCCGATTGAATTAAACCCACCCGCACGACCCTTGACGCAGGCCAACAAAGTCGCATGACTACCCTAACTTAATCACATCATATGCTTTAGAAGATAAGCATAAATAGCTACCGCACACTACGCCTTGACGCAGGCCAACAAACGTAGCACAAATACTATGAAGTACTTATCTGAAATGACGGAGGGCTACGATTGGTTTTTAAGAAAACCTTTTGTGTAATGAACTTGATATCGTTGTAGAATCGAGCGATTTTGAAAAGGAGTGTTTTTGAGGCTTTTACTAGTTTTGCTAAAGAGGTCACTTCCGGTGAAGGGATCTCGGCTCTTTCCTTATCGAATAAGGTGCAGGATATTTCACAAATACCGCTATGCAAAGAAAAAACTATAGAAGCGATTAAAAGACAAACTGAGTGTGTAGCTTCTGCTAGTTTCGCTAAAGAGGTCACTCTCGGTGAAGGGATCTCGGCTCTTTCCTTATCGAATAAGGTGCTGGATATTCTACAAGGGATACCACTATGCAAAGCAAGAACTGGAACTACAATTTTTCGAGGCAAGTTTCTACAACATCTTTAGGTTTCTTTTATTTCATTAATCTCATTAATGAAGTCCCATTTATTATGCTTCACAAGCATCACATATGAAACGAAAACAACAATATATAATATATATCACATATATATAATATAAGCATTCGTCTCAGGCAGTAATATGATCTCATCACAGAACATTGCAGCAGAAGAACATATATGAAATATTGGATATACTAGGACTTCTGTGTTTTATATCAAGCCAGTATAAAACACGGATTCCACGGTCGCGATGAATAGCCAAACACACATCCCTAGACCCCTATGAGAGCTGTAAGCAACCCTGCCAATTCTAGAGTTAGGAGACCCGGTCTCGACTCCTCGAGATGGTCTCCCATTAGAACCTAGAACCCGGTTATTTGTGCTCCCCGCCTTGGGTCTATCCTAATGCGGAAAAGTAAATAATATACAATGGTGACATCATCCTCAACCCGGAAGTGCCCCAATAAAAGAATATTACATACAATGAATTTTACATGAATGAAATTGAAAAACTCTCATCTCACATAAAACCCCCGGCTATTCAATCACGACGATCCAATATTAACATATCACAGCAACACATAACATCACATGTCATCAACGTAAGTAAATATGCGTATCCCAATTGTCGTTGACATATAGCACCGAAACCGGCGATACACCACATATTACACTTACGGTCGCAGAAAAGAAAGTGAAAAACTACAACAGTTGGAATCCGCAACCACCTTAGACATCACATGCCTAACCAAATGAATTCCTTAGACATCGCATGCCTAACAATTATAAACCCTACATTTTAGTCTCGATACCGAAAACACTTTTCAATAACTAGTCGGGCAATTCAACAAGATTCCCGACATCCTGATCGAGTGCTCGTCGAAAACTTTAGTAGACGGCCGCACCCCCGATACCGTCGACGAAGTGCACTAAGGCGGAACACCGCTGCCGTGAGCACCCGAACGGATGCTTTTGGCGACGGGGTTCTCCTACAGTCATTTGGTCGGGGCTATGGGGCGTAGCTATCTATTAAGTTTACCTGGAGAGTATCAGCATACGCTATGTGATTGTGACGGACTTTTGATCTCATCAAAATCCCGTGGCAACCGATCAAATGAGACTGAACTGCTGGATTAATAACATTCAAATTAGTTATCTGATTAGTCGAAAATAATGTATTTTTAACACGTCAATTTCCCTATCATTTGCACTCATCTAGAAGTGTTCGGTTTGCATATTACACATATTAGCAAAACAGCCCTAAAATACCAGATTACCTGTATTATACTCTAAAACCGGCATTTCGAGGGAAATTGTGTGTTTATCATGGCATCGCATCATTCTTTTGTAGCGCAACACTTGTTTCTAAATCTGTGCAGGAAATTCCAGGAGAAAGGCCAAAATTGTCATAGTGCTGATCAAAAATTACGCCAACTCAAAAACTTGAGAGCTGGTAGATATCTAGAAGGAATTTTAAGAATAAACATATCATAGAAATACCATGTGGTTATAAGGAAGCATCTCTGGAAAGATGAAGCCCTCAGGCTACTATTGGGTCGCGGATCCGCGGCCTAAGCAGGCCTGTGCCGCGGATCCGCGGCGGTCTTTCCACATCATCAGAAGTTCTCTGCTTCATTATTCTTAACTCAATTACTACAGCTCATCAAGACATGTCAAATTCCAGAATTCTCTAGAGTAGTCTACCAGATCAGCAAGGATGATTAAGCAAGCAAATCATGATTAAGCTTCTTAAACAAGCTTCCCCCTTAATTACCTTAGAGCCTAGAAGCTTCCCTCTAAGAAACTACTTCTAGAAGCCTCTCTCCCTAACAAACTTTTGGAGGGAAATTCAAATTTTGAATCCTAGATCTAGGGTTACAAGGCTTATAAAAGAGAGCCTAGATCTAGGATGAAAAAGGTTTTTGATTATTGTTGAAGGTTGTTCTTCTGTCTTCCGCTTCCATCCGCAAGTTGAGTGACACAACTTGCGCCTCAAAACCCTAACCCTAATTCCAATCCAAGATCATGTCATGTCCTGAAAGTACGGAATATGACCGGCACTTAAACTACGAACGTCTCAAGGCGTACGTATTCTAAGTAAACCGAAAACCCAGAAATCCAAACCAAGAAAAGTAGTAGAGTGTAGGAAAACCAATTTAAATTAAGAAGTTTTGATAGCATAAGCCGAATTATGCGTTTTATAAATACATCAAATATTTCATGGAAATTTCGGCAGAGTCTCCTTTGTAAATACAGGCCCCCAAACGGGATACAGCATGAATAGTATACGAAATCAAATAAAGGCATCCCCAAGAGGGAGCTAGCTCTTCGTCAAACGATGGCCACAACCACACAAATAATATAATATACAACGCCGAAAGGCGAGGATCACAACAGAAAAGGAAACTCAAAACAGCATGAAATCCGTATAAATACAACGCGCGACTCTAAGGTCGAGAGAATAAACAACACTGGTCTCTATCTTTAAAATAATTACATGTTTGGTTGATGGAACTTCTAGATACAACAGAATAATAATATACAAGATATATAATGGGGGTACGATACAAGTAAACCCACCTACTAGTAAATCACCCGAAGGAAACTATGCCCGCAAGCCGTAATGAAACCTGTACGGCAAACCTGCAAGAAACTGGGGCACAACGGGGGTGAGTTGCCAACTCGTGAATAGAAAAACATCTACGAATAGAAATCGCATGAATGACGCAATCCTAGGTCATACGATGAATATACATCCTCAAATATATATAACCAGCAGCCTATAACAAGGCTAGGGTAAATATCTAACCCGAGTGTAATCTCATGTGCCCGTGTTAGTGCCCAAGGGTAGCATTATATCATATGAATGAGGTATGAATGCATGAAAACAGAATACATTTAAATGAAGAACTGTTTTCATAATTTAGTGAGATTTCCTTTGTATTTTTAAAATGAGGTATCATAATGAAATCAGCATAAAACAGTGCCTAGCATCGGCACAAAACGTAATCCCAATATCTCGATATCTCTGTATCACAGTCTCTGTACCTCAATATCTCGAAATCTCAATGTCTCAATCACAATATCTAGGGCGCCGTCAGTCCAGATCGGCCCCTACCATCCATCTCAAGACCACGACGGTATCCTCCGGATATCCGACGCGTCGGGTAAAATCACCGGTAGGTAGTGCTCCCCTGCCAGGCTCACATCGTCATCATCACGCGCTTCTTGCCCCGGGGTACCTTACCAGGTCCACCATGTACCCGAAACGGTTCATCCGCCTCCTCGAATCGGGTCTCGAAATCCATCAGCAAACTCATGGTGGACGACTCATACATCATGGGAAAACCGCACTTTTTATTTTAAAGAGAGAAAGAAGTTTGTATAAGTTTTGCGGTTTTCCCCCAAATCCAGAAAATCTCATAGAAATCCGAATCCAATCCTCAATAGCATGTAAACAGTGCATATCGGCATAAAAATCCATGAATGCGGCATAACATTGAATATTAACATGCATGAAGTAACAAGTAATATCTACAATGCCTAATCTAGCATATAAGGCGAGTACACTAATATCATGTCTAAATTATTAGCTAACAACCTATGTCAATGCAATAGTATTTCTAAAGTGTATGTGGCATGGTAATTACCGATGAAGATGTGTGTGAGCCGGCAAGTAAGTGTACGTGGTACATACGCATCATCGGTAATGGTGCTGGTGTCCTAACAACATGATATCAATAATGTAGTACGAAACATAATATAAGCATGCGATGCGAAGCGAACCACAAAAATGAGCGGAAGCTGAATACTAGACGCAACTATAACTAATCTGCATTAATCTAATATAGGTTCTACAAATGGTGCCTTTTGAAATAATACGAATCATGTGGTTTTGAAAATAGGGGCTACGGTGTTTTTATGAAAAGATACGTCTTTTGAAATATCCGTAGGATCCCTTGGGCTGTCTTTTAAAATACCCACGATTCGTTAGTTTTTGAAATAGGTAAGAATCGAATCTAATCTAACAACTAAACTAAACTAAAGGGCTAAGCTAACAAGCTGGACTACAGGTAAGGAAACCGCCTAACATCTGAGTCGATCCATATACATACCTGTATGTATATTAGTCGGTGATCCCGCCTCAATAATATCATATCCGATACCATATCTACAATCAGACATCCCAAATCAAGAGTGCGGATCAATCATCAAGATATAGCTCGTACGTAAATCCGTCGTACGGCATCCCCAAATATAGGTACGGGTCAAAGTCACATCAATCACACTATTCATTTGGTATCTTCTTTATAAAATATCATGATCCAGAATAATGTCCTACGTCTAGTACAATATTGATACCATCTATGTATGCATGCAGGTGTAAGAATCACTACGTCAAAAGACCCGCTAAAACATCGTGTCGTATATCAATACGAACCAAATCACATCACCGATCTCCTGGCCTCAAGCCCAATCTCATCGACTCATCTCAAATCCCAAATACTATCCTTAAATCCAGTATATGAACACATAGTCCCATACCTATGTAAACACATAAAAATACAATCCCATATACGCACTTATGAAAGAAGAATGTATGCAAGTATGGGTGTGTGTGTGTATGTGTGGTGCAACCACTACTCTAGGGTTTCACATCACTAACCAATCCCATCACACCTAGAATCCATCTTTTAACATCAATAATCTCAAACAATATACAATCAATATCTGTGTGTATACGTATTCGTATACATCACCACGAACTGCGGGGGTGCTATACGCCATCCACCCGACTTCTCCCCGTAGATATAAATCTACTCACCTGCACTCAGTGTGTCGGTGTCGATGTCTCCATCATCTTATGCATCGTCTCGGAATCCATGTGAAGGTACCTACAATGATCAACCATAGCAATGCGTATGAAAATCAAGGCAGAAAACCGATACAGCGCACAGTGTGCTCATAGGTTTGAACCTATGGCCCAAACATGTAAATCCAACAAACAACCCCTGTTGTCGATGTACGAACAACCGACAACCAAATACAAATACAAATATCAAGAACGTGCATTTAAAATTACGGAAAACACTGCCTAAAACACACCAAAATACTCCCAGATTTTCCCCAGATGACAATTAGCCAAAACTGCATATAGGAGGGGTCTAATTTAGTGCAAAATGAGCCCTGGAACAAAAATTGACCGATTCACTTCTACTCTGGCCGCAAATTGCGGCCAGAATGATTAAATTTGCGGCCGTAGGTTTGAGTTAGGGGCTCGGGTCTTGGTGGTAGCTTCCTAGGTGCCTGCACGACTCACTGTCAGCTCAATTTTATTTTTGGTGCCCCCGGGTTGCTCCAGATTCCAGAACACCCTCACAGATCACACAAACCGACATGAAAAGTTCCGTAATTCCGTATTTTTGGGTTTCAGGTTGTGCTAGGCCAGTGTTTTGGTCAATATGGGGTCTAAGATCACCATTAGAGTCCAATTGCATAGCAACATCTCAAGTTTACCCTAACCCTCTCTAGGTTGGTCCAAAACACACCAAATTACACGATATCGATATGAAACTTGAATTGAAGCTTAAGCACAAATAATAACACTCTAATTGTGAAGAAATTACCTCATAATACCCTTATGAATCCTCAACGGCGCCAAAATGACTACTTTCTTGGTCCAAAGGCATGCTTGTGAGCTTGTGTACAATTTTTGTGAAAGCGATATGGGGTTTTGAGTTTGTTTTAATGGTGTTTTGGGGGATTTGAAGGAGGAGGAAGAAGAAGGAAGGGAGCAGCAGCAGCAGCAGATCTAGGAGAGGGGAGAGAGAAATGGGTGTGGGGAATGATAAGGGTGTGCTTCAAAAAGTAAAGGTTGACCTATACCTACCCACCCTCTCTCTCATCATCATTCCATTTCCTTTTTCCTTTTATTTTCTTTTCTTTCTCACTCAAATAGTAGACCCATAACACCCATGGTAAGAAAAATGTGACATAAGTCCAAAAAATGATATGTGCAAGTTTTGCACAAAAAGCAAAAAAATCCGATTAGCGATTTTTAATCGCGATTAGCACTAAATTAGTATATAAATGCTCATAAAAACTTTAAAATGACTAATTTCCATAGAATACATAATTTTTTCAAAATTTTTCCCATTTATCGATATTTAATTATAAATTTAATATTAAAATAATCAATAAAATAATATTAAATTATAAAAATTCCTAAAAATAATATTTTATTATTTTGGAATGTTACAATCTTCCCCCCTTAAAGAAATTCGGTCTCCGAATTTATATTTAAACCTCCAATTTCTAAAACATTTCAATAAGAAGTCCAAGTCGTCGGGGCTCCGAAATCTTCAATATATAAAACGCATCATAGCACGATGCATGCGCATGAGTAATGAGAAGATAACTCAAAAACAAAACTCCGTCAAGCATTCCGCAATCATCGGAGTCATGGTAAAGACACAAATGTCAAATCTAATACATAACCAATATGATACAACTCGAAACTATACACGTAAATATCTGAAGTAAATGCATGCCAAATCTTTTTAAGTTGCTGTGCGATGCACATAACACTGCACAGTGGCGGACGTCTTTATCAGAAAATAGCCATATACTTATATATCTTTTGTTTAGAATGCACGATCCGCCGTTTTTGAAAACAATTTGGAACGGTTCCCTGTTTTAAACGTTTTCGTGGCATATCAGACACGTATGTAAATAATGAGACTATAGCTCGCTTTTAGAAATCCCTTTGAAATATATCAATGCATGCAAAATATATCCAGGCACTGTCATCCGATCAGTCCTGCTCAGTACAAAAACCAATCGCAATATCATGAAAATGTACTGCTTCATAAGAAATCGGTCCCAAAAAGTGCATATGAAAACCCTGTGTGTCCGGTGCGCACGGAGATCAAAATCCATGAATGTGCACAAAAACAACATCAAGGTGCAACGGTTGTGCACACAATTTTGGTCATAGGCATCGTGTGTGCCTGACCGCAAAATCAGGTGCATCTGACATGCACGAAAATTCCGATTTAGTGCACCTGGTGTGCACCAAATCGCATCTCATAGCAGGCGCCCAACATGCGCTAAAAATACAAACCAGGTGCATCCATCATGCATGAAATCATGAAATCCAATATCGAGTGTCGAACACGCGCAAAATCCAATCAGGTGCACAAGGTGCACAAAACAAATATCGAGTATCACAATCGAAACCGAAGTCCAGTGCATCTAATTGCACAAAAGGCGTATCACTGCACTGCAAGCATATATAAACTATACAGAGTGCAGGAACCAATCGTGTGCGTACATACGCACAAAATCAACTCAAATGCCTAAAACTGTAAAATCACAAGCATGTGAAACCAAAGCATGAAAACGATATCAAGTGCAACACTGTGCAGAGATCGTAAATCCTCAATCATCAAAATCAAATCATGCGAATAAATCACCCAAAATATCGAAATCAATAATGGCGGAATAGTACCGCTCAAGCGCATCCTCCAAGAATCTCGGGCCAACTGTCACGGTCACTAGTGGGACGTCCCGTCGATGATCATGAACTCTGGCCTGCTGGTGTGCGTAACAATGACCACTCCTGGGTCAAGGCCTTCACTGTGAATTACCAATCTCTCGGTCCATCGGCTCATCGGCCCTGTCAGGTGTGCTAACGGGGATGATCCCATTCTGGCACTTCTCTGGTCATCTCTCGGTCAATCATCGCGACCACTCGTCAAGCAGCATGTCACTGGCGTCGGCCTCTGGCTCCCTGAATGCACATGACACATCTAATCCTGGGTGCAAATATCATTGCAGCAGTATCCTGGAAGGAATCCTGCTCAAGGTCTCTTCCAAGTCTCGTCTCTGCCTAACTGTCCGGAAGTCATCGTCCTTTACTATATCTGTTTCTTATTTCGGAACAGCTGCATACTCACCGCGACTCCTTCTGTAATGTATATCCAAGTACAATGCCTCGGCATGCGTATCGCATCTCTGATGTCGGCGGAGTAGAACGTCATCTTATCAAGATCTCGTACGAACCGCTTACTCCACTTTTCTCTAAGGTCGACCGCTTCGGACTCGTCTCGTCGTGGCTGCATGGACTGAGCTCCAACGGCTATCCTCGTATCGGGAGTCTCCCAAGAAATGCATCTCACCACCTAGCATCCGAATTAAGTCGAGCCATCCAATCGAGTCGTCAAAACCTCATAATCCCCCAAGAGCTCAACATCTTGGGCACAGTTTAATAGTCTCGAGTACATACCACAGCATCGGTGGTCCAGCCGTAGAAGGGCAAACCCAAGCCTCACTAATGGCGCCGTAGAACTGTCGCAAACCCGAAGGTTCAAAGGCTTTCACACGGTCATTAAGTCGAGTTAGGGTTTCATTCTTCTAGAGGGACCATAGAATTGCTTGCATGTCTTTCCGACTACTTTAAACTTGGAATAATAGGTTTCTGACATTCGATCGTCTCTGTCGACTCCCAACGTCTTCGCGTGAAGTCGTCTCTAGCTGGAATCAATCTATCTGATGACCTCGCATCGAGGTAGGCGAACGATCCACATGTCCTAGTCATTCATCCTCGATGACTAGCGACCTTCTATCATCTCTTAGTACAACTTGTACTGCAATAGCTCCAACATCTAAGGCAATATCTCGTCGTTCGCAGCAATAACTGGCTCACTCGTCTGCATGCTGAACTGTGCCTCAATCATCATGAATAAGCCACACATCAACGGTCATCAAAGTCTGGCTGACCTCTGTCAGTGGCTCAATCCTCTGGTGCTAATCTGCACGTCCGAGAAGTCTCATACAGCGATCCATCCAACGCTCGTGGTGCAAAAACACAATCCAAAAGACACATCTCTACAATCGTGTGTCGCCTGAATCACGCCATGGTCAGTCCTCGTTCGTGACGAGCTCGTGCTGACCGCAACTCTAGCCGTAGCTCTCCCTACCCGTAATCGTGGCAGCAAAACCAAAACTGGTACCGATGAGGCTAGATCAGGAATGAATATGATAATGAACAAAAAATGTACATCCTAAGGCTTCTTAAGTGGAGTGGCGTGTCGTAAATATGCCGCGGAACATACCTACGGTACGTCACTCTACTTTAGTCACCTATTCCATCAACCAAGGGTCATCCTACGCTCCGAAGGTAAAACCTAATGCTTTGATACCAACTTTGTCACGTCCTGAAAGTACGGAATATGACCGGCACTTAAACTACGAACGTCTCAAGGTGTACGTATTCTAAGTAAGCCGAAAACCCAGAAATCCAATCCAAGAAAAGTAGTAGAGTGTAGGAAAACCAATTTAAATTAAGAAGTTTTAATAGCATAAGCCGAATTATGCGTTTTATAAAAACATCAAATATTTCCTGGAAATTTCGGCAGAGTCTCCTTTGTAAATACAGGCCCCCAAACGGGATACAGCATGAATAGTATACGAAATCAAATAAAGGCATCCCCAAGCGGGAGCTAGCTCTTCATCAAACGACGGCCACAACCACACAAACAATATAATATACAACGCCGAAAGGCGAGGATCACAACAGAAAAGGAAACTCAAAACAGCATGAAATCCGTATAAATACAGCGCGCGACTCTAAGGTCGAGAGAATAAACAACACTGGTCTCTATCTCTAAAATAATTACATGTTTGGTTGATGGAACTTCTAGATACAACAGAATAATAATATACAATATATATAATGGGGGTACGATACAAGTAAACCCACCTACTAGCAAATCACCCGAAGGAAACTATGCCCGCAAGCCGTAATGAAACCTGTACGGCAAACCTGCAAGAAACTGGGGCACAACGGGGGTGAGTTGCAAACTCGTGAATAGAAAAACATCTACGAATAGAAATCGCATGTATGATGCAATCCTAGGTCATACGATCAATATACATCCTCAAATATATATAACCAGTAGCCTATAACAAGGCTAGGGTAAATATCTAACCCGAGTGTAATCTCATGTACCCGTGTCAGTGCCCAAGGGTAGCAATATATCATATAAATGAGGTATGAATGCATGAAAACAGAATACATTTAAATGAAGAACTGTTTTCATAATTTAGTGAGATTTCCTTTGTATTTTTAAAATGAGGTATCATAATGAAATCAGCATAAAACAATGCCTAGCATCGGCACAAAACGTAATCCCAATATCTCGATATCTCTGTATCACAGTCTCTGTACCTCAATATCTCGAAATCTCAATGTCTCAATCACAATATCTAGGGCGCCGTCAGTCCAGACCGGCCCCTACCATCCATCTCAAGACCACGACGGTATCCTCCGGATATCCGACGCGTCGGGTAAAATCACCGGTAGGTAGTGCTCCCCTGCCAGGCTCACATCGTCATCATCACGCGCTTCTTGCCCCGGGATACCTTACCGGGTCCACCATGTACCCGAAACGGTTCATCCGCCTCCTCGAATCGGGTCTCGAAATCCATCAGCAAACTCATGGTGGACGACTCATACATCATGGGAAAACGGCACTTTTTATTTTAAAGAGAGAAAGAAGTTTGTATAAGTTTTGCGGTTTTCCCCCAAATCTAGAAAATCTCATAGAAATCCGAATCCAATCCTCAATAGCATGTAAACAGTGCATATCGGCATAAAAATCCATGAATGCGGCATAACAATGAATATTAACATGCATGAAGTAACAAGTAATATCTACAATGCTTAATCTAGCATATAAGGCGAGTACACTAATATCATGTCTAAATTATTAGCTAACAACCTATGTCAATGCAATAGTATTTCTAAAGTGTACGTGGCATGGCAATTACCGATGAAGATGTGTGTGAGTCGGCAAGTAAGTGTACGTGGTACATACGCATCATTGGTAATGGTGCTGGTGTCCTAACAACATGATATCAATAATGTAATACGAAACATAATATAAGCATGCGATGCGATGCGAACCACAAAAATGAGCGGAAGCTGAATACTAGACGCCACTATAACTAATCTGCATTAATCTAATAAAGGTTCTACAAATGGTGCCTTTTGAAATAACACGAATCATGGGGTTTTGAAAATAGGGGCTACGGTGTTTTTATGAAAAGATACGTCTTTTGAAATATCCGTAGGATCCCTTGGGCTGTCTTTTAAAATACCCACGATTCGTTAGTTTTTGAAATAGGTAAGAATCGAATCAATCTAACAACTAAACTAAACTAAGGGGCTAAGCTAACAAGCTGGACTACAGGTAAGGAAACCGCCTAACATCTGAGTCGATCCATATACATACCTGTATGTATATTAGTCGGTGATCCCGCCTCAATAATATCATATCCGATACCATATCTACAATCATACATCCCAAATCAAGAGTGCGGATCAATCATCAAGATATAGCTCGTACGTAAATCCGTCGTACGGCATCCCCAAATCTGGGTACGGGTCAAAGTCACATCAATCACACTATTCATTTGGTATCTTCTTTATCAAATATCATGATCCGGAATAATGTCCTACGTTTAGTACAATATTGATACCATCTATGTATGCATGCAGGTGTAAGAATCACTACGTCAAAAGACCCGCTAAAACATCGTGTCGTATCTCAATACGAACCAAATCACATCACCGATCTCCTGGCCTCAAGCCCAATCTCATCGACTCATCTCAAATCCCAAATACTATCCTCAAATCCAGTATATGAACACATAGTCCCATACCTATGTAAACACATAAAAATACAATCCCATATACGCACTTATGAAAGAAGAATGTATGCAAGTATGGGTGTGTGTGTGTATGCGTGGTGCAACCACTACTCTAGGGTTTCACATCACTAACCAATCCCATCACACCTAGAATCTATCTTTTAACATCAATAATCTCAAACAATATACAATCAATATCTGTGTGTATACGTATTCGTATACATCACCACGAACTGCGGGGGTGCTATACGCCATCCACCCGACTTCTCCCCGTAGATATAAATCTACTCACCTGCACTCAGTGTGTCGGTGTCGATGTCTCCATCATCTTCTGCATCATCTCGAAATCTACGTGATGGTACCTACAATGATCAACCATAGCAATGCGTATGAAAATTAAGGCAGAAAACCGATACAGCACACAGTGTGCTCATTGGTTTGAACCTATGGCCCAAACATGTAAATCCAACAAACAACCCCTGTTGTCGATGTACGAACACCCGACAACCAAATACAAATCCAAATATCAAGAACGTGCATTTAAAAATACGGAAAACACTGCCTAAAACACACTAAAATGCTCCCAGATTTTCTCCAGATGACAATTAGCCAAAACTGCATATAGGAGGGGTCTAATTT
Source organism: Agapanthus africanus (assembly GCA_030015575.1). NCBI lineage: Eukaryota > Viridiplantae > Streptophyta > Magnoliopsida > Asparagales > Amaryllidaceae > Agapanthus > Agapanthus africanus. The sequence continues at coordinate 221,216,047 of JASDDO010000022.1, forward strand.
AGTGCAAAATGAGCCCTGGAACAAAAATTGACCGATTCACTTCTACTCTGGCCGCAAATTGCGGCCAAAATGATTAAATTTGCGGCCGTAGGTTTGATTTAGGGGCTCGGGTCTTGGTGGTAGCTTCCTAGGTGCCTGCACGACTCACTGTCAGCTCAATTTTATTTTTGGTGCCCCCGGGTTGCTCCAGATTCCAGAACACCCTCACAGATCACACAAACCGACATGAAAAGTTTCGTAATTCCGTATTTTTGGGTTTCAGGTTATGCTAGGCCAGTGTTTTGGTCAATATGGGGTCTAAGGTCACCATTAGAGTCCAATTGCATAGCAACATCTCAAGTTTACCCTAACCCTCTCTAGGTTGGTCCAAAACACACCAAATTAAACGATATCAATATGAAACTTGAATTGAAGCTTAAGCACAATCAATAACACTCTTATTGTGAAGAAGTTACCTCATAATACCCTCATGAATCCTCAACAGCGCCAAAATGACTACTTTCTTGGTCCAAAGGCATGCTTGTGAGCTTGTGTACAATTTTTGTGAAAGCGATATGGGGTTTTGAGTTTTTTTTAATGGTGTTTTGGGGGATTTGAAGGAGGAGGAAGAAGAAGGAAGGGAGCAACAGCAGCAGCAGATCTAGGAGAGGGGAGAGAGAAATGGGTGTGGGGAATGATAAGGGTGTGCTTCAAAAAGTAAAGGTTGACCTATACTTACCCACCCTCTCTCTCATCATAATTCCATTTCCTTTTTCCTTTTATTTTCTTTTCTTTCTCACTCAAATAGTAGACCCATAACACCCATGGTAAGAAAAATGTGACACAAGTCCAAAAAATGATATGTGCAAGTTTTGCACAAAAAGCCAAAAAATCCGATTAGCGATTTTTAATCGCGATTAGCACTAAATTAGTATATAAATGCTCATAAAAACTTAAAAATGACTAATTTCCATAGAATACATAATTTTTGAATTTTCCATATTTTTTTCAAAATTTTTCCCAATTTTCGATATTTAATTATAAATTTAATATTAAAATAATCAATAAAATAATATTAAATTTTAAAAATTCCTAAAAATAATATTTTATTACTTTGGAAAGTTACAGATCAAGAATTCCGAGTTCAATCAAAGTAAGAAGCCGAGATCCTTTAGGAGCGAAGCCGATCTTCATCCGAGTAAGTGATCAAACCCGATCCGCGACTCAAGGAGCCGAGCGACGCCAAATTCAACGATCAAAGTTCCTTCCTCTTGTAATTCTTGAGAGTTGTAACTTATTGTTGATATAATAAAGGTGACAATTCTTTTATCTTGCTTATCTTTTGAATTCGAGCATTATGATTCAATCTAGATTCGTGAATATGTTCTTTATGATAATGTTTGAGTAAAACTCCGCTCGTAAAGGAGTCGAGACGATCGATAGAATGATGATGATTTAGATTCTTTCACAATTCTTAAAACCTATAACGTTTGTAAATTCTTGTAAATCAAGTGACCGATGACCTAGTTTCGATGCGAGGCTTTTTTGATTGTGTTCGCTCGAAATTAGAGATCAACGATCTATCATTTGATTTATTTGAAGCTAGTTTGTGAATGAGATTCATCGAAAGGACAAAGGATATGTAACGCCTTGAAAAGTCGTTTTGGTGTTTTCCTGAAAATCGGTGAAAATTCGTTATTTTTCCGAAAACCGTCTTTTTTGTTATTTTGCAGTTTAGGACTAATTATACCTAAAATGGATAGGTAATTGCTTGTTTTTAGTAGCTAATGAGTTACTTATGAAATTCTGGTCGTTTAAAAATTTTCCCTAATTTTTCAATTTTTTAATATTATTTTAAGCCGGTAAGAAAATACATTAAATTAGCGATAAATACAAAATTTTTTGGGCTAATTTTAATCTTTAAAATTATGTTAATTAAAATCTAGTTGTAACATAAATTTTTAGTATTTTATTTTGATTTTTAACTAATTTTTATTATAGAAAACGAAATTTATTGAATTTAAGCTTAAACTTGCAATTTTGGACTTGTAGGGGGTCTTTTTGCATAAAATTTTTTTTTGCACTCTCTCTCACTCATTCCTCACCTCTAGGCCGGCCATTTCCAGCAGCTCATGGGGAAAAAAATTCCATGCTCCTTTGACTTTGTCTATTGTGTGGAAATGAGAATTTTTTTTAAAGGTTTTTGAATTGTTAATTGGGTAGGGTCTTTTGTGGGTTGGTAGGAGTTGACCAAGACTTTTCCCACACCCCACACCACTCCCCTCTCCCTCATTTCTGGCCAGAAACCAGCAGCCCCCCCCTTCATTTTTCCTCTCTCTTTTGTTCACAAATTCATCTCAAAAATCAACAAAATCAACAAATTTCTTCACAATTCAAAAGCAAAACCATATTCCATCTCTTCTCCAACCTAATTTGGTTCAAATCGAGGTGAAAGGAGGTGTCTTGGGAGGCTTGGGAAATCTTAGGATTGATCTTTTGAGGTATAATTTCTAATCAAATGGTTAAATTATAGCTTAAGTGTGCTAAACTAGAACCTTGGAATTTGTTTAGTGTTAAATTTAGTGTTAGTTTCATTCTAGATTTTTAAAAAAAAGTTCATGGTTGAAATTAAACTAGGGTTTTTAGAAACCATTATTTAGTTAATTAAATCTATTTTTCTATCTAGTTGTTTGCTAATCTAAGTTAATGAGGTTACTTTATTTGTGTGGGATTCAAATTAGTGCTAATTTGGTTTTGTCATGTTTAGTTTTGGATTGAAATTGCTAATGATGAAAATCAAGAAAGGTTTTGTTTATGGAAATTAGGTTTTTAAACATTGCTAATGGTTTAAAACTAATGTAATGGCTATCTAGTGGGTTAGTTGGATGTTGTGTTGGATTGTGAGCACTTTATCGCATAACGGCGATGTTGCGTCGTTTTTTTTAGAATGTTTGTGTTTACTAGTTTTGTGATAAAAGTATGTGATAAATTAGTTTTGATATCTTGATGATTGTATTGGCTTATCCTATGACATTTAGGATGCGTGAGTGCGGATTTTTGAGTAGTCGGGTTTTAGTTTTGCCGGGCGACCAAATCGGCGATTTTTGCAGTTTTTGCGATTTTCACGTGTGTTCCGCGCACCTCGTGCACGTTGTACCTAGCTAGTGAATGTTGGTATTTTAGTTAGGGAATTGCGTCGTTCTTGATTTGTAACCTTATGTTTTTATTAATGTAAATTCCAGGTTCGGTCGCGGAGACGTCAGACGCGACATGAAAGGGGAAAGCGGTGATTGGACACAGCTAGCTAGGGATTCCGGTGAGTAGATGTAACATCTACGGGGGACTATCGTTGGATGGCGCAAGCCGCCCGATAGTTTTAGTAACTTAAAAGATTCTTAGTGATGTTAGTAATTAGGGGTGTAATACTTATATGATTATTTGCTGCATCCATGCCTTATATTGACATACATATGCGAACCCATTTTATAGGACACCTGCACCATTGCCAGGGTTTTTATATGCAACACGAGCACTATTCATGCTTACACACACGTCCTGGTAATTGCCATGCCACCACACTAGATAACCTATAATTTGAAACCTTTTACTAATTGATGCTTAAACCTGTGCTATTGCCTTTAATTTCTTAAAATGAAATCGTAGGATTGCCATTCATGTGCATGTACCTCATCATATTATTTGTTCATGCCTAGTCTATTAATCATAAATCGTAGCTTAATTATTGATATCATATCCATTCATCACCATTGATATATGCACTTATGAGGATTTCTTGAGATTTTATGATATTTCTGGATTTCGGGGGAAAGCCGCAAAATTTCTAAACTTATTATGTTTTTAAAATATGTAATTGCGGTTTTCTAGTGATGTAAAGTGTCGTCCACCATGAGTTTACTATGGTTTTCGAGATCCGTGTCGAGGAGTGGAGGAACCGTCACGGGTACATGGTGGGCCCGGTATGGTACACCGGGGCAAGATGAATGTGGTGTTGACGTTGAGCCCGGCAGGGGACGGACTACCTACCGGTGACTGTTTGGCACGGCGGATATCCAGAGGATACCGACCGTGGCCGCGAGATGATGAGATTTTGATATTGAGCTGGGTCAGCCGGATGGCTGAGGCCAGAGATACTATGACATGGATATATGAGATTTGTGATAGTTTTGAGGTGTCGTTGCTGGATACAGGTTCTTATTGATTCTATTGGTATTGTGCTGGTATTTCAAAAGAGATTCTTAAAGGGAAAAACATGATTTCTTATACTTACCCATTCAGATCACGAGTTGACTCGCATTGCATTCATACCTGCTAGTATATTTATATTGCACACATACTTGCCATTATGTCCTGCCTTACCAGTATTTAGATGCTAGGATGCTTGTGTGCATGCATACGATAGCCTCTGTAGATATTATTTATTGCTCACGAGTTGGCAACTCACCCCCGTTGTGCCATAGCCTTTTTCAGGTCCGCTCCGTCAGTACAGTAGCGGCGGGCGCACTTGCTTCTTTTGCCTGGACTCGAGGTTTTGCTCTTAGGTGGGTTATATTATTATTTTTGCACCACCTTGTATATTCTTTGTATCTAGAGTACTCCATCTACTGTATCTACCAGTATTATTGTATATTGACCTAGAGATGAGACTGTGAGGTTTGTGGACTTTTATGCTATATTTTGGGGTCGAGCTCACTTGAGTCGACATGCTGTTTTTCTTATGCTTCATTATGATTATTTCGCATGTTGTTGCCTTACATTGCGTGGGATTTGTGACCGCCCTGTGGCGAAGAGCTAGCTCCCGCTTGGGGATGACATATTTATTGGATTCATTTATATTCTTGTTGTACCCATTTTGGGGGCCAGTATTTACAAAGGAGACTCTGCCGAAATTTTCGGAAAAATTGATATTGTTTTTAAAAAGGGTTTTATATGACTTATTTGATAAACTCGCTTTCAATTGATTGGGTTTTCTTCACTCTTCTGCTTTGTGGTTTTGGTTTTCTGGGCTTTGGCTTACTTATTTTGCGGACGTCTTGAGACGTTTCGTAAACTTAAGTGCTAGTCACGTTCCGTACCCTGCGGGTCATGACAAGTTGGTATCAGAGCGATAAGTTTTACCTTTTTGAGTGTAGGATGACCCTTGGTAGATGGAGTAAGTGACTTAAGCAGGGTAACGTAGCGTGCGTATGTCCGCGGCATACTTACGATACGGTACTCCGCCTAAGTGACTTTAGGATACTTGCTTGAAATTCCTTCTTCAATTCCGTGTATCCTATGATTCTTTTGCACTGTTCTTATTATCCTTTTTCTGTACCAGCTACTATGCCGCCGAAGGCTACGAGGGCTGCCGCCCGAGACGAGATTCGAGCTGGCTCGTCCGAGACTAGGACTGAGCAGGGTGGTATGCCTACGCCGCAGGGACAGACCGATCCACCTTCCCCAGGCCGTATGGATAGGCTCGAGACTGGTATGGAGGAGTTGCGACAGATGATGGGGGGTATGCAGGAGCTACGTCAGATGGTAGGATCCCTAGTTGCAGCCAGTCGTACACCGAGGCCGGATGACGTACCTACTACATCACAGACGACCATGATACCTGCTCCTACTACTACCACCGTGGCTATTCCGGTTTCACTATAGGATTTCATGAGGCTGAGACCTCCAGTATTCACCGGCACCGAGGCTGCGGAGGATCCCCAGACGTTCCTTGACAGTTTAGCCAGGATCTGCCGTTCGCTGAGATGTTCGGATGATCGATGGGTAGAGCTTGCGAGTTTCCGACTAGAGGGTCTTGCGCAGACATGGTGGGAGTCAGTCTTGAGAGGTCGAGCTGCAGGTCTACCGCCTATGACGTGGGCCAAGTTTACAGCGGTCTTTCTAGCTCGTTTCCTCCCAGAGAGCGTTCGTGATGCCAGAGCTCGCAGCTTCGAGGCCTTAGTCAAGACACCTGGGATGACGGTGTCTGAGTATGACGTCCAGTTTACGCAGTTATCCCGATATGCTCAGTATTTGGTGGATACCGAAGAGAAGATGGTGAAGAGGTTTGTACAGGGACTTGATGCCCAGCTATATCTTGCCATTGGCGCTCAGCACTACGACACTTATTCAGCTGCTATGGATACGGCATTACGGATGGAGGCACGCATATCACAGACTTCGGCCGTTTCTGGGCCGAAGAGGATTCGCACCGATGTACCGTCTCAGAGGCAGCGCGCCAGATTCTTTCCGAGAGATAGGCCTGGCAGAGGATTTGGACGGGGACAGTTATATGGTTCTTATCCCCAGGGACAGCAGCCGTCGCCAGGGTGTTTTGGGTGCGGGAGTCTGCACCATCTTGTCAGAGACTTTCCGGCGAGACGACAGGGAGCAGGGACAGTTCCGTATGTGACCCTACCACCATCACCACCCCCTCCTCAGAGAGCCCTACTTCTTACCACAGGCGATGCTCCACGCCAGTTAGGTGCACCCAGAGGCCGTGGACGCGGCGGTCCTGTTCAGAGAGGACGAGGAGGCCGAGGTCGAGGTCAGCCCGCTATCGGTGGAGGACAAGCCCGAGTATTTGCTTTGACACCGCAGGATGCGCAGGCATCCGATGCCGTTGTGACAGGTACCTTGCCAGTTTGCTCTTTCGACGCACGGGTATTATTTGACCGAGGTTCCACACATTCGTACGTCTCTACACACTTTGCACCGATGTTGGGCCGTGAGTCGTCGTCGTTAGATCATCCGCTTGTTGTTAGTACTCCGGTATGCGAGTCGTTTGTCGCTCGTTTTGTTTTTCGTTTGTGTTCCGTTCGTATCGGGGAGAGGGATTCATCAGTTGATTTGATTCTCCTCGATATGTTGGACTTTGATGTGCTTCTGGGCATGGATTGGCTAGCCACTTGTTATGCTTCGGTGGACTGCCGTGAGAAGGCAGTCAGATTTAGCTTTCCGGGAGAGCCAGTCCTTGTTGTTCAGGGAGACCACAGCGTCACCCTTCCCAGCTTGATTTCGTCTCTTCGCACTGGTCAGCTCTTGTGGAAGGGATGTCAGGGATTCTTAGCGTTTATTTATGATACTCGAGCTGCAGAGGTTCCGTTGGACCGGGTCCCGGTTGTTTGTGAGTTCCCTGATGTTTTCCCTGATGATCTACCTGGGCTACCGCCTGAGCGCGATGTTGAGTTCTGCATCAATTTGATTCCCGGCTCGGGGCCTATTTCTATACCGCCTTATCGGATGGCCCCGGCAGAGCTTCGAGAGCTGAAGGATCAGTTGCAGGAATTGTTAGATAAGGGGCTTATTCGACCTAGTGTTTCTCCGTGGGGTGCTCCGGTCCTGTTTGTCAAGAAGAAGGATGGAAGTTTGCGCTTATGTATCGACTACCGCCAGCTGAACAAAGTTACCGTTCGGAACAGATATCCGTTGCCACGCATTGATGATTTGTTCGACCAGCTTCAGGGTGCGGGATATTTTTCGAGGATCGACTTGCGATCAGGATACCATCAGCTGCGAGTTCGACAGGAGGATATACCGAGGACAGCTTTCCGCACGCGCTATGGCCACTATGAGTTTTTGATGATGTCGTTCGGACTCACCAACGCCCCAGCAACATTCGTGGATTTGATGAACCGTACATTCAGGCCGTATCTTGACTTGTCCATCATCGTGTTTATCGACGATATCTTGGTGTACTCCCGGAGCAGAGAGGAGCATGAGCAGCACTTGCAGATTACGTTACAGACTCTGAGGGAGCACCAGCTGTTCGCAAAGTTCTCCAAGTGTTCATTCTGGCTGGACAGCGTCGGATTCTTCGGTCACGTGGTTACGAGAGACGGCATTTGTGTGGACCCGAAGAAGATTGAGGCTGTTCAGCAGTGGCCCCGACCTACATCGGTTACTGAGATCCGTAGTTTTCTAGGCCTGGCGGGCTACTACAGGCGTTTTGTTCAGGACTTCTCCCGTATAGCTGCACCATTGACCGGTTTGACCCGGAAGGGAGTTCCTTTCGTCTGGACGAAGGAGTGCGAGCGCAGTTTTCAGCAGCTACGGACTCGTTTGACTACGGCGCCGGTATTATCTTTGCCTTCGGGATCAGGCGGATTTATGGTCTACTGTGATGCTTCGCGAGTGGGATTAGGATGCGTGTTGATGCAGCATGGTCGGGTGATCGCATATGCTTCTCGGCAGCTGAAGAAGCATGAACAGAACTACCCCACTCATGATTTGGGGATGGCTGCAGTGGTTTTTGCACTGAAGATTTGGCGACATTACCTATACGGCGAGTCGTGTCAGATATTCACCGATCACAAGAGCTTAAAGTACATATTTCAGCAGCGAGACCTGAACCTCAGACAGCGTCGTTGGATGAAGTTAGTGAAAGACTACGACTGCGAGATCTTATATCATCCAGGCAAGGTGAATGTAGTGGCAGATGCGTTGAGTAGGAGGCCCGGGGGTAGTCTATCCCTTTTGCACGCAGTGCAGAGGCAGTCGTCAGCAGATTGTCAGATGCTATGCGACAACCGAGTTGAGTTCGAGTTCACTCAGACAGGGGGACAGCTCGCGCATGTTCGTGCACGCCCACAATTGCTTGACCGTATATATGAGGCACAGCGCAGTGACGACCGTTGCTCGGAGATCATGGCACAGATGGGTCATGGCAGATTTTCCGAGTTCGTGATTGACGATCAGGGGATTTTACGATATGGATCTAGACTGTGCGTACCAGATGCTGATGGATTGCGGCGTGACATTCTTGAGGAGGCACACCGATTAGTGTATAGTGTCCACCCCGGTTCCACCAAGATGTACCATGATATGAGAGAGACCTATTGGTGAGACGAGATGAAGAGGGACATTGCGGAGTTCGTTTTGAGATGCCTGACTTGTCAGCAAGTCAAGGCCGAGCACCAGAGGCCCGCAGGAGAGCTACGACCGTTACCCATTCCAGAGTGGAAATGGGAGCAGATTTCGATGGACTTCGTTGTGGGTCTACCCAGGACCAGTCGAGGGTATGACTCCATCTGGGTGATCGTGGATAGATTGACGAAAGCGGCCCACTTCCTACCAGTGAAGACCACTTTCAGCTTCGCTCAGTATGCTCAGCTCTACATTGACGAGATCGTGCGACTACATGGCGTACCGACTTGTATCGTGTCAGATCGAGGCACTCAGTTTACCATCCGACTATGGCATAGACTCCAGGAGGCTTTGGGCACTCGTTTGAGCTTCAGCACAGCATTTCATCCGCAGACCGACGGACAGTCAGAGCGGACCATTCAGACTCTCGAGGACATGCTCAGAGCGTGTGTTTTAGACTTCGGCTCTAGCTGGGATCGTCATTTACCTCTAGTGGAGTTCTCCTACAACAACAGCTTCCAGGATACTATTCAGATGGCACCTTTCGAGGCATTGTATGGGAGGAGATGCAGATCGTCCGTCTGTTGGACATAGCTCAGCGAGAGCAGCATTTTGGGGCCGCAGCTTGTTGAGCAGACGAAAGCGAAGATACAGTTGATCCGAGACCGGATGAGAGCGGCTCAGAGCAGGCAGAAATCCTATGCAGACAAGCGCCGTCACAGATTAGAGTTCGCAGTTGGCGACCATGTTTTTCTGAAAGTCTCTCCGATGAAGGGCGTGATGCGTTTTGGGCAAAAGGGGAAGCTTAGCCCTAGATTCGTAGGTCCCTTCGAGATCCTCGAGCGTGTCGGCGCAGTTGCATATCGTTTGGCCCTTCCACCCAGCTTTCCCGATGTTCACCCCGTCTTCCATGTTTCGATGCTCCGCAAGTACCTTCACGACCCTTCGCATGCAATTCAGCACCCGACAGTCCAGCTAGAGCGCGACCTTTCATTTGCAGAGCAGCCGGTGGCCATCCTGGATCGGCAGGTGAAGAAGTTGAGATCGAAGATTATACCAACCGTCAAGGTCTTTTGGCGTAGCCCGAGCAGCGAGGAGGTCACCTGGGAGACCGAGGGCGCGATGAGGAAGAAATATCCCCATCTCTTTGAAGGTACGCGTAGTTATTTTTAAATTCGGGGACCGAATTTCTTTAAGGGGGGAAGATTGTAACGCCTTGAAAAGTCGTTTTGGTGTTTTCCTGAAAATCGGTGAAAATTCGGTATTTTTCCGAAAACCGTCTTTTTTGTTATTTTGCAGTTTAGGACTAATTATACCTAAAATGGATAGGTAATTGCTTGTTTTTAGTAGTTAATGAGTTACTTATGAAATTCTGGTCGTTTAAAAATTTTCCCTAATTTTTCAATTTTTTAATATTATTTTAAGCCGGTAAGAAAATACATTAAATTAGCGATAAATACAAAATTTTTTGGGCTAATTTTAATCTTTAAAATTATTTTAATTAAAATCTAGTTGTAACATAAATTTTTAGTATTTTATTTTGATTTTTAACTAATTTTTATTATAGAAAACGAAATTTATTGAATTTAAGCTTAAACTTGCAATTTTGGACTTGTAGGGGGTCTTTTTGCATAAAATTTTTTTGTGCACTCTCTCTCACTCATTCCTCACCTCTAGGCCGGCCATTTCAAGCAGCTCATGGGGAAAAAAATTCCATGCTCCTTTGACTTTGTATACTGTGTGGAAATGAGGTTTTTTTTTAAGGTTTTTGAATTGTTAATTGGGTATGGTCTTTTGTGGGTTGGTAGGAGTTGACCAAGACTTTTCCCACACCCCACACCACTCCCCTCTCCCTCATTTCTGGCCAGAAACCAGCAGCTCCCCCCCTTCATTTTTCCTCTCTCTTTTGTTCACAAATTCATCTAAAAAATCAACAAAATCAACAAATTTCTTCACAATTTCAAAGCAAAACCATATTCCATCTCTTCTCCAACCTAATTTGGTTCAAATCGAGGTGAAAGGAGGTGTCTTGGGAGGCTTGGGAAATCTTAGGATTGATCTTTTGAGGTATAATTTCTAATCAAATGGTTAAATTATAGCTTAAGTGTGCTAAACTAGAACCTTGGAATTTGTTTAGTGTTAAATTTAGTGTTAGTTTCATTCTAGATTTTTTAAAAAAAAAATTCATGGTTGAAATTAAACTAGGGTTTTTAGAAAACATTATCTAGTTAATTAAATCTATTTTGCTATCTAGTTGTTTGCTAATCTAAGTTAATGAGGTTACTTTATTTGTGTGGGATTCAAATTAGTGCTAATTTGGTATTGTCATGTTTAGTTTTGGATTGAAATTGCTAATGATGAAAATCAAGAAAGGTTTTGTTTATGGAAATTAGGTTTTTAAGCATTGCTAAGGGTTTAAAACTAATGTAATGGCTATCTAGTGGGTTAGTTGGATGTTGTGTTGATTGTGAGCACTTTATCGCATAACGGCGATGTTGCGTCGTTTTTTTAGAATGTTTGTGTTTACTAGTTTTGTGATAAAAGTATGTGATAAATTAGTTTTGATATCTTGATGATTGTATTGGCTTATCCTATGACATTTAGGATGCGTGAGTGCGGATTTTTGAGTAGTCGGGTTTTAGTTTTGCCGGGCGACCAAATCGGCGATTTTTGCAGTTTTTGCGATTTTCACGTGTGTTCCGCGCACCTTGTACACGTTGTACCTAGCTAGTGAATGTTGGTATTTTAGTTAGGGAATTGCGTCGTTCTTGATTTGTAACCTTATGTTTTTATTAATGTAAATTCCAGGTTCGGTCGTGGAGACGTCAGACGCGGCATGAAAGGGGAAAGCGGTGATTGGACACAGCTAGCTAGGGATTCCGGTGAGTAGATGTAACATCTACGGGGGACTATCGTTGGATGGCGCAAGCCGCCCGATAGTTTTAGTAACTTAAAATATTCTTAGTGATGTTAGTAATTAGGGGTGTAATACTTATATGATTATTTGCTGCATCCATGCCTTATATTGACATACATATGCGAACCCATTTTATAGGACACCTGTACCATTGCCAGGCTTTTTATATGCAGCACGAGCACTATTCATGCTTACACACACGTCCTGGTAATTGCCATGCCACCACACTAGATAACCTATAATTTGAAACCTTTTACTAATTGATGCTTAAACCTGTGCTATTGCCTTTAATTTCTTAAAATGAAATCGTAGGATTGCCATTCATGTGCATGTACCTCATCATATTATTTGTTCATGCCTAGTCTATTAATCTTACATCGTAGCTTAATTATTGATATCATATCCATTCATCACCATTGATATATGCACTTATGAGGATTTTTTGATATTTTATGATATTTCTGGATTTCGGGGGAAAGCCGCAAAATTTCTAAACTTATTATGTTTTTAAAATATGTAATTGCGGTTTTCTAGTGATGTAAAGTGTCGTCCACCATGAGTTTGCTGTGGTTTTCGAGATCCGTGTCGAGGAGTGGAGGAACCGTCACGGGTACATGGTGGGCCCGGTATGGTACCCCGGGGCAAGATGAATGTGGTGTTGACGTTGAGCCTGGAAGGGGGCGGACTACCTACCGGTGACTGTTTGGCACGGCGGATATCCAGAGGATACCGACCGTGGCCGCGAGATGATGAGATTTTGATATTGAGCTGGGTCAGCCGGATGGCTGATGCCAGAGATACTATGACATGGATATATGAGATTTGTGATAGTTTTGAGGTGTCGTTGCTGGACACAGGTTCTTGTTGATTCTATTGGTATTATGCTGGTATTTCAAAAGAGATTCTTAAAGGGAAAAACATGATTTCTTATACTTACCCATTCAGATCACGAGTTGACTCGCATTGCATTCATACCTGCTAGTATATTCATATTGCACACATACTTGCCATTATGTCCTGCCTTACCAGTATTTAGATGCTAGGATGCTTGTGTGCATGCATACGATAGCCTGTGTAGATGTTATTTATTACTCACGAGTTGGCAACTCACCCCCGTTGTGCCATAGCCTTTTTCAGGTCCGCTCCGTCAGTACAGTAGCGGCGGGCGCACTTGCTTCTTTTGTCTGGACTCGAGGTTTTGCTCTTAGGTGGGTTATATTATTATTTTTGCACCACCTTGTATATTCTTTGTATCTAGAGTACTCCATCTACTGTATCTACCAGTATTATTGTATATTGACCTAGAGATGAGACTGTGAGGTTTGTGGACTTTTATGCTGTATTTTGGGGTCGAGCTCACTTGAGTCGACATGCTGTTTTTCTTATGCTTCATTATGATTATTTCGCATGTTGTTGCTTTACATTGCGTGGGATTTGTGACCGCCCTGTGGAGAAGTGCTAGATCCCGCTTGGGGATGCCATATTTGTTGGATTCATTTATATTCTTGTTGTACCCATTTTGGGGGCCAGTATTTACAAAGGAGACTCTGCCGAAATTTTCGGAAAAATTGATATTGTTTTTAAAAAGGGTTTTATATGACTTATTTGATAAACTCGCTTTCAATTGATTGGGTTTTCTTCACTCTTCTGCTTTGTGGTTTTGGTTTTCTGGGCTTTGGCTTATTTATTTTGCGGACGTCTTGAGACGTTTCGTAAACTTAAGTGCCAGTCACGTTCCGTACCCTGCGGGTCGTGACAGGATAAGATGAGGAAACCCTAGCTTCTTCGCAAGATCCTTAACCTCGATAAATCGTCATCGATCTAGTATCAATTTTTTAATGGATAAGAATATGAAATTATTAGATCTCATCACATCTATAGATCCGATCTACTCCTACGAGCCACACTTCGAATCTTGATTGTTGGTTTGGAAATCATCGCATATCAATTCTTGATTTTATTGTTTTCTTGATTTAGACCTAGATTTTCTAATTCTTGAAATTCATTTTATAAATCTTGAATTGAATTGTCTTTTCTCTCTTCTTTAATTTTCAATTCATCTAATTCGAATTACGAACGGATTACACTTTCCCTGTGGACGATCTGCACTCGCTAACGCGCTACAATCGACACCGTTATTGATTGCGGTCAAAATATTTTTGGTTGTGATTTCTCTATACAATTTTCATAATACACAATCCAAAATCGTTTCAATCAAATGGCGCCGTTGGCGGGGATCATTTGATTTACACACACAATCGGAAATCAAATCAATCAAATGGCGCCGTTGCCGGAGATTGTGCGCTAATTGTTCGTATTTTTTAAATTTGAGTTGAAAAGTTTATTCCATCTATATTTTTAGATCAAAATTCGCGCAAAACACTAAACGATTCATTGTGATTTGTTGCGAGGAAATATGGAATTATTGGAGCTTGGATAAAATTTTTTAGAGCATTCCAGAGAGCTGTGTAAGTGAACAGAAGCCTCTGTAGAAAATTGTGTGCAGTGATCTGTCTTTGAGACCGCGTTTCCCTTGGCATAAGTGAGCATCCGCGGCGGATACACGGTGGGTTAAGGGATTCACTGTACCATTTTCACTCAGGTACTCTCTAACTTTCTTATCTCCTCCTCTGTCTGCTCCAAATAACAATTTGCTGCAGGTTTCTTTGCAAATAAATCGCAGTGCCGCAAAAGCAATAAAAAATTTGTGCGTGTTTTTGATTTTTTGTTGTTTGCATATTAATACGGAAATTAAGGGGTAAAGACCAAATCCAGATTAGGTGGGGAGTTCATTACCCTTCCTAAGCCTCAAAAATCACAAACTTGCATCCGCATTACCCTCATTAACTAAAAAATATCTAGAGATGACTCTAAGGACCGTCGCGCTCACTTAGGACAGAAGAAGGCCATGGGTAATTCATTGCTTATCCGCATTTCTTTTGTGGTGTCTAAGGCAAGTGTGTCGAAGGCTAGTGGTTACTTAATTAGGCCCACTACTTACGTAGTGGAGAACCTCCCACTTACCTGGCCACAGGAGAGACAAAGAGGCAGTGGAGGATTGATCCTGCGACTTGTCTTTTGGCAGTTAGGAGCGGTCTAGAGCTTTGACCTAGGTGACCACTAGATTTTAGGGTTGCTTGTTGCATTTGTTGTGATCGCATCATTTTTTCAAAAATCCGTATATTTTTCAAAACAAACACCAATCACATTCATTCATTCCCCTAATTATATTCACGCTGCCACTTGTACTAAACCCTTTTAGTGTAAGATAGGCTGGACACGGGATTCTAGTGCCCGTTTAGTCCGCGTTCCCCTGATTGACCCAAAAGTCGGTATTTCTACATTTACCTTTTCTTTACCCACCACCACACCTATTTCGATGGACGATTCTCCATCGAACTTCTTTACCACTACTCTGCCGCCGTCCATTGGTGCGCAGAATCCACCCCGCATCTCTCTCCAAGAGAGGTGCTATCCTACACGAGGTCCTCTTTCGACCTGTCTCTCCATTCCACCAGCCAACGGGGAAAATTTTCAAATAAAACCCCAATACATCAACCTTCAACCCAAATATCACGGTCTCGAGACTGAAGACGCATATGCCTTTATCTCCAAATTTGAAAGTGTATGCGCAATGATGGGTACCTCACAGCTTTCTGTGGATGCTATGCGTCTTCGTCTTCTCCCATTTACCTTGTGCGATATAGCCGAGAAGTGGCTTTACAACACAACCGCACATTCCATTTCAAACTGGGAAGAATTCGTAAAAGCATTCCTAAAGAAATTCTACCCCAATCATAAAACAGCTCGAGTCCGTAGAGAAATCAATCAATTCACCCAGCTTCCAAATGAAACATTCTCAAAATGTCTTGAACGCTTTAAGGATCTGTTAGTTCAATGTCCAAATCACGGAATCCCCAGATGGGATCTGTGCCGAATCATTTATGAGGGCATTAATCCTAACACAAAACAGACCCTTGAATTAATGTGTCAAGCCAATTTCATGACCAAAGATGATGGGGAAGCTTGGAAATTCCTAGAAGATTTTGCTGAAAAATCTTTACAGTGGGAGGGTGTGAGTCAATCGTTTAGGGGTGGCAATAACCAGTCGGATGTTTCCATAGGAGTTAGAGCTGAAATTTCAGCTTTACACAAGAAATTCGACAATATGGAAAACAAATTTTTAGCTGCCGCTCTAAGTCAAATATCACTCTCCAAAACTGTATGTGGATGCTGTTCTGATCCTTCTCACTTGACGGAAGAATGTCCGTTTCAAGGTCATGAGCATACCAATGCCGCATTTCAAAGACAAAGGAACGATCCATATTCTTCCACATATAATTAGGGTTGGAGGAATCACCCTAACTTTGCTTGGAACCAACAACAAAATCAAAATACGGTTCCAACCCAAAACAATTTCCAAAGGGTCCCTCCACCACAACAGCAACCACAATTGAGTCAGCACCCCTTCCAAGCACAAAACTTCCAAAATCCGGTCAACACACCTGCACCGTCTAATCCTTTGCAGTTGACCGGTACTGATGAATCCTCTTCATTCATGAACTTGCTTTTAACAATAAAGACTTCCGTCGATGATATAAAGAAAAACTCCAC
The DNA here is from genome assembly GCA_030015575.1 of Agapanthus africanus. NCBI lineage: Eukaryota > Viridiplantae > Streptophyta > Magnoliopsida > Asparagales > Amaryllidaceae > Agapanthus > Agapanthus africanus. The sequence goes on from JASDDO010000022.1 coordinate 221,232,416, forward strand.
CTCCCAGGAGGAGAGTATTAAATCGATGGAAGCAGAAATTGCAAGATTAAAAACCGAAATGAGTGCAAGAGAGAAAGGGAAACTTCCAGCTCAACCCCTACCCAATCCTAGCTATTCACATCATGTGAATGCAATCACGTTGAGATCTGGAAGAGTGCTTGACGATCACGTTGGGGAAGAAATTGATGACACAGAAAAATCTATCGATGATATCCCGGCTGAGACTTTTCCTTCCACTTCTACTTCTAATTCTGACCCCAGTTCTTCTACCCCACAATTTTCTTCCGAGCCTATTCTCCGTGTCCCACACGGCTCGACACCTCAGCCCATCTCTTCTAGTCCACCGAAAACGATCCCCACTCCTATTCTTAGATCGTTTCCACCCACACGATCTTCTCCAGTGTTGGACCCCGACCTTATTGCTCAAGCTCCTTACTCGAATCGGTTAAGGGGAAACACACTGAGTCCACAAATAGAGAAGATCACGGAAATCTTGAAACAGGTTAACATCAACATTCCTCTTCTAGATGCAATCCAACAAGTCCCCACTTATGCGAAAACTCTTAAGGACTTGTGCACTAGAAAGAGGAAGACTCAAATGCCCAAGAAGATATTCATGGCAAAAACAGTAGACACGGCCTTCCCCCAATAATTACCGAGGAAACGTAAGGATCCTGGATATCCTACTATTTCAATTTCTATTAGGGAGAAACACATCAACCGTGCTCTACTTGACCTTGGCGCAAGTGTTAACCTGCTTCATTTCTCAGTCTATGAGCAGTTAGGGATCGGAGAGTTGAAACCAGCCCATTGCACTCTCCAGATGGCTGACCGATCAAGCACCAAACCTAGGGGTGAACTGGAGGATGTGTTAATAAAAATTGGGGAATTTGTATTCCCTGTGGACTTTATTGTAATTGATACACAGCTTGTAGTGAACCCACGGAATCAAATTCCGGTGATTTTAGGTCGCCCCTTTTTGGCCACTTCCAACGCTATCATCAACTGTCGTAACGGTTCTATGACCCTATCTTTCGGGAATAGGCCAATTGAGCTGAACATTTACAAGTTGGGAAGTGTACCCTCCGAACCTACTGCTCAGGTCTGTTCTGTCGACTTAATGGATGTCGACAGCAGCGAATTTGATGATCCTCCCGATACCGATCTAGACTCTTTTCATACGTTGTTGTTTGACCCAACTATGTATCATACACATACGGACTCTTCCACTGAGTTGTTCGGGTCAACAACTAACACTGATTATGAACCGCTTTTAGAGTCTGAAGATCACCCCGCACTTTGTGATGACATTATTCTTCGGGGTATTGATGAAACTTTTGAGGAAATCTTCACTGATGAACTCGCATTTTTGAATGACACGGGTGTTGAGATGAATCATCTCCTAATCAATGAAATTGAACCTCCACCCCTTCTTCTAGACTGTAAAAAGAATGCGAGTAATCCATCACATTCACTGCATCGTCTCTCCAAAATGAGACGCACAAACATTCTACTCCACCACTTACCTTTTCCCCACTTCTTCTTCCACCAACCAGAGCACTGCATTGATAAAATTTTCGAATGGTTGGTGTTGACCTTCGGTCTTTGCAAAGATTGGCATTGACCAATGATTTTTGACCCCCTCATGTGATTTTCAAAAGATTAACATGGCTTAACTCAAATTTGAGGGGGGGGGTGTAATCTGGCTCTTGATAAGAAAATTTTTACACAAAATGTGGAGCCAAAAATAAGTTTGGGGGAGGATCTTCACTTATATATTTTGCCCCCACTAATAAATTCCTCCCAAGCTTACAGGTTTTCGAGATTTAGCAGAAGGCAACAGTGAGGAGACTGTTGAAAACAAGTTTGGGGAAGGTTTGTGCTTATTTTCGCATCATTTGCATCATACTTTGCATAAGCACAAAACATTTTTCAAAACCTATAAAAATTTAAAAATTTTAAAAAAAAAAATAAAAATATTTTTTGTACATAAATAAGATAATAAAAGATTAGATAGTGAAAAATTAAATCTAAAAGATTGGAAAAATTTAAGAAAACCAAGAAAATTAGAAGTTTTCTTATACGAACTAGTAATAAGTAGTTATGAGCCATTGTCCCAAGGGTTGTTAAGATGAAGGAAGTCACTAATCTGAGGATAAAAATAAGTCTAAAAAATAGTTCCTATTCTAAAAGCCAAACATTTTGAACGTTGATACTCTGCTATTTGCACTTACACACGTCTTGAAACTCGGGATAGTAGAGGATACCTTGAAATGTCTTGTCTAAAAGCCGATGTATGAAGGAAATAAAAAAAATGAATAAAATATAAAATGGTGAGAAAAATGAACACTGGTTTTGTTATCGCCAAGGCAACAATAAAAAAATATAGCGATGGTGCCTCTTCACCTAGTGCCCTAAGGCCAACTAGTCTGGGAGTCACTGCTAAGCCTTAGGTGGTGCAAGACGAGGAAAAAAACACCAAATAAGCAAGCACATGAGTAATCGGTCGGTTAGTACCTCAAGAAGTATTAACGGTCGCATGAAAGTGTGTGAGCAAATTCAGCTAAATATTCATTAATTAAAAAGTACTGAGGCCGATGGACAAGAGTATGATAGCTTGAATTGAATTCTCCGGGTGCAGGGATGTTCTTTACACACACGTAGGGTTATATGATCGATGTTTGGAAGAAAGATAGGAATGAAGAATAAGACGATGTTTTATTGAAGGAGGACGTGATTTCCGACATCTTTTCATGACTATTAAGATAGGGCTCATGACAACCTAAAAGCTAGCTTAGTTGGAAACCCTAATTTTCAAGGTTTTTCTTTTACAATTCTTTTCTTTAAATGCAATATTCATGATCTTCCTTTTATTATTGGATTTTGTGGGTGCAATCCGCTGAAAACCCTCAGGAGACAACACTCCTCCTACTAGGGACACCTAGAGGTTTAAACGCTTGTTGCACGTGCTCAATGCAATCGTGTTGCCTACGAAAGTGTGCTAGTTAGTTTTTCTCTTTCTTTATTTTCTCCTTCTCTTTTTAATAAAACAGTTCGCTCGAGACGACCGAAAATAAATTTGGGGGAATTTGATCAGTCGAAAATAATGTATTTTTAACACGTCAATTTCCCTATCATTTGCACTCATCTAGAAGTGTTCGGTTTGCATATTACACATATTAGCAAAACAGCCCTAAAATGCCAGATTACCCGTGTTATACTCTAAAACCGGCATTTCGAGGGAAATTGTGTGTTTATCATGGCATCGCATCATTCTTGTATAGCGCAACACTTTTTTCGAAGTATGTGCAGGAAATTCCAGGAGAAAGGCCAAAATTGTCATAGTGCTGATCAAAAGTTACGCCAACTCAAAGACTTGAGAGCTGGTAGATATCTAGAAGGAATTTTGAGAATAAACATATCATAGAAATACCATGTGGTTATAAGGAAGCATCTCTGGAAAGATGAAGCCCTCAGGCTACTATTGGGCCGCGGATCCGCGGCCTAAGCATCTCTGGAAAAATGAACACTGGAAATACCATGTGGTTATAAGGAAGCAGATAATAAAATTAACTAGTGCAATGAAAAGAAAACTTACTATAATTTTTATTTGATGCTCTCTTCCAACATTTACAGGATCTGAATTTTGATAAATGCAATGAGGCACAAGAAGAGGCATACCTCAAAAAGAGGTTTAGGATTTCTATTTATAGAACATAGAAACCCTAGTTTTACAATCGATTCATGTCAGCATTTACAATTTTACCCTAAGAAAACCCTATTTACTGCACCGACACACTGACACGCGCGACGCACGGCCGCGGAACCGCGGCCAAAACCCATGTTTGGCCGCGGTTCCGCGGCCAAACAGAGGGATCATGAGCTGAAATCTTTAGGGAATCTTCTGGTGGTATTTGACTTCTTGTTTCTTCTCTTTCTTTCTCAGGCTGTCTTCTAGTTTTCTTCCAGTTTTCCACAGTGAATAATTTCGTGGACTTTTACCGCTTGCTTCGTGTTGAAGTCTTGAACCTTGCGCTGCCTTTGTTCTTTGTGAGATTGTTCATTGGTCTTCATTTGTCCCTCAAACTGTAGGCATGATCAAGATTCTTCCATTCGTTGGTCGTAGTCTCACTTTTGTATCTTCTTTTCATCATTTTCACTGTTTCGTTCTGAGAACCTGTAACCTGCAACTATGTAGCAGACATGGATCAAAAGCACCAGTTTATTTGTAAAATGAATAAGAATGGGGAATATAATAATGCAAAATTATGATATGAACAAATACCCCCAAACTTATCTTTTGCTCATCCTCAAGCAAAACTAGTTTTTATTCTCGAAAAAGACTTAGCCTCACTTTCGCAGGGAAACGCGATTGCACTGAGCTCATGCAACAAGCAGTTAAACCTCTAGGTGTCCCTAGTAGGAGGAGTGTTGTCTCCTGAGGGTTTTCAGCGGATACTACCCATAAAATCCTATCAATTCGGCCTATTGACTTTTATTCTCCAATTAGGTTTTCTAACAAGAAACTCTATTATCTTCAGCTCAGAAATTATCCACCCGTATTTTTCACGCTTCCTTATCATTTAACTTAAGATTGTATATGTTCTGTAAATTCACTTAGCTTTTAACATCTTTTGAGTTTTCCTTCTAGGGTTCTATCTCAACTTAGGAATTTTTATCATCTCTAATAAAGATATAAGTCCAATTTTTCATTCCTATCTCTTATCTAAACCCCAATCACATACCCCTACGTGTGTGTATATATCACCCCTACACTTGGAAATTCAAGTCAAGCTATTATACTCTTGTCCATTGTCCAAAGTATTTTTCAATTGGTGAATTTTTAGATGAAATTGCTCACACATTCTTCATACGACCGTTAATACTTCTTGAGGTACCAACGACCGATTATAAAATATGTTTGCACATTAAGGCGTAATTCCTAGACTTGTAACACCTAAGGCTTTAGCAGTGACTCCCAAACCAGTTGGTCTAAGGCACTAGGTGATAAAGCACCCTCGCTAAATATTTTTCTATTTATGCTGCCTTAAGTAATTACAAAAACCAGTGTTCATTTTTTTTATCTCTTTATTCACACTTGTATTTTTATTTTATTTTTCTTCATACTAAGGACTTTAGACAGGAGCATTTCAAGGTCTCTTCTACTATTCCAAATTTCAAGGTTCGTGTTTGTGCAAGATGTAGGGTATATATTTTCAGAATTTAGACTTAAGCTTAGGGATTATTTTTCAGACTTACAGTTTAATAAAAATTTCAGTACTCTTCCCTTGTTTTAACTTAGCTCAAGAAGTCAACTCGAAATTTGCCTATTTCTAAATAAACTACAAAGATATATACTTTCTACCGTTAAATTTTAAGAAATGTTATTTTTAGGGTTTTTAATTTACTAAGTCTATGGTCTAGTTGTTCCTAACTAGTTAACCTATTTGTCAAACTTAAGTCAATTAAGGCCAAAATTGAATGTTTCAATTTTTATAATTTTTAATTTTTTTCAATTTTTATGGGTTTTAAAATAAGTATGCAAATGCAAAAATATACATATGAATGAGAAGGAAGAAAGCGTACCAAGCACACCCCCAAACTTAAACTTGACAGTGTTCTCACTGTCAGGCTATACCAAAAGAAACCGCCGGTAATCCCCTGTTTATTAAATTTTTTTATTTTTTATTATTAAAAGAAAAACAAAATATATATACAACAAGGACCCCCCAAACTTAAGTGAAACAGTATTTCCACTGTTTTAAGCGTTAAAGTTCAGAGTTAGGGAGGAGAAAAATCAAACTATATAAGGCCTTACACAGGCCAAAGATTAGCACCAACCATTCAAAAATTCTATCGTTATAATGGTAAGGTTGGTGGAAGAGTGGAGTGTAGAGAAAGGAGTTGAGAAACACACGAGATAGTATATGAAGAAGGGTGGAATATGGTCTCGGTATATTAGGTGAAAAATGGCGGAAGAGAGAAAGAAGTGTAGTACGAACTTGAGGGTGTAAATTGAGTGAATAAATTAGCAAAGATTGTGATGACCGATGTGTTAAAAGCGATTGTGCTAATTTATCAACCCGTCGAGAAATGGGGTCAAATCCCTCAAGATTCGCAAGAAAACATGGGTACGTTGAACTTGGTAAACCATCCATTGAAAATGGAAACTTGACGGATTCTTGCTCGGTCGAAACGATGGAAAGGACGAAGGGGAGTGATTTAGAGATAGTCTTATTCTCACCTAAGTAATCTGTCTCGAACTTGAAGGATTCCATCAATGGTTCGAAATGACTGTAAGCAACTGAGTCTGATTGTTCAACTAACTCATCCGAAAATTTGAAGGACTCAAACTCGGGCGGTGAGTCTTCAAAATCGTCTGAAAAAGTGAAACACTCGTAGTCGTTATTGGCTGTGAGAACCGTGTCAGATTCAAATAGGAACGCACTAGTGGCGTCAAAATTGCTGTGATCGAACAGAAAATTTTCAAGCTTACAGTCCTCCTGCGTGATCTCTCGCGTGGTCGGAACGATTGGAAGGATGAGGGGGGGGGGGTGATTTAGGAAGTATAACAGTTAAAGGTTCAGGAGGATGAGTTGGAAAATCCGACTCATCAAACAAAACTGGTTCATCCTCAATACTCTCCTCAATACTATCCTCAAAACTATCCTTATAATTCTCCTCAAAAGTTATCCCATCCATGCAATTATCATCAAAATCAAGATGCATATGAGGTTCAGGAGAAACATTTAATGACCCGGGATGATGAATTGGAGATAAAATTTCAATCAAATCTACGGGTTCATCATCCAAAATATTCCCGGCGTCAATATCCTCAATCAAGTGAAAATCAATTTTTTTAGACACCTCATCAAAAGCATAGATATTTATCAATTCAGGTTCTAGATTGGAGGTGTAGAGATCAAAAGGATTAGGTGTGGTTTTACTCGAAAATGGCTCTTCACAATCTGGAAAATTAAGAACTACAAAGTCACACAACTCATTAAATGTTTTAGCTTCAACTGGTGAATCATTTAGGACACTTGATTGCAAACCGGAGTTGTGGGATTCAATTAGGTATAGGTAGGTTTGATTTGGAAGCTCACTCTCACCACTCAAATTCTTACTCTGTCCAACCGCCTCATTATACATTGGAATTTTTGGAGCTAGTTGGAAACTAGCTACCGGTTCACTAGGTTGCATAAGGGCGGCAATGGACGCATCAAAATTCCTCATCTGTCGGTTTGTTGCTGCAACGTATGCTTCCAACGATTGTTCCAGACTAGACATGGGTTGTGAAGGGGTTTCAGTAAAAGATTCAAAATTGTTTGGATACATGAAACTCCTAAATGGTTGTGTAGAAGCAATGTCTAGGGAAGGTGCGGAAGTCGGGTAGGAATGGTAGGAATTGAATGGTTGGACAGGAGTAGGATCAACATTTGGATAAAAAGATGAATGGACTTGTTGATCCCAAGAACTAGAAGTGTTGAAAGGAGTGAGAGATCGGTTACGAGATTGTTCAATATGTTCAGCTATAGACATCGGTTTCAGAGTTACAACAGGACTCGAAAAAGGAGTATCAACGTAAGAAGGTGGTGAAGGTTGAAATGGTTGATACAAAGTGGATTGCGGAGTCCAACTGTTTCTCCTAGACGCTTCTATTCGATCTTTCAAAGAAATCTTGGGCATGGAGGGGTCGTCCGCAATTCGACCAAAACAATTTGCGTATGAAGCAATGTTTGGATGAGGGTACCAAAGTTCGGCAAGAATTTTTTGAGGTGGGGTACCCATGATGTAAGAAGGAGAAGAAAAAGAATGTAGGTGCAAGTGGGGTGCACGGAATTCTTAGCGACAAGTTGCAAGTTATTGTAATTTTTTTTTCCTTTTTGTGTTTTTTATGGAGCTTTTTGCAAAAAGATTTTCAATAGAAGGCTTAGACACACGTTCAATCAATCACAAATGCACAATCCACCTAGGTCAGCTAGACAGCTCCTAACTGTTCCAAAGGGCAAGATGTGAGGACCTCAAACCGCCTCTTCACCGCCAATTGTGGCCAGGTAAGCACAAGTAGAGAAAGGAGGGATCCGCTCACGAATCACCGTGAGGCATGCCTTTTAAAGTTACTTTTCCTTACATGTCTAGCCTAGGCACCACAAAGTCAGGTTAGGATCAACGGTCGATGCCTACAACTATTCCTTTGTCATATTGAGCGCGAAGTCCTTAGGGCTGAGTCTAATCTTTTTTAATTAATTGATGTACAATGCAATATGCCTTATGTGATTTCTGGGGTCCTGGGAAGGGTAATGAAATCCCTACCCAATCTGGATTGGTGTTCAAGCCCCTTAAAGTCAATTAAAATATGCAAAACAGTAAACACAATCACTTGCAAACAATTTTTTTTTAGCGCGGCGCAAAGAATCCTGCACAAGATCAATTATTGGAAGGGGGAGAAATTTTTGGCGCAAAGAATCCTGCAGGCAAATTTTACAGAGGAGATATCAGGGGGTTGCAGAGAAGAAAAGGAGAAGCTTACAGAGGATTTTTCGCTTGCTGACGTCACAAGACTGCGGCGGATCCGCGGTACAAGGTGGGTCAACGCAGCGGTTTCGCGGTCAATATGTCTGTTCAGATCTCCAAATCTTTTCTGTTGCTCTGTTGTGGTACTCCTCTTTTGTTCAGATTTTCTGTTTTCTGTTTCGCACTCTGGATTTTTCCAGATCTGAATTTGTTCTTCGATCCTGCACAATTCAAACGAAAATACCCTTCACAAAATAACAAGATGATAAATTTTTATATTTTTTTATTTTTCAGTTTTTATGATTTTTCAATTTTATATTAACCCGAAATTACAAAAAGAAAATAACACGCCATCCCCGGCAATGGTGCCATTTGATTGATTCAAAGAATTTATAACCGCAATCAAGAACGGTGTTGCTTGGTAGCTAGCCGGTGAGTACGGGTCGGTCCACAGGGATTTTGTGTATTCTCAATTTGTTCTAACGAGTTAATTCCGATTATTGTTGGATTGATTAAATCTAAAAACTAAGTTTGATCTAAACTAGGATTAAAATCTTGCTAGGGTTAGGTTTAGGTTAAGTTTGGAAAGTCAACATTCCTCACCGCTTTCTATGCCCTAATTAAGATCTATGAGGTGTTATGGTAATAATTAATAAAGTGGATTAGTACCATCAGGAAGAAACGATGTTTCTTCCTCTTGGTTTTTGTCCTTCGTTTCTTAATTCTTACCCTAACCTCCATGGAAAACATGCGCAACCGGTCTTTTATACTACGGTACCACCGCTACCTCGTGGGATAGGGTGCCGTAGGGAGCTGTGTGTGTGTATGCATGGAGTCCTATAAAAATATGTGATGGGCAGAAAGGGGTGAGAGATTTTCATCTCTCAAACCTTCACTATTCCTCACCCTAACAAAGGAGGAATTACTCACTCATTAGGGAATTGAAAAACATGTTCTAAACTAATTAACTAGGGCAGATAATGAAATCTATACTAGGGCAAATAATAAAAGTTACACTAGGGCAGATAATAAAATTAACTAGGGCAATGAAAAGAAAACATACTATAATTTTTATTTGATGCTCTCTTCCAACATTTACAGGATCTGAATTTTGATAAATACAATGAGGCACAAGAAGAGGCACACCTCAAAAAGAGGTTTAGGATTTCTATTTATAGAACATAGAAACCCTAGGGTTACAATCGATTCACGTCTGCATTTACAATTTTACCCTAAGAAAACCCTATTTATTGCACCGACACACCGACACGCGCGACGCACGGCCGCGGGACCGCGGCCAAAACCCATGTTTGGCCGCGGTTCCATGGCCAAACAGAGGGATCATGAGCTGAAATCTTTAGGGAATCTTCTGGTGGTATTTGACTTCTTGTTTCTTCACTTGTTTCTCAGGTTGTCTTCTAGTTCTCTACCAGATTTCCACAGTGAATAATTTCGTGGACTTTTACCGCTTGCTTCATGTTGAAGTCTTGAACCTTGTGCTGCCTTTGTTCTTTGTGAGATTGTTCATTGGTCTTCATTTGTCCCTCTTGTTGGTCGTAGTCTCACTTTTGTATCGTCTTTTCATCATTTTCATTGTTTTGTTCCGAGAACCTGTAACTTGCAACTATGTAGCAAACATGGATCAAAAGCACCTGTTTATTTGTAAAATGAATAAGAATGGGGAATATAATAATGCAAAATTATGATATGAACATTCTTCTAGAGGGTCCACGGAATCACTTGCATGTTTTTCCGAGTACGTTAAACTTGGAAAAATGGGTTTTTAACATTCGATCGAACCTTTTAACTTCGTCTAGACAATACGTGAAACACCCGAAACAATGTTAAAACTACGAATATGAAACACTTCGAGTTACCTTTGCATTGAATTAATCATCACATGAAAAAGTAGCAAAAATAAATAACACCTGAAACACCAAATCCCTGAGTCCAAAACATAGGAAAAATTTAGGACCATTTTACCCTTGCAAGGCCGGCCTCCTCGGTTTTGGTGGCCATATGCTCGGCCAAAATCCGAGCACATGCTCCCAATTTTCCCCCATGTTCATAGAACAACCCAAATATGATTCTGCACCTGTTTGAAAAATTTTTGGACCTCCTTTTAAAATCAACAGAAACATGGATTTAGTGTTTCAAGTTACGGAGTTATTTCGGTTTCGTGATCTTAACAAAATTCGTATTTATTTCCAGCATGGCTCTGATACCACTTTAGGGTTTCCTAGCACGGCAGCAAGGTTTCGGGAGGTATCGTCCATGCCATATTCAAAAATTGTCATTCTAGCTAACCCTAACCATGAATCGTTTACTAGAAATAATACGGAAACATATGCAAACACTTTGCAAGTTATAGTGAGTAAGAAATACGACCTTTGTAGACCGGTCCTTTACTTCAAAAAGCTCCGTGTAGTAGTCCCTTTCGCTGCAATCGTAAACTCCGGACTCTAGAGAGGCTCCATGAAGAAACAAACATGCTAGCTTCGATGACTTTGAGGTCGAAGATGATCTACATCGAGGAGACACTAACCCAAGCTATTCCTTCACTAGGTCATGAACTTTGTGAAGAGAACACACTCTACTAAATGGCAAGTAGTAAAGGATGATGAAGTAGGAAGTGGACTCACTTTAGATTTTATTTTCTCACAATTTTTCTCAAAACTCCATTGAAGCTAGAAGCTTTTGATGAAGAAGAAGAAGAAAATATCTCACATGAATAATTCATCCATATGAATTATTGCACCCATGGTTGAGTTAAAGCCATCATGCTTAACTTATGTAGAGGATAAACCTAAGGCTATGGTTAAAGGTTGGGTTAATGAAAAATATCCTAAGGAATGACAAAAGAGTTGACCTTGAGAATGTTCTACAAGCTTCTCCAAGCTTGAAAACTTTGACCAAGTCTTTTGCTCTTTTGTAATAACTTAAGAAATAATCAAAACCCTAATTTAACCCTAGCATGGTATAAGTCTCATACACCCATCTTGTATGTATCATCAAGCATGGCACAATACATGTACACAAACATACATATCACATATATACAATGTGCACATCAAGTGAGAAAAGAAATCATTAGTGAGCTAAATATTAGTTAATGCAATTTAATATATCAAATATATAATTATACATTAAATTATCAAATCAACTCTTGATTTAATAATCCGGCTATATCACATATAACAGACTAATATCAAATGCAACATCTTATCGAATCAACGCTTGATCCAATAACTCGGCTATATCACATATAACTAATCATGTCACATATCGCGGGAATAGAATGCGGTATCCCATATTCACATTAATCTCGGTCCCGCACATATCACATATGCACTCCTACTCCGTTTCGCTTGAGCCAGGAAACCTCTGTGTAGGACTCTAAAGACTCGTTAATACGCTGGCAGTAGGTGATGATCATATCAAACAGCCACAAGCCGCAAGCGGTCTGCTAAACGTAACGGCCACCCGGGTATTGAGCGATCAGAAGATCAACAAGCAAGCCTGTTCGTACTCCTGTGAATCCAATCAGTAACACTACCGTACAGTCCGGTCTCTTTGTCTGATATGTTGCATATCACAACCTGGGGGTGGTATAACGTCAGACCCCAATAGCCTGATAAGTCATGCTGATGCAAAGTCCATAATGGTTCGAGAAACTACTGATAACACTTACCAGTAGATCTCAACAACCCTGGCCAGTGATTTCATGTTATGGCTAATCGAGCATAACGCAACATCAACTCCCAATACCGGGAGAGACGAAACCCCTCCTATCGCTCATTGCCACCATGTGACTCGGGACTGTACCCAAAAGCCACTGTTTTACACGTTCTCTTGAACGTGGTAAGGTGGAAATCAAAGCACAGTGGGAATCACACAAGACTCTATGACGATCTCGGGTATGCAGACTAACCTGTACCAGTGTCACCAGAGAACTGCTATCCGACGATAGGTACAATACCATCTAGGAGTTCTCGGTGAGTCCGTCCAGTGTACCCAGTCTCCATTGAGCACCTGTATAATATCTCTGATGTCAAACACCAACGGATATGGGATCATCCATCGCCTATCTACATGGGTCGAGAAGCTATATGCTAGTCTACTCTGGTATATCGATGGCCTGTCTCGATACACCTATGACTAGGAACATTTGAAGGATGTACTTAACGACTACTCTGTCCCCACTAGTATGATCTGCATCATAGTCCTGGTAGTCAAGTACTCATTCTAAGGGCTTTATCAACATGTATTATAGAGACAATCAGTGTACATGTTTAGATAAAGAGCAAGCAGATAGCATACTATCATGTTGAGCAAGAAAGTCCCCCTATATATGTCCAAGCATCCACTACAATATACATCGTATATACAGTAATGGCCTCTTGGGCATACTTATTACTAACACATAACATTATCCTCAAGTGGTTCTAACCGAAAAGGTCAATAAAATTGACCAAACAAGTCAAAAACACCATGCTCAACCCCCATTGATGATTTCATCAAACTTTGAACCCTTGAAATCAGTTTTATACAATATATAATAAAAAATTCACAAGAGAGAGAGAGAAGATATATATAAAGAGATGCTTAATTAATATACCAGAGCCTATGAGAGGTAATGGCTTTGTAGTGATGATCTCAGCAGGGAAAGGAATCTCATCCACCATCATTATCTTAGATCCCACTACACACATTAAAACATATATATAGCGTAAATGTTACAAAACTAGAAGAAAAGGAATAATTAACAGAGATCGAAGAGTTAAACAAAAATTATGATGAGGATTGCTTACTTTTGAAAGAGCTCGAAGAGCTAAAATTGAAGAAAGTGAGCAGGAGGGCTCAAAGAGAGTGGATTGATTACGATAGCTAAAGAATTGATGAGGAAAAAGTTGGGGGTCACATGATAATATAAGAGAGAGAGAGAGAGAGAGAGAGAAAGAGAGAGATTGAGAGAAAAGGGAGGTAGGTTGTTGGAGGAGCCTTGTGCTTAGCTACCATTTGTTCTACCTACACACCTTGTTTTTTAATAGGCGTGGGATATTTATGACCATCCACACAAAGCTTGCGAGTTTGTTCAATTTTGAGAGTTTTTCTTCGGTGCTTCCTTTCTTGGCATCAAGAAACGTACAGCCGGTGCAACCAATGAGAAGTGACCACGAGTAGGTAACAAACCAGTCTTCCGTGATAAAATATCTAAAGGTATTTTAAGAAAGTTGCAGAAATTTTGATATTACTACTCCATCTTCTTCCTCTCATCTCTAATTTATCAAGCTTTTCTTTCTATTAAATCGGAAAACGCCAACAATCTTATATAGCGGACTTCGCCAACAAACTGAGAAGGCAAGACCAGAGAACTTCGATGGTGAGCAAAGACGGCATAGAAGGCGAACTTAAGACGCGGTAAGGCAACGAAAGCAGTGAGCCAGCGAGCCTAGGCTGTAAACTCGGAAAACTCAGAAAGGCTGACAATCTTGCGAGGCAAACGCGGCGAAAATTCAAAGACGCTGGCGAGCTTAGTGGGTGAAATCCAAAAACGCAAGCGAGCTAGTTGGCGATTAATGCAGTAAACTCTGATAATGCCGGTGACGTGGCGAGCTTAATCGATGAACTCCAAAAACGCCGACAAGTATAGTTGACGAATGCAGCAGACCTTGCAAGCTAAGGCCAGGCGGCAAACTCAACAAAGGTCGGTGAATAAGCGAGGAAGTGAACTCAGTAAAAGAACGACGAAGGCGAGCTCCGACCAAGAGAAAGAGCTAAAATCGACGGCGAGCATCAATGTAGATAGGTTTTTTTAGACCATTAAGCCGTCAGCATAAAGAGATTGAAGGTGGCGAAATCCCCGGCGATGAAGGCGGTGTAAGTCTACGGTAGCGCCCCGGCCGTCAATCCGAGGCCAAACACGGAAATAAAAACTTTTTACGAAACTGGCCCTAACGCAGAATTTTACCCGATCCACCATTAACACTAAACTAGCTATCTAATAAAATGATAGAATGGCTATACCGATCGATCCGTGTCCTTCGGTCTTTAGGCACCATCTTTAGCTCCTCGCGGCATCTCTGATCTCGCTCGATCTCCGGTCTTCTCGTCGAAAGGGCACCACATCAAGACGTCTTTTTACGGGCTCACTCTTCAAACCGAAGCAACTCAGGCATGAAGTTTGCTAGACGACATGTCTAAGGTGAAGTAGAGAATGTGTGTAATAATTTTGTCTCAATACACTCAATGTTTCTCAACACATGAGATCGAATGAGTGGAGGTTGAAGAGGATGCCATTGATGGAGATTGTAAGCTCAAAGAGAAAGAAAGAAGAAAAAGAAGAGCTTTTCTTTTGTTATTGTGTGAGATGAAAAATTGAGAGAGGCTTGGAATGATAATCTCAAGAGCTAACCCCATACATGTGGCTGCCCTCTCTCTCTCTACCTTTCATCTCACACCACTAAACAATCAAGATAATTGTCATGGCACAATAAAACACACCAATAAAACACACCAATGAAGCACATGGCACATATAATCCACCAAATAAACATTAACCCAAATTTTTATGAATATAAAAAGATATGGCATCAACTAAAGTAAACTCATGACGGATCACAAGAATTCACCTCACCTGTATATACATACCTGCATCCGCATTATGACTGAATGCGAATGCAATGAAACTAAAGTAATCCAACAAATCTGGCTTAAACCAAAGCCCACTAGTATGATCCGTCCGATCATGATCCGTGCACGGGTGCACGTATATGATCGAACCCTGCCATAAAACCATACGGCCTCTACAACGTTTCGCCCGAAACATGGTAAACTATCTGTGGGGGACTCTAAAGACTCTTCAATACGCCGACAGTGGGTTTAACCACAAGCACGTTAGTGGTACTAGCTGTACGTAACGGCCGCCCAGGTATTGACCAAAAGAGAAGCCGATGAGCGAACTCATCCTGGAACCCTACTGAGCCCGTCAGTGACAATATCCGTACAGTCCGTTCCATTCGTCTATGAGTATCGCATGTTGGGCCTAGGGGGCTGGTAAACGTCAGAACCCCAAAAGCGGTACAAGTCATGTCGGAGTGTAGCCCATAACACCATGAGATACTACTGGAATACCTATCAGTAAATCTCCTGCCTTGGCCAAGGACTTCGTGTAATGGCTCTCCTAGACACAATGCGATCTCACCCCCAATATCGGGAGAGACGAAACCCCTGCCGATCCGCTCACTGCCTCCATGTGGCTCGGGGCGGTACTCAACTAAAACCTGTTTGCATGACTCCTTTGAGCCATGGTAGGTAGTAATCAAAGCACAGTGGGAACTCACACGAGACAAATGATGATCTCAGGTCGATGAACTAAGCTGTACACATGTCACCAGGGTACTGCTATCTGACGCTAGGTATAATACCAACTAGCATATTCCCGGCGAGTCCTGTCCGGTGTACTAATAACCCAATGAGCACCTGTATACATCTTAGGTAAACCATCTGACACCAATGGCTTGTGAGACCGGCCACCGCTCCTCGTCGGGGTCTCGACTGTATACACTAGTCTACTAATGGAGTATCGATGCCCAGTCTCGAAACTCCCACGACTAGGGACACATTAAGGATGTGCTTATAGACTACCCAACTCTCACGTATATGATTGCCATCATACTGCTGGTAGTCAAGCATGTATCCTAAGGGCTCCATCAACGTGTAATAGTGATTTGTAATGTCACCTAAAACTGTACACGATAATAAAGATAAACCAGATAGCATACTATCATCTTGAGTAAGACTGTCCTTCCGGTATAGGTCCTCCCTCAATCATTGCAATCACGTGCCTGTGATCCAATAATTGACTTTGAGGGCACTATATCCAACAGGCGGCCAGCCGAGTCAATGCAAGGTATGCTGCTTTCATGGACTTTTCATCATCACCTTAATCACTTTATGGATAAATAATGTATTTATTAGCATTGGGTTGAGAAAGGATCTCGTGGGTGTTGGATTTTTCTTCAGAGCACAGAGAAATAATTCATTCAAAAGTAATATGAACATATTACAAAGTCTCATTTGTAGCAATAAAAATCTGGAAAAGGCAAATTGATCAGAGCAGTCCATTCCTTTCAGTGGCTGAGAGATCCGAGCAAGATCATAAGTGAGGAGAATAAAAGACCGGCGGCAATCGGAGATGAGGCAGCAGAGGCGGCTGACGAGGGCTCGAAGTAGAGGCCTCCGCTGTGGTGGCGAAGCTGGCGGGAGAGAGGATTGTCATGAGAAAGAAATTGACCTGGATCCATGCGATGGCTGCCATTTGATTTTAGGGCCCAGTTAGGAGATCAAAATTAGGGATTGGACATGAAGGAGGTTTAGAAGTTTGTGGGATCGAGGAGGAGAGTAGGAGATAGAGAATTCAGAGAGAGAGAGAGAGAGAGGACGTGAAGAGAGAAACCTGCAAGAGAGAGATGGAAACCGGAACGGTCGGCTATATTTTTTTCAAAGTGGAAGCACCAAAGAATAACCCTGAATGCTCCTGTAAATAGATGTACCCCTTTGGATAATCTAATTAGTAATTGCCACCTCTGTCTGGTTGATTCCAAATTGATGTAACTCGGACATGAAGTTTGCTAGCCGACATGTCCAAGGTGAAGTAGAGAATGTATGTAATAACTTTGTCTCAATACACTCAATGTTTCTCAACACATGAGATGGAATGAGTGGAGGTTGAAGAGGATGCCATTGATGGAGATTGTGAGCTCAAAGAGAAAGAAAGAAGAGGGAGAAGAGCTTTTCTTTTGTTATTGTGTGAGATGAAAAATTGAGAGAGGCTTGGAATGATAATCTCAAGAGCTAACACCATACATGTGGCTGCCCTCTCTCTACCTTTCATCTCACACCACTAAACAATCAAGATAATTGTCATGGCACAATAAAACACATCATGAGTCACCAATGAAGCACATGGCACATTTAATGCATATAATCATGACAACCACTCACAATTTCCACCAAATAAACATTAACCCAAATGTTTATGACAATAAAAAGATATGGCATCAACTAAAGTAAACTCGTGACGGATCACAGGGATACCCCTCACCTGTATATACATATCTGCATCCGCATTTCGACTGAATGTGAATGCAATAAGACTAAAGTAATCCAACAAATCTAATACTAGGATTCGGCTTAAACCAATGCCCACTAGTATGATTCGTCCGATCATGATCCGTGCATGAGTGCACGTATATGATCGAACCCTGCCATAAAACCATACGACCTCTACAACGTTTCGCCCGAAAGTTGGAAAACTATCTGTAGGGGACTCTAAAGACTCGTCAATACGCCGACAGTGGGTTTAACCACAAGAACGTCAGTGGTACTAGCTGTACGTAACGGCCGCCCAGGTATTGACCAAAAGGGAAGCCGATGAGCAAACTCATCCTGGAACCCTACTGAGTCTGTCAGTGACAATATCCGTACAGTCCGGTCCGTTCGTCTATGAGTATCGCATGTCGGGCCTAGGGGTCTGGTAAACGTCAGACCCCCAAAAGCGGTACAAGTTGTGTCAGAGTGTAGCCCAGAACACACTGAGATACTAATGGAAAACCTACCAGTAAATCTCCTGCCTTGGCCAAGGACTTTGTGTAATGGCTCTCCTAGACACAGCACGATCTCACCCCCAATACCGGGAGGGACGAAACCCCTGCCGATCCGCTCACTGCATCCATGTGGCTCGGGACTGTACCCAACTAAAACTTGTTTGCATGACTCCTTTGAGCCATGGTAGGGTAGTAATCAAAGCACAGTGGGAACTCACACGAGACAAATGACGATCTTAGGTCGATGAACTAATCTGTACACATGTCACCAGAGAACTACTATCTGATGCTAGGTATAATACCAACTAGCATGTTCCCGGCGAGTCCTGTCCGGTGTACTCATAACCCAATGAGCACCTGTATACATATTAGGTGAACCAACTGACACCAATGGCTTGTGAGATCGGCCACCACCCCTCGTAGGGGTCTCGACTGTATACACAAGTCTACTGATGGAGTATCGATGCCCAGTCTCGAAACTCCATGACCAGGGACACTTTAAGGATGTGCTTATAGACTACCCAACTGTCACGTATATGATCGCTATCATACTTCTGGTAGTCAAGCAAGAATCCTAAGGGCTCCATCAACGTGTAATAGTGACCTGTAATGTCACCTAAAGCTATACACGATGATAAAGATAAACCAGATAGCATACTATTATCTTGAGTAAGATTGTCCTTCCGGTATAGGTCCTCACTCAATCATTGCAATCACGTGCCTGCGATCCAATAATTGACTTTGAGGGCACTATATCCAACAATCTCCCACTTGCACTTAAGGCTAATTATTGCGGTGTCGCATACTCACAGCCCGTATGATACCGAATACCCAACTCCTCTACCAATCAGTTTCACAAAGCCTGTTTGTAAAACTATTGCATTCGAGAAATAGCCTCAGTGAGTGGATCCGCCCTGATGTTTCTTTCTATGTCTCTCTTAATCTCAAGTTCGCGGAGAAAACCATCTCCCGAAATGAGTAATACCTATCTTAGAATATGTCTGGATATCTGATGGGACCTAGTTCATAAATGAACTTCAAATCCAAACTTCTTAGACTGTATCGACAACTTAACTTAATCAGTATCCTGCACCATACCTCCCCCAATATCCGCTTGGAACACCTGTCCAAACTACTGCCCCTCGTCAGAGGGAAAACTATAACTCTGACATTCACTCTGTCCCCCATGTCACCTTGGAAGCCTGGAATGATAACTGTCTCCCGAAGGAGGCTGTCATTATCGTATCTCTAGAACATCAACTTATATCCTAAAACTGCTTCCGAATGTTCTTCCAGGATTGGATTAAATTCAACTTATTGCAGCTAGAGCAAAAAAAACATCTGGTATGGTACTCGACATCTCATGATTGACTCAATTTCCTAAGCAAGTAATATGTCAATCATGCACATGTAAGTCGATGTGCAACACCCCACGAGTTGCGGGGAGGCGGAAATATGAAAAACGATCTTATTCTTTAAGCATACATCGACTAACCGAAGATCTTTGCTAAACGATAATTAACAAAAACCATAGAAGTTCTTAGCTACTATGTAAAGAGATTATACCTAGTGAATCGTGTCATTCGTCTTTTCGATCTCTACGTCCTCCTCGGCCTCCTCTAAGTGATAGATGATCCACCCGAGAACCCTAATCCAAGCTTCACCTACAAACTTGAGGTAACTAAGTTTCTCTAGTTGCTAATCAAAGGAACTTAGATCATATAGAGTTAGGTTATGGAGTGTTTAGTCTATTCTAATTCTTGATCTCAACTCATGAGTGGTAGGATTAGAGTTTGAAGAGAGAGTGAGCTTGAGGAGAGAGAAGGTGAACAAGTTAATGATAATGATTTTGTTTCTCACTTGATATATGAAGCATAATGAATAAATGAATAAATGAATAAAATGAGATTATTCATCATGCTACATTAATGCATTATGAGTGATTCACTATGTGAGTCATTAAGCATTTAATAATGCATTAATGACATGATGAATCACACATAATGAGTCACAATATCATTTAATGACAATACCACCTAAACCCTCAAGTCACCATGGTTCTAGAAGCTTCCCGGAAAACTACGAGAGCGCCCCTCCTATCCTTGAAAACACGGAAAAACTTTAGACTGTATAAATCCAATATCCTGATACTAGAATCTGGCTTAAACAGAAGCCGGCTAGTAAAAACTGTCCGAACGTCGTACGTGCGTTTAAACACGTATGCGTCCAAACCCTTGTCGTAAAACCGTACGACCACTATATCGTTTCGCCTGGAGTTGGGAAATCTCTGTGTGGGACTCTAAAGACTTGACTACTACGCTGGCAGTAGGTTTAACCACAGAACGCAAGCGGCACTAGCTATACATAACGGTCCCCTGGTAGATGTCGATAAGAAGGCCGATGAGGAAACCCATCCGAACTCCTGCTGAGCCCGTCCGTGACAATATCTGCGCAGTCCGGTCTGTTCGTCTAAGAGTATCGCATGTATGGTCTAGGGAGGTGGTAAACGTCAGACCCCTAATAACCGTACAAGTCGTGTCGGCATGGCTCAATTACCATCCGAGAATCTACTGATCAGTCTATCAGTAATTCTCAATTAGCCCTGGCCAGGGACTTATGGTAATGACCAACTGATCACCGTGTGATATCAACTCCCTATACCGGGAGAGATGAATCCCAAACAGTCACTCACTGCCTCCACGTGGCTTGGGACTGTGCCCAATTAAAACCTGTGTGCACGACTCCTTTGAACCGTGGTAGGGTAGTAATCAAAGCACAGTGGGAACTCACACGAGACAAATGACGACCTTAAGTCAACGGACTATCTGCACACATGTCACCTGAGAACTGCTATCTGATGTTAGGTATAAATACCATCCAGTCAGTTCTCGGCGAGTCCTGTCCGGTGTACTCACACCCAGTGAGCATCTGTATACAATCATAGGTGCACTCCACCAATGGCTGCGGGACCAATCATCGCCCCTCCTCAGGGTTTAGATATATATACACTAGTCTACTCCGGAGTATCGATGCCCAGTCTCGATACTCCTGCGACCAAGGACATCTAAGGATGTGCCTATTGACTATCCAGCTCCCACAAGTATGACTGCCAGCATAACGCCGGTAGTCAGGCAAACACCCTATGGGCTTTATCAACATGTATATATATATGAATACTACGCAAAATATATCATATGTTAAGATAAAGACAAACCAAATAGCGTAGTATCATATTAAGAAAGACTGTCATGTACATACATATCCCTAGCATCCTATACAATGAAGGCCTCTACGGCATATATATCCAACAATCTCCCACTTGCACTAAGGACTATAATTGGCGCAATAAGTACCCACTGTCTGCACTAGATCCAGTTGCTGGCGTACCGCATGCCCAACATCTCAAACAGCCTCTCGAACTGGACTTGAGGGATGTCCTTGGTGAATGGATCTGCCGTGTTGTCTTTTGTGTCCACTCTCCGTACCTTGATCTCCCGACGATCCACGATCTCCCTGATCAGGTGAAACCGCCATAAGATATGCCTGGATTTCTGATGGGACCTCGGTTCTTTCGCTAATTCTACAGCCCCATTGTTATCACAATACAAAGGTATTGGATTGGCAATGGACGGAACCACCTGAAGTTCAGAGATGAACTTTCTCATCCAGACGGCCTCTTTTGCGGCTTCACTAGCAGCTATATACTCAGCCTCCATAGTTGAGTCTGCGACGGTATCCTGTTTAGAACTTCTCCAACATACCGCCCCACCATTGAGGGTAAACACAAAACCCGAAATGGATTTAGAATCACCTTTGTCACTTTGGAAGCCGGAGTCGGTAAAAGCCTCTACCTGGAGGTCCCCATTACCGTAAACTAAGAACATCTCCTTAGTCCTTCTCAGGTACTTGAGAATGTTCTTTACCGCTATCCAATGTTTCTCACCTGGGTCAGATAGATACCTGCTTACCATACCAAGTGCGTAAGCTACATCTGGTCTTGTACATAACATCGCATACATTATAGATCCTACTGCCGAAGCGTAGGGTATAATGCCCATGCGAGCCCTCTCTTCATCAGTCTTTGGAGATATCACTTTTGAGAGGGTGATTCCGTGACAAGCGGGCATATTACCGCGCTTGGAATCTTCCATACTATATCTCTTTAGTATAGTGTCAATGTACCTGGACTGTGAAAGTCTCAATATTCTATTAGATCTATCACGATAGATCTTAATGCCCAGAATGTAGGTTGCATCTCCCAAGTCTTTCATGGAGAATTTCTGTGACAAGAAGAGCTTTACTGATTGTAGCATAGGGATATCATTCCCTATCAGTAGTATGTCGTCGACGTACAAAACGAGGAAGACTACTACTCTTTCTACAATCTTCCTATAAATACATGGCTCATTTACATTTTTGATAAAGTCAAATTCTTTGACTGTCTCATCAAAGCAGATGTTCCAACTCCGTGATGCTTGCATTAATCCATAAATGGATTTAAGCAACCTGCACACTCTTCCACTGCTCCCACTGTCTAAGAAACCTTCTGGTTGATCCATGTAAACACTCTCTTCTAAATGTCCATTTAGAAAAGTTGTTTTTACGTCCATCTGCCATATTTCATAGTCATGGAAGGCAGTAATGGCAAGAAGGATCCGAATGGATTTAAGCATAGCTACAGGTGAAAAGGTTTCATATAGTCCAATCCCGGTCTTTGACGAAAACCTTTTGCAACGAGTCTAGCTTTGTAGGTTTCCACTTGTCCAAGTGCACCAATCTTCTTTTTGAAGATCCATTTGCATCCAACTGGTTTCACCCCAGGAGGAGCAACTTCTAAAGTCCATACTTTATTGGTGTACATAGATTCCATTTCGGATCTCATAGCATCCAGCCACTTCACTGAGTCAATACTCGTGATAGCCTGCTGAAAACTAGTAGGCTCATCATCATCGATGATGCAATCCTCCCGATCCTCATCTAGAAGAAAACCATAGTATCTTTCAGGAGGATGAGAAAGCCTACTAGATCTGCGGAGTGGCGTTGGTTCGTCATGTTCTATTGAAATCTGAGGTTCTACTAAGTCCTCGGTAGCAGTTTGAGGTTCTGGAATTTCTTCCAGCTCTACCGCGCTCCCACTAATTTCTTTTGCAAGAAATTCGTTCTCTATGAAGACAATGTGGCGAGCGACAAACACCTTTTGTTCTTCAGTGTGGTAGACCATGTACCCCCTTGAATGTTTGGAGTATCCTACAAACTTGCACAAAACCGATCGTGTCTCGAGCTTATCCGGACTATGCTTTTTAACATATGCCGGACACCCCCATATCTTGATATACTTGAGATATGGTCTCTTCCAACTCCACATTTCATATGGAGTGGTAGGCATAGACTTAGTTGGAACTCTATTCAATAGGTATGCTGCTGATTCTAGAGCATAACCCAGAAGGAAAGTGGCAACTTAGCACCACTCATCATCGAACACACCATTTCTAATAGCGTGCGATTCCTCCTTTCTGATACACCATTATGCTGAGGTGTATAAGGTTGAGTAAGCTGAGAGAGAATTCCATTCTCTTTTAAGCAATCAAGAAAACTGGTACTTAAGTATTCTCCACCTCGATCAGATCAAAGTGTCTTGATGCTTTTACCAGTCTGTTTCTCTACTTCATTTTTATACTCTATAAACTTTTCAAAGGCCTCAGATTTATGTTTCTTTAAGAACACATGTCCATACCTAGAGAAGTCATCAGTAAAAGTGATGAAGTAGGAGTGACCGCTTCTCGCTTGCGTAGACATTGGACCACATACATCACTGTGTACAAGTCCCAAGAGTTCTGTGGCTCTTTCTCCGTGTCCGGTGAATGGAGATTTGTTCATTTTTCCTTTGATACATGATTGACAAGTTTCATATGATGAATATTCAAACGGATCTAAATATCCATCTTTATGTAACTTAGTCAACCTTGTTTCCTTTATATGACCAAGTCTACAATGCCATAGAAAGGCTTGGTTAGAATCTGGAGCCTTTCTTTTAAGCGTGTTTTGAATATTGAAAATTCGAGGTTGATTAAGTATGTATATGCCGTTTTCCAGTGTGCCATACCCAATCAGTTCTTGATTTAGGAGAATGTTCATGACATTTCTTTCAAGCCCAAAATTATATCCTTCATTAGATAACAAAGATACTGATATAATATTACACAACATACTGGGAATACAAAAACAACTGTACAACACCAAAATGTGCCCACTAGTCAACCCTAGGTGATATTCCCCTATTGCAATAGCATCTACATGCATTACATTGCCCATCCGGAGAGTCATATCACCTGTCCCCAGTACTCTACTATTTCTCAGATCCTGCAATGAATTACAGATGTGAGAACCAGAACCGGTATCAAGTACCCATGATGTAGAGTTTACTGAAAGACAATTTTCGATTACGAACACACCTGAAGCAGAAGCAACAGCTTACTTCTTGTCCTTGGCTTTGAAGGCCATACAATCCTTTTTCCAGTGCCCTTGCTTGTGACAATAAAAGCATTCGTTTATATCCGCTTTCACCCTTCCTGCCTTGTTCGTTTCCTGCACCTTCTTGACCCCACCCTTCGGTTTGGTGGCTTTCATCTTCTTCTTCCCTTTAGCTTTCTCTTTGGATTTAGAAGAGGATGATTGGCCAACATACAGAACGAGGGTCTTCTCCTTTTTCAAGGAGGTCTCTGCTACCCTCAACATATTGAGGAGTTTTAGAAGATCAGCTTCCATTTCGTGCATATTGAGCTTAGCACGAACTGAGAGAAGGTGTGGGGAAGGGACTGCAAAATCAAGTCGATATACAAATCATTCTCTAGCACGCATCCCAGGTTTGCGAGTTCCTCAATGAGGCTGATCATTTTGAGCACCTTCTCTCCTACAGGCGATCCTGGAGCTAACCTCATATGGAAGAGTTTCCTTGAGGTGTCATACCTCGCGATACGGGAGTGCTCCCCATACAATTCCTTGACATGGAGAAAGATGGATATAATATCCATACTCTCGTGCTGTTTCTGGAGTTCATTGTTCATGGAAGCCAGCACGATACACTTAGCTCCCTCACAGTCTAGATCCCAGGTTTTGCGAACTTCCTTGTCCACAACTGAGGAATCTGGTTCTGGGATAAGGGGAGGAACAGCGGTGGTAACATATGCTACTTTGTCATAAGTCAGTGCAATATTGACGTTCCTTAGCCAATCTTTATAGTTCTGCCCGGTCAGTATATTTTTTTTCAAGTAATAGTTTTAGTCCTGTCATGGTAGCTGCTAGAGAGAGAGAAAAGAAAACACTCAGCATATGCTCTTGCAAGTTTAGATTGGTTATCAATTTATCTAAACAGGATGGCTCCCACTGTTCCCTCAAATCCTTCTTCAAAACTTAAAAGAAGAACTAGTCAGGATTTAATCACACGTCACAATACTTGCTTAACCTTTCAGCCAGGCCGGTGTTGGTACTTCGAGGGAGGTTTTCCAACGCTTTCGCGAAGTTCCTTAATTAAATAACCTCTTTTCCCTGGAGGCGTAACCCCTCTAACACCTTTCTGGATATCTTCTTGGTTTATAGTATTGATTGTTAAGTGAGAAAGTTTCCCGAGAATAATCCTACTCATCAGTGGGATCGGGATCCAACTATTATTGCATGATGCACTAGATGGAAGCCACTCTAATTACCACACTCCAGAAGGTATTCTAAATCTGCAAGTTTCCTTTATGTTTGAAACTCCCGATGTGATTTTTACCCCAAGCTCTTATGACCTTAACGTAGGCCAACAAATCATAAGACGCAATTCAAGTTCTACCCGTCGTTGTCCTGATTAATTTAGGTACATCGTACATGCCCTTGACGTAGGCCAACAAGGCTGTACGTCTGTCCTATACTAATGCATCTATCTATGCAACAAATAAGCAAACCACACTGCTACCATCCACTATGCCTTGACGTAGGCCAACAAGCATAGCATGAATACGATGTGCTGTCTATTTGAAATGACGGAGGGTTACGGCTGGTTTTTGGCAAAAAACCGTTAATGTAGTGAACTTGATATGATCGAAGGAACCATGATAGCCTTTATTAAAAGGAGTGGTTTAAGCTCCGCATTTAAAATTTGCTTTTTGAAGAAAATCGAGTGGTTTTGAAATTGTTCCAACGATTCAATTTAGGTTTTATTTTTCTTTGCATTAAAAATAGCGCGTCCCATCATTAGCCTATCATTACAGATAACAACAAAAATACAACGTCCTCTTATGTCATCCGTATTCGCCACGGGTCCCGTCATCACCCGTTAGGTTACTTAACTAACGGCAGAGCGGGGGCTGGGCTAGTGCGGGTGTAAAACATAAGTGACGTCTAAATAGCTATCATTTATAGATATTGTACATTCGTCAGACGCAATAATAGGCATTCCAGATCACAGATGAACTTTATTGGATATACAAGCAATCCGCGTTTCTTTTGAGCCTGCAACGAAAGACGGATTACACAGTTGTGATGAATAGCCATTACCCCACCCCAGACCCCTACGGGTACGGCAAACTACCCGCCAAGTACCCGAAGTGAAGCGGTCTCCCTCAACGACGTGAGTAGGCCACTAAACACTTCGAAATACCCAGTAGTTTGTGCACCCCACCTTGGGTTTATCTTAGGAGAAAAAACAGTAAAAAGAAATAATACAACGGTGGCTACAACCGCAACCTGGATGTGCCCCGCAAAATAATATTTCAACTTATTACAATTACATCGAATGAATTAATACAATAACCCATCACAAAACCCCGGCTAATCATCACAACAAACCAATACAGTTCATAATCACAAACAGTTAAAACATTATAGATATGTGCAACCCCCTGCTAACCGACATACTAGTAGTTAGGGGAGGTTTACGAACACATAATACAGTTCACAGATATAATCATACTAGAAAACATCGTATAATTTCGATCGATCAAACACATTAGATTCTACTCCAAAACATCTCTGTAAATCTTAAACTTGAGCAGAAAATAAATCATTCCAGAAAAGACAAAACATCACAGAAGATTCACAGGGAAAAACTAGGCTGAATCGGCTCCAACTCGGCCGCGGATCCGCGGCGGATCGGTGGGATCGGCCGCGGCTCCGTGGCTCAGTGGCCGATACAGAAGCCCATTTTTTTCCAGTGTTCTTATAATTTCATGTAGGTTATTCTGGAGGTACCTGAAAAATTTTTAGGCCTCATTTTAAAATCGACAGAAACTATGTGATATCCGTGTATTTTCAGGTTCGTTTTGCGTTCGAAATTCATACGACTTTGCAAGTGAGTTAATTATTGTTTAGTGAGGCTCTGATACCACTTTAAGTCGATGTGCAACACCCCACGAGTTGCGGGGAGGCGGAAATATGAAAAACGATCTTGTTCTTTAAGCATACATCGACTAACCGAAGATCTTTGCTAAACGATAATTAACAACAACCATAGAATTTCTTAGCTACTCTATAAAGAGATTATACCTAGTGAATCGTGTCCTTCATCTTTTCAATCTCTACGTCCTCCTCGGCCTCCTCTAAGTGATAGATGATCCACCCGAGAAACCTAATCCAAGCTTCACCTCCAAACTTGAGGTAACTAAGTTTCTCTAGTTTCTAATCAAAGGAACTTAGATCATACAGAGTTAGATTATGGAGTGTTTAGTCTATTCTAATCCTTGATCTCAACTCATGAGTGGTAGGATTAGAGTTTGAAGAGAGAGTGAGCTTGAGGAGAGAGAAGGTGAACAAGATAATGATAATGATATTGTTTCTCACTTGATATATGAAGCATAATGAATAAATGAATAAATGAATAAAATGAGATTATTCATCATACTACATTAATGCATTATGAGTGATTCACTATATGAGTCATTAAGCATTTAATAATGCATTAACGACATGATGAATCACACATAATGAGTCACAATATCATTTAATGACAATGCCACCTAAACCCTCAAGTCAGCATGCTTCTAGAAGCTTCCCGGAAAATTACGAGAACACCCCTCCTATCCGTGAAAACACGGAAAACCTTTAGACTGTATAAATCCAATATCCTGATACTAGAATCTGGTTTAAACCAAAGCCGGCTAGTAAAAACTGTCCGAATGTCGTACGTGTGTTTAAACACGTATGCGTCCGAACCCATGTCGTAAAACCGTACGACCTCTATATCGTTTCTCCTGGAGTTGGGAAATCTCTGTGTGGGACTCTAAAGACTCGACTACTACGCTGGCAGTGGGTTTAACCACGGATCGCAAGCGGCACTAGCTGTACGTAACGGTCCCCAGGTAGATGTCGATAAGAAGGCCGATGAGGAAACCCATCCGAACTCCTACTGAGCCTGTCCGTGACAATATCCGCGCAGTCCGGTCTGTTCGTCTAAGAGTATCGTATGTATGGTCTAAGGAGGTGGTAAACGTTAGACCCCTAATAACCGTACAAGTCCTGTTGGCATGGCTCAATTACCATCCGAGAATCTACTGATCAGTCTATCAGTAATTCTCAATTAGCCATGGCCAGGGACTTATGGTAATGACCAACCGATCACCGTGCGATATCAACTCCCTATACCGGGAGAGACGAATCCTTAACAGTCACTTACTGCCTCCACGTAGCTCGGGACTGTGCCCAACTAAAACCTGTTTGCATGACTCCTTTGAACCGTGGTAGGGTAGTAATCAAAGCACAGTGGGAACTCATACGAGACAAATGACGACCTTAAGCCAACGGACTATATGCACACATGTCACCTGAGAACTGCTATCTGACGTTAGGTATAAATACCATCCAATCAGTTCTCGGCGAGTCCTGTCAGGTGTACTCACACCCAGTGAGCATCTGTATACAATCTTAGGTGCACTCCACCAATGGCTGCGGGACCAATCCATCGCCCCTCCTCAGGGTCTAGATATGTATACACTAGT
This sequence comes from Agapanthus africanus, assembly GCA_030015575.1. NCBI lineage: Eukaryota > Viridiplantae > Streptophyta > Magnoliopsida > Asparagales > Amaryllidaceae > Agapanthus > Agapanthus africanus. The sequence goes on from JASDDO010000022.1 coordinate 221,261,511, forward strand.
CTACTCCGGAGTATCGATGCCCAGTCTTGATACTCCTGTGACCAGGGACATCTAAGGATGTGCCTATTGACTATCCAGCTCCCACAAGTATGACTGCCATCACAACGCCGGTAGTCAGGAAAACACTTTATGGGCTTTATAAACATGTATATATATAAGAATACTACGCAAAATATATCATATGTTAAGATAAAGACAAACCAAATAGCGTAGTATCATATTAAGCAAGACTGTCATGTACATACATATCCCTAGCATCCTATACAATGAAGGCCTCTAGGGCATATATATCCAACAGCACATCCCTCTCCGCTTTAGTCTGTAAGACACTTTTAGAGAGGGTGACTCCATCACCTGCAGGTACACCACCATACCAGGAGTCGTTCATTCTAAAATACCTTTAGAATATTGTCTAAGTACCCAGATTAAGACACTTCCCAAATCTAGATCTAAAACCATAGATCTAGTAACCAGAATGTTTGATATTATATCCATATCCTGTGTAGAGAAATAGCTGTGTGACAACCACAGTATAACCGATCGTAGTTTAGGAATTTCACTTCCTACTCTGTGTATGTTATCCAAATACCAGGACATCACACCCTACTACTTTCATAACATATCCATCCCCTATTCTGATGAAGTCAAAGCCCATGACTGTCACATCAAAAATAGACGATCTATCTCCGCTATATCTACTTTAGTCTATAAATAGACATAAGCTACTTGTCCACTATGCTTCCGCTGCTCCCACTGATTACAACAACTCTCTGGCTGAGACAAATACACGTGCACTTCTAAAGCTAGTTCAGAACGACGTTATACTCATTCTCCTGCCGGGTCTCATAATCTGGAACAGCAGTAATGGCAAGTCTTTGGGTAAACAAGAACCTCCCTGTCACCGTCCTTGAGGCTACCGGAGTACCTCTTGGGTGCCTGAGATTACTCACCATATCTGCGGAGTGGCTAATGGAATGTCAAACCTTATTGAATCTTTAGGTCCTATTAAATTTTCTGTAATAGTTTGCGGTTCTGGAATCTCTTCCAGTTCTACCATACTCCAACTACTGTTTTCTGAAAAATTCCATTTTATTAAACCGTGGCGAGTCAAGAACAATATCACTATTGATCTTCCATATGGTAGAAAGTCAACCCTCGTCATAGCCCGGGTTAACCCACAAACAACCATTACAGAAACATGCCTTGAGTTATCCAGAGTCTGGTTTTAATCATAAGCCGGACAACTCCTTGTACCTTAACATCGTTAAGATATGAACCATTCTATATACAATATAGAAACAGAGACACTGATTTATTTGGAACCAGATTCAAATCATGCAGCTGTCTCTAGTGCATGTCAACTAAATGGAGAGAGTCCAATCAGCATTACTCAACTTAGGAGTGCATCTAAACATGAGTAACCTGAAAGAGAAACAAGTTTCTCAAAACTATTACTATCAACTGAATACCAAACACAAGTATCTATATCTTCGATCACCTTGAAGAATCCTGATACTTGCAACACCTGGTTCTCTACTTTATTCTTATACCTATAACTTCTCAAAACCTAGACCTTGTATTTCTACGAAACACTTGTCTAAAAACTAGAGAAGTCTTAAGTAAACAGAATATAGTACGAGGACCAACCCCTCTGTCTTTATGGACACTGGACAATATACAATGCTCTGTATAAGTCCTCTGCGTTGAATAACTCAAACCCTGTGCATCGTAGGTTGAAAACTGTACTATGGTTAAGAAGAATTACACCGCTGTTTAATGCTCCTTACCTAACCATCAACTGATATAGGTAAATGTCATAGACATAATTTCAAAAAGCTATATCCCACTTTATAAAATAAACGTACAGATATATCAGTTTGAAATTGGTGCATAACAATGGATATTCAAAACCAAATATTTGCTATCCGGCAGAAACCCAGGCGATTTCCTCAAATATCACCAATTACAACGAATCCCGATATAATGAGGATAGTCACCTAATTCCCAATAACTTACTCCCACTCATCATCTATAAAACTATACAGATGTGAGAATAAAATCTGGTATATACATACCCTGGAGCAAGGTCTATTTAGGAAATCAGCTTTCTATTAACAACGCATAGTGAAACTGAAATATGAAAATGTTTCGTGGGGGTATCTGGGTATTCCTAGTAATGCCTCTTCCATTATCAGATTCACGACTGTAACCGTATATTTCTTTGCCATCTCTCCAAATCCATTAATTTGTCTTTAGTCGTTACCTTCTGTACACCATCGTTAGGCTAAATGGTTTTCTTCCTTCCCTACCATTCGACACCAGCCTATGGTTTGGAAGAAGACTATCCAATAAGCGTAATAGGTGTACTGTCCTAATCCTAGGAGCATTCGCAATCTGAGAGAAGGTAATGATAAAAGACAACTGAATAAACCTTATTCTTATTTCTCCTGAACCAGAATCCATCCCCGAACTGGAATAAGTCCCTTCGAGTTCGTATATAACCATACGATAGAGCATCCAATAAACTGTGGATCTTCATAGTGATACAGGGTGTTCTGGAGAAATACAAAGGTGAAGTAGGAGTGGCGGTAAAATACGTGGTTTGGTCGTGAATGTTAGCAGTCGCAATTTACTTTGCCTTCTTTCTAATCCCTTTATTTTTCTTTACTTATTACCTTCTGTACACCTCACTTAGGCTAATCGGTTTTCTCCAATCCTTACCTTTTGGCACCTGCCTATGGTTTGGCAGAAGACTATCCAATAAGCGTAATAGGTGTACCCTTCTCCTAATCCTAGGAGCCCTCACAACCTGAGAGAAGGTAAAAGGAAAAGACAACTGAATAGTCATATTCAATCTCGACAGAACCAGAATCCATCCTCGAATCTGGAACAAGTTCCTTCGAGTTCGTATATAACATTACGATGAATTTATCCAATTGAAGTGGATATTCATAGTAATACGGGGTGTTCTGGAGAAATGCAAAGGGTAAAAGAAGGAGTGGCAATGATTTATGCAACTCAGACAATCCAAAAGCCAGTGTTTTAAGAAAGTTCGGTCAACTTGGTCATTGAGTCATAGTCTAGGGTCGGCCTATGGTCGCTGCCAAAGAGAGAGAGAAAGAAACACTCTGCATGCACTCTAACCTAGATCAGAATGGTTATCAATTTATTTAATCAGGAAGCCTCCTACTGTAACCTCAAATTCTCCTCTAAACCTGAACGAAGAATTAGTCGGGATCACTAGAGGAGTAAACCAACTCATCAGTGGGAATCCGGATCCAACTATCATCACATGATAACCTGATGGAATCCACTCACGTTATCGCACTCCAGAAGGTATGCGCATATCTGGCAAGTTTCATGTATGTTTGAAACTCCCGATTTGATTTTTACCCCATGCTCTTATGACCTTGACTAAGACCAACAAATCATAAGTCACATGTCAAGTTCTACCCATCATTATCCAGGTTAATTTGAACCCACCCGTACAAGCCCTTGACTAAGGCCAACAAGACTGTACGACTGTCCCAAACCAACACATCTATCTATGCAACAGAAAAGTAATAAATAGCTACCATACACTTTGCCTTGACTAAGGCCAACACACATAGCTTAAATACTAAGTGCTACCCGTCTGAAATGACAGAGGGCTACGAATGGTTTTTGGCGAAAAACCTTTAACGTAATGAACTTGATATCGTTGAAGGAACTGGATAGCTTTTTACAAATATATAGTGGCGAAAACCTTTGCTAAAGAGGTCACTCCCGGTGAAGGGATCTCGGCTCTTTCCCCGTAGAATGAGGTGCAGGATATTCGAACTGAATACCACGATGCAAAGCAAAAAGTAATCGACTATAGTGAAGTTATTACCCTGACGCAAACTTCTGTCCAAGGGGTCACTCCCGATGAAGGGATCTCGGCTCTTGCCTCGTCGAATGAGGTGCAGGATATTCCAACTGAATACCACTGTGCAAAACAAAAGAGAACGTCCTTGTAATAATAGCTTTTTGAAAATTGTTCCAACTACGTCAAATATGTTTGTTTTCCTTGCATTGATCTGAATCAATGCAGTCCCATTAATTGATCACACCACAAAAGAACGAAAATATGATGTACGTATATGCCATCCGCATTCGCCACTGGATCTCGTCATCACCCGTTAGGTTACTTAACTAATGACAGAGCGGGGACTGGACTTGCGCGGGTGTAAAACATATACAACATCTACTGGTATATATAAAAATATATAATAATCGCTCCAGGCGTGATAAATGCAAAACATCACAGAAAAGTAATAAGTGTCACAGAACAATATAGATAATCTGGGAGCCCCGGGTTTCCTTTAAGCCGCAAGTGAAACCCGACGTTCCCCTGGTCGTGTGGATATCTTGTGCAATGAAAACCTAGACCCCTACGGGCGCGGCAAGCTACCCACCAAAACCAGAAGCAAGGAATCCCCCTTCAGCAAAGTGGATGGGCCACCCATCACTTCACGGAATCCGGTAACTTGAGCACCCCATCTTGGGTCAACCTATACCCCCTACGAGTGCGGCGAATAGCCCGTCAATTCTAGAGTGAAGCCCCCTCCGTCTTAAAGCCATGAGATGCGGGCCCATTGTCCTCTAGAATCCGGCTATCCGTGCACTCCACCGTGGGGTATGTTAGTTATATGTATGCCCTAGAGGCCATTACTGTACATACGATGTATATTGTAATGGATGCTTGGACATATATAGGGAGGACTTTCTTGCTCGACATGATAGTATGCTATCTGGTTGTACTTTATCTTAACATGTACTCTGATTGTCTCTATGATACATGTTGATAAAGCCCTTAGGATATGTACTGGGCTACTTGGACTATGATGAGATCATACTAGTGGGGCCACGGTAGTCGACGAGTACATCCTATAATTGTTCCTAGTCGAGGGTGTATCGAGACAGGGCATCGATACACCAGAGTAGACTAGCGTATATGCATCTTGACCCATATGATGAGCGATGGATGATCCCATTTCCATCAGTGTTTGACATCAAAGATGGTGTACGGGTGATCAGTAGAGACTGGGTACACTGGACGGACTCGCCGAGAACTCCCAGATGGTATTATACCATACGTCAGATGGCAGTTCTCCGGTGACACTGGTACAGAGTAGTCTATTGACCCGAGATCGTCATAGTGTCTTGTGTGATTCCCACTGTGCTTTGATTTCCATCATACCACGTCCAAGAGGGCATGCAAAAAAGTGGCTTTTGGGTACAGTTCCGAATCACATGGAGGCAATGAGCGATAGGAGAGGATTCATCTCTCCCGGTGTAGGGAGTTGATGTTGTGCTGTGTTCGATTGGCTATAACCAGAAATCCCTGGCCAGGGTTGCTGAGATTTACTGGTAAGTGTTATCAGTAGTTTCTCGAACTGTTATAGACCTCATATCATATCGAGCTACTGGGGTCTGACGTTTACCACCCCTAGGCGAGATATGCAACATATCAGACGACGAGACCGGACTGTACGGGAGTGTTACTGTTTGGATTCACAGGAGAAATTACAAGCTTGCTTGTTGATCTTCTGAGCGCTCAATACATGGGTAGCTGTTACGTTTAGCTGACCGCTTGCAGCTTGTGGGTGTTTGATATGATCATCACCTACTGCCGGCGTATTGACGATTCTTTAGAGTCCTACACAGAGGTTTCTTGACCCAGGCAAAACGGAGTAGGAGCATATATGTGATATGTGCAGGACCGAGGATAATGCGGTATGTGATATCGTATTGTATTCTCGCGATATTTGATATCAGCCGGGTCATCGGATCAAGTGTAGATTCGATGAATCGGTACGAATAAATATTAGTCGGTTATATGCGATATAGCCGGATTGTCGGATCAAGTGTTGATTCGATAATTTAATGTATAATAATATATTTGATATATTAAATTTCATTAACTAATATTAGCTCACTAAAAGATTCTTTTTCTCACTCGGATAATACATTGATATATATGCGATATATGTTAATTATATTATTTTATTTTGTTACAATAAATATTATATATGTGATATATAATATTGTAACATGATATGATTACTAATGCAACATGTTTATTAGAGATTAAACATGGTTAGAGTTTGATTAGGGTTAAACCTTTCTAGATGTTTCTAGAAGGTTTTCTTTTTTGTTTTGGAAAGGATATTTTAGCATGATATTTCTTAACCCAACCACACCCTTTAACCCTAGTTCAATCTCTACAATGGTTACTTTACCATGGTTGCATAATTCATGATTATCTCTTTGATTATTCATCATAAAAGGAATGATATTATATTGTTCATCTTCTTCCTTCTTCTTCTTTGCTTACAAAGCTTTCTTGCTTTGATATTTGTGATGAAAATATGTGAGAAAAAGATAAATAAAGAGAGCAAAAATCCTACTACATCATTCTCATCTTCCCTTGCCATTTAGATGAGAGTGTTCACATCATTTCATGAGTGTTAGCTTGTGTTAACGGAACTTCAAGGTAGATCATCTTTGTATCGAAGATGGGAAGCAAAGGTTGCATCTTTCTCTTCGTGGAACCTCTCGAGAGTCCGGAACCCGATGATCGCAGCGAAGGGACCACAACACGGAGCATATGATGTGAAGGACCGGATCTACAAAGGTTGTAATCCCTCTCACTTAGTGTTAAAGTTGTTAACATGCTAGTTTTTGCCTAATCTCTAGTTTAAAGATCCGTATTCGGGTTGTTCGGCACGGCTAAATTTTTAATCGGGCATGGTTGATGCCTCGTAGACCCTTGTGCGCGTGCCTAGCAACCCTACAGTGGTATCAGAGCTACTAGGCATTGGATGTCGACCTATGGGGGGTTCTCACTGTGTGACAGTGTGGCGAAGCATAGGCTCTTACCCCCAGGGTGTCCTGAGACCGGAAGGTGTTCCGGTGGGTTGTAGTCCTCGCGAGGGGGCATGCATAAAAAGTAGCGGCTGAGGGACCCGTTGGTGCCACGGCGACCCCATTGGATGGGGTGGCTGCCTGACCTACAGTGGTATCAGAGCCAAGCTAGAGCTTTAGGCGAAGTCTAGATGAAGTTTAAAGTCCGATCGAACGCCGAAACCCCGACACAGAACCCTTTCTGTACATTTTTCAAAAATGTGGTTTTTTATGAATTAAAAATTCTCATAAAATTAAGCAGGAAAAACTAAGAATTACTGTGAAGTACGGACCTCTAACTCGAAAATTTGACCGCGGAACCGCGGCGAAACCATGGGTTTTGCGGCGGTTCCGCGGACAAAATTTGGACTTAGTCCCTGAAATTTCATGTAATTATTTTTAGGCCCTTTCTTGTTATTTTGTTCTGGGAATATTTTAAATCCACTCAAGTGTTGAGTTTTCAAGGGTTGTATTGGGGAATCGTTGATTCGATCGGATGTTTTAACTTTGTTTAGTTTGTCCGGATAATTTTTAGAAACTGTTAAAAAGTTCGAACGGATATCAATAACTCACTTTTTCCCCTGTCGGAAAATTTTTCAAAAGTTGGATTTTTTCTCGTGTTTAAGAATGTTCTAAGTCGTGCAAGTAACGCGGTGGACCCTCTAGAAGACAACAAACCTTAACTCGATTATGTGACCGTCTTGAACTGCCTTTTGAACCTTAGGGTTTGGGGCAGTACGGCGTGCTACATGTGAGGCGTTGGCTTGACCCTTCTACGGCTGGACCATTGGTACTGTGGCATGTGATGAATGTTTTTAAACTGATTTCAAGTGTTGAGATATATTGGGGAAATCTTGGGTGTTTGATTATTCGATCGGAAAGTTTAACTTTGTCTATTTATCTGGAATGTGATACAATATTTGGAATCCACAGGTAGTTATGAGATAACTAATTTGAATATTATAAACATAGCAGTTTAGTCTCAAATGATCGGTTGCCACGGAATTTTGATGTGATCAAAAGTCCATCGCAATCACGTAGCGTACGCGGATACTCGCCGGATAAACTTAATAAACAGCTACACCTCTTAGCCCCGACCAAGTGACTGTAGGAGAACCCCGTCGCCAAAAGCATCCATTCGGGTGCTCGCGGCAGCGGTGTTCCGCCTTAGTGCACTTCGTCGACGGTATCAGGGGTGCGACCGTCTACTAAAGTTTGCGACGAGCATTCGATCAGAATATCGGGAATCTTGTTGAATTTCCGGCTTGACATTGAAAAGAGTTTTCTATAAAGAGACTAAAATGCGGGGTCTATAATTGTTAGGCATGCGATGTCTAAGTAATTCATTTGGTTAGGCATGTGATGTCTAAGGAAGTTGCGGATTCCAACTGTTGTAGTTTTACACTTTCTTTTCTGTGACCGTAAGCGTAGTATGTGTTTTATCGCCGGCTTCATTGCTATACATCAACGACAATCGCGATACGCATACTTGCTTACGTTGATGATATGAGATATTATGTGTTGCTGTGATATGTTATATTGGATCGTCGCGTTTTGAATAGCCGGTGGTTTTATGTGAGATGAGAGTTTTTCTTTTTCATTAATGTAAAATTCATTTGTATGTAATATTCTTTTATTTGGGCTCTTCCAGGTTGCGGAAGATGTCACCATTGTATATTATTTACTTTTCCGCATTAGGTAGACCCAAGGCGGGGAGCACAAGTAACCGGGTTCTAGGGTCCAGTGGGAGACCATCTCGAGGAGTCGAGACCAGGTCTCCTAACCCTAGAATTGGCAGTGTTGCTTGCCGCTCTCGCAGGGGTCTAGGGATGTGGGTTTTGCTATTCATCGCGACCGTGGAATCCGTGTTTTATACTGGCTCGTATTGAAAACACGGACGTCCTAGTATGTCCAATATTTTATATATGTTCTTCTGCTGCAATGTTCTGTGATGAGATCATATTACTGCCTGAGACGAATGTTTATATTATATATATGAGATATATGTTATATTGCAGATTTCATTTTCAAATGTGATGCTTATGAAGCATAATAAAATGGGACTTCATTAATGAGATTAATGAAATAAAAGAAACCTAAGATATTGTAGAAACTTGTTTAAAAACTGGTAGCTCTAGTTCTTACTTTGCATAGCGGTGTTCCTTGTAGAACATCCAGCACCTTATTCGATAAGGAAAGGACCGAGATGCCTTCACCGGGAGTGACTCCTTTAGCAATAACTGGCAGATGCTACAAACTCGGTTTGTCTTTTGATTGCTTCTATAGTTCTTGCTTTGCATAGTGGTATTTGTGAAATATCCCGCACCTTATTCGATGAGGAAAGGGCCGACGATCCCTTCACCGGGAGTGACCCCTTTAGCAAAACTAGAAAATCCTAAAAAACACTCCATTAAAAAATCACTCGATTCTACAACGATATCAAGTTCATTACGCAATAGGTTTTCTTAAAAACCTGTCGTATCCCTCCGTCATTTCAGATAAGTACTAGTTAGTATTCGTGCTGCGTTAGTTTGGCCTTCGTCAAGGCGTAGTGTACGGTAGCTAACTAGTGCTTATCTGCTAGCATACGATGCGATTGGATTAGGGTATTCGTACGGCGTAGTTTGGCCTTCATCAAGGGTCGTGCGGGTGGGTTTAATTCAATCAAGAAATGAACGGGTTGAACTTGACTAGCGGACTATGGGTAGTTTGGCTTTCGTCAAGGTCACAGGACGCTAGGGGCAAAATATTATTGGGAGTTTCAAGAGTTGAAATTTGCAATGAGATTTCATACCTTCTATGAGATAGATAGATCCCGATACCTGCTGGGAGTAAGAGTTACTCCTGGGAGAGTTTTATACATTACAATTAGCCGATCAAGTAGGTGTCTAGAAAGGTGTTAATGGGGTTACGCCCCTGGGAAAACGAGGTTTACTTTAATTAGGTCCGTGCGAAAGCACGGGGGACCTCCCTCAAAGTACCGACACTGGCCTGGCTGAAAGATTGGAGAACTTGTAGCGTATAATTAATACCGGCTAGTCTTTCCTTTTAGGGTTTGAAGGAAGATTTGATTAAAACAATGGGAGACAACCTGATTAGATATATTATATAACCAATCTAATCTTGTAAGAGCATACGCTGAGTGTTTTCTTCTCTCTCTCTCCAGGTAGCGACCCTATCACGCCTTAATCAAGATAATAAAACGGATATATTGACCGAACCCGCTTGTTATACTGAGCTGGGGAACGTTGGTCCCGCTCCAACTTATAATTGTTATAAGACAGAGCAGGAAATTGGTGAATACCAGATTTCCCGTGCCGCCCAAACGAAGAAAGTGCATGCTGATGCATCATCTTCGGGTGTGTTCATTACAGAGAACTGTTTCTCAGTATCCTTTACGTCCTGGGTATGTGATACCGGATCAGGATCCCGCATATGTAATCTGTTACATGGGCTACAGATAGGTAGAGAACTGAGAACGGGTGATAAGTTTCATGAGACAGAAAATGGTGCAAGTGTTGCAGCCAAGTCTGTTGGTCACTGTCACCCTGTATTACCAGAATACATTGATTCTGAACAAATGTTATTAGATACCGAACCTGATATACAAAATCATATCAGTCTCTTTATTAGTAAAGAAATGATATAATTTTGTATTGTTGGATAATGTTTTGAACATTTCCTATATCAAGAGTTGATCGGTTCAGGCACGTTATCTAAAAGCATTGACGTTCTAAATCAAACTACAGTTCTTAGTATACAGAACACACACGAGAGGAAGAGTTCAGAAATGAAAGAATCCTTCTTGAGGCATTGTAGACTAGGTCATATCAATGCGACCCGGCTAGCTAAGTTACATTTAGATGCATATTTAAATTAGTTTGAATTTACATCCTATGAAACTTGCCGGTCATGTCACAAAGATAAGATGACCACAGCTCTGTTTATTGGAAACAGAGAAAGAGTTGGTGAACTCTTGGGATTGATACATGCTGATGTATGAAGGTCCCCTGTCTACACATGCCAAGACCGGTTCTTTTTACTTCATTACGTTCTCTGATAATCTCTCAAGATTCAGACATGTGTTCCTGTTGAAACATAAGTCCGAAGCTTTTGAGATATTCACAGAATATAAGTTCGAAGTAGAGAACCAAAATACGGGTATAAGTATTATGTCCTTTGATGAGATCAAGGAGGAGAATACTTGAGCACGGAACTACCTGGACTATTCAAAAGGAGAATGAGATTCTCTCTCAACATTACTCCTCCGAATACACCACAGCACGTCGGTGTATCGGGGTGGAGCCATAGCACCTTATGTGATATGGTGTGCTCTATGATGAGTACTACTGAGTTTCCTATTTCCTTCAGGGAGTTATGCACTTGTGAAGTTGCATACCTATTGAATAGGGTTCAAATCAAATCAGTTGCCTACCACTTCATATATGATATGGAAAGGGAAGCGCCCATATCTTAAGTTTGTTAAGATTTGGGGTTGTCCGGCCTATGTCTAAAAGCAAAATCCGGACAAGCTCGAGGCAAGGTCTGTTATGTAGAACTGGAATGGTTCCAGCTATACAAACTGCAGCTGATGATTTGGTAGAACCAAAGGATTCAATAGTTTCCAACGAACCTCAGCCTCTCCGCCGATCTAGTTGGGTTCCTCACCCACCTGAGAGATACTTTAGTTTCTCTATGACAGTGGGAGCGAGGATTGCATCATGAGATGATGACTCAACTAGTTTCGGGCTGGCCATTAGGAGTGGGACTCTGTAAGAATGGCTGGATGCTTATCGATCTGAGATGGAATCCTTATACACCAACAAAGTATGGACTTTGGTTGCTTTATCTGAAGGGTTAAATCCCCATCAGGAGCAAGTATATCTTGAGAAGATTACTTGGTGTACATGGAAAAGTTGAGACTTTCAAAGCTAGACTTTTTAAAGGTTTGCATCATAGACCAGTTATGGATTATGTTGAAACCTTTTCTAAGGATCTATGCTTAAGTCCATCCAGATCCTACTTGCCACGGCTACATACCATGACTACGATATCTGGTGGTTGGGTGTCATGACTGCTTTTCTAAGTGATATTTTAGAAGAGAACGTCTATAAGTACACAGCCAGAGGGCTTCGTAAACAGTGGGAGCAGAGGAAACATGTGTAAGATGTTTTATATGATAAAACAGGTATCGCGGAGTTGGAACATCTGTTTTGATGTGGTAGTCAAAGAGTTTGACTTCATCAAAATGGTAGATGAACCTTGTATATACGAAAAGGTAGTAGAGAGTTTGGTGGTGATCCTCGTAGAGTACGTGGATGACATACTCTTGATAGGGAAGGAGTTTCCTATGCTACGCTCGGTCAATCTCCGCTTATCACAAGGATTCTCCATATAGGATCAAGGTGATACCTGCTAAATCCTATGTTTTGGAACTATGAGATAGGTCTAATTGAATGTTAAGATTCTTACTAGTTATAGTGAGATGGTATCAATCGATCCTGGGGAGAATCACTGGAAAGGTTCCAGGGTGATAAGGACGACTGAATGTCAGTCGCAGGCATTGTCTTTACCCTCAGTGGAGGGACGGTATGTTGGAAGAGTTCCAAGATAGATACCGTGACTTACTAGATGATTAAAGGCAAGATACATCGTTACCAAGGATGCTACCAAAGAGGCAGTCTGGATATATATAAGTTCATGAGATGAACTTCGTTCATACAATTGTGTGACAATGGAGTTGTTGCTTTAGCCAAGGAACTTCCGTCCCATCAGAAATCCAGATATAATTCTTAGGCGGTATCACCTGATCATGGAGATGGTTGATCTCCAGGGAGATCGAGGTTAGGAGAGTAGACGCAGAGGACGACAGCGCGGATCCACTCGCAAAGGCCTTTTTCCCAGTAGACACTTTTATGGGATGGTTGAGTATGAGATACTTCAACCGCAGCTAATTGTTGGGTATGCGATACCATAACAGATGGCCCTAGTGCAAGTGGGAGATTGTTAGTTATATATATGCCCTAGAGGCCATTACTGTACTGTAAGTGCACAGCGGTGCCCCGGCCGTCAATCCGACGGCCAAATGCGGAAACGATGATAAACTTTAATTTTGCGAACTTAGCAAACCGGCACCACCGCGCACTAAACACCCGGATCGAACCATTTAAGCTAACTACAAGACGGGTTAGAGATATACCGAATGATCTGAGTCCTCCGGTCTTCTCTTCGTCGTCCCGATCTCCTGCGGAAACTCCGGTTGTCGCCTCCTCGCCGGAAGGGCACCACATCGCCTGCATCTTTTACGGGCTCCCACCTCAATACCGAGGCAACTCGGGCGCGAAGTAGGCTAGCCGACGCGTCCAAGATTTGTTGTAGGAAGTGTAGTGTAGAGGCTATGTCTCATTTGGGTTCGTTGCCATTTGAAGATGATGGAGGAAACAAGATAAGAAAAATGGTGCTTGCATTTTTCTTGCAAGAAAATGAGATCAAGAATGCCACTCTCTCAAGAATGAAAACCTCTCATTTACTTTCTCTCAACCATGGCCAACCTCTTCCATCAAGTGAGAAGAATATGGTGGAGGAATCAATATGAAAACCTAACAAGAAGGGAGGTGAGTCTAGGAGAGGAAGAATGGTGACCATAACCAAACATCATCATAACAAACTCAAAATCAACCTCAAATCCTTTCTAATCTCATAAATACAAATCAAGTGATATAAAGAGAATCAAATGATGGTGGAAAAGAAAAGATGCTTTCATAACTAAAACATTTGCAAGAAAATCCTCCACAATGTGTTATTTGCAAACTTGCAAATAACACCCCCCATCGGAAAAGTCCGGCCGGGAAAGAACAAAGGAAAACCGGCCGGAACGGAATGCAAACTGGCAACTCCAGAAAACTGGTCCCGTAATAAATTACAGGAAAACCCCGATACTGTGCATACACACCCGCATCTGTATTCCGTCCGGATACAAATGCAATGAGACAAAATCTACACTGTACTAAACTAGGATCCGGCTTAAACTAAAGCCGGCTAGTAATATCCGTCCGATCCTGATCCGTGCAATACCGCACGTATCTGATCGAACCCTGCCATATAACCAAACGGCCACTAGTACTAACCGTCCGATCCTAATCCGTGCAATACCGCACGTATCTGATCGGACCCTGCCATATCTCCATACGGCATCTACAGCGTTTCGCCCGAAAGCTTGAGTAACTGAAAGTGTGGTGGACTCTAAAGACTCGTCAATACTATGGCTGTGGATTTAACCACTAGCACGTCAGAGGTATAAGCCAATACATGACGGGCCACTAGCTGTTGACCAAAAGGGACGTCGATGAGCGAACTCATCCTGACACCCTACTGAGCCTGTCAGTGACAATATCCATACAGTCCGGTTCGTTCGTCTATGAGCATCGCATGTCGGGCCTAGGGGGTTGGTAAAAGTCAGACCCCCAAAAGCGGTACAAGTCGTGTCGGAGTGTAGCCCAGAACACCCTGAGATACTACTGGAACACCTACCAGTAAATCTCCTGCCTTGGCCAAGGACTTCGTGTAATGGCTCTCCTAGACACAGCGCGACCTCACCCCTAATACCGGGAGAGACGAACCCCTGAAGATCCGCTCACTGCCTCCATGTGGCTCAGGACTGTACCCAACTAAAACCTGTTTGCACGACTCCTTTGAGCCGTGGTAGGGTAGTAATCAAAGCACAGTGGGAACTCACACGAGACAAATGACGATCCCCAGGTCGATGAACTAACCTGTACACATGTCACCTGGGAACTGCTATCTGACGTCAGGTATAAGACCAACTAGCATGTTCCCGGCGAGTCCTGTCCGGTGTACTCATAACCCAATGAGCACCTGTATACATCTTAGGTGAACCAACTGACACCAGTGGCTTGTGAGACCGGCCACCGCCCCTCGTCGGGGTCTCGACTGTGTACACTAGTCTACTCTAGAGAATTGATGCCCTGTCTCGAGACTCCTACGACTAGGGACCTTTTAAGGATGTGCTTATAGACTCCAGCTCTCACTTATATGATCGCCCTCATACTGCTGGCAGTCAAGCAAGAATCCTAGGGGCACTATCAGCGTGCAATAGCGACATGTCAGGTCACCTAAAGCAGTACACGATGATAAAGGTAAACCAGATAGCAAACTATCATCTCGAGTAAGACTGTCCTACCGGGATAGGTCCTCCCTCAATCATTGCAATCACGTGCCTGTGATCCAATAATTGACTCTGAGGGCACTATCTCCAACAATCTCCCACTTGCACTCAAGGCTAATTATTGCGATGTCGCATACTCACAGCCCGTGTGATACCGAACACCCAACTCCTCTACTAGTCAGTCTCACAAATCCCGTTTGTGAAACTATTGCGGTCGAGGAATAGCCTCAGTGCGTGGATCCGCCTAGAAGTTTCTTTCTATGTCTCTCTATATCTCAAGTTCGCAGAGAAAGCCATCTCCCGAAATGAGCAATACCTGTCTTAGAATGTCTGGATGTCTGATGGGACCTAGCTCATAAATGAACTCCAAATCCAAACTTCTTAGACTGTATCGTCAACTGAACTTAATCAGTATCCTGCGCCATGCCGCCCTCAGTATTGCCTTGGACCACCTGTCCAAAATACTGCCCTTCGTCAGAAGGAAAAACTATAACTCTGACAACCTCCTTGTCGTCCAGGTCAACTTGGAAGCCTGGAATGACAACCATCTCCTAAAGGAGGCAGCCGTTATCATATCCCTAGAACATTCACTTATGTTCTAAAACTGCTTCCGACTGTTTCTCCATGATTGGATCAATGTCAACTTATTGCATCTAGTGCAAGAACAACATCTGGTGTGGTACTTGACATCTCATGATTGACTCAATTGTCTAAGCAAGTGATCTGCCAATCATGCACATCCCTCTCTACTTTAGTCTATAAGACACCTTTAGAGAGGGTGACTCCATTACCTGCAGGTACACTACCGTGCCAGGAGTCGTCCATTCTAAATACTCTTAGAATACTGTCTAAGTACCCAGATTAGGAAACCACCCAAATTCAGATCTAAAATCATAGATCTAGTAACCAGTATGTCTGATATAATGTCCAAGTCCCATGTGGAGAAACCACTGTGTGACGACCAAAGTATAACCGATCGTAGTATAGGAATATCACTTCCTACTTTGTGTATGTCATCAAATACCAGGACATCACACCCTACTACCTTCTCAACAGATCCATCCCCTATTCTGATGAAGTCAAACCTATGACTGTCATATCAGAAATAGATGATCTATCTCCGCTATATCTGCTTTAGTCTATAAATAGACATAAGCCTGATGTCCACCAATGCTTCCGCTGCTCCCACTGACTACGACAACCCTCTGGCAGAGTCATATAGACGTGCACTGCTAAAGCTAGTTTAGAACGACGCTATACTCATCCTCCTGCCGGGTCTCGCAGCCTGGAACAACAGCAATGGCAAGTGTGGGTAAACAAGAACTTCCCTGTCACCGTCCTTGAGGTTACCGGAGTACCTCTCGGGTGCCTGAAGTTACCCACCTTATCTGCGGAGTGGCCAATGGAATGTCAAATCAGATTGAATCTTTAGGTTCTTTATCAAATCTTCAGTAATCGTTTGCGGTTCTGGAATCACTTCCAGTTCTATCATACTCCCACTACTGTTTTTGAAAAAATCCATTTTTAATAAAACTGTGACGAGTCTAGAACAATATTTCTATTGATCTGCCAGATGGTAGAAAGTCAACCCTCGTCATAGCCTGGGTCAACCCACAAACAGCTATTACAGAAACGTGCCTTGAGTTATCCAGAGTCTGGTTTTAATCATAAGCCGGACAACTCCCCGTACCTTAATAATGTTAAGATATGAACTGTACTATATCCAATATAGAACCAGAGGCACTGATTTAATTTAACCAGATTCAAATCATGCAGCTGTCTCCAGTGCATGTCAACTAAATGGAGAGAGGCCGATCAGCGTTACTCAACTTAGGAATGCTTCCAATTATGAGTAACCTGAAAGAGAAGCAATTTCTCTTTATCATTACTATCAACTGAATACCATACACAAGTATCTACATCTTCGATCACTTTGAAGAATCCCGATACTTGCTACACCTGGTTCTCTACTCTATTCAAATACCTATAACTCCTTAAAACTTAGACCCTGTGTTTCTACGAAACACATGTCTAAGAACTAGAGAAGTTAAAAGTAAACAGAATATAGTATGAGGACCAACCCCTCTGTCCTTATGGACACTGGACAACATACAATACTCTGTATAAGTCCGCTGAGTCTAACAACTCTTTCACTGTGTGTCGCAGGTTGAAAACTGTACTTATGGTTAAGAAGAATTACACCGCTGTTTAATACTCCTTACCTAACCATCTACTGATATAGGTAAATGTCATCGACATAATATCAAAAGGTATATCTCACTCTATGAAAATAGACGTACAGATATATCAATTTGAAATTGGTGCACAACAGCGGATATTCAAAACCAAATATTTTCCGACCGGCAAACAGCCCAGGTGATCTCCTCAAATATCACCGATTACAACGAATCCCGATATAATGAGGATGATCACCCAATTCCCAATAACTTACTCCCACTCATCATCTGTAAAACCATACAGATGTGAGAATCAAACCTGGTAAATACATACCCTGGAGCAAGTGTCTAATCGGGAAATCAGTTTTCTTTTAACAGTACACAGTTGAACTGAAACATTGAAATGTTTCGATGGGGTATCCTGGTATTCCTAGTAATGCCTCTACCAATATCCAGATTCACAACTATAACCGTATAATTCTTTGCCACCTCTCCAAATCCCTTTATATGTCTTTAGTCATTACCTTATGCACACCCCTTAGGCCAAATGGTTTTCTTCCTTCCCTACCGTTCGGCACCAGCCTATGGTTTGGAAGAAGACTATCCAATAAGCATAATGGGTGTACTGTCCTAGTCCTAGGAGCACTCGCAATGCGAGAGAAGGTGAAGATAAAAGACAACCGAATAAACCTTATTCTTATTTCTCCTGGACCAGAACCCATCCCCGAACTGGAACAAGTTCCTTTCGAGTTCGTATATAACCATACGATGGAGTATCCAATAAACTGTGGATCTTCGTAGTGATACGGAGTGTCCTGGAGAAATACAAAGGTGATTTAGGATTGGCGAAAAATAATTGGTTTGGTCGTGAATATCAGTCGCAATTTACTTTGCCCTCTTACTAATCCCTTTCTTTGTCTGAACATAATACCTTCTGTACACCGTTTAGGCTAACTGGTTTTCTTCATTCCCTACCGGTCGGCACCAGCTTATGGTTTGAAAGAAGACTATCCAATTTGCGTAATAGGTGTACTACTCCTAAACCAAGGAGTACTCGCAACCTGAGAGAAGGTGAAAAGAAAAGACAACTGAATAATCCTATTCGTTTTCTCCAGAACCGGAAACCATCCTCGAATTCCTTCGAGTTCGTATCTAACCATACGATGGTTTTGTCCAATGGAAGTGGACGTTCGCAGTAATACGGGGTATCCTGGAGAAAAGAGTAAAAGTAGGAGTGGCAATGAGGTTAGCGACTCTGACAATCCAAAAGCCAGTGTTAAGAAGGTTCGGTCAACTTGGTCACTGAGTCATAGTCTTAGGGTCGGGTCAATGGTCGCTGCCAAAGAGAGAGAGAAAAGAAACACTCAGCGTGCACTCTATCCTAGATCAGAATGGTTATCACTTTTTCTAATCTGGAAACCTCCCACTGTACCTCAAATTCTCCTCCAAACCTGAAAGAAGAATTAGTCGGGGTCACCCGAGGAGTAAACCAACTCATCAGTGGGAATCGGGATCCAACTATCATCGCATGATAACGTGACGGAATCCGCTCACGGTATCACACTCCAGAAGGTATGCGCATATCTGGCAAGTTTCAGTTCTTTTGAAACTCCCGATGTGGATTTTTACCCCATGCTCTTATGACCTTGACTTTGGCCAACATATCATAAGTCACATGTCAAGTTCTACCCGTCATTCTCCAGGTTAATTTGAACCCACCCGTACATACCCTTGACTTTGGCCAAAATGGCAGTACGACTGTCCCAAACCAACGCATCTATCTATGCTTCATATGAATACCCCAATATCTACCAATCACTGTGCCTTGACTTTGGCCAACATACACAGCTTGAATACTATTGACCACCCATATGAAACGACGGAGGGCTACGAATGGTTTCTGGCGAAAACCTTTAACGTAGTGAACTTGATATCGTTGAAGGAACTGATAGCTTTATAAAAATATAGTGACGAAAAACTTTACTAAAGAGGTCACTCCCGGTGAAGGGATCTCGGCTCTTTCCCCGTAGAATGGGGTGCAGGATATCCCAAATGAATACCACGATGCAAAGCAAAAGTAATCGGCTATAGTGAAGTTAATGCCCTGACGCAAACTTCTGTCCAAGGGGTCACTCCCGGTGAAGGGATCTCGGCCCTTGCCTCGTCGACTGAGGAGCAGGATGTTCCAAATGAATACCGCGATGCAAAACAAAAGTGAACGTCCTTGCAATAACAGCTTTTTGAAAAGTGTTCCAACAACATCAGAATAGGTTTGTTTAAACTTGCATTGATCCGAATCAACGCAGTCCCATCAATGGATCACACCACAAAGAACGAAAATATACTGACGTACGTATATGCCATCCGCATTCGCCACTGGGTCCCGTCATCACCCGTTAGGTTAGCTAACTAACGGCAGAGCGGGGACTGGACTAGCGTGGATGAAAAACATATACAACATCTACTAATATATATACCAATATATTATATTCGCTCAAGGCGTGATAAAATGCAACATCACAGAAATGTACAGCATCACAGAACAATACAGATATCTGGGATCCCCGGGTTTCACAGAGCCACTACTGAAACCCGACGTTCCCCTGGTCGTGTGGATAGCCTGTGCAATGAAATCCTAGACCCCTACGGGCACGGCAAGTTACCTGCCAAAACCTGAAGCGAGGCAGCCCCCTTCAACACCGTGAATGGACCACCCAGCACTTCACGGAATCCGGTAACTTGGGCACCCCTCCTGGGTCAACCTGTACCCATTACGAGTGCGGCGAATAGCCCGCCAATTCTAGAGTGAAGCCCCTTCCGTCCCAATGCCATGAGATGCGGGCTTGTTGCCCTCCAGAACCCGGCTATCCATGCACCCCTCCGCGGGGTAATCCTAGTACAGAAAGTAAAATATACAAACAACGGGTACATCGACCGCAACCAGGTCGTGCCCCAAAAGAATAATACAAACAGGCAGTGACGACAGTCCACATGTCGGACGCTCACCCCGCAATATCAAATGTACATAATACAACCACAACTGTACTAGCATTGCATCCAGGCTATCCCCCACGACCGATCCGCAACATCACAACATAAACACATAACATCAACGTGAGAGTCACGTTCGCAAATCCGTCTAACCGGGCTATAGCAGTTAGACTGGATTTACCGATCAAGTGACATTCACGGTCGCAGATATAATGTAAATACTGTGAAAAATGTGTTTAAAATATCCGATCGATCAAAAATTAACAAGTGGGCCCCCAAGCAATACTGTAGCACTCACAGAAAATCTGGGCCCAATTTTAATATTCCAAAACCCCTAAAAATAGCCCAGAAGCCCACTGGAAAAAAATGATGCATTGACGACACCAATGTGCGGCGGAACCGCGGCCCAAGGGGGGGTTTGGCCGCGGTTCCACGCTTAAGTGGTTGACTGAATGTGTCGAATTTTCCCAGTAGTCTTAGAATTTCCAGTACATTAGTTTTTTACAACCTGAAAAATTTTTAGACACCAAAAAATTTTAACAGAAAACTGATGTGAACTAAAATTGGGTTTTTGGAATTTTGGTCGATCGGAACTGAAAAACACAACAAACGAAGTTAGACGAAGTTAATGGCGATGCTCTGATACCACTGTAAGTGCACGGCGGCGCCCCGGCCGTCAATCCGACGGCCAAATACGGAAACGGTGATAAACTTTAATTTTGCGAACTTAGCAAACCGGCACCACCGCGCACTAAACACCCGGATCGAACCATTAACTAGTCTAAGCTAACTACAAGACGGGTTAGAGATATACCGAATGATCCGAGTCCTCCGGTCTTCTCTTTGTCGTCCCGATCTCCTGCGGAAACTCCGGTTGTCGCCTCCTCGCCGGAAGGGCACCACATCGCCTGCATCTTTTACGGGCTCCCACCTCAATACCGAGGCAACTCGGGCACGAAGTAGGCTAGCCGACGCGTCCAAGATTTGCTGTAGGAAGTGTAGTGTAGAGGCTATGTCTCATTTGGGTTCGTTTCCATTTGAAGATGATGGAGGAAACAAGATAAGAAAAATGGTGCTTGCATTTTTCTAGCAAGAAAATGAGATCAAGAATGCCACTCTCTCAAGAATGAAAACCTCTCATTTTCTTTCTCTCAACCATGACCAACCTCTTCCATCAAGTGAGAAGAATATGGTGGAGGAATCAATATGAAAACCTAACAAGAAGGGAGGTGAGTCTAGGAGAGGAAGAATGGTGACCATAACCAAACATCATCATAACAAACTCAAAATCAACCTCAAATCCTTTCTAATCTCATAAATACAAATCAAGTGATGTAAAGAGAATCAAATGATGGTGGAAAAGAAAAGATGCTTTCATAATTAAAACATTTGCAAGAAAATCCTCCACAATGTGTTATTTGCAAACTTGCAAATAACACCCTCCATCGGAAAAGTCCGGCCGGGAAAGAACAAAGGAAAACCGGCCGGAACGGAATGCAAACTGGCAACTCCAGAAAACTGGTCCCGTAATAAATTACAGGAAAACCCCGATACTGTGCATACACACCCGCATCTGTATTCCGTCCGGATACAAATGCAATGAGACAAAATCTACACTGTACTAAACTAGGATCCGGCTTAAACTAAAGCCGGCTAGTAATATCCTTCCGATCCTGATCCGTGCAATACCGCACGTATCTGATCGAACCCTGCCATATAACCATACGGCCACTAGTACTAACCGTCCGATCCTGATCCGTGCAATACCGCACGTATCTGATCGGACCCTGCCATATCTCCATACGGCCTCTACAGCGTTTCGCCCGAAAGCTTGAGTAACTGAAAGTGTGGTGGACTCTAAAGACTCGTCAATACTATGGCTGTGGATTTAACCACTAGCACGTCAGAGGTATAAGCCAATACGTGACGGGCCACCAGCTATTGACCAAAAGGGACGTCGATGAGCGAACTCATCCTGACACCCTACTGAGCCTGTCAGTGATAATATCCGTACAGTCCGGTTCGTTCGTCTATGAGCATCGCATGTCGGGCCTAGGGGTTGGTAAAAGTCAGACCCCCAAAAGCGGTACAAGTCGTGTCGGAGTGTAGCCCAGAACACCCTGAGATACTACTGGAACACCTACCAGTAAATCTCCTGCCTTGGCCAAGGACTTCGTGTAATGGCTCTCCTAGACACAGCGCGACCTCACCCCCAATACCGGGAGAGACGAACCCCTCAAGATCCGCTCACTGCCTCCATGTGGCTCGGGACTGTACCCAACTAAAACCTGTTTGCACGACTCCTTTGAGCCGTGGTAGGGTAGTAATCAAAGCACAGTGGGAACTCACACGAGACAAATGACGATCCCCAGGTCGATGAACGAACCTGTACACATGTCATCTGGGAACTGCTATCTGACGTCAGGTATAAGACCAACTAGCATGTTCCCGGCGAGTCCTGTCCGGTGTACTCATAACCCAATGAGCACCTGTATACATCTTAGGTGAACCAACTGACACCAGTGGCTTGTGAGACCGGCCACCGTCCCTCGTCGGGGTCTCGACTGTATACACTAGTCTACTCTGGAGAATCGATGCCCTGTCTCGAGACTCCTACGACTAGGGACCTTTTAAGGATGTGCTTATAGACTCCAGCTCTCACTTATATGATCGCCCTCATACTGCTGGCAGTCAAGCAAGAATCCTAGGGGCACTATCAGCGTGCAATAGCGACATGTCAAGTCACCTAAAGCAGTACACGATGATAAAGGTAAACCAGATAGCAAACTATCATCTCGAGTAAGACTGTCCTACCGGGATAGGTCCTCCCTCAATCATTGCAATCACGTGCCTGTGATCCAATAATTGACTCTGAGGGCACTATCTCCAACATGTACATACGATGTATATTGTAATGGATGCTTGGACATATATTGGGAGGACTTTCTTGCTCGACATGATAGTATGCTATCTGGTTGTACTTTATCTTAACATGTACTCTGATTGTCTCTATGATACATGTTGATAAAGCCTTTAGGATATGTAATCGGCTACTTGGACTATGATGAGATCATACTAGTGGGGCCACGGTAGTCGACGAATACATCCTATAATTGTTCCTAGTCGAGGGTGTATCGAGACAGGGCATCGATACACCAGAGTAGACTAGCGTATACGCATCTTGACCCATATGATGAGCGATGAATGATCCCATTTCCATCGGTGTTTGACATCAAGGATGGTGTACGGGTGATCAGTAGAGACTGGGTACACTGGACGGACTCGCCGAGAACTCCCAGATGGTATTATACCATACGTCAGATGGCAGTTCTCCGGTGACACTGGTACAGAGTAGTCTGTTGACCCGAGATCGTCATAGAGTCTTGTGTGATTCCCACTGTGCTTTGATTTCCATCATACCACGTCCAAGAGGGCGTGCAAAAAAGTGGCTTTTGGGTACAGTCCCGAATCACATGGAGGCAATGAGCGATAGGAGAGGATTCGTCTCTCCCGGTATAGGGAGTTGATGTTGTGCTGTGTTCGATTGGCTATAACCGGAAATCTCTGGCCAGGGTTGCTGAGATTTACTGGTAAGTGTTATCAGTAGTTTCTCGAACTGTTATAGACCTCATATCGACACGACTTATCGAGCTACTGGGTCTGACGTTTACCACCCCTAGGCGAGATATGCAACATATCAGACGACGAGACCGGACTGTACGGGAGTGTTACTGTTTGGATTCACAGGAGAAGTTACAAGCTTGCTTGTTGATCTTCTGAGCGCTCAATACCTGGGTAGCTGTTACGTTTAGCTGACCGCTTGCAGCTTGTGGGTGTTTGATATGATCATCACCTACTGCCGGCGTATTGACGATTCTTTAGAGTCCTACACAGAGGTTTCTTGACTCAGGCAAAACGGAATAGGAGCATATATGTGATATGTGCGGGACCGAGGATAATGCGGTATGTGATATCGTATTGTATTCTCGCGATATTTGATATCGGCCGGGTCATCGGATCAAGTGTTGATTCGATGAATCGGTACGGATAAATATTAGTCGGTTATATGCGATATAGCCGGATTGTCGGATCAAGTGTTGATTCGATAATTTAATGTATAATAATATATTTGATATATTAAATTGCATTAACTAATATTAGCTCACTAAAAGATTCTTTTTCTCACTCGGATAATACATTGATATATATGCGATATATGTTAATTGTATTATTTTATTTTGTTACAATAAATATTATATATGTGATATATAATATTGTAACATGATATGATTACTAATGGAACATGTTTATTAGAGATTAAACATGGTTAGGGTTTGATTAGGGTTAAACCTTTCTAGATGTTTCTAGAAGGTTTTCTTTTTTGTTTTGGAAAGGATATTTTAGCATGATATTTCTTAACCCAACCACACCCTTTAACCCTAGTTCAATCTCTACAATGGTTACTTTACCATGGTTGCATAATTCATGATTATCTCTTTGATTATTCATCACAAAAGGAATGCGATCATATTGTTCATCTTCTTCCTTCTTCTTCTTTTCTTACAAAGCTTTCTTGCTTTGATATTTGTGATGAAAATATGTGAGAAAAAGATAAATAAAGAGAGCAAAAATCCTACTACATCATCCTCATCTTCCCTTGCCATTTAGATGAGGGTGTTCACATCATTTCATGAGTGTTAGCTTGTGTTAACGGAACTTCAAGGTAGATCATCTTTGTATCGAAGATGGGA
This sequence comes from Agapanthus africanus, assembly GCA_030015575.1. Taxonomy (NCBI): domain Eukaryota; kingdom Viridiplantae; phylum Streptophyta; class Magnoliopsida; order Asparagales; family Amaryllidaceae; genus Agapanthus; species Agapanthus africanus. Next base: position 221,286,542 of record JASDDO010000022.1, read on the forward strand.
AGCAAAGGTTGCATCTTTCTCTTCGTGGAACCTCTCGAGAGTCCGGAACCCGATGATCGCAGCGAAGGGACCACAACACGGAGCATATGATGTGAAGGACCGGATCTACAAAGGTTGTAATCCCTCTCACTTAGTGTTAAAGTTGTTAACATGCTAGTTTTTGCCTAATCTCTAGTTTAAAGATCCGTATTCGGGTTGTTCGGCACGGCTAAATTTTTAATCGGGTATGGTTGATGTCTCGTAAACCCTTATGCCCGTGCCTAGCAACCCTACAGGGTAATCCTAGTACAGAAAATAAAATATGTACAATGGGTACATCGACCTCAACCCTGTCGTGCCCCAAAAGAATAATATACAAACAGACAGTGACGGCAGTGCACATGTCGGAAGCTCGCCCCGCGATATCAAATGTACAAATAATACTAACATTGTACCAAGCTATCCACCACGACAATCCGTAACAACATAGCACAACACAGAACATCAACGTGAATGTCACGTTCGCAAATCCGTCTAAAAGGACTATAGCGATTAGATAAGATTTACCGATCAAATGACATTCACGGTCACAGATAGTAATGTAATGTACTGCAAACTTTAAACAATGTTAGAAAATATCGAATTCGAAATAATCCCCGAATAGCCCAAACAACCTGATAAAACTTTATCCAAACTGGGCTACACAAACAACACCACTGAACCAACTTCCCAGAGAACATACCACACCCAAAACATCAACCCCAAAAGCCTCCAATTGGCCGGGGACCTCGGATTTTGGGGGCTTGGGCTCGGCCAAAATCCGAGGGGTGGGGTTCGTCTTTGGGGTGTGGTCATGTGGTCTCCTGAGTAGTCTTCTGCACATGTTTAAACAATTTTTCGAGAACATTTCAAAAATAACAGAAACAGCAAATTCAGTGGCAGTGTTTGGGTTTTGTTTCGGTTTTGATACTTTAACATTGTCTAAACAAGCTAGCAAAGGGTTAATAGCGTGGCTCTAATACCATGTAAGTCTACGGTAGCGCCCCGGCCGTCAATCCGAGGCCAAACATGGAAATAAAAGCTTTTTACGAAACTGGCGGTAACGCAGACTTTTACCCGGACCGTACCATTAACACTAAACTAGCTAACTACAAAAATGATAGAATGGCTATACCGATCGATCCGTGTCCTTCGGTCTTTAGCCACCATCTTTAGCACCTCGCGGCATCTCCGATCTCGCTCGATCTCCGATCTCCTCGTCGAAAGGGCACCACGTCAAGAAGTCTTTTTACGGGCTCCCGCTTCAAACCGAAGCAACTCGGACATGAAGTTTGCTAGCCGACATGTCCAAGGTGAAGTAGAGAATGTGTGTAATAACTTTGTCTCAATACACTCAATGTTTCTCCACACATGAGATGGAATGAGCGGAGGTTTAAGAGGATGCCATTGATGGAGATTGTGAGCTCAAAGAGAAAGAAAGAAGAGGGAGAAGAGCTTTTCTTTTGTTATTGTGTGAGATGAAAAATTGAGAGAGGCTTGGAATGATAATCTCAAGAGCTAACCCCATACATATGGCTGCCCTCTCTCTCTCTACCTTTCATCTCACACCACTAAACAATCAAGATAATTGTCATGGCACAATAAAACACACCATGAGTCGCCAATGAAGCACATGGCACATTTAATGCATATAATCATGACAACCACTCACAATTTCCACCAAATAAACATTAACCCAAATTTTTATGACAATAAAAAGATATGGCATCAACTAAAGTAAACTCATGACGGATCACAAGGATACACCTCACCTGTATATACATACATGCATCCGTACTATGACTGAATGCGAATGCAATGAGACTAAAGTAATCCAACAAATCTGGCTTAAACCAAAGCCCACTAGTATGATCCGTCCGATCATGATCCGTGTACGGGTGCACGCATATGATCGAACCCTGCCATAAAACTATACAACCTCTACAACGTTTCGCCCGAAACATGGTAAACTATCTGTGGGGGACTCTAAAGACTCTTCAATACGCCGGCAGTGAGTTTAACTACAAGCACGTCAGTGGTACTAGCTGTATGTAACGGCCACCCAGGTATTGACCAAAAGAGAAGCCGAAGAGCGAACTCATCCTGGAACCCTACTGAGCCTGTCAGTGACAATATCCGTACAGTCCGGTCCATTCGTCTATGAGTATCGCATGTCGGGCCTAGGGGGCTGGTAAACGTCAGACCCCCAAAAGCGGTACAAGTCATGTCGGAGTGTAGCCCATAACACCATGAGATACTACTGGAATACCTACCAGTAAATCTCTTGCCTTGGCCAAGGACTTCGTGTAATGGCTCTCCTAGACACAATGCGATCTCACCCCCAATACCGGGAGAGACGAAACCCCTGCTGATCCGCTCAGTGCCTCCATGTGGCTCGGGACTATACCCAATTAAAACCTGTTTGCACTACTCCTTTGAGCCGTGGTAGGGTAGTAATCAAAGCACAGTGGGAACTCACACGAGACAAATGATGATCTCAGGTCGATGAACTAAGCTGTACACATGTCACCAGGGTACTGCTATCTGACGCTAGGTATAATACCAACTAGCATGTTCCCGGCGAGTCCTGTCCGGTGTACTCATAACCTAATGAGCACCTGTATACATCTTAGGTGAACCAACTGACACCAATGGCTTGTGAGACCGGCCACCGCTCCTCGTCGGGGTCTCCACTGTATACACTAGTCTACTAATGGAGTATCGATGCCCAGTCTCAAAACTCCCACGACTAGAGACACTTTAAGGATATGCTTATAGACTACCCAACTCTCACATATATGATTGCCATCATATTGCTGGTAGTCAAGCAAGTATCCTAAGGGCTCCATCAATGTGTAATAGTGATCTGTAATGTCACCTAAAGCTGTACACGATGATAAAGATAAACCAGATAGGATACTATCATCTTGAGTAATACCGTCCTTCCGGTATAGGTCCTCCCTCAATCATTGCAATCACGTGCCTGTGATCTAATAATTGACTTTGAGGGCACTATATCCAACAGGCGGCAAGCCGAGTCAATGCAAGGTATGCTGCTTTCATGGACTTTTTCATCATCACCTTAATCTCTTTATGGATAAATAATGTATTTATTAGCATTGTGTTGAGAAAGGATCTCATGGGTGTTGGATTTTTCTTCAAAGCACAGAGAAATAATTCATTCAAAAGTAATATGAACATATTACAAAGTCTCATTTGTAGCAATAAAAATCTGGAAAAGGCAAATTGATCAGAGCAGTCCATTCCTTTCAGTGGCTGAGAGATTCGAGCAAGATCGCAAGTGAGGAGCACAAAAGACCGGTGGCAATCGGAGATGAGGCAGCAGAGGCGGCTGACGAAGGCTAGGAGCAGAGGCCTCCGTTGTGGTGGCGAGGCAGGCGGGATAGAGGATTGTCATGAGAAAGAAATTGACCTGGATCCATGTAATGGCTGCCATTTGATTTTAGGGCCCAGTTAGGAGATCAAAATTAGGGATTGGACATGAAGGAGATTGCGGAGTTTGTGGGATCGAGGGGGAGAGTAGGAGAGAGAGAAGTCAGAGAGAGAGAGAGAGAGAGGACGTGAAGAGAGAAACCTGCAAGAGAGATATGGAAACCGGAAGAGCCGGCTATATTTTTTTCAAAGTGGAAGTACCAAAGAATAACCCTAAATGCTCCTGTAAATGGATGTACCCCTTTGGATAATCTAATTAGTAATTGCCACCTCTGTCTGGTTGCTTCCAAATTGATTAATATATCTATTCACTGCTCCTAAAGCCCATGACATATTTGTTGTGAAGGATGTCTTGTATATCAGGACTGCAAATCCTAAGAAGGGCCAAACGTCAGGAGTCGTGAGCTCAGATGTTAGGCAACGAAGTTCCAAATTTTCAGAGGAGACGCAGACATCTAATGTAATGAGCTCAGATGTCTGCATGTTCTCTGGCCAGTCGGGCTATGGAAGTCTAGACGTATGCACCTATAAGGTCAGACGTCTAGCGACGCTCTGTTAAAATAACAGAGAAGGCGCAGACGTTTGACCCTATTTAGAGGCGGACCGACTTCTTTCGACGGTCGTTTTTCGCGTGGTTGTGTTTTATTAATACAGTTTGAATGTGTTTGAGCCATTACCAAAGTAGAGAATAACATTCTCTTATTTAGCAATGATCCGAAAAACTCAAGACCTTATTCTTCTTTAGTTTATTAAATAAGGGTCATACGGAATGGGAATGGATCATCCAATACTCGAAAAAATACAGAACCGTAATTGGTACTCTTTATTCGGTATGGAACCAATCAACATATGTTCATGACATAATTAAAATGACACTAAAGAAGAAAGGAACCACGGTAAAATGCAACAAGATGCCAATCTTTAACGGCGTTAACCGATAAAGTAGGGCTATGAAAAATAAGTAGCTAATGTCCACAATGTGGAGTAGGGCTTTTATAAAATACTTAGTCAATCTCTATAATAGAGTAAAGCTTTTAATAAGGTCGTATAAAACCGTATTTTTTAGTAAAGTTGCATAAAACCGTATTTTCTAGTAAGGCTGCATAAAAACGTATTTTTGTATGAAAGTAAGAAACATAAGGTTTGGGTTAAGCATTTCCAAATCAAGATGTAAATTATATATATTTACAAACTTGTTTTGTTAACACCCCCGATTAAGAAAAGGAAAAATATAAAATATAAGTTAAGGCAACAAAAAAATATTCAAAGGAATTTCATTGTTAACAAAGAAATGTGCTCATTATTTTTTAGTGTTCCATTTTATTACGCATAAGGCATAGAGATTAAGAAATTTACAAAATAAAAGAGACAACAAAAGAGAAGGGGATAGAATGGTCGGGAGTCATCCCACTATCCTAACCCTTCTAAAAGAAAATAAAAGAAATCAAGACGAGAATTGAAATAACACATTTTCTTCTTTATTTCTTCACAAAATGAATGAGTACAAGAGTGAGAATGAGAAGTGTGAAGTTTGTAGAAAGAATTGTGTTAAGAATGTGTGTGAAAAATTATGACATGCACTCTCCTTTTATAGGCTATGGGGGTGGCACAATTGTAAATAAAATAAGAGGAAAAAGTCCTCCTTTGAAATTAAAAAATAGTAACTACTCCCTCCAAGACAATGGGATGAGATAATTTGTAAAATAAAATATACAAGTGCAAGTGTCAATCATGTCATAATATTTTTTTTGGTCCAACTTGCACCAAATCGGCCCCATGAGGGGGCTGGTGCACTAAACCGGCCCCGAGGGTAGCCGATGGCACCAAGCCGGTCCTACTAGGGGGCCGGTCCTACCGAGCCGGCTCTATTAGGGAGCCGGTTCACCATGCCGGCCACATGGGGTCCGGTTTACCATCCTGGCGAGACCCCATGGGGGTCTGGGCTTCACACAATCGAGCTTTAATGGGTCCGAGCTTCTTGGTCGGACTTTAAGGAGTCCGAACTTCGCTTGGTCGGATTTTAAGATGTCCGAGCTTCTTGGTTTACCGGCTGTTGAAAGAGCTGGGTCTTGGTTGACCGGACTTCAAGGAGTCCATGCCTTGGTTGTCCGGCTGTTGAAAGAGCCGGGTCTTGGTTGACCGGCTGTTGAAAGAGCCGATTTTAAGTTGACCGACCGTTGAGCGGGTCAGGGATAAGTTGACCGGCCTTTTTAAGGGGTTAGAATGAGTTGACCAGCCCTTTTAAGGGGTCAGAATAAGTTTTGGGTCAGTCCTAAGAGAGACCGGCCTGAAAGATGATCCTAAAATTGTGGTCGATGACTTCAACCCCAAGCAACTTCTGAAACCCGAGTGTTTGATTCTTGAGTGTAAATTGTAATTGTTGAGAGGAACCCAGCGGTGCAAAAGTAGTAATTGGTGAATTTCGACCCTGAACTTTTTTTTGGTGTCTACAAATAGCCCCCACGCTTGGACTCGCATGTGCAATTTGATTTTGCGCAGGCAAGACTGAGCGTAAATATAAATCGGTGTTGAAGGACCTTTGTTACCGAATGTCAAAGTAGTAGAGTATGTCTTCGTGTTGTTCAGAAACATGATACTTCCATCCCGTAATAGGGTGTTGATTTTCTTGAAACTGGTGTAACGATATCTGTGGCGTATATATAGCCATTTGGTTAATAAGCCCCCTTGATGAAGGCGTAATCAGATAGCGGCGTATACATAGCCATTGACAAATAGAGATGAAAAGATAGTCGTTGTTGATGAGCCTATGTTTGTGAAGTTCTGTCGATGGTTGTCTTAAATTGGGCACCTTTATAGATGTAGCATAGGTAAGGTTAATAAAAATTGAATGCCGTTGAAAAATGAGGCGTAGATAGCGCCGTTGAAAATGAGGCGTAGATAGTGTTGGATATAGTGCCCTCAAGGCAATTATTGTAATTGTAGGTAGGCAATTATGATAATTGAAGGAGTACCTATACAGGTAGAACAATCTTACTCGAGGTGATAGTATGCTATCTGGTTTGTCTTTCTCATTATGTGTACACATTTTACTCATTATTACGTGTCGCTAATACATAATGATAAAGCCCGTATGATCCTTGCTTGACTATAAGCATTATAATGTCGATCATATACGTGGGAGCTGGATGGTCCATAAACACATCCTTAAATGTCTCTAGTCGAGAGAGTATTAAGACTGGGCATCGATACTCTGGAGTAGACTAGTGTATATGTTTCGAGACCCCGACGAAGGGCGGTGGCCGGTCTCGCAAGCCATCGGTGTTGAGTCATCTAAGATAGTATACAGGTGCTCACTGGAGGTAAGTACACCGGACAGACTCGCCAAGAAATTATAAATGGTATTATACCTATCGTAAGATGGAAGTTCTCTTATGGCATGAGTACAAGTTAGTCTTTTGACCTGAGATTTTCATTTCTTTCATGTGAGTTCCTACTATACTTAGATTACTACCCTACCACGGCTCAATGGAGTCGTGCAAACAAGTTTTAGTTGGGTACAGTCCCGAGCTATATGGAGGCGGTGAACAATCGTCAAGGATTCGTCTCTCCCGGTATTGGGAGTCGACGTCGCGTTGTGTTGGGTAAGCTGTCACCTTAAAATCGTTGGCCAAGGTGGATGAAATTTACTGATGTGATATTAGTAGTTTCTCAGTTAGAAATGAGCTTCAGATCGACATAACTTATCGGGTTAGTAGGGGTTTGATGTTATCCACCCCTGGACCCGGTATGCTATTATCTCAGAAGAAACAACCGAACTGTACGGAGATTGTCACAGACAGGCTTTGTAGGAGTACAGATGAGTTTGCTCGTCGACCTTCCTTTCGCTAAATACCTGGGTAGCCGTTACGTACAGCTAGTTCCGCTGACGTGCTTGTGGTTAAACCTATCGACGAGTCTTTAGAGTCCTACACAGATGGTTTTCCCGGTTCAGGCAAAATGATGTAGTGGCCGTATTTTGATATGTGCAAGGTTCCAATTAAGTATATGTGCTAGTCACACAGACTATAATCGGGTGGATGATAATACTAGACGGTTTAGAATTAAGCCGGATTATTAAATCAAGTTTTGATTTAATAATTTACAAATATAGATTTCGATATGTATATTCTAGTATTATGTTCATTGTATTTTTCTATCTCTTCGGCATTCATATTTTGATATAAATATGGGATTGTATTTGCAGGGATGTATTCCTGTATTTATATAAGAATATTTCTAGAAAGAGGACACCTCATTTCCATGAATTTATTTTTAAAGAAATTGTAAAATGAGGTGGAGGAGAGAAATGGTGGAGGGTGTGGGCATGAATTGTTAATTCATTTGCTCATATTATTCAAGTATGGTTGTAATTTTAAAATAGTAAAATTCTTCTAACAAAAGAAAAGATGCATGCATGAATTTGGGATAGGAATTATTCATTCTACCATTTAGCTTCTCTCTCCTAAAATGGCTCTTTCTTCTTCTTCATCTTCTACTATTCTCATATGTTGACAATCAAAAAGATTAAGAGAAAGAAAAATCATTAGAACACTCACACAAATCACTAAGCATCTAGCATCCTAAGATCTTTAGTTACTTCATTGATGAAGTTGAAGCTTGAATTTGGTTCCTTCGGGTGGATCATCTTCGGCGAAGGAGGACCGGCTTGCAAGTGCGATAATGGAGCTTCGAGGAGCTAAGGAAGAGGAATGAAGACGAAGGACATGAATACAAAGGATGTAACCCTAATCGAGTAGTTAAATCATTATCTTGGTGTTTTTCTATTTTAAGTGTTTGGTGTAGATTCTCGGGTTGAGTTTCTAGTGCCATCAAAATTTTCGTTTTTGGATTCCGTATTGGCCGTGGGTTAGCGGTGAGAGCACTAGGAATTTTCAAAGATATCAGAGCCACCAAAACACCTTAAACTAGACAGATATTACTTTCGAATCTCGCAGTTTTTTGCTTCGCAAAAACCGTCACAAAACCAGTGAGAAAATTCATGCTAATTTGATGTTTTGACTCCCCGCGGGCTGCGGGCTCTCGGTTTAAACCGAGAAGTCGCAAGAAGGAGCGCGGGGACCCCGGGGATGCCTCGGAGGGACGTAGAGAGGGCCTACCCCTGAGACCACCCTAAGGTGGCCTTGGAGGGGTAGGGACCCGAGCCTTGCCTCATTAGGCAGGCTCGGGTCTGCCTAACCCTTTTGGCCACCTTAGGGTAGCTTAGGGGGTAGGTACCCACTAAGTGCCCTCCGGGTCGACTCTAATTTTGTGCCGGGGCCCTCCTCAAAGTTTCGGATCAATCCGAGCTTATTTCGGACTCCCGGAGTGGGTTTTAGCATCGAATTTTACCGGTTTTTAGCACAGTTGATTTTCGGTGTTTTGGAAAATTGAAGTGTTGGCTATTAGTGTACGTTATTCGATTGTCGTAGGCTTAGAGTTGGTTGTGTGTATCATAATGTTTGGTAAAACTTCATTTAATTGCTTTACGTATCAAGTAGACGGGGTTACATAATTGATACTCGTAAATTTGCATGTTCATTGATGCTTAGCGTTTATGGTTGTGTTGGCTTATCGCGATAGATACCCCGGTGTATGTAGTATTAGATGCAATTCTCTGTGATGTAATGCATATTCGTTATTGCGTGGCTAGTGTCCGACATGTGGACTGCCGTCATTGCGGCTTGTATTATTCTTTAGGCGTGTCCTGATTGTGGACATAGTCACCGTTGTATATTCAGGTTTTCATAACATATATTAGGATTACCCCACAACGGAGTGCTCGAGTAGCCGGGTTCTAGAGGGCAACGGGCCTCCATTTCATGGCGTTGAGACCGGGGTGTCTTACTCTAGAATTGGCGTGCTATTTGTCTCACTCGTAGAGGGTACATGATTGACCCGTGGAGGGGTGCCCAGGTCACCGGATTTTGGAAGTGCTGGGTGGCCCACTCACTTCATTGATTGGTGTTGCCTCGCTTCTAGGACTTGCAGGTGGCTTGCCACACTCGTAAGGGTCTAGGGTCTGATACTACGGGCTATCCACACGACCGTAAAATTGCATTTCATATGTAGTGCCATTGAAATGTACTTTTCTTAGATTATATGCATTTCCATACCGTGATTACTTCTGCTGTGATTCTTCTGTGATGTTGCTTGATATCATGCGTGAGACGAATGTTTATATTATATATATATATATATATATATATATATATTTAGAAGATGCTATATATGTTTTGCATCCGCGCTAGTCCTATCCACTCCCGATAATAAATTAAGCAATCTTACGGTAAAGACCCAGGACCTTGTGGAGAATGCAGATGGCATATATATGCGTGCCTATTTTCATTTCTTTTGGTATGATATGATTAATTGATGAGACTGCATTAATTCTGATTAATGAATGGAAAACAAACCTACATGATGTTGCGGGAACCGATTTTATATTAAATATGACGTTACATGCGTTTCCTTTTGCTTTGCATAGTGGTATTTGTTAGTGTTTATGCCCTAGAAGGCCATTACTGTATCATACTAGCTTGTATATTACTTAATGGAAGCTTGGGATATTCACATGTATATAACAGTCTTGCTAAACATGGTAGTATGCTACTTGGTTTTTCTATCTTAATATGTGAGTATACGTATTGATAGAGCTCTTAGGATCTTGCTTGTCTACCAGCGTTGTGATGGCAGTCACACTAGTGGGGGCTGGGTAGTCTACAAGCACATCCTTATTCAGGTCCCTGGTCGTTGGATTATCGAGACAGAGCATCGATACTCCGGAGTAGACTAGTATGTACGCTTCTCATCCCAGTTGGGGAGATGGTCTGTCCCACAGCCATCAGTACGTCGTACTGGAGATAGTATACAGGTGCTCGTTAGGTTACGGGTACACCGGACAGGACTCACAGGGAACTGTTGGTTGGTTTGATACCAGTCGTCAGTGAACAGTTCCCAGGTGACATGAGTACAGCGTAGTCCGCAGACTTGACACTGCTACTTCGCCTCGAGTGTGTCCCACTGTTCTTAGATTGCTACCCTACCACGGCTCATAAGAGTCGTGCAAACAGGTAGCAGTTGGGTGCAGTCCCGAGCACTTGGAGGCAGTGGCGGTTAGACAGGATTCGTCCCTCCCGGTATTGGGAGTAGATATCGTGCTGTGTCAGAGAGCCATTACGCAAAGTCCCTGGCCAGGGCAAGCGAGATTTGCTGGTAGGTTCCAGCAGTTTCTCAGGGTGTAATGGGCTTCACTCCGACACGACTTATACCGCTTTTAGGGGACTGACGCTTGCCGCCCCCCTAGGCCCGATATGCGATAGTCATGGACGAACGGACCGGACTGTATGGAGATTGTCACATCAGACTCAGTAGGAGTTCGGATGGGTTTACTCATCGGCCTTCTTATCGACAACTACCTGGGGACCGTTACGTACAGCTAGTGCCGCTTGCGGTCTGTGGTTAAACCCACTGCCAGCGTAGTAGTCGAGTCTCTAGAGTCCCACACAGAGAGTTTCCTACTCCAGGCGAAACGATATAGAGGTTGCATGGTTTTGCGACAAAGGGTTCGGACGCATACGTGCGTTTACGCGCGTACGACTTTCGGACAGTTTTTACCAGTCGGCTTTGGTTTAAGCCAGTTACTGGTATCCGGTTATTGGATTTTTACAGTCTAAAGTTTTTCCGTATTTTTACGGATCGGAGGGGCGTTCTCGTAATTACTCGAGAAGCTTCTAGAAGATGTGACTAAGGAGGTTTCTTTTGGATAAGAGAGTGAGTCATGGTGGTGATGCATTCACTTCATTAATGCACATTTATTGCTTAATGACTCATGCTAATGAATCACCACTAGATATTTTATGAAGCATGCTTATTCATTTCCTTTATTGATTATTCTTTAAAAAGAATGCTTCATAATATTATGATACACTCTCTCTCTTCTCTCATTATCTTATCACACATTCTCTCTCCTCAAGCTCTCATCTTCAAACCCTAATCCTTAATCCTCATGTGTTGAGATCAAAGGATTAGTTAGACTAAACAATCCATTACCTTCACTCTTTATCATCCTTTCATCTTTTATTAGCAATCAAAGTTGATTAGTTACCTCAAGTTAGAGGTTTAGCTTGGTGTTTTGCTCTCGGGTGGATCGTCTACTACCTAGAGAAGGTCGAGGAGAACAAAGGAGGACGTAAAGAAGAAGGACCGGTTTCATTAGGTATAATCCCTAATCACTTGTGAAAAGAAACTCATAGAGTACGGTTATTTAGAGTTTAGCTTCGATTCAAGCGGTTAGTCGATGTTCGTTGTTTAAACATGATAGTTTTTGTAAATTCCGCCTCCCCTTAAGTACTGGGGTGTACTACATCGACTTACAGTGGTATCAGAGCCTCGCTAAACACTAAATAACTTAATCGTAAATTTGTACGAATTTCGAACGAAAAAACGAAGCCGGAAAACCCTAATTCTGTTTAGTTTCTGTCGAACTTAAAATGAAGTCCTAAAATTTTTCAGGTGTGTTCAGAGAGCTAGAAAGGAGTCCAGGAGAACACCCAAGAAATTCGAGCCCATGAATCGGCAACTCGGCCGCGGAAGCGCGGCGGATCGGTGGGATCTGCCGCGCTTCCGCGGCGCTTTGGCCGAGTCATGGACTCGTCTTTCTTGTGTGGGTCCCCTGTGACATTTGGGGTTTTCTGGAATATTTAATTATTGCTCAGGTTACTGTTTAACAGAGCAGATTTTGGAGCAATATTGATGTTGTTTATTCGATCGAATTGTACAGTATTTGCGTATTGGATTATATCTGTGATTGTTTAATGTGTTCGTAAACCTCCCCTAACTGCTAGTATGTCGGTTGGCAGGGGGTTGCATATTTCTGAAATGGTTATATCTGTTTGTGCATATAAACTGTATTGGACTGTTGTGGTGTATAGCCGGGATTAGCAATGGGTTATTGATTAATTCATTTGTTGTAAATGTAATTTGTTGTAATATTATTTTCGCGGGGCACTTCCAGGTTGCGGTTGTAGCCACCGTTGTATTATTTCATTTTACTGTTTTTGCTCCTAGGACTGACCCAAGGTGGGGTACACAAACTGCCGGGTGGGTAGTTTGCCGTACCCGTAGGGGTCGAGGGTGGGGTAAACGGCTATTCATCACAACTGTGTAATCTGTCTTTTCTTGCAGGCTCAAAAGAAATACAGATTGCTTGCAAATCCAATATTGTTTATCTGTGTTCTGGAATGAATATCATTGCGTCAGACGAATGTAAAATATCTATATTTATTATAGCTATTTAGACGTCACTTATGTTTTACACCCGCGCTAGCCCAGCCCCCGCTCTGTCGTTAGTTAAGTAACCTAACGGGTGATGACGGGACCCCGTGGCGAATGCGGATGGCATAAGAGGACGTTATATTTTCGTTGTTTTCTGCAATGATAGGTTAATGATGGGACGCATTATCTATAATGCAAAGTAAAACAAACCAAAGTTTAAATCGTTGGAACAATTTAAAAGAAACCACTCGGTTATTTTTAAAACAGATATTTTTAAATGCGGAGTCCTAACCACTCCTTTTAAAAAGCTATCAGGTTCCTTCGGTTACATCAAGTTCACTACGTTCACGGTTTCGCCAAAACCAGTCGTAGCCCTCCGTCATTTCATTTGGGTATTCAGTAGTATTCAAGCTATGCAGTTTTGGCCAACGTCATGGCATAGTGTTTGGTAGCTGCTGGATATTCATTTGTTGCATAGATAGATGAGTTGGTTTGGGACAGTCGTATTATCATTTGGCCAACGTCAGGGATATATACGGATGGGTTCAAATTAACAAGATAATGATGGGTAGAACTTGACATGTGACTTATGACATTTTGACCAACGCCAAGGTCATAAGAGCATGGGGTAAAAACTTATATCGGGAATTTCTAAAGAAACTGAAATTTGCAAAGAGATGCATACCATTTTGAGTTTGATGAATGTTGGTAGCATTCCTACAGCATTATCAGACGATGATATTTGGATCCCGATCCTACTGTGAGTATATGCTACTTATCAGGATATTCGTCGCTTAACGATCAATGCTATAAACCTAGTAGGTGTCCAGAAAAGTGTCAGCGGGGTTACGCCCCCAGAGAAAAGAGGTTATTTAATTAAGGAACTTCGCGAAAGCGTTGGAAAACCTCCCTCGAAGTATCGACACCGGCCTGGCTGAACGGTTAAGCAAGTATTGTACGGTGAGAATAGTCTTGGCTAATTCTTCTTTTATGGTTTGAGGAAGGATTCGAGAAACAGTGGGAGCCATCCAGTTTAGATAAACTAAAAACCACTCTAAACTTGCAAGAGCATCATGCTAAAGAGTTTTCTTCTCTCTCTCCTAATTGCAGCGACCCTGAAAATGACTGGACTTAAGTTACTTTTAGAGAAAAATATACTGACGGGGCCAAACTATAAAGATTGGCTGCGGAATGTCAAGATGGCTTTGACCTATGACAAACTGGGGTACGTCCTCACCGCTACAGCACCTGCTGTCCTTGGTCCCAAATCCAGCAATGCGGAAAAGGAAATCCGCAAAACCTGGGATTTAGATTGCGCGAGAGCCAAGTGCATCGTGCTTGCCTCAATGAACAATGAACATCAGAGGAGGCACGAGGATATGTCCCTAGATGGCATATTTCTCCATACAAAGGAACTTTATGGAGAGCAATCTCGTATAGCAAGATACGAGACCTCTAAGAAATTGTTTCGAGCGAGGTTGGCTGTCGGGTCATCGGTAGGTGAACATGTCCTACAGATGATCGGCTATATTGAAGAGCTCGCGGACCTTGGAACGACTTTGGATAATGAGCTCTATACAGACCTTGTTCTCCAGTCCCTTCCTCCCACCTACGCCCAGTTTATCCTCAACTTCAATCTTCAAGGAAAAGAAGTTGAACTTGCGGAACTCCTGAACATGTTAAGGAGTGCAGAGGGCACCTTGCAGAAGGCAAGGGAAACACCCGCTATGTTTGTTGGCGGTTCATCTTCTTCCGGGTCCAAGGCTAGGGCCAAAGGAAGGAAGAAGAAGGCCGCACCCAGACCTAGAGGAGGTGTTAGTAAGGTGGGAAAGAAGGGAAAGAAAAAGTTTACAGCACCGGTGGTTGGCCTGGATGAATGCTTCCATTGTCACAGGAAAGGGCACTGGAAGAAGGATTGCAAGGCGTGGAACGCCAAGAACCAGGAACCGAAGCAAGCTGTGGCTTCGACTTTAGGTGTGTTTGTAATTGAGAATTGTCTGTCGATCAACTCTACTTCCTGGGTATTGGATACCGGATCAGGATCTCATATTTGCAATTCTTTGCAGGCACTGAGAAACCGTAGAGTGCTGAAGGAAGGTGATATGATCCTCAGGGTTGCTAACGGAGCTAGCGTGGGAGCTGCGTCCGTCGGGGATTATCACCTTGGATTGACGAGTGGACACATTTTGGTTTTACATAACTGTTATTTTGTACCCAGCTTAACGTGTAATATCATATCAGTTTCCTTGTTATCAAATAAAGGTTATGATTTCACGTTTGTAAGAGATGTTGTCAACATCCACCTTAATCATGGTTTGATTGGGTCCGGTACTCTAAATAACGGCATATATGTTTTAAACCAACTCCAAATTTTCAATGTCCAGAACACACTAAAAAGAAAGTCTCCAGATTTAAATAAAGCTTTCTTATGGCATTGTAGACTGGGTCACATCAATGAGAGAAGGTTGACTAAGTTGCATAGAGAAGGATATTTGGACTCGTTCGAATATCAATCTTATGACACTTGTCAATCCTGTCTCAAAGGAAAGATGACAAAGACTCCATTCACTGGACAAGGAGTAAGAGCGAGCGAGCTCTTAGGACTCATACACAGCGATGTATGCGGTCCAATGTCTACACATGCGAGAGGTGGTTATTCCTACTTCATTACTTTTACAGATGATTTCTCTAGGTATGGATATGTTTTCTTAATGAAGCATAAATCAGAGGCCTTTGAGAAATTCCTGGAATTCAAGAGTGAAGCGGAAAACCAAACAGGCAAAAGTATTAAGACACTAAGATCTGATCGAGGTGGAGAATACTTAAGTGCCGAATTCCTAGGTTACCTAAAAGAGAAAGGAATTCTCTCTCAGCTTACTCCTCCATACACTCCACAGCACAACGGTGTATCGGAGAGAAGGAATCGAACCCTATTGGATATGGTACGATCCATGATGAGTAATACTGAGTTACCGCGATCTTTCTGGGGATATGCGCTAGAATCAGCGGCATATATTTTGAACAGAGTTCCAACCAAAACTGTGCCTACCACACCATATCAGATGTGGAGTGGGAAGAAACCCTATCTTCAGTATGTAAGGATTTGGGGATGTCCAGCTTTTGTAAAAAAGCAGCATGTGGACAAGCTCGAGGCACGATCAGTACTGTGTAAGCTTGTAGGATATCCAAAGAACTCCAAGGGATATTGCTTCTATTACGCAGAGGAACAAAAGGTTTTTGTTTCTCGTAATGCCCATTTTTTAGAACAACAAGTTTTAGAAAAGGATACAAATGGGAGCGAAATAGAACTGGAAGAAATTCCAGAACCACAAGCTGCTACTGAAATTTTGGTAGAACCAGAGGTTCAAGAAGAACAGTACATTCCCGCACCCCTCCGCAGGAGTAGTAGGCCGTCTCATCCGCCTGAGAGATACTACGGTTTTCTCATTGACGGGGATAGAGAGGATTGCATCATAGATGATGATGAACCTACTGACTTCCAGCAGGCCATCCAGAGCGGCGACTCGGTACGATGGCTAGATGCAATGCGGACCGAGATGGAGTCCATGTACACCAACAAAGTATGGACTTTGGACTTTGCTCCAGATGGTGTAAAACCCATAGGATGCAAATGGATCTTCAAGAAAAAGATTGGTGTAGATGGACAGGTGGAAACCTATAAGGCTAGACTTGTTGCAAAGGGTTTTCGTCAAAGACCTGGTTTGGACTATGATGAAACCTTTTCTCCAGTGGCTATGCTCAAATCCATTCGGGTCCTTCTTGCTATTGCTGCCTTCCATGATTATGAAATCTGGCAGATGGACGTAAAGACGGCTTTTCTGAATGGAAATTTAGAAGAGAGCGTCTATATGGATCAGCCAGAGGGTTTCAATCAGAGTGGGAGCAGCGGGAAAGTATGCAAGCTGCTTAAGTCTATTTATGGACTAAAGCAGGCATCGCGGAGTTGGAACATCTGTTTTGATGAGACAGTCAAAGAATATGACTTTATCAAAAATCCAGATGAACCGTGCATATATAGTAAAGTTGTGGCCAGAAGTGTCGTATTCCTCGTCTTGTACGTGGATGACATTCTATTGATAGGAAATGACATTCCTATGCTACAATCTGTCAAAGGATTCTTATCACACAGGTTCTCCATGAAAGACCTGGGTGATGCCTCTTACATTCTGGGGATCCAGATCTATCGTGATAGATCCAAGAGGATGTTGGGACTTTCGCAGTCCAGGTATATCGACACTGTACTGAAAAGATTCAGTATGGAAGATTCTAAGCGCGGTAATCTACCGGCTTGTCACGGAATCACCCTCTCCAAAGAGATGTCTCCCAAGACTGATTTGGAAAGGGAACGCATGTCTATTATACCCTACGCTTCTGCGGTAGGCTCTATAATGTATGCGATGTTGTGTACCAGACCAGATGTAGCTTATGCACTGAGCGTGGTAAGCCGGTATCAGTCAGACCCAGGGGAGAAACACTGGATAGCAGTAAAGAACATTCTCAAGTACCTGAGGAGGACTAAGGAGATGTTCTTGGTTTACGGCGGAAAAGACCTCAGGTTGGAGGCCTTTGCTGATTCCGGCTTCCAGAGTGATAAGGACGATTCCAAGTCCATGTCGGGTTATGTCTTTACCCTCAATGGAGGGGCGGTGTGCTGGAAGAGCTCCAAGCAGGACACCGTTGCTGACTCGACGATGGAAGCGGAGTATATAGCTGCTTGCGATGCCGCAAAAGAAGCAGTCTGGATGAAGAAGTTCCTAACAGAACTTCAGGTGGTTCCTACCATAGTTGATCCAATACCTCTGTATTGCGACAACAACGGAGCTATAGCTTTAGCGAAGGAACCAAGGTCCCATCAGAAGTCCAGACACATCTTGAGGCGATATCACCTGATCAGGGAGATCATTGATCGTCAGGAGATCGAGGTTCGGAGAGTTGCTTCAGAAGAGAACATTGCTGATCCATTCACGAAGGCCCTTCCTCAGATTCAGTTCGAGAGGCTACTCGAGATCATTGGTCTACGATATGCCAGTACATGGCCCTAGTGCAAGTGGGAGATTGTTAGTGTTTATGCCCTAGAAGGCCATTACTGTATCATACTAGCTTGTATATTACTTAATGGAAGCTTGGGATATTCACATGTATATAACAGTCTTGCTAAACATGGTAGTATGCTACTTGGTTTTTCTATCTTAATATGTGAGTATACGTATTGATAGAGCTCTTAGGATCTTGCTTGTCTACCAGCGTTGTGATGGCAGTCACACTAGTGGGGGCTGGGTAGTCTACAAGCACATCCTTATTCAGGTCCCTGGTCGTTGGATTATCGAGACAGAGCATCGATACTCCGGAGTAGACTAGTGTGTACGCTTCTCATCCCAGTTGGGGAGATGGTCTGTCCCACAGCCATCAGTACGTCGTACTGGAGATAGTATACAGGTGCTCGTTAGGTTACGGGTACACCGGACAGGACTCACAGGGAACTGTTGGTTGGTTTGATACCAGTCGTCAGTGAACAGTTCCCAGGTGACATGAGTACAGCGTAGTCCGCAGACTTGACACTGCTACTTCGCCTCGAGTGTGTCCCACTGTTCTTAGATTGCTACCCTACCACGGCTCATAAGAGTCGTGCAAACAGGTAGCAGTTGGGTGCAGTCCCGAGCACTTGGAGGCAGTGGCGGTTAGACAGGATTCGTCCCTCCCGGTATTGGGAGTAGATATCGTGCTGTGTCAGAGAGCCATTACGCAAAGTCCCTGGCCAGGGCAAGCGAGATTTGCTGGTAGGTTCCAGCAGTTTCTCAGGGTGTAATGGGCTTCACTCCGACACGACTTATACCGCTTTTAGGGGACTGACGCTTGCCGCCCCCCTAGGCCCGATATGCGATAGTCATGGACGAACGGACCGGACTGTATGGAGATTGTCACATCAGACTCAGTAAGAGTTCAGATGGGTTTACTCATCGGCCTTCTTATCGACAACTACCTGGGGACCGTTACGTACAGCTAGTGCCGCTTGCGGTCTGTGGTTAAACCCACTGCCAGCGTAGTAGTCGAGTCTCTAGAGTCCCACACAGAGAGTTTCCTACTCCAGGCGAAACGATATAGAGGTTGCATGGTTTTGCGACAAAGGGTTCGGACGCATACGTGCGTTTACGCGCGTACGACTTTCGGACAGTTTTTACCAGTCGGCTTTGGTTTAAGCCAGTTACTGGTATCCGGTTATTGGATTTTTACAGTCTAAAGTTTTTCCGTATTTTTACGGATCGGAGGGGCGTTCTCGTAATTACTCGAGAAGCTTCTAGAAGATGTGACTAAGGAGGTTTCTTTTGGATAAGAGAGTGAGTCATGGTGGTGATTCATTCACTTCATTAATGCACATTTATTGCTTAATGACTCATGCTAATGAATCACCACTAGATATTTTATGAAGCATGCTTATTCATTTCCTTTATTGATTATTCTTTAAAAAGAATGCTTCATAATATTATGATACACTCTCTCTCTTCTCTCATTATCTTATCACACATTCTCTCTCCTCAAGCTCTCATCTTCAAACCCTAATCCTTAATCCTCATGTGTTGAGATCAAAGGATTAGTTAGACTAAACAATCCATTACCTTCACTCTTTATCATCCTTTCATCTTTGATTAGCAATCAAAGTTGATTAGTTACCTCAAGTTAGAGGTTTAGCTTGGTGTTTTGCTCTCGGGTGGATCGTCTACTACCTAGAGAAGGTCGAGGAGAACAAAGGAGGACGTAAAGAAGAAGGACCGGTTTCATTAGGTATAATCCCTAATCACTTGTGAAAAGAAACTCATAGAGTACGGTTATTTAGAGTTTAGCTTCGATTCAAGCGGTTAGTCGATGTTCGTTGTTTAAACATGATAGTTTTTGTAAATTCCGCCTCCCCTTAAGTACTGGGGTGTACTACATCGACTTACAGTATTCGGTCATGAATATCTTGCACCTCATTCAACGAGGCAAGAACCTAGAACCCTTCACGGGAGGTGACCTCTTGGGTAAAAGTTTGCGTCACTGTAATAACTTCACTGCAGTCGATTCTTTTGCTTTGCATAGAGGTATTCGGTTAGGAATATCCAGCACCACATTCGATGAGGAAAGAGCCTAGATCTTTTCACAGGGAGTGACCTCTTTGGCAAAAGTTTGCGCCACTATATATTTTTAAAACCACTCGGTCCCTTCAACAATAGAAAGTTCATTGCGTTAAAGGTTTTTGACAAAAACCAGCCGCAACTCTCCGTCATTTCAGATAGGTAGAGCCTAGTATTCGTGCTATGTTTGTTGGCAAGTGTTAAGGTATAGTGTACAATACTTGAGTGATCCTTATCTGTTGCATAGATATGCGATTGATCGGGACAGTCACACTACTTTGTTGGAAAGTATCAAAGGCTAGAGAGGATGGGTTCAATGCAATCAAGATAATGACGGGTTGAACTTGACTAGGACCCTTGATTTGTTGGCAAGCGTCAATGTCCTTGGTTCGTAGGGGTAAAAACATATCGGGAGTTTCAAATATAAAGGAAACTTGCAAGGTTTGTGCATACCTTCTGGAGTGTTGTAATTTTGTTCGGCTTCCGTCAAAGTTATCACACAATGATAGTTGGGTCCCGATTCCCACTGATGAGTAGTTTACTTCTCGGGTTATCCCGACTAATTCTCCTTTTAGGGGTTGAAGGAGAATTTAAGGAAACAGTGGAACCATCCTGATTAGATAAAGTGATTAACTAATCTAATTTAGGTTAGAGTGAAAACTGAGTGTTTCTTTTCTCTCTCTAGTTTGTGACCATGTTCGACCTTAAACTATGACTCAACACTAACTTGATCGAACTTTTTTACATCTGGTTTTGGATTTTCATGATTCATGACAAAGTCGCATATATCTCTGCCACTCCTACTTTCCCTTTACTTTTCTCCAAACACTTCGTATCACTATAGATATCCATATTGGTTGGAATGACCAACTCGTATAGTTACATACGAACTCGAAGAAATTTATTTATATTTGAGGATGGACACGGATTCTAGAGAAATTGAATAGGATTATTCGGTTGTCTCTTCTCTTTACCTTCTCTCAGCTTGCTTGAGCTCCTAGTATTAGGAGAGTACACTTGTTACGCTTGTTGAATAATCTTCTTCCAAACCTTAGGCTGGTGCCGAAAGGTAAGGAAGAAAAAACCAATTAGCCTATGTGTGGTGTACAGAAGGTAAGATGTGGAGAAATATGAAGGGTTGGAGTAAGGGCAAAGGAAATTTAAATCATTGTCGTAAATCGGGATAATGGAAGAATTACTAGGAATACCCAGCCATCCTCTTGAAACATTTTCATATTTCAGTTTTTCTGTGTAGTAGTTATTGAAAACTATTTTCCAAATTGATTCTGATTCCAGGATATGTATTTACAAGATTTGGATCTCATATCTATAAGGTGTTACAGATACCGAGTATGGGTAGAATATTGGGAAATGGGTAATTTGATCCTCAATATCAAAATTCTTAGCAATTGGTGATATTGGATTAAACCGCTTGGTTTTTGCCTAACAGCAAATATTTGGTTTTGAATAACCGTTGTTATGCACCAATTTTTAAAATTGAATAACCGTATCTTTATTTTATAAAGTAAGATATAAATTTTGAAAATTGTGTTCTAAACATTTACCATTATCAGTTGAGAATAAGGTAAGGTGCATTGAATAACAATATAGACATTCTTAACCAAAATGCAGTTTTTCAATTTATAACACACAGCTTATAATTTAGTATACTCTTGGGATTTATACATGGTAATGTATGTTGTCCGGTATCCTTTAGGACAAAGGGGTTGGTACCCTTTCTTCATTTTGTTTTATCTATGAGTTCTCCAATTTTTTGACACGCATTTGTTGAAATGTAAGGTCTAATGATTTTGAGAAGTTTATAGGTATAAGAATAAAGTAAAGAACCATACTTTGCAAGTATAAGGATTCTTTAAAGTGATCGAAGATATAGATACTTATGCTAGGTATTCTATCGTAGTAATTTTGAGAACTTGATTCTCTCACAGGTTACTCATCCGTGGGTGCGCTCCTTGATGAGTAATGCTGCATGGCCTTTTTTCCATATGGGATGTACACTGGATACAGTTGCATAACAATTGAATATGGTTCCATCTAAATTATTGTCTTTGATACTATGTGTTGGATATGTATGCCCCAGAATCCTTCATTGTATAGAATGCTAGGGATATATATGTATAGCATAATCTTTCTCAATATGATAGTATGCTATTTGGTTTGTCTTTATCTTAACATGTGTATATGTTTTACTTGTTATTTTAATATCGCTTATACATGTTGATAAAGCCCTTAGGATCATTGCTAGACTACCAGCGTTGTGATGACAATCATACTTGTGGGAGCTGGATAGTCGATAAGCACATCCTTAAATGTCCATAGTCGTGGGAGTATCGAGACTGGGCATCGATACTCCAGAGTAGACTAGTGTATACATTTCTAGATCCTAACAAGGGGCGATGGTTGGTCCCGTAGCCATTGGTATGTTGCACCTAAGATTGTATATAGGTACTCACTGACGGTGAGTATACTGGACGGACTCGTCGAGAACTGGCTAGATGGTATTATACGTATCGTCAGATAGCAGTTCTCTGGTGACATGAGTGCAGATAGTCTGTCAACCAGAGGTCGTCATTTGTCTCGTGTGATTTCCCACTGTGCTTTGATTACTTCTCTACCGTAGCTTTACTGAGTCATTCAAAGAGGTCTTAGTTGGGTACAGTCCCGAGTCACATGGAGGCAGTGAGCGATTGTTGGGGATTCGTCTCTCCCGGTATAGGGAGTCGATATTGCGCTGTGTTCGGTTGGCCAACACCATAATTCACTAGCCAGGGCGGATTGAGAATTACTGGTAGTTAGATCAGTAGATTCTCGGATGGTCTTGACCTACATCGGCACGATTTGTCAGGTTATTGGGGGTCTGATGTTTTCCACTCCCTAGACCCGGCATGCGATACTCTCAGATAAACAGACCGGACTGTACGGAGATTGTCACGGACATGCTCAGTATAAGTTAGGACAAGTTTGCTCATCGACCTTCTTTTCGACAAATACATGGGTAGCCGTTACGTACAGCTAGTTCCACTGACGTGCTTATGGTTAAACCCACTGCCAGCGTACTGCAGAGTCTTTAGAGTCCCACACAGAGGGTTTTCCAGGTTCTGGTGAAACGTTGTAGAGGCCGTATAGTTTTACATGCAGGATTTCGATCATATACGTGTACTAGCTCTACGTATTTTTGTTGGCACGGATAATACTAGTGGGCTTAGGATTAAGCCGCATTCTAGTATTATAATATTAGATTATTTTCTTCTCTTGGTATTCGTGGTACGAATACGGGTATGTATATACGGTGAGGGGTATTCTTGTATTTTCATAAAAGTGCTTCTAGAAGAAGACACCTCATTTATGATATATCCATTTATTTAAATGGATAATAAGGTGGAGGAATGGGGTGTTATTTAAGCATGGTTGACTCATTCACTTCGGATGACTATTGAAGCATGGTTGTACTATTATTATTATTATTGAAAAGATATGCTTCATACTTATCAACACATAGCCATTCTTCATCTCATTCTTTACTTGATATTCTCTCTCCTCCTTTGCTCTCTTCTTCTTCCTCAAACCCTAACACTCTCATGTGTTGAGAAACCTAGGGTGATTGAGATAAATTAGTCCAATAAACTCTCTACATCATCTAAGCTACCTAGATTAGAAAACTAGGTAATTTTGTTACCTCACTCTTGAGGTTAGAGCTTGAACCATAGACTCTCGGGTGGATCTTCTTTGACACGAGGAAGCCTACGACCAAGCTCGATCCATAAAAATGAGGATCATAAGAAGAGGATAAGAAGACCCGAAGGACTTGAACACAAATGTATAAAGCACTTCATAGTAGATTAGAACCTTTGTTAGTTTAGCTAGCTAGGGCTTATGGTAGATCTTAAAAGTTTAGTCGATATTGCTTGCTAGAAAATTATTTTTTGTAAATTTCACCTCTCTTCAAACCCTGTGGAGTGTGAGACATTGACTTACATGGTATCAGAGCCACTCCATAAGCCTTAGATAGCTTTTAGCGAAGTTTAAAATCCACCGTTTTTGTCGCGCAGGAACTGCCGACAAAAACAGTCCCTAAAAATGATGTTTTGAGATGTTTGCAAACCCTGCGAGTTCACAGTTTGAATAGAGAAGCTATGGGGTGAAGCATAGGCACTCCGGGGATACCTCGTGTAGACCCAAGGCTGGGTCCACCCCCAAGACTACCACAAGGCGGCCTTGGGGGGTGGTGACCCGAGAGCACCCCAATAGGGTGCTCTTGGGTTTGCCTCCCTATAGGGGCCACCTCGTGGTGGTCCCCGGGTGTGGGTATCCCCTCAAGGCCTCTGGATTGACAGTTAATTTTTTCACTTCGCCTCCATGAAGATTCGGATAGGTTTCGAGTTCGTTTCTACTCTCGGATTGGCTTAAAACGAATTTTTTGGGGATTTTAGTAAACTGAATTTTCAAGTCTTGGAAAATTGTTTTCGTTCGCTAATTGTGCATGGATTTATAACGTCGTGGATTTCTTTACTTGCTTTAGTGATGTGTATATGTGTTCTTAAATGTTTTCTAATCGCTATACGTCAATTAGAAGGGGTTGCACATATTTTATGATGTTCGGATGCGAACGGTTTTATGGATCGTTGTGTGAATGGTCCGGTGTGAATCTAGATGCGAGATGTGAGTGGATTCTTTGTAATTCATGTAATAATTTATGTATATTCTTTTATTGGGGCATATCCGAGTTAAGGATGTAGTCATCGATTGTATATTATTTTTCATTTCCGCATCTAGGTTTGATCCACGGAGGAGTGCACAAGCTACCGGGTTCTAGAATTTAGTGGCTGGCCATCTCGAAGAGTCGAGACCCGAGTCACCCAATTATAGGATTGGAGGGTAGCTTGCCGCACAAGTAGGGGTCTAGGATTATTCACACTCGGCTATTCACATGACCGTAGATGACTGTGTTTCATAGGCGGCTCATTGAAATGCAAATGTTCCTAGTTGATCCATTTTTCCATTCCCTGTGATCCTTATATCTTCCTGTGTTGCTTATCATGCCTGTGATGGATATATATATATATATATATATATATATATATATGTATATTTATAAATAAATGGTGTATATGTTTTGCATTTGCGCCAGTCCAGACCCCACTCTACCGTTAGTTAAGTAAGCTAACGGTGCATGACGGGGCCTATGGCGAATGCGGGTGGCATATAGAAACATTCTATTTTCGTTCTTTTTGTTGTGTGATAAGGTTAATTGATGGCACCGCATTGATCTCACTTAATGCAAAGTAATAAATCTAAAATCTGACGTTGTTAGAATAATTGCAAAACCACTCGGTTTTCTTCAAAAACAACTTTTTAAAACAGAGCTTAAACTACTCCTTTTCAAAAGCTATTCGGTTCCTTCGACTATATCAAGTTCATTACGTTAATGGTTTTCGCCAAAACCAGCCGTAGCCCTCCGTCAGTTCAGATAGGTACTAGTATTCATGCTATGTGTTTTGACTTTCACCAAGGCATAATATTTGGTAGCTAGTGGGTGCTTATCTATAGTATAGATAGATGCATCAATCTAGGACAGACATACAGCTGTTTTGGCCTTCGTCAAGAGCTTATATGAATGAGTCTAGATTAATCTGTACAATGACGGGTTGAACTTGACTTGCGACTTATAATGTTTTGACCTTCGTGGTTATAAGCACCCGAGGCAAAAAACCACATCGGGAGTTTCAAACATACAGGAAACTTGCTAGTGTTGCATACCTTCTAGAGTATGGTAGTTTTGGTAGGCTTCCTTTAAAATTATAACACAATGATAGTTGCGTTCTGATCCTACTTTGAGTATCCGCTACTCTTCGGAAGAATTTTTCACTTTACAATTATCTAATCAAGTAAATGTCTAGAAAGGTGTTAACGGGGCTACGCTTATGAGAAAACGAGGTTATTTAATTAGTTCCATGTGAATGCATGGGGCACCTCCCTCCGAAGTACCAAAACTGGCATGGTCGAAAGATAAGCAAACTTATAGGGTGCCATTAATCCTGACTAATTCTTCTTTTAGGGTTTGAAGGAGAATTCGAGGAAACAATGGGAGCCATCCTATTTAGATAAACTAATAACCAATCTAAACTTGCAAGAGCATATACTGAATGTTTCTCCTAATTACAGCGACCATGACGGGAGTTAAGCTTATACTAGATAAAAACAAACTGATTAGGACAAACTATAAAGACTGGCTGAGAAACGTCCATATGGCCCTTACTTATGATAAGGTTGCATATGTCCTCAAGGCTAAAGCCCCCCATTCCTGGTCCAAAATCCTCGGTCGCAGACATTGAGGTCTGTAAGGCTCAGGATCTAGATTGTGCGAGAGCCAAGTGCCTCGTGCTGGCCTCCATGTATAACGAACATTAGAGGCAGCACGGGAAGATGGACCTTACTTCCTTCTTCCTCCATACCAAAGATTTATATGGAGAGTAATCTCGTATCGCAAGATATGAGGCCTCGAAGAAATTGTTTCAAGCGAGGTTGCCTGTCGGATCATATGTTGGGGACCACGTCCTAAAGATGATTACTCTCATTGAAGAGCTTGCGGACTTAAGAACTACGTTGGAGAATGAGTTGTATACTGACTTAATTCTCCAGTCCTTTCCCTCCACCTATGCCCAATTCGTATTGAAATTGAATATGCATAAGCCGGAAGTTACACTTCCTGAGCTCCTTAACGTGTTGAAGGTGGCAGAAGGCACCTTCAAGAAATCTAAGGAAACACCCGCTCTGTTTATCGGGGAATATTTTTCCGTTAAATCCAAGGCTAAGGCCAAGGAGAAGATGAAGAAGGATCCCACCAAACTGAGAGGAGGTGTGTAGAAGGTGCATGGTAAGGAAAAGGAAAAAATCAGGAGGGTAGCCACAAAAGAAGAATGCTTCTACTGTCGCAAGAAGGGACATTGGAAGAAGGATTGTCGGGCTATAAAAGCCAAGAATTAGGACACGATGCAAGTTGTGGCTTTGTCTTCAGGTGTGTTCGTGATTGAAAACTGTTTTTCTATTAACTCTACTTTTTGAGTATTAGATACCGTATTAGAATCTCACATATGTAATTCTTTGCAGGGGCTGAGAAGTCATAGAATTTTGAGGAAAGGTGATATGACCCTCAGGGTTGGCAATGGAACCAGTGTGGATGCTATTGCAGTAGGAGAATATCATCTAGGATTGGCGAGTGGGCATGTTTTGTTATTGTATAACTGCTTTTGTATACCGAGTATGATGTGTAATATTATATCTGTATCTTTGTTATCTAATGAAGGATATAATTTCGCAGTTGAGTGCAATTTCATAAACATTCACCTAAATCATGAAATGATTGGGTCGGTTACACTTAATAACGTGATATACGTTCTCAACCAATATCAAGTTTTCAACGTCCAAAACACGCTAAAAAGAAAGACTCCAGAATTAAATCAAGCTTTCTTATGACATTGTGGACTTGATCATATCAATGAAACACAATTGACTATGTTACATAAAGATGAATATTTAGATCCATTTGAATATCAATCATATGCAACTTGTCAGTCATGTATTAGAGGAAAAATGACAAAAACTTCGTTCACTACACACGGAAAAAGAGCTACTGAGCTCCTGGGACTTATACACAGTGACGTGTGTGGGCCAATGCCTTCGCATGCAAGAAGTAGCTATTCCTACTTCATTACTTTTACCGATGATTTCTCAAGGTATGGATATGTATTCTTTATGAAACATAAATCCGAGGCCTTTGAGACATTCCAGGAGTATAAGAATGAAACGGAAAAGCAAACCGGAAAAAGTATCAAGATGCTCCGATCTGATCAGGGTAGTGAATACTTTAGTGCCGGGTTTCTAGAATATCTAAAAGAGAATGGAATTCTCTTTCAGTTTACACCTCCATACAAACCACAATACAACGGTGTATCAGAAAGACGGAATCACACCCTACTTGATATGGTGCGTTCCATGATGAGTAATGCCGAGTTGCTGCCATCCTTCTACTGCATACCTATTGAATAAGGTTCCAACTAAGTCCATGCCTACTACTCCATATAAAATGTGGAGTGTGAAGAAACCCTGTCTTAAGTATCTTAAGATATGGGGTTGTCCTGCTTTTGTCAAAAAGGTTCATTCGGACATGCTCGATGCGCATATCAGTATTGTGTATATTTGTGGTATACCCTAAGAACTCTAGGGGTATTATTTCTATTACGGTGAGGAACAAAAGGTCTTTGTTTCTCATCATGCCCATTTTATGGAAACTCAATTTATTGAAAAAGAGATTAGTGGGAGTGTAATGGAACTGGAAGAAATTCCAGAACCACAAACTATTACTGAAGACTTAGTAGAACCTGATGTTTCAATGGAACCGGGCGTACCTACACCACTCCGCAGATCTAGTAGGCAGTCTCATCCGCCCGAGATATACTACGGTTTTCTCATAGACGGGGATCGATAGGATTGCATGATCGATGATGATGAACCGACTATTTTTCAGCAAGCCATCACGAGTAGAGACTCGGTGAAGTGGTTGGATGCTATACGATCCGAGATGGAATCCATGTACACCAATAAAGTATGGACTTTGGATGTTGCTCCTCCTGGGGTAAAACCCGTTGGATGCAAATGGATCTTCAAAAAGAAGATTGATGTAGATGGACAGGTAGAAAGCTACAAAGATAGACTTGTTTCTAAAGGTTTTCCTCAAAGACCTGGATTGGACTATGACGAAACTTTTTCACCAATGGCTATGCTTAAATCCATTCGGATCCTATTTGCCATTACTGCTTTCCATGACTATGACATCTGCCAGATGGATGTTAAAACTGCTTTTCTAAATGGAAGTTTAGAAGATTGTGTTTACATGGATCAAGCAGAGGGTTTTCATAGACAGTGGGAGCAGCGGAAAGGTGTGCAAGTTTCTTAAATTCATTTATGGATTAAACCAGGCATCGCGGTGTTGGAACATCTGCTATGATGAGACGGTCAAGGAATTTGACTTTATCCAAAATATAGATAAACTTTGTATTTATAAGAAGATTGTAGTGAGAACTATGGTATTCCTCGTTTTATACATAGATGACATTCTCCTGATAGGAAATGATATTCCTATGCTACAATCAGCCAAGCTGTTCTTATTACAGAAGTTCTCTATGAAATACCTGGGTGATACCTCATACATTCTGGGGATTAAAATCTATTGTGACAGATATAAAAGAATGTTGGGACTTTCATAGTCAAGATACATAGACACAATACTGAAGAGCTTTAGTATGGAAGATTCCAAGCGTGGTAATTTACCCGCTAGTCACGAAATCACCTTCTCCAAATAGATGTCTCCTAAGACTGATGAAGAGAGGGCATGCATGAGCATTGTACCCTATGCTTCGGCGGTGGGGTCGATAATGTACGTGATTTTGTGTACCAGACCATATGTAGCTTATGCACTCAGCGTCGTAAGCAGGTATCAGTCCAACCCGGAGGAGAAGTATTGCATAAAAGTAAAGAACATTCTTAAGTACATGAGAAAGACTAAGTAGATGTTCTTAGTGTAAGGTAATGGGGACCTCCAGATCGAGGCTTTTACCGACTCTGGCTTCTAAAGTGACAAGGATGAATCTAAATTCGTCTCGGGTTATGTGTTTACCCTCAACGGAGGGGAGGTCTGTTGGAAAAGCTCCAAACAGGACACCGTAGAAGACTCGACTATGGACACTAAGTACATCGCTGCTAACGATGCCGCAAAAGTGGCAGTCTAGATGAGGAAGTTCATTTCTGAACTTCACGTGGTTCAATCCATTGCTGATCCAATACCTTTGTATTAAGATAACAATGGAGACATGGCTTTGGCAAAGGAACTACGGTCCCATCAGAAATCCAGACATATCTTGAGGCAGTATCACCCGATCAGGGAGATCGTAAATCGCTAGGAGATCGAGGTGCAGAGAGTACATACAAAGGACAACACGGATGATCTATTCACCAAGGCCATCCCTCAAGTCTAGTTTGAGAGACTGTTTGAGATGTTAGGTATGCGGTACGCCAGCAACTGACTCTAGTGCAGACGTTGGGTACTTAATACGCCAATAACAAGCCTTAGTGTAAGTGGCAGATTGTTGGATATGTATATGATGCTAGGGATATGTATATACAGGACAATCTTGCTCAATATGATAGTATGCTATTTTGTTCGTCTTTATTTTAATATGTGTATATGTTTTACTTGTTATTTCATATCGCTTATACATGTTGATAAATCCCTTAGGATCATTGCTTGACTACCAGCGTTGTGATGGCAATCATACTTGTGGGAGATGGTTAGTCGATAAGCACATCCTTAAATGTCCCTAGTCATAGGAGAATCGAGACTGGGCATCGATACTCCAGAGTAGACTAGTGTATACATTTCTATACCCTGACGAGGGGCGATGGTTGGTCCCGCAGCCATTGGTATGTTGCACCTAAGATTGTATACATGTGCTCACTGGGATGAGTACACTGGATGGACTAGCCGAGAACTGGCTAGATGGTATTATACCTATCATCAGATAGAAGTTCTTTGGTGACATAAGTGCAGATAGTCTGTCGACTTGAGGTCGTCATTTGTCTCGTGTGAGTTTCCACTGTTCTTTGATTACTACCCTACCACGGCTCTACTGAGTCGTGCAAATAGGTCTTAGTTGGGTACACTCCCGAGCCACATGGAGGCAGTGAGCGATTGTTGGGGATTTGTCTCTCCCGGTAAAAGGAGTCGATGTTGCGTTGTGTTCGGTTGGCCAACACCATAAGTCCCTGGCCAGGGCGGATTGAGAATTACTGGTTGTTAAATCAGTAGATTCTCGGATGGTCTTGAGCCACATCGGCATGACTTGTCAGGTTATTAGGGGTCTGTCGTTTTCCACTCCCTAGACCCGGCATGCGATACTCTCAGATGAATAAACTGGACTTAACAGAGATTGTCACGGACAGGCTCAGTTGGAGTTCGGAAGAGTTTGCTCGTCGGGCTTCTTTCGACAAGTACCTGGGTAGCCGTTACGTACAGCTAGTGCTACCGACGTGCTTGTGGTTAAACCCACTGCCAGCGTACTGTCGAGTCTTTAGAGTCCCACACAGAGGGTTTCCCTGGTTCAGGGGAAATGATGTAGAAGCCATATGGTTTTACGTGCAGGGTTTCATGTTGGATATAGCGCCCTCAAA
This sequence comes from Agapanthus africanus, assembly GCA_030015575.1. Lineage (NCBI taxonomy): Eukaryota > Viridiplantae > Streptophyta > Magnoliopsida > Asparagales > Amaryllidaceae > Agapanthus > Agapanthus africanus. The sequence continues at coordinate 221,317,660 of JASDDO010000022.1, forward strand.
GTCAATTATTGGATCGCTGGTACGTGATTGCAATGATTGAGGGAGGACCTATACCGATATGAAAGTCTTGCTCGAGATGATAGTATGCTATCTAGTTTGTCTTTATCATCGTTTACATGCTTTAGTTCTCTATTGCATGTTGATAAAGCCTATAGGATTCTTGCTTGACTGCCAGCAGTATGATGGCGATAATATACGTGGGAGCTGGGGTCTATAAGCACATCCTTAAAGTGTCCCTAGTCGTGGGAGTTTCGAGACAGGGCATCGATACTCCAGAGTAGACTAGTGTATACAGTCGAGACCCCGACGAGGGGCGGTGTCTGGTCTTACAAGCCATTGGTGTCAGTTAGTTCACCTAAGATGTATACAGGTGCTCATTAAGTACACTGGACAGGACTCGCCGGGAACATACTAGTTGGTATTATATATATCGTCAGATAGCAGTTCCCTGGTGACATGTGTACAGGTTAGTTTGTCGACCTGAGATCGTCATTTGTCTCGTGTGAGTTCCCACTGTGCTTTGATTTCTACCCTACCACGCTCAAAGGAGACGTGCAAACAGGTATTTTTTGGGTACAGTCCCGAGCCACATGGAGGCAGTGAGCGGATCGTCGGGGATTCATATCTCCCGGTATTGGGGGTTGATGTCGCACAGTGCACGGGTGGCCATCACTAGAAATCCTCGGCCGAGGTAGTGGAGAATTACTGATTTGGATCAGTAGTTTCTCAGGAGGTGATGGGCTTCATACCGGCACGAATTATCGCGTTATTAGGGGTCTGACTTTATCTACCCCCCTAGACTCGATATGCGATACTATTAGACGAACGGAACGGACTGTATGGATATTGTCACTCTCGGGCTCAGTAGGGTTTCTGGATGAGTTCGCTCGTCAGCTTCCCTTCCAATCAATACATAGGCAACCGTTACGTACAGCTTGTACCTCTGACGTGCTAGTAGTTATACCCAGTGCCAGTGTGTTGATGAGTCATTAGAGTCCCCCACAGACAGTTTCCCAAGTTCGGGCGAAACGTTGTAGAGGCTGTATGGTATTATGGAAGGGTTTGGAAAATGCACGTGCGTTTACGCACGTGTCATATTTCGGGCAGATAATACTGGTGGGCTTTGGTTTAAGCCGGATCCGAGTATTATACTGTGTAGATATAATATCTTTGTCTCAGTTGCATTTGTATTCAGTCGTAATACAAATGCGGATATGTTTATACTGTTACGAGGTTATCCTGAAATTCGTTTCGGGATCGCTTTTGGAAGTTGCCAGTTGCCAGTTTTCTATCACCCGTCTTTAACATTCGGTTAAAGTCAGATTTATCTTTTCTTGGATGAGTCGTGTTTCTAGAAGGTTCTAGATGGTGACTAGGATGGTGAGGTGGCTTAGTGCATTAATTGGTCATTAAATGAGTTGATGACTAGGTTTATTTGATTCATTGTATGCATTAATGAGATGCAAGGTGTTGTTATGACTCATTCATCAATTAGTGCTTGTGGTCACCTTCCCCATCTCCTACATTCACCCCCTCCTCACTTATATTTGGCCGGCCATTTCCTTGTGGGGAATTATGGTTGCTTGATAAAAGATTAAGGATATGGATTCATGGAAATTAGTATATTCAATTCTCATTTCACCCGATCCAAAAGGAAACTTCATTAACCGTTCGTCCATGGCTTTGGACGAAGTGGGACAAAGTGTTCTACTCATTCTCTACATCATCTTGGTCATCTCTTTTAGCAAACTTGATGATCGAGTTGCCTCGGTTCAGAGGCGGGAGCCCGTTTAAAGATCCGTCGACGTGGTGCCACCTGGACGAGGAGACTGGAGATTCTGGAGATCGGAGCAGCCGCAACAAAGCGTGGGATGATGGTTGAAGACCGAAGGACTCAGATCGTTCGGTATAACATTTCTACACACTTTGTAGTTTGTTAGTTTAGCTTTAATGGCAGATCCGGGTTATAGTACGCGATAGCGCCAGTCGTAAAAGTTTTTGTTCCTCATTTGGCGTCTGTTAGACGGCCAGGGCGCTACTGTGGACTTACAGTGGTATCAGAGCCTCACCATTAAGCTTTACTAACTTATGCTAACGTGTTTAAAACATCGATCGAACAAAATTTTCAAAACTGCAATTTCCATGTTCTAAGTTTTTGTCGATTTTTAACAGGGTCTAAAAATTATTTTGAGTACTACAGAAAATTGAGCAGGCTTTTACTAGAATACTGGTGAAATTTGGTGGCCTAAATCAACAGTACTGCCGCGGATCCGCGGCGCAACCCAGGGTTTGGCCGCGGATCCATCGCCAGAGTGTGAGATTAGGGCACCAAATTTCTACAGTAGGTTCTACAGAGGAAATTGTGGTTTCTGGAAATTTATTTTGGGCCCAGTTTTTATTACTGTACAACAGATATTCGTGGGGCCCACTTCGAGAAATTTTGTCGATCGAAATTTTAAACTTGTTAGTATACAGTACTTACTTTATATATCCGACCGGGAATGTCATTCGAGCGGTAAATTGCGTCTAATTTCTATAGTTCTTTTAGACGTATTTGCGAACGTGACATTCGCGTTGATGTTCTGTGTTGTGCTGTAATGTTGCGGATATGTCGTGGTGGATAACAATGTGCAATGGTAGTGCAGTTTGGATTTATTTGTACATTTGATATTGCGGGGAGAGCATCCAACATGTGGACTGCCGTCACTGCCTGTTTATATAATATTCTTTTGGGGCATGACCGGGATGAGGTCGATGTATCTATTGTACATATTTTTATTTCTGTACTAGGTTTACCCCGCGATGGAGTGCATGGATAGCCGGGTTCTGGAGGGCAACGGGTTCGTATCTCATGGCTTTGAGAGGCAGAGGGGCCTCACTCTAGAATTGGCAGACTATTCGCCGCACTCGTAGGGGGTACAGGTTGACTCAAGGAGGGGTGCTCAAGTTATCGGATTCCGTGAAGTGCCGGGTGGTCCATTCATTTTGCTGTAGGGGGCTGCCTCGCTTCAGGTTTTGGCGGGCAACTTGCCGCACCTGTAGGGGTCTAGGTTTCATTGCACAGGTTATCCACACGACCACGAGAACATCGGGTTTCAGTAGCGGCTTTGTGAAACCCGGGGATCCCAGATTATCTGTATTGTTCTATGATGCTTATTACTTTTCTGTAATGTTGCATATTATCACGCCTGGAGCGATTATTGTATATGGGTATATATACTATTAGATGTTGTATATGTTTTACACCCTCGCTAGTCCAGTCCCCGCTCTGTTGTTAGTTAAGTAACCTAACGGGTGATGACGGGACCTAGTGATGAATGCGGATGGCATATACGTACATTTTATTTTCATTCTTTTCTGGTGTGATTGATTGATGGGACTGCATTGATTCTTATCAATGCAAGGATAAAACAAACCTATATTTGATGTTGTTGGAACAGTTTTAAAAAGTGTTATTACAAAGACGTTTCATTTTGTTTTGCACAGTGATATTCAGTTAGAATATCCTCCACCTCATTCGACGAGGCAAGGGTCGAGATCCCATCACCGGGAGTGACCCCTTGGGCAGAAGTTTGCGTCAGGGTAATAACTTCACTATAGTCGATTACAAGTTGCTTTGCATCGAGGTATTCAGTTAGAATATCCTGCACCTCTTTCCACGAGGAAAGAGCCGAGATCCCTTCACCGGGAGTGACCTCTTTAGCAAAAGGTTTTCGCCACTATATTTTTATAAAAAGCTATCATGTTCCTTCAACGAGATCAAGTTCATTACGTTAAAGGTTTTTCGCCAAAAACCAGCCGTAGCCCTCCGTCATTTCTTTTGGGTATTCAGTAGTATTCAAGCTATGTATTTTGGCCAAAGTCAAGGCATAGTGTTTGGTAGCTGCTGGGTATTCATTTGTTGCATAGATAGATGAGTTGGTTTGGGACAGTCGTTCTGCCATTTTGGCCAAAGTCAAGGGCATGTGCGGGTGGGTTCAAATTGACCTGGATAGTGATGGGTAGAACTTGGCATGTGACTTATGACATTTTGACCAAAGCCAAGGTCATAAGAGCATGGGGCAAAAATCACATCGGGAGTTTCAAATATACAGGAAACTTGCCAGGTATGCGCATACCTTCTGGAGTGTGATAACTTGAGTGGCTTCCATCAAGTTATCATGCGATGATAGTTGATCCCGATTCTCACTGATGAGTTGGTTTACTTTTCGGGTGATCCCGACTAATTCTTCTTTCAGGTTTGGAGGAGAATTTGAGATAATAGTGGGAGGTTTCCTTATTAGATAAAGTGATAACCATTCTGATCTAGGTTAGAGTGCACGCAGAGTGTTTCTTTTCTCTCTCTCTTTGGCAGCGACCTTTGACTGACCCTTGACTATGACTCAGTGACCAAGTTGACCGAACCTTCTTAAAATACATACTTTTGGATTGTCCGAGTTGCATAAGTCATTGCCGCTCCTTGTTTTACCCTTTGAATTTCTCAGAACACCCAGTATTACTACGGATATCCACTTCCATTGGATAGATCCATCGTATGGTTATATACAAACTCGAAGGGACTTCTTCGAGGATGGATCCAGGTTCAGGAGAAATAGAATTGGTTTATTCAGTTGTCTTTTATTATCACCTTCTCTCAGGTTGTGAGGGCTCCTTAGTTTAGGAGTGTACACCTATTACGCTTATTGGATAATCTTATTCCAAACCATAGGCTAGTGCCGAAAGGTAGGGAATGAAGAAAACCAATTAGCCTAAGTGGGGTGTACAGAAGGTAATAACTAAAGAAAAAATAAAGGAATTAGAAAGAGGGCAAAGTAAATTGCGACTGTTATCATTCACGATCAAACCGCGTACTTCATCGCCACTCCTATTTCACCTTTGCTTTTTCCCCAGTTCGGGAAAAATAGAGTAAGGTATAATTCAGTAGTCTTTTATTATCACCTTCTCTCAAGTTGCGAGTACTCCTAGGATTAGGAGAGTACACCTATTATGCTTACTGGATAGTCTTCTTCCAAACCATAGGCTCGTGCCGAACGGTTAGGAAGGAAGAAAACTATTTAGCCTAACAATGGTGTACAGAAGGTAATGAATAAAGAAAAATAAAGGGATTTGGAGAGATGGAAAAGAGATATACGGTTAAAGTCATGAATAAGATGATGGAAGAGGCATTACTAGGAATACCGGGATACCCTTACGAAACATTTTCATGTTTCAGTGCATTGTTAAAAGAAAACTGATTTCCCGATTACATAGTTACTCCAGGGTATGTATTTACCAGGTTTCATTATCATATCTGTATAGTTTTACAGATGATGAGTGGGAGTAGGTTATTAGGAATAAGGTGATCATCCTCATTATATCGGAATTCATTGTAATTGGTGATATTTGAGGAAGTCGCCTGAGTTTTTGCCAGACGACATGTATTTGGTTTTTGAATATCCGTTGTAATTGGTGATATTTGAGGAAGTCGCCTGAGTTTTTGCCAGACGGCATGTATTTGGTTTCATTCTCATATCTGTACATTTATTTTTATAAAGTGAGATATAACTTTTTGAGATTATGTCCATGACATTTACCTATATCAGATACGATTGGGTAAGGAGCATTGAACAACGGAGTAGTTCTTAACCATAAGTACAGTTTCAACCTACGATGCACAGGTTTTGAGTTATTCAACTCAGCGGACTTATACAGAGTATTGTATGTTGTCCAGTGTCCATCAGGACAAAGGGATAGGTCCTCGTACTATGTTCTGTTTACTTATGACTTCTCTAGTTTTTAGACAAGTGTTTTGTAGAAATACAAGGTCTAAGTTTTGAGAAGTTATGGGTATAAGAATAAATTAGAGAACCAAATGTCACAAGTATCGGGATTCTTCAAAGAGATCGAAGATGTAGATTCTTGTGATAGATATTCAGATGATAGTAATGTTTTTGAGAAACTTGTTTCTCTTTCAGGTTACTCAGAGTTGGATGTATTCCTAAGTTGAGTAATGCTGATTAGTCTCTCACCATTAAGTTGATATGCACTGGAGACAGCTGCATGATTTGAATCTGGTTCCAATTAAATAAGTGCCAATGTTTCTATATTGGATATAGAATGGATCATATCTTAATGATGTTAAGGTACGGGGAGTTGTCCAGCTTATGCTTAAAACCAGACACTGGATAACTCAAGGCACGTTTCTGTAATGGCAGTTTGTGGGTTGACCCTGGCTTTGACGAGGGTTGATTTTCTACCATCTGGAAGATCAATAGTGATATTGTTCTTGACTCGCCACATTTTTAGTAAAATGGATTTTTTTAGAAAACAGTAGTGGGAGTATGGTAGAACTGGAAGTGATTCCAGAACCGCAAACGATTACGGAAAATTTAATAGGACTTATATATTCAATCAGGTTTGACATTCCATTAGCCACTCCGCAGATATGGTGGGTAACCTCAGACACCCGAGAGGTACTAAGGTAGCCTCAAGGACGGTGATAGGGAGGTTCTTGTTTAACCAGACTTAACACTACTATTGTTCCAGGCTGTGAGACCTGGCAAGAGGTTAAGTATAGCGTCGTTCTAAACTAGCTTTAGAAGTGTACGTATATATTATTCTGCCAGAGGGTTGTCGTAGTCAGTGGGAGCAGCAGAAGAATAGTGGGTAAGTAGCTTATGTCTATTTATAGACATGAGCAGATATAGCGGAGATAGATCATCTAATTTTTGATGTGAAAGTCATGGGTTTGACTTCATCAGAATAGGGGATGGATCTGTTAAGAAGGTAGTAGGGGTGTGATGTCCTGGTATTTGGATGACATACAGACAGTAGGAAGTAAAATTCCTATACTACGATCGGTTATATTGTGGTCGTCACACAGTTGTTTCTCCACAAAGGATTTGGATATAATATCAGACATTCTGGTTACTAGATCTATGGTTTTAGATCTAGAATTGGGTAGTTTCCCAATCTGGGTACTTTGATAGTATTCTAATGGTATTTTAGAATAAATGACTCCTGGCATGGTGGTGTACCTGCAGATGATGGAGTCACCCTCTCTAAAGGCGTCTTACAGACTAAAGGGGAGAGGGATGCGCATGATTGGCAGATCACTTGCTTAGGCAATTGAGTCAATCGTGAGATATCGAGTACCACACCAGATGTTGTTTTTGCACTAGATGCGAATTTAGCCTTTTTCGCTAGTTGGCTTTTGAGGAGAGGATGTCGAGAATTCTTTGCGTTCATTCATGATACCGGAGCCACCGTGGGTTTGTTGGACCGGGTTCCTTCGTGCGAGAGTTTTCCGACGTTGTTCCAGATAAGCCGACGAAGCTTAGGGAGCTTAAGGATCAGCTGCAGAGTTGTTTGTTGGGGGGCTTATGCGTCTGAGTGTTTCTCATTGGGGAGCTCCTATTCTGTTCGTCAGGAGAAGGATGGCAGTCGAGGTTGTGTATCGATTGATTGTCAATTTAACCGGCTTATGGTGCGGATAGGTATCCATTACCTCGTATTGACGATTTCTTCGATCAGCTCCAGAGTGCGAGACATTTTTCTAAGTTTGTTCGGGATCAGGTCATCATTGTTGCGGGTTCGGAGTGATGACATTCCGAAGACTGCCTTGTGCGTGCTACGGGCTTTGTGTGTTTTGGTGGTGTCATTAGACTCACCAATGCCCTAGCAGTATTCGTAGATATGATGAACCAGATTTCGTCAGACCGTTTCTCAACCAGTTATTGTTGTGTTATTACGACATTCTGGTCTACTCAATGTGTCTTGAAGAACAGGAGTAGCACTTGAGGATTTGTTTTCCAGATACTGGGAGAGCACCAGCTGTTTGCTAGATTCTTGGAGTGTTCCTTCAGGATTGTTTGTGTTGACTCCTAGGGCTTGTAGTTACGGGAGACGGTTTTCGTATGGTTCCGAGGAAGATCGAGGCCATACAGCTTTGGCCCAGACTTGTGTACGGACGGAGGTTCGCAAATTTTTGGGCTTAGCAGGTTTTTACCGCCGTTTCGTGTAGTATTACTAGTGTATCGCTGCACCGTTGACTGGACTGACCAGAAAGGAGGATTCTTTTCTTTGGACTGAGGCATGCGTGTGGAGTTTTTCAGCAGTTGAAGACCCGGTTAACAACTGCATCGGTTCTGTCTTTATTTCTGGTTCGGGCAACTTTGTTGTTTAACTGTGATGTTTCACGAGTGGGGCTCGATTGTGTACTGATGTAGCACTATCGAGTTATCGCTTTTGCTTCCTTACAGTTGCAGGAAGAACTAGCAGGATATCTCACTCATGATCTGGAGATGGCCGTGCTGGACTTGCGTTGGAGATTTGGAGACACTACTTGTTTGGAGAGTCGTGTCAGATTTTCACGGACCACCAGAGCTTAATGTATATCTTCCTGCAGCGGGTTTTGATTGTTGTGATGGTCTTCTGCATATTTACAGTTCTTGAGTGATCGTTGAGTACATCTTAAGTTCGCCTCTACTGAGGGGACAGCTTGTCCATGTCCGCGCCTGTCCACTTTTCCTTAATCGTTTTTGTGAGGCACTGCCCGCCGATGCTCGTTCGTCAATGATTCTTGAGCATACTTGGCTGGGTAATGATTCGGAGTCCTTAATTTGTGACAAGGGTCGGCTAAGTTTAGGGACGCGTTTGTGTACCTGATACTATTGGGTAGAGACGTGAAATCCTAGAGCAGGCACATCTGTCAACTCTCTGTACTCATTCAAGTTCCACCAGCATTTGACGTGACTTGTGAGATAGTTACAGGTGGGCAGGGATGTAGAGTGAAGTTTCAGGTTTTGTTTCAAAGTGTCTGTCTTGTTGTGTGCTAAGGTTGAGCATCTGAAACCGGATGGAGAGTTGCAACCTTTAACCGCTCCGGAGTGGGAATGGGAGCAGGTCTCCATGAATATTCGTTGTGGCATCTACCTAGGTTTAGTCAGGGTGTGACTCCATTCGGATGCTAGTTGTCCGGTTATACTCGGGTTGCTCAGTTTTTCTTTGTTAAGTTTGTGCGTTGCGCGGTGTTCCTTCATGGGTCGTATCCAATGAAGGCACCCTGTTCGCTTGCCGTCTTGGGCAGGAGCTTCAGGAAGCCTTGGGTACTGGTTGAGCTTTAGCTCCGTTTTTCCATCCACAGGATGATGGTTTTGTGAGAGTGGGCTATACCGACTCTGGTGGATATGCTTGTGCGTGCGTACTAATTGTGTCGGCAGTTGGGATCGTCACTTGCCATCCTTTGTGCTCAGTTATCAGGAGACACTCCAATTGGCAACCTTTAGGTTTAGTTGTTAGGTCGTGTCGATCTCCAGTCTGTTTTTCTGACTCTGCTTAAGTAGGATTTTTGGACCCCAGCTAGTTTAGAGACTTCGGAGATGATCCAGTTTGTTCAGGTCAGGATGAGAGTAGCCCATTGTAGACAGAGGTCTTATGCCGACCGTATTGGTCGCAGACTTGAGTTCGCAGTGGGAGATCATGTATTCCTACAGGATTTTCCGATGAATGACGTGTTGAGTTTTGGGAAGTATCCCAGGATTGTAGGTCCTTTTGAGATTCTTGAAGCGAGTTGGTTCTGTTGCCTATAATTTGGCACTTCCGCCCAGATTATTGAGTATTCACCACGTATTCCTTGTGTCGATATTTTGCAATTACCTTCATGACCTTTCTTACATAATTCAGCACCAGACCATTTAGCTTGGACTCGATCTTTTCGTTCACCAGCAGCCAATTGTGTTAGTGGTTCGGCAGGTGGAGAAACCTCGGTCATGGGTCTTTCCATCTGTGGAGGGTTTTCTTGGACGTAGCCGTATAGTGAGGTGATCACTTGGAAAGCTGCGAGCAAGAATTGGGAGTTTTGTACTCTTCTTTTGAAGGTACACTTAGTGAGAATTTGAAATTCGGGGACCGAATTTCTATAAGGGGGGAGATTGTAACGTTTTAGAAATCGTTATGCGATTTTTTCCGTTTTAGGGAAAAATAGTCGGTATTTTCCGTTTTAACCCGATTTCGATCAAACTTCCGTAGAAACTTGTCGGCACCTATTTTAGCTAAAATAAATATAGTGCGTGAACTTTTGGGGTATATGGAAGGTTTTGGTTCAGATAGAATTTTTCCCAAATAAAATATTATTTTAAGCGGTAAATTATGCACGTAAATCGGGAAATTTCTTCTAAATGAGAATCACTGGAAATCATCACTACAATTATTTTGGAAGCTTCTCTTCAAAATATACATATTTTTTAGTGCAAAGGATTTAAATTTTTAAAAGAAAATGAAAGGTGGCAAAATTGCATTAAATGAAGCATTTATTGTATTTTTGCTAGAAACTTCTCCATTTTTCTTACACAAACACCTCCCCTCACCTTGGCCGACCTCTGTTCCCCCATTTTTGTTCCAAATTTTTCCAACCTCATTTCTTCATTTTCCAAGATCAAAAACTCATCAAAAATCCCAAAATAAATCCAAAAATTCCTAAATAAAAATTAAACCATCAATTCCTTTTACTAAACTTGCTTCTTCATGAAAAATTAGATTTTTTGGAGGCTAAGTTGATGTAATCTTGTGCTTGAAATTGTTCTTGAAGAGGTATAAACTCTTACCTTAATCCTTAATTAATTGTTTAATTCTTAATCTAGATAATTAAGTTAGCTAATTACATGTTTAATATAGCTTTTAAATCATGATAAATTCATTATTCATAATTTTTATGAAATTCAAATTAGGGTAAAACTTGATTAAGTGTTTAATGTTAACTTAAGTGTTAATTTGTGATTAGAAAAAGCTTAACCTAGTAGAAAATGATAATTATTGTTAATTACTACTTTGTTTAATTAAGGATTTTGCTTACTAGGTTTTTGCTAAAACTTAATTAGCAAGTGTGAAAAATAAGGAAATGATTTGGATAGCTTAGTTAATCTATTATAAGATGTTTGAAATCGCTAGAAATGTGTTAGCATGATTCTAGTGAGAAATATTGCGATAAGTTGTTTACTAGGTTTCGGGGTTTTTCCGACGTGGGTTCGATTGGTCGTTGAGAGATTATATCTATTATATTCCTCGCATTTAATTGTGTGGTGTTGAGCGATCGGGACGATCGGAGTCTAGACTTGATGTTTCGTAGGTTAGCGACCCTAGTTAGGGTTTTTGACCGATGTCGTGCGCGTTAAATGCGCTATGTGTGCAGTGTAATTTTCTGGGCGTTTTCATTGCGTTTCGTTGTCTTTTCGTCGATGTAGGATACTTAGCTTATGTGATGTGTTTGTGAAATTTTAGGTTCGTAAGCGGAGACTTCGGACACTACGACAAGGGAAAACGGGTGGTAGGCTTCACTTAGCCATGAGCGTTGGTGAGTAGATTTAACATCTATAGGGGAATCGCCCGCATGGCGTTATGGGTCTGAGCTAGAAATAACTTGACTTGTCTCATATTCTATTTCATATTTAGAATTGCGCATTCACCCTACTGCTTAGTTATTGTTGTGCTTGGACTAGTATCCTTAGGATACTGCACTATTATTAACAGCTCATGTTGCACGAGCACTGATTGTATACCACACACCGTCAATAATTTCCATGACACGCACAAACCACTTATAGATATAATATAGTTTGGTTAGGAATATTGTGGCATTGATTCATATTTCTTATTGCGTATGACATATAGCATATCTGTATACCAATATGCTTACACATATGCCTTCACATACTTACATGCTAGTTACCTGTATACCTATAGAGTATTGTACCATTAGTGATAGGTACATACACACATAATGATATAGTTACTTGTATACTTTGTATACATACTTCACTTATACCTGGAGGGTATATCACATCATTACTAATAGGTAGATACCTATATCTTTCTATACCTTTATGTTTACACATGTATTAGTTATAGCTACATGTTTACCTTATTTGATGTTATTTAGAATTGGAGAAAATAGGAACCGCATGATATTTTATATTAACTTGTTGCAGTTAATTAGCGGCTTTTCCTTTATATGCTTACATTTCAGTTTTATGTTGCATATATTATATTCATGGATTTTCGCATTGAGATATGGATTTTTCATGATGTTTTCTGGATTTGGGGACCGTGGTAGTTCATGAAATTATGCATTATTTGAAAAATCCGGTTTCCCTTGATATGATATTTCAGCATCCACCATGAGATTTATCGGTTCTGATATATATACTCCATGCGAGGAGCGTCGTGGGCCGTATGAGGGTACATGGTGGGGCCCGGAGGTACCCCAGGGCAAGAAGATTGATGGAGCTTGCCGATTGAGCCTAGCAGGGGAACCATACACTCGGGTGACAGTACCAATGACTCGGCGGTTATCATGGGGATACCGACGGGAGTCATGTGCGTATGGATACGTCGAGAGGTGAGGGTCAGAGCTAGGCACTCGAGCTTTCGGTATAGCGTATGATACGTACCTATCAGGGTGCCAGTCTTGGATACAACACTTGATAGATCAGCATTTCTGTGTCGATACTTGACACATTGTTTTCATGATATTTACTCCTAAGTGTATATAACAGTGGAATGGGTCGCTGTTATATATATATATATATATATATATATATATATATATATTAGTGGAATGGGACGCTAATATATATGTATACATATAAATTCATATACATCATCATATTTATTCATGTAGATTTACTTAAGATATTAGAGATTTACTTGATATTAGATTTGGGATATAGGAGATTTATTTGAGATTTGATACGGGGTTTATATATATGAGATTGCTGATTTTGTACATTCAGGATATATGAGATTTATTCGATATTGTACATTCAGGATTTGTGAGACTTATATGATATGAGAGCCAATTTGGGGCTGATTTAAGGAAATTGGGATTTGGATTGTCTTGATGGATTTTGATCCTACCACGATGTCAAGATTCCGTGGAAATGACATGTTTCATTCTATACTCCACATTTATTGTTTATGCACTGTTAGATATGTATGCCCTAGTGTATTGTATAGGATGCTAGGCATGTATATGTGCAAAAACAATCTTTGCTCGAAATAATAGTATGCTATCTGGTTTATCTTCATCTTAACTTGTGTTATATTTCATATCTTTATATGCATGTTGATGAAGCCCTTAGAATTATGCTTGACTACCAGGATTATGATGAGATCATACTAGTGGGGCCTGGATAGTCTATAAGCATATTCTTTAATAGTTCCTAGTCGAGGGTATATCGAGACAGGGCATCGGTATTACCAAGTTAGACTAGTGTGTACGTTTCCTGACCCTGGGGGTGACTCCATAACCATTGGTGTTTGACATCAAAGATTGTACACAGGTGCTCATTGGAGAATGGGTACACCGAACAGGACTCGCCGAGAACTCCTAGATGCTATATATACCAATTGTCAGATAGCAGTTCTCTGGCGACACTTGTATAGGTTAATCTGTAGACCCGAGATCGTCATAATGTCTTGTGTGATTCCCACTGTGTTTTGATTTCCTCCCTACTGCGGCTCTGCCGAGTCGTGCAAATAGGTGGATTTTGGGTACAGTCCCGAATCGCATGGAGACAGTAAGCGATAGAAGAGGTTTCGTTTCTCCCGGTATAGGGAGTTGGTGTCGCGCTATGCTTGATCGGCCATAACATAAAATCCCTGGCCAGGGTTCTCGAAATTTACTGATAAGTGTTATCAGTAGTTTCTCGAACCGTTATGGGCCGTAAATCAGCATGACTTATAAAGTAACTGGGTTTGACATTTACCACACCTAGACTTCATATGCGACGTATTATACGAAGAGACCGGACTGTACGGTAAGTGTTGCTTGTAGGCTCGTTGAGGTTGTGATGAGTTCGCTCGTCGACCACTTTTTCCTCATGTACCTGGGTAGCCGTTACGCACAGCTAGTTCTGCTGACGCGCTTGTGGTTAAACCCACTGCCAGCGTACTGTCGAGTATTTAGAGTCCCACACAGAGGGTTCTCTCGTTCAGGCGAAAGATGTAGAGGCCGTAAGTTGTTACGGCAGCCGTAAGTTGTTACGGCAGCCGTAAGGTGTTACGACAGGGTTTCGATTATGTTCATGTAATTGTTACAGGAATAATAATCGGAACAATAATACTGGTAGGCTTTGGTTTAAGCCGGATACCGGTATTATATTATTGGATTAATGGTATTCGTATTTTTCGTAATTCGGATACGGGTATACGGTATACGGAGGAGGGGTATTCTTGTAATTGTTACAAGAATACCTTCTAGAAGGTGCCACCTCATAATGACATTATTTATTTTATGAAAATAAATAAATGAGTTGGAAATAAGAAAGTCCAAGCATGGTTGAAAGAATGGGTTATTTAATTTTATATTGTTTTGGAATTACTGTTGAAGCATGGTGCTAATTTTATATTATACGCTTCAATTATTTCATTTGCAATATGTCATTTTTCTCATGCAAGAACTCTCTCATTATCACAAACACTTTCTCTCTCCTTCTTCTTTTCTCCTCTTTCATCCTAAGCTTTACCCTTCACATGTGTTGTGAAACAAAAGTTTAGGATTAAAGATAATCCAATACCCTAATCTCTACATGATCCTAGTGACCTCTTCTAGTAAACTTGGTCTCTAGGTTAATCTCTTATGAAGAGTTTCTAGCTTGCACGACAACTCTCGCGTGGATCATCTAGGTCTTGGGGTGGCCGGAGATCGAGAACATCGGCAAAATCTAAAAGAGCTAAGGAGTGGCAAGGAGCAAACGAGTTGCACCAAAGAGAAGACCCGAAGGACCGTATCATTGAGGTATAATCCCTAACATAGTAGATAAGATCTCTAGTTAGGTTTTTCTAGTTATGGTTTAGACAAGATCTTATGAAAAGTACGTGTTGTATGCAAAGAAAATTTTCGTTTATCGCTTCCGCCGCCTCACAAGAGTTGTGGGAGCATGCAACATGCACTTACATGGTATCAGAGCCTAACTAAACCATAATTAGATTATTAGCTAAAAGTTAGAACTTCGATCAACGAATTTTTCCCGGAAAAACACATTTTCTATCCCCGTTTTCTGTCGATTTTTAAAGTGTTCAAAAAATCAATTCAGTGGCCTTAAAAATACATGCAGGGTTTTCTAAGCACGCTGTAGAAAAACGACACTCTAACTCGCTAGGAACGCCGCAGATCCACGGCCAAACTCAGTGTTTGGCCGCCGATCTGCGGCCGAGTCATGGCCGAGTTGACTCGTTTTTCAGCAGTTTGTTTAGATTAAGAAAATTGTGTTTTTGGGATATCTGAAATTTACACAAAGTTGTTTGTGCTCTGGATTGTGACAAGTTTTGGCATGGTTTAAAATTTTCGATCGAAATTCTAAAGTGCTTGGCTAATTGGGTCTTCTTGGTTAATGATATGTGTGTTTGAAACGTCGACTAATTGCTATAAGTCGATTAGTCGGGGTTGCACACTTTTGTAATGATATCATGAGATGGTATGTGTATATGAATATGTTGGATCGTCTTGATGAACGGCCGGGGGATGTGAGAAGAGCGTATTTCTTTTCTTTCATTCAATGTAATTTGTAAAAAGCAATGTAATATTATTTTGCGGGGCACATCCGGGTTGAGGTTGTAGCCATCTTTGTATAATTTCTTTTTACTATTTTTGCTCTTAAGATAGACCCAAGGTGGGGTGCACAAACTACCGGATTTTCGAAGTGCCGAGTGGCCTACTCACTTTGTTGAAGAAGGTTGCTCCACTTTGGGAATTTGGCGGGTAGTTTGCCGCACCCGTAGGGGTCTAAGGTGGGGTTTTGGCTATTCATCATGACCGTGGAACCCGTCTTTCATTAAGGCTTGAATAAAATGCGGAATTCCTAGTATATCCAATATATTCATCTGTGATATGTAATGGCTATATTTATATAAGAGATATATAATAAACGTTGCTTATGTTTTGCACCCGCGCTAGTCCAGCCCCCGCTCTGCCATTAGTTAAGTAACCTAACGGTGCATGACGGGGCCCAGTGGCGAATGCGGATGGCATTAGCGTACGCTCTATTTTCGTTTCTTTTCTGTGACGTTTAGGAAACGTAAATGATTTGATAACATTAATGTGATTAATGTGAAGAAAAAGAAACCTGAAGATGTTGTAGAATCAAATTTTTAAAATGGGTAACTCTAGTTTTTGCTTTGTATAGTGGTATTCTTGAATATCCTGCACCTCATTCGATGAGAAAAGGGCCGAGATCCCTTCACCAGGAGTGACCCCTTTAGCGAAACTAGCAAATGTTACAAAGAACTCAATTGTTTTTATAGTTGATCTAACTTTTGTTTTGCATTGTGCTATTCATCAATATCCTGCACCTCATTCGATGAGGAAAGAGCCGAGATCCCTTCACCGGGAGTGACCTCTTTAGCAAAATTAGAAAGACACTACAAAACCATTAGATTTTTAAAACTGGAGCTTAAACCACTCTTTTCACTCGATTATACAATGATATCAAGTTCAAAACGTCAAAGGTTTTTCACAAAAACCATCCGTTGCCCTCCGCCATTTTAGGAAGCAGAGTACTTAGTATTCGTGCCACGTTTGTTGACTATAGTTAAGGCGTGGTGTACGGTAGCTAAGTGATGTCTTCCTATAAAGCATTTGATGAGATCGATTAGGACATTCGCATGACTTTGTTGAAAATAGTTAAGGGTCTTGCGGGTGGGTCTAAATCAATCCCGAAATGGCGGGTAGAACTTGACTAGTGCTTATTGTAAGTGCACGGCGGCGCCCCGGCCGTCAATCCGAGGCCAAAATGCGGAAACGATACTTTTACGGAACTTGTAAACCGGCACCACCGTGCACTATAAACCCGGATTGGGCCATTAACCTACTCCTATCTAACTGGAGAAGGGGTAGAGAGATATACCGAGCGATCCGTGTCCTTCGGTCTTCTCGTCGTCGTCCCGATCTCCCCGCGGAATCTCCGGTCTTCATCTCCTCGTCGGAAGGGCACCACATCGCCGGGTTCTTTTACGGGCTCCCACATCTGGACCGAGGCAACTCGAGCACGAAGTTGGCGAGTCGACGTGCCCAAGGATACTGTAGATGAAGTGTAGAAAGCTTTGTCTCATTGGGGTATGAAGTTGCTATTTGAGAAGGTATGAACTTTTGGAGAGGGTAAGGAAAAATGTTGCAAGCAAAACCAAATGAGAACCATATATATATATATATATATATATATATATTTTTACCAAAATGAATCCCCCATCCCCTAAATTTTGGCCGGCCCCTTGCTTGTAGAATGAGAGAGGAGGGAGAAAAAAGTCAACGAAAAAGGAACAATAATGCAAGCAAGAGAAAATATGTGATGATGAGGAAAAATCATCACAACTAAAGCTCACTCCAAAACCTAATCATATCCCATCACCATCAAGCAAAGTCAAGCAATGATGAACATAGAAGTCAAGGGATGGTGGAACCATCATGAAGCAACAATATACAAAGACCACCCTCCACAATGCTAATTTGCACATTTGCAAATCAGCCCTCCTCCACCAATTTTCAGCCAATGAAAGAAAACAAAGGAAAATGGCCGAAACTGAATGCAAACTGGCAACTTCAAAAAACTGATCCCGTAATAAATTACAGGAAAACCCCGCGACTGTATATACATACCCGCATTTGTATTCCGGCCGAATACAAATGCAATAAGACAAAATCTACACTGTACAATACTAGAATCCGGCTTAAACCAAAGCCCGCTAGTATTATCCGTTTGATCATGATCCATGCAATACCGCACGTACATGATCGAACCCTGCCATATCTCCATACGGCATCTACAGCGTTTCGCCCGAAACTTGAGAAAACGGTCTGTGGGGGACTCTAAAGACTCGTTAATACTTTGGTTGTGGATTTAACCACTAGTACGTCAGAGGTATTAACCATACGTAACGGGCTACCAGGTATTGACCAAAAGGGACGTCGATGAGCGAACTCATCCTGACACCCTACTGAGCCTGTTAGTGACAATATCCATATAGTCCGTTCCGTTCGTCTATGAGCATCGTATGGCGGGCCTAGGGGGTTGTTAAATGTCAGACCCCCAAAAGCGGTACAAGTCGTGTCGGAGTGTAGCCTAGAACACCCTGAGATACTACTGGAATACCTTCCAGTAAATCTTCTGCCTTGGCCAAGGACTTCGTGTAATGGCTCTCCTAGACACAGCGCGACCTCACCCCCAATACCGGGAGAGACGAACCCCTGCAGATCCGCTCACTTCCTCCATGTGGCTCGGGACTGTGCCCAACTAAAACCTGTTTGCACGTCTCCTTTGAGCGTGGTAGGGTAGTAATCAAAGTACAGTGGGAACTCACACGAGACAAATGACGATCTCAGGACGATTAACTAACCTGTACACGTGTCACCAGGGAACTGCTATTTGACGTCTGGTATAAGACCAACTAGCATGTTCCCGGCGAGTCCTGTCCGGTGTACTCATAACCCAATGAGCACCTGTATACATCTTAGGTGAACCAACTGACACCAGTGGCTTGTGAGACCGGCCACCGCCCTCGTCGGGGTCTCGACTGTATATACTAGTCTACTCTGGAGTATCGATACCCTGTCTCGAAAACTCCTACGACTAAGGACCTTTTAAGGATGTGCTTATAGACCCCAGCTCCCACGTATATGATCGCCATCATACTGCTTGCCGTCAAGTAAGAATCCTAAGGGCTCTATCAACGCGCAATAGTGACCTGTAAGGTCACCTAAAGTAGTACACGATGATAAAGATAAACCAGATAGTATACTATCATCTTGAGTAAGACTGTTCTAACGGTATAGGTCCTCTCTCAATCATTGTAATCACGTGCCTGTGATCGAATATTTGACTCTGAGGGCACTATCTCCAACAATCTCCCACTTGCACTCTGTAGGGTGTTTTTCGTCACCCCATTGAGATGGGAATACGCGCGCGCTTGTAAGGCATACTACAGATTCCCCATGCCTAGGGTAGGCCGGGGTTTAATGATTATGGCGATCCGAATCTCCGGCAGCCGCGGACTAAGCTGCCGTTAATTACCCCTCGCCTATGGAGCGAGGGAACCTCCGATTGACGGGTTAAACTGGTTATGCGAACTCAATGTGCTGTGTACGCGTGTTGTGTTTTGAAAGGGGGGTTGGATATATCGGGAGCCATGCAGAGTTTTTATGGGGGTCGTGGAGTATGTGTATGTGTACATTTGTATATATATGTATATATATACAAGTATATATAAATAAAGGGGAAAAAGACATCCAAAGGATGCGTGGGGCCAGCGCCTTGGCGCAAGCGCGTCACGTGTCGGCACGTGGGCGCTTTGCGCTCGAGCGCAGAGTGCTGGAGCGCAACGTGCCATGTGTCGGCACGTGGGCACTTTGCACTCAGACGCTGGGCGCTTGAGCGCAACGCGCCACGTGTTGGCATGTGGGCGACTTGCGCTCGAGCGCCTACGCTGGAGCACAAGAGCGCCACGTGTCGGCACGGAGGTGACTTGCGCTCGAGCGCTTGCGCTGGAGCGCAAGCGCGCCACGTGTCGGCACGTGGGCGCTTTGCGCTTGAGCGCTGAGTGTAAGTGCACGGCGGCGCCCCGGCCGTCAATCAAACGGCCAAACGCGGAAACGGTGATAAACTTTAAGTTTTTTGCGGACTTAGCAAACCGGCACCACCGCGCACTAAAACTCCGGATCGTGCCATTAAACTAGTCTAAGCTAACAAGAGGATGGGTTAGAGATATACCGACTGATCCGAGTCCTCCGGTCTTCATCTCCACTCCGATCTCCTCGCGGGATCTCCGTCCGTCTCCTCCTCGCCGGAAGGGCACCACATCACCAGTAGCTTTTACGGGCTCCCACCTCAATACCGAGGCAACTCGGGCACGAAGTAGGCTACCCGACGCGCCCAAGATATGCTGTAGGAAGTGTAGTGTAGAATCATAGTCTCTTTTGGGGTTTGTTGCCATTTGTGGATGATGGAGGAAACAAGGTAAGAAAAATGGTGCTTGCATTTTTCTAGCATCAAAAATGAGATCAAGAATGCTACTCTCTCAAAGATGAAGATGAAGCTCTCTTCTTCTCTTTTCTTCTTCTCACTTAGAAAAACAATGGTGGAGGAAAAAATGGAATCAACCATGATTAAATCAAGAAGGAGAGTGAGTGTAGTAAAAGTAGGAAGGTGACCATAAACAAACATCAACCATGCTCTTCACTTCTAATCACATCTAGTCTCATTAATGCAAAAGTATGGATGAAACATATCATAATCAATACAATTGCAATAAACCCCCTCCACAAATGTGATTTGCACAATTGCAAATAACCCCCTCCATCGGAAAAGTCGGGCCGGGAAAGAACAAAGGAAAACCAGCCGGAACGGAATGCAAACTGGTAACTCCAGAAAACTGGTCCCGTAATAAATTACAGAAAAACCCCGATACTGTGCATACACACCCGCATCTGTATTCCGTCCGGATACAAATGCAAAGAGACAAAATCTACACTGTACTATACTAGGATCCGGCTTAAACCAAAGCCGGCTAGTAATATCCGTCCGATCCTGATCCGTGCAATACCGCATGTATCTGATCGAACGCTGCCTTATAACCATACGGCCACTAGTACAAAACTGTCCGATCCTGATCCGTGCAATACCGCACGTATCTGATCGGACCCTGCCATATCTCCATACGGCCTCTACAGCGTTTCGCCCGAAACTTGAGTAACTGAAAGTGTGGTGAACTCTAAAGACTCGTCAATACTATGGCTGTGGATTTAACCACTAGCACGTCAGAGGTATAAGCCAATACGTGACGGGCCACCAGCTATTGACTAAAAGGGACGTCGATGAGCGAACTCATCCTGACACCCTACTGAGCCTGTCAGTGACAATATCCGTACAGTCCGGTCCGTTCGTCTATGAGCATCGCATGTCGGGCCTAGGGGGTTGGTAAAAGTCAGACCCCCAAAAGCGGTACAAGTCGTGTCGGAGTGTAGCCCAGAACACCCTGAGATACTACTGGAATACCTACCAGTAAATCTCCTGCCTTGGCCAAGGTCTTCGTGTAATGGCTCTCCTAGACACAGCGCGACCTCACCCCCAATACCGGGAGAGTCGAACCCCTGAAGATCCGCTCACTGCCTCCATGTGGCTCGGGACTGTACCCAACTAAAACCTGTTTGCACGACTCCTTTGAGCCGTGGTAGGGTAGTAATCAAAGTACAGTGGGAACTCACATGAGACAAATGACGATCCCCAGGTCGATGAACTAACCTGTACACATGTCACCAGGGAACTGCTATCTGACGTCAGGTATAAGACCAACTAGCATGTTCCCGGCGAGTCCTGTCCGGTGTACTCATAACCCAATGAGCACCTGTATACATCTTAGGTGAACCAACTGACACCAGTGGCTTGTGAGACCGACCACCGCCCCTCGTCGGGGTCTCGACTGTATACACTAGTCTACTCTGGAGTATCGATGCCCTGTCTCGAAACTCCCACGACTAGGGACCTTTTAAGGATGTGCTTATAGACTACCAGCTCCCACGTATATGATCGCCCTCATACTGCCGGTAGTCAAGCAAGAATCCTAGGGGCTCTATCAACGTGTAATAGCGACCTATCAGGTCACCTAAAGCAGTACACGATGATAAAGGTAAACCAGATAGCAAACTATCATCTCGAGTAAGACTGTTCTACCGGGATAGGTCCTCCCTCAATCATTGTAATCACGTGCCTGTGATCAAATAATTGACTCTGAGGGCACTATCTCCAACAATCTTCCACTTGTACTCATGGCTAATTATTGCGATGTCGCATACTCACAGCCCGTGTGATACCGAACACCCAACTCCCCTACTAGTCAGTCTCACAAAATCCGTTTGCGAAACTATTGCGTTCGAGGAATAGCCTCAGTGAGTGGATCCGCCTAGATGTTTCTTTCTATGTCTCTCTATATCTCAAGTTCGCGGAGAAAGCCATCTCCCGAAATGAGCAATACCTGTCTTAGAATGTCTGGATGTCTGATGGGACCTAGCTCATAAATGAACTCCAAATCCAAACTTCTTAGACTGTATCGTCAACTGAACTTAATCAGTTTCCTGCGCCATGCCACCCTCAGTATTGCCTTGGACCACCTGTCCAAAATACTGCCCCTCGTCAGAAGGAAAAATATAACTCTGACAACCTCCTTGTCGTCCATGTCACCTTGGAAGCCTGGAATGATAATTGTCTCCCAAATGAGGCTGTCGTTATCATATCCCTAGAACATCCACTTATGTTCTAAAACTGCTTCCGACTGTTTCTCCAGGATTGGATGAATATCAACTTATTGCATCTACTGCAAGAACAACATCTGGTGTGGTACTTGACATCTCATGATTGACTCAATTGCCTAAGCAAGTGATCTGCCAATCATGCGCATCCCTCTCTACTTTAGTCTATAAGACACCTTTAGAGAGGGTGACTCCATCACCTGCAGGTACACTACCGTGCCAGGAGTCGTCCATTCTACATACTCTTAGAATGCTGTCAAAGTACCCTGATTGGGAAACCACCCAAATCTAGATCTAAAACCATAGATCTAGTAACCAGCATGTCTGATATAATGTCCAAGTCCTTTGTGGAGAAACCACTGTGTGACGACCAAAGTATAACCGATCGTAGTATAGGAATATCACTTCCTACTACCTTCTCAACAGATCCATCCCCTATTCTGATGACGTCAAATCTATGACTGTCACATCAGAAATAGATGATCTATCTCCGCTACATCTGCTTTAGTCTATAAATAGACATAAGCCTGATGTCCACCAATGCTTCCGCTGCTCCCACTGACTACGATAACCCTCTGGCAGAGTCATATACACGTACACTTCTGAAGCTAGTTCAGAACGACGCTATACTCATCCTCCTGCCGGGTCTTGCAGCCTGGAACAACAACAATGGCAAGTGTGGGTAAACAAGAACTTCCCTGTCACCGTCCTTGAGGCTACCGGAGTACCTCTCGGGTGCCTGAAGTTACCCACCTTATCTGCGGAGTGGCCAATGGAATGTCAAATCAGATTGAATCTTTAGGTTCCTTATCAAATCTTCAGTAATCGTTTGCGGTTCTGGAATCACTTCCAGTTCTACCATACTCCCACTGCTGTTTTTGAAAAAATCCATTTTTAATAAAACTGTGGCGAGTCTTGAACAATATTTCTATTGATCTCCCAGATGGTAGAAAATCAACCCTCGTCATAGCCTGGGTCAACCCACAAACAGCCATTACAGAAACGTGCCTTGAGTTATCCAGAGTCTGGTTTTAATCATAAGCCGGACAACTCCCCGTTCCTTAACAATGTTAAGATATGAACTGTACTATATCCAATATAGAACCAGAGGCACTGATTTAATTGAACCAGATTCAAATCATGCAGCTATCTCCAGTGCATGTCAACTAAATGGAGAGAGGCCGATCAGCGTTACTCAACTTAGGAATGCTTCCAATTATGAGTAACCTGAAAGAGAAGCAATTTCTTTTTATCATTACTATCAACTGAATACCATACACAAGTATCTACATCTTCGATCACCTTGAAGAATCCCGATACTTGCTACACCTGGTTCTCTACTCTATTCAAATACCTAAATACCTATAACTCCTCAAAACTTAGACCCTGTGTTTCCACGAAACACATGTCTAAGAACTAGAGGAGTTAAAAGTAAACAGAATATAGTATGAGGACCAACCCCTCTGTCCTAATGGACACTGGACAACATACAATACTCTGTATAAGTCTGCTGAGTCTAACAACTCTTTCACTGTGTGTCGTAGGTTGAAAACTGTACTTATGGTTAAGAAGAATTACACCGCTGTTTAATGCTCCTTACCTAACCATCCACTGATATAGGTAAATGTCATCGACATAATATCAAAAGGTATATCTCACTCTATGAAAATAGACGTACAGATATATCAATTTGAAATTGGTGCACAACAGCGGATATTCAAAACCAAATATTTGCCGACCGGCAAACAACCCAGGTGGCATCCTCAAATATCTCCAATTACAACGAATCCCGATATAATGAGGATGATCACCTAATTTCGAATAACTTACTCCCCCTCATCATCTGTAAAACCATACAGATGTGAGAATCATACCTGGTAAATACATACCCTGGAGTAAGTGTCTAATCAGGAAATCAGTTTTCCATTAACAGTACACAGTGAAACTGAAACATTGAAATGTTTCGGTGGGGTATCCCGGTATTCTTAGTAATGCCTCTTCCATTATCCAGATTCACAACTATAACCATATAATTCTTTGCCACCTCTCTAAATCCCTTCATATGTCTTTAGTCATTACCTTCTGCACAACCCTTTAGGCCAATTGGTTTTCTTCCTTCCCTACCGTTCGGCACCAGCCTATGGTTTGGAAGAAGACTATCCAATAAGCATAAAGGGTGTACTGTCCTAATCCTAGGAGCACTCGCAACGCGAGAGAAGGTGAAGATAAAAGACACCTGAATGTACTTTATTCCTATTTCTCCTGGACCAGAATCCATCCCCGAACTGGAACAAGTTCCTTTCGAGTTCGTATATAACCATACGATGGAGTATCCAATAAACTGTGGATCTTCGTAGTGATACGGGGTGTCCTGGAGAAATACAAAGGTGATTTAGGATTGGCGAAGAAATACTTGGTTTGGTCGCGAATATCAGTCACAATTTACTTTGCCCTCTTACTAATCCCTTGCTTTGTCTTAATCTTAAAACCTTCTGTACACCGTTTAGGCTAACTGGTTTTCTTCATTCCCTACCGGTCGGCACCAGCCTATGGTTTGGAAGAAGACTATCCAATTTGCGTAATAGGTGTACTACTCCTAAACCAAGGAGTACTCGCAGCCTGAGAGAAGGTGAAAAGAGAAGACAACTGAATAGTCCTATCCGTTTTCTCCAGAACCGGAAACCATCCTCGAATTCCTTCGAGTTCGTATCTAACCATACGATGGTTTTGTCCAATGGAAGTGGACGTTCGTAGTAATACGGGGTGTCCTGGAGAAAAGGGTAAAAGTAGGAGTGGCAATGAGGTTCGCAACTCTGACAATCCAAAAGCCAGTGTTAAGTAGGTTCGGTCAACTTGGTCACTGAGTCATAGTCTAGGGTCGGGTCAATGGTCGCTGCCAGAGAGAGAGAGAAAAGAAACACTCAGCGTGCACTCTAACCTAGATCAAAATGGTTACCAATTTATATAATCTGGAAACCTCCCACTGTACCTCAAATTCTCCTCCAAACCTGAAAGAAGAATTAGTCGGGGTCACCCGAGGAGTAAACCAACTCATCAGTGGGAATCGGGATCCAACTCTCATCGCATGATAACGTGACGGAATCCGCTCACGGTATCACACTCCAGAAGGTATGCGCATATCTGGCAAGTTTCAGTTCTTTTGAAACTCCCGATGTGATTTTTACCCCATGCTCTTATGACCTTGACTTTGGCCAACAAATCATAAGTCACATGTCAAGTTCTGCCCGTCATTCTCCAGGTTAATCTGAGCCCACCCGTACAAGCCCTTGACTTTGGCCAACAAGGCTATACGACTGCCCCAAACCAACGCATCTATCTATGCTGCATATGAATAACCAACAGCTACCAAACACTGTGCCTTGACTTTGGCCAACAAACACAGCTTGAATACTATTGACTACCCATATGAAACGACGGAGGGCTACGAATGGTTTCTGGCGAAAACCTTTAACGTAATGAACTTGATATCGTTGAAGGAACGGATAGCTTTTTAGAAAATATAGTGACGAAAACCTTTACTAAAGAGGTCACTCCCGGTGAAGGGATCTCGGCTCTTTCCCCGTAAAATGGGGTGCAGGATATTCCAAATGAATACCACGATGCAAAGCAAAAGCAATCGGCTATAGTGAAGGTATTGCCCTGACGCAAACTTCTGTCCAAGGGGTCACTCCCGGTGAAGGGATCTCGGCCCTTGCCTCGTCGACTGAGGAGCAGGATATTCCAAATGAATACCACGATGCGAAACAAAAGTGAACGTCCTTGCAATAACAGCTTTTTGAAAAGTGTTCCAACAACATCAGATTAGGTTTGTTTAACTTGCATTGATCCGAATCAACGCAGTCCCATCATTGATCACACCACAAAGAACGAAAATATACTGACGTACGTATATGCCATCCGCATTCGCCACTGGGTCCCGTCATCACTCGTTAGGTTAGCTTACTAACGACAGAGCGGGGACTGGACTAGCGCGGATGAAAAACATATACAACATCTATTAATATATATACCAATATATTATATTTCGCTCAAGGCGTGAAAAGAAATGCAACATCACAGAAATGTACAGCATCACAGAACAATACAGATATCTGGGATCCCCGGGTTTCACAGAGCCACTACTGAAACCCGACGTTCCCCTGGTCGCGTGGATAGCCTGTGCAATGAAATCCTAGACCCCTACGGGCGCGGCAAGTTACCCGCCAAAACCTGAAGCGAGGCAGCCCCCTTCAGCTCCGTGAATGGACCACCCAGCACTCCACGGAATCCGGCAACTTGGGCACCCCTCCTGGGTCAACCTATACCCTCTACGAGTGCGGCGAATAGCCCGCCAATCCCAGAGTGAAGCCCCTTCCGTCTCAATGCCATGAGATGCGGGCTTGTTGCCCTCCAGAACCCGGCTATCCGTGCACCCCACCGTGGGGTAATCCTAGTACAGAATGTAAAATATACATACACCGGGTACATCGACCGCAACCAGGTCGTGCCCCAAAAGAATAATACAACCAGGCAGTGACGGCAGTCCACATGTCGGACGCTCGTCCCGCAATATCAAATGTACATAATACAACAAAAAACTGTACTAGCATTGCATCCAGGCTATCCCTCACGACCGATCCGCAACATCACAGCAAATACATAGAACATCAACGTGAAAGTGACGTTCGCAAATCCGTCTAACCGGGTTATAGCAGTTAGACAGGATTTACCGATCGAGTGACATTCACGGTCGCAGATATAATGTAAATACTGTGAAAAATGTGTTTAAAATTTTCCGATTGACCAAAAATTAACAAGTGGGCCCCCAATCAAAACTGTAGCACTCACAGAAAACCTGGGCCCAATTTTAATATTCCAAAAGCCCTAAAAATAGCCCAGAAGCCTACTGGAGAAAAACGATACAGTGACGTCACCAATGTGCGGCGGAACCGCGGCCCAAGGGGGGGTTTGGCCGCGGTTCCGCACTCTGTTGGTCGAGTCACTGTGTCGTATTTTCCCAGTAGTCTTAGAACTCCCTGCACATCATTCTGAGACCACCTGAAAAAATTTTAGACTTCAAAAAATTTCAACAGAAACTGATGTGAAGGAAAAATACGGTTTTTGGAAATTTCGGTCGATCGGAAATGCAAACACATCAAACAAAGCTAGACGAAGTTAATGGCGAGGCTCTGATACCACTGTAAGTGCACGGCGGCGCCCCGGCCGTCAATCAAACGGCCAAACGCGGAAACGGTGATAAACTTTAAGTTTTTTGCGGACTTAGCAAACCGGCACCACCGCGCACTAAAACTCCGGATCGTGCCATTAAACTAGTCTAAGCTAACAAGAGGATGGGTTAGAGATATACCGACTGATCCGAGTCCTCCGGACTTCATCTCCACTCCGATCTCCTCGCGGGATCTCCGTCCGTCTCCTCCTCGCCGGAAGGGCACCACATCGCCTGTAGCTTTTACGGGCTCCCACCTCAATACCGAGGCAACTCGGGCGCGAAGTAGGCTACCCGACGCGCCCAAGATATGCTGTAGGAAGTGTAGTGTAGAATCATAGTCTCTTTTGGGGTTTGTTGCCATTTGTGGATGATGGAGGAAACAAGGTAAGAAAAATGGTGCTTGCATTTTTCTAGCATCAAAAATGAGATCAAGAATGCTACTCTCTCAAAGATGAAGATGAAGCTCTCTTCTTCTCTTTTCTTCTTCTCACTTAGAAAAACAATGGTGGAGGAAAAAATGGAATCAACCATGATTAAATCAAGAAGGAGAGTGAGTGTAGTAAAAGTAGGAAGGTGACCATAAACAAACATCAACCATGCTCTTCACTTCTAATCACATCTAGTCTCATTAATGCAAAAGTATGGATGAAAGATATCATAATCAATACAATTGCAATAAACCCCCTCCACAAATGTTATTTGCACAATTGCAAATAACCCCCTCCATCGGAAAAGTCGGGCCGGGAAAGAACAAAGGAAAACCGGCCGGAACGGAATGCAAATTGGCAACTCCAGAAAACTGGTCCCGTAATAAATTACAGGAAAAACCCGATACTGTGCATACACACCCGCATCTGTATTCCGTCCGGATACAAATGCAAAGAGACAAAATCTACGCTGTACTATACTAGGATCCGGCTTAAACCAAAGCCGGCTAGTAATATCCGTCCGATCCTGATCCGTGCAATACCGCACGTATCTGATCGAACGCTGCCATATAACCATACGACCACTAGTACAAAACTGTCCGATCCTGATCCGTGCAATACCGCACGTATCTGATCGGACCCTGCCATATCTCCATACGGCCTCTACAGCGTTTCGCCCGAAACTTGAGTAACTGAAAGTGTGGTGGACTCTAAAGACTCGTCAATACTATGGCTGTGGATTTAACCACTAGCACGTCAGAGGTATAAGCCAATACGTGACGGGTCACCAGCTATTGACTAAAAGGGACGTCGATGAGCGAACTCATCCTGACACCCTACTGAGCCTGTCAGTGACAATATCCGTACAGTCCGTTCCGTTCGTCTATGAGCATCGCATGTCGGGCCTAGGGGGTTGGTAAAAGTCAGACCCCCAAAAGCGGTACAAGTCGTGTCGGAGTGTAGCCCAGAACACCCTGAGATACTACTGGAATACCTACCAGTAAATCTCCTGCCTTGGCCAAGGTCTTCGTGTAATGGCTCTCCTAGACACAGCGCGACCTCACCCCCAATACCGGGAGAGACGAACCCCTGAAGATCCGCTCACTGCCTCCATGTGGCTCGGGACTGTACCCAACTAAAACCTGTTTGCACGACTCCTTTGAGCCGTGGTAGGGTAGTAATCAAAGTACAGTGGGAACTCACACGAGACAAATGACGATCCCCAGGTCGATGAACTAACCTGTACACATGTCACCAGGGAACTGCTATCTGACGTCAGGTATAAGACCAACTAGCATGTTCCCGGCGAGTCCTGTCCGGTGTACTCATAACCCAATGAGCACCTGTATACATCTTAGGTGAACCAACTGACACCAGTGGCTTGTGAGACCGGCCACCGCCCCTCGTCGGGGTCTCGACTGTATACACTAGTCTACTCTGGAGTATCGATGCCCTGTCGCGAAACTCCCACGACTAGGGACCTTTTAAGGATGTGCTTATAGACTACCAGCTCCCACGTATATGATCGCCCTCATACTGCCGGTAGTCAAGCAAGAATCCTAGGGGCTCTATCAACGTGCAATAGCGACCTATCAGGTCACCTAAAGCAGTACACGATGATAAAGGTAAACCAGATAGCAAACTATCATCTCGAGTAAGACTGTTCTACCGGGATAGGTCCTCCCTCAATCATTGCAATCACGTGCCTGTGATCAAATAATTGACTCTGAGGGCACTATCTCCAACACTGAGCGCTGGAGCGCAAGCGCGCCACGCGTCGGCATGCGGGAGCTCTGCGCTTGAACGCCGGCGAGAAAAAGAGGGATTTAGCCTAAAAAAATTTCTCGGAAAAGAAATCAGAGAGGAGTTGGACTCCTGAGTGTGTTTTTTGGGTTAATGGAAGGGGTTCTTCTTTTTCCTCCTCTGTTAGCTGGATCTTGAAGATCAAGAGATGTGAGATCTCAAAATCTCTCCTTTTTGAGATCTGATGACAGATCCAAGTTCCCCTTTGTGGGGTTCGTGGTGAAAAACTATTTTGTTTTTGAAAAGGAAGAGTAAAACTCTTGATTTAATTCAAAAAAAAGAAGAAGGTCTTGGAACCTTGAAGAAGGAAGAAAGATCTCAGATCTGAAACTTTTTTTTTTAGAGAGAGAAAAAAGTTATTGAGATATTTCATTATCTTTGCCTTTATAGGCTATACACTTTACACATAGCCCCTTGGGCTTCACAAAATGGCATTTTGCCTATCCCATGGCTCATGTGCCATTTCTTTTTGCACATAAGCCATGGGCTTTTCAAAAATTTGGCTTTATGCCTATTTTTCTTACATTTATCCATAAAATAAAATAAAAGAAATGCAACAAAATTATTTATTACAAAATTTTTATCTTGGCATGGGGGGAGGCCGGCCGCTTCATTTTCGGGCTCGACCCGGGCATGGGCCTACTGGATCTGGGCTTGGGCCCACTTGGCTTGGAGTTGACTTTGATTTTGACTTGGTCAACCAGGGTGTAAATTTTTACCCCAACAAATTGCCTCCCATTAATAAATGCACACCACATATGTGGTTCGTGTGCATGAAATTGATGGATCTTCTTTCACGTGGAGGCAACTTGATTTGGTTCCCGCTTTTTGGGAAGCTGACACTGCCCTTTTTACGACATGGATGGTCGTTGCTTGACATGTCTCCGAGATGGAGTGTCTGTGATAGACGTTTTCCCTGGTCCGGAGTGATCTGGTTCCCGCTTTGTAGGAATCCTGCGCTGCCCTTTTTGCGACTTGGACGGTCGATGCTGCCCTTTTTGTGACTTGGACGGTCGATGCTGCCCTTTTTGCGACTTGGACGGTCGGTGCTGCCATTTTAGCGACTTGGACGGTCGGTACTGCTATTTTAGCGACTTGGACGGTCGGTACTGTCCTTTTTGCGACTTGGACGGTCGGTGCTGCCATTTTAGTGACTTGGACGGTCGGTTCTGCGCTTTTTGCGACGTGGACGGTCGGTGCTGCCATTTTAGCGACTTGGACGGTCGGTACTGCCATTTTAGCGACTTGGACGGTCGGTACTGCCATTTTTGCGACTTGGACGGTCGGTGCTGCCATTTTAGCGACTTGGACGGTCGGTTCTGCCCTTTTTACGACTTAGACGGTCGGTTCTGCCCTTTTTGCGACATGGACGGTCGGTGCTGCCATTTTAGCAACGTGGACGGTCGATGCTGCCCTTTTTGTGACTTAGACGGTCGATGCTGCCATTTTAGCGACGTGGATGGTCGGTTCTGCCATTTTAGCAACGTGGACGGTCGATTCTGCCCTTTTTTTGCGACTTGGACGGTCGATGATGCCCTTTTTGCGACGTGGACGGTCGGTTCTACCATTTTAGCGACGTGGACGGTCGATGCTGCCCTTTTTTCGACGTGGACGGTCGATGTTGCCCTTTTAGCGACGTGGACTGTCGATTCTGGATTTGACTTGCCCCACTTCTTGCGGCGTCAGGGATGAAGTTGACTTGTTTTCGAGGTGGAATTTGGTTCTGCCTGGGAGGTCATTGGTTGTTTTGCCGACCTGATGTGATTTGGGTTGACATCAGTATCGCTAAGCTGGAATATGGTACCAGGAGCGAATCATCATTTGTCATGACAGGGTTTGGGAATTGGTTTTTGTTTGGCATCTGCATTGCTGCACTGGAATAATGCCATGAGCAACTCATCATTTGCCTCGAGAGGATTTGGGAATTGATGGCTTAGGAGGCAGGTTTAGATCCCTATCACCTAAGACTTTTCAATTTTATGGGCCGTAAGGGCCCCATAAAAGCATTTGCTCCCTACGAGTCGAAAGGATCTCGTAGGTGTGTTTTCTCCTTAAGAGTCGTGGGGACTCCTAAGTGTATTGCTCCTTTGTGAGTCGTAGGGATCTCACGCGGGAATTTCTCCTCACAAAGTCGAGAGGACTTTGCGAGTGCATTTCATTTCATTTCTTTTTTACGAGTTTGCGTCCTTTCGGGTTTTCACAAACTCGCCGGCAGTCCCGCTGTTTTTACTCACGGAGGCCTTTCGGGTTTTCATCTGTGCCCATTTTGCTTGTGGTCATACCGTTCTTTTTTTCTTCTCCTTCTTCTTTTTCTCTTTTTTTTTGGAGAGATCAGGATTGTTTTACGCCCGTGGATTGTATACGGTTTTGCAAGATTTATGATCCAGACTGTAGGGCCGGAAAAATTTCAGGGCTTTGTTGGCGTCTGCATCGCTGCACTGGAATATGGTACCAGGAGCGACTCATCATTCACCGTTGGGGTATGGGATTTGGAATTTGGTTGGCGTATGCATCGCTACACTGGAATATGGTACCAGGAGCGACTCATCATTCGCCGTTTGCGGACTTGGAATTTGGATCTTGTTTGGCATCAGCATTGCTGCACTGGAATAATGCCAGGAGCAACTCATCATTTGCCTTGGGAGGACTTGGGATTTGGGTTTTTGGTTAGCATCAGCACCGCTAACACTGAAGCGAAATGCCAGGAGCGACTCATCATTTGCTATTGCCCGTTGGGGAACGGTGGCTTAGGAGACAGGTTTGGGTCCCTATCACCTAAGGCTTTTCAATTTTATGGGCCGTAAGGGTCCCATAAAAGCATTTTCTCTCTACGAGTCGTAAGGATCCCGCACGTGTATTTTCTCCTTAGGAGTCGTAAGGACTCCTAAGTGTGTTTTTCCTTTATGAGTCGTAAGGATCCCACAAAGGTTTGTTCTCCTCACAAGGTCGAGAGGACTTTGCGAGTGTATTTCATCTCTTTTCTTGAGTTTGCGCTCTTTCAGGTTTTCACAGACTCGCCGGTAGTCCTGCTGTTTTTACTCACGGAGCCCTTTCGAGTTTTCATCTGTGCCCGTTTTGCTTGTGGACATACTGTTTATTTTTTATTTTTTATTTTTTTTGCCGCTGGTGGGACTTTAAAAGTAGTCTCACCGACAGGATTTGGGAGAGATAGGGGTCATTTATACCCGTGGATTGTATACAGTTTTGCAGGATGTATGATCCAGATCGTAGGGCTGATGTGCTCAATTCGCCTGCGACTTGGAGCATTCACGTGTAGTATTTCTTGAGATATCGGCCATTAATGGGTAGCATGGGCCTTTCTCTCTCTGCATTTATTAGTCGGTAGGATCCTCCGTCGAACACTTTCTCAATGACGTATAGTCCTTCCCAGTTTGGCTCGAATTTTCCCTTGGCATGTTGATTGGGAATGATCGGTCTTTTGAGGACCAACACCAATTCACCTTTCTTGAAAGCGCGGAGACGGGTTATCTTGTCATAGGCCCGTGACATTTAGGCTCGGTATAGCTCCAGACTTTGCTGCACCGCGAGCCTCTTTTCTTCGAGGGCATCGAGTTCTTCAAGTCGAAGGAGCACGTTTTCCTCCTCCGTCAACTCATGCTGAACGGCCATTCTTAAGCTTGGAACTTTGACTTCGAGGGGGAGGACTGCCTCCACTCCGAAGAGCAATGAGTATGGAGTGGACTGAGTTGGAGTACGGTGCGTGGTACGATATGCCCACAATGCCTCATGAAGTTTGAGATTCCAATCTCTCTTGTTGGCTGAAGCATTTTTCCTCAGGAGCTTGCATAGAGTCTTATTGAAGGCTCCGGCTAGCCCATTGGCTCTTGGATTATAGATGGAGGAATATCTCCAGTCTATCTTGTGCTGAGTAGCGAACCTTGAGACATTGAAGCTCTTGAAAGAAGGCCCGTTGTCAGAAATGATTCTTCTTGGTGTACCGAAGTGATATAGAATATTATGTTGGAAGAATGTCAGAATATCTTTTGTCTTGACTTCTTTTAGCAGGACAGCTTCAGCCCATTTGGAGAAGTAGTCTGTCGCGGCCAGTATGAACCAGTGGCCTTTAGATGGCGGAGGATCAATTGGGCCAACAATGTCGGTGCCCCAGACTTCGAAGGGCCACGACACCACCGTAGGATGCAACGGATTGGGATGCTTGTGAATGAAATCACCATGGATTTGGCAGATCTGACATTTCTTTGCATGCTCTCTGCAATCCCGTATCATGGTTGGCCAGTAATACCCAAGCCGTTTTATTTGAAGTCGCATCTTGGGGCCAGATTGGTGAGCACCGCAAACGCCCGAGTGAACATCTTTCATGACCTTTTGGGCTTCGGCCAATGACAGACATCTGAGCCAGAGTTGGTCATATGACCTGCGGTATAACGTGTCATTTACAAACACATATCGGAGAGCTCTTTTCTTCAGCTGAATCCTCGCAGATTTTTCTTCGGACAGCTTGTCGTATCGGAGGTACTTTATGAAGGGTTTTCTCCAATCGGGCTCATCTTGGATGATCGAAGCTTCTTCGGCGGGACTACTCTTCTGTTCCGCGCTTTCCTCTTCTTGTAAAGTGACTGGGGGAAGAATTTGCCGGCTCCTGACTGTGATCAGAATTTCATCCATGTCAGGATCAGCCAGCTCCTTGGCTAAGCGAGCGAGTACGTCAGCCTTTCCATTCAACGCTCTAGGGACTCTCATTAGTTCAATGTGAGTGAACCGTTTCATGAGTTCCACCACTCGGCCTTTGTACCGAGCTAACTCGGGTTTGTATATCTTATAGTCGCCGCTTACTTGATTGACGACAAGCTGGGAGTCACCGTAAACCCGTAGCCGAAGGATTTCCATTTCTATGGCGAGTTCCAAACCAGCTATCAGAGCTTCATACTCAGCTTCATTGTTTGTCCGAGGCTCGGTGAGAGCAAAAGAACGCCGCAGGGTTCCCATTGATGGCATGATGAACACCAATCCTATCCTCGCTTTTACCTCCGGGACGCTTGATCTGCCGGAGCTCCTTATTGATGAGGCCCCATCGAAGTAGAGTTCCCAACATTGCTCATCTTCCTCGAGGTGCAGCACTTGTTCGTCGGGTAACTCACAATTTAGCGGTGACCCTTCTGGTATGGGATGAGCAGCGAGAAAGTCTGCAAGAGCTTTCCCTTTTACTGCTTTCTGAGGGGTATAAACTATGTCAAACTCAAGTAGCATGACAGCCCATCTTGCCATTCTGCCGGCTAGGCTTGCTTTGGTCATCAAGTGTTTGAGTGGGTCGACCTTGGAGATCAGCATAACCCGATGAGCGAGCAAATAGTGCCTCAGATTCTTCACAGCAAATATTAGAGCTAGGCATTGCTTTTCGATTGGGGAATAGTTGTGTTCCGCCCCGACTAGAGTTCGACTGAGGTAGTAGAGTGCATTTTCCTTTCCCTCCTCGTTATTCTGGGCGAGGAGCGCACCGAGTGACTCATCTAGCGCGGCAGTGTAGAGAATCAACGGTTTATTTGGAATGGGAGCGGCCAGCACTGGAGGATGCAACAAGTATTGTTTGATGCTTTCGAACGCTGCTTGACATTCGGCATCCCAGATAA
Organism: Agapanthus africanus; assembly: GCA_030015575.1. NCBI lineage: Eukaryota > Viridiplantae > Streptophyta > Magnoliopsida > Asparagales > Amaryllidaceae > Agapanthus > Agapanthus africanus. The sequence goes on from JASDDO010000022.1 coordinate 221,353,000, forward strand.
AAGGAGCTCCTTTCTTCATGAGCTTCGAGAAGGGCCTACATCTCCCCGATAAATTTGAGATAAACCTCCGTATATAAGCAAGCTTTCCTTGAAAAGATCTTAGCTGCGTCAGACTCTTCGGAGGGGGCATCTCCATGATGGCCTTTATCTTTGATGGGTCAACTTCGATCCCTCGATGTCGGACTATGAAGCCCAGGAATTTTCCCGATGACACTCCAAAAGCACATTTCAGAGGATTCATCTTGAGATCGTATTCCCTCAATCTGGTGAGAACGGTCCTAAGATCCTGGATATGATCGGCCTTGGTTTTAGTCTTAACGACCAGATCATCAACATAACATTCGACGAATTTATGAATTAGGTCATCAAAGATATTGGTCATTGCCCTTTGATATGTAGCACCTGCGTTCTTCAATCTGAACGGTATCACCTTGTAGCAATATATTCCAATCGGGATTCGAAATGCTGTGTGCTTCTCATCTTCAGGCGACATCTTGATCTGATTGTATCCAGACGAGCCATCCATAAAGGTGAACAACTCGTTATTTGAGGTGTCATCGACCATCATTTCCATGACCGGTAGCGGGAAGTCGTCTTTAGGACATGCCTTGTTGAGGTCCCTGAAATCGACACAAACTCGGATCTGCCCATTTTTCTTCTTCACTGGGACTATGCATGCGATCCAGTCCGCATATTTCTCTTCCCTGATGAAGCCGGCATCGATGAGCTTCTTAGTTTCCTCAATGACCTTTTCTTCTAGTTCCCTTCTTATTTTTCGAGGAGCTTGTTTGACTGGCTTAGCATCAGGAGATATAGCCAACTTATGTACGGCCACTTTAGGGGAAAGGCCAGGCATTTCTTTGTATGTCCACGCGAAGCAGTCGACGAACTCATGCAGCAGGGAAATTATCTGCGCTTTCATTTCCTCTGACAAGAGCGAGATGATGTAGGTCGGCCTTGGATTATCGGGCGTTCCTAAGTCAATCTCGGTTAGCTCATCAAAGGATGCTTGTCTGCCATCTTCGAGCTCTTAAGGAGCTTCTTCTGGCTCGGCTATCTCGTCATCATCATTTGATCTTTCGCTGGCCTCACCAACATGGATCATGTAGCACGCTTTGGAATCAGGTTGAATGTAGCCTATGCCCCGTCTATCTGGAATTCGTCCATCGATGAGTGCTCGGACCTGGGGCGGATACCATAGGCCTTCGTAAAACTTTGCTTCGGACTCCGTTTGATATAAACGGCATCCGCACTTCTTAAAGTATTCCCGCATCTCAGGTGCATAGTATCTGGAATTGAGGACGGCTCTTATCCCTCTCTCATAGGGAAGGCATGTGACTAAAAGATCGTCCAGGTGCACAACGGGGTTTGACCTGTAAAACAGGATGCCCTTCTGTCCATTTTTCCTCCAGGGCACGTATAAAGTTTTTAGCTGGTCCACGGTAGAGACTGACAATGCGTCGAGCTCTTTGCACATCCGTTTTGGCACCCTTATGATGGCCAGGGACCCTTCTACGACTTCGAAGGTCTCTCGTAGTTTCGCTTGCTGCATGGGGGGCCAATCTGCATAGCTGTCGCACGGCAGGTCCTCTTCTTCTGAATCTTCAGTGTCACTGCCAAGATGAGGGCGGAATTTTCTGCTAGATGGGCCTTCAGTAACAGATTCGTCCGTATCACTGCCGAAATGAGGGCGAGTTTTACGGAAAGACGGGCTTCCATCGTCGGACTCATCAGTGTCGCTGCCGAAATGCGGGCGCACTTGGGTATTTTTGCTTTGGAAAGTGACAGCCGGCGTAGATTTGCTTTTGAGTCTTGGGGCCGGTCTATCCTCAGTCAGTTGTGGCTTAGCATTTTGGTGGTTCATAAAGTACCGAGAATCTTCATATCGGACTTCATGCACACCGAACGGCTGGATGTCTCCGTCAATGCGTCTTTCTTCGCCGTTTTTAGTATACTTCATGCATTGATAGAGAGTTGACGGAATGATGCCGTAATCGTGGAGCCACGGCCGCCCCAAGAGAATCTTATAAGACGTGTCGGTGTCGATCACGTATATCTTAGCTTCAGTTTGCAGATCCCCGAATTTGATTGGCAGAGCTATGGACCCCAGAACTTGCTGGCAATTTTGGTTGAAGCCTTGAATGACAATCCTTTCCCTTGACAGGTGTCGGACGTCCATTGACAAACTCTTCAGAGTTCGCAAGTTCATGATGTTCACTGAGGACCCCGGATCAATCAATATGCGACTAATTCGATCTCCGTCGCTGTACCCGGTCACGTAAAGCGGCCAATTATGCTCAGACGTTCCCAGTAGCAAGTCTTCATCCTTAAATGTGACTGCGGCGGCATGCAAAGCATGCTGGGCTTCTTTCATATTAATTTCCGCAAAGTGAGCCTGATACCGCTCGGGATTTTGTAGAGCGTGAATGAGAACATCTCTAAGCTCCTTAGATAGGACCAAGGCGTCGTAGATGCTCAATAGATACAGAAGCTTCCGGAGATGTGCCAAGACATTATACTCCACCGAGGAAGGACTTATGTTTTCATCAGCCGGTTCTCTGCCATCTTCTTCATTAGCGACTTGTTTTTCCTTCCCTTTTGGGGCGTTGCCCTGATTTTGCGGTTGAGCCCTGCCGCTTCTGAGCTGGATTTGATTGGCCTTTGTGGTGAGCTCCTCGTCCTCTTCGGGAAAACATAGCTCATCCTCGGAGTCGCTGCCAAGATAGATGGCGTAGCAGATCACTACTGGGATCTCTTCATTGGAGTCTTTTTCTAACTCCTCCAGAATTTCAGCCGCTTGTACAGGGAAGAACTCCTTCAATTGAATCAATGTTCTTTCCTTTTGTTCATATTCTTCGAGGGAATCGATATATTTTTGATTGGTCGATCTCCCTGCAGACTCTTTTTCGCGCCGAGCTGCACTTTTCTTCTTCTTGAGCTTCTTGGATTTTGAGCCTGATGGAGCCGCATTGGCAGCTGGACTGGTAGGCCTCTTCTGCCCTTCCCATTCCGTCCTGGGTTCTTTCCGAAATAGCTTTATCATCTTCTTCGTCTTATTAGATATGTGCATACTCCACGGAGGCCGCGATGATTCCATTTCATTTCTCGGGGCAGCGGGTTCGGCTGTCTGCTCCCAGAAGGCTTCAACTTCTGTCTGTATAAAGTTAGTGGTTGCAACTTGATTGTTCACCAACACACTTTTGGACATCTCGATCTCTCCAGCCTTGTACTGTTTCTCGACCCAGTCTTTGAAGATATAGCAATCCTCGATCGCATGGCTCACTACTCGGTGGTACGGGCAATACAGAGGATTGTCGGTCATTTTTGCTTCTTGGGGTCTTTTCAACTCCGGCAATTGTAGGCCGTTGTTCAAGGCATCGTTAAATATCTTGCGGACCTTGTCCCTTCTGAAAGAGTAAACCTTGTTCTTTTTCTCCTCTAGGGAAGGCCCATCTCCTCCCAGCAATGGCTTTCGAGACCGGTTGGTTTTGGATTCACCCGCCCTTCGCTTTTCTTCATTGTCGGAGGCATTGAAGACATTGGTACTGCTGGAACTCCCGCTTCTACGGTTGTCGTCCCGCTTGATTTTCCAGGTTTTGTCTCTCTGAGAGTCCGGCGGGGACTCTTGCTTCGAGCGTTCCAGCATTTGGACTTTCTTGGTTAGCTCCTGAAATGTCTTGAGGCCCGCTGTACACAAGAATTCGACCATCCAATTGCTGAGGTTCCCAATGAGAAGGCTGACGGACTGGTCTTGCTCCAGCGGCGGTTCGCACTTGACTGTGAGATTACGCCATCGGGCGATAAAGTCGGTGTTGCTTTCATTCTTCCCCGGCTTGGTCCACACAAGGTCGGCAATGGAGATTTTATCACTGACACTCATGAACCTTTTCCAAAACAGGGACTCCATTTGGGCAAAGGTAATGACGGACCCGTCCGGTATACTCGCATACCAGTCGAAGGCGACGCCGGTCAGGCTGTTGACAAACTGACGAAGAAGGAGCACGTCATTGCTCCCTGTATTTTCACACGATGCTTTGAAGTGGGCGACGTGATGGTTTGCATTCCCCATTCCATCAAATCTTCCGAACTTAGGAATGACGTAGCCGCTTGGGAACTCAATCAGATCGTACTGCGCGGGATATGGCCGCCCACTACTGCCGATTTCTTTCTGAGCTTCAGCTTCGGCCACCAATGTTTTAACCTTGCTGGTGACCAAATCCATTATCCGATCCTGTGTTAGCGGGATAGTGCTATCTGGGGCCAAGGCGTCCCCAGAAGAGGAATGTGGTCGGCTTTCATTCGGCTCAACCAGTCTTGGTCCCAAAGGAACAGGCATTGGCCGCCTCGGATTGTCATCACCCGGCTGATTAGTAGCGGCTTGTGCCTGATTGGGAGGCGCTCGAGCAATTTGAGCCGTAAGCCGCATCACCACGTTCGTTAAGTCGTCAATCTTCGAGTAGAGCTTGGTCATCTCTTTATCTTTGCTCCTGAGCTGTTTTCGAAGCTCTTGAAGCAACTCCTGCTCCTCAGTCCTGGGGCGGAAAGTCGGCTCTTCCTCGCTGTCCGAGCTTGACTCTGCATGGACTGAGGAGTCTTTCTGCCTATCATCCTCATCGAGAGGGTTTTCTTCATCCAGCTGGGGCGGCTGTTCTTGGGTGGCGGCAACCACATTCAGGCTAGATTGGGCTTGGGATGTGGTGGCCCCGTCCTTGCTTTTGCTGCGAAGGTTGTCGCTGGGGCGCCCGCCCGCCATATAGACCGTATGGATGATATAACCGGCCGTCTTTCTATCATTGGCGGCTGATTTCACGGATCGCTGTCTTGACCCCCTTGCTTCGGTAGCTGGTAGTCGATTGAAGGCGGCTGGCCTAACCAGGTTCTTGAATGGTGCTGGCGCTTCTTTTCTGGATTTGCCCTGCTGCTTTCGTGCGGCACAGAGCGCTCGATAGACTCTTGAAAAGACAATGCCATACTTTTTCTGTTGGGGCTGGGACACGTCTCTTTGTGGCACTGTTCGGACTGCTGTCTTCTTGATTCTGGCGGTCATGGCATTTTTCTGAACCCACCTCAGAGGCTCGAAGGAATTGCTGATTCTTACGTCCGACTCAGCCGTCGTCGCGGGGCAACCCTGCACTTAGAACTTCACACGATTCCATTTGGCCGAAGCCTTGGCCCTTTTGTTGGCTCGATACCTGAGCCGCTTCTGTCTTAACTTTTCTGTTCTAAGCACCTGGCAGACTTCGGCTCTTTGGGAAGACGCCGCAGACCGGTTGATGGAGGGCCTTGGAGATACGCCCGATTGTGCATTTGTTGGAGTCATCGCCTGAGCTCGTCCGCAACATTTGATGTTGCCCTTTGTACCGAAGTTCTTGCCCCCTGCTGGAGCACCAGAGAATCGTTCAGATACCGTCTTAAGTTTCGGTTGTGGTGCCTTGGTGATCACGACATTCGGCCTCTTACCCCTTGAGACCGGCTTGGCCACCTGTTCCACCGGGATCTCTGCCAGATGAGCGCTTCTGGCAGGGTAGATGATGACAGAGCCAAACTGGCGGGGCGGTTCCTCCCATTGTCGACTGAGGCTTGCGGGGAGAACCACACGAGCGTTGATCTTGACCACGTACGGAATCGGGGTCGCTTTGGAAGTTGAATTCGTCTTGGGAGACATTATCGTTGAAAGTTGATTGCTGCACGAAAAGAAAACATCATTTTAGTATAGGCAATCGATATGTATATTGATTGAGTTCGCATGAACGTTTAACGCGAAAAATGGGAGGAGAGATTGGTCCCACTGGGCGTGCCAGAATCTGTAGGGTGTTTTTCGTCACCCCATTGAGATGGGAATACGCTCGCGCTTGTCAGGCGTACTACAGATTCCCCCTGCCTAGGGTAGGCCGGGGTTTAATGATTATGGGGATCCGAATCTCCGGCAGCCGCGGACTAAGCTGCCGTTAATTACCCCTCGCCTTTGGAGCGAGGGAACCTCCGATTGACGGGTTAAACTGGTCATGCGAACTCAATGTGCAGTGTACGTGTGTTGTGTTTTGAAAGGGGGGTTGGATATATCGGGAGCCACGCAGAGTTTTTACGGGGGTCGTGGAGTATGTGTATGTGTTCATTTGTATACATATGTATATATATACATGTATATATAAATAAAGGGGAAAAAGACATCCAAAGGATGCGTGGGGCCAGCGCCTAGGCGCTTGAGCGCAAGCGCGCCACGTGGGCGCTTTGCGCTCAGACGCTGGGCGCTTGAGCGCAACGCGCCACGTGTCGGCACGTGGGCGACTTGCGCTCGAACGCCTACGCTGGAGCGCAAGCACGCCACGTGTCGGCACGGGGGCGACTTGCGCTCGAGCGCTTGCGCTCGAGCGCAAGAGCGCCACGTGTCGGCACGGGGGCGACTTGTGCTCGAGCGCTTGCGCTTGAGCACAAGTGCGCCACGTGTCGGCACATGGGCGCTTTGCGCTTGAGCGCTGAGCACTGGAGCGCAAGCGCGTCACGCGTCGGCACGCGGGCGCTCTGCGCTTGAACGCCGGCGAGAAAAAGAGGCTTTTAGCCAAAAAACATTTCTCTGAAGAGAAATCAGAGAGGAGTTGGACTCCTAAGTGTGTTTTTCGGGTTAATAGAAGGGGTTCTTCTTCTTCCTCCTCTGTTAGCTGGATCTTGAAGATCAGGAGATGTGAGATCTTAAAATCTCTCCTTTTTGAGATCTGATGACAGATACAAGTTCCCCTTTGTAGGTTTCGTGGTGAAAAACTATTTTGTTTTTTAAAAGGAAGAGTAAAACTCTTGATTTAATTCAAAAGAAAGAAGAAAGTCTTGGAACCTTGAAGAAGGAAGAAAGATCTCAGATCTGAAACTTTTTTTTTAGAGAGAGAAAAAAGTTGTTGAGATATTTCATTATCTTTGCCTTTATAGGCTATACACTTTACACATAGCCCCTTGGGCTTCACAAAATGGCATTTTGCCTATCCCATGGCTCATGTGCCATTTCTTTTTGCACATAAGCCATGGGCTTTACAAAAATTTGGCTTTATACCTATTTTTCTTCCATTTATCCATAAAATAAAATAAAAGAAATGCAACAAAATTATTTATTACAAAATTTTTATCTTGGCATGGGGGGAGGCCGGCCGCTTCATTTTCGGGCTCGACCCGGGCATGGGCCCACTGGATCTGGGTTTGGGCCCACTTGGCTTAGGGTTGACTTTGTTTTTGACTTGGTCAACCGGGGTGTAAATTTTTACCCCAACACATTCAAGGCTAATTATTGCGATGTCGCATACTCACAGCCCGTGTGATACCGAACACCCAACTCCTCTACTAATCAGTCTCACAAAACCCGCTTGGGAAACTAATACGTTCGAGGAATAGCCTCAGTGAGTGGATCCGCTCTAATGTTTCTTTCTATTTCTCTCTTTATCTCAAGTTCGCGGAGAAACCCATCTCCCGAAATGAGCAATACCTGTCTTAGAATGTGTCTGGATATCTGATGGGACCTAGCTCATAAATGAACTCCAAATCCAAACTTCTTGGACTGTATCATCAATTGAACTTAATCAGTATCCTGCGCCATGCCTCCCTCAGTATCCTCCTGGACCACCTGTCCAAAATACTGCCCCTCGTCAGAGGGAAAACTATAACTCTGACAACCTCTCTGTCATCCAGGTCACCTTGGAAGCCTGGAATGATAACTGTCTCCCGAAGGAGGATACCGTTATCATATCCCTAGAACATCCACTTATGTTCTAAAACTGCTTCCGATTGGTTTTCCAGGATTGGATTATTATCAACTTATTGCATTTACTGCAAAAACAATATCTGGTGTGGTACTTGACATCTCATGATTGACTCAATTGCCTAAGCAAGTGATCTGCCAATCATGCACATCCCTCTCCACTTTAGTCTGTGAGATACCTTTAGAGATGGTGACTCCATCACCTGCAGGTATACTACCGTGCCAGAAGTCGTCCATTCTAAATACTCTTAGAATGCTGTCTAAGTATCCAGATTGGGACACTTCCCAAATCTAGATCTAAAACCATAGATCTAGTAACCAGAATATCTTATATAATATCCAAGTTCTATGTGGAGAAACCACTGTGTGACGACCAAAGTATAACCGACCGTAGTATAGGAATTTCACTTCCTACTCTGTGTATGTCATCCAAATACCAGGACATCATACCCTACTACCTTCTTTACAGATCCATCCCCTATTCTGATGAAGTCAAACCTATGACTGTCACATCAGAAATAGATGATCTATCTCCGCTATATCTACTTTAGTCTATAAATAGACATAAGCTACTTGTCCACTATACTTCCGCTGCTCCCACTGACTACGACAACCCTCTGGCAGAGTCATATAGACGTGCACTTCTAAAGCTAGTTCAGAACGACGCTATACTCATCCTCCTGCCGGGTCTCATAGTCCGGAACAACAACAATAGCAAGTCTGGGTAAACAAGAACCTCCCTGCCACCGTCCTTGAGTCTACCGGAGTACCTCTCGGGTGCCTGAGGTTACCCACCATATCTACGGAGTGGCCAATGGAATGTCAAACCAGATTGAATCTTTAGGTTGTTATCAAATTTTCAGTAATCGTTTGCGGTTCTGGAATCACTTCCAGTTCTACCATACTCCCACTACAGTTTTCCGAAAAAAAATCCATTTTTATTAAAACTGTGGCGAGTCAAGAACAATATCACTATTGATCTTCCAGATGGTAGAAAATCAACCCTCGTCATAGCCCGGGTTAACCCATAAACAGCCATTACAGAAACGTGCCTTGAGTTATCTAGAGTCTGGTTTTAAGCATAAGCTGGACAACTCCCCGTACCTTAACATCGTTAAGATATGAACTGTTCTATATCCAATACAGAAACAGAGGCACTGATTTAATTGAACCAGATTCAAATCATGCAGCTGTCTCCAGTGTATGTCAACTAAATGGAAAGAGGCCGATCAACATTACTCAACTTAGGAGTACTTCCAATTATGAGTAACCTGAAAGAGAAGCAAGTTCTCTTAATCATTACTATCAACTGAATACCATTCACAAGTATCAACATTTTCGATCATCTTGAAGAATCACGAAATTTGCAACACCTGGTTCTCTACTTTACTCTTATACCTATAACTTCTCAAAACTTGGACCTTGTGTTTCTACGAAACACATGTCTAAGACCCAGAGAAGTCATAAGTAAACAGAATCTAGTACGAGTACCAACCCCTCTGTCCTAATGGACACTGGACAACATACAATACTCTGTATAAGTCCCTTGAGTCTAATGACTCATTCCCTGTGTGTCGTAGGTTGAAAACTGTATTTATGGTTAAGAAGAATTACACCGCTGTTTAATTCTTCTTACCTAACCATCCACTGATATAGGTAAATGTCATAGACATAATTTCAAAAAGGTATATCTCACTCTATATAAAAATAGACGTACAGATATATGAATTTGAAATTGGTGCATAACAGCGGATATTCAAAACCAAATATTTGCCGTCCGGCAAACTACCCAGGTGATTTCCTCAAATATCACCAATTACAGCGAATTCCGATATAATAAGGATGATCACCTAATTCCCAATAACTTACCCCCACTCATCATCTGTAAAACCATACAGATGTGAGAATCATATCTGGTAAATACATACCCTGGAGCAAGTGTCAATTGGGAAATCAGTTTTCCTTTTAACAGTACACAGTGAAACTGAAACATTGAAATGTTTCGTAGGGGTATCCGGGTATTCCTAATAATGCCTCTTCCATTATCCAGATTCACAACTGTAACCGTATATTTCTTTGCCATCTCTCCAAATCTGATTGTTTCGAAAGAGTGTGTTTAGTAGTTAACCGCAATCAGAACGGTGTCGCGTGTAGCTAGACCGAGATGAGTACGGGTCGTCCTCAGGGAAACGTTGAATCATTTACTCTTACTTTAGATGTGTTGAAAAAGAGAGGAGGAATAAAGAATTTTGTGGAAAGGTTTCTAGATCTACGTTAAGCAAGAATGCAAAATATATAGATCTAAATTATTTTAGGGATGTAGTTAATATAATAAGGGGGCTTGTAGGGTTCGTTAGGATTTAGTAGTTATGGACGATTAATTAAAAGTTACCCTTTTTATCCTTTAATAGATTTAAAACTAGAACGACGGTGATGCGTGTAGATTAGGGTTTCTGGAGGGAAAAGGAATCCCACTCTTAACCCTTATCTCGACACGGAACTCCGTTCATATCTAGCCTTTACCAAAACAATCATTAATCTAATCTCTAATCGCGGTCGGAACTAGCAAAGAATTGTTAGCACGCCCGATTAGGATGTTAATGATTCTTTTGATAAAGTTCATAAACTTTATAGGACTTAAAAAGGGTTTAGAGATGGTCATCGTCCATTAGCCTACCCTAATCCTACGAACCCTAACAAGCGGAGAATTACTCGCGCATGTTGGGAGAAAAAGAGATGGAAAGAAATTGCATAATTAAACTATGAAGAAATAGAATAAGAAAAAGAAAGCTACCTTTATTAATCAACAAAATTCATTACAGTTGAATCCTTAGAAAATGATTACAAATCTAGTTGCTTCTCGATCTCTTCCAAGGAGGTAATGAACCGTTGATGATCAGCCTAGATGCGTGAGCCGTCTGGGACTTCGTGACCGCGTCGGCTTGATAGCTTTTCCAAGAGGCTCTCGGTGCCCTTTTATAGTGCAAAGCCAGAATCTTATTGTTGAAAACTTGGTAAAATTTAGCTTTGATTCACCCCAAAAAATCTTGCGCTCTAACTCCCTGGAATTGCGGCGGATCCACAGCCCAAGGGTGGGTTTGGCCGTGGATCCACGCTCAATGGGTGAGATCTTTTTATGAGTTTTCTTGGGCTTGCATCTTGTGACATGTGGCAATCCTAGGCACCTTCAGAATCTGAAAATCTTTTATCGGTTGCTTCCAGAATTGGTCTCCAAGTTTTGCTTCTTAATTGGCAAGATTTCTTCAACAACTTGATTTGTTTGATAAATTCTGCATAACAACTTGGAAAATTCTGCACAATAATCTCAAATAATATTTAGTAGGCTTATTTCTACTAAGATTTGGTCAATAGATTTATTTGCATACATTTTCCTACCAAATGATAATTAAAATATATTAACACATGGAAAATTATTGTTTTAACACATAAACCCTCATATGTATAATATATTATATTAAAGTCCTTTTTAATATAAAAATGGTAGGAAAAATGTAATACAAATGTGCAGTTTTATCAACTGAAAAAATACCCCCAAACTTATCTTTGATCGTCCCGAGCAAACTAGTTTATTTAAGAGGAGAAAAAGAAAGGAGAAAACTAAGCACACTTTCGTAGGCAGACACGATTGCACTGAGCACGTGCAACAAGCCGTTAAACCGCTAGGTGTCCCTAGTAGGAGGAGTGTTGTCTCCTGAGGGTTTTCAGCGGATTACACCCACAAAATCCAATAACAAAAGAAAGATGGTGAAATTTACATATAAAGACAAGAACCATAAAAGAAATAATTTGAAAAGAAGAGTTTCCAACTATGCTAGCTTTTCAGTTGTCATGAGCCCTATCTTAATAGTCATGAAAAATGTTATAAATCACATTACCCCTCAATAAAACATCATCTTTATTCTTCATTCCTACCTTTCTTCCAAACATTGATCATATAACCCCGCGTGTGTGAAATGGACATCCCTACACTCGGAGAATTCAATTCAAGCTATCATACTCTTGTCCATCTACCTTAGTACTTTTTAATTTAATGAATATTAAAGATTTGCTCACACATTTTCATGCGACCGTTAATACTTCTTAAGGTACTAACAGACTGATTACTTATGTGCTTGCTGATTAGGTGATAATATTTTCGTCGTCTTGCACCACCTAAGGCTTAGCAGTGACTTCCAGACCAGTTGGCCTTAGGGCACTAGGTGAAGAGGCACCCTCGCTATATTTTTTTTATTGCTGCCTTGGCGATACAAAACCAGTGTTCATTTTTTTCTTTTCACCATTTATATTTTCTTCATTTTTTTTACTTCCTTCATACTTTGGCTTTTAGACAAGAGCATTTCAAGGTATCCTCTACTATCCCGAGTTTCAAGACGTGTGTAAGTGCATATAGTAGGGTATCAACATTCAAATGTTTGGCTTCCAGAATAGAAACTATTTTTCAGACTTATTTTTATCCTCAGATTAGTGACTTCCTTCATTTTACTAACCCTTGGGACAACAGCTCAAAACTACTTATTACTAGTTCGTTTAAGAAAACTTCTAATTTTCTTGGTTTTCTTAAACTATTCCTATCTTTTGGATATAATTTTTCACTTTCTATTCTTTTGTTATTAAAAAAAATTAATGCCTAGTGTCAAAGATAATTCAGTGAATACAAACCTCCCCCTCCCCAAACCTGTTTTTAGCAGTGTCCTCACTGATGTAGCCTTCTGAGAACATGGACCTGTATACTAAGGGAGAGATACAAGGGGTAAAATAATAGTTAAATGAAAATTTTTCCCAAACTTATTCTTTGACACGCACAGATATTCAATCAAATCATTTTTTTTACTCACCTCCATTCTTAAAATGTGAAAAAGTTACCAAAACATGGAGGTGAGACGGAGGAAATTTAGTTTTGATAAAGTGGCTCCTGTAAAAACAGGAGCTCCTCCGCGGGGTCAGCAGAAAAATACGGTTTTAATCTATGCCCATTTACTTTAAAAATCGAACCGTTTTTCAAATTTTCGACTTCAACTGCCCCGTGCGGGTGTACATACCGCACCACAAAAGGTCCTTTCCTACAAGATTTAATCTTACCCGGATGAAGATGGAGACGGGAATCGTAAAGAAGGACTTGTTGCCCCGATGTGAAGGTTTTTCTAAAAAGATTCTTATCGTGGAACACTTTGGTCCTATTCTTTACTATCACCGCATTATCGTAAGCTTCATCGCGGAGTTCGCTTAGCTCATTCAATTGCAGCTTCCGATAGCTGCCTGCATGATCAAGATCAAAATTAAGCTCTTTAATAGCCCACATTGCCTTATGTTCAATCTCGACAGGGAGGTGACATGCCTTCCCAAACACAAGGCGGTATGGAGACACACCAAGATCGGTCTTATAAGCAGTGCGGAATGCCCAAAGAGCATCCGTCAATTTGGTTGACCAATCTTTACGGTTCTTAGAAACCGTCTTCTCCAATATCTGTTTGATCTGCCTATTTGAGATCTCAGCCTGCCCGCTTGTTTGGGGGTGATAGGGCGTAGAAAGCTTGTGAGTGATTGAATATTTCCGCATCAAGGCCTCGAAAGACGTATTGAAGAAATGTGTCCCGTTGTCGCTAATTATAGCGCGAGGGTGTCCGAATCGTGAAAAGATATTTTCTTTATGGAACTTAATGACAACTTTGTTTTCATTAGTGCGACACGGTATAGCTTCCACCCACTTCGAGACATAATCAACCGCTAACAAGATATAGAGATTCCCAAAGGAGTTAGGAAAAGGGCCCATAAAATCAATACCCCAAATATCAAATATTTCCACAACCAATATAGGTTGGAGTGGCATCTCATTCCTTCGTGAAATCTGACCCAAATGCTGACATCGCGGACAAGTTTTGCAATGTTCAAATGCATCTTTAAATTATGTTGGCCAATAAAAGCCACATTGCAAAACTTTCTCCGCCGTTTTTTCGAGGTCCAAAATGACCGCCGCATGCCTGATCATGACAAAATGATAACACGCTCTTGAATTCATCGTTAGGGACACACCTGCGAATGATTTGATCGGAACAATACTTGAATAGATATGGTTCATCCCAGTAAAAATATTTCACTTGGGATAAAAATCGAAGTTTGTCTTGTTTCGACCAATCGCTAGGTATAAGTCCCGTCGCAAGATAGTTCACGATATCCACGAACCAAGGTTCGTAGGATACATTCAAGAGCTGTTTGTCGGGAAATGAGTCATTTATCGGCACGGTCACAGTTGGCGAAGAAGTGATGCGTGAAAGATGGTCGGCTACAACGTTTTCACATCCACTCTTGTCTTTGATGACAAGATCAAATTCTTGTAACAATAGGATCCAACGTATTAGCCTGGCCTTTGCATCCTTCTTCGATAAAAGACGTCGTAGGGCGGAGTGATCTGTGTAAACCACAATAGGCGAGCCAATCAAGTATGGCCTGAATTTCTCTAATGCAAATACAACTGCCAAGAGTTCTTTCTCAGTAGTTGTGTAATTTATTTGTGCATCATTCAAGGTCCTACTTGCATAGTAAATTACATGTGGCATCTTATCAATGTGCTATCCTAAGACCGCACCAATGGCAAAATCTGATGCATCACACATAAGCTCGAACTGTAAGTCGATGTAGAACACCCCACGACTTGCGGGGAGGAGGAAATTTAGAAAACGATCTTGTTCTTTGCTTAAACATCGACTAACCGCATGAATCGAAGCTAAACGATAACTAACAAGAAACATAGAAGTTCTATACTACTATGTTTAGGGATTATACCAAACGAATCGTGTCCTTCGTCTTTGTGAACTCCTCCTCCTCCTCGGCCTTCTCGAAGTAGTAGACGATCCACCCGAGAGCTTTACTCCAAGCTTAACCTCTAAACTTGAGGCAACTAACCTTCTTTAAGTGCTAATCAAAGAAGCTAGGTGATATAGAATGAGGGTTATGATTTAGTTAGTCTAACTAATCCTTGTACTCAACACATGAGAGGGGAGGATTAGGGTTTGAAGAGGGAGAGCTTGAGGAGAGAGAAGATGACAATGATAATGAAATGAGAATAGTGAGATATCATAATATATATCAAGCATTTCTTTTTATCAAGAAAAGAAAATATATCAATTTAACAACCATGCTTGATAATATCTAATGATGATTCATCTCCATGGACAAAAGACATGTATGAATCATCTAGGTGACTCACTAATCACAATCATTGTATATGCCACCTTAACCTCCTTAGTCACCACCTTCTAGAAGCTTCTCGCACAATTACGAGAACGCCCCTCCTTTCCGCAAAAATACGGAAAAACTTTAGACTGTATAAATCCAATAACCGGATACCAGTAACTGGTTTAAACCAAAGCCGACTGGTAAAAACTGTCTGAAAGTCGTACGTGCGTAAACACACGTATGCGTCCGAACCCTTGTCGTAAAACCATACGCCCTCTATATCGTTTCGCCTGGAGTAGGGAAACTCTCTGTGCGGGACTCTAGAGACTCGACTACTACGCTGGCAGTGGGTTTAACCACAGACCGCAAGCGGCACTAGCTGTACGTAACGGTCCCCAGGTAGATGTCGATAAGAAGGCCGATGAGGAAACCCATCCGAACTCCAACTGAGTCTGATGTGACAATCTCCATACAGTCCGGTCCGTTCGTCCAAGACTATCGCATATCGGTCCTAGGGGGCGGCAAGCGTCAGTCCCCTAGTAGCGGTATAAGTTGTGTCGGAGGGAAGCCCATTACACCCTGAGAAACTACTGGAACCTACCAGCAAATCTTGCTTGCCCTGGCCAGGGACTTTGCGTAATGGCTCTCTGACACAGCGCGATATCAACCCCCAATACCGGGAGAGATGAATCCTGTCTAAACGCCACTGCCTCCAAGTGCTCGGGACTGCACCCAACTGCTACCTGTTTGCACGACTCCTTTGAGTCGTGGTAGGGTAGCAATCTAAGAACAGTGGGACACACTCGAGGCGAAGTAGCAGTGTCAAGTCTACGGACTATGCTGTACTCATGTCACCTGGGAACTGTTCACTGACGACTGGTATAAAACCAACCAACAGTTCCCTGTGAGTCCTGTCCGGTGTACCCGTAACCCAACGAGCACCTGTATACTATCTCCAGTACGACGTACTGACGGCTGTGGAACAGACCATTTCCCCAACTGGGATGAGAAGCGTACACACTAGTCTACTCCGGAGTATCGATGCTCTGTCTCGATAATCCAACGACTAGGGACCTGAATAAGGATGTGCTTGTAGACTACCCAGCCCCCACTAGTGTGACTGCCATCACAACGCCGGTAGTCAAGCAAGATCCTAAGAGCTCTATCAATACGTATACTCACATATTAAGATAGAAAAACCAAGTAGCATACTACTATATTTAGCAAGACTGTTATATACATGTGAATATCCCAAGCTTCCATTAAGTAATATACAAACTAGTATGATACAATAATGGCCCCTAGGGTATATACACTAACAATCTCCCACTTGCACTAGGGCCATGTACTGGCATATCGAAGACCGATGATCTCGAGTAGTCTCTCGAACTGAATCTGAGGTAGGGCCTTTGTGAATGGATCAGCAATGTTCTCTTCAGAAGCAACTCTCCGAACCTCGATCTCCTGACGATCAATGATCTCCCTGATCAGGTGATACCGCCTTAAGATGTGTCTGGACTTCTGATGGGACCTTGGTTCCTTCGCTAAAGCTATAGCTCCGTTGTTGTCACAATACAGAGGTATTGGATCAACTATGGTAGGAACCACCTGATGTTCTGTTAGGAACTTCTTCATCCAGACTGCTTCTTTTGCGGCATCGCAAGCAGCTATATACTCCGCTTCCATCGTCGAGTCAGCAACGATGTCCTGCTTGGAGCTCTTCCAGAACACCGCCCCTCCATTGAGGGTAAAGACATAACCCGACATGGACTTGGAATCGTCTTTATCACTCTGGAAGCCGGAATCAGCAAAGGACTCCAACCTGAGGTCTTTTCCGCCGTAAACCAAGAACATCTCCTTAGTCCTTCTCAGGTACTTGAGAATGTTCTTTACTGCTATCCAGTGCTTCTCCCCTGGGTCTGACTGATACCGGCTTACCACGCTCAGTGCGTAAGCTACATCTGGTCTGGTACACAACATCACATACATTATAGAGCCTACCGTAGAAGCGTAGGGTATAATAGACATGCGTTCCCTTTCCAAATCAGTCTTGGGAGACATTTCTTTGGAGAGGGTGATTCCGTGACAAGCCGGTAGATTACCGCGCTTAGAATTTTCCATACTGAATCAGTGTCGATATACCTGGACTGCAAAAGTCCCAACATCCTCTTGGATCTATCACGATAGATCCGGATCCCCAGAATGTAAGAGGCATCACCCAGGTCTTTCATGGAGAACCTGTGTGACAAGAATCCTTTGACAGATTGTAGCATAGGAATGTCATTTCCTATCAATAGAATGTCATCCACGTACAAGACGAGGAATACGACACTTCTGGCTACAACTTTACTATATATGCACGGTTCATCAGGATTTTTGATAAAGTCATATTCTTTGACTGTCTCATCAAAGCAGATGTTCCAACTCCGCGATGCCTACTTTAGTCCATAAATGGACTTAAGCAGCTTGCATACTTTCCCGCTGCTCCCACTCTGATTGAAACCCTCTGGCTGATCCATATAGACGCACTCTTCTAAATTTCCATTTAGAAAAGCCGTCTTTACGTCCATCTGCCAGATTTCATAATCATGGAAGGCAGCAATAGCAAAAAGGACCAGAATGGATTTGAGCATAGCCACTTGAGAAAAAGTTTCGTCATAGTCCAAACCAGGTCTTTGACGAAAACCCTTTGCAACAAGTCTAGCCTTATAGGTTTCCACCTGTCCATCTACACCAATCTTTTTCTTGAAGATCCATTTGCATCCTATGGGTTTTACCCCATCTGGAGCAAAGTCCAAAGTCCATACTTTTTTGGTGTACATGGACTCCATTTCGGTCCGCATTGCATCTAGCCATCGTACCGAGTCGCCGTTCTGGATGGCCTGCTAGAAGTCAGTAGGTTCATCATTATCTATGATGCAATCCTCTCTATCCCCATCTATGAGAAAACCGTAGTATCTCTCAAGCGGATGAGACGGCCTACTACTCCTGCGGAGGGGTGCGGGAATGTCCTGTTCTTCTTGAACTTCCGGTTCTACCAAACTTTCAGTAGCAGTTTGTGGTTCTGGAATTTCTTCCAGTTCTATTTCTCTCCCACTTATTTCCTTTTCTAAAAACTGATGTTCTAGAAAATGGGCATTACGAGAAACAAAGACCTTATGTTCCTCTGCGTAATAGAAATAATATCCCTTGGAGTTCTTTGGATATCCCACAAACTTACATTTTACTGATCGTGCCTCGAGCTTGTCCATATGCTGCTTTTTAACAAAAGCTGGACATCCCTAAATCTTCATATGCTGAAGATGGGGTTTCTTCCCAGTCCACATCTGATATGGAGTGGTAGGCACAGTCTTGGTAGGAGCCCTGTTCAGAAGATATGCTGCTGATTTTAGCGCATAACCCCAGAAAGATCGCGGTAACTCAGCATTACTCATCATGGATCGTACCATATCCAATAGGGTTCGATTCCGTCTCTCTGATACACCGTTATGCTGTGGAGTGTATGGAGGAGTAAGCTGAGAGAGAATTCCTTTCTCTTTTAGGTAACCTAGGAACTCGGCACTCAAGTATTCACCACCTCGATCAGATCTAAGTGTCTTGATACTTTTGCCGGTTTGGTTTTCTACTTCATTCTTATACTCTTGGAATTTCTCAAAAGCCTCGGATTTATGTTTCATCAGATAAATGAATCCGTATCTTGAGTAATCATCCGTGAAAGTAATGAAATAGGAAAAACCACCTCTTGCATGTGTAGACATTGGACCACATACATCGCTGTGTATGAGTCCTAAGAGCTCGCTCGCTCTTACTCCTTGTCCAGTGAATGGAGTCTTTGTCATCTTTCCTTTGAGACAAGATTGACAAGTGTCATGAGTTTGATATTCGAATGAGTCCAAATATCCTTCTCTATGCAACTTAGTCAACCTTCTCTCATTGATGTGACCCAGTCTACAATGCCATAAGAAAGCTTTATTTAAATCTGGAGACTTTCTTTTTAGTGTGTTCTGGACATTGAAAATTTGGAGTTGGTTTAAAACATATATACCGTTATTTAGTGTACCGGACCCAATCAAACCATGATTAAGGTGGATGTTGACAACATCTCTTACAAACGTGAAATCATAACCTTTATTTGATAACAAGGAAACTGATATGATATTACACGTTAAGCTTGGCACAAAAAAACAATTATGTAAAACCAAAATGTGTCCACTCGTCAATCCTAGGTGATAATCCCCGACGGACGCAGCTCCTACGCTAGCTCCGTTAGCAACCTTTAGGGTCATATCACCTTCCTTCAGCACTCTACGGTTTCTCAGTGCCTGCAATGAATTGCAAATATGAGATCCTGATCCTGTATCCAATACCCAGGAAGTAGAGTTGATCGACAGACAATTCTCAATTACAAACACACCTGAAGTCGAAGCCACAGCTTGCTTCGGTTCCTGGTTCTTGGCGTTCCTTGCCTTGCGATCCTTCTTCCAGTGCCCTTTCCTGTGACAATAGAAGCACTCATCCTGGCAACTACCGGTACCGCAAACTTTTTCTTTCCCTTCCCTCCCACCTTACTTACACCTCCTCTAGGTCTGGGTACGGCCTTCTTTTTCCTTCCTTTGGCCTTAGCCTTGGACCCAGAAGAAGATGCACCGCCAACAAACATAGCGGGTGTTTCCCTTGCCTTCTGCAAGGTGCCCTCTGCACTCCTTAACATGTTCAGGAGTTCCGGAAGTTCAACTTCTTTTCTTTGAATGTTGAAGTTCAGGATAAACTGGGCGTAGGTGTGAGGAAGAGAATGGAGAATAAGGTCTGTATAGAGCTCATTATCCAAAGTCATCCCAAGGTCTGCGAGCTCTTTAATATAGCCGATCATCTTTAGGACATGTTCTCTTACCGATGACCCGACAGCCAACCTAGCTCGAAACAAGTTCTTAAAGGTCTCGTATCTTGCTATACGAGATTGCTCTCCATAAAGTTCCTTTGTATGGAGAAATATGGCATCAAGTTCCATATCCTCGTGCCTTCTCTGATGTTCATTGTTCATCGAGGCAAGCACGATGCACTTGGCTTTCGCGCAATCGAAATCCCAGGTTTTGCGGATTTCCTTATCCGCATTACTGGATTTGGGACCAGGGACAGCAGGTGCCGTAGCGGTGAGGACGTACCCCAATTTGTCATAGGTCAAAGCCATTTTGACATTCCGCAGCCAATCTTTATAGTTTGGCCCTGTCAGTATATTTTTCTCTAAAAGTAACTTAAGTCCAGTCATTTTCAGGGTCGATGCAATTAGGAGAGAGAGAAGAAAACTCTTTAGCATGATGCTCTTGCAAGTTTAGAGTGGTTTTTAGTTTATCTAAACTGGATGGCTCCCACTGTTTCTCGAATCCTTCCTCAAACCATAAAAGAAGAATTAGCCAGGACTATTCTCACCGTACAATACTTGCTTAACCGTTCAGCCAGGCTAGTGTCGATACTTCGAGGGAGGTTTTCCAACGCTTTCGCGAAGTTCCTTAATTAAATAACCTCTTTTCTCTGGGGGCGTAACCCCGCTGACACCTTTCTGGACACCTACTAGGTTTATAGCATTGATCGTTAAGTGACGAATATCCTGATAAGTAGCATATACTCACAGTAGGATCGGGATCCAAATATCATCGTATGATAATGTTGAAGGAGTGCTACCAACATTCATCAAACTCCAAATGGTATGCATCTCTTTGCAAATTTCAGTTTCTTTAGAAATTCCCGATATAAGTTTTTGCCCCATGCTCTTATGACCTTGGCTTTGGTCAAAATGTCATAAGTCACATGTCAAGTTCTACCCGTCATTATCTTGTCAATTTGAACCCATCCGTATATACCCCTGACTTTGGTCAAATGGTAATATGACTGTCCCAAACCAACTCATCTATCTTATGCAACAAATGAAAACTCAGCAGCTACCAAACACTATGCCTTGACTTTGGCCAAAATGCATAGCTTGAATACTACTGAATACCCAAATGAAATGACGGAGGGCTACGAATGATTTTGGCGAAACCGTGAACGTAGTGAACTTGATATAACCGAAGGAACCTGATAGCTTTTAAAAGGAGTGGTTAAGGCTCCGCATTTAAAAATATCTGTTTTAAAATTAACCGAGTGGTTTCTTTTAAATTGTTCCAACGATTAAAACTTTGGTTTATTTTCTTTGCATTATAGATAATGCGTCCCACCATTAACCTATCATTGCAGAAAACAACGAAAATACAACGTTCTCTTATGCCATCCGCATTCGCCACGGTATCCCGTCATTACCCGTTAGGTTACATAACTAACGACAGAGCGGGGGCTGGGCTAGCGCGGGTGTAAAACATAAGTGACGTCTAAATAGCTATCATATATATAGATATTTTACATTCGTCTGACGCAATGATATTCATTCCAGATCACAGATGAACTTAATTGGATTTGCAAGCAATCCGTGTTTGTTTTGAGCCTGCAACAAAAGACGGATTACACAGTTGTGATGAATAGCCATTACCCCACCCAAGACCCCAACAGGTACGGCAAACTACCCACCCGTCAGTTTGTGTACCCCACCTTGGGTCTGTCCTAGGAGCAAAAAACAGTAAAATGAAATAATACAACGGTGGCTACAACCGCAACCTGGATGTGCCCCGCAAAATAATATTACAACAAATTACATTTACATCAAATGAATTAAATAATAACCCATCACATAACCCCGGCTATACATCACAACAGTCCAACACAGTTCATATGCACAAACAGATAAAATCCATTACAGAAATGTGCAACCCCCTGCCAACCGACATACTAGTAGTTAGGGGAGGTTTACGAACACATTATACAAAACACAGATATAATCCAACAAGCAAATACTGTATAATTTCGATCGACTAAACACTTTTAATTTTGCTCCAATACTTCTCTGTAAATCTGAAACCTGAGCAAAAATAAAAAATTCCAGAAAATACCAAATATTCCAGAGAAGCAACACAGGAAAATTGAGTTCCTGAATCGCCAACACGGCGGCGGAAGCGCGGCGGATCGGGGGGATCCGCCGCGGTTCCGCGGCGCTTTAGGCGATTCAGGGGCCCAATTTTCTTGGGTGTTCTTCTACTGTCTTATTATGCTTTCTGAAAAATTTTTGGACTTCATTTAAAAATCGACAGAAACTGAAGTTTTCGGGCTTTTCCGGTTTCGTTTTTTCCGTTCGAAATTCATACAAATTTGCAAGTAAGTTAATTATTGTTTAGCGAGGCTCTGATACCACTGTAAGTCGATGTAGAACACCCCACGACTTGCGGGGAGGCGGAAATTTAGAAAACGATCTTGTTCTTTGCTTAAACATCGACTAACCGCATGAATCGAAGATAAACGATAACTAACAAGAAACATAGAAGTTCTATACTACTATGTTTAGGGATTATACCTAACGAATCGTGTCCTTCATCTTTGTGAACTCCTCCTCCTCCTCGGCCTTCTCGAAGTAGTAGACAATCCACCCGAGAGCTTTACTCCAAGCTTAGCCTCTAAACTTGAGGCAACTAACCTTCTTTAAGTGCTAATCAAAGAAGCTAGGTGATATAGAGTGAGGGTTATGATTTAGTTAGTCTAACTAATCCTTGTACTCAACACATGAGAGGGGAGGATTAGGGTTTGAAGAGGGAGAGCTTGAGGAGAGAGAAGATGATAATGATAATGAAATGAGAATAGTGAGATATCATAATATATATCAAGCATTTCTTTTTATCAAGAAAAGAAAATATATCAATTTAACAACCATGCTTGATAATATCTAGTGATGATTCATCTCCATGGACAAAAGACATGTATGAATCATCTAGGTGACTCACTAATCACAATCATTGTATATGCCACCTTAACCTCCTTAGTCACCACCTTCTAGAAGCTCTCGCACAATTATGAGAACGCCCCTCCTTTCCGCAAAAATACGGAAAAACTTTAGACTGTATAAATCCAATAACCGGATACCAGTAACTGGCTTAAACCAAAGCCGACTGGTAAAAACTGTCCGAAAGTCGTACGTGCGTAAACACACGTATGCGTCCGAACCCTTGTCGTAAAACCATACGACCTCTATATCGTTTCGCCTGGAGTAGAGAAACTCTTTGTGTGGGACTCTAGAGACTCGACTACTACGCTGGCAGTGGGTTTAACCACAGACCGCAAGCGGCACTAGCTGTACGTAATGGTCCCCAGGTAGATGTCGATAAGAAGGCCGATAAGGAAACCCATCCGAACTCCTACTGATTCTGATGTGACAATCTCCATACAGTCCGGTCCGTTCGTCCAAGACTATCGCATATCGGGCCTAAGGGGCGGCAAGCGTCAGTCCCCTAATAGCGGTATAAGTCGTGTCGGAGGGAAGCCCATTACACCCTGAGAAACTACTGGAACCAACCAGCAAATCTCGCTTGCCCTGGCCAGGGACTTTGCGTAATGGCTCTCTGACACAGCGCGATATCAACCCCCAATACCGGGAGAGACGAATCCTGTCTAACCGCCACTGCCTCCAAGTGCTCGGGACTGCACCCAACTGCTACCTGTTTGCACGACTCCTTTGAGTCGTGGTAGGGTAGCAATCTAAGAACAGTGGGACACACTCGAGGCGAAGTAGCAGTGTCAAGTCTGCGGACTATGCTGTACTCATGTCACCTGGGAACTGTTCACTGACGACTGGTATAAAACCAACCAACAGTTCCCTGTCAGTCCTGTCCGGTGTACCCATAACCCAACGAGCACCTGTATACTATCTCCAGTACGACGTACTGACGGCTGTGGGACAGACCATTTCCCCAACTAGGATGAGAAGCGTACACACTAGCCTACTCCGGAGTATCGATGCTCTGTCTCGATAATCCAACGACTAGGGACCTGAATAAGGATGTGCTTGTTCACTACCCAGCCCCCACTAGTGTGACTGCCATCACAACGCCGGTAGTCAAGCAAGATCCTAAGAGCTCTATCAATACATATACTCACATATTAAGATAGAAAAACCAAGTAGCATACTACTATATTTAGCAAGACTGTTATATACATGTGAATATCCCAAGCTTCCATTAAGTAATATACAAACTAGTATGATACAATAATGGCCCCTAGGGCATATACACTAACACGAACGGGTGGTTCCAATCCGCAGATGATAAAACAGGGGCTGTAGTGAGTGATTCTTTAAGCGATTCAAAAGCAGCCTCACAATCCGAATCGAAGTGAAAAGTAGTGTCCTTGGCCAATAGAAGGGTTAAGGGTCTAGCAATTTTGCTAAAGTCCTTAATAAATCTCCTATAAAATCCTGCATGACCAAAGAAGGATCGTATATCTTTGACGCAATTGGGACGAGGGAGGTTTCGAATGACATCTATTTTAGCTCTTTCAACCTCAATGCCTTTATGTGAAATTATATGCCTAAGTACAATACCTTCTTGGACCATAAAATGACATTTTTCCCAATTCAAAGTCAAGTTCTTATCCTTACAGCGGGTAAGAACAGCGTCAAGATTATGAAGGCAGTCGTCAAAGGAGTCCCCAAAAATGGAGAAATCGTCCATAAAAATTTCTAGAAAATTTTCCACCATATCTGAAAATATCCCCATCATACACCGCTGAAATGTAGTGGGGGCGTTGCATAACCCAAAGGGCATGAATCTATAAGCAAAAGTTCCGAAAGGACAAGTAAAAGTGGTTTTATCTTGATCCTTTTCGGCGATGGAGACCTGGTTGTAACCAGAGTATCCGTCCAAGAAACAGTAGTATTCGTGTCCCGCTAATCGTTCCAACATCTGGTCAATGAAAGGTAGAGGGAAGTGATCTTTCCTCGTCGCGGCATTGAGTTTCCTGTAATCGATACATACGCGCCACCCAGTTTGGGTGCGTGTTTGGATTAACTCATTAGCCTCGTTAGTGATGACCGTGATGCCAGACTTTTTAGGGACCACATGAATTGGACTTACCCATTGACTATCAGATATGGGGTAAATTATTCCACTATCAAGGCACTTGACGATTTCTTTCTTTACCGCCTCCTTCATAATGGGATTTAACCGTCTTTATAGGTCTCGGGTTGGTTTGGCTTCATCCATCAGATGTATGTAATGTTCAACAATTAATGGACTAATCCCTTTGATGTCAGCCATTGTCCAACCAAATGCTTCCCGATTCGATCTCAACACTGCCAAAAGTGCATTCTCTTGCTCTAAGGCTAGAGAAGCGGAAATAATCACAGGCAAAGTCTCATTCTCTCCAAAATATGCATATTTAAGATGAGAAGGTAGCGGTTTGAGATCAAGAATTGGTGGAGAGACAATAGAAGGTGGGGTAAGCGAATGATATTCGGACTCCCGAAGAGGTTCAAAACTTGCATAAGATATTGACTCGGAAAGTGCTGCTAACTTTTGCAATGAGTCAACGGGTTCAATCTCAAGGTCGGACTCATTGAACATATCCTCACTATAAAGTGGTGCAAGATCAAACGATGTCTCATTAGTGTTGTCGAGAACATCAAAGCAAAGCTCCTCATCCATGCAGCTTTCGGAAGCTATCTCGTGGATGGAACAAACATCCAGCAATTTAGCAGAAGGTTCTGATGGCTGACTTCCTAGCTTGTAAATATTAAGCTCAATTGTCATTTTCCCGAAGGATAAGTTCATAGAACCGTTACGACAATTAATTACAGCGTTAGAAGTTGCTAGGAAGGGTCGACCAAGTATCACCGGGATTTGATTGCGTGGGTTTGCCACAGGTTGTGTATCTAAAACAATAAAGTCCACAGGAAATATGAATTCTCCGACTTTAATTAACACATCCTCTAGTTCTCCCTGAGGTTTGGTGATAGATCGGTCTGCCATTTGGAGAGTACAATGGGCGGGTTTTAACTCTCCAATTCCTAACTGCTCGTATACTGAATAAGGAAGCAAGTTGACGCTAGCGCCTAGATCGAGTAAAGCACGATTTATATTTTTACCCCCAATAGAAATAGAGATTGTAGGACAGCCGGGGTCCTTACGTTTCTTTGGTATTTGTTGGGCAAAAGCTGTGCTAACATTATTCGTCATGAAAACCTTTTTAGGCACTTGAGTTTTTCTCTTCCTAGTGCACAAGTCTTTAAAGATTCTTGCATAAGATGGGACTTGTTGAATAGCATCTAGGAGAGGAATATTCACGCTAACTTGCTTAAACATTTCCAAAATCTTCTCCATTTGCGGGTTAGGTCGGTTGGCCCTTAATCGGTTTGGAAATGGAGCTCGATCAATAAGTTTTGGGTCCAACGTTTGTGGAGAAGACTGTGGCGACGGATTCGATCCCAAAATTGGAGTTGGCATCGACTTAGATAGATTTGGCGAAATGTTTGAGCCTTGGGGAAAACGGAGAATAGGCTCGGACGAAGGTGGGAGACTAGACGAATTAGGGGAAGAAGAAGAAGAAGAAGGGGTATCAAATGTGTCACTAACATCAAATTGCTCACCCACTCGGTTATTCAGCTCTCTCCCCGATCTCAACGTAGTAACGACATTAACATTATGATTTTGTGAATGGCCAGGATTCGATAAGGGTTGAGATGGGAGCTTCCCTTTCTCTCTCGCACTCATTGCGGCGTTTAACTGTGCGATTTGGTTTTCTATTGATTTAATGCTCTCACCATGGGAGGAGGAGTTTTTCGTTAGGGTATCAATAGAAGACCTCATATCAGCCAAAATTTACATGGATTGTTTCATGAACATATCCAAAGTTTGTGCAAGTGAGTTGTCAGTACCGGCCACTTGTGGTGTAGAAATATTGGCCGAATTTTGGAAATTCTGTGACTGAAAGGGGGGCTGATTCTGTGGTTGTGGTTGCTGTGGAGGAGGTCTTTGATAATTGCTTTGTTGGTTTTGATTCCAAGAAAAGTTAGGATGATTCCTCCATCCTTGATTGTACGTGGAAGAATAAGGGTCGTTCCTAGGTCGCTGCTGAAAAGCAGCATTAGCTTGAAACGAAGCATTCATAGGACATTCTTCCGTTAAGTGTGAAGGATCCGAACAGCAACCACAAACGGTCTTAGGAAGCGTGACCTGATTTAGGGAGAATGTTGAGAACTTGTTTTCAATAGCATCGAGTTTCTTCTGAATCGCTGCCATTTCGGCTTTTACTGCGATAGAAACATCGAGCTGGTGAATACCTCCCTTAGTTGTAGGTGGTCTTACGCTTTCCCACTGCAACGTGTGTTCAGCAAGGTCTTCCAGATATTTCCACGCTTCACCGTCATCTTTAGACATGAAATTGCATTGACACATTGTTTCAAGCATCTGCTTCGTCGCTGGATTAATGCCCTCATATATAATCCGACATAAATCCCATCTTTGTATTCCGTGATGGGGGCATTGGACAAGCGGATCTTTGAAACGTTCAAAGCACTTCCAAAATGGTTCATTGGGAAGCTGGGTGAACTGGTTGATCTCGCTCCTAACACGTGCAGTCTTATGGTTTGGGTAAAACTTCTTAAGAAATGCTATGACGAATTTATCCCAATTAGTGATAGAGTGTGCGGCGGTATTGTAAAGCCATTTTTCTGCCAAGTCGCACAGTGTGAATGGGAGAAGACGTAAGCGCATAGCATCTAAAGTCAATTGTGAAGTACCCATCATTGCGCATACGTTTTCGAATTTGGTGATGAAAACGTACGCGTCTTCCGACTCAAGCCCATGAAATTTGGGCAGCAGATTGATGTAGTGGGGTTTAGTTTCGAAATTATCCCCGTTAGGTGGTGGAAGAGATAGACAAGTGGGAAGAGGACCACGGATAGGATAGCATCTCTCTTGGAGAGAAATGTGAAAGGTTCCTAGGCACTCTAGTAAGGTCTTACAAGGCATCGGACATGCCAATTTAAAATTTTTGTGCCGAGAAACCCTAGACTACGAATCTTTAGACTAGATGTTTAGGCGAAACGATAAAGCTAGTTAACAAATTAACTATAGGTTAGATTCTACAACCTTTGTAGATCCGGATTTCCACCTCCTTAGCTCCACTTGGTCATGCTCTCGCTGTCCATCATGAATCCTCGACTCACACGTCGGCTTCATCGGAAAATCGGGCGAGCAAGGTCGTCGGCTTCGTGTCAAAGACGATCTACGTCGAGGTTGCACTAGTTCAAGCTCCGACTTCACAAACTTGTAAAACTTGTGAAGAAAACACCCAAAACCACTTGGCAAGAGGTAGAGGATGAAGAAATAGGAGACGGGTTCACTTTAGATTTGGATTTCACTCACTTTTGCTCATGTTGCCATTGATGGCAACTAGTTTTCTCTCTTGAAGAAGAAGGAGATCAAGAAGAAAGAATATAATAAGTATATTGTTAAAAAGAATAAATAAATACAAATACTTATCATGTTCTAACCTAGGTTAAGTGTAGAGAATAAACCATGGTCACTAGAGAGGGTTAGGGTTAAGCATGAAGATAAGGATGGTTACAAAAGTCAAAGCTTCATGAAGCTTCAACTTAAAACAAAAAGAGCCACCATTCTCATCATAATTATTTTCAAACAAATAAATAAATAAATAGATGAAAATGCAAAACCCTAATCAACTTTTAACCATGGTTTAATTCTTTATACTTAACAACAAGATCATGTATCATCAAACATGATACAAATATGTATACAAAAGTATATCACATATACAATGTGCATCAAGTGAGAAAAATCCGTTTAAAGTGAACCAATACTAGTTAATGCAAAGTAATATATCAAATATATAATTATACATTAAATCATTAAATCAACACTTGATTCAATGATCCGGTCATGTCGCACATAACCGACTAGTATTCTATGCATCGATTTATCGAATCAATGATTCGATAACTAGGTCATATCGAATATAACCAATCGAAACATATATCGCGAGAATGAAATGCGGTATCACATACACACATCATTCTCGGTCCTGCACATATCTCATATGCGCTCCTATTTCGTTTCGCTTGAGCTAGGAAACCTCTGTGTAGGACTCTAAAGACTCGTCAATACGCCGGTAGCAGATGATGATCATATCAAGCACCCACAAGCCGCAAGCGGTCTGCTAAACGTAACGGCCATCCGGGTATTGAGCGATCAGAAGATCGACGAGCTAGCCCGCTCACACTCCTTCGAATCCGACCAGTAACACTTACCGTACAGTCCGGTCTCTTCGTCTGATATGTCGCATATCAAGTCTAGGGGTGGTAAACGTCAGACACCAATAACCCGATAAGTCGTGCCGATGTGAGGCTCATAACGGGTCGAGAAACTACAGGTAACACTTACCAGCAAATCTCTTATCAGCCCTGGCCAGGGACTTCCCTGCTACGGCCAATCGAGCACTGCGCAACATCAACCCCCAATACCGGGAGAGACGAAACCCCTCTTATCGCTCATTGCCTCCATGTGACTCGGGACTGTGCGCAAAGACCACCGTTTTGCACGCCCTTATGGACGTGGTATGGTGGAGATCAAAGCACAGTGGGAATCACACAAGACTCTATGACGATCTCGGGTCTACAGACTAACCTGTACAAGTGTCACCTGAGAACTGCCATCTGACGTGAGGTATAATACCATCTGGGAGTTCTCGGCGAGTCCGTCCAGTGTACCCAGTCTCCACTGAGCACCCGTACACCATCTCTGATGTCAAACACCAATGGATATGGGATCATCCATCGCCCATCACATGGGTCGAGAAGCGTATACGCTAGTCTACTCTGGTATATCGATGCCCCGTCTCGATACACCCACGACTAGGGACCTTGAAGGATGTACTTATGGACTACCATGTCCCCACTAGTATGATCTGTATCATAGTCCAGGTAGTCAAGTACACATCCTAAGGGCTTTACCAACATGTAACTATAAGACAGTATAAAGAGACTAGTGTACATGTTAAGATAAAGAGTAACCAGATCGCATACTATCATAGCGAGCAAGAAAGTCATCTCTATATATGTGCAAGCATCCAATATAATATACAACATCTGTACAATACTGGCCTCTAGGGCATACATACAACTAACAATCTCCCACTTGCACTAGGGCCAGCTGCTGTAGTATCACATACCGAGCATCCCGAAGAGTCTCTCAAACTGCGTCTGGGGAATGGCCTTCGTGAGTGGATCCGCCGTGTTATTCTTCGTGTCAACTCTCCTGACCTCGATCTCCCGGCGATCAACTATCTCCCGGATCAGGTGATACCGCCTCAGAATATGCCTGGATCGCTGATGGGACCTGGGTTCCTTGGCTAAAGCCACCGCTCCATTGTTATCGCAATACAAAGGTATTGGATGCTCAATGGATGGAACCACTCCAAGTTCAGAAATGAACTTCTTGATCCAGACAGCTTCTTTAGCAGCATCGTTGGCAGCGATGTATTCAGCCTCCATCGTCGAGTCTGCCATGGTTTCCTGCTTGGAACTCTTCCAGCTAACCGCCCCTCCGTAAAGGGTAAAGACAAAGCCCGACTGCGACTTAGAGTCGTCCTTATCACTCTGGAAGCTCGAATCGGTAAAGGACTCCACTTGGAGTTCTCCATTACCATACACCAAGAACATATCTCTAGTCCTTCACAAGTACTTGAGAATGCTCTTCACAGCTATCCAGTGACTCTCTCCAGGATCAGCTTGATACCTGCTCACTATACTTAGTGAGTATGCTACATCGGGTCTGGTACATAGCATCACATACATGATAGAGCCTACTGCCGAAGCATAGGGTATCCCTTGCATGCGAGCTCTCTCCAAATCAGTCTTGGGAGACATCTCTTTGGAGAGAGTGACTCCAGAGATCGTGGGTAAGTTCCCACGCTTGGACTCTTCCATACTAAACCTCTTTAGTATGGTGTCAATGTACCTGGATTGGGACAATCCCAAAATCCGTTTGGATCTATCTCTATAGATCCTAATTCCCAATATGCAGGAGGCATCACCAAGATCTTTCATTGAGAATCTTTGTGATAAGAAGAGCTTGACCGATTGCAGCATAGGAATATCATTTCCTATCAAGAGTATGTCGTCCACGTACAATACGAGGAAGACAACCTTACTCTCTGCCACCTTCTTGTAGATACAAGGTTCATCTGGATTTTTGACGAAATCAAACTCTTTGATAACGACGTCAAAGCAGATGTTCCAACTCCGCGATGCTTGCTTTAATCCATAAATGGATTTAAGCAGCTTGCACACCTTCCCGCTGCTCCCACTGTCTACGAAGCCCTCTGGCTGAGTCATGTACACGCACTCTTCTAAATCACCGTTTAGAAAGGCGGTCTTAACATCCATTTGCCAGATTTCGTAATCATGATATGCAGCGATGGCAAGCATGATCCGGATGGATTTAAGCATAGCCACTGGAGAAAAGGTCTCGTCATAGTCCACACCTGGTCTTTGACGAAAACCCTTTGCTACAAGTCTAGCTTTGAAAGTCTCCACTTTCCCATCTATACCAAGTTTCTTCTTGAAGATCCACTTGCTCCCAATGGGTTTTACCCCTTCAGGAGCAACTTCCAAAGTCCATACTTTGTTGGTGTACATGGAATCCATCTCAGACCGCATAGCATCCAGCCATTTCACTGAGTCCCCACTCGTGATGTCCTGCTCGAAGCTAGTTGGGTCATCATCCTCCATGATGCAATCCTCGCTCCCCCCATCAATGAGAAAACCGTAGTATCTCTCAGGTGGACGAGAAACCCTACCAGATCGGCGGAGAGGCTGGGGTTCATCCGGAACTACGGAATCCTCTGGTTCCACCAGATCTTCTGTTGCAGCTTCTGCAGCTGGAACCTCTTCCAGTTCTACCTCATGACCACTAATCTCTTTTTCAAGAAATTCCTTTTCTAAAAAGGTGGCATGCCAAGAAACAAACACTCTTTGTTCCTCAGGATGGTAGAAGATATACCCTAGAGAATTCTTAGGATATCCTACAAATTTGCATAGAACAGACCGTGCCTCGAGTTTGTCCGGATTTTGTCGTTTGACATAGGCTGGACAACCCCATATCTTAACATAGTTAAGAGTTGGTCTCTTCCCTTTCCATATCTCATATGGAGTGGTGGGCACAGATTTGGTGGGGACCATATTCAATAGATGTATGGCTGTCTCAAGCGCATACCCCCAGAAGGAAATAGGTAACTCAGCTGTGCTCATCATAGAGCGCACCATATCTAATAAGGTGCGGTTCCTCCGTTCTGATACACCGTTGTGCTGTGGTGTATATGGAGGAGTCAGTTGAGAGAGAATCCCATTCTCTTTTAGGAAGTCCAGGAATTCATTGCTCAAGTATTCACCTCCTCGATCAGATCGAAGGATTTTAATACTTTTTCCGGTTTGGTTTTCGACTTCTTGTTTATATTCTCTAAATTTCTCAAAAGCTTCAGACTTGTGTCTTATCAAGTACACATGTCCGTATCTTGAGAGATCGTCAGTGAATGTAATGAAGTACGAAGAACCATCCTTGGCATGTGTAGACATGGGACCACATGCATCACTATGTATTAGTCCCAAGAGTTCGGTAACTCTTTCTCCGTGTCCCGTAAACGGAGTTTTGGTCATCTTGCCTTTGAGACATGACTGGCAAGTGTCATAAGATGAAAATTCGAAAGGTTTCAAATATCCATCCTTATGCAACTTAGCCAGTCGTGTCACATTGATGTGACCCAGTCTACAATGCCACAAGTAAGATTCGTTCAGCTCTGAACTCTTCCTCTTGTGTGTGTTTGTTATGCTCAGAACTGTTGATTGATTTAGAACATAAATGCCATTGCATAACGTGCCTGATCCAACCAACTTTTGGTCACGGAAAATGTTCATAACATTGTCCTGTAATACAAAATTATATCCTTCTTTGCTTAATAAAGAAACCGATATAATTTTGCATATTAGGTTCGGCATGTAATAGCATTCGTTCAAAACCAATGTATTACCAGTCGGTAATACAAGGTGATATTCCCCGACAGTCTTAGCTGCAACAATTGCACCATTTCCAACTCTAATGTCTTTATCACCTTCTCCAAGTTCTCTACCTTTCCTAAGCCCATGTAACTGATTACATATATGGGATCCTGACCCGGTATCTAATACCCAGGACGTAGAGCAAATGGAGAAACAGTTCTCAGTAACGAACACACCCGAAGAAAATGCATCAACATGTACTTTCTTCATTCGGGTGGCATGGGAATCCTGGTATTCCCCTATATCCTGTTCATTCCTATAACTCTTATAAGAATGAACGGAACCAACGTTCCCCAGCACAGTATAACATGCGGGTTCGGTCAATACATCCATATTATTATCTTGATTAAGGCATAAACTGGTCGCTACCTGGAGAGAGAGAGAAGAAAACACTTTAGCGTATGCTCGTGCAAGATCAGATTGGTTATTATCTTATCTAATCAGGATGGCTCCCACTGCTTTTTATCAAATCTTCCTCCAAACCCTAAAAGGAAAGACTAGCCGGGATTAATTACACACTACAAGTTCGCCAATCTTTCAGCCAGGCCAGTGTCGGTACTTTGAGGGAGGTCCCCCGTGCTTTCGCACGAACCTAATTAATGTAAACCTCGTTTTCCCAGAGGCGTAACCTCGTTAACACCTTTCTAGACACCTACTTGATCAGCTAATTGCAATGTGTAAAACTCTCCCAGGAGTAACTCTTACTCGCAGTGGGTATCGGGATCCAACTATCTCATAGAAGGTATGTAATCTCATTGCAAATTTCAACACTTGAAATTCCCGATAATGCTTTTGCCCCTAGCGTGCTATGACCTTGACGAAAGCCAACAAATCACAGCCCGCTAGTCAAGTTCAACCCGTACATTTCTTGACTGAATCAAACCCACCCGCACGACCCTTGACGAAAGCCAACAAAGCCGTACGACTACCCTAATCCAGTCGCATCATATGCAACAGATAAACAACACATAGCTACCGCACACTACACCTTGACGAAAGCCAACAAATGTAGCACGAATACTATATGTAACCTATCTGAAATGACGGAGGGCTACGCAGGTTTTTCTGAAAACCTATTGCGTAATGAACTTGATATCGTTGTAGAATCAAATGAAGTTTTGAAATGGAGTGATTTTGAGGCTTTTCTAGTTTTGCTAAAGGAGTCACTCCCGGTGAAGGGATCTCGGTCCTTTCCTCGTCGAATGAGGTGCGGGATATATCATATATATCGCTGTGCAAAGCAAAAACCCAAAAACAGTCAAAAGCAAACCGAGTCGGTAGCATCTGCCAGTTATCGCTAAAGGAGTCACTCCCGGTGAAGGGATCTCGGTCCTTTCCTTATCGAATAAGGTGCAGGGTATATCATATATACCGCTGTGCAAAGCAAGAACTGTAGTTACCTGTTTTATTTTAAAATTCGATTCTACAACATCTTAGGTTTCTTATCATTCATTAATCACATTAATGAAGTCCCATCATTTAAATACCTAAACATCACAGATAGATATGACGTACACTTATGCCATCCGCATTCGCCTCGATGTCCCCTCGTGCACCGTTAGGTTAGGTAACTATCGACAGAGCAGGGCAGGGCTAGCACGGGTGTAAAACATAAGTAACGTCTATATAATATATCATATATACTATATCCATCACAGAGTCACAACACAGATATCGCAGCAGAATAAACATATGAAATATTGGATATACAAGGACGTCCGTGTTTTCAATACGAGCCAGTATAAAACACGGATTCCATGGTCCTGATGAATAGCCAATCCCACACCTTTAGACCCCTACGAGAGCGGCAAGCAACCCTGCCAATTCTAGGGTTAGGAGACCCGGACTCGACTCCTCGAGTTGGTCTCCCACTGGACCCCAGAACCCGGTTACTTGTGCTCCCCTCCTTGGGTCTATCCTAATGCGGAAAAGTAAATAATATACAAAGGGTGACAACTTCCGCTACCTGGAAGTGCCCTAAATAAAAGAATATTACATACAAGTTTTTACATGAATGAAAATGAAAAACACTCATCTCACATAAAAACCCCCGGCTATTCAAACACGACGATCCAATATAACATATCCAGCAACACATAACATCACATGTCATCAACGTAAGTAAGTATGCATACCCCAATTGTCTTTGACATATAGCAATGAAACCGGCGATATGAACATACTACACTTACGGTCACAGAAAAGAAAGTGTAAAACTACAACAATTGGAATCCGCAACTTCTTTAGACATCGCATGCCTAATTAAATGAAATACTTAGACATCACATGCCTAACAGATATAAATCCCGCATTTTAGTCTCATTATCGAAAACTCTTTTCAATATCATATGGGACTAAACTGCTAAATTTATAACATTCATTCAGTTATCACATAACTGTTTGTGAATTCCAATTATTGTATCACATTCCAGACAAACAGAAAATGTTAAACTTTCCGATCGAACAGTCGAATACCCAAGTTTTCCCGATACAGTCCAACACATGAAATAAGTCTAACAACATTCAGTTCATGCCTCAGTACCGACGGTCCAGCCGTAGAAGGGTCAAGCCAACGCCTCACATGTGGCACGCCGTACTACCCCAAACCCGAAGGTTCAAAGGGCAGTTCAAGACGGTCACATAATCGAGTTAAGGTTTGTTGTCTTCTAGAGGGTCCATCGCGTTACTTGCACTACTTAGAACGTCGTTAAACTACGGAAAAATCCAACACTTGGAAATTTCCCGACAGGGGAAAATTTGGGTATTTGTATCCGATCGAACTTTTTAACATATTCTAAAATTTATCCGGAAAACCAAATAGACAAAATTTGATAACCCGATCGAAACACCGATCCCCAAAACAACTGCTGAAAATTCAACTCTTGAATAAATATTAAAAAATTCCAGAAAATCCAGCACCAGAAATAATGAATTACAGTAAAAACAGTGAATGATGATGTCAACAAACTGCCGCGGAACCGCCGCAGAAGCAGGGCTTCTGCCGCGGTTCCGCCGCCGTTTAATTGAATCATGCGCCTGAGTTTTTCCCGTAATCCTTAGAATTGTTTACTGAATTTCCTGGACACTTTTAATACACAAAAATCCACATTTTTAAAATCGGGACAAAGAGCAATTTTGCGATCGGGATTCGGGTTCGTTCGGACTTCAAATTCCGTCTGGACTTCGCCTAAGGCTCTAGCTAGGCTCTGATACCAGTGAAAGGTTCCTAGGCACTCTAGTAAGGTCTCACAAGGCATCGGACATGCCAATTTAAAATTTTTGTGCCGAGAAACCCTAGACTACGGATCTTTAGACTAGATGTTTAGGCGAAACGATAAAGCTAGTTAACAAATTAACTATAGGTTAGATTCTACAACCTTTGTAGATCCGGATTTCCACCTCCTTAGCTCCACTTGGTCATGCTCTCGCTGTCCATCATGAATCCTCGACTCACACGTCGGCTTCATCGGAAAATCGGGCGAGCAAGGTCGTCGGCTTCGTGTCAAAGACGATCTACGTCGAGGTTGCACTAGTTCAAGCTCCGACTTCACAAACTTGTAAAACTTGTGAAGAAAACACCCAAAACCACTTGGCAAGAGGTAGAGGATGAAGAAATAGGAGATGGGTTCACTTTAGATTTGGATTTCACTCACTTTTGCTCATGTTGCCATTGATGGCAACTAGTTTTCTCTCTTGAAGAAGAAGGAGATCAAGAAGAAAGAATATGATAAGTATATTGTTAAAAAGAATAAATAAATACAAATACTTATCATGTTCTAACCTAGGTTAAGTGTAGAGAATAAACCATGGTCACTAGAGAGGGTTAGGGTTAAGCATGAAGATAAGGATGGTTACAAAAGTCAAAGCTTCATGAAGCTTCAACTTAAAACAAAAAGAGCCACCATTCTCATCATAATTATTTTCAAACAAATAAATAAATAAATAGATGAAAATGCAAAACCCTAATCAACTTTTAACCATGGTTTAATTCTTTATACTTAACAACAAGATCATGTATCATCAAACATGATACAAATATGTATACAAAAGTATATCACATATACAATGTGCATCAAGTGAGAAAAATCCGTTTAAAGTGAACCAATACTAGTTAATGCAAAGTAATATATCAAATATATAATTATACATTAAATCATTAAATCAACACTTGATTCAATGATCCGGTCATGTCGCACATAACCGACTAGTATTCTATGCATCGATTTATCGAATCAATGATTCGATAACTAGGTCATATCGAATATAACCAATCGAAACATATATCGCGAGAATGAAATGCGGTATCACATACACACATCATTCTCGGTCCTGCACATATCTCATATGCGCTCCTATTTCGTTTCGCTTGAGCTAGGAAACCTCTGTGTAGGACTCTAAAGACTCGTTAATACGCCGGTAGCAGATGATGATCATATCAAGCACCCACAAGCCACAAGTGGTCTGCTAAACGTAACGGCCATCCGGGTATTGAGCGATCAGAAGATCGACGAGCTAGCCCGCTCGCACTCCTTCGAATCCGACCAGTAACACTTACCGTACAGTCCGGTCTCTTCGTCTGATATGTCGCATATCAAGTCTAGGGGTGGTAAACGTCAGACCCCAATTACCCGATAAGTCGTGCCGATGTGAGGCTCATAACGGGTCGAGAAACTACTGGTAACACTTACCAGCAAATCTCTGATCAGCCCTGGCCAGGGACTTCCCTGCTACGGCCAATCGAGCACTGCGCAACATCAACCCCCAATACCGGGAGAGACGAAACCCCTCCTATCGCTCATTGCCTCCATGTGACTCGGAACTGTGCCCAAAGACCACCGTTTGGCACGCCCTTATGGACGTGGTAAGGTGGAGATCAAAGCATAGTGGGAATCACACAAGACTCTATGACGATCTCGGGTCTACAGACTAACCTGTACAAGTGTCACCTGAGAACTGCCATCTGACGTGAGGTATAATACCATCTGGGAGTTCTCGGCGAGTCCGTCCAGTGTACCCAGTCTCCACTGAGCACCCGTACACCATCTCTGATGTCAAACACCAATGGATATGGGATCATCCATCGCCCATCACATGGGTCGAGAAGCGTATACGCTAGTCTACTCTGGTATATCGATGCCCCCTCTCGATACACCCACGACTAGGGACCTTGAAGGATGTACTTATGGACTACCATGTCCCCACTAGTATGATCTGTATCATAGTCCAGGTAGTCAAGTACACATCCTTAGGGCTTTACCAACATGTAACTATAAGGCAGTATAAAGAGACTAGTGTACATGTTAAGATAAAGAGTAACCAGATAGCATACTATCATATCGAGCAAGAAAGTCATCTCTATATATGTCCAAGCATCCAATATAATATACAACATCTGTACAATACTGGCCTCTAGGGCATACATACAACTAACAAAATGTGCGGAGGATTCTGCGCACCTTCGGGCGGTGGCAGCGTGGTGTTATAATTTGATGGAGTGCCGTCCATCTCGGTCGTGGTGTGTGGTGGGGGGAAAAGAAGATGAATAAGTACAGACTTTGGCGTCGATAGCAGGAACGCGGACAAGACGGGCAGTAGGATCCCGTGTCCAGCCGAGCATGCACTAAGCGGGTTTAGTGCAAGTGGCAGCGTGTGTGTGATTTAAAATTGGCTTGTTTTGAAAAGTGGGACTCAAGACAAATCTCCCTAAGATGCACAAGCAACCCTAGAACTAAGGTCACCTAGGTCCAGTCTCTAGACCGCTCCTAGACTTTCAAAGGACAAGCCGTAAGATCAATCCTCTACCGCCTCCATACTACCCTTGTAGCCAGGTAAGTGCCAGGTAAGTGGGAAGGAACCACAGTAGTGGGCCTAATTAAAAACCACTAGCCTTTGACACACTTGCCTAGGCACTACAAAAGTAATGCGGATAAACGATAGATTACCCACGACCTTCCTCTGTCTTTATTGAGCGCGACAATCCTTAGAGTCTGGTCTAGATATTTTTTAAATTATTGTAGGGTTAATGCAGATGCTCGGTTTGTGATTTGTGGGGCTTAGGAAGGGTGATGAAATCCCCACCTAATCTGGATTTGGTCTTTGCCCCTTAAAGTCCGTATTAAAATAAGCAAAACAAAACCAATCACAAAACTTTTGCAAAGAGATTTTTTGAGCGGCGCGATTTTGCAAAGAATCCTGCAGAAGATAGATTTTATTAGATTTGAGAGGAGAGAGAAGGAGTTAAGAAAGATACCAGAGAAGTTCGGAACCCTAGATCTCCTGTTTCCTCAAGTCCGGGACTCCAGATTTCCTCGCAAAATTCACACACAAATCGTTAAATATGCAATTTGCAGTTTTGTTTTAATAATGATATGAATCATCTAAGAATTCAACACAAATAGTAAGAATAAAAAATTACGCACGTATCCCCGGCAACGGCGCCATTTGATTGGTTCAAAAGAGTGTGTTTAGTAGTTAACCGCAATCTGAACGGTGTCGCGTGTAGCTAGACCGAGATGAGTACGGGTCGTCCTCAGGAAAACGTTGAATATTTTACTCTTACTTTAGATGTGTTGAAAAAGAAAGGAGGAATAAAGAATTTTGTGGAAAGGTTTCTAGATCTACGTTAAGCAAGAATGCAAAATATATAGATCTAGATTATTTTAGGGATGTAGTTAATATAATAAGGGGGCTTGTAGGGTTCGTTATGATTTCGTAGTTATGGACGATTAATTAAACGTTACCCTTTTTATCCTTTAATAGATTTAAAACTAGAACGACGGTGATGCGTGTAGATTAGGGTTTCTGGAGGGGAAAGGAATCCCACTCTTAACCCTTATCTCGACACGGAACTCCGTTCATATCTAGCCTTTACCAAAAACAATCATTAATCTAATCTCTAATCGCGGTCGAAACTAGCAAAGAATTGTTAGCACGCCCGATTAGGATGTTAATGATTCTTTTGATAAAGTTCATAAACTTTATAGGACTTTAAAAGGGTTTAGAGATGGTCATCGTCCATTAGCCTACCCTAATCCTACAAACCCTAACAAGCGGAGAATTACTCGCGCATGTTGGGAGAAAAATAGATGGAAAGAAATTGCATAATTAAACTACGAAGAAATAGAATAAGAAAAAGAAAGCTACCTTTATTAATCAACAAAATTCATTACACTTGAATCCTTAGAAAATGATTATAAATATAGTTGCTTCTCGATCTCTTCCAAGGAGGTAATGAACCGTTGATGATCAGCCTGGATGCGTGAGCCGTCTGGGACTTCGTGATCGCATCGGCTTGATAGCTTTTCCAAGAGACTCTCGGTGCCCTTTTATAGTGCTAAGCCACAATCTTATTGTTGAAAACTTGGTAAAATTTAGCTTTGATTCACCCCAAAAAATCTTGCGCTCTAACTCCCTGGAATTGCGGCGGATCCGCGGCCCAAGGGTGGGTTTGGCCGCGGATCCGCGCTCAATTGGTGAGATCTTTTTATGAGTTTTCTTGGGCTTGCATCTTGTGACATGTGGCAATCCTAGGCACCTTCAGAATCTGAAAATCTTTTCTCGGTTGCTTCCAGACTTGGTCTCCAAGTTTTGCTTCTTAATTTGGCAAGATTTCTTCAACAACTTGATTTGTTTGATAAATTCTGCATAACAACTTGGAAAATTCTGCACAATAACCTCAAATAATATTTAGTAGGCTTATTTCTACTAAGATTTGGGCAATAGATTTATTTGCATACATTTTCCTACCAAATGATAATTAAAATATATTTACACATGGAAAATTGTTGTTTTAACACATAAACCCTCATATGTATAATATATTATATTAAAGTCCTTTTTTAATATAAAAATGGTAGGAAAAATGTAATACAAATGTACAGTTTTATCAACTGAACAAAATCCTTTCATATGTCTTTAGTCATTACCTTCTGTACACCCTCTTAGGCTAAATGGTTTTCTTCCTTCCCAACCGTTCGGCACCAGCCTATGGTTTGGAAGAAGACTATCCAATAAGCGTAATGGGTGTACTGTCCTAATCCTACGAGCACTCGCAACGCGAGAGAAGGTGAAGATAAAAGACACCTGAATAAATCTTATTCCTATTTCTCCTGAACCAGAATCCATCCCTGAACTGGAACAAGTTCCTTTCGAGTTCGTATATAACAATACGATGGAGTATCCAATAAACTGTGGATCTTCGTAGTGATACGGAGTGTCCTGGAGAAATACAAAGGTGAAGTGGGAGTGGTAATGAAATACTTGGTTTGGTCGTGAATAGCAGTCGCAATTTACTTTGCCCTCCTTCTAATCCCTTTATTTGTCTTTACATAATACCTTCTGTACACCATCGTTAGGCTAATTGGTTTTCTTCATTCCCTACCGGTCGGCACCTGCCTATGGTTTGGAAGAAGACTATCCAATTTGCGTAATAGGTGTACTACCCCCTAATCTAAGGGGCACTCGCAACCTGAGAGAAGGTAAAAGGAAAAGACAACTGAATAGTACTATTCGTTTTCTCCAGAACTAGAAACCATCCTCGAATAAATTCCTTCGAGTTCGTATATAACCATACGATGGTTTTATCCAATGGAAGTGGACGTTCGTAGTAATACGGGGTGTCCTAGAGAAAAGGGTAAAAGTAGGAGTGGCAATGAGGTTTGCAACTCTGACAATCCAAAAGCCAGTGTTTTAAGAAGGTTCAGTTAATCTTAGTCACTGAGTCATAGTCAAGGGTCGGGTCATAGTCGCTGCCAAAGAGAGAGAGAGAGAAAAGAAACACTCAGCGTGCACTCTAATCTAGATCAAAATGGTTACCAATTTATCTAATCAGGAAACCTCCCACTATAACCTCAAATTCTCCTCCAAACCTGAAAGAAGAATTAGCCGGGATCACCCGAGGAGTAAACCAACTCATCAGTGGGAATCGGGATCCAACTATCATCGTATGATAACGTGATGGAATCCACTCACGTTATCACACTCCAGAAGGTATGCGCATATCTAGCATGTTTCAGTTTCTTTAGAAACTCCCGATGAGATTTTTACCCCATGCTCTTATGACCTTGACGAAGGTCAACAAATCATAAGTCACATGTCAGGTTCTACCCGTCATTGTCCAGGTTAATTTGAACCCACCCGTATAAGCCCTTGACGAAGGTCAACAAGGCTATACGACTGTCCCAAACCAACGCATCTATCTATGCAACAGATAAATATCCGGTAGCTACCAATCACTATGCCTTGGCGTAGGTCTAAATACATAGCTTGAATACTACCGAACATTTAACTGAAATGACGGAGGGCTACGAATGGTTTCTGGCGAAAAACCTTTAACGTAATGAACTTGATATCGTTGAAGGAACTGGATAGCTTTTAAAAATATAGTGGCGAAAACCTTCGCTAAAGAGGTCACTCCCGGTGAAGGGATCTCGGCTCTTTCCCCGTAGAATGATGTGCATGATATTCCAACTGAATACCACGATGTAAAGAAAAAGTAAACGACTATAGTGAAGTTATTGCCCTGACGCAAACTTCCGTCCAAGGGGTCACTCCCGGTGAAGGGATCTCGGCCCTTGCCTCGTCGACTGAGGTGCTGGATATTCATAACCGAATACCACTGTGCAAAACAAAAGAGAACGTCCTTGCAATAACAGCTTTTTGAAAAATGTTCCAACAACATCAGAATAGGTTTGTTTAGCTTGCATTGATCCGAATCAATGCAGTCCCATCAATTGATCACAACAATAAAGAACAAAAATAAGATGTACATATATGCCATCCACATTCGCCACAGGGTCCCGTCATTACCCATTAGGTTACTTAAGTAACGACAGAGCGGGGACCAAACTAGCGCGGATGCAAAACATATACAACATCTACTAGTATATATATCAATATATAATATTCGCTCAAGGCGTGATAAAATGCAACATCACAGAAATGTATAAGCATCACAGAACAATACAGATATCTGGGATCCCCGGGTTTCATAGAGCCGCTACTGAAACCCGACGTTCCCCTGGTCGTGTGGATAGCCTGTGCAATGAAATCCTAGACCCCTACGGATGCGGCAAGTTACCCGCCAAAACCTGAAGCGAGGCAGCCTCCTTGAGCAACGTGAATGGACCACCCAGCACTTCACAGAATCTGGTAACTTGGGCACCCCTCCTTGGGTCAACCCGTACCCCCTACGAGTGCGGCGAATAGCCCGCCAATTTTAGAGTGAAGCCCCCTCTGTCTCAACGCCATGAGATGCGGGCTCGTTGCCCTCTGGAACCCAGCTACCCGTGCACCCCTCCGCGGGGTAATCCTAGTATAGAAAGTAAAATATACATACAACGGGTACATCGACCTCAGCCCGGTCGTGCCCCAAAAGAATAATATACAAACAGGCAGTGACGGCAGTCCACATGTCGGACGCTCGACCCGCAATATCAAATGTACATAATAATACCAAAACTGTACTAACATTGCATCCAGGCTATCCACCACGACAATCCGCAACATCACAGCACAACACAGAACATCAACGTGAATGTCACGTTCGCAAATCCGTCTAAAAGGGCTATAGCAGTTAGACAGGATTTACCGATCAAATGACATTCACGGTCGCAGATATAATATAAATACTGTGAACTAACATGTTTAAAATTTTCGATCGATCAAATTTACCGAAGTGGGCCCCAAGAACTACTGTAGCACTCAAAGAAAATCTGGGCCCAAAAATAATATACCAAAACCCCCATTTTCAACACAGGAACCAACTGAAGAAATATGGTGCAGTGATCCCACCTAACTGCGGCGGAACCTCGGCCAAAGTAGGGTTAAGGCCACGGTTCCGCGGCTGAATAGGAACAACACTCCACCAAATTTTCCCAGATTGCATAGAAATCCCTGCCTGTATTTTTGAAATGCACCAAATAATTTTTTGACAACTATAAAATTTCGACAGAAACTGTGTTTTAGAAATCGGGTTTTCGGAAAATCCGTTCGGTCGAACTTGTAAACACGTTAGAGAAAGCTAGACTAGGTTAATGGCATGGTTCTGGTAGGGTTGCTAGGCACGCTCACAAGGTTCTACGAGTCACCAACCATGCCCGATTAAAATTTTAGCCGTGCCGAACAACTCAAAGCCGGATCTTTAAACTAGGGTTTAGGTGAAAACTAGCATGTTAAACAGTTTAACACTAAGTGAGAGGGATTACAACCTTTGTAGATCCGGTCCTTCACTTCTTAAGCTCCGTGTTAAGGTCCCTTCGCTGCGATCATCGTGTTCCGGACTCTCGAGAGGCTTCACGAAGAGAAAGGTGCAAGCTTGCTTCCGATCTTCGATAACAAAGATGATCTACCTTGAAGTTTCATTAACACAAGCTCTCACTCACAAAATGAAGTGAACACCCTCATCTAGATGG
The DNA here is from genome assembly GCA_030015575.1 of Agapanthus africanus. Lineage (NCBI taxonomy): Eukaryota > Viridiplantae > Streptophyta > Magnoliopsida > Asparagales > Amaryllidaceae > Agapanthus > Agapanthus africanus. Next base: position 221,397,326 of record JASDDO010000022.1, read on the forward strand.
CAAGGGTAGACGAGGATGATGAAGTAGGATTTTTGCTCTAATTTGTTTTCATATTCTCACTCACTTTCATCACTTAGCAAAAAGCTAGAAAGCTTTTTCCAAGAAGGAACTCAAGGAAGAAGATGATAGAATCCTTTTGTGATGAACAATGAATTATTGTAGTGGTTACAAATCTAACCAACGGTTAAGCATGAAGGAGTTAACCCTTGTAGAGAATTAACTAGAGTTAATGGTTTGGATTGGGTTAACATAATATCTTCACAAAATATCAAGCAAAACACAAAGTCATAGCTTCAGCTTCATGGAAGCTTCATGCAAAAGCTAACCCTAATCCAAACCCTAACCAAGTTTAAACCCTAAACCATTGTTAAATTTGTAACCCTAACATGTTACAATATTATATATCATGTAGGGTTCCTAGGCACACTTGTGAAGGTTCATAAAACATCAAACATGCCCGAATAAAATTTTACATGTGCCGAACAACCCAAAGACGGGATCTTTGCTAGATTATTAGGGTTTAGCATGCAAGATAACATCTTTAAAGCTAAGTGTGAGGGATTACAACCTTTGTAGTCCACTCCTTCGCTTCACAAGCTCCGAGTAGAAGTCCCTTCGCCGCGATCCACGATCTCCCGGACTCAAGAGAGGCTCCCCGACTCGAACGATCCATGCTAGCTTGAAGTGTTCTGATTCTCCGATGATCTACGTCGAAGTTGCTATAACCCAAGCTTTCTCACTCTAAAGAGATGAACACCCTAATCTAATGGGCTAGATTAGATGAGGATGATGGAGTAGTATTTATGCTATCTTTTTATTTCACTTTCTCACAATAAATCATCACAAAAGGACTAAGTAGTGAGCTCTCTCTCAAAAAACCAAAGAGAGAAGAAGAAGAATGAAAAATAGAATCATCCTTTTGTGATGAATAGTAGTCAAGAGTATATGATTGATTATCAAACCATGGTCAAGGATGAGAGTCTTAAACTTTGTAGAGAATAAACCAGGGATAGGGTTTGGTTAGGTTAAGGATAAGGATCAACCATAATATCTTTACCAAGACAAAAGATAATCCTTCTAGAATGTGCAAGAAAGAGCTAACCCTAATCAAACCCTAATCCCTCATTATCATCCTTAAACATGTTTTATAATAAATCATATTATGTCACAATAATATATATCACATATATATTATATATTTGCAACAAAAGAAAAAAATACATTTAACATATATCGCATATATATCAATGTATTAATCCGTTGAGAAAATGAAATAATAAAGTGAGCCAATATTAGATAATGTAATACAATATATTATATATATCATTATACATTAAATCATCGAATCAACACTTGATCCAACGATCCGGCTATATCGAATATAACCGACTAATATATCATGTACCGATTCATCGAATCAACACTTGATCCGATGTCCCGATTCATATCTAAATATCGCGAGAATATAATATGGTATCTCATATCGCATTATCCTCGGTCCTGCACATATCACATGTGCCTCTACTCCGTTTTGCCTGAGCCAAGAAACCTCTGTGTAGGACTCTAAAGAATCGTCAATACGCCGGTAGCAGGTGATGATCATATCAAACACCCACAAGCTGCAAGCGGTCAGCTAAACGTAACAGCCACCCAGGTATTGAGCGATCAGAAGATCAACAAGCTAGCATGTCCGTTCTCCTGTGAATCCAATCAGTAACACTCCCGTACAGTCCGGTCTGTTCGTATGATATGTCGCATATCAAGTCTAGGGGTGGTATACATCAGACCCCAGTAACCGATAAGTCGTGTCGATGTAAGGCTCATAACAGGTCGAGAAACTACTAGTAACACTTACCAGTATATCTCTATATCAGCCCTGGCCAGGGACTTCCAGTTATAACCAATCGAACACAGCACAACATCAACTCCCTATACCGGGAGAGACGAATCCGCTCCTATCGCTCATTGCCTCCATGTGATTCGGGACTGTACCCAAAATCCACCATTTTGCACGCCCTCTTGGACGTGGTAAGGTGGAAATCAAAACACTATGGGAATCACACTAGACTCTATGACGATCTCGGGTCTACAGACTACCCTGTACCAGTGTCACCGGAGAACTGCCATCTGACGTGTGGTATATCACCATCTGGGAGTTCTCGGCGAGTCCGTCCAGTGTACCCAGTCTCCACTGAGCACCCGTACACCATCTCTGATTTCAAACACCGATGGATATGGGATCATCCATCGCCCATCATATGGGTTAAGATGCGTATACGCTAGTCTACTCTGGTGTATCGATGCCCTGTCTCGATATACCCTCGACTAGGAACAGTTATAGGACTCATCGACTACTATGGCCTAACTAGTATGATCTCATCATAATCCCAGTAGTCGAGTACAGATCCTAAGGGCTTTATCAACATGTGAGAGTAAGACAGTAAACCAATACAAGTCAACATATTAAGATAAAGTGAAACCAAATAGCATACTATCATGACGAGCAAGAAAGTTCTCTCTGTATATATCCAAGCATCCATCATAATATACATCATATGTACAACAATGGCCTCTAGGGCATATACATAACTAACAATCTCCCACTTGCACTAAGGCCAGCTGCTGTAGTATCTCATACCTAGCATCCCTAATAATCTTTCAAACTGTATCTGGGGAATGGCCTTCGTGAGTGGATCCTCAGTGTTGTCCTTCGTATCTACTCTCCTGACCTCGATCTCCCGGCGATCAACTATCTCCCTGATCAGGTGATACCGCCTCAGAATATGTCTGGATTTCTGATGGGATCTGGGTTCCTTGGCCAAAGCCACAGCTCCATTGTTATCGCAATACAGAGGTATTGGATGTACAATGGATGGAACCACACTAAGTTCAGTGATGAACTTCTTCATCCAGACAGCCTATTTGGCAGCATCGTTGGCAGCGATGTTTTCAGCGTCCATCGTCGAGTCTGCAACGGTATCCTGTTTGGAACTTTTACAACATACCGCCCCTCCATTGAGGGTAAAGACAAATCCCGAGTGCAACTTAGAGTCGTCCTTATCACTTTAGAAGCTGGAATTGGTAAAGGACTCCACCCGGAGTTCTCCGTTACCATACACCAAGAACATGTCTTTAGTCCTTCGCAAGTACTTGAGAATGTTCTTCACAGCTGTCCAGTGACTCTCTCCAGGAGCTGCTTGATACCGACTCACTACACTTAGTGTGTATGCTACATCGGGTCTGGTACATAGCATCGCATACATGATAGAGCCTACTGCCGAAGCATAGGGTATCCCTTGCATGCGAGCTCTCTCTAAATCAGTCTTGGGAGACATCTCCTTGGAGAGAGTGAGTCCAGATATCATGGGTTGGTTCCCACGCTTGGATTCTTCCATACTAAACCTCTTTAGTATGGTGTTAATGTACCTGGATTGGGACAATCCAAGTATCCTTTTGGATATATCTCTATAGATCCTAATCCCCAATATGCAGGAGGCATCACCTAGATCTTTCATTGAGAATCTTTGTGATAAGAAGATCTTGACTGATTGCAGCATAGGAATATCATTTCCTATCAAGAGTATGTCATCCACATACAATACGAGGAAGACAACCTTACTCTCTGCTACCTTCTTATAGATACAAGGTTCATCTATGTTTTTGATGAAATCAAACTCTTTGACTACTACATCAAAACAGATGTTCCAACTCCGCGATGCTTGCGTTAACCCATAAATGGATTTAAGCAGCTTGCACACCTTTCCGCTGCTCCCACTATCTACGAAGCCCTCTGGCTGAGTCATGTACACGCACTCTTCTAAATCACCATTTAGAAAGGCGGTCTTAACATCCATTTGCCAGATTTCATAGTCATGGTATGCATCAATGGCAAGTAAGATCCGGATGGGCTTAAGCATAGCCACTGGAGAAAAGGTTTCGTCATAATCCACACCTGGTCGTTGACGAAAACCCTTTGCTACAAGTCTAGCTTTGAAAGTCTCAACTTTTCCATCTACACCAAATTTCATTTTAAAAATCCACTTGCTCCCAATGGGTTTTACCCCTTCAGGAGCATTTTCCAAAATCCATACTTTATTGGTGTACATGGATTCCATCTCAGATCGCATTGCATCCAGCCATTTCACAGAGTCACCACTTGTGATGGCCTGCTCGAAACTAGTCGGGTCATCATCTTCCATGATGGAATCCTCGCTTCCACCATCAATGAGAAAACCGTAGTATCTCTCAGGTGGATGAGAAACCCTGCTAGATCGGCGGAGAGGCTGGGTTCGTCGGGTACTACTGAATCCTCTGGTTTCACTAAATCTTCAGTTGTAGTTTGTGTTGCTGGAACCTCTTCTAGCTCTACCTCATTGCCACTAATTTCTTTTGTAAGAAATTCCTTTTCTAAAAAGGTGGCATGTTGAGCAGCAAACACCTTTTGTTGTTCACTGTGGTAGAATAGATATCCATACGAATTGCTTGGATATCCTACAAACTTACAAAGAACTGATCGTGCCTCGAGATTGTCCGGATTTTGCTTTTTAACATAAGCCGGACAACCCCATATGTTAACTCTTTTAAGAGATGGTCTCTTCCCATTCCATACTCATATGAAGTGGTAGGCACCGATTTAGTTGGAACTCTATTCAATAGGTATATGGCTGTCTCCAGCGCATACCCCCAGAAGGAAATAGGTAACTCAGCTGTACTCATCATAGAGCGCACCATATCTAATAGGGTGTGATTCCTCCGCTCCGATACACCGTTGTGCTGTGGTGTATAAGGAAGAGTAAGCTGAGAGAGAATCCCATTCTCTTTTAGATAATCTAGGAACTCATTGCTTAAGTATTCACCTCCTCGATCAGATCGAAGAATCTTAATACTTTTGCACGTTTGATTCTCTACTTCATGCTTATATTCTATGAATTTCTCAAAAGCTTCAGACTTGTGTTTCATCAGGAACACATATCCGAATCTTGAGAGATCGTCAGTGAATGTAATGAAGTAGGAAGAACCGTTCCTGGAATGCGTAGACATGAGACCGCATACATCACTATGTACCAGTTCTAAGAGTTCGGTAACTCTTTCTCCGTGTCCACTAAACGGAGCTTTGGTCATTTTTCCTTTGAGACATGAATGGCAAGTATCATAAGATGATAATTCGAACGGATTCAAATAACCATCCTTATGTAACTTAGCCAGTCGTGTCGCATTGATATGACCAAGTCTACAATGCCACAAGAAGGATTCGTTCATTTCTGAACTTTTCCTCTTGCGTGTGTTTTGTATATTGAGGACTGTATTCTGATTTAGAATGAATATGGCATTATGTAACGAGCCTGATGCAATCAACTTTTGAACTAGGAATATGTTCATAACATTATCCTTTACTACAAAATTATATCCTTCTTTACTTAATAAAGAGAATGATATAATGTTGCACATCATGTTCGGTATATAATAGCACTCATTTAGAATCAGTGTATTACGACTTGGCAATACAAGGTGATATTCGCCAACTGCTTTGGCTGCAATACTTGCACCGTTTCCTACTTGAACGGAATGATCACCTTTTCCCAGTTCTCTACCTTTACGTAGCCCATGTAACAATTTACATATGTGGGATCCTGATCCGGTATCTAATACCCATGACGTAGGGTGAACTGAGAAACAGTTCTCAATAACTAACACACCTGAAGAAGATGCATCACCATGCATGTTCTTTTGGGCGGCTTGAGAATCCAGATATTCTCCTATTCCCTGTTCAGTCTTATAACTCTTATAAGAAAGAACGGGTCCAACGTTCCCCTGCTCAGTATAATAAGCGGGTTCAGTCAATACATCCATATTATTATCTTGATTATGGCCTGACATGGTCGCTAGCTGGAGAGAGAGAGAAGAAAACACTTTAGCGTATGCTCTTGCAAGATTAGATTAGTTATTATCTTATCTAATCAGGATGTCTCCCACTGTTTTTATCAAATCTTCCTTCAAACCCTAAAAGGTAAGATTAGCCGGGATTAATTACACCCTACAATTTCGTCAATCTTTCAGCCAAATCAGTGTCGGTACTTTGAGGGAGGTTCCCCGTGCTTTCGCACGGACCTAATTAAAGTAAACCTCGTTTTCCCAGAGGCGTAACCCCGTTAACACTTTTCTAGACACCTACTTGATCGATTAATTGTCCTGTGTAAAACTCTCCCAGAAGTAACTCTTACTCGCAGTGGGTATCAGGATCCAACTATCTCATAGAAGGCATGCAATCTCATTGCAAATTTCAACACTTGAAATTCCCGATAATGATTTTACCCCTAGCAACTTATGACCTTGGCTAAGGTCAACAAATCATAAGCGCTAGTCAAGTTTAACCCGTCATTTCCTGATTGAATTAAACCCACCCGTACGACCCTTGGCTAAGGTCAACAAAGTCGCACGACTACCCTAACTCAATCACATATCATGTTTTAGCAGATAAATACTAATTAGCCACCGTACACCACGCCTTGGCTAAGGTCAACAAACGCAACACGAATACTAACTAGTCTCTATCTGAAATGACGGAGGGCTACGCAGGTTTTTCAGAAAACCATGAGCGTAATGAACTTGATATCGTCGTAGAATCATCTGAAATTTTGAAATGGAGTGTTTTTTAGGCTTTCATTAGTTTTTCTAAAGAGGTCACTCCCGGTGAAGGGATCCCAGCTCTTTCCTCATCGAATAAGGTGCAGGACATATCATATATATCACTGTGCAAAGCAAAAACTCTAAAAGCAATCAAAAAACAAACCTAGTTTTGTAGCATCTGCCAGTTTCGCTAAAGAGGCCACTCCCGGTGAAGGGATCTCGGCTCTTTCCTCATCGAATAAGGTGCAGGATATATCATATATACCACTATGCAAAGCAAAACTGTAGCTACTCTTTTTATAAAGTTTTGATTCTACAACATCTTTTAGGTTTCTTTTCTTTTTATTAATCTCATTAATAAAAAATCCCATCAGCTTATGCTTCCTAAGCATCAAAGATATATACGACGTACACTTATGCCATCCGCATTCGCCTCGATGTCCCCTCGTGCACCGTTAGGTTAGGTAACTAACGACAGAGCAGGACAGGGCTAGTGCGGGTGTAAAATATAAGTAACGTCTATATAATATATCATATATACTATATACTGTATCCATCACAACATATCAAATGATCATATCACAGATATTGCAGCAGAAACATAGATATAATGTGGGATATACTAGGACGTCCGTATTTAGTATTTAGCCAACAATAGAAAATACGGATTCCACAGTCGCGATGAATAGCCAAGCCCACACCCTGGACCCCTACGAGAGCGGCAAGCGACCCTACCAATTCTGGAATTTAGGAGACCCGATCTCGACTCCTCGAGATGGCCTCCCACTGAACCCCAGAACCCTGTCATCTGTGCTCCCCTCCTTGGGTCCATCCTAATGCGGAAAAGTAAATAATATACAACACTGGTGGAATCAACCTCAACCTGGAAGTGCCCCAAATAAAAGAATATTATATTACATTTGAATTTACATGAATGAAAATATAAAACTCTCATCTCACATAAAAACCCCGGCTATTCAATCACGACAATCCTGCACATCATATCTCAGCAACACATAATATCTCATATCATCAACGTAAGTAAGTATGCATACACCGATCGTCGTCGATGTATAGCAACGACAATCGGCAATACAACTACATACTACACTTACGGTCACAGAAAAGAAAGTGTAAAACTACAATTTTTGGAATCCATAATCACTTTAGACATCGTAAATCCGAAATATCACATACTTCGCATTTCATGCCTAACACAATGAATCCCATATATTGTATCACATTCTAGATAAATAGACAGTATTAAACTTTTCGAACAGATAATCAAATACCCAAAATTTCCTAAAGTGATCAACACTTGAGCAGAGTTCAAATAATCCCAGAATATGTCACAGTACCAGTGATCCAGCGGTAGAAGGGTCAAGCCAACGCCTTACAAGTGGCACGCCGTACTGCCCCAAACCCGAAGGTTCAAAAGGCAGTTCAAGACGGTCACATAATCGAGTTAAGGTTTGTTGTCTTCTAGAGGGTCCACCGTGTTACTTGTACATTTTTCCGAAAGATTTCAACCCGATAAAAATTCAACACTTGAAAATTTTGCCGTGCCAGGAAAAATTGAGTTAATGATATCCGTTTGAACATTTTAACAGTTTCTAAATATCCGGAAAAACAATAACGAATTTAAAATTCCCTATCGAATCTACGATTACAAAACAAACCCCAAAACACTCAACCCTTGAGTCAAAATAAAAATACCAGAAACTAAATAAGCATTTAAAACGAATTACTGTGAAAACAAAATAGTCAAATCAAGCATTATTGCCGCGGAACCGCGGCCCAAGCAGGGTACGGCCGCGATTCCGCGGCAGTATGTACGGATCACCACGTCGAATTTCACAGTTATTCTTATTTCTATATGCTGAATTTTTCAGGTATTTTTAATTCAGAAAAAATCGCATTTTCGAAAAATATCCAGAGAGGGGTTCATTTTCATCGGTTCGGGTTCGATCGGAGTTTTAACTTCGTAAACACGTCGCCTAATGCACTAGCTAGGTTCTGATACCACTGTAGGGGTCCTAGGCACACTTGTGAAGGTTCATAAAACATCAAACATGCCCAAATAAAATTTTACATGTGCCGAACAACCCAAAGACGGGATCTTTGCTAGATTATTAGGTTTTAGCATGCAAGATAACATCTTTAAAGCTAAGTGTGAGGGATTACAACATTTGTAGTTCGCTCCTTCGCTTCACAAGCTCCGAGTAGAAGTCCCTTTGTCGCGATCCACGATCTCCCGGACTCAAGAGAGGCTCCACGACTCGAACGATCCATGCTAGCTTGAAGTGTTCCGATTCTCCGATGATCTACGTCGAAGTTGCTATAACCCAAGCTTTCTCATTCTAAAGAGATGAACACCCTAATCTAATCGGCTAGATTAGATGAGGATGATGGAGTAGTATTTATGCTATCTTTTTATTTCACTTTCTCACAATAAATCATCACAAAAGGAATAAGTAGTGAGCTCTCTCTCAAAAAAACCAAAGAGAGAAGAAGAAGAATGAAAAATAGAATCATCCATTTGTGATGAATAGTAGTCAAGAGTATATGATTGATTATCAAACCATGGTCAAGGATGAGAGTCTTAAACTTTGTAGAGAATAAACTAGGGTTAGGATTTGGTTAGGTTAAGGATAAGGATCAACCATAATATCTTTACCAAGGCAAAAGATAATCCTTCTAGAATGTGCAAGAAAGAGCTAACCCTAATCAAACCCTAATCCCTCATTATCATCCTTAAACATGTTTTATAATAAATCATATCATGTCACAATAATATATATCACATATATATTATATATTTGCAACAAAAGAAAATAATACAATTAACATATATCGCATATGTATCAATGTATTAATCCGGTGAGAAAATGAAATAATAAAGTGAGCCAATATTAGATAATGTAATACAATATATCATATATATCATTATACATTAAATTATCGAATAAACACTTGATCCAACGATCCGGCTATATCGAATATAACCGACTAATATATCATGTACCGATTCATCGAATCAACACTTGATCCGATGTCCCGATTCATATCTAAATATCGCGAGAATATAATACGGTATCTCATATCGCATTATCCTCGGTCCTGTACATATCATATATGTGTCTCTACTCCGTTTTTCCTGAGCCAAGAAACCTCTGTGTGGGACTCTAAAGAATCGTCAATACGCCGGTAGCAGGTGATGATCATATCAAACACACACAAGCTGCAAGCGGTCAGCTAAACGTAACAGCCACTCAGGTATTGAGAGATCAGAAGATCAACAAGCTAGAATGTCCGTTCTCCTGTGAATCCAATCAGTAACACTCCCGTACAGTCCGGTCTGTTCGTCTGATATGTCGCATATCAAGTCTAGGGGTGGTATACGTCAGACCCCAGTAACCGATAAGTCGTGTCGATGTGAGGCTCATAACAGGTCGAGAAACTACTAGTAACACTTACCAGTATATCTCTATATTAGCCCTGGCCAGGAACTTCCAGTTATAGCCAATCGAACACAGCACAACATCAACTCCCTATACCGAGAGAGACGAATCCCCTCCTATCGCTCATTGCCTCCATGTGATTCGGGACTGTACCCAAAAGCCACCATTTTGCACGCCCTCTTATACGTGGTAAGGTAGAAATCAAAACACAGTGTGAATCACACAAGACTCTATGACGATCTCGGGTCTACAGACTACTCTGTACCAGTGTCACCGGAGAACTACCATCTGACGTGTGGTATATCACCATCTGGGAGTTCTCGGCGAGTCTGTCCAGTGTACCCAGTCTCTACTGAGAACCCGTACACCATCTCTGATCTCAAACACCGATGGATATGGGATCATCCATCGCCCATCATATGGGTCAAGATGCGTATACGCTAGTCTACTCTGGTGTATCGATACCATGTCTCGATATACCCTCGACTAAGAACAGTTATAGGATGTACTCATCGACTACTATGGCCCCACTAGTATGATCTCATCATAATCCCAGTAGTCGAGTACAGATCCTAAGGGCTTTATCAACATGTGAGAGTAAGACAGTAAACCAATACAAGTCAACATGTTAAGATAAAGTGAGACCAAATAGCATACTATCATGACGAGCAAGAAAGTCCTCTCTGTATATATCCAAGCATCCATCATAATATACATCATATGTAAAAAAATGGCCTCTAGGGCATATACATAACTAACATATCACATATACAATATATTTTGTAACAATAGAAAATAATACAATCAACATATATCGCATATATATCAATGTATTATCCCGTGAGAAAATGAATCTTTTAGTGAGCTAATATTAGTTAATGTAATTTAATATATCATATATATTATTATACATTAAATTATCGAATCAACACTTGATCCGACAATCCGGCTATATCTCATATAACCGACTAATACGATGACCCGGCTATATCACATATACCCGGCCGATATCTCATATCGCAAGAATCCAATACGGTATCACATACCGCATTATCCTCGGTCCCGCACATATCACATATGTTCTCCTACTCCGTTTTGCCTGAGTCAAGAAACCTCTGTGTAGGACTCTAAAGAATCGTCAATACGCCGGCAGTAGGTGATGATCATATCAAACACCCACAAGCTGCAAGCGGTCAGTTAAACGTAACAGCCACCCAGGTATTGAGTGCTCAGAAGATCAACAAGCAAGCCTGTACATTCTCCTGTGAATCCAATCAGTTACACTACCGTACAGTCCGGTCTCGTCGTCTGATATGTCCCATATCTCGCCTAGGGGTGGTATACGTCAGACCCAGTAGCTCGATAAGTCGTGTCGATTTGAGGTCTATAACAGTTCGATAAACTACTGATAACACTTACCAGTAAATCTCAGCAACCCTGGCCAGGGATTTCTGGTTATAGCCAATCGAACACAGCACAACATCAACTCCCTATACCGGGAGAGACGAATCCCCTCCTATCGCTCATTACTTCCATGTGATTCGGTACTGTACCCAAAAGCCACCTTTTTGCACGCTCTTGGACGTGGTATGAAGGAAATCAAAGCACAATGGGAATCACACAAGACTCTATGACGATCTCGGGTCAACAGACTACTCTGTACCAGTGTCACCGGAGAACTGCCATCTGACGTGAGGTATAATACCATCTGGGAGTTCTCGGCGAGTCCGTCCAGTGTACCCAGTCTCTACTGAGCACCCTTACACCATCCTTGATGTCTAACACCGATGGATATGGGATCATCCATCACCCATCATATGGGTCAAGATGTGTATACGCTAGTCTACTCTGGTGCATCGATGCCCTGTCTTGATACACCCTCGACTAGGAACAGTTATAGGATGTACTCGTCGACTACCGTGGCCCCACTAGTATGATCTCATCATAGTCCCAGTAGTCGAGTACATATCTTAAGGGCTTTATCAACATGTAACATAGAGACAATCAGAGTACATGTTAAGATAAATTACAACCAGATAGCGTACTATCATGTCGAGCAAGAAAGTCTTCCCTATATATGTCCAAGCATCCATTACAATATACATCATATGTACAGTAATGACCTCTACGGCATACATATAACTAACAATCTCCCACTTGCACTAGGGCCATCTGTTGTGGTATCACATACCCAACAATTAGCTGCGGTTGATGTATCTCATACTCAACCATCCCATAAAAGTCTCTACTGGGAAAAAGGCCTTTGTGAGTGGATCCGCGCTGTTTTCCTCTGTGTCTACTCTCCTATCCTCAATCTCACTACATCTAGTGAGAATCCTAACATCCAATTAGATCTATCTCATAGATCCAAAACCCAGGATTTAGGAGGTATCACTTTGATTCTATATGGAGAATCCTTGTGATAAGCGGAGATTGACCGAGCATAGCATAGGAAACTCCTTCCCTATCAAGAGTATGTCATCCACGTACTCTACGATGATCACCACCATACTCCCTATTACCTTTTTGTATATATAAGGTTCATCTACCATTTTGATGAAGTCAAACTCTTTGACTACCACATCAAAACAGACGTTCCAACTCCGCGATGCCTGCTTTATCACATAAAACATCTTTCACACGTTTCCGCTGCTCCTACTGTCTACGAAGCCCTCTGGCTGTGTACTTATAGACGCTCTCTTCTAAATCAACATTTAGAAAAGCAGTCATGACACCCAACCGCCAGATATCGTAGTCATGGTATGTAGCCGTGGCATGTAGGATCTGGATGGACTTAAGCATAGCTTTGAAAGTCTTAACTTTTCCATGTACACCAAGTAATCTTCTCAAGATATACTCTCTCCTGATGGGGATTTAACCCTTCAGATAAAGCAACCAAAGTCCATACTTTGTTGGTGTATAAGGATTCCATCTCAGATCACTAAGCATCCAGCCATTCTTACAGAGTCCCACTCCTGATGGCCAGCTCAAAACTAGTTGGGTCATCATCTCATGATGCAATCCCCGCTCCCACTGTCGTAGAGAAACCGAAGTATCTCTCAGGTGGGTGAGGAACCCTACTAGATCGGCGGAGAGGCTGAGGTTCGTTGGTTACTATTGAATCCTTTGGTTCTGCTAAATTATCTGTTGTAGTTTGTATAGCTGGAACTTCTTCCAGTTCTACCTCATGACCACTAATTTCTTCACAAGAAATTCCCTTTCACAAAGGTGGCATGCTGTGAAACAAAACATCTTTTGTTCGTCTGTTTGGTAGAAGATATTCTCTTGCGTATGCTTGGGATATCCAAAAAACTTCTACAGATCTGACTTTGCCTCGAGCTTGTCCGGATTTTGCTTTTTAGACATAGGCCGGACAACCCCAAATCTTAACAAACTTAAGATATGGGCTCTTCCCTTTCCATATCATATATGAAGTGGTAGGCAACTGATTTGATTTGAACCCTATTCAATAGGTATGCAGCTTCTCAAGTGCATAACTCCCAAAAGGAAATAGGCAACTCAGTAGTACTCATCATAGAGCACACCATATCACATAGGGTGTGATTGCTCCTGTAAGTGCACGGCGGCGCCCCGGCCGTCAATCCGACGGCCAAATGCAGAAGCGGTGATAAATTTTAAATTTTCTTGAACTGGCAAACCGCCGCGTACTAATAGCCGGATCGAACCATTAACTAGTCTTAGCTAACTACAAGATGGGGAAGAGAGATATACCGACTGATCCAAGTCCTCCGGTCTTCTCGTCGTCGTCCCGATCTCCTGCGGAAGCTCCGGTCTCCATCTCGTCGCCGGAAGTGCACCACATCGCCTACTTCTTTTACGGGCTCCCACCTCAATGCCGAGGCAACTCGGGCACGAAGCTGGCTAGTCGACGTGCCCAAGATTTGCTGTAGAATGTTGTGTAGAACTTGTGTCTCATTTGAGATAGTGGAGGTTGCCATTGGTGGAGGGATTGAACTTGGAGCTTTGGAGATAGATCTTATGGGATTTTTGCAACATGAAATGAGCCAAAAACCCCCACCAAAAAATTGGGACAGCCCCCCCATGGCTTTGGCCGGCCAAGCATTAGGAAAGAATGAGAGAGAGAGAGAAACTCAAGAGGGGTGAATCAAGAGAATAATGCAAGGTTGAGTGTCATGGAAAAAGCAAGTGATGATGAGAAACAATGATCACTCCCAAAACCAATACTCAACCAACAATCATCAACAACCATGATTGTTTACATAGTCAAGCCATCATGATAGAAGAAGAATTCAAGGTCAAAGAATGGTGCAACCATCATGACACAAGAATATGCAAAGAACCCCTCCACAAATGCTTATTTGCACAAATGCAAATAAGCCCTCCTCCACCAATCTTCGGCCAATGAACGATACAAAGTAAATCGGCCGAAACGGAAAGCAAACTGGCAACTCCATAAAACTGGTCCCGTAATAAATTACAGGAAACCCCGATACTGTGCATACACACCCGCATTTGTATTCCGACCGAAATACAAATGCAATGAGACAAATTCTACACTGTACTGTACTAGGATCCGGCTTAAGCCAAAGCCGGCTAGTAATATCCGTTCGATCCTGATCCGTGCAATACCGCACGTATCTGATCGAACCCTGCCATATATCCATACGGCCAATAGTACAAATTGTCCGATCCTGATCCGTGCAATACCGCACGTATCTGATCGGACCTTGCCATATCTCCATACGGCCTCTACAACTTTTCGCCCGAAAGCTGAGAAACTGAATGTGGGGGACTCTAAAGACTCGTCAACACCTTGGTTGTGGATTTAACCACTAGCACGTCAGAGGTATAAGCCAATACGTAACGGGCTACCAGGTATTGACTAAAAGGGATGTCTGTGAGCGAACTCAGCCTGACAAACCTACTGAGCCTGTCAGTGACAATATCCGTACAGTCCGGTCCGTTCGTCTATGAGTATCGCATGGCGGGCCTAGGGGGTTGGTAAAAGTCAGACCCCCAAAAGCGGTACAAGTCGTGTCGGAGTGTAGCCCAGAACACCCTGAGATACTACTGGAATACCTACCAGTAAATCTCCTTGCCTCGGCCGAGGGCTTCGTGTAATGGCTCTCCTAGACACAGCGCGACCTCACCCCCAATACCGGGAGAGACGAACCCCTGAAGATATGCTCACTGCCTCCATGTGGCTCGGGACTGTACCCAACTAAAACCTGTTTGCACGACTCCTTTGAGCCGTGGTAGGGTAGTAATCAAAGTATAGTGGGAACTCACACAAGACAAATGACGATCCCCAGGTCGATGAACTAACCTGTACACATGTCACCAGGGAACTGCCATCTGACGTCTGGTATATGACCAACTAGCATGTTCCCGGCGAGTCCTGTCCGGTGTACTCATAACCCAATGAGCACCTGTATACATCTTAGGTGATCCAACTGACACCAGTGGCTTGTGAGACCGGCCACCGCCCCTCGTCTGGGTCTCGACTGTATACACTAGTCTACTCTGGAGTATCGATGCCCTGTCTTGAAACTCACACGACTAGGGACCATTTAAGGATATGCTTATAGACTTCCAGCTCCCACTTATATGATCGCCCTCATACTGCTGGTGGTCAAGCAAGAATCCTAGGGGCTCTATCAACGTGTAATAGAGACTTGTCAGGTCACCTAAATCAGTACACGATGATAAAGGTAAACCAGATAGCATACTATCATCTCGAGTAAGACTGTCCTACCGGGATAGGTCCTCCATCAATCATTGCAATCACGTACCTGTGACCTAATAATTGACTCTGAGGGCACTATCTCCAACAATCTCCCACTTGCACTCAAGGCTAATTATTGCGATGTCGCATACTCACAGCCCGTGTGATACCGAACTCCCAACTCCTCTACTAGTCAGTCTCACAAAGCTCGTTTGCGAAACTATTGCGTTCGAGGAATAGCCTTAGTGAGTGGATCCGCTTTGTTTTTTCTTTCTATGTCTCTCTATATCTCAAGTTCGCGGAGAAAGCCATCTCCCAAAATGAGCAATACCTGTCTTAGAATGTGTCTGGATGTCTGATGGGACCTAGCTCATAAATGAACTCCAAATCCAAACTTCTTAGACTGTATCGTCAACTGAACATAATCAGTATCCTGCGCCATGCCACCCTCAGTATTGCCTTGGACCACCTGTCTAAAATACTGCCCCTCATCAGAAGGAAAAACTATAATTCTGACAACCTCCTTGTCGTCCATGTCACCTTGGAAGCCTGGAATGATAACTGTCTCCTGCATGAGGCTATCGTTATCATATCCCTAGAACATCCACTTATGTTCTAAAACTGCTTCCGACTGCTTTTCCAGGATTAGATCAATGTCAACTTATTGCATTTAGTGCAAGAACAACATCTGATGTGGTACTTGACATCTCATGATTGACTCAATTGCATAAGCAAGTGATCTGCCAATCATGCACATCCCTCTCCCCTTTAGTCTGTAAGACACCTTTAGAGAGGGTGACTCCATCTTCTGCAGGTACACTACCGTGCATGGAGTCGTCCATTCTAAATACTCTTAGAATGCTGTCAAAGTACCATGATTAGGAAACCACCCAAACCTAGATCTAAAACCATTGATCTAGTAACCAGTATGTCTGATATAATGTCTAAATCCCATATGGAGAAGACACTGTGTGACGACCAAAGTATAACCGATCGTAGTATAGGAGTTTCTTTTCCTATTCTGTGTATGTCATCCAAATACTAGGACATCACACCCTACTACCTTCTCAACAGATCCATCCCCTATTCTGATGAAGTCAAACCCATAACTGTCACGTCAGAAATAGATGATCTATCTCCGCTACATCTGCTTTAGTCTATAAATAGACATAAGCTACCTGTCCACCGATGCTTCCGCTGCTCCCACTGACTACGACAACCCTCTGGCAAAGTCATATAGACGTATACTTCTAAAACTAGTTTAGAACGACGCTATACTCATCCTCCCACCGGGTCTCGCAGCCTGGAACAACAGCAATGGTAATTGTGGGTAAACAAGAACTTCCCTGTCACCGTCCTTAAGGCTACCGGAGTATCTCTCGGGTGCCTGAAGTTACCCACCTTATCTGTGGAGTGGCCAATGGAATGTCAATCCAGATTGAATCTTTAGGTTTCTTATCAAATCTTCAGTAATCGTTTGTGGTTCTGGAATCACTTCCAGCTCTACCATACTCCCACTACTGTTTTCTGAAAAAATCCATTTTTAATAAAACTGTGGCGAGTCTAGAACAATATTTCTATTGATCTGCCAAATGGTAGAAAGTCAACCCTCGTCATAGCCTGGGTCAACCCACAAACAGCCATTACAGAAACATGCCTTGAGTTGTCCAGTGTCTGGTTTTAATCATAAGCTGGACAACTCCCCGTACCTTAACATCGTTAAGATATGAACTGTTCTATATCCAATATAGAACCAGAGGCACTGATTTAATTGAACCAGATTCAAATCATGCAGCTGTCTCCAGTGCATGTCAACTAAAAAGGAAGGAGGCCGATCAGCGTTACTCAACTTAGGAATGCTTCCAATTATGAGTAACCTGAAAGAGAAGCAAGATCTCTTAATCATTACTATCAACTGAATACCATTCACAAGTGTCTACATCTTCGATCGCTTTGAAGAATCCCGATACTTGCTACACCTGGTTCTCTACTCTATTCAAATACCTACAACTTCTCAAAATTCGGACCCTGTGTTTCCACGAAACACTTGTCTAAAAACTAGAGAAGTCATAAGTAAACCGAATATAGTACGAGGACCAACCCCTCTGTCCTGATGGACCCTGGACAACATACAATACTCTGTATAAGTCCCTTGAGTCTGATAACTCATTCACTGTGTGTCGTAGGTTGAAAACTGTACTTATGGTTAAGAAGAATTACACCGCTGCTTAATGCTCCTTACCTAACCATCCACTGATATAGGTAAATGTCGTAGACATAATTTCAGAAAGGTATATCTCACTCTATGAAAATAGACGTACAGATATATCAATTTGAAATTGGTGCATAACAGAGGATATTCAAAACCAAATATTTGCCGTCCGGCAACCTACCCAGGTGACTTCCTCAAATATCACCGATTACAACGAATCCCGATATAATGAGGATGATCACCCAATTCCCAATAACTTACTCCCACTCATCATCTGTAAAACCATACAGATGTGAGAATCGTACCTGGTAAATACATACCCTGGAGTAAGTATCTAATCGAGAAATCAGTTTTCCTTTAACAGTACACAGTGAGACTGAAACATTGAAATGTTTCGATGGGGTATCCCGGTATTCCTAGTAATGCCTCTTCCAGATTCACGACTGTAACCGTATAATTCTTTGCCACCTCTCCAAATCCCTTCATATGTCTTTAGTCTTTACCTTCTGTACACCCCTTAGGCCAAATGGTTTTCTTCCTTCCCTACCATTCGGCACCAGCCTATGGTTTGGAAGAAGACTATCCAATAAGCATAATGGGTGTACTGTCCTAATCCTAGGAGCACTCGCAATGCGAGAGGAAGTGAAGATAAAAGACACCCGAATAAACCTTATTCCTATTTCTCCTGAACCAGAATCCATCCCCGAACTGGAACAAGTTCCTTTCGAGTTCGTATATAACCATACGATGGAGTATCCAAATAAACTGTGGATCTTCATAGTGATACGGAGTGTCCTGGAGAAATACAAAGGTGATTTAGGATCGGCGAAGGAATACTTGGTTTGGTCATGAATAGCAGTCGCAATTTACTTTGCCCTCTTACTAATCCCTTGGTTTGTCTTAACTTAATACCTTCTGCACACCATCGTTATGCTAATTGGTTTTCTTCATTCCCCACCGTTCGGCACCAGCCTAAGGTTTGGAAGAAGACTATCCAATTTGCGTAATAGGTGTACTATCTCCTAAACCAAGGAGTACTCGCAACCTGAGAGAAGGTAAAAGGAAAAAACGACTGAATAATCCTATCCGTGTTCTCCAGAACCTGAAACCATCCTCGAATCAATTCTTTCGAGTTCGTATCTAACCATACGATGGTTTTGTCCAATGGAAGTGGACGTTCGTAGTAATACGGGGTGTCCTGGAGAAAAGGGTAAAAGTAGGAGTGGCAATGAGGTTTGCAACTCTGACAATCCAAAAGCCAGTGTTCAAGAAGGTTCGGTCAACTTGGTCACTGAGTCATAGTCTTAGGGTCGGGTCAATGGTCGCTGCCGAAGAGAGAGAGAAAAGAAACACTCAGCGTGCACTCTAACCTAGATCAGAATGGTTACCAATTTATCTAATCTGGAAACCTCCCACTGTACCTCAAATTCTCCTCCAAACCTGAAAGAAGAATTAGTCGGGGTCACCCGAGGAGTAAACTAACTCATCAGTGGGAATCGGGATCCAACTATCATCGCATGATAACGTGACGGAATCCGCTCACGGTATCACACTCCAGAAGGTATACGCATATCTGGCAAGTTTCAGTTCTTTTGAAACTCCCGATGTGATTTCTGCCCCATGCTCTTATGACCTTGACTTTGGCCAATATATCATAAGTCACATGTCAAGTTCTACCCATCATTCTCCAGGTTAATTTGAACCCACCCGTACATACCCTTGACTTTGGCCAAAATGGCAGTACGACTGTCCCAAACCAATGCATCTATCTATGCTGCATATGAATGCCCCAATAGCTACCAATCACTGTGTCTTGACTTTGGCCAACATACACAGCTTGAATACTATTGACCACCCATATGAAACGACGGAGGGCTACGAATGGTTTCTGGCGAAAACCTTTAACGTAAAGAACTTGATATCGTCGAAGGAACTGATAGCTTTTTGAAAATATGGTGATGAAAACCTTTGCTAAAGAGGTCACTCCCGGTGAAGGGATCTCGGCTCTTTCCCCGTAGAATGAGGTGCAGGATATTCCAACTGAATACCACGGTGCAAAGCAAAAGTAATCGGCTATAGTGAAGTTATTGCCCTGACGCAAACTTTTTGTCCAAGGGGTCACTCCCGGTGAAGGGATCACGGCCCTTGCCTCGTCGACTGAGGAGCAGGATATTCCAACTGAATATCACGATACAAAACAAAAGTGAACGTCCTTGCAATAACAGCTTTTTGAAAAGTGTTCCAACAACATCAGATTAGGTTTGTTTTTAACTTTGCATTGATCCGAATCAATGCAGTCCCATCAATTGATCACACCAAAAAGAACGAAAATATACTGATGTACGTATATGCCATCCGCATTCGCCACTGGGTCCCGTCATTACCCGTTAGGTTAGCTAACTAACGACAGAGCGGGGACTGGACTAGCGCGGATGCAAAACATATACAACATATACTAATATATATACCAATATATTATATTCGCTCAAGGCGTGAAAGAAATGCAACATCACAGAAAATGAACAGCATCATAGAAACAATACAGATATCTGGGATCCCCGGGTTTCACAGAGCCACTACTGAAACCCGACGTTCCCCTGGTCGTGTGGATAGCCTGCGCAATGAAATACTAGACCCCTACGGGCGCGGCAAGTTACCCGGCAAAACCTGAAGCGAGGCAGCCCCTTCAGCAACGTGAATGGACCACCCAGCACTTCACGGAATCCGGTAACTTGGGCACCCCTCCTGGGTCAATCTGTACCCCCTACGAGTGCGGCGAATAGCCTGCCAATCCTAGAGTGAAGCCCCCTCCGTCTCAATGCCATGAGATGCGGGCTTGTTGCCTTCTAGAACCCGGCTATCCGTGCACCACACCGCGGGGTAATCCTAGTACAGAAAGTAAAATATACATACAACGGGTACATCGACCGCAATCTGGCCGTGCCCCAAAATAATAATACAATCAGGCAGTGACGGCAGTCCACATGTCGGACGCTCGCCCCGCAATATCAAATGTACATAATACAACCACAACAGTACTAGCATTGCAACCAGGCTATCCCCCACGACCGATCCGCAACATCACAGCAAAAACAGAACATCAACGTGAAAGTCACGTTCGCAAATCCGTCTAACCGGGCTATAGCAGTTAGACCGGATTTACCGATTAAGTGACATTCACGGTCGCAGATATAATGTAAATACTGTGAAATAAAGTGTTTAAAATATCCGATCAATCAAATTTTAACAAGTGGGCCCCCAAGCATCACTGTAGCAGATCAGGAAATTCTGGGCCCAATGTTAATATTCCAAAACCCCAATTTTAACCCCAGAAAGATACTGTAGAAATTTGGTGCAGGGATCCCAACAGTGCGCGGCGGAACCGCGGCCCAAAGGGGGGTTTGGCCGCGGTTCCGCGCTTCCACAGTGGACTCACCCTTTCGAATTTCTACAGTAGCCTTGTAATCTCCAGTACATCAATTTTATACAACCTGAAAAATTTTTGGAGACCAAAAAATTTCAACAGAAAACTGTCGTGAAGGAAATACAGGTTTTGGAACATTTGATCGATCGGAACTGAAAAACACATTAAGGCAAGCTAGACTAAGTTAATGGCGAGGCTCTGATACCACTGTCAGTGCACGGCGGCGCCCCGGCCGTCAATCCGACGGCCAAATGCGGAAGCGGTGATAAATTATAAATTTTCTTGAACTGGCAAACCGCCGCGCACTAATAGCCGGATCGAACCATTAACTAGTCCTAGCAAACTACAAGATGGGGAAGAGAGATATACCGACTGATCCAAGTCCTCCGGTCTTCTCGTCGTCGTCCCGATCTCCTGCGGAAGCTTCGGTCTCCACCTCGTCGCCGGAAGTGCACCACATCGCCTACTTCTTCAACGGGCACCCACCTCAATGCCGAGGCAACTCGGGCACGAAGCTGGCTAGTCGACGTGCCCAAGATTTGCTGTAGAATGTTGTGTAGAACTTGTGTCTCATTTGAGATAGTGGAGGTTGCCATTGGTAGAGGGATTGAACATGGAGCTTTGGAGATTGATCTTGTGGGATTTTTGCAACATGAAATGAGCCAAAAACCCCCACCAAAAAATTGGGACAGCCCCCCCATGGCTTTGGCCGGCCAAGCATTAGGAAAGAATGAGAGAGAGAGAAACTCAAGAGGGGTGAATCAAGAGAATAATGCAAGGTTGAGTGTCATGGAAAAAGAAAGTGATGATGAGAAACAATGATCACTCCCAAAACCAATACTCAACCAACAATCATCAACAACCATGATTGTTTACAAAGTCAAGCCATCATGATAGAAGAAGAATTCAAGGTCAAAGAATGGTGCAACCATCATGACATAAGAATATGCGAAGAACACCTCCACAAATGCTTATTTGCACAAATGCAAATAAGCCCTCCTCCACCAATCTTCGGCCAATGAACGATACAAAGGAAATCGGCCGAAACGGAAAGTAAACTGGCAACTCCATAAAACTGGTCCCGTATTAAATTACAGGAAACCCCGATACTGTGCATACACACCCGCATTTGTATTCCGACCGAAATACAAATGCAATGAGACAAATTCTACACTGTACTATACTAGGATCCGGCTTAAGCCAAAGCCGGCTAGTAATATCCGTTCGATCCTGATCCGTGCAATACCGCACGTATCTGATCGAACCCAGCCATATATCCATACGGCCTATAGTACAAACTGTCCGATCCTGATCCGTGCAATACCGCACGTATCTGATCGGACCTTGCCATATCTCCATACGGCCTCTACAACTTTTCGCCCGAAAGCTGAGTAACTGAATGTGGTGGACTCTAAAGACTCGTCAACACCTTGGTTATGGATTTAACCACTAGCACGTCAGAGGTATAAGCCAATACGTAACGGGCTACCAGGTATTGACTAAAAGGGATGTCTGTGAGCGAACTCAGCCTGACAACCCTACTGAGTCTGTCAGTGACAATATCCGTACAGTCCGGTCCGTTCGTCTATGAGTATCGCATGGCGGGCCTAGGGGGTTGGTAAAAGTCAGACCCCCAAAAGCGGTACAAGTCGTGTCGGAGTGTAGCCCAGAACACCCTGAGATACTACTGGAATACCTACCAGTAAATCTCCTTGCCTCGACCGAGGGCTTCGTGTAATGGCTCTCTTAGACACAGCGCGACCTCACCCCCAATACCGGGAGAGACGAACCCCTGAAGATACGCTCACTGCCTCCATGTGGCTCGGGACTGTACCCAACTAAAACCTGTTTGCACGACTCTTTTGAGCCGTGGTAGGGTAGTAATCAAAGTACAGTGGGAACTCACACAAGACAAATGACGATCCCCAGGTCGATGAACTAACCTGTACACATGTCACCAGGGAACTGCCATCTGACGTCTGGTATATGACCAACTAGCATGTTCCCGGCGAGTCCTGTCCAGTGTACTCATAACCCAATGAGCACCTGTATACATCTTAGGTGATCCAACTGACACCAGTGGCTTGTGAGATCGGCCACCGCACCTCGTCGGGGTCTCGACTGTATACACTAGTCTACTCTGGAGTATCTATGCCCTGTCTTGAAACTCACACGACTAGGGACCATTTAAGGATATGCTTATAGACTTCCAGCTCCCACTTATATAATCGCCCTCATACTGCTGGTGGTCAAGCAAGAATCCTAGGGGCTCTATCAACGTGTAATAGCGACTTGTCAGGTAACCTAAATCAGTACACGATGATAAAGGTAAACCAGATAGCATACTATCATCTCGAGTAAGACTGTCCTACCGGGATAGGTCCTCCATCAATCATTGCAATCACGTACCTGTGACCTAATAATTGACTCTGAGGGCACTATCTCCAACAGCTCCGCCCCGATACACCGACGTGCTGTGGTGTATACGGAGGAGTAATGCTGAGAGAGAATCTCATTCTCCTTTAGAATAGTCCAGGAATCCCATGCTTAAGTATTCTCCTCCTTGATCACATCAAAGGACATAATACTTATACCCATTTTTTGGTTCTCTACTTCTAACTTATATTCTGTGAATATCTCAAAAGCTTCAGACTTATGTTTCAACAGGAACACATGTCTGAATCTTGAGAGATTATCAGAGAATGTAATGAAGTAAAAAGAACCGGTCTTGGCATGTGTAGATAGGGGACCTTCATACATCAGCATCTATCAATCCGAAGAGTTTACTAACTCTTTCTCTGTTTCTATTAAACAGAGCTATGGTCATCTTATCTTTGTGACATGACCGGCATGTTTCATAAGATGTAAATTCAAACAGATTTAAATATGCATCTAAATGTAACTTAGCTAGTCGGGTCGCATTAATATGACCTAGTCTACAATGTCTCAAGAAGGATTCGTTCATTTCTGAACTCTTCCTCTTATGTGTGTTCTGTATACTAAGAACTGTAGTTTTATTTAGAACGTCAATGCTTTTAGATAACGTGTCTGAACCGATCAACTCTTGATATAGGAAATGTTCAAAACATTATCCAACAATACAAAATTATATCCTTTCTTTACTAATAAAGGGACTGATATGATGTTGTATATCAGGTTCGGTATCTAATAACATTCATTCAGAATCAATGTATTCTGGTAATACAGGGTGATAGTGAACAACAGACTTGGCTGCAACACTTGCACCGTTTCTATCTCATGAAACTTATCACCCGTTCTCAGTTCTATACCTATCTGTAGCCCATGTAACTTATTACATATGCGGGATCCTGATCCGGTATCTCATACCCAGGACGTAAAGGATACTGAGTAACATTTCTCTGTAATGAACACACCCGAAGAAGATGTATCAGCATGCACTTTCTTCGTTTGGGCAGCACGGGAAATCTGGTATTCCCCAATTTCCTGCTCTGTCTTATAACAATTATAAGTTGGAGCGGGACCAACGTTCCCCAGCTCAGTATAACAAGCGGGTTCGGTCAATATATCCGTATTATTATCTTGATTAAGGCGTGATATGGTCGCTATCTGGAGAGAGAGAGAAGAAAACACTCAGCGTATGCACTTGAAAGATTAGATTGGTTATCTAATATATCTAATCAGGATGTCTCCCACTGTTTTAATCAAGTCTTCCTTCAAACCCTAAAAGGAAAGACTAGCCGGGATTAATTACATGCTACAAGTTCGCCAATCTTTCAGCCAGGCCAGTGTCGGTACTTTGAAGGAGGTCCCCCGTGCTTTCGCACGAACCTAATTAAAGTAAATCTCGTTTTCCCAGGGGAGTAACCCCGTTAACACCTTTCTAGACACCTACTTGATCGGCTAATTGTAATGTGTAAAACTCTCCCAGGAGTAACTCTTACTCGCAGCGGGTATCGGGATCCAACTATCTCATAGAAGGTATGCAATCTCATTGCAATTTTCAACACTTGAAATTCCCAATAATATTTTGCCCCAAGCGATCTATGACCTTGAAAAGGTCAACAAACCATAGACCGTAAGTCAAGTTCAACCCGTCATTTCCTGATTGAATTAAACCCACCCGCATGACCCTTGATAAGGTCAACAAAGTCGCACGACTACCCTAATCCAATCGCATCATATGCTTATGCAAATAAGCATAACTAGCTACCGCACACTACGCCTTGACAAGGTCAACAAACGCAGCACGAATACTATAAAGTACTTATCTGAAATGACGGAAGGCTATGACGGGTTTTTCAGAAAACCCTTTGCGTAATGAACTTGATATCGTTGTAGAATCGAGTGATTTTAAATGGAGTGTTTTTAAGGCTTTTCTAGTTTTGCTAAAGGGTTCACTCTCGGTGAAGGGATCGTCGGCCCTTTCCTCATCGAATAATGTGCAGGATATTTCACAAATATCACTATGCAAAGCAAGAACTATAGAAGCAATCAAAAGACAAACCGAGTTTGTAGCATCTACTAGTTTCACTAAAGAGGTCACTCCCGGTGAAGGGATCTCGGCTCTTTCCGTATCGAATAAGGTGCTGGATGTTCTACAAGGAACACCTCTATGCAAAGCAAGAACTAGAGCTACCAGTTTTTAAACAAGTTTCTACAACATCTTTAGGTTTCTTTTATTTTCATTAATCTCATTAATTAAGTCCCATTTTATTATGCTTCACAAGCATCACTTTTGAAAAGAAATCTACAATATAACATATATCTCATATATATAATATAAACATTCGTCTCAGGCAGTAATATGATCTCATCACAGAACATTGCAGCAGAAGAACATATATGAAATATTGGATATACTAGGACGTCCGTGTTTTCAATACGAGCCTGTATAGAACACGGATTCCACGGCCGCGATGAATAGCCAAACCCACATCCCTAGACCCCTACGAGAGCGGCTAGCAACACTGCCAATTCTAGGGTTAGGAGACCCAGTCTCGACTCCTCGAGATGGTCTCCCACTGGACCCTAGAACCCGGTTACTTATGTTCCTCGCCTTGGGTCTACCTAATGCGGAAAAGTAAATAATATACAATGGTGACATCATCCTCAGCCCGGAAGTGCCCCAATAAAAGAATATTACATACAAATGAATTTTACATGAATGAAAAATAAAAACTCTCATCTCACATAAAACCCCCGGCTATTCAAAACGCGACGATCCAATATAACATATCACAGCAACACATAATATCTCATATCATCAACGTAAACCTACACTCTTGGATATACACAATAATTCCGTTACCCGTATGTATCTCCCAACCCTTGATCAACGGTTCGTGAGGTATAGAGTGTGTGTCAACAAACCACGTAGAAATAAAGTAATGCGAAGCATCCGAATAAAAAAGAACTCTAGCTGGTACAGAATAAATAAGGAGAGTACCTGCAACCACTTCTCCAGAAGCATCTACCTGCTCGACGGTCAGGGTGAAAGCCCGCCCCTGATTCCGACCCATACCAGTCTGCCTCTGATCGAACAACCGCCGCTGGGATACTAGAGGTGGACCCCTCTGAGCTGAAGTTCCGTACGACGGTTGTTGTTACTCGAACCCTCCCTGTAGCTCGGATATCTAGGGACACCTGCCGATCCTGTGCTCACTGGATCCGCAAATCAGACACTGCCCCTTGGCTCTGCGACAATCTCTTTGCATGTGTCCTGGCTTCTGGCAATAGTCGCAAATTAGTGCCCTCCGTTGCGGCTGCTGAGGTGAGAAAGTATGCTGCATCTGCGTAACTCCTGGCCTGTGAACTGGGATCGCTCCACGGAGGGATTGGAACTACGTGGGGTATCTTGTCCACCGATCGTTGGTCCTTGGCCTTTTCTGCCAATCTTTCCTATACTCGGGCAGTGTTCAACACCTGAGCAAAAGTCTGTAAGTCGAGAGACGCGATAAATTGTTGCAGTTTAATATCGAGCCCCTGCTAAAACCGTCTGGCCTTGGCGGCTTCGGTGGCTACCATGTATGGTGCGAAGCAACTCAGCTGGTTAAACTCTAAGGCGTCCCCGTTCAACGGACGTCGATCTTTAAAAAGCTGGTTCCAGTACATTCTGACCAACACAGGGGGCATGAGGAGGTCACCCCTATAGCTGAAACAATTCCATCAGCACGACATGCCCGACGTCGCTACTGGCACCGAGTGAGGAAGGCTGGGGGCAACTCCCCCTCTGGACTTACTCCTCCAACTCTAATGGTGTGGATCGATACTGCTGTTCCAACCGGGAACAGCTTTGAATTGCTGAACACGGTGCCCATAAACTCTTCTACTGCAATGTTGAAACGAACTCCTTCAGCTGCGAAGAATACTCCAGAGAAAAAGCTAGAACAGCCTCCACAACGGCTGTCCTTTAAAATTTACAAGGTCTGGCGACAGGTCCCGGAGTCAGTGATTAATGAAAACCATCTTCATCGACAGAGAAAGATGAAGGTGCGGCAGGAGAAGGATTACTCTGTCATGCCACAAAAAACAAAAGCTACTTGGATGCCCACTACAACGGCTCCCTTAACTCCAATCACTCAAAAAAGGAAGCAGCAAAAAGCCCCTGTGTCTTTGGCAAATCGTAAAGAAACCGAACACAAACGCCCCAAGTCTAGGGGCATGGTGGTGCACACTATTTATATGGCTTGCGGAAAGGAAGAAAGCCGTGCTTCGACGGGTCACCGACCGCTCACCCGATCTGTGACGAAAGCCCAGGAGCAGCAACAAAAGCTTCAGGAAATGATGACTGTGATGGCTGCACTTACCGAACCGAAAGAAAGTTTGGAAGAATCATCATAGCAGCGTCACGAACAAGAGACTGATGCTGACTTCTTACGTAGAATCCTCAAAAAGAAGGACACAGAAGCCACAGAACAAGCGGCTAACATAAAACAAATGACACTCCTCTTCCAAGACTTGGTATGGATGATGTTACAGCCGGACCCTCCAGCTGAAGACCCTCCAGTCATTGTCGGAAATGACGGAGGGGAAACATCTGATCCTCCTCCGGCTCTTTCAGCAGCCAAGGAACAAACCATTTCCAAGGCCGCGCTTGACGACTATATAGCTCAGCAAATACGAGCTCATCAGGCGAGTGAAGCGGCTGGGCAAACTGTTAGAACGGGACGACCCTATCCAAGCTGGTATGACCAAATCAGTTACCCGCCGGGATACACAATCCCTAAATTCCATGTATATAAAGGGACAGGAAATCCACATCAACATGTCGCTCAATTCAGGGCCTTATGCAGCAACACTGGAGGCAATGAAAAACTGTTGCTTCGCCAACTCGTCGGCAGCTTAGCAGAAACGGCATTTGAATGGTATTCGGAGCTACCAACGACTCTGTCAAAACATTTGCGGAGATGGAGCTGCTGTTTACACAAAGATTCGCGAGTGCTAGTGAACGCACCTCGATAACAGCACTGATAAATGCCAGGATAAGGCCAAGCGAAACGTGGGTCCAATACGCAACACGATGGCGGGACCTATGGTCGAAATGCGAACAACGCATAGAAGAGGCACCTGCGGTAGGCATGTTTGTGGGCACTCTCGATCCGCAGGCGACCATCTCACAATTCATGATGTTCTTCAGGCCGACCACCTTCCAGGCCTTGATTGACAAATTAGCCTAAATGGACCAGATAGGCCATAGACCGTCTCCTCCAAAATTAGATTCCCGAGATGAGAAAGGAAAAGGGAAAGCGATCGTCGTCGCCAATGCTCAACAACAGTCGAGCAACTCAAAGCCGGTCGTTCTCCAAAACAACGTGCGTCCACGCCCATCCCTCGAAGAGAGACTAGGACGTCCTTACTCGTTTCCTCAGAATAAAACGAGAAGACTGTTCGAGCTGGCCGTGCGCAACAGACTCATTAATCTGCCGAGTCCAAAGCGTCTGTCGCAGCCAGGCGATCTTAATAATCACAATTATTTCCCTTACCACCAAATGGTAAGTCACCCGATTGAGGATTGTTTCGTCTTTAAGGGATGGATCGAAGATCAGTACCTACAAGGAAAATTCGCGCTGTCGGAAAACTGGAAGGTAAACCACCACAGCCACACTCTCCAAAGAAAACGGACACGCCGGGGGTAACTTGTTCTTTCGTCGAGGATGAAAACGATGGAGAAAACTTATCGGATGAATCCGAAGACTACGTAGCGACTTGTCATATGATTTCTCATTCACTGACGGTTGATGAGGAGGCTCCTTGCGCTGAGAAATCAATGGCGAACCCTGAGCCAGAGATTCTACAGCCATCAGACGAGTTGATCGATGTGTTCCTAAATGAAATTCGTTTGAAAGCAAAAGCCAATCAAGAGCGTGAAATTGCCATACTGGAAAAAGACAAGGCATTCCCGTCAAATCAAAAGCCATCCACTGCGGATAAAAAAAAATTCAAGACGAGGAAAAGGTTCGCCAAAGCTCTGTCAGTAGGAATGAAGCTACCGCCGTCTGAAGAAAATACTCTCGCTGAGGCAGAGATGCACCCTAACTTCTGTTTATATCATCAGAAGATCATACATCCTACCGAAGACTGCGAATCCTTTAACTGTTGGTGGCAAGGGTATGTCGGTCAAAAGCAACACTTCGACGGGACAAAGTGTGAAGCTTGTGGACATCGGAAAAATGCGATATATGAGCGCAAAAGAGTCGCCGACGATTTCCATATAGCCGACTCTAAGGTATCGCAAATTATCACCTTTGGAAGCAACTCTGACGAAAGTATGCGTATCCCGATTGTCATTGATGTATAGCAACGAAGCCGGTGATACACCACATACTACGCTTATGGTCATAGAAAAGAAAGTGTAAAACTACAACAGTTGGAATCTGCAGCCTCCTTAGACATCTCATGCCTAACCAAATGAATTCCTTAGACATCGCATGCCTAACAATTATAAATCCCGCATTTTAGTCTCATTATCGAAAACTCTTTTCAATATCAAGTCGGGCAATTCAACAAGATTCCCGACATCCTGATCGAATGCTCATCGCAAACTTTAGTAGATGGCCGCATCCCCGGATGCCGTCGACAAAGTGCACTAAGGTGGAACACCACTGCCGCGAGCACCCTGACGGATGCTTTTGACGACGGGGTTCTCCTACAGTCATTTGGTCGGGGCTTTGGGGCGTGGCTGTCTATTAAGTTTATCCGGCGAGTATCCGCGTACGCTACGTGATTGCGACGGACTTTTGATCGCATCAAAATTCCGTGGTAACCGATCATCTGAGACTGAATTGCTAGATTTATAACATTCAAATTAGTTATCTCATAACTACATGTGGATTCCAATTATTGTATCACATTCTAGATAAATAGACAATGTTAAACTTTCCGATCGAATAATCAAACACCCAAGTTTTCCCAAATAGTTCTCAACTCTTGAAATTAGTTTAAAAACATCCATCACATGCCACAGTACCAATGGTCCAGCCGTAGAAGGGTCAAGCCAACGCCTCACATGTGGCACGCCGTACTGCCCCAAATCCTAAGGTTCAGAGGCAGTTCAAGACGGTCACATAATCGAGTTAAGGTTTGTTATCTTCTAGAGGGTCCACCGCGTTACTTGCATGACTTAGAACGTTCCTAAACTATGAAAAAATCCAACGCTTGGAAATTTTCCGGCAGGGAAAAAAGTAAGTTATTGATATCCGTTCGAACTTTTTAACACGTTCTAAAAATTACCCGGACAAACTAAACAAAGTTAAATTTTCCGATCGAATCAACGAGTTCCCAATACAACCCAGAAAACTCAACACTTGAGTGGAATTAAAACATTCCCAGAAAAAAATGACAAGAAAGGACCTATGAATAAATATATGAAATTCCAGGGACTAATTCAAAATTTTGGCCGCGGAACCGCCGCCAAACCCTTGGTTTGGCCGCGGTTACGCGGTCAAATCAGCGAATTACAAGTCCGTACTTCACAGTAATTCTTAGTTTTTCCTGCTTAATTTTCTGAGCATTTTTAATTCATAAAAAATCACATTTTTGAAAAATATCCAGAGAAAGGTTCGTGTCGGGGTTTCCGGATTCGATCAGACTTTAAATTTCGCCTAGACTTCGCCTAAAGCTATAGCTTGGCTCTGATACCACTGTAGGGTTTCTAGGCACGCTCACAAGGGTCTACGAGGCATCAACCATGCCCGATTAAAATTTTAGCCGTGCCGAACAACCCAAAGCCGGATCTTTAAACTAGGGTTTAGGTGAAAACTAGCATGTTAAACAGTTTAACACTAAGTGAGAGGGATTACAACCTTTGTAGATCCGGTACTTCACTTCTTAAGCTCCGTGTTGAGGTCCCTTCGCTGCGATCATAGTGTTTCGGACTCTCGAGAGGCTTCACGAAGAGAAAGCTTCAAGCTTGCTTCCGATCTTCGATAACAAAGATGATCTACCTTGACGTTTCATTAACACGAGCTCTCACTCACAAAATGAAGTGAACACCCTCATCTAGATGGCAAGGGTAGATGAGGATGATGAAGTAGGATTTTTTCTCTCATTTGTTTTCATATTCTCACTCACTTTCATCACTTAGCAAAAAGCTAGAAAGCTTTTTCCAAGAAGGAACTCAAGGAAGAAGATGATAGAATCCTTTTGTGATGAACAATGAATTATTGCAGTGGTTACAAATCTAACCAAGTGTTAAGCATGAAGGAGTTAACCCTTGTAGAGAATTAACTAGAGTTAATGGTTTGGATTGGGTTAACATAATATCTTCACAAAATATCAAGCAAAACACAAAGTCAAAGCTTCATGAAGCTTCATTGAAGCTTCATGAAGCTTCATGGAAGCTTAAAGCTTACCCTAATCCAAACCCTAACCAAGTTTAAACCCTAAACCATTGTTAAATTTGTAACCCTAACATGTTTCAATATTATATATCACATATAAAATATATTTTGTAACAATAGAAAATAATACAATTAACATATATCGCATATATATCAATGTATTATCCTGTGAGAAAATGAATCTTTTAGTGAGCTAATATTAGTTAATGTAATTTAATATATCATATATATTATTATACATTAAATTATCGAATCAATACTTGATCCGACAATCCGGCTATATCACATATAACCGACTAATACGATGACCCGGCTATATCACATATACCCGGCCGATATCTCATATCGCGAGAATCCAATACGGTATCACATAACGCATTATCCTCGGTCCCGCACATATCACATATGTGCTCCTACTCCGTTTTGCCTGAGTCAAGAAACCTCTGTGTAGGACTCTAAAGAATCGTCAATACGCCGGCAGTAGGTGATGATCATATCAAACACCCACAAGCTGCTGGCGGTCAGCTAAACGTAACCGCCACCCAGGTAATGAGCGCTCAGAAGATCAACAAGCAAGCATGTACATTCTCCTGTGAATTCAATCAGTAACACTACCGTACAGTCCGGTCTCGTCGTCTGATATGTCGCATATCTCGCCTAGGGGTGGTATACGTCAGACCCAGTAGCTCGATAAGTCGTGTCGATTTGAGGTCTATAACAGTTCGAGAAACTACTGATAACACTTACCAGTAAATCTCAGCATCCCTGGCCATGGATTTCTGGTTATAGCCAATCGAACACAGCACAACATCAACTCTCTATACCGGGAGAGACGAATCCCCTCCTATCGCTCATTGCCTCCATGTGATTCGGGACTGTACCCAAAAGCCACCTTTTTGCACACCCTCTTGGACGTGGTATGATGGAAATCAAAGCACAGTTGGAATCACACAAGACACTATTACAATCTCGGGTCAACAGACTACTCTGTTCCAGTGTCACCGGAGAACTGCCATCTGACGTGAGGTATAATACCATCTCGGAGTTCTCGGTGAGTCCGTCCAGTGTACCCAGTCTCTACTGAGCACCCGTACACCATCCTTGATTTCTAACACCGATGGATATGGGATCATCCATCGCCCATCATATGGGTCAAGATGCGTATACGCTAGCCTACTCTGGTGCATCGATGCCCTGTCTCGATACACCCTCGACTAGAAACAGTTATAGGATGTACTCGTCGACTACCGTGGCCCCACTACTATGATCTCATCATAGTCCCAGTAGTCGAGTACATATCCTAAGGGCTTTATCAACATGTAACATAGAGACAATCAGAGTACATGTTAAGATAAAGTACAACCAGATAGCTAACTATCATGTAGAGCAAGAAAGTCCTCCCTATATATGTCCAAGCATCCATTACAATATACATCATATGTACAGTAATGGCCTCTAGGGCATACATATAACTAACAGCTCTGATACCAGTGTAAGTGCACGGCGGCGCCCCGGCCGTCAATCCCAGGCCAAAATGCAGAAACGATACTTTTACGAAACTTGTAAACCGGCACCACCGCGCACTATAAACCCGGATAGGGCCATTAACCTACTCTTAGCAACTAGAGAAGGGGTAGAGAGATATACCGAGCGATCCGTGTCCTTCGGCCTTCTCGTCGTCGTCCCGATCTCCCCGCGGAATCTCCGGTCTTCATCTCCTCGTCGGAAGGGCACCACATCGCCGGGTTCTTTTACGGGCTCCCATCTCTGGACCGAGGCAACTCGAGCATGAAGTTGGCGAGTCGACGTGCCCAAGGATACTGTAGATGAAGTGTAGAAAGTTTTGTCTCATTGGGGCATGAAGTTGCCATATGAGAAGGTATGAACTTTTGGAGAGGGTAAGGAAAAATGTTGCAAGCAAAACCAAATGAGAACCATATATTTTTTTTACCAAAATGAATCCCCCATCCCTTAAATTTTGGCCGGCCCCTTGCTTGTAGAATGAGAGAGGAGGGAGAAAAATGTCAAGGAAAAAGGAACAATAATTCAAGCAAGAGAAAATATGTGATGATGAGGAATAATCATCACAACTAATGCTCACTCCAAAACCTAATCATATCCCATCACCATCAAGCAAAGACAAGCAATGATGAACATAGAAGTCAAGGGATGGTGGAACCATCATGAAGCAGCAATATACAAAGACCACCCTCTACAATACTAATTTGCACATTTGCAAATAAGCCCTCCTCCACCAATTTTCAGCCAATGAAAGAAAACAAAGGAAAATGGCCGAAACGGAATGCAAACTGGCAAGTTAAAAAAACTGATCCAGTAATAAATTACAGGAAAACCCTGCGACTGTATATACATACCCGCATTTGTATTCTGGCCGAATACAAATGCAATGAGACAAAATCTACACTGTACAATACTAGAATCCGGCTTAAACCAAAGCCCACTAGTATTATCCGTCCGATCATGATCCGTGCAATACCGCACGTACATGATCGAACCCTGCCATATCTCTAAACGGCCTCTACAGTGTTTCGCCCGAAACTTGAGAAAACGGTCTGTGGGGGACTCTAAAGACTCGTCAATACTTTGATTGTGGATTTAACTACTAGCACGTCAGAGGTATTAGCCATACGTAACGGGCTACAAGGTATTGAACAAAAGGGACGTCGATGAGCGAACTCATCCTGACACCCTACTGAGCCTATCAGTGACATTATCCGTACAGTCCGGTCCGTTCGTCTATTAGCATCGCATGGCGGGCCTAGGGGGTTGGTAAAAGTCAGACCCCCAAAAGCGGTACAAGTCATGTCGGAGTGTAGCCTAGAACACCCTGACATACTACTGGAATACCTACCAGTAAATCTCCTGCCTTGGCCAAAGACTTCGTGTAATGGCTCTCCTAGACACAGCGCGACCTCACCCCCAATACCGGGAGAGACGAACCCCTACAGATCCGCTCACTGCCTCCAAGTGGCTCGGGACTGTACCCAACTAAAACCTGTTTGCACGTCTCCTTTGAGCTTGGTAGGGTAGTAATCAAAGTACAGTGGGAACTCACACGAGACAAATGACGATCTCAGGTTGATGAACTAACCTGTACACATGTCACCAGGGAACTTCTATCTGATGTCTGGTATAAGACCAACTAGCATATTCCCGGCGAGTCCTGTCCGGTGTATTCATAACCCAATGAGCACCTGTATACATCTTAGGTGAACCAACTGACACCAGTGGCTTGTGAGACCGGTCACCGCCCCTCGTCGGGGTCTCGACTATATACACTAGTCTACTCTGGAGTATCGATGCCCTGTAAACTCCCATGACTAGGGACCTTTTAAGGATGTGCTTATAGACCCCGGCTCCCACGTATATGATCGCCATCATACTGCTGGCTGTCAAGCAAGAATCCTAAGGGCACTATCAACTCGCAATAGTGACCTGTAAGGTCACCTAAAGCAGTACATGATGATAAAGATAAACCAGATAGCATACTATCATCTTGAGTAAGACTGTTCTAACGGTATAGGTCATCTCTCAATCATTGTAATCACGTGCCTATGATCCAATAATTGACTCTGAGGGCACTATCTCCAACACTTATGATTTGTTGACCATAGTTATGGTCATAAGACACTAGGGGTAAAAATCAAATCGGGAATTTCAAAAGTTGAAATTTGCAATAAGATTGCATACCTTCTATTTGATGGTTGGATCCCGATCCCACTGTGAGTAAAAGTTACTCCCGGGAGAATTTTACACTTTACAATTAGCTAATCCAGTAGGTGTCTAGAAAGGTGTCAATGGGGTTACGCCTCTAGGAAAACGAGGTTTACTTTAATTAGGTCCGTGCGAAAGCACGGGGAACCTCTCTCGAAGTACCGACACTGGCCTGGCTGACCGGTTAGCAAACTTGCAGATTGCAATTAATCCTGGCTAATTTTCTTTTTGAAAGGTTTGAAGGAAAATTTGATAAAAAGCAGTGGGAGACATCAGTTAGATAAGATTAATAACTTATCTAATTATGCAAGAGCAATCGCTGAGTGTCTTCTTTTCTCTCTCCTAATGGCAGACACCTATGACGGAACTTAAGCTATTATTAGACAAAACTAAACTCACGGGACCCAATTACAAAGATTAGCTAAGGAACGTGAATATTGCCCTGACCTATGATAAGGTCGGATACGTCCTGACTACTCCAGCCCCTCCTATCCCAGGCCCTGATTCTTCAGTTGCGGATAAAGAAATCCGCATGACATGGGATATAGACTGTGCCACAGCCAAGTGCCTCACGCTTGCTTCTATGAACAATGAACATTAGAAGCAGCACGAGAAGATGGATGTTCAATCCATCTTTCTCCATACAAAGGAGTTGTATGGAGAGCAATCTCGTACTCTCCGATACGAGGCATCTCGAAAGTTGTTTCAGATGCGAATGGCTGCTGACACGTTTGTAAGTGACCTTGTATTGAGGATTATTGGACTTATCGAAGAACTTGAGGACCTGGGTTGGACCATGGAGAACGAGCAGTATGTTGATATTGTTCTACAGTCCTTTTTCCCTTTCTTTGCTCAATTCATTGTAAACTTCAACATGCACAACATGGAGAAGTCTTTTCCTGAACTCCTCAATTTGTTGAGGAGTGCAGAGAGCACACTAAAGGTAGCGAAAACTCCCGCTCTTATTGATGGGCCATCTTCTTTCTCCGTCCCAAAACCCAAATCCAAGGGAAAGGGAAAGAAAAAGATGAATCCCATCAAGCAGAGAGGCGGAGTGAAAAAGGAACCGGGAAGGGACAAGAAAGGGGCTGCTGCGACAGGTCGAGGGGAATGTTTCCACTGCCACCAGACTGGGCGCTGGAAGAGAAACTGCGTTGGATACTTGGCCGACCTCAAGAAGAAGAAGCAGGGTGAAGCTTCCACTTCAGGTGTGTTTGTAATAGAAAACTGTTTTTCAATTAAATCTTCTTCCTGGGTATTAGATACTGGGTCAGGATCTCACATCTGCAATTATCTGCAGGGGCTGAGAAATAGAAAGTTTTTGAAGAAAGGTGATCACACTCTCCGGGTTGGGAATGGTTCCTCGGTACATGCTACAGCAGTGGGAGAGTATCACCTTGGTTTACCGTCGGGTTGTATATTGGTTTTGAACCCGTGTTATTTTGTACCCTCTATGTTATGTAATATTATATCTGTATCGGTGTTGGACAATGCAGGATATAATCTTGTATTGAAATCTAATGTTATGAACATTAACCTTAATCAAGAGTTGATTGGGTCTGGTACATTAAATAACGGGATATACGTCTTAAATCAACATACAGTTTTTAACGTACAACACACAAACAAAAGAAAGGTTTCAGACATAAATGAAGCTTTCATTTGGTATTGTAGACTTGGTCATATTAACGAAACAAGAGTAACCAAGCTACATAAAGATGGATATTTAAACTCGTTTGAATATAAATCATATGCGACTTGCCAGTCTTGCATCAATGGTAAAATGACCAAAACTCCGTTTACTGGACACGGAGAGAGAGCTACTGAACTCTAAGGCCTCAAACATAGTGATGTATGTGGACCAATGTCTACACATGCAAGAGGTGGTTTTTCATACTTCATAACCTTTACTGATGACTGTAAGTGCACGGCGGCGCCCCGGCCGTCAATCCGACGGCCAAATGCGGAAACGGTGATAAACTTTAATTTTTGCGGACTTAGCAAACCGGCACCACCGCGCACTAAACCCCGGATCGTGCCATTAAACTAGTCTAAGCTAACAACAAGAAAGGGGAAGAGATATACCGACTGATCCGAGTCCTCCGGTCTTCATCTCCACTCCGATCTCCTCGCGGGATCTCCGTCCGTCTCCATCTCCTCGTCGGAAGGGCACCACGTCGCCTGCGTCTTTTACGGGCTCCCACCTCAATACCGAGGCAACTCGGGCATGAAGCTGGCAAGTCGACATGCCCAAGATGTACTGTAGAATGTGTAGTGGCTAATGTCTCATTGGGGTTTTGGTTGCCATGAAGGATGAAGAGAATCATGAACTTGGAGAGGGTTTTTGAGAATTTAGCAAGCATGGAAAAGAGATGTGAATTAATCCCTCATACAAAGTTTGGACCTCTCATTTTTTCTCCCCTCTCTCCAATATGGCCGGCCACTCAATAGATAAGAATGGTGGAGGGATTAATCAAGCATGAAGGGAGGTGATGGTAGGAGAAGAAAAGAGGTGACCACAAACAAACATCAACCATGCTTATTCCTTACATCAAATCCATACCCTTTCTTATCTCATTTAATGCAAGTGATGGTGCAAAAGAAAAGATACCATCATAATGAATACAAGTGCAAGAAACCCCCTCCACAAAAGTTATTTGCACAATTGCAAATAACCCCCTCCATCGGAAAAGTTCGGCCGGGAAAGAACAAAGGAAAACCGGCCGGAACAGAATGCAAACTGGCAACCCCAGAAAACTTGCCCCATAATAAATTACAGGAAAACCCCGATACTGTGCATACACACCCGCATTTGTATTCCGTCCGGATACAAATGCAATGAGACAAAATCTACACTGTACTATACTAGGATCCGGCTTAAACCAAAGCCGGCTAGTAATATCCGTCCGATCCTGATCCGTGCAATACCGCACATATCTGATCGAATGCTGCCATATAATCATACAGCCACTAGTACAAACTGTCCGATCCTGATCCGTGCAATACCGCACGTATCTGATCGGACCCTGCCATATCTCCATACGGCCTCTACA
The DNA here is from genome assembly GCA_030015575.1 of Agapanthus africanus. NCBI lineage: Eukaryota > Viridiplantae > Streptophyta > Magnoliopsida > Asparagales > Amaryllidaceae > Agapanthus > Agapanthus africanus. Next base: position 221,436,365 of record JASDDO010000022.1, read on the forward strand.
GCGTTTCTCCCGAAAGCTGAGTAACTGAAAGTGTGGTGGACTCTAAAGACTCGTCAATACTATGGCTGTGGATTTAACCACTAGCACGTCAGAGGTATAAGCCAATACGTAACGGGCCACCAGCTATTGACTAAAAGGGACGTCGATGAGCGAACTCATCCTGACACCCTACTGAGCCTGTCAGTGACAATATCCGTACAGTCCGGTCCGTTCGTCTATGAGCATCGCATGTCGGGCCTAGGGGGTTGGTAAAAGTCAGACCCCCAAAAGCGGTACAAGTCGTGTCAGTGTGTAGCCCAGAACACCCTGAGATACTACTGGAATACCTACCAGTAAATCTCCTGCCTTGGCCAAGGTCTTCGTGTAATGGCTCTCCTAGACACAGCGCGACCTCACCCCCAATACCGGGAGAGACGAACCCCCGAAGATCCGCTCACTGCCTCCATGTGGCTCGGGACTGTACCCAACTAAAACCTGTTTGCACGACTCCTTTGAGCCGTGGTAGGGTAGTAATCAAAGTACAGTGGGAACTCACACGAGACAAATGACGATCCCCAGGTCGATGAACTAACCTGTACACATGTCACCTGGGAACTGCTATCTGACGTCAGGTATAAGACCAACTAGCATGTTCCCGGCGAGTCCTGTCCGGTGTACTCATAACCCAATGAGCACCTGTATACATCTTAGGTGATCCAACTGACACCAGTGGCTTGTGAGACCGGCCACCGCCCCTCGTCGGGGTCTCGACTGTATACACTAGTCTACTCTGGAGAATCGATGCCCTGTCTCGAAACTCCTACGACTAGGGACCTTTGAAGGATGTGCTAATAGACTCCTGCTCTCACTTATATGATCGCCCTCATACTGCCGGCAGTCAAGCAAGAATCCTAGGGGCTTTATCAACGTGCAATAGCGACCTGTCAGGTCACCTAAAGCAGTACACGATGATAAAGGTAAACCAGATAGCAAACTATCATCTCGAGTAAGACTGTCCTACCGGGATAGGTCCTCCCTCAATCATTGCAATCACGTGCCTGTGATCCAATAATTGACTCTGAGGGCACTATCTCCAACAATCTCCCACTTGCACTCAAGGCTAATTATTGCGATGTCGCATACTCACAGCCCGTGTGATACCGAACACCCAACTCCTCTAATAGTCAGTCTCACAAAATCCGTTTGTGAAACTATTGCGTACGAGGAATAGCCTCAGTGAGTGGATCCGCCATGAAGTTTCTTTCTATGTCTCTCTATATCTCAAGTTCGCGGAGAAAAACCATCTCCCGAAATGAGCAATACCTGTCTTAGAATGTCTGGATGTCTGATGGGACCGAGCTCATAAATGAACTCCAAATCCAAACTTCTTAGACTGTATCGTCAACTGAACTTAATCAGTATCCTGCGCCATGCCACCCTCAGTATTGCCTTGGACCACCTGTCCAAAATACTGCCCCTCGTCAGAAGGATAACTATAACTCTGACGATCACCCTGTCGTCCATGTCACCTTGGAAGCCTGGAGTGATAACTGCCTCCCGAATGAGACTGTCGTTATCATATCCTTAGAACATCCACTTATGTTCTAAAACTGCTTTCGACTGTTCCTCCAGGATTGGATCAATATCAACTTATTGCATCTAGTGCAAGAACAACATCTAGTGTGGTACTTGACATCTCATGATTGACTCAATTGCCTAAGCAAGTGATCTGCCAATCATGCACATCCCTCTCTACTTTAGTCTATAAGACACCTTTAGAGAGGGTGACTCCATTACCTGCAGGTATACTACCGTGCCAGGAGTCGTCCATTCTAAATACTCTTAGAATGCTGTCTAAGTACCCAGATTGGGAAACCACCCAAATCTAGATCTAAAAACCATAGATCTAGTAACCAGTATGTCTGATATAATGTCCAAGTCCTTTGTGGAGAAACCACTGTGTGACGACCAAAGTATAACCGATCCTAGTACAGGAATATCACTTCCTACTACCTTCTCAACAGATCTATCCCCTATTCTGATGACGTCAAACCTATGACTGTCACATCAGAAATAGATGATCTATCTCCGCTACATCTGCTTTAGTCTATAAATAGACATAAGCCTGATGTCCACCAATGCTTCCGCTGCTCCCACTGACTACGACAACCCTCTGCTAGAGTCATATAGACGTGCACTTCTAAAACTAGTTTAGAACGACGCTATACTCATCCTCCTGCCGGGTCTCGCAGCCTGGAACAACAACAATGGCGAGTGTGGGTAAACAAGAACTTCCCTGTCACCGTCCTTGAGGCTACCGGAGTACCTCTCGGGTGCCTGAAGTTACCCACCTTATCTGCGGAGTGGCCAATGGAATGTCAAATCAGATTGAATCTTTAGGTTCCTTATCAAATCTTCAGTAATCGTTTGCGGTTCTGGAATCACTTCCAGTTCTACCATACTCCCACTACTGTTTTTGAAAAAATCCATTTTTAATAAAACTGTGGCGAGTCTAGAACAATATTTCTATTGATCTTCCAGATGGTAGAAAGTCAACCCTCGTCATAGCCTGGGTCAACCCACAAACAGCCATTACAGAAACGTGCCTTGAGTTATCCAGAGTCTGGTTTTAATCATAAGCCGGACAACTCCCCGTACCTTAACAATGTTAAGATATGAACTGTACTATATCCAATATAGAACCAGAGGCACTGATTTAATTGAACCAGATTCAAATCATGCAACTATCTCCAGTGCATGTCAACTAAATGGAAGGAGGCCGATCAGCGTTACTCAACTTAGGAATGCTTCCAATTATGAGTAACCTGAAAGAGAAGTAATTACTATAAACTGAATACCATACACAAGTATCTACATCTTCAATCATTTTGAAGAATCACGATACTTGCTACACCTGGTTCTCTATTCTATTCAAATACCTATAACTCCTCAAACTTAGACCCTGTGTTTCTACGAAACACATGTCTAAGAACTAGAGAAGTTAAAAGTAAACAGAACATAGTATGAGGACCAAACCCCTCCGTCCTAATGGACACTGGACAACATACAATACTCTGTATAAGTCCGCTGAGTCTAACAACTCTTTTACTGTGCGTCGTAGGTTGAAAACTGTACTTATGGTTAAGAAAAATTACACCGCTGTTCAATGCTCCTTACCTAACCATCCACTGATATAGGTAAATGTCATCGACATAATATCAAAAGGTATATCTCACTCTATAAAAATAGACGTACAGATATATCAATTTGAAATTGGTGCACAACAGCGGATATTCAAAACCAAATATTTGCCGACCGGCAAACAACCCAGATGATCTCCCCAAATATCACCGATTACAACGAATCCCGATATAATGAGGATGATTACCCTATTCCCAATAACTTACTCCCACTCATCATCTGTAAAACCATACAGATGTGAGAATCATACCTGGTAAATACATACCCTGGAGTAAGTGTCTAATCGGGAAATCAGTTTTCCATTAACTGTACACAGTTGAACTGAAACATTGAAATGTTTCGATGGGGTATCCTGGTATTCCTAGTAATGCCTCTACCATTATCCAGATTCACAACTATAACCGTATAATTCTTTGCCACCTCTCCAAATCCCTTCATATGTCTTTAGTCATTACCTTCTGTACACCCCTTTAGGCCAAATGGTTTTCTTCCTTCCCTACCGTTCGGCACCAGCCTATGGTTTGGAAGAAGACTATCCAAAAAGCATAAAGGGTGTACTGTCCTAATCCTAGGAGCACTCGCAACGCGAGAGAAGGTGAAGATAAAAGACACCTGAATGTACTTTACTCCTATTTCTCCTGAACCAGGATCCATCCCCGAACTGGAACAAGTTCCTTTCGAGTTCGTATATAACCATACGATGAATTATCCAATAAAATGGGATCTTCGTAGTGATACGGAGTGTCCTGGAGAAATACAAAGGTGATTTAGGATTGGCGAAGAAATACTTGGTTTGGTCGTGAATAGCAGTCGCAACTTACTTTGCCCTCTTACTAATCCCTTTCTTTGTCTTAACTCAATACCTTCTGTACACCGTTTAGGCTAATTAGTTTTCTTCATTCCCTACCGGTCGGCACCAGCCTATGGTTTGGAAGAAGACTATCCAATTTGCACAATAGGTGTACTACTCCTAAACCAAGGAGTACTCGCAACCTGAGAGAGGGTGAAAAGAAAAGACAACTGAATAATCCTATCCGTTTTCTCCAGAACCAGAAACCATCCTCGAATTCCTTCGAGTTCGTATCTAACCATACGATGGTTTTGTCCAATGGAAGTGGACGTTCGCAGTAATACGGGGTGTCCCGGAGAAGAGGGTAAAAGTAGGAGTGGCAATAAGGTCTGCAACTCTGACAATCCAAAAGCCAGTGTTTAGAAGGTTCGGTCAACTTGGTCACTGAGTCATAGTCTTAGGGTCGGGTCAATGGTCGCTGCCAGAGAGAGAGAAAAGAAACACTCAGTGTGCACTCTATCCTAGATCAGAATGGTTACCAATTTATCTAATCTGGAAACCTCCCACTGTACCTCAAATTCTCCTCCAAACCTGAAAGAAGAATTAGTCGGGGTCACCCGAGGAGTAAACTAACTCATCAGTAGGAATCGGGATCCAACTCTCATCGCATGATAACGTGACGGAATCCGCTCACGGTATCACACTCCAGAAGGTATGCGCATATCTGGCAAGTTTCAGTTCTTTTGAAACTCCCGATGTGATTTCTGCCCCATGCTCTTATGACCTTGACTAAGGCCAACAAATCATAATTCACATGTCAAGTTCTACCCGTCATTGTCCAGGTTGATTTGAACCCACCCGTACAAGCCCTTGACTAAGGCCAACAAGGCTATACGACTGTCCCAAACCAACACATCTATCTATGCAGCATATGAATACCCAATAGCTACCAAACACTGTGCCTTGACTAAGGCCAACAAACACAGCTTGAATACTATTGACTACCCATATGAAATGACAGAGGGCTACGAATGGTTTCTGGCGAAAACCTTTAACGTAATGAACTTGATCTCGTTGAAGGAACGGATAGCTTTTTAGAAAATATAGTGACGAAAACCTTTACTAAAGAGGTCACTCCCGGTGAAGGGATCTCGGCTCTTTCCCCGTAGAATGGGGTGCAGGATATTCCAAATGAATACCACGATGCAAAGCAAAAGTAATCGGCTATAGTGAAGTTAATGCCCTGACGCAAACTTCTGTCCAAGGGGTCACTCCCGGTGAAGGGATCTCGGCCCTTGCCTCGTCGACTGAGGAGCAGGATATTCCAAATGATTACCACGATGCAAAACAGAAGTGAACGTCCTTGCAATAACAGCTTTTTGAAAAGTGTTCCAACAACATCAGAATAGGTTTGTTTATCTTGCATTGATCCGAATCAACGCAGTCCCATCAATTAATCACACCACAAAGAACGAAAATATACTGACGTACGTATATGCCATCCGCATTCGCCACTGGGTCCCGTCATCACCCGTTAGGTTAGCTTACTAACGGCAGAGCGGGGACTGGACTAGCACGGATGAAAAACATATACAACATCTACTAATATATATACCAATATATTATATTTCGCTCAAGGCGTGAAAAGAAATGCAACATCACAGAAATGTACAGCATCACAGAACAATACAGATATTTGGGATCCCCGGTTTTCATAGAGCCACTACTGAAACCCGACGTTCCCCTGGTCGTGTGGATAGCCTGTGCAATGAAATCCTAGACCCCTACGGGCGCGGCAAGTCACCCGCCAAAACCTGAAGTGAGGCAGCCCCCTTCAGCTCCGTGAATGGACCACCCAGCACTGCACGGAATCCGGCAACTTGGGCACCCCTCCTGGGTCAACCTGTACCCCCTACGAGTGCGGCGAATAGCCCGCCAATCCCAGAGTGAAGCCCCCTCCGTCTCAATGCCATGAGATGCGGGCTTGTTGCCCTCTAGAACCCGGCTATCCGTGCACCCCTCTGCGGGGTAATCCTAGTACAGAAAGTAAAATATACATACACCGGGTACATCGACCGCAACCAGGTCGTGCCCCAAAATAATAATACAATCCGGCAGTGACGGCAGTCCACATGTCGGACGCTCGCCCCGCAATATCAAATGTACATAATACAACAGCACTGTACTAGCATTGCATCCAGGCTATCCCCCACGACCGATCCGCAACATCACAGCAAATACATAGAACATCAACGTGAAAGTCACGTTCGCAAATCCGTCTAACCGGGCTATAGCAGTTAGACCGGATTTACCGATCGAGTGACATTCACGGTCGCAGAAATAATGTAAATACTGTGAAAAATGTGTTTAAAATTTTCCGATTGATCAAAAATTAACAAGTGGGCCCCCAATCAAAACTGTAGCACTCACAGAAAACCTGGGCCCAATTTTAATATTCCAAAAGCCCTAAAAATAGCCCATAAGCCCACTGGCAAAAAATGATGCACTGACAACTCCAATGTGCGGCGGAACCGCGACACTAGTGGGGGTTTGGCCGCGGTTCCGCGCCCCAATAGTTGACTGAATGCATCGAATTTTTCCAGTAGCCTTAGAACTCCCTGCACATCATTCTGAGACCACCTGAAAAATTTTTAGACATCAAAAAATTTCAACAGAAACTGATGTGAAGGAAAAATTGGGTTTTCGGAATTTTGGTCGATCGGAACTGAAAAACACATCAAACGAAGCTAGACAAAGTTAATGGCGAGGCTCTGATACCACTGTAAGTGCACGGCGGCGCCCCGGCCGTCAATCCGACGGCCAAATGCGGAAACGGTGATAAACTTTAATTTTTGCAGACTTAGCAAACCGGCACCACCGCGCACTAAACCCCGGATCGTGCCATTAAACTAGTCTAAGCTAACAACAAGAAAGGGGAAGAGATATACCGACTGATCCGAGTCCTCCGGTCTTCATCTCCACTCCGATCTCCTCGCGGGATCTCCGTCCGTCTCCATCTCCTCGTCGGAAGGGCACCACGTCGCCTGCGTCTTTTACGGGCTCCCACCTCAATAGCGAGGCAACTCGGGCATGAAGCTGGCAAGTCGACATGCCCAAGATGTACTGTAGAATGTGTAGTGGCTAATGTCTCATTGGGGTTTTGGTTGCCATGAAGGATGAAGAGAATCATGAACTTGGAGAGGGTTTTTGAGAATTTAGCAAGCATGGAAAAGAGATGTGAATTAATCCCTCATACAAAGTTTGGACCTCTCATTTTTTCTCCCCTCTCTCCAATATGGCCGGCCACTCAATAGATAAGAATGGTGGAGGGATTAATCAAGCATGAAGGGAGGTGATGGTAGGAGAAGAAAAGAGGTGACCACAAACAAACATCAACCATGCTTATTCCTTACATCAAATCCATACCCTTTCTTATCTCATTTAATGCAAGTGATGGTGCAAAAGAAAAGATACCATCATAATGAATACAATGCAAGAAACCCCCTCCACAAAAGTTATTTGCACAATTGCAAATAACCCCCTCCATCGGAAAAGTTCGGCCGAGAAAGAACAAAGGAAAACCGGCCGGAACAGAATGCAAACTGGCAACCCCAGAAAACTTGCCCCATAATAAATTACAGGAAAACCCCGATACTGTGCATACACACCCGCATTTGTATTCCGTCCGGATACAAATGCAATGAGACAAAATCTACACTATACTATACTAGGATCCGGCTTAAACCAAAGCCGGCTAGTAATATCCGTCCGATCCTGATCCGTGCAATACCGCACGTATCTGATCGAACGCTGCCATATAATCATACGGCCACTAGTACAAACTGTCCGATCCTGATCCGTGCAATACCGCACGTATCTGATCGGACCCTGCCATATCTCCATACGGCCTCTACAGCGTTTCGCCCGAAAGCTGAGTAACTGAAAGTGTGGTGGACTCTAAAGACTCGTCAATACTATGGCTGTGGATTTAACCACTAGCACGTCAGAGGTATAAGCCAATACGTAACGGGCCACCAGCTATTGACTAAAAGGGACGTCGATGAGCGAACTCATCCTGACACCCTACTGAGCCTGTCAGTGACAATATCCGTACAGTCCGGTCCGTTCGTCTATGAGTATCACATGTCGGGCCTAGGGGGTTGGTAAAAGTCAGATCCCCAAAAGCGGTACAAGTCGTGTCGGAGTGTAGCCCAGAACACCCTGAGATACTACTGGAATACCTACCAGTAAATCTCCTGGCTTGGCCAAGGTCTTCGTGTAATGGCTCTCCTAGACACAGCGCGACCTCACCCCCAATACCGGGAGAGACGAACCCCCGAAGATCCGCTCACTGCCTCCATATGCCTCGGGACTGTACCCAACTAAAACCTGTTTGCACGACTCCTTTGAGCCGTGGTAGGGTAGTAATCAAAGTACAGTGGGAACTCGCACGAGACAAATGACGATCCCCAGGTCGATGTACTAACATGTACACATGTCACCTGGGAACTGCTATCTGACGTCAGGTATAAGACCAACTAGCATGTTCCCGGCGAGTCCTGTCCGGTGTACTCATAACCCAATGAGCACCTGTATACATCTTAGGTGATCCAACTGACACCAGTGGCTTGTGAGACCGGCCACCGCCCCTCGTCGGGGTCTCGACTGTATACACTAGTCTACTCTGGAGAATCGATGCCCTGTCTCGAAACTCCTACGACTAGGGACCTTTTAAGGATGTGCTAATAGACTCCAGCTCTCACTTATATGATCGCCCTCATACTGCCGGCAGTCAAGCAAGAATCCTAGGGGCTTTATCAACGTGCAATAGCGACCTGTCAGGTCACCTAAAGCAGTACACGATGATAAAGGTAAACCAGATAGCAAACTATCATCTCGAGTAAGACTGTCCTACCGGGATAGGTCCTCCCTCAATCATTGCAATCACGTGCCTGTGATCCAATAATTGACTCTGAGGGCACTATCTCCAACAATGACTTCTCAAGATTTGGACATGTGTTCTTGATGAAACTTAAGTCTGAAGCCTTCGAAAAGTTCAAGGAGTATAAATCTGAAGTAGAAAAACAAACAGGCCTAAGTATCAAGAAACTTCGATCAGATCGAGGAGGTGAGTATCTAAGCTCAGAGTTTCTAGATTTCCTAAAAGAGAATGGGATTCTATCTCAGCTCACTCCTCCATACACACCACAGCACAATGGAGTATCGGAAAGGAGGAATCGCATCCTATTAAATATGGTACGATCTATGATGAGTGATGTTGAGTTACAAATATCATTCTGGGGGCACGCATTAGAGACTGCGATTAATCTTTTGAACAGGGTGCCGACCAAAACCGTGTCTACCACTCCATATGATATATGGTATGGAAAGAGACCATCTCTTAAAAGATTTAGGATATGGGGTTGTCCGGCTTATGTGAAAAAGCAAAATCCAGACAAACTCGAGACACGATCGGTTTTGTGTAGATTTGTGGAATATCCAAAACACTCGTATGGATATCTCTTCTACCATAAGGAGGAACAAAGAGTGTTTGTTTCTCAGTATGCCACATTTTTAGAAAATGAATTTTTTGTAAATGATACTGTTGGAAATGCGGTAGAACTGGAAGAAATTCTAGATACACAAACAATTACAGATGATTTGGTTGAACCTGAGATTTCAATAGAACCTAACGAACCTCAGCCACTCCGTAGATCTAGTAGGACTTCTCTCCCACCTAATAGATACTACGGTTTTCTAATTGATGGTGATAGAGAAGATTGCATCATGGATGATGATGACTCTACTAGTTTTCAGCAAGCTATCACGAGTGGTGACTCAGTGAAGTGGCTGGATGCCATGAGATCCGAAATGGAATCCATGCACACCAACAAAGTATGGACTTTGGAGGTTGCACCTTCTAGAGTAAAACCAATAGGGTGCAAATGGATCTTCAAAAGAAAGATAGGTATGGATGGTCAGGTGGATACCTATAAAGCTAGGCTGGTAGCAAAAGGATTTCGTCAAAGACCAGGACTGGACTATGATGAAACCTTTTCACCAGTCGCGATGCCTAAATCCATTCGGATCCTGCTTGCAATAGCTGCTCACTATGATTATGAGATCTGGCAGATGGATGTTAAAACGGCATTCGTAAATGGTGATTTAGAAGAATGCATTTTTATGGATCAGCTAGAAGGCTTCATTGATAGTAGGAGCAGCGGAAAAGCATGCAGGCTGCTTAAATCCATCTATGGATTAAAGCAGGCATCACGGAGTTGGAACATCTGCTTTGATGATACAATCAAAGAGTTTGGTTTTATCAAAAATGTGGATGAACCTTGCATTTATAAAAGGATTGTAGAGAGTACTGTTACATTCCTCGTATTGTACGTAGATGGCATTCTTTTAATAGGAAATGATATTCCTATGCTACAATCGGTCAAACTATTCTTATCGTAAAGGTTCTCCATGAAAGACCTGAGCGATGCCTCGTACATTCTGCGGATTAAGATCTATAGAGATAGATCTAAGAAATTATTGGGATTGTCCCAATCGAGATACATTAACACCATACTAAAGAGGTTTAGTATGAAAGATTCCAAGAGAAGTAATTTACCCGCTTGTCATGGGATCACCCTCTCCAAAGAGATGTCTCCAAAGACTGATGAAGAGAGGGCTCGCATGCGCATTATTCCCTACGCTTCAGCAGTAGGATCTATAATGTATGCGATGTTGTGTACTCGCCCAGATGTGACTTATGCACTGAGTGCAGTAAGCAGGTATCAATCCAACCCAGGAAAGAAACACTGGACTGCTGTGAAGAACATTCTGAAGTACTTGAGAAGAACTAAAGAAATGTTCTTGGTGTATGGTAATGGAGATCTCCAAATGGAGGGATTTACCGACTCCAGCTTCCAGAGCGACAAGGATGATAGTAAGTCCATCTGAGGGTTTGTATTTAACCTAAACGGAGGGGCGGTATGTTGGAAGAGTTCCAAACAAGATACCGTCGCTGACTCCACGATGGAAGCTAAGTATATTGCTGCTAATGATGCCGCAAAAGAGGCAGTCTGGATGAGGAAGTTCATTTCCGAACTTCAAGTGGTTCCATCAATTGCTAATCCAATACCTCTGTATTGCGATAACAGTGGAGCCATGGCTTTGGCAAAGGAACCGAGGTCCAATCAGAAATCCAGACATCTCTTGAGGCGGTATCACCTCATCAAGGAGATAGCGGATCGCCAGGACATCGAGGTACGGAGAGTAAACACGAAGGACAATACAGCAGATCCATTCACCGAGTCCATCCCTCAAGTCTAATTTAAGAAACTGTTCGAGGTGTTGGGCATGCGGTACGCAGGCAACTGGTTCTAGTACAGACAGTTGGTACTTATTACATCAACTGCAGTCCTTAGTGCAAGTGGGAGATTGTTAGGTATGTATGCCCTAGAGGCCTGTATTGTATAGGATGCCAGGCATGTATATGTGCAGAAACAATCTTTGCTCAAAATAATAGTATGCTATCTGGTTTATCTTCATCTTAACTTGTGTTATATTTCATATCTTTATATGCATGTTGATGAAGCCCTTAGGATTATGCTTGACTTCCAGGATTATGATGAGATCATACTAGTGGGGCCTGGATAGTCTATAAGCATATCCTTTAATAGTTCATAGTCGAGGGTATATCAAGACAGGGCATCGGTATTACCAAGTTAGACTAGTGTGTACGTTTCCTGACCCTGGGGGGCGATGGTTGATTCCACAACCATTGGTGTTTGACATCAAAGATTGTACACAGGTGCTCATTGGAGAATGGGTACACCGAACAGGACTCACCGAGAACTCCAAGATGCTATATATACCAATTTTCAGATAGCAGTTCTCTGGCGACACATGTACAGGTTAGTCTGTAGACCCGAGATCGTCATAGTGTCTTGTGTGATTCCCACTTTGTTTTGATTTCCTCCCTACCGCGGCTCTGCCGAGTCATGCAAACAGGTGGATTTTGGGTACATTCCCGAATCACATGGAAACAGTGAGCGATAGGACGTGCTTCATCTCTCCCAGTATAGGGAGTTGGTGTCGCGCTATGCTTGATCGGCCATAACATCAAATCCCTGGCCAGGGTTCTCGAGATTTACTGATAAGTGTTATCAATAGTTTCTCGAACTGTTATGGGCCGTAAATCAGCATGACTTATAAATTTACTTTGGTCTAACATTTACCACACCTAGACTTCATATGCGAAGTATCAGACGAAGAGACCGGATTGTACGGTAAGTGTTGCTTGCAGGCTCGTTGGGGTTGTGATGAGTTCGCTTGTCGACCATTTTTTCGTCATGTACCTGGGTAGCCGTTACGCACAGCTAGTGCCGCTGACGCGCTTGTGGTTAAACCCACTGCCAGCATACTGTCGATTCTTTAGAGTCCCACACAGAAGGTTCTCTCATTCAGGCGAAAGATGTAGAGGCCGTAAGTTGTTACGGCAGCCGTAAGGTATTACGACAGGGTTTTGATTATGTTCGTGTAATTGTTACATGAATAATAATCGGAACAATAATACTGGTAGGCTTTGGTTTAAGCCGGATACCGGTATTATATTATTGGATTAATGGTATTCGTATTTTTCTGAATTCGGATACGGGTATACGGTATACGGAGGTGGGGTATTCTTGTAATTGTTACAAGAATACCTTCTAGAAGGTGCCACCTCATAATGACATTATTTATTTTATGAAAATAAATAAATGAGGTGGAAATAAGAAAGTCCAAGCATGGTTGAAAGAATGGGTTATTTAATTTTATAGTGTTTTGGAATAAGTATTGAAGCATGGTTCTAATTTTATATTATATGCTTCAATTATTTCATTTGCAATATATCATTTTTCTCATGCAAGAACTCTCTCATTATCACAAACACTTTCTCTCTCCTTCTTCTCTTCTCATCCTTCATCCTAAGCTTTACCCTTCACATGTGTTGTGAAACAAAAGTTTAAGATTAAAGATAATCCAATACCCTAATCTCTACATGATCCTAGTGACCTCTTCTAGCAAACTTGGTCTCTAGGTTAAGCTCTTATGAAGAGTTTCTAGCTTGCACGACAACTCTCGCGTGGATCATCTAGGTCTTGGGGTGGCCGGAGTTCGAGAACATCGGCAACATCCAAAGAAGCTAAGGAGTGGCAAGGAGCAAAGGAGTTGCACCAAAGAGAAGACACGAAGGACCGTATCATTGAGGTATAATCCCTAACATAGTTGATAAGATCTCTAGTTAGGTTTTTCTTGTTATGGTTTTGACAAGATCTTATGAAAAGTGCGTGTTGTATGCAAAGAAAATTTTCGTTTATCGCTTCCGCCGCCTCACAAGAGTTGTGGGAGCATGCAACATGCACTTACATGCACTGCTTCATGTATTAGTTGTACCTGATAGAGCACCTTTCATGACTGTGGCATTTACATACCTTTATTTATATGCATTACTTCATGTGTTAGTTGAACCTGCTAGCGTACCTTTCATGACTGTTGCATATATACACATTCATATCATTATTGCAAGATTATTGCCTACCGATTGTTATGTTATTGCTTCATGTATTTGTAGTAACCGTTAGTGTACCTTTCATGATTATTGCATTCATATGACATTTTATTGCTATTAATTGCATATGTTAGATTCGCGTTGTACGTGCATACTTGCGATTACCTGCATATGTTAATTACAATTCATGAGTTGGAAACTCACCCCCGTTGTGCCACAGTTTGTTTTGCAGGTTGTTCCCCAGAGTAGTCGAGGCAGGCTATTCATCTATCTTATCATCTTTTGCAGCGGATACCGCATCAGCTCACAGTGTGCAGTTTGCTTAGGTGGGTTTTGTGGTTATTCGTTGTTATATTGTATATTCGTTGTATCCTTGTACTCTCCATCTACTATTTTCATGTTGACTTAGAGACTTGGTGAGGACGATATTGTATATTATTTTGTGACTTGGTTGTCTTTTATACAGTTTCCATTTTATCGTCTTTTATTTCTTCGCTACGGCGTCGTATATCTATTGTAGTGGTTGTTTTCCGCCTTTTGACGTGGATTTGCTCCCGTTGGGGATGCTTTACTTTATATTTATGTTGTACCCATTTTTGGAGTTGGTTTTTATAAAGGTGGTGCTGCCGAAATTTTCAAGAAAGTAAATGGGACTTAAAGAATTTATATTTGAGATTTTCAAAAGTTTAAACAATGTTTCTTATCTTTTCTTGTCTTTTAATGGTTTAGATTTCTGGGTTTTGGCTTTCTTTTACTATGTTACGCCTGTAGACGTTGCGTAGTATTAGGGCCGTCATGTGACAATTTCGGGTCGTGACACCCACCCAGACTCGATATGTGATACTCTTAGACGAACAGACCGGACTGTACGGATATTGTCACTGTCAGGCTCAGTAGGGGTTTGGATGAGTTTTCTCGTCAGCCTTCCTTTGGCTCAATACCTGGGTAGCCATTATGTACAGCTAGTGCCTCTAACGTACTTGTGGTTAAACCCACTGCCAGCGTATTGACGAGTCATTAGAGTCCTACACAGCGGGTTTTCATGGTTCAGGCGATATGGTGTAGATGACGTATGTTGGTATATACAGGTGTCCGATTAAATATGTGTACAGGCTGCACTGTAACATTTCAAAAAAATAAAATATTATTTTTGGGAATTTTCATAATTTAATATTAATTTTTAATGAATATTTTAATAGTCGGTATAATTAAATACCGATAAATGGGGAAAATTCTGGAGAAAATTTTGGAAATTTTAAAATAGGTTATTTTGTGAAAATATGCCATTTTACAGTTCTTATGATGAATTATATGCTATGTTGGTGTTAATCGCGATTAAAAATCGTTAATTGGATTTTTGGCTTTTTGTGCAAAAATGTTGCACATAACATTTTCCACACTTGTCTCATATTATGGACTCATAGTAGCCTAAGGTTGAACCATGCTTAGATGACCTTGGTGACTTGAACCATATGGTTAAGTTAAGTGAGCTTAATTAAGGGTGTTTAGGGTTTGGGTTGACTTGAGAAGGGATTTGATGGTTATCATGTAAACATGAAATGAGAGAGAGAGAAAGAGGGTTTTAAGGTTGTGTCATACCATGTCAATTCAAACCTTTTTGCATGTCTCCTCACTCCCTTACATCTCACACTCACATCAGCCCAAAAATCATCATTTCAGCCACAAATCAGCCACCCAAATCAACACCAATTGCTGCTACAGCAGCTGATATATCACCCTATGCCCAATCTCACCTTATATCAGCACATTTCAGCCTCAGCTCAGCTATAAGCAGCAGCTGCACAATAGCCCCCCAACTTCAAGCCAAACTCACATAGCATCACTACACCCCACACTCCTCCACAAAGACTTCAACATCTTCTCCACCTGCTGCTACAACAGCAACACCAATAAAACAACAACCACTGCATCAGCAGCTACATCTCTCACAACTCACACCACACCCACAACAACAACTACAACAGCTGCTGCCTCATTTCTGAACCCCCCTACCATATCATTTCCTCCTTCCTCCTCAACTCCATAACCCCCAACCACAAAACAACCTCACCAACAAATTTCAAACACCAAACAAATATTATCAACAGCAACAGCATGCCTGAGCAGCAACACCCTCAGCCACCAGAGATAACCCAGCCACAAGCAGTAGCTGTAGCACTTCCGCAGCACCAACCCACTCCTCCTTCTCCCCTTCTCCTTCATCTAAAGTCTCTTGAGGTATAATCTTGCAATCTAACTCCCTTCGTGTTAAGTTATAGTTGTATAGCTGAAAGTTAGTGTTATTGTGTGGTTTAGTGCTAGTTAAGGTAAGTTTGAGTGAGACTTGACCAAGTGTTGGTTTTGATGGTTGGTATAACCTTATTAGGTGTGTTTGAGACCAGTTCACCCCAGAATTTCCCCAGATTCCAGCAAAATACCAGATTTGTTATACTTGGCGTAATTTAGCAACTTTGTCGACTTATTGACCTTTCTGGAAACTGCTATAACCCGAGGTACCCTAAAATAATTTTTACTTGGCAGTAGGCTGTGCAGGAACCCTGGAACCACCACCCAAAGCCCTATCCCCCATCTCAAAACCCCGGCTGCAGATAAATTCCCCCTGGCCGCAATTTGCGGCCAGAGCAGGGGAAAATCCCCTCGTTTTGCATGCACAGCCCTATTTCTTGAAAACTTGACCCCCTGTATGTCTAGTTTTGACTGTTTCCAGTTAGGGTAAAATCTGAGTTGATTTTCATGAGTTGGCGTATGATTTACGACTTGTTTTCGTATGGTTTTTGGTATTCGATGATTCGTTCTGTCGGGTGGCGTTTGGACGTCAACGATAGTGGATATTGGCTGCGTTTGCACACGAGGCCACAGGTTTTTACCTATGGGCGTAGCGTGCACCATTTTGGCTTCCGATATGGTTTTCATGTGTTTTAGCGTGTGATATTCTTGTAGGTACCCCACGTTGCGCCGAGACGTTGGAGATCCAGATAGAGACTTCGGCACCGGCACGCTTAAAGAAAGGTAAGTAGATTTATATCTACGGGGAGAAGTCGGGTGGATGGCGTATAGCACCCCTGCAGTCCGTGGTGATGTATACGGATGTGTATACACACCTACAATTTATTATATGTTGTTGGGATATTATTGATGTTTAGGTTGGATAATTGGTGGACTTGGATGATTTAGTGTCGCGAAAACCTAGAATAGTGGGTACACTTCATACACACACTCCCACACATACATACTTGCGTACATCCTTACTTCATATGTACATAGACGGGATTCTATATAGATATGGGTTCACATTGGTATGGGACTGTGTGTTCACATACGAATTTGAGGATGATACTTGGGATTTAGATGAGTCGATGGGAGTTGATCTGAGATTATGATATCGGTGATTGGCAGGATTCGTACTTGATATACGTCCTGGTATGATAGCGGGTCTTGGATGACGATACCATGTGCATAGTGATTTATATGTAAAATGATCAACATGTGATTATAATACGAGTTAGGATATGATATGATGTGATATGACAAGATAATTATGATAGGACGCATTCGGTGATGTTTACTCCTGGTGATGATATATGAGGACAATATCGACTTATACTAGACTGTCGATCAGTAGTCGGATCTTGATTATAGTGATGATGTTAGCTTTGTACTAGACATAGGTCTGTACCCAGATGAATGATATGACGAATGTGATATTGACCCGTACCCAGATTTGGGGATGCCGTACGACGGATTGACGTACGGGCTATAAATTGATGTTTGATCCGCACTCTTGAGTTGGGAATAACTGATTATAGAGATATGGTATCGGATGTGATATTCTCGAGGCGGGAGCACCGACTATATATGTATATATATGTATCGACGAGGTTAGGCGGTTTCCCTTACCTACTGTTAGCTTTAGCTTGGCCTTGTAGTTGGGGTAGCGGTATGACTCGTAAGACATTAGATGCGGTTTAGCTATCCTTGTGCTTAGTATTCAGCTCCCGTACATTATTATTGTTGCTCTGCATCGCATACTTATTGTGATTCATATTCCATTATTGATATCATGCTGTTAGGACACCAGCACCATTACCGATGATGCGTATGTTCCACATACACTTACTTACCAGCTCACACACATCTTCATCTGTAATTGCCATGTCACTACACAGTAGTATTATTGCATCAGGATATAACCCTTGTATGTGCATACTATTATTCCATGTTGCATGATATACTGTTATACTTGCATTTCATTTTATGTCACATACATCATGCTTCCTGATTATACGCATTGAGATATGCTGTTTCCATGATATTTCTGGATTTGGGAACCGTGGATATTTCAAAGAGATTATGTAAATGTTTTAAAAACCCGGTTACCCTTGATATGATATTTCAGTGCATCCACCATGTGTTTTCTCGGTGCTAAGAGCGACATGTGGAACCCGAATCGAGGAGGCGGATGAGACCGATTGCGGGTACATGGTGGGCCCGGTGCGGTACCCCGGGGCAAGAAGATCGCAGGAGATGGCGTTGAGCCTGGCAGGGGAGCACTACCGACCGGTGATTTTACCCGACACGTCGGATATCCGGAGGATACCGTCGTAGTCATGAGATGGATGGTAGGGGCCGATCTGGACTGACAGCGCCCTGGATTTATGATTGAGATATTGAGATTTGAGATATTGAGGTACAGAGATTGTGATTCAGAGATATCGAGATATTAAGATTATGTTTTGTGCCGATGCTAGGCACTGTTTTATGCTGATTTCATTATGATACCTCATTTTAAAATACAGAAATCTCACAAATTTATGAAAGCAGTTTTCTTCAGTATATGCATTCTGTTTCATGCATTCATACATCATGCATATGATATATTTCCACCTGATGCACTGACACAGGCACATGGGTTTACACTTGGGTTAGGTATTTACCCTAGTCTTGTTATAGATTGCTTGTTATATATATTTGAGGATTATATATTTTGATTGTATGACCTAGGATTGCATCATACATGCGATTTCTGTTCGTAGATCTTTTTCTACTCACGAGTTGGCAACTCACCCCCCGTTGTGCCCCAGTTTCATGCAGGTGTTGCCGTACGATTTTCATTACGGCTTGCGGGCACAGCTTCTTTCAGGTGACTTGCTAGTAGGTGGGTTATTTGTATCATACCCATCATTATACATTGTATATTATATTCAGTTATATCTAGAAGTTCCATCAACCAAACATGTACTTATTTGAGATAGAGACCAGTGATGTTTATTCTTTCGACCTTAGAGTCGCACATTATATTCTGTGGATTTCTTGTTGTTGGAGTTTTCTTTCTGTTGTGATCCTCGCCTTTAGGCGTTGTATATTATGTTGCATACTGGTTGTTTTGATATGGTTCTTCCTATACTCTACTACTTTCTTGGTTTGGATTTCTGGGCTCGGCTTACTTAGAGCACGTACGCCTTGAGACGTTCGTAGCCTAAGTGCCGGTCTTGTTCCGTACTTTCGGGACGTGACATGTACAGACATTAATCGGACGGTTGATAATACTAGCAGCTTAGGATTAAGCCGGATTATTAAATCAGGTTTTGATTTAATAGTTTATTCTAGTATTATTGTTCACTATTCATTTTCTCTCTTGGCTATTCGTATTTTTATGCGAATACTCGTATATGTATTTCGATACGTATACCGGGTTGCATTCCGTATTTATACGGAATTGTTTCTAGAAGACGTGACACCTCATTATTTGATTTTCCTTTTTAGAAAATCATTTAGGGAAATGAGGTGGAGGGGGTGAGGTGGCATGAGCATGGCTTGAGGTATGTAGAGAGGTATGGGCATGCCATTGTTTATTGGAAAATTGGGAAAAGTTATTTTGTGTGCATTTTTTTGGATGAGAGAGAGGAGGAGGCAGCCACATCTTGGGGCTAGGCTTTGCTCATTTTCTCCACTTGATTTTCACTTGCTCGCTCTCTCATACTCACTCACTTCAACACTTAGCATTTTCTTTAGTTGCTCATGCCATGGTTTCTTCTCCTCCTCTTCATTTTCTATGGTTGCTCTTGGAGCATTTTAATGAGAGAAAAACATTAGTGAGATAATCCTACACCTCCACTCTCCATTGCTTGCAACCATGGAGCGTCGGTTGCCTCGTTTCGCGAGGCTGAAGCTTGCGCCGTTTCCCTCAGGTGGATCATCGTAGATGGAGGATGACCGGCAACCAAACTCGATCCAGACGACCACTAGGAGCTTGGAATGAATACCGAAGGACACGGATCAATTCGGTATAACCATTCTAACTTCTTTACATGCTTTCTAGCTTACGGTTTAGGATAGATCCGGGCATCGGTTAATGGTAGCGCCAGTTCAGTAAATTTTTGTTCCGCATTTGGCCACGTTTCAATGGCCGAGACGCTGCCGTAACCTTACATAGTATCAGAGCCAGCCTTCAAACCCTAAGCTAGCTTGTTTAGACGATGTTAAAGAATCAAAATCGAAACAACCCTGAAATGTTGTACTACTGATTCCATTCTCTGTTGATTTTCAAAGTCTTCAAAAAAATATTTTAACAACTGCAGAAGACTACTCAAGTGACCACTAGAACACACTGCAAACACGCACCCCAGATGACAAAATTGGACCGGCCAGGTACCCCTAAAAACCGAGGTGGCCGGTTTTATGAAGGCTTCAGGGTTTGAAATTTGCAGTGTGGTTTAGTCTCTTGAATGTTGGTTCAGTGGTATTGTTTGTTTAGCCCATTTTTGATATTGTTTTATCTAGTTGTTTCGGGCTATTCGGAGTGTTTCTAAGTCGATAATTTAACACTGTTTAAATGTTTATCAGTACTTACATTACTATCTACGACCGTGAATTTCATTCGATCGGTACAACTTGTCTAATTTCTATAGTTATTTTAGACGGGAACGTGACATTCATGTTGATGTTCTGTGTTGTGCTGTAATGTTGGTGTTAGTTATATGTATGCCCTAGAGGCCATTACTGTATATATGATGTATATTGTAGTGGATGCTGGGACATATATAGGGAGGACTTTCTTGCTCGACATGATAGTATGCTATCTGGTTGCTCTTTACCTTAACGTGTATACCGATTGTCTCTCTGTTACATGTTGGTAAAGCCCCTAGGATGTGTACTCGACTTCCAGGACTATGATGCAGATCATACTAGTGGGGCCTGGGTAGTCAGTGAGTACATGCTTCATTGTTCCTAGTCGTGGGAATATCGAGACGGGGCATCGATATTCCAGAGTAGACTAGCGTATATCTTCTTGACCCATGCGATGGGCGATGGATGATCCCATATCCATTGGTGTTTGACATCGAAGATGGTATGCGGGTGCTCAGTGGAGACTGGGTACACTGAACGGACTCGCCGAGAACTCCCAGATGGTATTATACCTCACGTCAGATGGCAGTTCTTTGGTGACACTGGTACAGCTTAGTCTGTAGACCCGAGATCGTCATAGAGTCTTGTGTGTCTCCCACTGTGCTTTGATTTCTACCCTACCACGGCTCTACTGAGTTGTGCAAACAGGTGGTTTTTGGGTACAGTCCCGATTCACATGGAGGCAATGAGCGATAGGAGGGGATTCGTCTCTCCCGGTATTGGGGGTTGATGTTGCGCTGTGCTCGACTGGCCATAACAGGAAATCCCTGGCCAGGGTTGCAGTGATATACTGGTAAGAGTTATCAGTAGTTTCACGAATGTTATGGACCCTACGTCGGCATGACTTATTGAGCTATTGGGGTCTGACGTTTACCACCCCTAGGCGAGATATGCGACATATCAGACGAACAGACCGGACTATACGGTAATGTTACTGGTTGGATTCACTGGAGTGTGAGCGGGCTTGCTCGTCGATCTTCTGATCGCTCAATACCCGGGTGGCCGTTACGTTTAGCAGACCGCTTACGGCTTGTGGGTGCTTGATATGATCATCATCTGCTGCCGGCGTATTGACGAGTCTTTAGAGTCCTACACAGAGGTTTCCTGGCTCAAGCAAAACGAAATAGGAGCGCGTATGAGATATGTGCGGGACCGAGAATGATACCAGTATGTGATACTGTATTTGATTCTCGCGATGTGACATTGATCGGTTATATGCGATATAGCCGGGTTATCGGATCAAGTGTTGATTCGATAAGTTGTTACTAATGATACTAGTCGGTTATATGCGATATGACCGGATCGTTAAATCATGTGTTGATTTAATGATTTGATGCATAATTATATATTTGATATATTACTTTGCACTAACTAGTATCGGTTCACTTTAAATGGATTTTCTCGCTCGGGTGTGCGCATTGCATATGCGATATGATTTTGTGCACATACTTGTATCATGTTTGATGATACATGCCTTTTTAATTAAGTGTATAGAATTAAACCTTGGTTAATGGAATGGTTAGGGTTTGCTATTTGCTTATTCATTTTATTCATTTATTTATTTATCTTTTTCTTTTTGGAAAAAGGAAATGAAATGATAAAATGGTGGCATTTCTTTTGTACATTCATGAAGCTTCATGATTGCTTTGACTTGATGACCATTTTGTTTTTAGCTTAACCCTAACCATTGCATCAAACCATGATTAGTTCTCTACACTTAACTATGGTCAAGTTATGATAAGAATTGATATTCTTTTCTTTTTTAATGAGAACTTATCATATCTTTTCTTCTTCTTCTTCCTCTAACAAAAGAAGAAACCTTGACTTCATCAATGGTGAATGATGAATTAGAGTGAGAAATCCAAAACTAAAGTCTACCCACTTCCTATTTCTTCATCCTCTACCTTTTGCCAAGTAGTAGAGTGTGTTTCCTTCATAAGTTTTCAAGACTTGGTGAAGGTGGAGCTTGATCTAGCGATGCCTCGACGTAGATCATCTTCGGCATGGACATCGACGACCTAGCTCGCCTATTCTCCGATGAAGCCGACGCTAGAGCCCGGATTTGATTTGGACAGCGGAGAGGACCTCATCTCGGAGCCGTGGAGGTGGACAAACGGATCTACAAAGGTTGTAGTCACTATCCCTTAGTTAAAATGTTAACTAGTTTAATGTTTCGCCTAGTTTTCTAGCAAACGATCCGTAGTCGGGTCTCTCGGCACCTAGATTTTTTGAAATTGGCATGATTGATGCCTTGTGAGACCTCACTAGAGTGCCTAGGAACCCTACAGTGGTATCAGAGCCTAGCTAGAACCTTAGGCGAAGTCCAGAAGAAGTTTGAAACCCGAACGAACCCGAAACCCCAACTCAAATATGCTCTCTGGACGTTTTCTGAAAACGTGGATTTTTTCAAATTAAAAATTGCTAAAAAATTCAGCAGGGAAAAATAAGAATTATGATGCAAAATTTTTCCGATGAACAGTACAAACCGCGGAGGAACCGCGGCGGAAGCCTGCCTTCCACGGCGGTTCCGCGGCGGAATGGTGACATCATCGTACACTATTTGCACAGTAACTCCTATTAAATTATGCTGAGTTTTCTGGGAATTTTTAAAATATTTTCAAGAGTTGAAATTTCTGGGGTTGTTTTGGGGATTCGGTGTTTCGATCGGGGTATCAAATTTTGTCTATTTGGATTTCCGGATATTTTTTAGAATATGTTAAAAAGTTCGACCGGATATAAATACCCAATTTTTCCCCTGTCGGGAAATTTCCAAGTGTTGGATTTTTCCGAAGTTTAACAACGTTCTAAGTAGTGCAAGTAACGCGATGGACCCTCTAGAAGACAACAAACCTTAACTCGATTATGTGACCGTCTTGAACTGCCCTTTGAACCTTCGGGTTTGGGGCAGTACGGCGTGCCACATGTGAGGCGTTGGCTTGACCCTTCTACGGCTGGACCGTCGGTACTGAGGCACGAACTGAATGTTGTTAGACTTATTTCATGTGTTGATCTGTATCGGGAAAAGTTGGGTGTTCGATTGTTCGATCGGAAAGTTTGACATTTTCTATTTATCCGGAATGGGATACAATAATTGGAATTCACAAAAGTTATGAGATAACGGAGTGGATATTATAAACATAGCAGTTTAGACTCACTTGATCGGTTGCCACGGAATTTTGATGTGATCAAAAGTCCGTCGCAATCACGTAACGTACGCGAATACTCGCCGGGTAAAACTTAATAGACAGCCTCACTCCATAGCCCCGACCAAGTGACTGTAGGAGAATCCCGTCGCCGAAAGCATCCGTTTGGGTGCTCCCGGTAGCGGTGTTCCGCCTTGGTGCACTTCGTTGACGGTATCGGGGGTACGGCCGCCTACTTAAGTTTGCGATGAGCATTCGATCAAAATGTCGGGAATCCTGTTGAATTGCCCGACTTGGTATTGAAAAGTGTTTTCGATATAGAGACTAAAATGCGGGGTTTATAATTGTTAGGCATGCGATGTCTAAGTAATTCATTTGGTCAGGCATGCGATGTCTGAGGTGGTTGCGGATTCCAACTGTTGTAGTTTTACACTTTCTTTTCTGTGACCGTAAGAGTAATATGTGATATCGCCGGTTTCGTTGCTATATGTCAACGACAATTGGGATGCGCATATTTACTTACGTTGATGACATGTGATGTTATGTGTTGCTGGATATGTTATATTGGATCGTCGTGTTTGAATAGCGGGGGGGTTTTATGTGAGATGAGTGTTTTTCATTTTCATTCATGTAAAAACTTGTATGTAATATTCTTTTATTGGGGCACTTCCAGGTTGCGGAAGATGTCACCTTTTGTATATTATTTACTTTTCCGCACTAGGATAGACCCAAGGAGGAGGGCACAAGTAACCGGGTTCTGAAGTCCAGTGGGAGACCAACTCGAGGAGTCGAGTCAGGGTCTCCTAACTCCAGAATTGGTAGGGTTGCTTGCCGCTCTCGTAGGGGTCTTGGGGTGTGGGTTTGGCTATTCGTCACGACCGTGGAATCCGTGTTTTATACTGGCTTGTATTGAAAACACGGACGTCCTAGTATATCCAATATTTCATATGATTCTTCTGCTGCGATATCTGTGATGTGATCATGCGATGTTCTGTGACAGGTATTATATATAGTATATATGATATATTATATAGACGTTGCTTGTGTTTTACACCCGCGCTAGCCCTGCCCCGCTCTGCCGTTAGTTACCTAACCTAACGGTGCACGAGGGGACATCGAGGCGAATGCGGATGGCATAAGTGTACGTCATATTTATCTGTGATGTTTAGGTAATTTAAATGATGGGATATTGATTAATGAGATTAATGAAAGAAAATAAACCTAATTGATGTTGTGGAATCGAATTTCAAAATAAAACAGGTAGCTACAGTTCTTGCTTTGCATCGCGGTGTTCCTTGTAGAACATCCTGCACCTTATTCGATAGGGAAAGGACCGAGATCCCTTCACCGGGAGTGACTCCTTTAGCAATAACTGGCAGATGCTACAACCCTCGGTTTGTCTTTGATCGCTTCTATAGTTTACGCTTTGCACAGTGATATATATGATATATCCCGCACCTCATTCGACGAGGAAAGGGCCGACGATCCCTTCACCGGGAGTGACCCCTTTAGCAAAACTAGAAAAGCCTAAAAAACATTCCATTTAAAACCATTTGATTCCGCAACGAGATCAAGTTCAAAGCGTTAAAGGTTTTCACAAAAACCAGCCGCAACCCTCCGTCATTTTAGGAAGTAGAGTACTTAGTATTCGTGCTGTGTTTGTTGACCATAGTCAAGGCACAGTGTACGGTAGCTAAGTGATGTCTTCCTACACCGCATATGATGCGATTAGTTAGGACAGTCGCGTGACTTTGTTGAACTTAGTTAAGGGTCATGTGGGTGGGTCTAATTAATCACGAAATGACGGGTAGAACTTGACTAGTACTTATGATTTGTTGACCATAGTTAAGGTCATAAGTGCTAGGGGTAAAAACCATTATCGGGAGTTTCAAGTGTTGAAACTTGCAATGAGATTGCATACCTTCTATGTGATAGTTGGATCCCGATACCCACTGCGAGTAATTGTTACTCCTGGGAGAGTTTTGCACTTTGCAATTAGCCGATCAAGTAGGTGTCTAGAAAGGTGTCAACGGGGTTACGCCTCTGGGAAAACGAGGTTTACAGTAATTAGGTCCGTGCGAAAGCACGGGGAACCTCCCTCAAAGTACCGACACTGGCCTGGCTGAAAGATTGGCGAACTTGTAGAGTGTAATTAATCCCGGCTAGTCTTTCCTTTTAAGGTTTGAAGGAAGATTTGATAAAAACAGTGGGAGCCATCCTGATTAGATAAAATATATAACCAATCTGATCTTGCAAGAGCGCACGCAGAGTGTTTTCTTCTCTCTCTCCAGGTAGAGACCATATCATGCCTTAATCAAGATAATAATACGGATAATTGACCGAACCCGCTTGTTATACTGAGCTGGGGAACGTTGGTCCCGCTCCGACTTATAATTGTTATAAGACCGAGCAGGAAATAAGGGAATACCAGATTTCCTATGCCGCCTAAACGAAGAAAGTGCATATGATGCATCTCCTTCGGGTGTGTTCATTACAAAGAACTGTTTCTCAGTATCCTCTGCATCCTGGGTATATGATACCGGATCGGGATCCCAGATATGTAAGCTGTTACATAGGGCTACAAAATGGTAGAAAAACTGAGAACGGGTGATAAGTTTCATGAGGCGGAAAACGGGGCAAGTGTTGCAGCCAAGTCTGTTGGTCACTGTCACCCTGTATTACCAGTACATTGATTCTGAACAAATGCTATTAGATACCGAACCTGATATACAAAAACATATCAGTCTCTTTATTTAGTAAAGAAGGATATAGTTTTGTATTGTTGGATAATGTTTTGAACATTTCCTATATCAAAAGTTGATCGGTTCAGGCACGTTATCTAAAAGCATTGACGTTCTAAATCAAACTACAGTTCCTTGTATACTGAACACACACAAGAGGAAGAGTTCAGAAATGAACAAATTCTTCTTGAGGTATTGTAGACTAGGTCACATCAATGCGACCCGACTGGCTGAAGTTACATCTTAGATGCATATTTAAATCAGTTTGAATTTACATCTTGTGAAACTTGCCAGTCATGTCACAAAGATTAGATGACCATAGCTCTGTTTATTAGAAACAGAGAAAGAGTTAGTAAACTCTTGGGACTGATACATGATGATGTATGTAAAGTCTCCTGTCTACACATGCCAGGACTGGTTCTTTATACTTCATTGTATTCTCTGATAATCTCTCAAGCTTCAGTCATATGTTCCTGTTGAAACATAAATCTGAAGATTTTGAGGTATTCACAGAATATAAGTTAGAAGAAGAGAACCAAAATACGAGTATAAGTATTATGTCCTATGATAAGATCAGGGAGGAGAATACTTGTGCATAGAATTCCTGGACTATTCTGAAAGAGAATAAGATATTCTCTCAGTGTTACTCCTCTGAGTACACCACAGCACAATGGTGTATCAGGGCGGAGCAATTGCACAATATTAGATATAGTGTGCTCTATGATGAGTATTACTGAGTTACCTATTTCCTTTTGGGGTGATGCACTTGAGAAGCTGCATATCTATTGAATTAGGTTTGAATCAAATCAGTGCCTACCACTCCATATGAGATATGGTATGGGAAGAACCCATCTCTTAAGCGAGTTAAGATTTGGGGTTGTCCGGCCTATGTTTAAAGCAAAATCCGGACAATATCGAGGCAGGATCAGTTCTGTAGAACTGGAAAGGTTCCAACTATACAAAACTGCAGTTGATGATTTGACAGAACCAAAGGATTCTATAGTTCCCGACGAACCTCAGCCTCTCCGCCGATCTAGTAGGGTTCCTCATCCGCCTGAGAGATACCTCGGTTTCTCGATGACAGTGGGAGCAAGGATTGCATCATGAGATGATGACCCAACTAGTTTCGAGCAGGCCATCGAGAGTAGGGACTCTGTAAGAATGGCTGGATGCTTAGCTATCTGAGATGGAATCCATGTACACCAGCAAAGTATAGACTTTAGCTGCTATATCTGAAGGGTTAAATCCCCATCAGGAGCAAGTATATCTTGAGAAGATTACTTGGTGTAGATGGAAAAGTTGAGACTTTCAAAGCTAGACTTGTTAAAGGTTTTCGTCATCGACCAGGCGTGGATAATGATGAAACCTTTTTCCAGTAGCTATGCTTAAGTCTATCCAGATCCTACTTACCACGGCTACATACCATGACTATGATATCTGGCTGTTGGGTGCCATGACCGCTTTTCTAAATACTGATTTAGAAGAGAACGTCTGTAAGAACACAGCCAGAGGTCTTCGTAAACAGTGGGAGCAGCGGAAACGTGTGCAAGTTGCTTTACAAAATGAAGCAGGCATCGCGGAGTTGGAACGTCTTTTTTGATGTGATAATCAAAATGTTTGACTTCATCAAAATGGTAGACGAACCTTGTATAAACAAAAAGGTAGTAGGGAGTATGGTGGTGATCCTCGTGGAGTACGTGGATGACATACTCTTGATAAGAAAGGAGTTTCTTATGCTACGATCAATCAATCTCCGCTTATCACTATGATTCTCCATATAGGATCAAAATGATACCTCC
This sequence comes from Agapanthus africanus, assembly GCA_030015575.1. Classification (NCBI taxonomy): domain Eukaryota; kingdom Viridiplantae; phylum Streptophyta; class Magnoliopsida; order Asparagales; family Amaryllidaceae; genus Agapanthus; species Agapanthus africanus. The sequence continues at coordinate 221,464,489 of JASDDO010000022.1, forward strand.
TAAATCCTGAGTTTTGGATCTATGAGATAGATTTAATTGGATGTTAGGATTCTCACTAGTTGCAGTGAGATGGTATCAATCGATCCTGGGGAGAATCACTGGAAGGGTTCCAGGGTGATAAAAACGACTGAATGTCAGTCGCAGGCATTGTCTTTACCCTCAGTAAAGGGACGGTATGTTGGAAGAGTTCCAAGCTAAATACCGTGGCATACTAGACGATAAAGGCATGATACATCGCTACTTAAGATGCTACCAAAGAGGCTGTTTGGGTGTATATTGGTTCATGAGATGAACTACGTTCCTACCATTGTGAGACAATGGAGTTGTGGCTTATGCCGAGGAACGCCTGTCCCATCAGTGACCCAGACATATTCTAAGGCAGTATCACTTGATCATGGAGATGGTTGATCTTTAAGGGATCGAGGTTAGGAGAGTAGACTAAGAGGACAACACGGCGGATCCACTCACGAAGGCCTGTTCCCAGAGAGAAACTTTTATAGGATGGTTGAGTATGAGATACTACAACTACTGCTACAGATGGCCCTAGTGCAAGTGGGAGATTGTTAGTTATATGTATGCCCTAGAGGCCATTACTGTACATATGATGTATATTGTAGTGGATGCTGGGACATATATAGGGAGGACTTTCTTGCTCGACATGATAGTATGCTATCTGGTTGCTCTTTACCTTAACGTGTATACCGATTGTCTCTCTGTTATATGTTGGTAAAGCGCCTAGGATGTGTACTCGACTTCCAGGACTATGATGCAGATCATACTAGTGGGGCCTGGGTAGTCAGTGAGTACATGCTTCATTGTTCCTAGTCGTGGGAATATCGAGACGGGGTATCGATATTCCAGAGTAGACTAGCGTATATCTTCTTGACCCATGCGATGGGCGATGGATGATCCCATATCCATTGGTGTTTGACATCGAAGATGGTATGCGGGTGCTCAGTGGAGACTGGGTACACTGAACGGACTCGCCGAGAACTCCCAGATGGTATTATACCTCACGTCAGATGGCAGTTCTCTGGTGACACTGGTACAGCTTAGTCTGTAGACCCGAGATCGTCATAGAGTCTTGTGTGTCTCCCACTGTGCTTTGATTTCCACCCTACCACGGCTCTACTGAGTTGTGCAAACAGGTGGTTTTTGGGTACAGTCCCGATTCACATGGAGGCAATGAGCGATAGGAGGGGATTCGTCTCTCCCGGTATTGGGGGTTGATGTTGCGCTGTGCTCGACAGGCCATAACAGGAAATCCCTGGCCAGGGTTGCAGTGATATACTAGTAAGAGTTATCAGTAGTTTCACGAATGTTATGGACCCTACGTCGGCATGACTTATTGAGCTATTGGGGTCTGACGTTTACCACCCCTAGGCGAGATATGCGACATATCAGACGAACAGACCGGACTATACGGTAGTGTTACTGGTTGGATTCACTGGAGTGTGAGCGGGCTTGCTCGTCGATCTTCTGATCGCTCAATACCCGGGTGGCCGTTACGTTTAGCAGACTGCTTGCGGCTTGTGGGTGCTTGATATGATCATCATCTGCTGCCGGCGTATTGACGAGTCTTTAGAGTCCTACACAGAGGTTTCCTGGCTCAAGCAAAACGAAATAGGAGCGCGTATGAGATATGTGCGGGACCGAGAATGATACCAGTATGTGATACTGTATTTGATTCTCGCGATGTGACATTGATCGGTTATATGCGATATAACCGGGTTATCGGATCAAGTGTTGATTCGATAAGTTGTTACTAATGATACTAGTCGGTTATATGCGATATGACCGAATCGTTAAATCAAGTGTTGATTTAATGATTTGATGCATAATTATATATTTGATATATTACTTTGCACTAACTAGTATCGGTTCACTTTAAATGGATTTTCTCGCTCGGGTGTGCGCATTGCATATGCGATATGATTTTGTGCACATACTTGTATCATGTTTGATGATACATGCCTTTTTAATTAAGTGTATAGAATTAAACCTTGGTTAATGGAATGGTTAGGGTTTGCTATTTTCTTATTCATTTTATTCATTTATTTATTTATCTTTTTCTTTTTGGAAAAAGGAAATGAAATGATAAAATGGTGGCATTTCTTTTGTACATTCATGAAGCTTCATGATTGCTTTGACTTGATGACCATTTTGTTTTTAGCTTAACCCTAACCATTGCATCAAACCATGATTAGTTTTCTACACTTAAATATGGTCAGGTTATGATAAGAATTGATATTCTTTTCTTTTTTAATGAGAACTTATCATATCTTTTCTTCTTCTTCTTCCTTGAACAAAAGAAGAAACCTTGACTTCATCAATGGTGATTGATGAATTAGAGTGAGAAATCCAAAACTAAAGTCTACCCACTTCCTATTTCTTCATCCTCTACCTCTTGCCAAGTAGTAGAGTGTGTTTCCTTCATAAGTTTTCAAGACTTGGTGAAGGTGGAGCTTGATCTAGCGATGCCTCGACGTAGATCATCATCGGCATGGACATCGACGACCTAGCTCGCCTATTCTCCGATGAAGCCGACGCTAGAGCCCGGATTTGATTTGGACAGTGGAGAGGACCTCATCTCAGAGCCGTGGAGGTGGACAAACAGATCTACAAAGGTTGTAGTCACTATCCCTTAGTTAAAATGTTAACTAGTTTAATGTTTCGCCTAGTTTTCTAGAAAACGATCCGTAGTCGGAGAAAACGATCCGTAGTCGGGTCTCTCGGCACCTAGAATTTTTTGAAATTGGCATGATCGATGCCTTGTGAGACCTCACTAGAGTGCCTAGGAACCCTACAGTTGGTTGGATCGTTGTGGTTGATAGCTTGGGTGCAATATTAGTACTGTTTAGTTTCATTTTTACATTTGATATTGGAGGGCAAGCGTCTGATATGTGGACTGCCGTCACTGCCAGTTTGTATATTATTTGTTTGGGGCACGATCGGGTTGAGGTCGATGTCACCCTTGTATATTATTTTCTTTTCTATACTAGCATTACCCCGCGGTGGAGTGCACGAATAGCCGGGTTCTAGAGGGCAACGGGTCCGCATCACATGGCGTTGGGACAGAGGGGACCTTACTCTAGAAGTGGCGGGCTATTCGCCGCACTCGTAGGGATATAGGTTGACCCACGAAGGGGTGCCCAAGTTGCCGGATTCCGTGAAGTGCTGGGTGGCCCATTCACATTGTTGAAGGGGGTTGTCTCACTTCTGGTTTTGGTGGGTAACTTGACGCGCTCATAGGGGTCTAGGTTTTTTTGCACAGGCTATCCACACGATAGGGAATATCAGGTCTCATTTGCGGCTCAAATGAAACCCGGGGCTCCAAGATTATCCACCATTCTGTGTTGCTTCTGTGATGTTTCTGTGATGTTACTTATATCATGCCTCGGAAGAATATTATATATAAATATATTTATATTTACTAGTAGATGTTGTATATGTTTTGCACCCGCGCTAGTCCATTCCCCGCTCTGTCATTAGTAAAGTAACCTAACGGGTGATGACGGGACCCAGTGGCGAATGCGGATGGCATATACGTACATTATATTTTCATTCTTTTCTGGTGTGATTAATTGATGGGACTGCGTTGATTCTGATCATTGCAAGGAAAACAAACCTATTTGATGTTGTTGGAACCAATTTTAAAAACTGACATTACAGACGTATGCTTTTGTTTTGCACAGCGGTATTCGGTTATGAATATCCAGCACCTCATTTGACTAGGCAAGGGCCGAGATCCCTTCATTGGGAGTGACCCCTTGAGTAAAAGTTCTCGTCAACGTAATAACTTTACTATAGTCGATTATTTTTGCTTTGCATCATGGTATTCAATTTGGAATATCCTGCACCTCATTCTGCGAGGAAAGAGCTGAGATCCCTTCACCGGGAGTGACCTCTTTAGCAAAGATTTTCGCAACTATATATTTATAAAAGCTATCAGGTTCCTTCAACGATATCAAGTTCATTACGTTAAAGGTTTTTCGCCAAAAACCATTCGTAGCCCTCCGTCATTTCAGACGGGTAGCACTTAGTATTCATGCTATATTTGTTGGCCTACGTCAAGGCATAGTGTATGGTAGCTATATGTTACTTTTCTGTTGTATAGATTGATGCGTTGGTTTGGGACAATCGTACTACTTTGTTGGCCTACGTCAAGGGTATGTACGGGTGGGTTCAAATTAACATGGACAATGACGGATAGAACTTGACATGTGACTTGTGATTTGTTGACCTACGTAAAGGTCATAAGAGCATGGGATAAAAATTCACATCGGGAGTTTCAAACATACAGGAAACTTTCCAGGCATGCGCATACCTTCTGGAGTGTGATAACTTGAGTGGCTTCCATCAAGTTATCATGCGATGATAGTTGGATCCCGATTCTCACTGATGAGTAGGATTACTCCTCGGGTGATTTTAGATGATCCCAACTAATTCTCCTTTTGGGTTTGGAGAGAATTTGAGGAAACAGTGGGAGCCATCCTGATTAGATAAAGTAATTAACCATTCTGATCTAGGTTAGAGTGCACGCTGAGTGTTTCTTCTCTCTCTCTCTGGCAGCGACCATAGCCCGACCCTAGACTAAAACTCATGAACTAAGTTAACCGAACCTTCTCAAAATACTTTGGCTTCCAGAATGTCACGGAGTTGCAAATATCCTTGACGCTTCTGTATCACCTTTTCTTTTCTCCAGAACACCCCGTATTACTATAAACATCCACTCCTATTGGATAAATCCATCGTATACTTACATACGAACTCGAAGGAACTCGTTCCAGATTTGAAGATGGATTCTGATTTTGGAGAAATTGAATAAGATTATTCGGTTGTCTTTTCTCTTTACCTTCTTTCAGGTTGTGAGGGCTTCTAGGATTAGGAGAGGGCACACCTATTGCTCTTATTGGATATTCTTCCTCCAAACCATAGGCAGGTGCCGAACGATAGGGAAGGAAGAAAACCAATTAGCCTAAGTGTGGTGTACAGAAGGTAATAAGTAAAGGCAAATAAAGGGATTAGAATAACGGTAAAGAAAATTGCGACTTCTATCATTCACGACAAAACCGTGTATACCCCCGCCACTCCCACAACCACTTTGGATTTCTCCAGAACACTTCGTATCACTACGAACGTCCATAATGCTTGGACATGCCATCGTATAGTTACATACGAACTCGGAGGAATTCGCTCCAGATTCAAGAATGGTTTCCGGTTCAGGAGAAATAGAATAGGACTATTCAGATGTCTTTTCCCATTACCTTCTCTCAGGTTGTGAGGGCTCCTGGCATAAGGAGTGTACACCTATTACGTTTATTGGATAGTCTTCTTCCAAACCTTAGGCTGATGCCGAAGGGTAGGGAAGTAAGAAAACCAATTAGCCTAAAGAAGGTATATATAAGGTAATAAGTAAAGACATAATAAAGGGATTGGAGTGAGGGCATGGAAGTATACGGTTACAGTCATGAATCAGGATCGTGGAAGAGGCATTACTAGGAATACCCTTCTACCCCTTCGAAACATTTTCATGTTTCAATTTCACTGTACGATGTTAATTGAAAACTGTTTTCCTAAATTGGAATCTTACTCCAGGGTATGTATTTACCAGATTCGTTTCTCATATCTGTAAGGATTACAGATGGTGAGTGGGAGTAAGATATTGGGAATTCTTTGATTAGATGCTCATCATATCGGAATTCGTTGTAATTGGTGATATTTGAGGAAATCACCTGGGTTTTTGCCTGACGACAAATATTTGGTTTTGAATACCCGTTGTTATGCACCAATTTCAAACTGATATATCTGTACGTTTATTTTATAAAGTGAGATATAAATTTTGAAATTATGTCTATGACATTTACCTATATCAGTTGATGGTTAGGTAAGGTGCATTCAACAGCGGTGTAATTCTTCTTAACCATAGTACAGTTTTCAACCTACGACGCACATGGTTTGAGTCATTAAACTCAGTGGACTTATACAAAGTATTGTATGTTGTCCAGTATCCATAAGGACAAAGGGGTTGGTACTCATACTATATTCTGTTTACTTGTGACTTCTCCAGTTCTCGACAAGTATTTCGTTGAAATGCAAGGTCCAGATATTGAGAAGTTATAGGTATAAGAATAAAGTAGAGAACCATTTGTTGGAAGTATCAGGATTCTTCGAAGTAATCGAAGATGTAAATACTTGTGTTTGGTATTCCGTTGATAGTAATAGTTTTGAGAACTTGCTTCTCTTTCAGGTTACTTATATCTGGATGCACTCCTAAGTTGAGTAATGTTGATCGGCCTCTCTCCATTTGGATGACATGCACTGGAGATAGCTGCGTGATTTGAATCTGGTTCTAATTAAATCTGTGCCTCTGTTTCTATATTGTATATAAAATGGTTCATATCTTAACGATGTTAATGTATTTGGAGTTGTCCGGCTTATGCTTAAAACCAGACTCTGGATAACTCAAGGCACGTTTCTGTAATGGCAGTTTGTGGGTTAACCCAGGCTATGACGAGGGTTAACTTTCTACCATCTGGAAGATCAATAGTGATATTGTTCTTGATTCGCCACAGTTTTAGTAAAATGGATTTTTTCAGAAAACAAAAGTGGGAGTATGGTAGAACTGGAAGTGATTCCAGAACCACAAACGATTACTGAAAAGTTAATAGAACCTAAAGATTCAATTGAATTTAACATTCATTTAACCACTCCGCAGATTTGGTGGGTAACCTCAGGCACCCGAAAGGTACTTTGGTCTTCTCAGAGACGGTGACACGGAGGTTCTTGTTTACCCAGACTTACCATTGCTGCTGTTCTAGACTATAAGACCCGGCAGTAGGATAAGTATAGCATCATTCTAAACTAGCTTTAGAAGTGCACGTGTATATGACTCTGCCAGAGGGTTGTTGTAGTCAGTGGGAGCAGCGGAAGCATAGTAGGCAAGTAGCCTCTGTCTATTTATAGACTAAAGCAGGTATAGCGGAAATAGATCATCTATTTTTGATGTGACGGTCATAAGCTTTGACTTCATCAGAATAGTAGATGGATACGGTAAGAAGGTAGTAGGGTGTGATGTCCTGGTAATTAGGATGACATACACTTTATAGGAAGTGAAATTCCTATAATTCAATCGTTATACTATGGTTGTCACACAGTTATTTCTCCACACTGGATATAGATAAAATATCAGGTTTTCTGGTCACTAGATCTATAGTTTTAGATCTAGATTTGGGAAGTGTCCCAATCAGGGTATTTGACACTATTCTAAAGTGTTTTAGAATGGACGACTCCTGGCAGATGGTGTACCTGCAGGTGATGGGGTCACCCTCTCTAAAGGTGTCTTACAGACTAATGTGGAGAGGGATCTGCATGATTAGCATATCACTTGCTTTGGCAGTTGAGTTAATCATGAAATGTCAAGTACCACATCAGATGTTGTTTTTTTACTAGCTGCAATAAACATATATTAATCCAATCCTGGAGAAACGTTGGGAAGCAGTTTTGAACATAAATGGATGTTCTTGGGATATGGTAACGGCAGCCTCCTTCGGGAGTCGGTTATCATTTCAGGCTTCCAAGGTGACCTGGATGACAAAGTTGCCGTTGAAGTTATAGTATTTCCCTCTTCTGAGGGTAGTATGTTGGACAGGTGATCTAAGTGGATACTGAGGAAGGAATGGCGCAGTATACAGATTGAGTTCAGTGGATGATACAGTCTAAGAAGTCTGCTGTATTTGGAGTTCATTTGTGAACTGGGTCCAATCAGATATCCAGAAATATTCTAAGACAGGTATTTCTCATTTCGGGAGATAGCTTTCTCCGTGTAGTTGAGATATAGAGAGATACAGAAAGAAACACTGGAGAAGATCCACTCACTGAGGCTATTTCTCGAAAGAAATAGTTTCGCAAACCGGATTTGCGAGACTGATTAGTAGAGAAGTTGAGTGTTCGGTATCACACGGGCTGTGAGTATGTGACACCGCAATAATTAGCCTTAAGAGCAAGTGGGAGATTGTTGGCTATAGTGACCTCAAGGCAATTATCATAGTCGCAGGTAAGCGATTTTGATGATTGAGGGAGGACCTATACCGGTAGAACAATCTTACTCGAAATGATAGTATGATATCTGGTTTGTCTTTATCATCATGTATATGTTGATAGAGCCCATAGGATTCATGCTTGACTACCAGCATTATGATGGCGATCATATACGTGAGACAAATGACGATCTCAGGTCTAAGGACTAACCTGTACTCATGTCACCTGAGAACTTCCATCTGACGATAGGTATAGTACCATCTGGAAGTTCTCGGCGAGTCCGTCCGGTGTACTCACCCCCAGTGAGCACCTGTATATGATCTTAGGTCTAAAGACCAATGGTTGCGGGACCAAACCATCGCCCCTCGTCGGGGTATAGAAACGTATACACTAGTCTACTCCGAAATATCGATACCCAGTCTCGATACTCCCATGACTAAGGACCATTTAAGGATGTGCGTACCTGTTGGCTATAGTGCCCTCAAGGCAATTATCATAGTCGAGGTAGGCGATTGTGATGATTGAGGGAGGACCTATACCGGTAGAACAATCTTACTCGAGATGATAGTATGCTATCTGGTTTGTCTTTATCATCATATATATGTTGATAGAGCCCATAGGATTCATGCTTGAAAACCAGCATTATGATGGCGATCATATACGTGGGAGCTGGGGGTCTATAAGTACATCCTTAAAATGCCCCTAGTCGTGGGAGTATCGAAACTGGGCATCGATACTCCAGAGTAGACTAGTGTATACTTATCCAGACCCTGACGAGGGGCGGTGGCCGGTCTCACAAGCCATTGGTGTAAGTTGTTTACCTAAGATAGTATACAGGTGCTCATTGGGTTATGAGTACACTGGACCGACTCGTCGGGAAAATGCTAGTTGGTATTATACCTATTGTCAGATAGCAGTTCCTTGGTGACATGTGTGCAGGTTAGTTTGTCGACCTGAGATCGTCATTTGTCTCGTTTGAATTCCCACTGTGCTTTGATTACTACCCTACCACGGCTCAAAGGAGTCGTGCAAACAGGTTTTATTTGGGTACAGTCCCGAGCCACATGGAGGTAGTGAGCGGATCGTCGGGGATTCGTCTCTCTCGGTATTGGGGGTTGATGTCGTGCTGTGCACGGGTGGCCATCACCAGAAATCCTCGGCTGGGGTATACGAGAATGTTAGTTACATGTATGCCTTAAAGGTTATACTGTACATGTGATGTATATTGTAGTGGATGCTTGGACATATATATAGGGAAATCTTTCTTGCTCGACATGATAGTATGCTTTCTGGTTGCACTTTATCTTAACATGTACACTTATTGTCTCTCTATTACATGTTGATAAAGCCCTTAGGATGAGTACTTGACTACCAGGATTATGACGCAGATCATACTTATGGGGAAAGGGTAGTCGGTAAGTACATCCTTCAAATGTTCCTAGTCGTGGGAGTATCGAGACTGGGCATCGATACTCCAGAGTAGACTAGCGTATGCGCTTCTTGACCCATATGATAGGCGATGGATGATCCCATATCCATTGGTGTTTGACATCAGAGACGGTATGCGGGTGCTCAGTGGAGACTGGGTACACTGGACGGACTCGCCGAGAACTCCTAGATGGTATTATACCTATCGTCGGATAGCAGTTCTCTAGTGACACTGGTACAGGTTAGTCTGTAGACCCGAGATTTTCATAGAGTCTTGTGTGATTCCCACTGTGCTTTGATTTCCACCTTACTACGGTCAAGAGATCGTGCAAAACGGTGGGTTTTGGGTACAGTCCCGAGTTACATGGAGGCAATGAGCGATGGGAGGGGTTTCGTCTCTCCCGGTATTAGGAGTTGATGTTGCGCTATACTTGATTGGCCATAACAGGAAATCCCTAGCCAGGGTTGCTGAGATTTACTGGTAAGTGTTACCAGTAGTTTCTTGAACCGTTATGGACCTTGCATCGGCATGACTTATCAGGCTATTGGGGTCTGACGTTATACCACCGCCAGGCTGTGATATGCGACATATCAGACGAAGAGACCGGACTGTACGGTAGTGTTACTGATTGGATTCGTAGGAGTACTAGCAGGCTTAATTGTTGATCTTCTGATCGCTCAATACTCGGGTGGCCGTTACGTTTAGCAGACCATTTGCGGCTTGTGGTTGTTTGATATGATCATCACCTACTGCCGGCATATTGACGAGTCTTTAGAGTCCTACACAGAGGTTTCCTGGTTCATGCGAAACGGAGTAAGAGCACATATGTGATATGTGCGGGACCGAGATTAATACGAGTATGTGATACCGTATTCTATTCTCACGATATATGATATCGGTCAGGCATATATGATATAGCCGGGTTATCGGATCAAGTGTTGATTCGATAAGTTGATTCATTTGATATTAGTCAGTTATATGTATTATAGACGGATTATTAAATAAAGAGTTGGTTTAATAATTTAATATACAATTATATATTTGATATATTAAATTACATTAACTAATATTAGCTCACCTAAGATTTCTTTTCTCACTTTTTGATACATTGATATATATATGATATATATTAATTGAATTCTTTTTGCACAAAATATATATGTGATATATATTGTTGTGTCATGCTAGGTTACACATGCAACATGTATGTAAGAGACTCATACCATGTTAGGGTTTATGTTAGGCTTTCATTTATCATTAAGTAATTACAAATTAGTGGATTAAATCATTGCTAGAAGCTTGTAGAAGCTTGTGGATAAGTATTGACTAAGTCCACTCCTTTGTTTTTCTTAAGATATTTTGTTACCTAACCATTAACCCCTTACCATGGTTAACTCTCTACATGAGTTAGTATATGGTTGATATACTCATCCATGGTTGAATTAAACCATATATGATTCATTCATTCATCACTTGAGCTTCATCTTCTTCTTCCTCATTTCAAGCTTTCTAGCTTTTGTAAAAGTGATGATAACTTGTAAGAAAAATATATTTAAAGTGAGCCCACTTCCTATTTCATCATCCTATACTATTAGCCATTTAGTTTAGAGTGTTTACTTCACTAATCTACACAATTAGTGAAGAGATAGCATGAGCTAGTGTCTCCTCGACGTAGATCATCTTTGGCCTCGAAGACTTCGAAGCTAGCTTGTTCGTTTCTTCATGGGATCTTTTCTAGAGTCTGAGGATCGTGATCGCAGCGAAATGACTACTACACGGAGCTATTGAAGTGAAAGACCGGTCTACAAAGGTTGTATTCCTTGTTCACTTAGATGTAAATAATTTACATATTATGTTTCACCCTAATTCTCTTGTTCGATTACTTGGCGGGTTGGTTTAGCACCCCAAAATTTTCAATAGAGCATGTTTGATGCTTGCCAAAACCTTCACAAGGTGCTAAGCTAACCCTACAGAGAATTACCGATCCAGGATCGATAGTCTCTTAGATGGTGATGGGTTCCATACTGACATGAATTATCGCGTTATTAGGGGTCTGACATTATCCACCCCCCAGACTCGATATGCGATACTCTTAGACGAATAGACCGGACTGTACAGATATTGTCACTGTCAGGCTAAGTAGGGGTTTGGATGAGTTTACTCGTCGGCCTTCCTTTCGCTCAATACCTGGATAGCCGTTACGTACAACTAGTGCCGCTGACGTGCTTGTGGTTAAACCCACTGCCAGCGTATTGATGAGTCTTTAGAGTCCCACACAGAGGGTTTTCATAGTTTAGGCGATATGGTGTAGATGACGTATTTTGGTACATACATGTGTCCGATTAAATATGTGTACAGGCTGCACAGATTTTAATCGGACGGTTGATAATACTAGCAGCTTAGGATTAAGCCAGATTATTAAATCAGGTTTAGATTTAATAGTTTATTCTAGTATTATTGTTCACTATTAATTTTCTCTCTTGGCTATTCGTATTTTTATGCGAATACGCGTATATGTATTTCGATACGTATATCGGGTTGCATTCCGTATTTATACGGAATTGTTTCTAGAAGATGTGACACCTCATTATTTGATTTTCCTTTTTAGAAAATAATTTAGGGAAACGAGGTGGAGGGGGTGAGGTTGCATGAGCATGGCTTGAGATATGTAGAAAGGTATAGGCATGGCATTGTTTATTGGAAAATTGGGAAAAGTTATTTTGTGTGCATTTTTTTGGATGAGAGAGAGGAGGGGACAGCCACATCTTGGGGCTAGGCCTTGCTCATTTTCTCCACTTGATTTTCACTTGCTCGCTCTCTCATACTCACTCACTTCAACACTTAGCATTTTCTTTAGTTGCTCATGCTATGGTTTCTTCACCTCCTCTTCATTTTCTATGGTTGCTCTTGGAGCATTTTGATGAGAGAAAAACATTAGTGAGATAATCCTACACCTCCACTCTCCATTGTTAGCAACCTTAGAGCGTCGGTTGCCTCGTTTCGCGAGGCTGAAGCTTGCACCGTTTCCCTCAGGTGGATCATCATAGATGGAGGAAGACCGGCAACCAAACTCGATCCAGACGACCACTAGGAGCTTTGAATGAAGAACGAAGGACACGGATCAACTCGGTATAACCATTCTAACTTCTTTACATGCCTTCTAGTTTAGGGTTTAGTGTAGATCCGGGCATCGGGTAATGGTAGCGCCAGTTTAGTGAATTTTTGTTCCACATTTGGCCACGTTTCGATGGCCGGGGCCCTGCCGTAACCTTACAGTACCAACTACCCAGCTCCCACAAGTATGATCGCCATCATAATGCAGGTAGTCTAGCAATGATCCAACGGGCTTTATCAACATGTATAAAAGATATGTAATAGCAAGTAAAACATGCACATGTTAAGATAAAGACAAACCAGATAGCATATTATCATAACGAGCAAGACTGTGATGTACATACATATGTCCAAGCATCCATATGTATACATATGCAATAATGGCCTCTAGGGCATGCAATTCCAACAATCACCCACTAACACTAAGGCCATATATTGACGTACCGAGTATCCAATGTCTGCTCTCGGGCCAGCTATTGGCGTATCACATACCCAACATCTCAAAAAGTCTCTCGAACTGTGCTTGAGGAAGGGCCTTGGTGAATGGATCCGCAGTGTTGCCTTTTGTGTCCACTCTCCGGACCTCGATCTCTTGGCGATCTACGATCTCCCTAATGAGGTGATACCGTCTTAAGATTTGCCTGGATTTCTGATGGGACCGTGGTTCCTTTGCTAAAGCAATAGCCCCATTGTTATCGTAATACAAAGGTATTGGGCAAATAATGGACGGAACTACCTGAAGTTCACTAATGAACTTCTTCATCCGGACCGCCTCTTTTGCGGCATTGCTTGCAGCAATGTATTCAGCCTCCATCGTCGAGTTTGCAATGGTATCCTGTTTGGAGCTCTTCCAACACACCGCCACTCCATTGAGGGTAAACACAAAACCCGAGACAGACTTGCTGTCATCCTTGTCACTATGGAAGCTTGAATCGGTAAAAGACTCGACCTTTAGGTATCCATTACCGTAAAAGAAGAACATCTCCTTAGTCCTTCTCAGGTATTCGAGAATGTTCTTTACTGCTGTCCAGTGGTCCTCACCTAGGTTCGACTGATACCGACTCACCACGCTTAGCACATAAGCTACATCTGGCCTTGTACATAGCATCACATACATTATAGATCCTACCGCCGAAGCGTAGGGTATAATGCTCATGTGAACCCTCTCCTCGTCAGTCTTGGGAGACATATCTTTGGAGAGGGTGATTCCGTGCACTGGAGTCTCTGTAGATCTTAATCCCCAGAATATACGAGGTATCACCCAGGTCCTTCATGGAGAACCTTTGTGATAAGAATAGCTTGACCGATTGTAGCATAGGAATATCATTTCCTATTAAAAGAATGCCGTCCACGTACAAGACTAGGAACACGACAGTTCGTCCTACAATCTTCTTATAAATACAAGTCTCATCCTCGTTCTTGATGAAGGCAAATTCCTTGACTGTTTCATCAAAACAGATGTTCCAGCTCCGCGATGCCTGCTTTAATCCATAAATGGATTTAAGCAACTTGCACACCTTCCCGCTGCTCCCACTGTCTACAAAATCTTCTAGCTGATCCATATAAACGCACTCTTCCAAACTGCTGTTTAGAAAAAGCCGTTTTTACGTCCATCTGCCAGATCTCGTAGTCATGGAAGGCAGCAATGGCAAGTATGATCCGAATGGATTTGAGCATAGCCACCGGAGAAAAGGTTTCGTCATAGTCCACTCCTGGTCTTTGACGAAAACCTTTTGCAACGAGTCTAGCCTTATAGGTTTCAACCTGCCCATCTACACCAAGTTTCCTTTTGTAGATCTATTTGCATCCAACGGGTTTATTGGTGTACCGGAGAAAAGGTTTCGTCATAGTCCACTCCTGGTCTTTGAAGAAAACCTTTTACCCCAGGTGGAGCAATATCCAAGGTCCACACTTTATTGGTGTACATGGACTCCATCACGGATCGCATAGCATCCAGCCACTTATCAGAGTCTCTACTGATAATGGCCTGCATGAAACTGGTAGGATCATCTTCTTCCAAAATGCAATCCTCTTGATCCCCGTCTATAAGAAAATCATAGTATCTTTCGGGCGGATGAGAAATCCTACCAGATCTGCGGAGTGGCTGAGGTTCGTCTGGGACTATTGAATTTTATGGTTCTACTAAATCTTCACTTATAGTTTGTCCCTCTGGAATTTCTTCCAGTTCTACCATGCTCCCACTTGTTTCTTTTGCAAGAAATTGCCACTCTAAAAAAATTGCATGCTGAGAAACAAACACCGTCTGTTCCTCGGTGTGGTAGAACAGTTATCCATTTGAATACCTGTGATATCCTACAAACTTACATAAAACGGACCGTGCTTGAAATTTGTCCAGATTCTGGTTTTTCACATATACCGAAAAACCCTATATCTTAACCCGTTTAAGACATGGTTTTCTGCCACTCCAAATTTCATATGGAGTTTTAGGCACTGATTTAGATGGAACCTGATTCAACAAGTACGCTGTTGTTTCAAGCGCATTTCCCCATAATGAAAGAGGTAACTCAGCACTACTCATCATGGAGCGAACCATGTCCAATAGGGTACGGTTCCTCTGCTCTGATACGCCGTTGTGTTGTGGTGTATACGGAGGAGTAAGCTGAGAGAGAATACCATTCTCTTTTAGAAAGTCCCTAAATTCAGTGCTTAAGTACACCCCTCCTCTATCAGATCGGAGGAACTTGATACTTTTGTCAGTCTGGTTCTCTAATTCTTATCTTAATTCTTTGAATTTCTCAAAAGCTTCAGATTTGTGTTTCATCAGATACACATATCCGAACCTAGATAGATCGTCAGTGAATATGATGAAGTATGAGAAGCCACCCCAAGCATGTATAGACATTGGACCACATATATCACTGTGTATGAGTCCTAAGAGCTCTCTTGCTCTTTCTCCGTGTCCGGTGAATGAAGATTTGGTCATTGTTCCTTTGAGACAAGACTGAAAAGTTTCATAAGATGAAAATTCGAACGTGTTCAAAAGTCCATCTTTATGCAACTTGCATAGCCTTTTCTCTCCGATATGACCAAGTCTACAATGCCACTGTTATTTATTTATATGCCCTAGAGGCCATTGTTGTACATATAATGTATATTATAGTGGATGCTTGGATATATATAGAGGGGAGTTTCTTGCTCGATATGATAGTATGCTATCTGGTTTCACTTTGTCTAAACATGTTGACTTGTATTGGTTTACTGTCTTGCTCTCACATGTTGATAAAGCCCTTAAGATATGTACTCGACTACTAAGACTATAATGCAGATTATACTAGTGGGGCCAGGGTAGTCCAAGAGTACATCCTATAGCTGTTCCTAGTCGAGGGTGTATCGAGACAGGGCATCGATACTCCAGAGTAGACTAGCGTATACGCATCTTGACCCATATGATGGGCAATGGATGATCTCATATCCATCGGTGTTTGACATCAAAGATGGTGTAGGGTGCTCAGTGGGGACTGAGTACACTGAATGTAGTTACCGAGAACTCCTTGATGGTATTATACCTATCGTCAGGTAGCAGTTCTCTGGTGACACTGGTACAGGTTATTCTGTAGACCCGAGATCGTCATAGAGTCTTGTGTGATTCCCACTGTGCTTTAATTTCCACCTTACCACATTCATGAGAATGTTCAAAACGGTGGCTTTTGGGTACAGTCCCGAATCACATGGAGGCAGTGAGCGATAGAAGGGGTTTCGTCTCTCCCGGTATTGGGGGTTGATGTTGCGTTGTGTTCGATTGGCTGTAACTGGAAGGCCCTGGCCAGAGCTGATATGGAGACCTACTGGTAAGTGTTATCAGTAGTTTCTCGACCCGTTATGAGACTCACGTCGACACGACTTATCGGTTACTGGTGTCTGACGTTACGCACCCCTAGACTGGATATGCGAAATATCAGACGAAAAGACCGGACTTTACGGTAGTGTTACTAATTGGATTCACAGGAGTGTGTATAGGCTTGCTTGTTGATCTTATGATCGCTCAATACCCGGGTGGTTGTTACGTTTAGCTGACCGCTTGCAGCTTGTGGGTGTTTGATATGATCATCACCTACTGCCGGCGTATTGACGATTCATTAGAGTCCTTCACAGAGGTTTCCTGGCTCAGGCAAAACGGAGTAGGAGCACATATGCGATATGTGCGGGACCGAGAAAAATATGTGTATGTGATACCGTATTCGATTTTGGCGATATATGATATCGGCCGGGTATATGTGATATAGCCGGTTTATCGGACTAAGTGTTGATTCGATAAAATGATACATATTATATTAGTCAGTTATATGAAATATAGCTGGGTTATTAAATCAAGTGTTGATTTAATAATTTAATGCATAATTATATATGTGATATATTACATTACATTAACTAATATAATCTCACTTAAATGATTCTTTTTCTCACTTGATGATACATTGATATATATGTGATACATGTTAATTATATTATTTTCTTTTGTTACATTATATATTATATATGCGATATATAATATTGTAACACGTTAGGGTTATACATGCAGCTAGGGTAATGAGATTAAACCATGATTAGGGTTTATGGTTGGTTTTATATATATTTATTTTGGTAATTCAAATTGTATGGATTAAGTCAAGGATGAGCTTTGAAGATGCTTCATGAAATGTTGGCTTAGTCCACCCTCTTTGATATTTTGGTAGATATTTGTTAACCTAACCTTTAAACCCTAGCCTATGGTTTATTCTCTACAAAGGTTAATCATGTTATGCTTAACTTTGGTTGCATTTCTAACCTCAACAATAATTCATTCATCATAATTCATCTTCTTCTTCCTCTCACAAAAGCTCACTAGCTTTTTCATTTGTGGTGAATTAAAGTGAGAAATAGAAAAAATAAAATAGAGCAAAATTTCTACTTCATCATCCTCATCTTTTTAGCCACTTAGATTAGGGTGTTCACTTCACTAACACCTAATTAGTGAAAAGAGAGCTTGGGTTTGTGATTCCTCAAGGTAGATCATCTTAGATTGTAAAGATTACTAGCAATGATGCATCATTCACTTCATGGAGCCTCTCAAGAGTTTGGGAGCATGATGATTGCACCGAAGGGACCTCAACTCGGAACTTATGAAGCGAAGGAATGGACTACAAAGGTTGTAATCCCTAACTCTTAGAAGTAAAGTAATTTACTTGTTGTTTATAACCCTAATTCTCTAGTAAAGATCCTTGCTTAGGTTGTTTGGCACATGAAAATTTTAAATACGGCATGTTTGATATCTTGTAGAACCTTTTTCTAGTGCCTAAGAACCTTACAGTGGTATCAGAGCCTAGCTAGAGCATTAGACGTTGCGTAGGCGAAGTTAAAAGTCCGATCGAACCCCGAAAACCCAAATTATACCCCCTCTCGGGAAATTTTTCAAAAATTTGGATTTTTTTCATGTTAGAAATATTCAGAAAAACATGCAGGAAATTCTATGGACACACCTGAAGAACGAAGCCCTAACTCGTCTAAGTGATCGTGGATCCGTGGCTAAAACCTGGTTTGGCGGTGGATCCGCGACGCCACTTAAGAGCCTTGGGTCGGGCCCTTCAGCTGTAGGTCCGTAGGTGCTGTGGTATGTCTCCGGTTAATTTTAACAGTGCTCAAGTGTAGAGCTTTCTGCGAATTTTGGGAATTCATTGTTTCGATCGAATTGTTTAACGTCGTCTGGCTTTCTGTAATGTGATACAATAATTGGAATCTACAAATTTGTTTTTTGCGTGTAAATCTAACACTTCGGTCTCGGGTGTAATCGGAAATATTGTTGAATTATCCGACTTATTTTGAAAACGTGTTTTCATGGGGTGAGACCTAAATGCGAGCTTTACATTGTTAGGCATGAAATCTTGGATATGTGATATCCCGGGTTTGTGTTGTCTAAGGACAGTTATGATTCCAATTGTTGTAATTTTTCATTTTTTATTTCTGTGACCGTAAGTGTAATATGTGGTGTATCGCCGGTTTCGTTGCTATACATCAACGATAATTGGGATACGCATATTTACTTACGTTGATGACATGTGATGTTATATGGTTGCAATGATATGTTATATTAGATCGTCGTGTTTCGAATAGCCGGCGTTTTATATGAGATGAGGGTTTTTATTTTCATTCATGTAAAATTCATTGTATGTAATATTCTTTTATTGGGGCACTTCCGGGTTGAGGATGATGTCACCATTGTATATTATTTATTTTTTCGCATTAGGATAGACCCAAGGAGGAGAGCATAAGTAACCGGGTTCTAGGGTGCAGTAGGAGGCCATCTCGAGGAGTCGAGACCGGATCTCCTAACCCTAGAATTAGTAGGGTTGCGTGCCGCTCTCGTAGGGGTCTAGGGATGTGGGTTTGGCCAATCATCGCGACGTGGAATCCGTGTTTTATACAGGCTCAAAATAAAACACGGACCTCCTAGTATATCCAATATTTTATATGTTATCTTCTGCTGCTAATATTCTGTGATGTGATCATCTGATATGCGTGAGGTGAATGCTTTATTATTGTATATATGATATATAATAAACGTTGCTTATGTTTTGCACCCGCGCTAGTCCCGCCCCGGTATGCCGTTAGTTAAGTAATCTAACGGTGCATAACAGAACACTGTGGCGAATGCGGATGGCATAAGCGTACGTTGTGTTTTCGTTTCGTCTATGATGCTTAGGAAGATTAAATGATAGGATTCATTAATGAAATTAATGAAAAAAAAGAAACCTAAAAGATGTTGTATAATCAAATTTATAAAAAGGGTAGCTCTAGTTTTTGCTTTGCATAGCGATACTCCTTGTAGAATATCCAGCACGTTATTCGATAAGGAAAGAGCCGAGATCTCTTCACCGGGAGTGACCTCTTTAGCAATACTAGAAGATGCTACAACTCACTCGGTTTTGTTTTTTGATTGCTTCTATAGTTCGTGCTTTGCATAGCGGTATTCCTTATAGAATATCCAACACCTTATTCGATAAGGAAATAGCCGAGATCCCTTCACCGGGAGTGATCTCTTTAGCGAAACTAGTAAAAGACTAAAAAACACTCCTTTTCAAAATCACTTGTTTCTACAACGTTATCGAGTTCATTACGCAAAAGGTTTTCTGAAAAACCTGTATAGCCCTCCGTCATTTCAGATAAGCACTACTTAGTATTCGTGCTACATTTGTTGGCCTGCGTCAAGGCATAGTGTGCGGTAGCTAACTAGTGCTTATCTGCAACATAAGATGAGATTGGATTAGGTTAGTCGTACAACTTTGTCGGCCTACGTCAAGGGTCGTGCGGGTGGGTTTAATTCAATCAGGAAATGACAGGTTGAACTTGACTAGCGGACTATGGTTTGTTGGCCTGCGTCAAGGTCATAGCACGCTAGGGGCAAAAGTATTATCGGGAATTTCATGTATTGAAATTTTCAATGAGATTGCATACCTTCTATGAGATAGTTGGATCCCGATACCTACTGCGAGTAAGAGTTACTCCTGGGAGAGTTTTACAGATGAAAATTAGCCGATCAAGTCGGTGTCTAGAAAGGTGTTAACGGGGTTATGCATCTGGGAATACGAGGTTTATTTTAATTAGGTCCGTGTGAAAGCATAGGGAACCTCCCTCAAAGTACCAACACTAGCCTGGCTGAAAGATTGGTGAACTTGTAAAGTATAATTAATCCCGGCTAGTCTTACCTTTTAGGGTTTGAAGGAAGATTTGATAAAAATAGTGGGAGCCATCCTGATTAGATAAGATTATAACAAATCTAATCTTGCAAGAGCATCCGCTAAAGTGTTTTCTTCTCTCTCTCTCCAGTTAGCGAACGTGCCAGGCCTTAATCAAGATAATAATATGGATGTATTGACCGAACCCGCTTATTATACTGAGTAGGGGAACGTTGGTCCCGCTCCAACTTATAATTGTTATAAGTCCGAGCAGGGAATAGGGACATATCCGGATTCTCATGCCGCCTAAACGAAAAATAAGCATGTTGATGGATCTTCTTCGGGTGTGTTAGTTATCGAGAAGTGTTTCTCAGTTCACTCTACGTCTTGGGTATTTGATACCGGATCGGGATCCCACATATGTAATATGTTACATGGGCTACGGAAAGGTAGGGAACTGGGAATGGGTGATCATTCCGTAAGAGTACGGAATGGTGCAAATGTTGCAGCCAAAGCAGTTGGCGAATATCACCTTGTTTTACCAAATGGTAATACATTGATTCTGAACGACCCTAATATGCAATCTTATATCAGTTTCTTTATTGAGTAAAGAAGGATATAATTTTGTAGTGCAGGATAATATTATGAACATCTTCCTGAATCAAAAGTTGATTGGATCAGGCTCGTTAAATAATGGCATATACGTTCTCAACCAAACTACAGTTCTTAATGTACAAAATACACACTAGAGGAAGAGTTCAGAAATGAACGAATCCTTCTTGTGGCATTGTAGACTAGGTCATATCAATGCGACACGACTAGCTAAGTTGCATAAGGATGGATATTTGAATCCGTTCGAATTATCATCTTATGAAACTTTCCATTCATGTCTCAAAGGCAGGATGACTAAAACTCCGTTTAGTGGACACGGAGAGAGAGTTACAGAACATTTGGGACTGATACATAGTGATGTATGTGGTCCCATATCTACACATACCAGAAATGGTTTCTCATACTTCATTACATTCACTGGCGATCTCTCAAGATACGGACATGTCTTCCTGTTGAAACACAAGCCTGAAGCTTTTGAGAAATTCAAAGAATGTAATCACGAAGTAGAGAACCAAACGGGTAAAAGTATTAAGATCCTTCGATCTGATCGAGGAGGAGAATACTTAAGCAATGAGTTCCTGGACTATTTAAAAGAGAATGGGATTCTCTTTCAGCTAACTCCTTCTTATACACCACAGCACAACGGTGTATCGAAGCGGAGGAATCGCACCCTATTAGATATGTTGTGCTTTATGATGAGCAATGTTGAGTTGCCTATTTCCTTTTGGGGATATGCACTGGAGACAGCTGCAGACCTATTGAATATGGTTCACACCAAATCTGTACCATCCACTCCATATGAGATATGGAAAGGAAAGAGACAATATCTTAATTATGTTAAGATATGGGGTTGTCCAGCATATGTGAAAACACAGAATCTGGACAAGCTCGGGGCAAGGTCTTTTCTGTGTATGTTTATTGGATATCCCAAACATTCGCGCGGGTATATGTTCTACCACACCGAGGAACAAAAGGTGTTTATTTCTCGATATGCCACCTTTGTAGAAAAGGAATTTCTTGAGAAAGAAATTAGTGGCAATGAGGTAGAACTGGAAGAAGTTCCAGCTACACAAACTTCAACAGAAGATTTTGTGGAACAAGAGAATTCAGTAGTTCCTGACGAACCCCAGCCTCTCCGCCGATCTAGAAGGGTTCCTCATCCACCAGAGAGATACTACGGTTTTCTCATTAATGGTGGGAGCAAGGATTGCATCATGGAAGATGATGACCGACTAGCTTCGAGCAGGCCATCACGAGTGGGGACTCTATGAAATGGCTGGATGCAATGCGATCTGAGATGGAATCCATGTACACCAACAAAGTATGGACTTTGGAAGTTGCTCCTGAAGGGGTAAAACCCATTGGGAGCAAATGGATCTTTAAGAAGAAACTTGGTGTATATGGAAAAGTTGAGAGTTTCAAAGCTAGACTTGTTGCAAAGGGTTTTCGTCAACGACCAGGTGTAGATTATGACGAAACCTTTTCTCCAGTAGCTATGCTTAAGTCCATCCGGATCCTACTTGCTATTACTGCATACCATGACTACGAAATCTGGAAAATGGATGTTAAGACCGCCTTTCTAAATGGTGATTTAGAGGAGTGCGTGTACATGACTTAGCCAGAGGGCTTCGTAGACAGTGGGAGCAGCGGTAAGGTGTGCAATCTGCTTAAATCTATCTACGATTTAAAGTAGGCATCGCGGAGTTGGAACATCTGTTTTGATGTTGTGGTCAATGAGTTTGACTTCATCAAGAACGTAGATGAACCTTGTATATAAAAGAAGGTTGCAGAGAGTAAGGTTGTCTTCCTCGTATTGTACGTGGATGACATACTCTTGATAGGAAATGATGTTCCTATGCTGCACTAGGTCAAGCTCTTATTATCACATAGATTCTCAATGAAAGATCTAGGTGATGGCTCCTGCATTTTGGGAATTAAGATCTATAGAGATAGATCTAAGCGGATACTAGGATTGTCCCAATCCAAGTACATTGACACCATACTAAAGAGGTTTAGTATGGAAGAATCCAAGCGTTGGAATTTACCCACGATCTCTGGACTGAATCTCTCAAAAGAGATGTCTCCTAAGACTGATTTGGAGAGAACTCGCATGCAAGGGATACCCTATGCTTCGGCAGTAGGCTCTATCATGTACGCGGTGCTATGTACCAGACCCGATGTAGCATACTCACTATGTGTAGTGAGTTGGTATCAAGCAGATCCAGGAGAGAGTCACTGGAAAGCTGTGAAGAACATTCTTAAGTACTTGAGAAAGACTAAGGAGATGTGCTTGGTGTATGGTAACGGTGAACTCCAGGTGGTGTCCTTTACCGATTAAAGCTTCCAAAGTGATAAGGATGACTCTAAGTTGCACTCGGAATTTGTCTTTACCCTAAATGGAGGGGCGGTTTTTTGGAAGAGTTCCAAACAGGAAACCGTGGCGGACTCGACGATGGAGGCTGAATACAACGCTGCCAACGATGCTACCAAAGAGGCTATCTGGATCAAGAAGTTCATCACTGAACTTGATGTGGTTCCATCCATTGTGCATCCAATACCTTTGTATTGTTATAACAATGGAGCTGTGGCTTTAGCTCAAGAACCCAGGTCGCATCAGAGATCCAGGCATCTTCTGAGGCGATATAACCTGATCCGAGAGATAGTTGATCGCCCCAAGATCGAGATCAGGAGAGTTGACACGAAGGACAACACTGCGAATCCACTCACAAAGGCTATACTCCATATACAATTTGAGTGACTTTTCAGGATGTTGGGTATGAGATACTACAATAGCTGGCCTTAGTGCAAGTGGGAGATTGTTAGTTATGTAAATGCCCTAGAGGCCATCGTTGTACATATGATGTATATTATAGTTGATACTTGGATATATATAGAGAGGACTTTCTTGCTCGATATGACAGTATGCTATCTGGTTTCACTTTGTCTAAACATGTTGAATTGTATTGGTTTACTGTCTTGCTCTCACATATTGATAAAGCCCTTAGGATATGTACTCGACTACTAGGATTATGATGCACATCATACTAGTGGGGCCAGGGTAGTCTAAGAGTACATCCTATAACTATTCCTAGTCGAGGGTGTATCGAGACAGGGTATCGATACTCCAGAGTAAACTAGCGTATACGCATCTTGACCTATATGATGGGCTATGGATGATCCCATATCCATAGGTGTTTGACAACAAAAATGGTGTACGGGTGCTCAGTGGAGACTGGGTACACTGAACGGACTCGCCGAGAACTCCTAGATGGTATTATACCTATCGTCAGGTAGCAGTTCTCTGGTGACACTGGTACAGGTTAGTCTGTAGACCCGAGATCGTCATAGAGTGTTGTGTGATTACCACTGTGCTTTGATTTTCACCTTACCATGTTCATGAGAACGTGCAAAACGGTGGCTTTTGGGTACAGTCCCGAATCACATGGAGCCATTGAGCAGTAGAAGGTGTTTCATCTCTCCCGGTATTGGGGGTTGATGTTGCGCTGTGTTCGATTGGCTATAACTGGAAGTCCCTGGCCAGGGCTAATATGGAGACCTACAGGTAAGTGTTATCAGTAGTTTCTTGACCCATTATAAGCCTCACATCGTCACGACTTATCGGTTACTGGGGTCTGACGTTAACCACCCATAGACTGGATATGCGACATATCAGATGAAGTGACCGGACTGTACGGTAGTGTTACTGATTGGATTAACAGGAGTGTATACATGCTTTCTTGTTGATCTTCTGATCGCTCAATACCCGGATGGCTGTTACGTTTAGCTGGCCTCTTGCAGCTTGTGGGTGTTTGATATGATCATCACCTATTGCCGGCGTATTGACGATTCTTTAGAGTCCTACACAGAAGTTTCCTGGCTCAGGCAAAACGGAGTAGGAGAACATATGTGATATGTGCGGGACCGAGAATAATACGTGTATGTGATACCGTATTCGATTCTCGCGATATGTGATATCAGCCAGGTATATGTGATATAGCCGGGTTATCGGATCAAGTGTTGATTCGATAAAATGATACATATTATATTAGTCGGTTATATGTAATATAGCCGGGTTATTAAATCAAGTGTTGATTTAATAATTTAATGTATAATTATATATTACATTACATTAACTAATATAAGCTCACATAAATGATTCTTTTTCTCACTTTATGATACATTGATATATATGTGATACATGTTAATTGTATTATTTTCTTTTCTTACATTATATATTATATATGTGATATATAATATTGTAACATGTTAGGGCTACCCATGCCACTAGGGTAATGAGATTAAACCATGATTAGGGTTTATGGTTGGTTTTATATATATTTATTTTGGTAATTCAAATTGTAAGGATTACGTCAAGGATGAGCATTGAAGAAGCTTCATGAAGTGTTGAGTTAGTCCACCCTCTTTGATATTTTGCTAGATATTTGTTAACCTAACCTTTTAACCCTAGCCTATGGTTTATTCTCTAAAAGGGTTAAGCATGTCATGCTTAACCTTGGTTGCATCTCTAACCTCAACAATAATTCATTCATCACAATTCATCTTCTTCTTCCTCTCACAAAAGCTCACTAGTTTTTTCATTTGTGATGAATTAAAGTGAGAAATAGAAAGCAAAAGAGAGCAAAATTCCTACATCATCATCCTCATCTATTCTAGCCACTTAGATTAGGGTGTTCACTTCACTAACACCTAATTAGTGAAAAGAGAGCTTGGGTTTGTGATTCCTCAAGGTAGATCATCTTGGATTGTGAAGATTACTAGCAAGGATGCATCATTCCCTTCATGGAGCCTCTCAAGAGTTCGGGAGCATGATGATCGCAGCGAAGGGACCTCAACTCGCAGCTTATGAAGCCAAGGAACGAACTACAAAGGTTGTAACCCCTAACTCTTAGAAGTAAAGTAGTTTACTTGTTGTTTATAACCCTAATTCTTTAGTAAAGATCCTTGCTTAAGTTGTTTGGCACATGAAAATTTTAAATACGGCATGTTTGATTCCTTGTAGAACCTTGTTCTAGTCCCTAAGATCCTTACAGCCACAAGTAAGCTTCGTTCGTATCTGAACTCTTCCTCTTGCGTGTGTTTTGTATATTGAGAACTGTGTTCTGATTTAGAACATAGATACCATTACACAGTGTACTTTCTGCAACCAATACCTTATCAAGGTAGATGTTCATGATATTTCTATCAAGAACAAAGTTATATCCATCTTTATCAAGTAAAAAAACTGATATAATGTTGCAAACCATGGAAGATACATAGTAGCAATTGTTCAAAATCATAGTATTGCCATTTGGCAATACTAGGTGATATTCACCGACGGCTGCAACATTAACTTGTGCTCCGCTCCCTACTCTGAGGGACATATCACCACGTCCAACCATCCTACTTTTTCTCTGTCCATGCAATAAATTACAGATATGAGATCTTGATCAGGTATCTAATACCCAGGAGGTAGGACTGACCGAAAAGCAGTTCTCAACTACAAGAACACCTGAAGGAGATGCAATAGTATACTTCTTCTTCGATGAGGTCATCAAAGACTTCATGCTTTCCTCTTTTCCTTGCTCATACTCATGACTGTTGTCATAGTTTAGAGCCGAACCGACGTTCCCCAGCCCCGAATAAGAATTCGGATCGGTCAAGCGATACATTTTATTATCTTGATTAGGGTGTGAAATGGTTGCTACCTGGAGAGAGAGAAAAGAAACACTTAGCGTGCACTCTTGCAAGATTAGATTGGTTATTATTTTATCTAACCAGGATGGCTCCCACTGTTTTCTCAAATTTTTCTTCAAACCTTAAAAGAAGAATTAGTCAGGATTAATCGCACGTCACAATACTTTCTTAACCTTTCAGTCAGGCTAGTGTTGGTACTTCGAAGGAGGTTTTCCAACACTTTCGCGAACTTCCTTAATTATATAACCTCTTTTCCCTGGAGGCATAGCCCCGCTAACACCGTTCTAGACACCTACTTGGTTTATAGCATTGATTGTTAAGTGAAATAATTCTCGAGAGTAATCCAACTCATCAGTGGGATCGGGATCCAACTATCATTGTGTGATGACCTAGATGGAATCCACTCTAGTCACCACACTCCAGAAGGTATGCTAAATCTGTAAGTTTCCTGTATATTTGAAACTCCCGATGTGATATTTTGCCCCAAGCAGCTTCATGACCATGACAGAGGTCAACATGTCATAGGTCGCAAGTCAAGTTCAACCCGTAATTGTCCTGGATTGATTTCGACCCACCCGCACAAGTCCTTGACAGAGGTCAAAATGACCGCGCGACTGTCCTAAATAATCGCATCTATCTATGTAACATACGAGCACTGCTTAGCTACCATTCACTGTGCCTTGACAGAGATCAACATACACAGCATGAATACTAAGTAATAATTGTGAGAAATGACGGAGGGCTACGACTGGGTTTTTGGCGAAAACCATATTAACGTAATGAACTTGATATCGTTGAAAGAACCTGAGTAGTTTCGAAAAAGAGTGGTTTAAGCTCCGCTTTTGAAAAACTTCTGTTTCTGAAAAACCGAATAATTTACAGTATAGACTTTCGCTCAAAAGGTCTCACCCCGTGAAGGGATCTCGGCTCTTGTCTCCTGCAATGAGGTGCTGGATATCCATGACTGAATACCACTGTGCAAAGCGATAGAATATAACTACAGTTTTTCGAAATTTGTTCCAACAACAACTTTTAGGTTTATTTTATCTTGCATTAATCAATATTAATGTGGTCCCATCAGTTAATCCTATCATACCACAAAAAGAAAGAAAATACAATGTACGTATATGCCATCCGCATTCGTCACGGGGCCCCGTCATCGCCCGTTAGGTTACTTAACTAACGACAGAGCGGGGGATGGACTAGCGCGGGTGCAAAACATATACAACATCTACTAGTACATATATAAGTACATATAACATTCGTCCCAGGCATGATAATAAGCAACATCACAGAATCTCAGCCAACAATACAGAAAGGTGGATAATCTTGGAGCCCCGGGTTTCATTTTAGCCGCAAATAAAACCCGACGTTCCCGTTCGTGTGGATTCCCTGTGCAATGAAAACCTGGACCCCTATGAGCGCGACAAGTTACCCGCCAATCCCAGAAGTGAGGCAACCCCCTTCAACAAAGTGAATGGGCCACCCATCACTTCACGGAATCCGATAACTTGGGCGCCCTTCCGTGGGTCATCCTATGCCCCCTACGAGTGTGGCGAATGGCCCACCAATTCTAGAATGAAGCCCCCTCCGTCTCAACGCCATGAGATGCGGGCTTGTTGCATTCTAGAACCCGGCTATTCGTGCACTCCACCGTAGGGTAATCCTAGTATAGAAAATGAAAATAATATGTACAAATGGCGACATCGACCTCAACCCGGCATGCCCCAAAATAATATACAACCCGACAAAGACGGCAGTCCACATGTCGGACGCTCGCCCCGCAATAAAAAATGTACAAATGAATATAAACTGTACCACTAACATTGAACCATGAGCTATCCACCATGACTATCCAACCATAAGCACAACACAAACACAGAACATCAACGTGAATGTCATGTTCGCAAACACGTCTAAAATAACATATAGCAAATAGACGGGTTTACCAATCAAATGACATTCACGGTCGCAAATGCTAATATAAGTACTGATAACAATTAAACAGTTGTTAAAATATAACGACTTCGAAACAATCTGAATT
The DNA here is from genome assembly GCA_030015575.1 of Agapanthus africanus. Classification (NCBI taxonomy): domain Eukaryota; kingdom Viridiplantae; phylum Streptophyta; class Magnoliopsida; order Asparagales; family Amaryllidaceae; genus Agapanthus; species Agapanthus africanus. The sequence continues at coordinate 221,493,092 of JASDDO010000022.1, forward strand.
GTCCCAAACTGAAAAAAAAAAAAAAAAAAAAAGAAAATCAAACTTGGGCAAAAACAAGCAAAACCTGAAACGCAAACTCCACGAGATAAAAACACAGACCAAAACACGAGGCAATCCACAGTAATAAAACCGGTGAGGCCGGATTTTTGAGGGATGTGGTCAACCATAACATGGTGGAATTGACTCATTTTTTTTCAGGGTTCATCTCTTTGTCAAAAGATCACTCTGCACTTGCTTAAAAAAAATTTGAAGCCTTTAAAAATTCGACAGAAACTGCAGTTTCATTCCAATGTTACGGAGTCGTTTCGGTTTCGTTGTTTTAACATTGTTTAAACTTGCTAGTGTACGGTTTATGGACTGGCTCTGATACCATAAAAGGTTACGCTAGTGCCCCGGCCAACTACCATGGCCAAATGCGGAACAAAATTTTTTCCAACGATTAGAACAAGGTACTAGAATAAGATTTAACCCGGATATTTCCATAAACCTATCTAGCAAAACTAAAGTGGTGCTATCTACTATGAAAGAAGTCTTACGAAACGATCCAAGTCCTTCGGTCTTCTTTCCTCATCATGTGCTCCTAGTGGCCACTATGAACATGCTTGATCTTCATTTCCGGCTCCATCGGTCCTCCGGGATCGAGCTTGTTCTCCGGCCTTCCTTTGTCGTAGATGATCCACCCAAGGGATATGATCCATGGCTTTAGCTCCACACTATATGTCAAGTGGAGCAACTAGAGAACTTGGGTTGCTAAACCAAGTAGTCTAGAATGTAGTGTGATGATCTAAGTGGTTTGCTATCTCTTTCTTACCTCTTCACTTATATCTCAACTCATGAGAAGAGTATTGAAGAGGAAGATGATGAAAGTGGAGGAAACTTAAGAGGAGTGCAACGCTTTGAAAATCGTTTCGGTGAAATTTTGAAAAATCGGTAAAATAAGGGGGTTTTCTGTAAAAAGTCAAAATGCAAATATCTTATTATAAAAATTAAATATACATATTCTAGCTATGTAATTGCTTTTATTTGGTGTTTATTGAGCCGCTGGTGAAATTTCAAATTTTCTGAAAAAAATATTATTTTATTATTATTTTAAGCCGTCACTAATACATTTAATTAAGGAAAATTACAAATTGGAATGAGTTGAAACAAATTTTTTGCATCATAAAACATTAAATAAAAATTTATCATATGGTTTTTGGAACGAAATCATTTGCCAAAACGGTTTAGAAATTATTGAAGAAAAAAGGCTTTTTTTTAGCGTAAATGGATGCCTGGGGTATTGTATTTATCATTTTTCATCACCCCACACCCGTACCGACACCCACACACCCCCACTTACTCCTCCCCATGGCTGAATTCAGCAGCCACCATTTTATTTCCCACTTGAATTTTCAAAGGAAAAGAAATGAAAGAAAAGAAAAGAATTGGGTAAATAAGTTAGACTTTGACTTTGCTTTGACCTTAACTTTGCCCCACTTTCTCTACCTCCCTCTCTCTCCTCCCCCACTCCCATTTTCTGGCCGAAATCCCTTCTCCCTACAGCAGCAGCCCCCCCTCCAATTTCCCCTCTCTTTTCCCTTCAAAACTTCATGAAAAATTGCATCAAAATCCACCAAAAATCCCACAAAATCAAAATCAAAGTCCTACCCATTTTAGCTTAGCCCGTTTAGCATGGATCCTTATGAAAAGAGAGCATTTTGGGAGGCCATGGAGTCTTGTAGACCTTCATATATTTTTGGGTATAATTCTAAACTTTTTTTGCTTAATTTGTTACTTGTTTCTTAAAGTTAATTTAATTAAGTGTTAATGTGGTTTATGTGAGTTTAATTGCATGATTAAGATTTCAAGTTAGGGTTTGTTGTGGAAATGAGTTGTGTTTAATTGTGCATGGTTTAGTGATGTGGATTAACACATTTAGTATTGTAGAAAACGAATCTAGTTGTTAATTACAAGTTGTTACTTGAAAAATGTCCAAATTAAGCTTTTTGTTGCAAACTAGGTTTTTTTGATTTAATTCGAAATATGAGATTAAAATTATGGTTAGGGTTTTTATCATATTATTAACTTTATTAAGTGTAGTTTAACACTTTAGTTCATGCAAATCTAAGCTAGATTGTAGTTTGTGCATTTTTGCTTTGAAATTGTTAAAATTTAAGTATTTTGTAAACTAGAATATTAGGATTTTTGGAATTTAATGAGATTAAATTCCGGAAATTGTTATACGACTTATTTAAGATATTTAATAAATATATTGGCCGCTACATTCATTTAAACATCCTGTTTTGTACAAAAACGGCGAATTGTGCTTGCTAGATTTTCGGAAAAGTGACTTTTTAAGTAAAGTTGGGGTTTTTGTGAGTTTTAACCTAGTTTATATTAAAATTAGTGTTCGTGGATGTGCAAATGAGTGTGATTGGATTTTCCTCGATGGTTTGACGTTTGTACATCGACATCGAGGGTTGGTTTGACTATTCTTGCATGCGTAGGCGATAGGTTTGGACCTATGCGTGATACGTGTGCCAATTTGGTTTTCTTATGACGTTTCGATTTCGAATTGGGTTGTTATGCGATATGGTGCGTTATGATATGTAGGTACCCCAGGTGGACTTCGAGACGACAAGCAAGCGCGTGGCGATGTCGGCACCGGCGAGCGAGGTTCAGGTGAGTAGATTTATATCTACGGGGAGAAGTCGGGTGGATGGCGTATAGCACCCCCGCAGTCCGTGGTGGTGTATACGGATGCGTATACACACCAACATTTATTATATGTTATTTGGGATTAATAACGTTGCTTAGGATGAATATTGGTGTGTTGGATTACTTTAGTGTTGCGAACCCTAGGGTAGTGTTACACACACATACACACATACATACTTTCATACATTCCTTTTGATATGTGCTCATGGGATTCTTTATAGTTATGTGTTCACATGGGTATGGGACTATGTGTTCACATACGGATTGAGGATGATGCTTGGGATTGAGCTGAGTCGATGAGATTCGATTTGAGGCCGTGAGATCGGTGATATAGCAGGGTTCGTATCTTAGATACGACATGACGTTGTAGCGGGTCCTTGACGTAGTGTTTCACACACGTCCATGCATACGTAGGCGGTATCAGTATGGTACTAGACGTAGATCAGTACCCCGATCATATTATTTGATAAAGAGGATACCAGGTGAATAGTATGATGAATGTGATATTGACCCGTACCCAGATTGGGATGTCGTACGACGGATTTACGTACGAGCTATATTGATGATTGATCCGCACTCTTGACTTGGGATGCCTGATTATAGATATGGTATCGGATATGATATTATTGAGGCGGGATCACCGACTATACATATACAGGTATGTATATGTATCGACTCAGATGATAGGCGGTTTTCTTACCTGTAGTTCAGCTTGTTAGTTCAGCCGTATAGTTTAGTGTAGTTGTTAGATTAGATTAGACTTCTTACCTATTTCAAAAACTAACGAATCGTGGGCATTTTTAAAGACAGCTCAAGGGAATCTACGGATATTCCAAAAACGACGTATCTTTTCATAAAAACACCGTAGCCCCTATTTTCAAAACCCCATGATTCGTGTTATTTCAAAAGGCACCATTCGTAGGACTTATATTAGATTATTGCAGATTAGTTATCGTTGTGTCTAGTATTCAGCTCCCGCACATTATTGCTGTTCGCTCTGCCTCGCATACTTATTGTGCTGCATATTCCATTATTGATATCATGCTGTTAGGACACCAGCACCATTACCGATGATGCGTATATACCACGTACACCTACTTACCGGCTCACACACATCTTCATCGGTAATTGCCATGTCACGTACACTTTAGAGAATATATTTGCTTGACTTAGCTTGTTAGCTAGTAGTTTTGACATGATATTAGTGTACTTTCCATATATGCCATATTAGACATTTCAGTTATTACTTGCTACTTCATGCATATTGTTATTCATTGTTATACCGCACGCATGGATTCTCATGCCTTTATTCACTAGTTTATGTGCTATTGAGGTTTTGGACTCGGATTTCCTTGATATTTCTGGATTTGGGAACCGTGGAGATTTCAAAAGAGAATAAGTAATTGTTTTAAAAACCCGGTTACCCTGGATATGATATTTCAGTGCGTCCACCATGTGTTTTCTCGGTGCTGAGAGTGACATGTGAGACCCGAGTTCGAGGAGTGGAGGAACCGTTTCGGGTACATGGTGGACCCGGTAAGGTACCCCGGGGCAAGAAGCTCGTGGTGATGACGATGAGCCTGGCAGGGGGAGACTACCTACCGGTGATATTACCCGACGCGTCGGATATCCGGAGGATACCGTCGTGGTCTTGAGATGGATGGTAGGGGCCGGTCTGGACTGGCGGCGCCCTAGATATTGTGATTTAGATATTGAGATTTTGAGACATTGAGATTTATGTTTTGTGTCGATACTAGACACCGTTGGTGTTGATTTCAGTTATGATACCTCATTTGAAAAAAATACAAAGGAAATCTCACTAATTTATGAAAACAGTTTCTTCATTTACATGTATGCTGTTTTCATGCATTCATACCTCACTCATATGATATATTGCTACCTGAGGCACTGACACTGGCACATGAAATTACACTCGGGTTAGATATTACCCTAGACATTGTCATAGGCTGCCTGTTATACATATATTTGAGGATATATTATGATCATTGACCTAGGTTGCGTTATTTATGCGATTTCTGTGCGTAGATGTTTTTCTATTCACGAGTTGGCAACTCACCCCCGTTGTGCCCCAGTTTCTTGCAGGTTTGCCGTACAGGTTTCATTACGGCTTTGCTGACACTATTTCCATTCCGGGTGGCTTGCTAGTAGGTGGGTTATTTGTATCTCACCCATCCTTATATCTTGTATATTATTATTCAGTTGTATCTAGAAGTTCCATCAACCAAACATGTATTTATTGAGATAGAGATCAGTGTTGTTTACTCTTTCGACCTTAGAGTCGCTCGTTATATTTCTGGTGGTTTTGAGTTTCCTTTTGAGTTTTGATCCTCGCCGTTGGCGTTGTATATTATATTTCTTGTGTGGTTGTGACCGTCGATTGACGAAGAGCTAGCTCCCGCTTGGGGATGCCTTTTTCTTGATTTCGTATACTATTCATGTTGTATCCCGTTTGGGGGCCAGTATTTATAAAGGAGACTGCCGAAATTTTCAGTAAATTTTTGATGTTTTAAAAACCGCATAATTCCGCTTATGCTATTGAAATTACTTGCTTTAAGTTGGTTTTTCCTGCACTCTACTACTTTTCTTGGTTTGGATTTCTGGGTTTTCGGTTTACTTAGATTACGTACGTCTCGAGACGTTCGTAGTTTAAGTGCCGGTCATGTTCCGTACTTTCGGGCCGTGACAAAGTTGGTATCAGAGCGTTAGGTTTTAACCTTCGGAGCGTAGGATGACCCTTGGTTGATGGAATAGGTGACTAAAGTAGAGTGACGTATCGTTGGTCTGTTCCGCGGCATATTTACGACACGCCACTCCACTTATGAAGCCTTAGGATGTACATTTCCTTGTTCAGTATTATATTCCTTCCTGATCTAGCCTCATCGGTACTAGTTTGGTTTTGCTGCCACGATTACGGGCAGGGAGAGCTACAGCTAGAGTTGCGGTCAGCACGAGCTCGTCACGAACGAGGACTGACCAGGGCGAAATTCCGGCGACACACGATTGCGGAGATGTGTCTTTTTACTGTGTTTCCGCGCCACGAGCGTTTGGCGGATCGTCTTTATGAGATTTCTCGGACGTGCCGATCAGTATCAGAGGATTGGGCCACTGACAGAGGTTAACCAGATTTTGATGACCGTTGGTGTGTTGCTTATTCATGATGGTCGAGGCACTATTCAGCGTGCAGACGAGCGAGCCAGTTATTGCTGCGAACGACGAGATATTGCCCCAGATGCTGGCATTAGTGCAGAACGAGTTGTACTAAGAGATGATAGGAGGTCGCTAGTCATCTAGGATGAATGACTAGGACATGTGGATCGTTCGCTTACCCCGATGCGAGGTCATCAGATAGATTGATTCCAGCTAGAGACGACTTCACGCAGAGACGTGAGGGTCAACAGAGACGATCGAATGTCGGAAACCTATTATTCCAAGTTTAAAGTAGTCGGAAAGACATGCAGGCAATTCTATGGTCCCTCTAGAAGAATGAAACCCTAACTCGACTTAATGACCGTGTGAAAGCCTTTGAACCTTCGGGTTTGCGGCAGTTTTACGGCGCCATTAGTGAGGCTTGGGTTTGCCCTTCTATGGTTGGACCACCGATGCTGTGGTATGTAATCGATACTATTAAACTGTACCCAAGATGTTGAGCCCTTGGGGGATTATGAGGTTTTGACAATCGATTGGATGGTTCGACTTAATTCGGATGCTAGGTGGTGAGATGCATTTCTTGGGAGACTCCAGATTCGAGGATAGTCGTTGGAGCTCAGTCCATGCAACGAGACGAGTCCAAAGCAGACGACATTAGAGAAAAGTGGAGTAAGAGGTTCGCACCAGATCTAGATGAGATGATGTTCCACTCCGCCGACATCAGAGAGGCGATGCGCATGCCGAGGCATGGTACTTGGACTTACCTTCCAGAAGGAGTCACGATGAGTATGCAGTCGTTCCAGAGCAAGATGCAGATATAGGAAAGGACAATGACTTCCGGACAGTTGGCAGAGACGAGACATGGAAGAGACCGTGAGCAGGATTCCTTCCAGGACACTGCTGCAATGATACTTGCACCCAGGATCAGATGTGTCACGTACATTCAGAGAGCCAGAGGCCGACGCCAGTGATATGTTGTCTTACGAGTGGTCGTGATGATTGACCGGGAAATGACAAGAGACGTGCCAGAACTGGATCATCCCCGTTAGCACACCCGACAGGGCCGATGAGCCGATGGACCGAAAGATTAGTAATTCACAGTGAAGACCTTGACCCAGGAGTGGTCATGGTTATGCACACCAGCAGGACAGAGTTCATGATCATCGACGAGACGTCCCACTAGTAACCGCGACAGTTGGCCGAGATTCTTAGAGGATGCGCTGGAGCAGTACTATTCCGCCATTATTGATTACGATGTTTTGGGTGATTTATTCGTATGATTTGATTTTGAGGATTTACGATCTTTGCACAGTGTTGCACTTGATATCGTTTTCGTTCTTTAGTTTCACATGTTTGTGATTTTACGGTTTTAAACAGTTGAGTTGGTTTTGTGCGTATGCATGCACACGATTTCGTTCCTGCACTCGGTATAGTTTATATATGCTTGCAGTGCAGTGATACGCCTTTTGTGCACTTAGATGCACTGGACTTCGATTTTGATTGTGATACTCGATATTTGTTTTGTGCACCTTGTGCACCTGATTGCTTTTGCGCACGTTCGGCGCTTGATATTGGATTTCATGATTTCATGCACGATGGATGCACCTGATTTGGATTTTCGCGCATGTTGGGCGCATGTTTTGAAGGGTGATTTTGGTGCACAACAGAGGCACTAAATCGAGATTTTTTTCTTTTTCTTTTTTTTTCGTGCATGTCAGATGCACCTGATTTTGCTGTCAGGCCCACATGTTGCCTACGACAGATGTTTCGTGCACACCTGATGCACTTAGATGTTGTTTCTGTGCGCATGTATGACAAATTCATGGATTTAGATTTCCGTGCGCACCAGACGCACGTAGTATTCATGTGCATATTTTGGAATTGATTTCTTATAGAGCAGTACGTTTTTATGATATTGCTATATGTTTTCGTACTGAGCAGGACTAGTCAAAGGACAGTACCTGAATATATTTTGCATGCATTGATAGTTATTGAAGGGATTTCCAAAAAGCGAGCTATAGCCTCAGTATTTACCTACGTGTCTGATATGACACGAAATGTTTAAAACAAGGAGACCCTTCTAAATTGTTTCCAAAACGGCGGAACGTACATTTCAAACAAAGGTATATATGTATATAGTTATTTTCTTATGATAGACGTCCGCCACTGTGCAGTGTTATACACGTTGCACAGCGACTTAAAGAGATTTGGTATGCATTTCCTTCAGATTCTTACAGATATAGATTCGATGTTTATATGTATAGTTTCGAGTTATATCATATTGGTTTGATTTAGATTTGGCATTGATGTCTTCTCCATGACTCTGATGATTGCGGGATACTTGATGGAGTTTTGATTTGAGTTATATACTCATTTTTCAAGCGCATGCGCTGCGCTACGATTTGTTTTATGTATTTACAAATTTCGGAGCCCCGACGACTTGATGGGTTTTCTTAGATGTTTTAGTATTTGGGGGAGTTTGAATTTAATTTCGGGGACCGAATTTCCTTAAGGGGGGAAGATTGTAACGCTTTGAAAATCGTTTCGGTGAAATTTCGAAAAATCGGTAAAATAAGGGGGTTTTCTGTAAAAAGTCAAAATGCAAATATCTTATTATAAAAATTAAATATACATATTCTAGCTATGTAATTGCTATTATTTGGTGTTTATTGAGCCGCTGGTGAAATTTCAAATTTTCTGAAAAAAATATTATTTTATTATTATTTTAAGCCGTCACTAATACATTTAATTAGGGAAAATTACAAATTGGAATGAGTTGAAACAAATTTTGTGCATCATAAAACATTAAATAAAAATTTATCATATGGTTTTTGGAACGAAATAATTTGCCAAAACGGTTTAGAAATTATTAAAGAAAAAAGGCTTTTTTTTAGCGTAAATGGATGCCTGGGGTATTGTATTTATCATTTTTCATCACCCCACACCCGTACCGACACCCACACACCCCCACTTACTCCTCCCCATGGCTGAATTCAGCAGCCACCATTTTATTTCCCACTTGAATTTTCAAAGGAAAAGAAATGAAAGAAAAGAAAAGAATTGGGTAAATAAGTTAGACTTTGACTTTGCTTTGACCTTGACTTTTCCCCACTTTCTCTACCTCCCTCTCTCTCCTCCCCCACTCCCATTTTCTGGCCGAAATCCCTTCTCCCTACAGCAGCAGCCCCCCCTCCATTTTCCCCTCTCTTTTCCCTTCAAAACTTCATGAAAAATTGCATCAAAATCCACCAAAAATCCCACAAAATCAAAATCAAAGTCCTACCCATTTTAGCTTAGCCCGTTTAGCATGGATCCTTGTGAAAAGAGAGCATTTTGGGAGGCCATGGAGTCTTGTGGACCTTCATATATTTTTGGGTATAATTCTAAACTTTTTTTGCTTAATTTGTTACTTGTTTCTTAAAGTTAATTTAATTAAGTGTTAATGTGGTTTATGTGAGTTTAATTGCATGATTAAGATTTCAAGTTAGGGTTTGTTGTAGAAATGAGTTGTGTTTAATTTTGCATGGTTTAGTGATGTGGATTAACACATTTAGTTTTGTAGAAAACTAATCTAGTTGTTAATTACAAGTTGTTACTTGAAAAATGTCCAAATTAAGCTTTTTGTTGCAAACTAGGTTTTTTTGATTTAATTCGAAATATGAGATTAAAATTATGGTTAGGGTTTTTATCATATTATTAACTTTATTAAGTGTAGTTTAACACTTTAGTTCATGCAAATCTAAGCTAGATTGTAGTTTGTGCATTTTTGCTTTGAAATTGTTAAAATTTAAGTATTTTGTAAACTAGAATATTAGGATTTTTGGAATTTAATGAGATTAAATTCCGGAAATTGTTATACGACTTATTTAAGATATTTAATAAATATATTGGCCGCTACATTCATTTAAACATCCTGTTTTGTACAAAAACGGCGAATTGTGCTTGCTAGATTTTCGGAAAAGTGACTTTTTAAGTAAAGTTGGGGTTTTTGTGAGTTTTAACCTAGTTTATATTAAAATTAGTGTTCGTGGATGTGCAAATGAGTGTGATTGGATTTTCCTCGATGGTTTGACGTTTGTACATCGATATCGAGGGTTGGTTTGACTATTCTTGCATGCGTAGGCGATAGGTTTGGACCTATGCGTGATACGCGTGCCGATTTGGTTTTCTTATGACGTTTTGATTTCGAATTGGGTTTTTATGCGATACGGTGCGTTATGATATGTAGGTACCCCAGGTGGACTTCGAGACGACAAGCAAGCGCGTGGCGATGTCGGCACCGGCGAGCGAGGTTCAGGTGAGTAGATTTATATCTACGGGGAGAAGTCGGGTGCATGGCGTATAGCACCCCCGCAGTCCGTAGTGGTGTATACGGATGCGTATACACACCAACATTTATTATATGTTATTTGGGATTAATAACGTTGCTTTGGATGGATATTGGTGTGTTGGATTACTTTAGTGTTGCGAACCCTAGGGTAGTGTTACACACACATACACACATACATACTTGGATACATTCCTATTGATATGTGCTCATGGGATTCTTTATAGTTATGTGTTCACATGGGTATGGGACTATGTGTTCACATACGGATTGAGGATGATGCTTGGGATTGAGCTGAGTCGATGAGATTCGATTTGAGGCCGTGAGATCGGTGATATAGCAGGGTTCGTATCTTAGATACGACATGACGTTGTAGCGGGTCCTTGACGTAGTGTTTCACACACGTCCATGCATACGTAGGCGGTATCAGTATGGTACTAGACGTAGATCAGTACCCCGATCATATTATTTGATAAAGAGGATACCAGGTGAATAGTATGATGAATGTGATATTGACCCGTACCCAGATTGGGATGCCGTACGACGGATTTACGTACGAGCTATATTGATGATTGATCCACACTCTTGACTTGGGATGCCTGATTATAGATATGGTATCGGATATGATATTATTGAGGCGGGATCACCGACTATACATATACAGGTATGTATATGTATCGACTCAGATGATAGGCAGTTTCCTTACCTGTAGTTCAGCTTGTTAGTTCAGCCGTATAGTTTAGTGTAGTTGTTAGATTAGATTAGACTTCTTACCTATTTCAAAAACTAACGAATCGTGGGCATTTTTAAAGACAGCTCAAGGGAATCTACGGATATTCCAAAAACGACGTATCTTTTCATAAAAACACCGTAGCCCCTATTTTCAAAACCCCATGATTCGTGTTATTTCAAAAGGCACCATTCGTAGGACTTATATTAGATTATTGCAGATTAGTTATCGTTGTGTCTAGTATTCAGCTCCCGCACATTATTGCCGTTCGCTCTGCCTCGCATACTTATTGTGCTGCATATTCCATTATTGATATCATGCTGTTAGGACACCAGCACCATTACCGATGATGCGTATGTACCACGTACACCTACTTGCCGGCTCACACACATCTTCATCGGTAATTGCCATGTCACGTACACTTTAGAGAATATATTTGCTTGACTTAGCTTGTTAGCTAGTAGTTTTGACATGATATTAGTGTACTTTCCTTATATGCCATATTAGACATTTCAGTTATTACTTGCTACTTCATGCATATTGTTATTCATTGTTATACCGCACGCATGGATTCTCATGCCTTTATTCACTAGTTTATGTACTATTGAGGTTTTGGACTCGGATTTCCTTGATATTTCTGGATTTGGGAACCGTGGAGATTTCAAAAGAGAATATGTAATTGTTTTAAAAACCCGGTTACCCTGGATATGATATTTCAGTGCGTCCACCATGTGTTTTCTCGGTGCTGAGAGCGACATGTGAGACCCGAGTTCGAGGAGTGGAGGAACCGTTTCGGGTACATGGTGGACCCGGTAAGGTACCCCGGGGCAAGAAGCTCGTGGTGATGACGATGAGCCTGGCAGGGGGAGACTACCTACCGGTGATATTACCCGATGCGTCGGATATCCGGAGGATACCGTCGTGGTCTTGAGATGGATGGTAGGGGCCGGTCTGGACTGGCGGCGCCCTAGATATTATGATTTAGATATTGAGATTTTGAGACATTGAGATTTATGTTTTGTGTCGATGCTAGACACCGTTGGTGTTGATTTCAGTTATGATACCTCATTTGAAAAAAATACAAAGGAAATCTCCCTAATTTATGAAAACAGTTTCTTCATTTACATGTATGCTGTTTTCATGCATTCATACCTCACTCATATGATATATTGCTACCCGAGGCACTGACACTGGCACATGAAATTACACTCGGGTTAGATATTACCCTAGACATTGTCATAGGCTGCCTGTTATACATATATTTGAGGATATATTATGATCATTGACCTAGGTTGCGTTATTTATGCGATTTCTGTGCGTAGATGTTTTTCTATTCACGAGTTGGCAACTCACCCCCGTTGTGCCCCAGTTTCTTGCAGGTTTGCCGTACAGGTTTCATTATGGCTTTGCTGACACTATTTCCATTCCGGGTGGCTTGCTAGTAGGTGGGTTATTTGTATCTCACCCATCCTTATATCTTGTATATTATTATTCAGTTGTATCTAGAAGTTCCATCAACCAAACATGTATTTATTGAGATAGAGACCAGTGTTGTTTACTCTTTCGACCTTAGAGTCGCTCGTTATATTTCTGGTGGTTTTGAGTTTCCTTTTGAGTTTTGATCCTCGCCTTTGGCGTTGTATATTATATTGCTTGTGTGGTTGTGACCGTCGATTGACGAAGAGCTAGCTCCCGCTTGGGGATGCCTTTTTCTTGATTTCGTATACTATTCATGTTGTATCTCGTTTGGGGGCCAGTATTTACAAAGGAGACTCTGCCGAAATTTTCAGTAAATTTTTGATGTTTTAAAAACCGCATAATTCGGCTTATGCCATTGAAATTACTTGCTTTAAGTTGGTTTTTCCTGCACTCTACTACTTTTCTTGGTTTGGATTTCTGGGTTTTCGGTTTACTTAGATTACGTACGTCTCGAGACGTTCGTAGTTTAAGTGCCGGTCATGTTCCGTACTTTCGGGCCGTGACAAGGAGGGAGGAGAGTGAAGCAAAATGGGAGCTCAGGAAAATAATAAAGCATTCATGAGAGAGAAAAATCAACACAAAGGATTTGTTCATGAATTTCTTGAATAAACAATCAACAACCATACTTCAATAGTAACTACAAATGAATTAAAAATTTATTTGTTAAATATTGAAGCATGGTTATCACCATTCCTCCCATACCTCACACTTTACACCTCATTTTCCATTTATCAAATAAATGGAAAAAGCATATGTAGGTGGCCACCTTCTAGAAGGTAATCCGTAATAAAATACGGATTACAGTCTGCTGTGTATACATACCTGCATTATTATAAAAACACGAATGCCCAAAGAGATAGAATAACATGAAGAACGTAATACTAGAATATACATATTGAAATACATATATGTAAACTATTAAATCAATACCTGATTTAATAATCCGGCTCAAACCCGAGCAGGCTAATATTACCAACTGTCCGATCGAAAGTACGAGTACAAAGTACATCAATCGATCGAGACTTTGCACGTATCCAATATGGCTACTACATCATTTCGTCTGAACCAGGGAAACCCTCTGTGTGGGACTCTAAAGATTCGACAGTACGTCGGCAGTAAGTTACTGGATAAATCCATAACCACAAGCACGTCAGCGGCATTAGCTGTGCCTAACGGCTACCCGGGTACTTGTCGAAAAGGGAAGCCGACAAGCAAACTCATCCGGATCCCTACTGAGCCTATCTGTGACAATCTCCGTGCAGTCCGGTCTCTTCGTCTGAGAGTATCGAATACTGGGTCTAGGGGGTGGTAAACGTCAGACCCTAATAACCCAGTAATTCGTGCTGATGCGGCTCAAGACCAATCAGGGAAACTACTGATCAGTCTATCAGTAAATCCCAACTGCCTTGGCCAAGGTCTTATGGTCCTGACCAATCGAACATGGTGCGATATCGACTCCCAATACCGGGAGAGACGAATCCCCGACAATCGCTTACTGCCTCCATGTGGCTCGGAACTGTACCCAACCAAAACCTGTTTGCATGACTCACTAGAGCCATGGTAGGGTAGTGATCAAAGCACAGTAGGAACTCACACGAGACAAATGATGATCTCAGGTCTAAGGACGAACCTGTACTCATGTCACCTGAGAACTTCTATCTGACGATAGGTATAGTACCATCTGGAAGTTCTCGGCAAGTCCGTCCGGTGTACTCACCCCCAGTGAGCAAACGTATACGATCTTAGGTCTAAAGACCAATGGTTATGGGACTAAACCATCGCTTCTCGTTGGAGACTAAAAACATATACACTAGTCTACTCCGGAATATCGATGCCCAGTCTCAATACTCCCACGACTGGGGACCATTTAAAGATGTGTGTACCGACTACCCAGCTCCCACAAGTATGATCGCCATCATAACGCAGGTAGTCTAGAAATGATCCAATGGGCTTTATCAACATGTATAAAAGATATGTAATAGCAAGTAAAATATGCACATGTTAAGATAAAGACAAACCAGATAGCATACTATCATATCGAGCAAGACTGCCCTGTACATATATATGTCCAAGTATCCATATGTATACATATACAATAATGGCCTCTAGGGCATACATATCTAACAGTAGTCCTTGTTCACTTAGATGTAAAGTTATTTATATGTTCTACTGTCTAATTCTCTAGTTAAGATTCTAGGGTTAGGGTTCTTTAGCGCGCTAAATATTATGAAAACGGCATGGTCGATGCCTCCCGAAACCCAGCGATGACCCCAGGGAATCCTTCAGTGGTATCAGAGCCATGCTAGAGAATTAGACGATATTTGTAGAATTACGAAACCGAAACAACTCCAAAACACTCGAAATAAAAACCATGTTTCTGTCGAAATTTTTAAGGCGTCTAAATTTTTTTTAAGCAATTGCAGAATGTTATATGAGATGTAACATGAACACCACAGAAATTTGAGCCCTTCTCGCATGATTTTGGCTAGCAACATGACAATATATTGCAAGCTCGCCGGTTTTGTAGTGGGCTTATGGCTTCAATTTTTGGTGGTGTTCTAGTCTCTGGGTTTTGCTATTTCAGGTGTTGCTTGTTTTTACTGATATTACATGTGATGTTATATTTCTGTAAAGGCAATTTGGAGTGTTTCGTAGTCGTAATTCTAACATCGTTTCGGGTTATTTAGACGATGGTAAAAAGTTCGAACGGATATCAATAACCCATTTTCTCTCTCGCTGAAAATTTTCCAAGAGTTGGATTTTTTCATGTTTAAATTCTTCAGAAAATCATCCAGGTGTTTTCTATGGACCCTCTAGAAGAACAAAACCCTAACTCGATTATATGACCGTTGGAACCACCACCAAACCATAGTGTTTGCGGTAGTTCCGCGGCGCCATAGTTGAGGCAAGGGTTAACCCTTCTACAGTTGGTCCATAGGTGTTGTGGCATGTTCTGGGTATTTTTTAAACTGCGCTCAAGTGTTGAGCTCGTTGGGAAAATTTGGGTGTTAGTTTATTCGATCGAAAAGTTTAACATCGTCTACCTATCTGTGATTGTGAAACAATACTTGGAATCCATAATATTTAGTTTTCTGAAAACTAATTTGAATTTAATAAATCTAGCAATTCGGTCTCATTTGATCGGTTGCCACGGGATTTTGATGTGGTTCAAAAGTTCGCCGCAATCATGTAGCGTACGCGGATACTCGCCAGGTAACCTTAATAGATAGCCACGCCCCATAGCCCTGACCAAGTGACTGTAGGAGAACCCCGTCGCCAAAAGCATCCGTTCGGGTGCTCGCGGCCGCGGTGTTCCGCCTAAGTGCACTTCGTCGACGACATCGGGGGTGCGGCCGTCAACTAAAGTTTCCGACGAGCATTCGATCAGGATGTCGGGAATCTTATTGAATTACCCGACTTGTTACTGAAAAGTGTTTTCAATAACGAGACTAAAATGCGGGGTTTATAATTTTTAGGAATACGATATCGAAGGAATTCATTTGGTTAGGTATGAAATCCAAAGTATGTGATACATTTGGTTTATGTTGTCTAAGGTGGTTGCAGATTCCAATCGTTGTAGTTTTTCACTTTTTTTTCGATCGTAAGTGTAATATGTGGTATATCACCATTTTTTTATCACCAGTTTTTACGTCTAGGGATGTGGGTTTGGCTATTCATCACGACCGTGGAATCCGCATTTTTTACTGGCTTAATTTAAAACAAGGAATTCCTAGTATATATAATATTTCATATGTGTTCTTCTGCTGCTGATATTCTGTGACATGATCACTTGATATGTTGAGACGAATGCTTATATTACATATATGATATATAATAAATATTGCTGCTTTCGTTTCTTCTGTGATACTTAGGAAGCATAATTGATGGGACTTCATTAATGAAACCTAAAAATGTTGTAGAATCTTGTTTTAAAAACTGGTATCTCTAGTTCTTACTTTGCATAGCGGTATTCCTTGTAGAATATCCAGCACCTTATTCAATAAGGAAACAGCCGAGATCTCTTCACCAGATACCTCTTTAGCGAAACTGGCAGATACTATTGTTAGTTATATTTATGCCCTAGAGGCCATTATTGTACATGATTGTATATTATAGTGGATGCTTGGATATATATAGAGAGGACTTTTCTTGCTCGACATGATAGTATGCTAACTGGTTGCTCTTTATCTTAACATGTACGCTTATGTATCTTTATACTGTCTCTCTGTTACTTGTTGATAAACCGCTTAGGATGTGGACTTAACTACCAGGACTATGATGTAGATCATACTAGTGGGGCCAGGATAGTCCACAAGTACATCCTCTAATTGTTCCTGGTCGAGAGAGTATCGAGACGGGGCATCGATATTCCAGTGTAGACTGGTGTGTACGATTCTTGACCCTCTATCGGGCGATGATTGATCCCACATCCATTGGTTTTTGACGTGCACAGGTGCCCATTAGAAGAACAGGTACACCGAACAGGACTCGCCGAGAACTCCTAGATGGTATTATTCCTAACGTCATATAGCAGTTCTCAGGTGACACCGGTACAGGTTAGTCTGTAGACCCGAGATCGTCATAGAGTCTTATGTGATTCCCACTGTGCTTTGATTTCCATCATACACGTTCGAGAGAACGTGCAATCCTGTGGATTTTGGGTACAGTCCCGAATCACATGGAGGCAATGAGCGATAGGGGGGTTTCATCTCTCCCGGTATTAAGGGTTGATGTTGTGCTGTGCTCGATTGGCCATAACAGGAAATCCCTGGCCAGGGTTGCTGAGATTTACTGGTAAGTGTTATCAATAGTTTCTCGAACCGCTATGGACCTCACATCGGCATGACTTATCATGTTACTGGGGTCTGGCGTTTACCACCCCTAGACTCGATATGCGACATACAAGATGAAGAGACCAGACTGTACGGTAGTGTTACTTATTGGATTCACGGGAGTATGAGCATGCTTGCTTGTTGATCTTCTGATCTCTCAATACCCGGGTGGCCGTTACGTTTAGCAGACCGCTGACGGCTTATGGGTGGCTGATATGATCATCACCTACTGCTGGTGTATTGACGAGTCTTTATAGTCCTACACACAGGTTTCCTGGCTCAAGCGAAACGAAGTAGGGCACATATGTGATGTGCGGAACCGAGATAAATACACGTATATGATACCATATTCTAATTTCGCGATATAAGTTATATGTGAGATAACCTGATTGTTGAATCAAGTGTTGATTCGATGATTTGATATTAGTCGGGTATATGTGATATAGCCGAATTGTTAAATCAAGTGTTGGTTTAATAATTTAATATATATATATATATATATATTAGATATATTAATATATATTAACAATTATAAATTAGCTCACTAAAAAATTTCTTTTCTTCATTTACATTTTATATATACATATATGCCGCGACCCGAAATATTAGCTCGTGACCAACACTTGAATCACGCAACGTCTAAAGGCGTAACGGAATTCAAGTAAGCTGAAACCCAGAAATCTAAACCTTTTTGAAAAATAAAGGAAGTGAGGTTTTGAAATAAACGTATATGAAATCAAGTTTTCTTAATGCATAGAAAAGGAACATGAATGATGCAAGTGAAATTTACTAGTTTGAAAACATATTTCGCCTTTTAAAAATTTTGGCAGCACCTCCTTTGTATATTTTGATCCAAAACCACAAATACATAATAAGAATAATGGCATCCCCACGCGGGAGCTAGCTCTTCGCCAAACGACGGATCACAACCACGCAAGATAATAAAAATAAGTATACGACGCCCAACAGCGAAGTTCACCACAAAAGAAGTAAAGAAAAGCAAGACATATAACTCACAAGTAGCGGAAACCCCTCGCCCTAAGTCTCGCAACCACAATCCCTCTAAGTCTCATCACTTATACAATTACAACTTTTGATTGATTGATGGAGTTAACTAGATACAATATGAAATATAATACAATAGTTGGTACGATACAAATGTCCCACCTACCAATGTAAAACACCCGAATAGAACTGTGTGCCAGCGAAGCCGCTACTGATCCAAGCGGTCAACCTGTAGGAACTGTAGCACAACGGGGGTGAGTTTCCAACTCATGAATTGAAATATATCTACAAGTAGAAATCGAATAAACAACGACTCCTAAGTCAGCTATATCAAAAGGTAATACTATGATATCTAGGGTGACCGGGTCATATATGTGCCAACAAGGGAGTCACTACCTATATGCAAGTGGATAACATCCAACAGTAATAATCAATGCATGTATATAGGTATCTTCCAACCATAATCAAGGTATGCAGATATGTGGATCTCGTCCACCCATGAATCAATGTCTATAAGCATGTGTATAACCTCGAATAGTAAAATCAATGTATGTATGTATGTATGTGGATCCAGTCCACGCGTCAACCACTGACGCAACAACATCATGCATGTAAACGTCATAAAAGAGTGTGCATGAAAGTATGAGGATGTATATCAACGGTGTCCCTCCCGACACATCAAAATTATGGAACCTGAGTGCCTAGCATCGACACTCGAAAACATCATGAAAACAGTGCCCAGCATCGGCAAGTAAATCCTCATATATCGGGCTCCGTCAGTCTGGATCGGCCCACGGGCTCCGTCAGTCCAGATCGGCCCATATCATCTCTCGACTCCGGTCGGTATCCTCCGGATATCCGCCGAGCCCAAATACTATCACCGGTAGGTATTGCTCCCCTGCCGGGCTCACCGTCTAACATATCCGAGTCTTCTTGCCCCGGGGTACCTCACCGGGTCTACCATGTACCCACAAACGGTGCCTACCACTCTTCGAATCGGGTTTCACATGCCACTCTCAGAACCGAGAAAACCAATGGTGGACGCACTGAAATATCATATCAAGAGAAACCGGGTTTTTAAAATAGTACCTGCTTCCTTTTGAAATAGCCACGGTTCTCAAATCAAGAAATCTCATAAAAACAACATATCTCAATGCGTAAAATACGCAGAGCATGATGTATGCGACATATAACAGAATTGTAAGCATATCAATATATCATGCAACCTGGAACAGTGATATGACATATTAAGAAGAAAACCACTGTTTTAAAATGATACCAGTTTTTAAAATATAACATGCGGTTCCCAATCTCCCAATAAAATCAGTTATCTATGTAGGTACAATATGTATATGTGCAAGTATAGATGTACCAATGTATGTGTGCACAAATATGGATGTACGACTGTGTATATCCGCAAGTATGAATGTATCAATGTATATGTGCATGAATATAGATATACAAATGTGTATATCTGCATGTATGAATGTATCAATGTATATGTGCACGGATATGGATATACAAATGTATATATCCGCAAGTATGAATGTATCAATGTATATGTCATGATGTAGCAACCCTACTGTGTAGTGACATGGAAATTATCGATGATGAAGTGTGTGAGTCGGCAAATATGTGTACGTGTAACATACGTATCATCGATAATGGCGCAGGTGTACTATCACAGGTATATGCGATGCAATAATAATATCATGAATGCAACACAAGGTAAATCATCAGCTAACAGCTATAAGGTATACGTAACTATCATATGTCCGAGTCGGTGAATCTATCAATCGGCATCTAGCCCAAAAACATCGCGTACAGTATAATCCATTGTACGACAACCTCTAGTCAAGGGTAAGGATCAATCATCAAGTCAAACTCATCACGCACGGAAAATCATCGTACGGCGGCATTAAGCTAATAGGGATCCTATCTTCCTATACGACAAATAAGGATACGGCCTGAAATCACGTACGGCCTATCATCCATGATTCACAACATTATATATATATATATATATATATAACCCTATATACCTATGTCCCAGGTCACATCTGCAATAATCTCATATCAGGGGACCGGCAGGGTATAAATCATCTCGATCGACTCGCATCCGTATACCATCATCTCATCATCTCATCATATCATCAAATCAGTCTTGTATTCTTTCATCACATTTATGTCTCATGTCATGTCGAGTTTACATAAACCTGCAATCTCTACTAAGTATAAGTATCTAATCTAACAAACACACCCGAACTATACAATCAGATTTTTAAAGAAGTGAATCGTAGTTTTGAAAACATGGGTTACGGTGTTTTTAAGGAAAAGATATCATTTGAAAATCCGTAACATCCCTCAAGATATACATTTAAAAGATACATATGATTCTTTGGTTTAGAAAAAGGTATGGTTCGGATGACGCATCTACATCGACAATCTAGTCCTACAGTACCCTAAGCGGTAATATCGCTAAACGTCATCCTACAACAGTAGTAACATATCACTTCTAACTATCCTCTAGTTTCTAATATGGTTTCATAGCTATCTCATCCTAAACCTAGTTTCCTAACCTAGGTTTCCTAACCATATTCTATAGATCGGTTTTCCATCAAAAGTTTGCGGGGGTGCTATACGCCATCCACCCGACTTCCCCGATAGATATAGATCTACTCACCTTAGTCTTCGCTTGCCGAAGTCGATGACGCCATGCTCCGTCGCCTCGGAATCCATGCGAGGGTACCTACAATAACAAACAATCGCAATACATATTAAAACCAAGGCGGAAAAACCAAAACGGTACACGTTTCGCTCATAAGTCAAAACCTATAGCTTTGCGTGCAAAACACGACCAAAACCCCTGGTCGAGGACTTCCAAATGCTACACGACGGAAACAAAATACCAAATACCAAAATCAAATCTAAACATTTCAAAATACGGAAACATAGCCAAAAACCACACTAAAGTGCTCCAGATTTTGATTCAGGCCAAAAGGAGTTGCACAAACAAGTCTATGGTGTTGTATATGAGCTACAGGACTAACCCCGACACCCCATGTCACCATGTGGCCGGCCACATCACCAAAAAAACTGGCCTCCTATGGTCCCCGTTCTCAGGTTGGGTCTGTCTCGTCAAGGTGGCCTCCTAATACCCTAATTTGGCCCGTAGAGTTGTTTGCTACTCTCAAAAGTCCCACGGGTTGCTCCAGATTTTCTGCACACCATTTATTCCTACAAAACCGACATGAACTCAGATCCCAAATCCGTATTTTTGTTTCCCATACTCATTCTCAGTTATTATACAGTCACTCAAGCATCACCAATCCACAATTTCACTCAAACCCTCACTAGGGTTTTCCAATTTCCACAAATCACCATCAAACCATCTCTAAACTAAACTAGAATAGAAAGAAGCTTAAAACTAGCTAAAGGGAGGAAGCTATACCTCATTCAAGCCACTGTAGACCGCCCTAGCTCCCCAATATCATCAAAATTCCATTTTTCTTGGTTCAATGTGTAGAGGAAGAGATGGGGATTAATTTTTGTGAAGGGAGTGTAGGGTTTTGGGAAAAGGTTGGAGATAGATCTAGGGTTTAAGTGGAGGGTGGAGGAGTTGAGGAAGATGAAGAGGGTGATGGAAATGGTGGGGGATTTGGATTTAGGCCGCAGCCCCCCTCTCTCTCTCACTAATACTCACTCTCTCTTCTCTCTCCAAAGTACACCCAACCACTCATTATGTCTCCCCTTTGACCTTTTCGTTTTCTCATTTCTTTTTCTCACCAAAATGAACACATACACCCATATAAAACCATAATGAAATAACATATAACCAAATAAAATATTTCATGGTGCACTAACCATAAAAAGCTGTAGAAATGCGGATTTGGCTTAATCGCGATTAGCAGTGCACTAATCGGGTTTTTATCGAAACTGCGTATAATAAATTTTTAAAAATGCAAAATCCTTTAAATATATTTTTAAATGAATAAATCAATTTAATTTCTATTTATTTCACAATTATTGGTATATATTTATACTTTTTTCGAAAACCCCAATTTCGCAAATCGGCAGTTTTCGGGAAATATATTATTTTAATATTAAATTCCCAAAAATAATATTTTATATTTTCTGAAATATTACAATTTATATATATATTTAATGTATTTTGATAATTGTATCATGCTTGATGATACATGGAACTTGGGTGTATGAGACTCACACCTTAGTTAAGATAATGCGGGTATTTATTTATTTAGAGAAAACCAAAAATGAGGTGGAAATTAGCATGGTTGTGAATCTGGAGAAGCTTGTTGAAACCTTGACTAAACTCCACTTGGTTTTGTTTTACTCAAGATAGTTGTTAACCTAACCATTATCTTAGCCTTAGATAAGTCTCTACATGAGTTTATATTAGATATTATTCTCACCCATGGTTAAAATGAGATGCTTGATCTTCTTCATCTTTTTTCTTCACTTCAGCTTTCTTGAGGTGAAAAAGAATGAGAGGAAAAATATTCTAAAGTGAGATATAATCCTACTTCATCAATCTATACCTTATTGGCAATTAAGTATAGGTTGTTTGCTTCACTTATTCATACAATAGTGAAGAAGTAGCCTTAGTTGAGTCTCCTCAAAGTAAATCATTTTTGGCTTCGATTATCATTCAGCAAGCTCGTTCATTTCGATTAGTGGAGCCTACGGAGAGTCCGGAACACCACTACTTGGAGCGAAGGGATTTCTACACGGAGCATTTGAAGTGTTGGACCGGTCTACAAAGGTTGTATTCCTTAATCACTTAGGTTTATGCTTGCTTACTTATTGTAAAACCCTAATTCTTTAATTCGATTCTAAGTTTGAGTTCATTAGCACACTATATTTTTAAAATTGTATACTTGATACACCATGAAACCCTAGTAGATGTGCTAAGAAACTCCAACATGGTATCGGGGCCAAGCTATAGAATTAGGCGTTGTCTAGGCGAAGTTAGAAGTTCGAACGAACGCCGAAAACCCTAATTTTCCATGCTCTCTGGAAATTTTTCCAAACTTTGGAATTTTTGAAATTAAAAATATTCAAAAAATCATGCAGGTAATTATATGGACCCTCTTGAAGAACGAAACCCTAACTCGATCACTTGACCGTGGAACCGCGGCCAAATAGTGGTATTTGCGGCGGTTCCGCGGCGCCAAGTATGAGGCTTGGGTTGGCACTTCAACGGTTGGTCCATAGGTACTGTGGCATGTTCTGGGTATTTTTTTAACTGTGCACAAGTGTTGAGTTTTCTGGGAATTTTGGAAATTCGATGATTCGATCGAAATGTTTAACGTCGCCTAGCTATATATGATTTGTGATACAATATTTGGAATCAACAATTATAAGCTTTGTGAAAACTGGATTATATTTTATAAATGTAGAAATTTAGTCTCGAATCATCGGTTGCCACGAAGTTTCGATTTGGATCAAAACTTCTTCGCAATCGCGTAGTGTATGCAAATACTCGCCGGGTAACATTACTAGATAGCCACGCCCCATAGCCCCGACCAAGTGTCTGTAGGAGAACCCCGTTGCCAAAAGCATCTGCTCGGGTGCTCACTGCCACGTTGTTCCGCCTAACTGCACTTCGTCGACGGCATCGGGGGTGCGGCCGTCTACTAATATTTCCGACGCGCATTCGATCTCATTGTCGGGAATCCTGTTGAATTACCCGACTAATTATTGAAAATTGTTTTCAAATCGAGACTAAAATGCGGCGTTTATAAAGTTAGGCAATAAATTCGGAATATGTGATATTCCGGGTTTATGATGTCTAAGGGTTTTGTAGTGTTAGGCATGAAATCCAAAGTATGTAATATTTCGGGTTTATGATGTCTAAAGATGATTGCAGATTCTAATTATTGTATTTCAAATTTCTATTCTGCGACTGTAAGTGTAATATGTAGTGTATCGCCAGTTTAGTTGCTATATGACAACAACAATTGGGATACGCATATTTACTTACGTTGATGACATGTGTTGTTATGTGTTGCTGTGATATGATATATTGGATCGTCGTGATTGAATGGCCGAGGGTTTTATGTGAGATGGGAGTTTTTCTTTTCATTTATGTAAAATTCATTGTATGTGATATTGTTTTATTGGGGCACTTCCGGGTTGAGGATGATGTCACCATTGATGTATATTATTAACTTTTCCGCATTAGGATAAACCCAAGGAGTGGAGCACAAGTAACCAGGTTCTAGGGTTAAGTGGGAGACCATCTCGAGGAGTCGAGACCGGGTCTCCTAACTCTAGAATTGGCATGGTTGCTTGCCGCTCTTGTAGGGGTCAAGGGATGTGGGTTTGGCTATTCATCATGATCGTGAAATCCGTGTTTTTTACTGGCTTAATTTAAAATGCGGAAATCCTAGTATATCCAATATTTCATATATTGACTTCTGCTGCAATATTCTGTGATGAGATCATATTACTGCCTGAGAAGAATGCTTTATTATTATATATATATGATATATAATAGACGTTGCTTATGTTTTGCATCCGCTCTAGTCCCGCCCCACTATGCCGTTAGTTAAGTAACCTAACGGTGCATAACGGGACATAGTGGCGAATGCGGATGGCATAAGCGTACGTTGTATTTTCGTTTTTTTTATCTGTGATGCTTAGGAAGCATGAATGATGGGTCTTCATTAATGAGATTAATAATAAGCAATGAAACCTAAAGATGTTGTGGAATCAAATTTTTAAAAAAGGGGAGCTATAGTTCTTGCTTTGTATAGTGGTATTCCTTGTAGAATATCCAGCACCTTATTCGATAAGGAAAGAACCGAGATCCCTTCACCGGGAGTGACCTCTTTAGAGAAACTAGCAAATGCTACAACTCACGCGGTTTTGTTTTTGAGTTCTTTTTTAGTTTTTTCTTTGTATAATGGTATTCCTTGTAGAATATCCAGCACCTTATTCGATAAGGAAAGAGCCGAGATCTCTTCACCGGGAGTGAGCTCTTTAGCGAAACTAGTAAAAGCCTAAAAAAAACTCCTTTTCAAAATAACTAGATTCTGCAATGATATCAAGTTCATTACGCAAAAGGTTTTCTTAAAAACCTGTCGTAACCTTCCGTCATTTCATTTAGGTGCTATTTAGTATTCGTGCTGCGTTTGTTGGCCTCCGTCAATGCGTATTGTGTGGTAGCTGATTAGCACTTATTTGCTAGCTTGTGATGCGATTCGATTAGGGTAGTCGTGCGACTTTGTTGGCCTCCATCAAGGGTCGTGCGGGTGGGTTTAATTCAATCAAGAAATGTACGGGTTGAACTTGACTAGTGTCCTATGATTTGTTGGCCTCCGTCAAGGTCATAGGACGTTAGGGGCAAAACGTTATCGGGAATTTCAAGTGTTGAAATTTGCAATAAAATTGCATACCTTCTATGAGATAGTTGGATCACGATACCCGCTGCGGGTAAGATTTACTCCTGGGAGAGTTTTGCACTATACAATTAGCTAACCCATTAGGTGACTAGAAAGGTGTCAAAGGGGTTATGCCTCTGGGAAAACGAGGTTTATTTTAATTAGGTACGTACGAAAGCATGGGGAACCTCCCTCAAAGTACCAACACTGGCCTGGCTGACCGGTTAGCGAACTTGTACGGTGTAATTAATCCCGGCTAGTCTTACCTTTTAGGGTTTGAAGGAAGATTTGATAAAATCAGTGGGAGCCAGCCTGATTAGATAAGATAATAACCAAATCTAATCACACAAGAGCATACGCTAAAATGGTTTTCTTCCCTCTCTCTATAGGTAGAGACCTTGACATGCCTTAATCAAGATAATAATATAGATGTATTGACCGAACCTGCTTATTATACTGAGCCGGGAGACGTTGGTTCCGCTCTTTCTTATAACTGTTATAAGATGAAGCAGGAAATAGGGGAATACCAGGATTCCCATACCACCCAAATAAGGAATGAGCATATTGATGCATCTTCTGTAAGTGCACGGCGGCGCCCCGGCCGTCAATCCGACGGCCAAATGCGGAAGCGGTGATAAACTTTAATTTTGCGAACTTAGCAAACCGGCACCACCGCGCACTAAACAACCGGATCGGACCATTAAACTAGTTCTAGCAAACTACAAGATGGGGAAGAGATATACCGAGTGATCCGAGTCCTCCGGTCTTCTCGTCGTCATCCCGATCTCCTGCGGAAACTCCGGTCGTCGCCACCTCGCCGGAAGGGCACCACATCGCCTGCATCTTTTACGGGCTCCCACCTCAATACCGAGGCAACTCGGGCACGAAGCTGGCAAGTCGATGTGCCCAAGATTTGCTGTAGAAAGTGTAGTGCTTTGTCGCTTTGGGGTTATGTTGCCTTGATGGAGTAATGAGGTTGTGAAATGAACTTCAAAGTGGAGCTAGAATTTGTGTAGCATGAAAATGAGATCAACAAATTTTCCCTCATCCAAATGAAATGATCCTCTCTCTCTCCCTCAAATGGCCGGCCCCCCCTTTATCAAATGGTGGAGGAAAAATACAAATCATGAAGGGAGGTGATGGTAGGAGATCAAGGGTGGTGACCATACCAAAAGCAAGCTTCACATCATACACTAAATCAATCTTAATCACCTTTATGCATGAAATGATGATAGAAAAGAAAGGAATAAAAAGATGCTATCATAATCAAACCATTTGCATGAAACCCCTCCACAATGTGTTATTTGCAAACTTGCAAATAACACCCTCCATCAAAAGGTCCGGCCGGGAAAGAACAAAGGAAAACCGTCCGGAACGGAATGCAAACTGGCAACTCCAGAAAACTGGTCCCGTAATAAATTACAGGAAAACCCCGATACTGTGCATACACACCCGTATCTGTATCCCGACCGGATACAAATGCAATGAGACAAAATCTACACTGTACTATACTAGGATCCGGCTTAAACCAAAGCCGGCTAGTAATATCCGTCCGATCCTGATCCGTGCAATACCGCACGTATCTGATCGAACCCTGCCATATAACCATACGGCTTCTAGTACTAACCGTCCGATCCTGATCTGTGCAATACCGCACGTATTTGATCGGACCCTGCCATATCTCCATACGGCCTCTACAGCGTTTCGCCCGAAAGCTTGAGTAACTGAAAGTGTGGTGGACTCTAAAGACTCGTCAATACTACGGCTGTGGATTTAACCACTAGCACGTCAGAGGTATAAGCCAATACGTGACGGGCCACCAGCTATTGACCAAAAGGGACGTCGATGAGCGAACTCATCCTGACACCCTACTGAGCCTGTCAGTGACAATATCCGTACAGTTCGGTCCGTTCGTCTATGAGCATCGCATGTCGGGCCTAGGGGGTTGGTAAAAGTCAGACCCCCAAAAGCGGTACAAGTCGTGTCGGAGTGTAGCCCAGAACACCCTGAGATACTACTGGAATACCTACCAGTAAATCTCCTGCCTTGGCCAAGGACTTCGTGTAATGGCTCTCCTAGACACAGCGCGACCTCACCCCCAATACCGGGAGAGACGAACCCCTGAAGATCCGCTCACTGCCTCTATGTGGCTCGGGACTGTACCCAAATAAAACCTGTTTGCACGACTCCTTTGAGCCGTGGTAGGGTAGTAATCAAAGCACAGTGGGAACTCACACAAGACAAATGACGATCCCCAGGTCGATGAACTAACCTGTACACATGTCACCTGGGAACTGCTATCTGACGTCAGGTATAAGACCAACTAGCATGTTCCCGGCGAGTCCTATCCGGTGTACTCATAACCCAATGAGCACCTGTATACATCTTAGGTGAACCAACTGACACCAGTGGCTTGTGAGACCGGCCACCGCCCCTCGTCGGGGTCTCGACTGTATACACTAGTCTACTCTGGAGAATCGATGCCCTGTCTCGAAACTCCTACGACTAGGGACCTTTTAAGGATGTGCTTATAGACTACCAGCTCCCACATATATGATCACCCTCATACTGCTGGCAGTCAAGCAAGAATCCTAGGGGCTCTATCAACGTGCAATAGCGACCTGTCAGGATACCTAAAGCAGTACACGATGATAAAGGTAAACCAGATAGCATACTATCATCATGAGTAAGACTGTCCTACCGGGATAGGTCCTCCCTCAATCATTGCAATCACGTGCCTGTGATCCAATAATTGACTCTGAGGGCACTATCTCCAACATCTTCTTCGGGTGTGTTCGTTACCGAGAAATGTTTCTCAGTACACTTTACTTCCTGGGTATTAGATACCGGATCAGGATCCCATATATGTAATATATTACAAGGGCTTAGAAGAGGTAGAGAACTGGAAAAAGGTGAACATTCTATAAAAGTTGGTAATGGTGCAACTGCTGTAGTCAAAGCTGTTGGCGAATATCACCTTGTGCTACCAAATGGTAATACACTGACCTTGAACGACTGTTACTACGTACCATCTATGATGTGCAATTTAATATCATTTTCTTTATTAGATAAAGAATGATATAATTTTGTAGTAGAGAAAAATGTTATGAACATTTTCCTAAATCAAGCGTTGATTGGGTTTGGTGCATTATGTAACGGTTTGTACGTTCTGAATAAGAATACAGTTCTTAATGTACAGGACACACACAAGAGGAAAAGTTCAGAAATGAACGAATCCTTCTTGTGGAATTGTAGACTAGGTCATATCAACGCGACACGGCTAGCTAAGTTATATAAGGATGGATATTTAGATCCGTTTGAACTTTCATTTTATGAAACTTGCCAGTCATGTCTCAAAGGCAAAATGACCAAAACTCCGTTTACTGGACACGAAGAAAGAGCTACTGAACTCTTAGAACTGATACATAGTGATGTATGCGATCCTATATCTACACATGCCAGGAATGGTTTCTCGTACTTCATTACATTCACCGACGATCTCTCAAGATTTGGACATATGTTCCTGTTAAAACACAAGTCTGAAGCTTTTGAGAAATTCAAGGAATATAAATGCGAAGTAGAGAACCAAACAGGAAAAAGTATTAAAATCCTTCTATCTGATCGGGGAGGAGAATACTTAAGCACGGAGTTCCTGGACTATTTAAAAGAGAATGGGATTCTCTCTCAGCTTACTCCTCCATATACACCACAGCACAATGGTGTATCTGAGAGGAGGAATCGCACCTTATTAGATATGGTGCGCTCTATGATAAGTATTGCTGAGTTACTGTTCATATCAAATTTTTGCATTTTTATACTGCCCATTCTTGATCGCATTGCATATAGGTAGGTACTCTTGATCCGTGTTTGCTAAATAATCACAGGTTATAGGTTCTCAGCTCTAAACAGTGAAAATCATGAAAATTCACAACAAATTCAGGACTACGGCCAACAACAGATAAATACGGGTCTCCGCTCACTATCCGTTAGATGCCGCATACCAGTTCGAGGGAAAAAATGGCAATCATTGGTCATTTCATGCACAAAGCACAAGAGGCAGCACAAGATCCAAGATTTAAACGCGGAGCTCAAGAAAATCAAGGCAAAAGTCCACTTCATTTCATCTTTTTGGACTGCTGAAAATCTGGGAGAAAACTGAAGATATTCTGAGAAACTAAGTGTACCAAACAGAGAAGAACAACAACATGGAAAACCCCAAAAAATACGACACTGCAATTCAACAAAACGGCCGCGGAACCACGGCCAATGCTGCAATTAGGCCGCGGATCCGCGGCCGAGTCAACTTAGTAGGGGATCGTTTTTTGAGGGTAATTTTGTAATTGTGTTTAGGCTCAGATTGTATCGCTGGGGTTTCATGTATCTGCCTATAAATAGCCCAGTTCAAAGCCAAGTAAGGTGTGCTTTTTCTTGTATTAGATTTAAGGATAAGAGTTTGTATCTTCTTCTTCCTCTTCATCTTTCTCCATTAATATTCTAGTGAGCTTCATGAGTGATGATGAATAAAAGAAGAGTTCTTTTTAACATGCATTTCTTGTAATTGTGTTGTTATATTTTGCTTGTAATTTTATTTGTTAAGTAGTTGTTGTTATTTGTTTGTTTGTTTGCTTTCTTCTTCTCTTTTTCTTTATCCTTACAACAATGATGCTTAAGTATGATCCTTACCTAAGTGAGGTCCCAAATAGCTAGTTGTAATTCTCTAACTCATTTCTTTCTATCTTCCTTCTTTGTTTTATTTTCTTTTTGTTTTTAATGGGTGAGTAGTTTCTCACTTGTTAGGGTAGGATAAGGGAAGTTTGAGAGAAGGAAATATCTCTCACTCTTTTCTTTGCCAAACATCTTAATTCGGACTCCCGTTAATTGAACCACAATCCGCTCCCTATGGCACCCTATCCTATATGATAGCGGTGATACCCTAGTGAGACCAGTTGTGGTTGAATTAACCGGAGGTTACAGCTAAGAGCCAAGAACGGACGGACAAGGACCAAAAGGAAGGAACTAAGCGTTGGAAATCCAAGCTTATACTCGCAAGTTTTCTTCCTAGTCGTGCTAATCCCTGTTGTTTCCGATTAACGTAACATCGATATTAAGAGTGGCAACGAAAGAAGTGAGCGACTCCTAACTCAAACTAACCTAATCCTAACCATAACAAGCTCTCATTATGCATATTTTAGCACATAGTGAAACTAAAAAAACCTGGACAAATTGGACTTAACTCGTTAAAACACTAAGAAAAATATTCTCATCTCTCCGTGGACCGACCGTTACTCAACCGGCTAGCTACCAAGAGAAACCGTCTTAATTGCGGTAATTAAAATCAGTTACCTATCTCCTTTTGGGGATATACGCTTGAGACAGCTGCATACCTATTGAATAGGGTTTCAACTAAATTAGTGCTTACCACTGCATATAAGATATGAGAGGGGAAGAGACCATATCTTAATTTTATTAAGATGTGGGGTTGTCCGGCCTATGTTAAAAAGCAAAATCTAGATAAACTCGAGGCAAGGTCGGTTCTGTGCAAGTTTATTGGGTATCCTAAACATTCGTGAGGGTATATCTTCTACCACACCGAGGAGCAGAAGGTGTTTGTTCCTCGGAATGCCACCTTTTTAGAAAAGGAATTTCTTGCAATAGAAATTACTGGCGATGAGGTAGAACTGGAAGAAGTTCTAGCTACACAAACTGCGACTGATGATTTAGTAGAACCAGAGGATTCGATAGTTCCCAACGAACCTCAGCCTCTCCGTCGATCTACTAGGGTTCCTCATCCGCCTGAGAGATACTACGGTTTTCTCATAGACGGTGGGAGCGAGGATTGCATCATGGAAAATGATGACCCAACTAGCTTCGAGCAAGCCATCACGAGTGGTGACTCTGTGAAAAGGCTGGATGCTATGCGATCTGAGATGGAATCCATGTACACCAACAAAGTATGGACTTTGGAAGATGCTCCTGAAGGGGTAAAACCCATTAGGAGCAAGTGGATCTTCAAGAAGAAATTTGGTGTAGATGGAAAAGTTGAGACTTTCAAAGCTAGACTTGTAGAAAAAGGTTTTCGTCAATGACCAGGTGTGGATTATGACGAAACCTTTTCTCTAGTGGCTATGCTTAAGTCCATCTGGATCCTACTTGCCATCGCTGCATACCATGACTATGAAATCTGGCAGCTGGACGTCAAGTCCGCTTTTCTAAATGGTGATTTAGAAGAGAGCGTGTACATGATTCAGCCAGAGGGCTTTGTAGATAAAGGTAGCGTGTACATGAAGTAGGCATCACGGAGTTGGAACATCTGTTTTGATGTTACAGTCAAAGAGTTTGACTTCATCAAAAACGTAGATGGACCTTGTATATACAAGATGGTTGCAGGGAGTAAGATTTTCTTCCTCGTATTGTATATGGATGACATACTCTTGATAGGAAATGATGTTCCTATGCTGCACTCGGTCAAGATCTTCTTATCACACAGATTCTGCATAAAAGATCTGGGTGATGCCTCCTGCATTATGGGGATTAAGATCTATAAAGATAGATCTAAACGAATATTGGGATTGTCCCAATCCAGGTACATTGACACCATACTAAAAAGGTTTAGTATGGAAGATTATAAGTGTGGTAGTTTACCCACAATCTCTGGAATCACTCTCTCCAAAGAGATGTCTTCCAAGACAGATTTGGAGAGGGCTCGCATGCAAGGGATACCCTATGCTTCGGCAGTAGGCTCTATCATGTATGCGATGCTATGTACTAGACGAGATGTAGCTTATTCACTAGGTGTAGTGAGTAGGTATCAATCGGATCCTGGGGAGAATCACTGAACAGCTGTGAAGAACATTCTTAAGTACTTGAGAAAGACTAAAGAGATGTTCTTGGTGTAGAGTAACGGTGAACACCAAGTGGAGTACTTTACCGATTCGAGCTTCCAGAGTGATAAGGACGACAGTAAGTCGGTCTCGGGCTTTGTCTTCTCCCTCAATGGAGGGGCGGTATGTTGAAAGAGTTCCAAGAAAGATACCGTGGCAGACTCGACGATGGAGGCTGAATACATTGCTGCCAACGATGCCGCCAAGGAGGCTGTCTGGATAAAGAAGTTCATAACTGAACTTGGTGTGGTTCCATCTATCGAGCATCCAATACCTTTGTATTGCGATAATAATGGAGCAGTGGCTTTGGCCAAGGAACCCAGGTCCCATCACAAGTCCAAACATATTCTTAGACGGTATCACTTGATCCGGGAGATAGATGATCGCCGGGAGATCGAGGTTAGGAGAGTTGATACGAAGAATAACACAGCGGATCCACTCACGAAGGACATACCCCAGATACAGTTTGAGAGACTCTTCGGGATGTTGGGTATAAGATACTACAACAGCTGGCCTTAGTGCAAGTGGGAGATTGTTAGTTATATGTATGCCCTAGAGGCCATTACTGTACATGATTGTATATTATAGTGGATGCTTGAACATATATAGAGAGGATTTTTCTTGCTCTACATGATAGTATGCTATCTGGTTGCTCTTTATCTTAACATGTACGCTTATGTATCTTTATACTGTCTCTCTGTTACATGTTTATAAAGCCCTTAGGATGTGGACTTGACTACCAAAACTATGATGTAGATCATACTAATGGGGTCAGGGTAGTCCATAAGTACATCCTTTAATTGTTCCTAGTCGAGGGAGTATCGAGACGGTGCATCGATATTCCAGTGTAGACTGGTGTGTACGATTCTTGACCCTGTATGGGGCGATGGTTGATCCCACAACCATCAAAGGATGCGCACAGGTGCTCATTAGAAGAATGGGTACACCGAACAAGACTCGCCAAGAACTCCTAAATGGTATTATACCTAACGTCAGATAGCAGTTCTCAGGTGACACTAGTACAGGTTAGTCTGTAGACTCGAGATCGTCATAGAGTCTTGTGTGATTCCCACTATGCTTTGATTTCCAACATACCACGTTCAAGAGAACGTGCAAACCGGTGGCTTTTGGGTACAGTCCCGAATCACATGGATGCAATGAGAGATAGGTGGGGTTTCGTCTCTCTCGGTATTAGGAGTTGATGTTCCGCTGTGCTCGATTGGCTATAACAGGAAATCCTTGGCCAAGTTTGCTGAGATTTACTGGTAAGTGGTATCAATAGTTTCTCGAACCGTTATGGACCTCACATTGGCATGACTTATCAAGTTACTGGGGTCTGACGTTTACCACCCTTAGACTCGATATGCGACATACTAGACGAAGAGACCGGACTGTACGATAGTGTTACTTATTGGATTCACGGGAGTATGAGCAAGCTTTCTTGTTGATCTTCTGATCGCTCGATACCCGGGTGTCCGTTACGTTTAGCAGACCGCTGACGGCTTATGGGTGACTAATATGATCATCACCTACTGCTGGCGTATTGACGAGTCTTTAGAGTCCTACACAAAGATTTCCTGGCTCAAGCGAAATGAAGTAGGGCACATATGTGATATGTGCGGAACCGAGATAAATACGCGTATATGATACCGTATTCTAGAATTTTCCTTTGGTTTCGGACAAAGGAATGAAGTAGGTGACTCGATTCTAGATTTTGCTTTATCTTATGACTTGATCTTAGCAAACACCTGGTTTAGGAAAAGAGAGTCTCACCTTATCACTTTTAGGAGCGGATCAAATGCTAGTCAAATAGACTTTTTTCTGACGAGAAGAATAGATAGAGGTTGTTGTATCGACTGTAAGGTAGTGCCAGGTGAGAGTGTAACTACTCAACATAGACTTTTAGTTCTAGATTTTCGATTTAGAAGAGAACCTAGGAAGATTAGACGTAAGGTAGAGCCTAAAATTAAATGGTGGCGATTGAAAGAAGGTAATCAAAAGGCTTTTATAGATCGTGTAGTACAAGAAGCGAATTGGCAGTCGGAAGATGATCCAGACAAAACATGGAACAAAATGGCTAGTTGTATCAAGAAAGTAACTAGAGATCTACTTGGTGAGTCGAGAGGTGGTGCTCCACCATCTAAGGACATATCATGGTGGAATGAAGATGTAAAGGCTGCTATTAAAATTAAAAGGAATTCTTATAAAGATTTGAAGAAAAGTAGAGATGTGGAGAGATTTGAGAAGTACAAAATGGCTAAAAAGGAAGTTAAGAAAGCTGTTCGGGAATCTAAATCTAAGGTCTACAAGGAGGTGTACGAGAAATTAGACACTAAAGAGGCTGCAAATGATATATACCGGATTGCTCGAATGCGGGAAAGGAAGACTAGAGACTTATGTGAGGTGAAGTGTGTCAAAAATGAAAATCAGAAGGTTTTAGTTCGAGATGAGGATATCAAGGAAAGATGGAGAGATTATTTTGACAAATTGTTCAATGAGAGCTTTACTAAGAATTTGGATGGACTTGTCATTCAATCTCAAGATATAAATCGTGATTTCATGCGTAAAATAAGACTTACTGAGGTTAAAGAAGCTTTGAACAGAATGGGTTTAAGAAAATCGGTTGGTCCTGACGGGATTCCTATCGAGATTTGGAGATGCTTAGGAGAAATAGGCGTTAAATGGCTGACAGATCTGTTTAATAAGATTTGGCAGACAAAAAAGATGCCGAATGAATGGAGGAAAAGTATCCTTGTACCTATCTACAAGAATAAGGGTGACATTCAAAGTTGCTCAAACTACCGTGGAATAAAACTAATGTGTCACACCATGAAACTTTGGGAGAGAGTGATTGAACACAGGCTAAGGAAGGATATTAAGATAACAGAGAACCAATTTGGGTTTATGCCTGGACGATCGACGACAGAGGCGATTCATTTGCTTCGTCAACTTGTCGAGCGCTTTCGAGAGAGGAGAAGAGATTTGCATATGATATTTATTGATTTAGAAAAAGCGTACGACAAGGTACCTAGAGAGGTATTATGGGGGACAATGATGAAAAGGGGGGTCCCCGTCAAGTATATTGACATAATCAAGGATATGTACGACGGAGTAGTGGCAAATGTCAGAACTTGCGGTGGCTTAACAAGTGATTTTCCGATTACTATTGGTTTACATCAAGGATCTGCATTAAGTCCTTTCCTGTTTACCATCGTAATGGATGAGCTTACTAGAACTATCCAAGATGAGGCCCCTTGGTGTATGCTATTCGCTGATGATATTGTTCTAGTAAATGAGACGAAAGCAGGGGTTAATGCCAAATTGGAATTATGGAGACAAACATTGGAATCTCGGGGATTCAGATTGAGCAGGTCCAAGACAGCATATATGCACTGCAAATTTAGTAGCCAGAGAAGTCAAAACCATATTGGTATAACATTGGAAGGGCATGAGATATCACCGAGCGACCAGTTTAGATATCTAGGTTCCATCATTCAAAGGAATGGGGAGATCGATAGTGATGTTAATCAAAGGATCCAAGCTGGTTGGTTGAAATGGAGGAGTGCAACAGGGATTTTGTGTGATCGTAACTTTCCGTTAAAATTGAAAGGGAAGTTTTATCGGAGTGCTATTCGGCCTGCCTTATTATATGGTACAGAATGCTGGGCTCCTAAGAAGCATCATACACAGAAGATGCATGTAGCGGAGATGCGCATGCTTCATTGGATGTGCGGTAACACTAGAAAAGACAAGGTGCGAAATGAGGATATTCGTGCAAAAGTTGGTGTAGCACCCGTGGAGGAGAAGATGCGGGAAAACCGGCTTAGATGGTTTGGTCTTGTGCGACGCAAACCTATGGAAGCACCGATTCGACGAATAGATACTCTCGATATGGGTAATGGCAAAAGGGCAAAAGGGAGACCGAAGAAAACATGGATGGAGGTGATACGAAACGATATGGTTGCCAAAGGACTCAATGAAAGTATATTGTTCGATAGAAGTGAGTGGAGACAGAGGATTCATGTGCTGGACCCGGCGTGATTCTCATGTTGGTTCATGTAGCCTACCCCATATGCTTGGGATAAAAGGCTCAGTTGTTGTTGTATATGATACCGTATTCTAATTTCGCGATATAAGTTATATGTGATATAACTGGATTATTGAATCAAGTGTTGATTCGATGATTTGATATTAGTCGGGTATATGTGATATAGCCGGATTGTTAAATCAAGTGTTGATTTAATAATTTAATATATATATATTAGATATATTAATATATATTAACATATATAAATTAGCTCACTTAAGAATTTTCTTTTCTTCATTTACATTTTATATATATATATATATATATATATATATATATATATATATATATATTTAATGTATTTTGATAATTGTATCACGCTTAATGATACATGAAACTTGGGTGTATGAGACTCACACCTTAGTTAAGAGAATGTGGGTATTTATTTATTTAGAGAAAACCAAAAATGAGGTGGAAATTAGCATGGTTGTGAAGCTTGGAGAAGCTTGTAGAATCCTTGACTAAACTCCACTTGTTTTTGTTTTACTCAAGATATTTGTTAACCTAACCGTTATCTTAGCCTTAGTTAAGTCTCTACATGAGTTTATATTAGATATTATTCTCACCCATGGTTAAAATGAGATGCTTGATCTTCTTCATCTTTTTTCTTCACTTCAGCTTTCTTGAGGTGAAAAAGAATGAGAGGAAAAATATTCTAAACTGAGCTATAATCCTACTTCATCAATCTATACCTTATTAGCCATTAAGTATAGGTTATTTGCTTCACTTATTCATACATTAGTGAAGATGTAGCTTGAGTTGAGTCTCCTCAAAGTAGATCATCTTTGTCTTTGAAGATCATTAAGCAAGCGCGTTCATTTCGACTAGTGGAGCCTACGGAGAGTATGGAACACCACTACTTGGAGCGAAGGGACTTCTACACGGTGCATTTTAAGTGATGGACCGGTCCATAATCACTTAGGTTTATGCTTGCTTACTTGTTGTAAAACCATAATTCTCTAGTTCGATTCTAAGTTTGAGTTCATTAGCACAATATATTTTTAAAATTGTATACTTGATACACAATGAAACCCTAGTAGATATGCTAAGAAACTCCAACAGCTACAACCCACTCGGTTTTGTTTTATTGATTTTTTAGTTCATGATTTGCATAGTGGTATTTATGAAATATCCAGCACCTCATTCGATGAGGAAAGAGCCGAGATCCCTTCACCGAGAGTGACCTCTTTAGCAAAACTAGTAAAAGCCTAAAAAAACTTCTTTTCAAAAATCACTCGATTCTACAACTATATCAAGTTCATTACGCAAAGTATTTTCTTAAAAACCTGTCGTAGCCCTCCGTCATTTCAGATAAGTGCTACTTAATATTCATGCTATGTTTGTTGACTCTGTTAAGGCGTAGTGTGCGGTAGCTGATTAGTGCTTATCTGCTAATGCATATGATGTGATTGGATTAAGGTAGTCGTACGACTTTGTTGACTATGATAAGGGTCGTACGAGTGGGTTTATTTCAATCAGGAAATGACAGTTTGAACTTGGCTAGCGGTTATGATTTGTTGACTATGTTAAGGTCATAAGTTGATAGGGGCAAAATAATATCGGGAATTTCAAGTATTGAAATTTGCAATGAGATTGCATACCTTCTATGAGATAGTTGGATCCCGATACCCACTGCGAGTAAGAGTTACTCTTGGGAGAGTTTTACACATTACAATTAGCCAATAAAGTAGGTGTCTAGAAAGGTGTTAACGGTGTTACGCCCCTGTAAAAACGAGGTTTATTTTAATTAGGTCTGTGCAAAAGCACGGGAAACCTCTCTCAAAGTACCGATACTGTCCTGGCCGAAAGACTGCCGAACTTGTAGGGTGTAATTAATCTCGGCTAGTCTTACCTTTTAGGGTTTGAAGGAAGATTTGATTAAAACAGTGGGAGCCATCCTGTTTAGATAAAATTATTACCAATCTGATCTTGCAAGAGCATACGCTGAGTGTTTTCTTCTTTCTCTCTCCTGGTAGCGACCGTAACATGCCTTAATCAAGATAATAATATTAATGCATTGATCGAACCTGCTTATTATACTGAGCTGGAGAACATTGGTTCCGCTCTATCTTATAATTGTTATAAGTCCAAGCAGGAAATAGGGGAATAACCGGATTTCCAAGCAACCCAATCGAGGAATAAGCATGTTTGTAAGGTGTTTTTCGTCACCCTATTGAGATGGTAATGCGCGCACGCTTGTCTGGCGCATTACGGATTCCTCCTGCCTAGGGTAGGCTGGGGTTTATTGATTTTGGGGATCGGAATCTCCGGCAGCTGCAGACTAAGCTGCCGTTAATTACCCCTCGCCTTTAGAGCGAGGGAACCTCCGATTAACGGGCAAACAGGTCACGCGAACTCGATGTGAAGTGTACGTGTGTTGTGTTTTGAAAGGGGTTTTGGATATATCGAAGACCCCATAGAGTTTTTACGGGGGTCCCGCTACCCGGATAGCGGGCTGGGGGTCAAGAGGGACAGTGTTGTAGAGTATGTGTGTGTGTGTGTGTATGAATATATACATATACATATACATATATATATAAGGGAAAAGGGCATCCAAAGGATGCGTGGGGAAAAGCGCCAGGGCGCTAGCGCTTCACATACCAAGCACGTGGGTGCTCGGACGCTAGTGCTTTGGGCGCTAGTGCTTTAGGCACTAGCGCCTCACGTGCCAGGCGCGTGGGCACTAGCGCTTTGGGTGCTAGCACATTAGGCGCTCGGGTGCCTCATGCGCCAGGCATGTGGGCACTCGGGCGCCTCACGTGCCAGGCATGTGGGAGCTCCGACACTAGCACTTTGGGCACTAGCACTTTGAGCACTAGGGCGATAGAGCTTTGGGCACTAGCGCCTCACGTGCCAGGGATGTGGGCGCTCGGGCGCTAGCGCTTTGGGAGCTCGGGCGCTAGCGATTTGGGCGCTCGGGCACTCTCGAGGCAAAAAGGACTTAGTGCCTGCAATGGGAGTTGTACTCCCAGAAAGGAACACTTATTATTTTGTGTGTGTGTGTTTGTGTGTGTGTGTGTGTGTGTGTGTGTGTGTGTATATATATGTATATGTATATGTATAAATGAGGATTTAAACTCCTAGGATATTTTGAAGCTAATGAAGGGCTTCTCCCCCTGGAGCCCTGGATCTTCCCCAAAGTGGTGTCTTTAGAGATGGGTCTCCTTCTTCCTACTTTGTTGGCCGGCTCTTGGATAACAGGAGGGGTGAGATTTTAAAAATCTCTCTTTTTTAAGATCTGATGGAAGATCCAAGCTTCCATTTGTGGGTTTTATGGTGAAAAACTATTTAGTTTTGGAAAAGGAAGAGTAAAACTCTTGATTTAATTCAAAAGAAAG
Organism: Agapanthus africanus; assembly: GCA_030015575.1. Lineage (NCBI taxonomy): Eukaryota > Viridiplantae > Streptophyta > Magnoliopsida > Asparagales > Amaryllidaceae > Agapanthus > Agapanthus africanus. The sequence continues at coordinate 221,533,042 of JASDDO010000022.1, forward strand.
AAGAAGGTTTTGGAACCTTGAGGAAGGAGAAGATCACAGATTTTGATTCTTTTTTGGGAGAGAGAAAAAAGTTGTTGAGATATTTCATTATCTTTGCCTTTATAGGCTATACAATTTACATATAGCCCCTTGGGTTTTACAAAAATGGCATTTTGCCTATCTCATGCCTCATATGCTATTTCTTTTTGAACATAAGCCATGGGCTTTACAAAAATTTGGTTTTATGCCCATTTTTCTTACATTTATTGATAAAATAAAATTAAAACAAATATAACAAAATTATTTTTTACAAAATTTTTATTTTAGCATGGGGGAGGCCGGGCGCTTCATGTTCGGGCTCGACCCGGGCATTGGCCCACTTGACCTGGGTTGGGCCCACTTGGCTTGAGATTGATTTTGATTTTGACTTGGTCAACCGGGGTGTAAATTTTTACCCCAACAAATTTCCCCCATCAATAAATGCACACCACACATGTGGGTCGTGTGCATGAAATTGATGGATCTTCTTTCATGTGGAGGCGACTTGATTTGGTTCACGCTTTTGGGAAGCTGGCACTGCCCTTTTCATGACATGGACGGTTGATTCTGCCTTCTTTACGACTTAGACGGTCGGTTCTGCCCTTTTTGCGACTTGGACGGTCGGTTCTGCCCTTTCTGCGACTTGGACGGTCGGTTCTGCCCTTTTAGTGACTTGGACGGTCGGTGCTTACCTTTTAGCGACGTGGACGGTCGGTGCTGCCATTTTAGTGACTTGGACGACCTGTGCTGCCCTTTTTGCGACGTGTACGGTCGGTGGTGCCATTTTAGCAACTTGGACGGTCGGTGATGCCCTTCTTGCGACGTGGACGGTCGGTTCTGCCCTTTTTGCGAGTTGGACGGTCGGTGTTGTCCTTTTGGCGACGTGGACGGCCGGTCCTGCCCTTTTTGCGACTTAGACGGTCGGTGCCGCCCTTTTCGCGACGTGGACGGTCGGTCTTGCCCTTTTTGCAACTTAGATGGTCGGTGCTGCCCTTTTTGCGACGTGGTCGGTCGGTGCTGCCCTTTTTGCGACGTGGTCGGTCGGTCCTACCCTTTTTGCAATGTGGACGGTCGGTTCTGGCCTTTTTGCGACTTGGACGGTATGTGCTGCCCTTTTTCCGACATGGACGGTCGGTTCTGCCCTTTTGGCGAATTGGACGGTCGGTGCTGCCCTTTTTGCGACGTGGACGGTCGGTTCTGCCCTTTTTGCGACTTAGACGGTCGGTTCTGGATTTGACTTGCTCTGCATCTTGCGGTGTCAGGGATGAAGTTGACTTGTTTCTGAGGTGGAATTTAATTCTGCCAGGGTGGTTATTTGTTGTTTTGCTGATTTGATGTGATATGGATTGACATCAGCACCGCAACACTGGAATATGGTACCAGGAGCGAATCATCTGTCATGACAGGATTTAGGGATTTTGGTTTTGGTTTGGCATCAGCACCGCTTACACTGGAATATGGTTCCAGGAGCGGAACATCATTTGCCATGAGGAAATTTCCCTCGTTCCCAGTTTAACGACTTAGCGGTCATCTGTTCCCAGTTTAACGACTTAGAGGTCATCTATTCCCAGTTTAAAGACTTAAGGGTCATTTGTTCCCTGTTTAACGACTTAGAGGTCGTCAATTCCCATTAAAGACTTAGGGGTCATTTGGATTGGAGTTTGGAATTTTCGGGTTAGGGTAGGCATCAACGTTGCTAACACTAAAGCACATGTGCCAGTAGCAATTCATCATTTGCCTTTTCCTGTTGGAGAGCGATGGCTTAGGAGACAGGTTTAGGTCCCTATCACCTAATGCTTTTCAATTTTATGAGCCGTAAGGGTCCCATAAAAGCATTTTCTCCCTACGAGTCGAAAGGATCTCGTATGTGTACTTTCTCCTTAGGAGTCGTGGGGACTCCCAAGTGTGTTTTTCCTCTGTGAGTCATAAGGATCCCACGAAGGTGTTTTCTTACGAGTCGAGAGGATCTCGTAAGTTTGTTCTCCTCATGTATCGTGAGGACACATGAGTGGGTCTTCCTAAATGGAGCATAATTCCAAGGGCGGAGACCGGCCATTGGACTGGTGACTGCGGTGGGGTATGAGTATGATGAGAATTATTTGAGCCCGTGGATTGTATACGGTAGTCAATTTGGGGACTAACCGTAGGGCCGGGAGAATTTTGAGAAATTGGATTTTGGTTGGCTTCTGCATCGCTGCACTGGAATATGGTACCAGGAGCGACTCATCATTTGCCGTTTGGGGATTTGGAATTTGGATCTTGTTTGGCATCAACATTGCTGCACTGGAATAATGTCAGGAGCAACTCATCATTTGCCCCGGGAGGACTTGGGATTTGGTTCTTGGATCGGTATCAGCACCGCTAACACTGAAGCAATGCTAGGATCGACTCATCATTTGTCATTGCATGATGGGGAGCGATGGCTTAGGAGACGGGTTTTGATCCCTATCACCTAAGGCTTTTCAATTTTATGAGCCGTAAGGGTCTCATAAAAGCATTTTCTCCCTACGAGTCGAGAGGATCTCCCAGGTGTATGTTCTCCTTTGGAATCGTAGGGATCCCTAAGTGTGTTGATCATTTATGAGTCGTAAGGATCTCACACAGGGATTTTCTCCTCACAAGGTCGAGAGGACTTTGCGAGTGTATTTTATCTCTTTTCATGAGTCTGCGACCTTTCGGGTTTTCACAAACTCGCCGGCAGTCCTGCTGTTTTTACTCACGGAGCCCTTTTGGGTTTTCATCCGTGCCCGTTTTGCTTGTGGACATACCCTTTTTTTTGCCGCTGGTGGGACTTTAAAAGAAGTCTCACCGGCAGGACTTGGCAGAGATAAGGGTCGTTTAAGCCCGTGGATTGTATACGGTTTTGCAAGATGTATGATCCAGACCGTAGGGCCGGTGTGCTCAATTCGCCTGCGACTTGGAGCATTTACGTGTAGTATTTCTTGAGATATCGTCCATTAATGGGTGGCATGTGCCTTTTTCTTTCGGCATTTATCAGCTGGTCGGATCCTCCATCAAACACTTTCTCGATGACGTATGGTCCTTCCCAGTTTGGTTCGAATTTTCCCTTGGCATGTCGATTGGGGATGATCGGTCTTTTAAGGACCAACACCAATTCGCCTTTCCTGAAAGCGCGGAGTCGGGTCATCTTGTCATAGGCCCGTGACATTTGGGCTCAGTACAGCTCCAGATTTTGTTGTACTGCAAGCCTCTTTTCTTCTAGGGCGTCGACCTCTTCAAGACAAAGGAGCGCGTTTTCCTCCTCCATCAACTCGTGCTGAACGGACATTCTTAAGCTTGGAACTTCGACTTCGAGGGGGAGGACCGCCTCCACTCCGAAGAGCAATGAGTACGGAGTGGACTGAGTTGGAGTACGGTGCGTGGTACGATATGCCCACAACTCCTCGTGAAGTTTGAGATTCCAGTCTCTTTTGTTGGTTGAAGCAATTTTCCTCAGGAGCTTGCATAGAGTCTTATTAAAGGCTTCGGCTAGCCCATTGGCTCTTGGATTATAGATGGAGGAATATCTCCAGTCTATCTTGTGCTGAGTAGCGAACCTTGAAACTTTGAAACTCTTGAAAGAAGGTCCATTGTCGGAAATGATTCATCTTGGTGTACCGAAGCAGTATAGAATATTATGTTGGAAGAACTTCAGAATATTTTCTGTCTTGACTTCTTTTAGCGGGACAGCTTCAGTCCATCTGGAGAAATAGTCAGTTGCGGCCAGTATGAACCGGTGGCCTTTAGATGACGGAGGATCAATTGGGCCAACAATGTTGGTGCCCCAGACTTCGAAGGGCCACGACGCCACCGTAGGATGCAACAGATTGGGATGCTTATGAATGAAATCACCGTGAATTTGGCAGATATGACATTTCTTTGCATGCTCCCCGCAATCCCGTATCATGGTGGGCCAGTAATACCCAAGCCATTTAATTTGAAGTCTCATCTTAGGGCCAGATTGGTGAGCACTGCAAACGCCTGAGTGAACTTCTTTCATGACCTTTTGGGCTTCGGCCAATGACAGACACCTGAGCCAGAGTTGGTCATATGACCTGTGGTATAACGTGTCATTTACAAACACGTATCAGAGAGCTCTCTTCTTCAGCTGAATCCTCACAGATTTTCCCTCAGGCAGCTTGTCGTATCCGAAGTACTCTATGAAGGGTTCTCTCCAATCGGGCTCGTCTTGGATGATCGAAGCTTCTTCGGCAGGATTGTTCTCTTATTCTACACTTTCTTTATCACATAAAGAGGCTGGAGGCAGAATTTGCCGACTTCTGACTATGATTAGAATTTCGTCCATGTCAGGATCAGCTAGCTCTTTAGCTAGGCGAGCGAGTATGTTTGCTTTTCCGTTCAACGCTCTAGGGACTCTCATTAGTTCAATGTGAGTGAACCGTTTGATGAGTTCCACCACTCGGCTTCTGTACCGAGCTAACTCGGGTTTCTATATCATATAGTCGCCGCTTACTTGGTTGACAACAAGCTGGGAGTCACCGTAAACCCGTAGCCGAAGGATTTCCATTTCTATGGCGAGCTCCAGACCAGCTATAAGAGCTTCATACTCAGCTTCATTGTTTTTTCGAGGCTCGGTAAGAGCAAAAGAACGTCGTAGGGTTCCCATCAATGGCGTGATGAACACCAATCCTATCCCTGCTTTTATCTGCGGGATGCTTGATTTGCCGAAGCTCCTCATTGATGAGGCTCCATCGAAGTAGAGCTCCCAATATAGCTCATCTTCCTCGAGGTGCAACATTTGTTCGTAGGGTGGCTCGCAATTAAGTGGTGACCCCTATGATACGGGATGAGCAGCAAGGAAGTCTTCAAGAGCTTGCCCTTTTAATGCTTTCTGAGGAGTATAAACTATGTCAAACTCAAGCAGCATGATAGCCCATCTTGACATTCTACCGGCAAGGCTTGCTTTGGTCATTAAGTGTTTGAGCGGGTCGAACCTAGAGATCAGCATAACCCGATGAGCGAGCAGATATTGCCTCAGCTTCTTCACAGCGAACATCAGAGCCAGGCATTGCTTGTCGATCGAGGAATAGTTGTGTTCCGTCCTGACTAAAGTTTGACTGAGGTAGTAGAGGACATTCTCTTTTCCTTCCTCGTTGTTCTGGGCAAGGAGAGCACCGAGTGACTCATCTAGTGCGGCAGTGTAGAGAATCGGCGGTTTATTTGGAATTGGAGCAGCTAGCACTAGAGGGCGCAGCAAGTACTGTTTGATGATTTCGAACTCTTCTTGACATTCGGCATCCCAGACAAAAGGAGCTCCTTTCTTCATGAGCTTTGAGAAGGGCCTACATCTCCCCGACAAATTTGAGATAAACCTTCGTATATAAGCAAGCTTGCCTTGAAAAGATCTTAGCTGTGTCAGACTCTTCGGAGGGGGCATCTCCATGATGGCCATTATCTTGGATGGGTCAACTTCAATCCCTCGATGTCGGACTATGAAGCCCAGGAATTTTCCCGATGACATGCCAAAAGAGAACTTCAAAGAATTCATTTTCAGATCGTACTCCCTCAGTCTGGTGAGAACGGTCCTAAGATCTTGGATGTGATCGTCCTTGGTTTTAGTCTTGACTACCAGATCATCAATATAACATTCGACGACTTTATGAATTAGGTCATCAAAGCTATTGGTCATCGCCCTCTGGTATGTAGCACCTGCGTTCTTCAGTGCGAACGGCATCACCTTGTATCAATATATTCCGATCGGGGTTCGAAATGCTATGTGTTTCTCATCCTCAGGCGACATCTTGACCTGATTATATCCAGACGAGCCATCCATAAAAGTGAACAGCTCGTAATTTGAGGTTTCATCGGCCATCATTTCCATGACCAGTAGTGGGAAGTCGTCTTTAGGACATGCCTTGTTGAGGTCCCTGAAATAGACACAAACTCGGATCTGCCCATTTTTCTTCTTCAGTGGGACTATGCATGTGATCCAGTCCGCATATCTCTCTTCCTTGATGAAGCCGGCATCGATGAGTTTCTTGGTTTCCTCGATGACCTTTTCTTCCAGTTACCTTCTCATTCTTCGAGGAGCTTGTTTGACCGGCTTAGCATCAGGAGATATAGCCATCTTATGCACGACCACTTTAGAGGAAAGGCCAGGAATTTCTTTGTACGTCCACGTGAAGCAATCGACGAACTCATGCAGCAGGGCGATTATCTGCTCTTTCATTTCCTCTGACAAGAGTGAGCTGATGTAGTTCGACCTTGGATTATCGAGCGTTCCTAAGTTAATCTCGGTTAGCTCGTCAAAGGTTGCTTATTCGCCATCTTCGAGCTCCTGAGGAGCTTCTTCTGGCTCGGCTATCTCTTTATCATCATTTTATCTTTCGCTGGATTCACCAACACGGATAAAGTAGCATGCTTTATGTCACGACCCGAAATTGGCACGTGACGGCCCTAATACTACGCAACGTCTACAGGCGTAACGCGGTAAAAGAAAGCCAAAACCCAGAAATCTAAACCATTTAAAAGACAAGAAAGATTGTTTAAACTTTTGAAAATCTCAAGTATAAATTCTTTAAGTCCAATTTACTTTCTTGAAAATTTCGGCAGCACCTCCTTTGTAAAAACCAACCCCGAAAATGGGTACAATCATAAATATAAAGTAAAGCATCCCCAACGGGAGCAAATCCATGCTAGAAGGCGGAAAACAAACACCACAACAGATATACGATGCCGTAGCGAAGAAATAAAAGACGATAAAAAGGAACTGTACAAAAGACAACCAAGCCACAAAATACTATACTATATCGTCCTCACATCAAGTCTCTAAGTCAACATGAAAGTAGTAGATGGAGAGTATACAATACAACAACGAATAACCACAGAACCCACCTAAGCAAAACTACACACTGTGAGCCGATGCGGTATCCGTAGCAAAAGATGATAAGATAGGTGATAATAGTCCTGCCTCTGACTACTGTGAAGAAAGACCTGCAAAACACTGTGGCACAACGGGGGTGAGTTACCGACTCATGAATAGTAAATAACATATGCAGGTAATCGCAAGTATGCACATACAGCGTGAATCTAACATATGCAATTAATAGCAATAAAAGGTCATATGAATGCAATAATCATGAAAGGTACACTAGCAGGTACAACTAATACATGAAGCAATAATAATATGACAATCGGTATGCAATAATCATGCAATAATGATATGAAAATGTATATATGCAATAGTCATGAAAGGTACTCTAGCAGGTACAACTAACACATGAAGTAATGCATATAAATAAAGGTATGTAAATTCAACAGTCATGAAAGGCACTCTATCAGGTACAACTAATACATGAAGCTGTGCATAAACAATAAATGTGGAGTATGGAATGGAACATGTCATTTCCACGGAATCCTGACATCGTGGTAGGATCAAAATCTATCAAGACAATTCAAATCCCAATTCCTCAAATCAGCCCCCAAATTGGCTCTCATATAATATAAGTCTTACAAATCCTGAATGTACAATATCGAATAAATCTCATATATCCTGAATGTACAAAATCAGCAATCTCATAAATATCCTGTATCCAATATCAAATGAATCACCTCTATCCCAAATCCAATATCAAGTAAATCTCTTATATCTATATATAATTTGCATGAATAATTAAGATGAAGTATATGAATTTATATGTATACATATATATTAGCGTACCATTCCACTAATATATATGTATATGCATATATAACAGCGTCTCATTCCACTGTTATATATACTTAGGAGTAAAATATCATGAAAACCAAGTGTCAAGCATTGACACAAAATAGTGATCTATCAGGTGCTGTCACCAAGACTGGCATCCTGATAGGTACGTATCATACGCTATACCGATAGCTCGAGTGCCTAGCTCTGACCCTCGTTTCTCGACGTATCTATACGCACATGACTCTCGTCGGTATCCCCATGATAACCGCCGAGTCATTGGTAATGTCACCGGAGTGTATGGTTCCCCGGCCAGGCTCAATCGGTAAGGTCCATCAATCGCCTTGCCCCGGAGTAGCTCCGGGCCCCACCATGTACCCTCTTACGGCCCCCGGCTCCTCGCATGGGGTATATATATCAGAACCGATAAATCTCATAGTGGATGCTGAAATATCATATCAAGGGAAGCCGGGTTTTTCAAATAATGCATAATTTCATGAACTACCACGGTCCCCAAATCCAGAAAACATCATGAAAAATCCATATCTCAATGTGAAAATCCATGAATATAATATATGCAACATAAAACTGAAATTTAAGAATATAAGGAAAAGCCGCTAATTAACGGCAACAAGTTAATATAAAATATCATGTGGTTCCTATTTTCTCCAATTCTAAATAACATCAAGTAAAGGTATACATGTAGCTATAACTGATATATGCGTAAACATAAAGGTATAGCAAGATATAGATATCTACCTGTCACAAATGATGTAATTTACCCCCCGGGTGTAAGTGAAGTATATATGCAAAGTATACATGTGGCTATGTCATTATGTGTGTATGTACCTATCACTAATGGTACAATACCCTATAGGTATACGTGTAACTAGCATGTAGGCATGTCAAGGCATATGTGTAAGCATATAGGTATACAGGTATGCTATAAGTCATATGCGTAAAGAAATATGAATCAATGTCTTAATGTCCCTAACCAAATAATATCATATCTATAAGTGGGTTGTGCGTGTCATGGCAATTATTGACGGTGTGTGTGGCATACAATCAGTGCCCGTGCAACATAAGCCGTCAATAATAGTGCAGTGTCCTAAGGATATTAGTCCAAGCACAATTATTAACTAAGCAGTAGGGTGTATACGCAATTCTAAATATGAAATAGAATATGCGACAAGTCAAGTCATTTCTAGCCCAGACGCATAACGCCATGCGGGCGATTCCCCTGTAGATATTAAATCTACTCATCAACGCTCCTGGCTAAATGAAGCCTACCACCTGTTTTCTCTTTGTCGTAGGGTCCGAAGTCCCCGCCTGCGAACCTAAAATTTCACAAACATATCACATAAGCTAAATATTCTACATCGACGAAAAGACAATGAAACACAAGGATAACGCCCTGAAAATTACACTGTGCACTTAGCGTATCTATCGCGCACGACATCGGCCAAAAACACTAACTAGGGTCGCTAAACTACGAAACACCATGTCTAGACTCCGATCGTCCCGATCGCGCAAATACAACACAATCAAATACGGGGAATATAATAGATATAACCTCGCAACGACCAATTGAAACCACGTCAGAAAAACCGCGAAACCTAGTAAACAACTATCGCAATAATTCGAACTAGAATCAAGCTAACGCAAATCTAGCACTCACAAACACCTTATAATAGCTTAACTAAGCTATTCAAACCATTTCTATATTTTTAACACTTGCAAATTAAGTTTTAGCAAAAACCTAGTAAGTAATATTCATAATTAAACAAAGTATTCATTAACAATAATTATCATTTTCTACTAGGTTAAGCTTTTCCAAATCACAGTTTAACATTTCAATTAAACATTAAACACTTAAATCAAGCTTTAACCGTAACTTGAATTTCTTTCAAAAAAAATATGAATAATGAATTAAACATGAAATTAAAAGCTTAAATTAACATCTAATTAAGCTAGCATAAAGATTTAAACTTAACAATTAAGGATTAGGGTTAAGATTTTATACCACAAATTACCAACAAACTCCAAAATTTAATCCTCCAAAATGATGTCTTTCTTGAATATCCGAACAAGATTAAGGTTGAAGAAAAATGGGTATTGATTTAATTATGAATTTGTAGGATATATTTAGGATTTTTGTTGATTTATATGGACTTGAAATTGAAGAAATGAGGTGAGAAGATGAAGAGGGAAGCAAGAGGAGTTTCGGCCATGAAGGTAAGAACTGGGGGGGGGGGGTGTTTTGTGAAGTGTGTGGAAAAATCTAGCAAAACAAATGTAATTAAAGCTCATTAATGCAAAATGCCACCTTTCATTTTCTTTTCCTTTTCTTTTTAAAATTAAATCCTTTTACACTAAAAAAATCTAGATATTTAAAAAAAAAGGTTCTAAAAATAATTGTAGTGATGATTTCTAATGATTCTCATTTAGAAGAAATTTCTCGATTTACGTGCATATTTTACCGGCTAAAATAATATTTTATTTGGGAAAAATTCTAACTGAACCAGAACCTCCCATATACCCCCAAAGTTCGCGCACTAGCTTTATTTTAGCTAAAATAGGTGCCGGCAAGTTTATACGGACGTTTGATCGAAATCGGGTTAAAACGGAAAATACCGACTATTTTGCCCTAAAACGGAAAAATTCCCATAACGATTTCTAAAACGTTACAATCTCCCCCCCCCCTATAAAAATTCGTCCCCGAATTTAAAATTTTCTCTAAGCGTACTTTCAAAGAGAAGATTACAAAAATCCAAAATCTCGCTCGCAACCTTCCAAGTGATCACCTCACTATACGGCTACGTCCAAGAAAACTGTTCACAGATGGCAAGACCCTTGACCGAAGTTTCTCCACCTGCCGAGCCATTAACACAATTGGCTGCCGGTGAACGAAACGATCGCGTCCAAGCCAAATGGTCTGATGCTCAATCATGTGAGGAAGGTCATGAAGGTAATTGCAAAGTATCGACACAAGGAATACGATGTGAACACTCAATAATCTGGGAGGAAGTGCCAAATTAAAGGCAACGGAACTAACTCTCTTTAAGGATCTTAAATGGACCTACAATTCTGGGATAAGCTTCCCAAAACTCAACACGTCATTCATCGGAAAAATCCGTAGGAATACATGAGCTCCCACTGCGAACTCAAGTCTGCAACCACAACGGTCGGCATAAGACCTATGTCTACACTGGGCTGTCATCATCCTGACCTGAACCAACTGGATCATTATAGAAGTTTCTAAACTAGCTGGGGTCCAAAAATCCTAATCTCACAGAGTCAGAAAAACAGACTAGAGATCGAAACCACCTAACAAACAAAACTTAAATGTTGCCAATTAGAGTGCCTCATGATAACAGCTATCGAAGGAGAATCCTAACAATGGCAAGTGACGATCCCAACTACCAACAACAATTAATACATACGCACAACCATATCTTCCAGAGTCGGTATAGCCCGCTCTCACAAAACCATCATCCTGTGGATGGAAAAACGGAGCTAAAGCTCAACCAGTACCCAAGGCTTCCTGAAGTTCCTGCCCAAGACGGCAAGCGAATACGGTGCCTTCATTGGATACGACCCATGAAGGAACTCCATGCAACGCACAAACTTAACAAAGGACAACTGAGCAAACCGAGTATAGCCGTACGACAAACATTCAAATGGAGTCACACCCTGACTAAACCTGGGTAGACACCATAAAGAAATTCGTGGAGATCTGCTCCCACTCCCACTTCGGAACGGTTAAAGGTTGCAACTCTCTAGCCGGTCTCAGATGCTCAACCTAAGCACACAATAAGACAGGAACCTTGAAACGAAATCCGAAACTTCTCTTTACATCCCTTCCCACCCGTAACTATCTCACTAGTCACGTCAAATGCTGGTGGAACTTGAATGAGTACAGAGAGTTGACAGATATGCCTGCTCTAGGATTTCACGTCTCTACCTAATAGTATCAGGTACACAAACGCGTACCTAAACTTAGCACACCCTTGTCATAAATCAAGGACTTTGAATCATTACCCAGCCAAGTATGCTCAAGAATTTTTGATGAACGAGCATCGGTGGGCAGTGCCTCGCGAAGGCGATTAAGGAAAAGTGGACGGGCGCGGACATGAGAAAGCTGTCTCCTCAGTAGAGGCGAACTTAAGATGTACTTAAGGATCACACAAGAACTGTAAATCTGCAGAAGACTATCTCAATAATCAAAACCGCTGCAGGAAGATGTACATTAAACTCTGGTGGTCCGTGAAAATCCGACACGACTCTCCAAACAAGTAGTGTCTCTAAATCTCCAACGCAAGACCACCGCAGCCATCTCCAGATCATGAGTGGGATATCCTGCTAGTACTTCCTTCAACTGTAAGGAAGCAAAAGAGATAACTCTATAGTGCTACATCAGTACACAATTGAGCCCCACTCGTGAACATCACAGTTAACAACAAAGTCGCCCGAACCAGAAACAAAGAATGAACTGATGCAGTTGTTAACCGGGTCTTCAACTGCTGAAAAACTTCGCACGCATGCCTCAGTCCAAAGAAAAGAAACCTCCTTTCCAGTCAGTCTAGTCAACGGTGCAGCGATACACTAGTAATACTGCACGAAACGGCGGTAAAACCTGCTAAGCCCAAAAATTTGCGGACCACCGTCCATACACAAGTCTGGGACAAAGCTGTATAGCCTCGGTCTTCCTTGGAACCATACGAAAACCGTCTCCCGTAACTACAAGTCCTAGGAGTCAACAAAAACAAGTTTGAAGGAACACTCTGAGAATCTAGAAAATAGCTGTGGCTCTCCCAATGTCTGCAAAACAAATCCTCAAGTTCTACTCCTGTCCCTCACGACACATTGAATAGACCAGAATGTCGTCAATAACACAACAATAACCGGCCGAGGAACGGCCTGAAGAAATCTGTTTCATCACCTCTACGAATGCTGCTAGGGCATTGGTGAGTCCAATGACACCACCAAAACACACAAAGCCTATAGCACGCATAAGGCAGTCTTCAGAATGTCATCACTCTGAACCCGCAACAAATGATGACCTGATCCCAAACAAACTTAGAAAATGTCTCGCACTCGGGAAATGATCGAAGAAATCGTCAATGCGAGATAAAGAATACCTATCCGCACCGTAAGCCGGTTAAATTGACGATCAATCGATACACAACCTCAACTGTCGTCCTTCTCCTGACGAACAGAATAGAAAATCCCCAATGAGAAACACTCATACGCACAAGCCCCCCGACAAACAACTCTGCAGCTGATCCTTAAGCTCCCTAAGCTTCTCCGGCTTATCTGGAACAACGTCGGAAAACTCTCACATGAAAGAAACCCGGTCCAACAAACCCACTGTGGTTCCGGTATCACGAATGAACGCCAAGAATCCTCGACATCCTCTCTTCAAAAGCCGACTAGCGAAAAAGCTGAATTCAAGCTGTGAGAGGCGGCACCACTGTCCTTCCGCAGAACAAGAACTGACTTGCCGGGAAAACAAAACCTAACTGTTTCCTCACGGTAGTCCACAGACGCTTAGCACGTAGATTACCAGTCCGTGCCCAGGAGAACGTCAAATCCAACATCTCTAGAATGATCAAGTGACGGATGAATCTCCTAACCGATTGGCACACGAATGAAATACGTGTTGCGCAATAAAAGAATCGCTGAAAGAAATTAACACAACAAACGACCGATCTAGCTAACACGACTCTCGGCCCAACCACGGCACAGTGTATAAAACAAACAAGTACATCTAAGAACATATGAATTTAGAATACCTGAAAACTCTGCATTGGACGCCCTCGCGTCCCGATGAGTAGAAGCAAACTCTCGTGTCTGCCCTCTACCCGCAACTGACTGATATCCTCCCCGGTTAACCTGTCCCCTCTGAGCGAACCATTCGCGACTATGACCTTTCAGAGTACGCATCTGACGCGGTGCTAAGGAACAATTTCTAACGAGGTGATGAAGGCTCCCACACCAGAAACATCCACGCGACGACTGTTGACCCTCATGGGAATGAGAGCTGAACGACTGACCTCGTCCTAAGCCTCCGTCACTCCCGTGACGTGCCCGATATCTGTCTCGACGACTAAGCCTCTGTCTCTGGGCTGGTACACCGGTATGAGTCCTCCACGGTTTCGTAACTCTCAAAGTCTCTGGAAGGCGTGCCTCGTCAACTGGGTTGCATCCACTGGTGCTATGTAGGTGACGGAATGCTGCATGCTGATCGCAAGGAACAACTGGGTAACAGGGATGACAACCTCCTATAGCTGCGCTCGAATGGCCTCAACCAATGAACTCATCATCTGGCGCAAGTCCTGCATATCTGCCATAAGCCTAGCGATACTATCTGTCGAAGGTGGATCTGTCTGCTCCTGTGCAATGAGTGCGCCATCCTAGTCAGTCCTTGACCCACCCGAGTCAACTCTGACCTCGGCCCTCGCTGCATCACTCTGAGTCCCCATAGTCATCGGCGGCAAAGGCTATAAATAGATATAGGATTCGATATGAACACGGAAATCGAATCACAAGGATATGTCATCAAGGAAGGAATTTCAAGCAATTTGTACTTAGGTCACTTTAAGCGGAGTACCGCATCGTGAGTATGCCGCGGAAAAACACACACTACATTACTTTGCTTAAGCTACCTATTTCATCATACCAAGGTCATCCTACACTCCGAAAGGTAAAACCTAGCGCTCTGATACCAATTTTGTCACGACCCGAAATTGGCACGTGACGACCCGAATTCTACGCAACGTCTACAGGCGTAACGCAGAAAAAGAAAGCCAAAACCCTGAAATCTAAACCATTTAAAAGACAAGAAACATTGTTTAAACTTTTGAAAATCTCAAGTATAAATTCTTTAAGTCCAATTTACTTTCTTGAAAATTTCGGCAGCACCTCCTTTGTAAAAACCAACCCCAAAAATGGGTACACTCATAAATATAAAGTAAAGCATCCCCAATGGGAGCAAATCCACGCCAGAAGGCGGAAAACAACCACCACAACAGATATACGACGCCGTAACGAAGAAATAAAAGATGATAAAAAGGAACTGTATAAAAGACAACCAAGTCACAAAATACTATACAATATCGTCCTCACATCAAGTCTCTAAGTCAACATGAAAGTAGTAGATGGAGAGTATAAGGATACAACGAATATACAATACAACAACGAAAAACCACAAAACCAACATAAGCAAAACTATACACTGTGAGCCGATGCGGTATCCGTAGCAAAAGATGATAACATAGGAGATAATAGTCCTGCCTCTGACTACTGTGAGGAAAGACCTGCAAAACACTGCGGCACAACGGGGGTGAGTTGCCAACTCGTGAATAGTAAATAACATATGCAGGAAATCGCAAGTATGCACGTACAGCGTGAATTTAACATATGCAATTAATAGCAATAAAAGGTCATATGAATGCAATAATCATGAAAGGTACACTAGCAGGTACAACTAATACATGAAGCAATAACAATATGACAATCGGTATGCAATAATCATGCAATAATGATATGAAAATGTATATATGCAACAGTCATAAAAGGTACTCTAGCAGGTACATCTAACACATAAAGTAATGCATATAAATAAGGGTATGTAAATGCAACAGTCATGAAAAGTACTCTATCAGGTATAACTAATACATGAAGCTGTGCATAAACAATAAATGTGGAGTATGGAATGGAACATGTCATTTACACGGAATCCTGACATCGTGGTAGGATCAAAATCTATCAAGACAATCCAAATCCCAATTCCTCAAATCAGCCCCCAAATTGGCTCTCATATCATATAAGTCTCGCAAATCCTGAATGTACAATATCGAATAAATCTCATATATCCTGAATGTACAATATCAGCAATCTCATAAATATCCTGTATCCAATATCAAATGAATTACCTATATCCCAAATCCAATATCAAGTAAATCTCTTATATCCTATATATAATTTGCATGAATAAGTAAGATGAAGTATATGAATTTATATGTATACATATATATTAGCGTACCATTCCACTAATATATATGTATATGCATATATAACAGCGTCTCATACCACTGTTATATATACTTAGGAGTAAAATATCATGAAAACCAAGTGTCAAGCATCGACACTGTTGCGCCACGGCAGCGCCACGGCCGTCTATCCGAGGCCAAAATGCGAAATCAAAAATTTTTCTTAACTTTAAACTGGCGCTACCGCGGACAATATACCCGGATCGTAACCATTAACCGATACTAGCTAACAAGAGAAAGGGTGAGAGATATACCGAGTGATCCGAGTCCTCCGGTCTTCTCGTCGTCGTCCCGATCTCCCGCGGAAACTCCGGTCGTCGCCTCCTTGCCGAAAGGGCACCACATCGTCTGCATCTTTTAAGGACTCCCACCTCAATACTGAGGCAACTCGGGCACGAAGCTGGCTAGTCGACGTGCCCAAGGTTTGCTGTAGATTGTAGTGTAGAATGTGCTTTGTCTCAATAGGGTTTGTAGTTGCCTTGATGGAGGAATGGAATGGAACTTTCAAGTGGAGCTCTCATTTATCAAGCATGGAATGAGATGATAAATTTTCCTCATACAAAATGAACCTCTCCTCTCCCTCCTAGAAAATGTGGCCAGCCCCTTTAGAGAATGGTGGAGGGAATGAAAAAAAAACCAAACCCAAGAAGGGAGGTGATGTTAGTAAAAGCAATGGGTGACCACATCCAAAAGGTAATGATAACATCATCAAATCAACTCAAATCAACTCTAATCCTTTCTAATCTCAAAAAGCAAGCCATCATGAAAAAGCAAAGATGCTTAACTTATCATAATGCCACAAGTGCAAGAAACCCCCTCCATAAATGTTATTTGCAAACTTGCAAATAACCCCCTCTATCGGAAAAGTCCGGCCGGGAAAGAACAAAGGAAAACCGGCCGGAACGGAATGCAAACTGGCAACTCCAGAAAACTGGTCCTGTAATAAATTACAGGAAAACCCCGATACTGTGCATACACACCCGCATCTGTATTCCTACCGGATACAAATGCAATGAGACAAAATCTACACTGTACTAAATTAGGATCCGGCTTAAACCAAAGCCGGCTAGTAATATCCGTTCGATCCTGATCCGTGCAATACCGCACGTATCTGATCGAACCTTGCCATATAACTATATGGCCTCTAGTACAAACCGTCCGATCCTGATCCGTGCAATACCGCACGTATCTGATCGGACCCTGCCATATCTCCATACGGCCTCTACAGCGTTTCGCCCGAAACTTGAGTAACTGTCTGTGTGGTGGACTCTAAAGACTCGTCAATACTATGGCTATGGATTTAACCACTAGCACGTCCGAGGTATTAGCCAACACGTGACGGGCCACCAGCTATTGACCAAAAGGGACGTCAATGAGCGAACTCACCCTGACACCGTACTGAGCCTGTCAGTGACAATATCCGTACAGTCCGGTCCGTTCGTCTATGAGTATCGCATGGCGGGCCTAGGGGGTTGGTAAAAGTCAGACCCCCAAAAGCGGTACAAGTCGTGTCGGAGCGAAACCCAGAACACCCTGAGATACTACTGGAATACCTACCAGTAAATCTCCTGCCTCGGCCGGGGGCTTTGTGTAATGGCTCTCCTGGACACAGCGCGACCTCACCTCCAATACCGGGAGAGACGAACCCCTGCAGATCCGCTCACTGTCTCCATGTGGCTCGGGACTGTACCCAACTAAAACCTGTTTGCACGACTCCTTTGAGCCGTGGTAGGGTAGTAATCAAAGTACAGTGGGAACTCACACGAGACAAATGACGATCTCAGGTCGATGAACTAACCTGTACACATGTCACCAGTGAACTGCTATCTGACGTCAAGTATAAGACCAACTAGCATGTTCCCGGCGAGTCCTGTCCGGTGTACTCATAACCCAATGAGCACCTGTATACATCTTAGGTGAACCAACTGACACCAGTGGCTTATGAGACTGGCCACCGCCCCTCGTCGGGGTCTCGACTGTATACACTAGTCTACTCTGGAGAATCGATGCCCTGTCTCGAAACTCCCACGACTAGGGACCTTTTAAGGATGTGCTTATAGACCACCAGCTCTCACGTATATGATCGCCATCATACTGCTGGCAGTCAAGAAAGAATCCTAGGGGCTCTATCAGCGTGTAATAGCGACCTGTAAGGTCACCTGAAGCATTACACGATGATAAAGGTAAACCAGATAGCATACTATCATCTCGAGTAAGACTGTCCTACCGGGATAGGTCCTCCCTCAATCATTGCAATCACATGCCTGTGATTTAATAATTGACTCTGAGGGCACTATCTCCAACAGACACAAAATATTGATCTATCCGGTGCTGTCACCAAGACTGGCACCCTGATAGGTACGTATCATACGCTATACCGATAGCTTGAGCGCCTAGCTCTGACCCTCGCCTCTCGACGTATCTATACACACATGACTCTCGTCGGTATCCCCATGATAACGGCCGAGTCATTGGTAATGTCACCGGAGTGTATGGTTCCCCTGCCAGGCTCAATCGGCAAGGTCCATCAATCGTCTTGCCCCGGGTAGCTCCGGGCCCCCACAATGTACCCTTTTACAGCCCCCGACTCCTCGCATGGGGTATATATATCAGAACCGATAAATCTCATGGTGGATGCTGAAATATCATATCAAGGGAAGCCGGGTTTTTCAAATAATGCATAATTTCATGAACTACCACGGTCCCCAAATCCAGAAAACATCATGAAAAATCCATATCTCAATGCGAAAATCCATGAATATAATATATGCAACATAAAACTGAAATGTAAGCATATAAGGAAAAACCGCTAATTAACCGCAACAAGTTAATATAAAATATCATGCGGTTCCTATTTTCTCCAATTCTAAATAACATCAAGTAAAGGTAAACATGTAGCTATAACTGATATATGTGTAAACATAATGGTATAGCAAGATATAGATATCTAACTGTCAGAAATGATGTAATATACCCTCCGGGTATAAGTGAAGTATGTATGCAAAGTATACATGTAGCTATGTCATTATGTGTGTATATACCTATCACTAATGGTACAATACCCTATAGGTATACATGTAACTAGCATGTAGGCATGTCAAGGCTTATGTGTAAGCATATAGGTATAAAGGTATGCTATAAGTCATATGCGTAAAGAAATATGAATCAATGTCTCAATGTCCATAAACAAACAATATCATATCTATAAGTGGGTTGTGCGTGTCATGGCAATTATTGACGGTGTGTGTGGCATACAATCAGTGCTCGTGCAACATAAGCCATCAATAATAGTGCATTGTCCGAAGGATACTAGTCCAAGCACAACAATTAACTAAGCAGTAGGGTGTATACGCAATTCTAAATATGAAATAGAATATGTGACAAGTCAAGTCATTTCTAGCCCAGACACATAACGTCATGCGGGCGATTCCCCTGTAGATGTTAAATCTACTCACCAACGCTCCTGGCTAAGTGATGCCTACCACCTGTTTACCCTTTGTCGTAGCGTCCAAAGTCCCCGCCTGTGAACCTAAAATCTCACAAACATATCGCATAAGCTAAATATTCTACATCGACGAAAAGACAATGAAACACAAGGATAACGCCCTGAAAATTACACTGCGCACTTAGCGTATCTATCGCGCACGACAAAAACACTAACTAGGGTCGCTAAACTACGAAACACATTGTCTAGACACCGATCGTCCTGATTGCGCGAATAGAATACAATCAAATACGAGGAATATAATAGATATAATCTCGCAACAACCAATTGAAACCACGTCGGAAAAACCCCGAAATCTAGTAAACAACTATCGCAATAATTCGCACAAGAGTTAAGGTAACGCAAATCTAGCACACACAAACACCTTATAATGGCTTAACTAAGCTATTCAAACCATTTCTATATTTTTAACACTTGCAAAATAAGTTTTAGCAAAAACCTAGTAAGCAATATTCATAATTAAACAAAGTATTCGTTAACAATAATTATCATTTTCTACTAGATTAAGCTTTTCCTAATCACAATTTAACACTTCAATTAAACATTAAACACTTAAAACAAGCTTTAACCCTAACTTGAATTTCTTTAAAAAAATTTATGAATAATGAATTAAACATGAAATTAAAAGCTTAAATTAACATCTAATTAAGCTAGCATAAACATTTAAACTTAACAAATAAGGATTAGGGTTAGGATTTTATACCTCAAATTAGCAACAAACGCCAAAATTTAATCCTCCAAAATGATGTCTTTCTTGAATATCTGAGCAAGATTAAGGTTGAAGATGTTAGTTATATGTATGCCCTAGAGGCCATTACTGTACATAGGATGTATATTGTAGTGGATGCTGGGACATATATAGGGAGGACTTTCTTGCTCGACATGATAGTATGCTATCTGGTTACACTTTACCTTAACGTGTATACTGATTGCCTCTCTATTACATGTTGGTAAAGCCCTTAGGATGTGTACTTGACTACCTGGACTATGATGCGGATCATACTAGTGGGGACATGGTAGTCCATAAGTACATCCTTCAATGTCCCTAGTCGTGGGTGTATCGAGACGGGGCATCGATATACCAGAGTAGACTAGCGTGTACCTTCTCGACCCATACGGATGGGCGATGGATGATCCCATATCCATTGATGTTTGACATCGCAGATGATATACGGGTGCTCAGTAGAGACTGGGTACACTGGACGGACTCGCCGAGAACTCCCAGATGGTATTATACCTCACGTCAGATGGCAGTTCTCTGGTGACACTGGTACAGAGTAGTCTGTTGACCCGAGATCGTCATAGAGTCTTGTGTGGTTCCCACTGTGCTTTGATTTCCATCTTACCACGTCGAAGAGGGCGTGCAAAACGGTGGTTTTTGGGTACAGTCCCGAGTCACATGGAGGCAATGAGCGATAGGAGGGGATTCGTCTCTCCCGGTATAGGGAGTTGATGTTGCGCTGTGTTCGATTGGCTATAACAGGAAATCCCTGGCCAGGGTTGCTGAGATTTACTGGTAAGTGTTACCAGTAGTTTCTCAAATTGTTATAGACCTCATATCGACACGACTTATCGAGCTATTAGGGTCTGACGTTTACCACCCCTAGGCAAGATATGCGACATATCAGACGATCAGACCGGAATGTACGGTAGTGTTACTGGTCGGATTCGCAGGAGTGTGAGCGGGCTTGCTCGTCGATCTTCTGATCGCTCAATACCCGGATGGCCGTTACGTTTAGCAGACCACTTGCGGCTTGTGGGTGTTTGATATGATCATCGCCTGCTGCCGGCGTATTGACGAGTCTTTAGAGTCCTACACAGAGGTTTCCTGGCTCAAGCGAAACGAAATAGGAGCGCATATGAGATATGTGCGGGACCGAGAATAATGCGTGTATGTGATACCGTACTTCATTCTCGCGATGAATGTATCGATTAGGTTATATGCGATATACCCTAGTTATCGAATCAAGGGTTGATTCGATAAACCGATGCATTGCATACTAGTCGGTTATATACGATATGACCGGATCGTTAAATCAAGTGTTGATATAATGATTTGATGCATAATTATATATTTGATATATTACTTTGCATTAACTAGTATCGGTTCACTTTAAATGGATTTTCTCACTCGGGTGTGTGCATTGCATATGCGATATGATTTTGTGCACTTGATTGTATCATGTTTGATGATGCATGTCTTTTTGTTAAGTGTAATGAATTAAACCTAGGTTAAGTAAATGATTAGGGTTTTCTTTTATTCATTCATTTATCTTTTCATTTGCATTTAAAAGATAAATGAGAAAAGGAAAAGAAGTGAAAAATGGTGACTAGTTTTGTTTTCAACATGAAGCTTCATGAAGCTTTCATTAAGTCTCCATTTTTGTCTCATCTCCATAACCCTAACCATTCTTTAACCTTGGTCAACTCTCTACACTTAACTTGGGTTATGTTATGATAAGAATGATTTAATTATTCTTTTGATAATTATTCTTGTCATAACTTTTATCATCTCCTTCTTCTTCTTCATTTTTTTCTTCAAGTGAAGAAAACCAAACTTCATCAATGGTGGATTGATGAAGAGTGTGAGAAATCCAAAACTAAAGTTTACCCACTTCCTATTTCTTCATCCTCTACCTCTTGCCAAGTAGTAGAGTGTGTTTCCTTCACAAGTTTTCAAGACTTGGTGAAGGTGGAGCTCGATCTAGTGATGCTTCGACGTAGATCATCTTTGGCATGGACATCGACGACCTAGCTCGCTTTTTCTCCGACGAAGCCCACTCTAGAGCCCGGATTCCTTTTGGACAGTGGAGACGACTTCGTTGCGGAGCTATGGAGGTGGAGCACCGGATCTACAAAGGTTGTATTTCCGATATCCCATTAGTTAAGTGTTAACTAGATTATTTTTCGCCTAGTTTTCTAGCCGACGGTCCGTTGTAGGGTTTGTAGGCACCGTTAAAATTTGAAATTGGCATGTTCGATGCCTTGTATAACCTCATTAGGGTGCCTAGGAACCTTTCACTGGTATCAGAGCTACTAGGCATTGGATGTCGACCTATGGGGGGTTCTCACTGTGTGACAGTGTGGCGAAGCATAGGCTCTTACCCCCAGGGTGTCCCGAGACCGGAAGGTGTTCCGACGGGTTGTAGTCCTCGCGAGGGGGCATGCGTAAAAAGTAGCTGCTGAGGGACCCGTTGGTGCCACGGTGACCCCATTGGATGGGATGGCTGCCTGACCAACAGTGGTATCAGAGCCTAGCTAGAGCCTTAGGCGAAGTCTAGACGGATTTTGAAACCCGAACGAACCCGAAAACCCAAACCCAAAATGCTCTCTGTCCTTTTTCCAAAAATTAGGATTTTTCCATATTAAAAATATTCAGTAAAATCAGCAGGAAATTCTAATGGATACTGCAAAATTCGTACGCCTGATTCCATCAATGCGCCGCGTTTCCGAGGCACGAGCAAGCCTCGTGCGGCGGAACCGCGGCCGTTTTGTCGTTTGTGGCGTCCAAATTTGTACAGTAATTCACAATATGCTGTTCTGGTTTTCCTGGGTATTTTTGATATTTTTTCATGAGTTGAATTTTCTGGAGTTGTTTTGGGGATTCGGTGTTTCGATCGGGGTATCAAATTTTGTCTATTTGGCTTTCCGGATAATTTTTTGATTATGTTAAAAAGTTCGACCGGATATAAATACCCAATTTTTCCCCTGTCGGGAAATTTCCAAGTGTTGGATTTTTCCGTAGTTTAACGACATTCTAAGTAGTGCAAGTAACGCGATGGACCCTCTAGAAGACAACAAACCTTAACTCGATTATGTGACCGTCTTGAACTGCCCTTTGAACCTTCGGGTTTGGGGCAGTACGGCGTGCCACATGTGAGGCGTTGGCTTGGCCCTTCTACGGCTGGACCGTCGGTACTAAGGCACGAACTGAATGTTGTTAGACTTATTTCATGTGTTGATCTGTATCGGGAAAAGTTGGGTGTTCGATTGTTCGATCGGAAAGTTTAACATTTTCTGTTTATCTGGAATGGGATACAATAATTGGAATTCACAATAAGTTATGAGATAACTGAATGAATGTTGTAAATCTAGCAATTTAGTCTCACTTGATCGGTTGCCACGGAATTTTGATGTGATCAAAAGTCCGTCGCAATCACGTAGCGTACGCGGATACTCGCCGGATAAACTTAATAGACAGCCTCACTCCATAGCCCCGACCAAGTGACTGTAGGAGAACCCCGTCGCCGAAAGCATCCGTTCGGGTGCTCCCGGTAGCGGTGTTCAGCCTTGGTGCACTTTGTCGACGGCGTCGGGGGTGCGGCCGCCTGCTGAAGTTTGTGACGAGCATTCGATCAGGATGTCGGGAATCTTGTTGAATTACCCGACTTGATATTGAAAAGAGTTTTCGATTTTGAGACTAAAATGCGGAGTTTATAATTGTTAGGCATGTGATGTCTAAGTAATTCATTTGGTCAGGCATGCGATGTCTGAGGTGGTTGCGGATTCCAACTGTTGTAGTTTTACACTTTCTTTTCTGTGACCGTAAGTGTAATATGTGATATCTCCGGTTTCGTTGCTATATGTCAACGACAATTGGGATGGACATATTTACTTACGTTGATGACATGTGATGTTATGTGTTGCTGGATATGTTATATTGGATCGTCGTGTATGAATAGCCGGGGGTTTTTATGTGAGATGAGTGTTTTTCATTTTCATTCATGTAAAAACTTCTATGTAATATTCTTTTATTGGGGCACTTCCAGGTAGCGGATGATGTCACCATTTGTATATTATTTACTTTTCCGCACTAGGATAGACCCAAGGAGGAGGGCACAAGTAACCGGGTTCTGGAGTCCAGTGGGAGACCAACTCGAGGAGTCGAGGCCGGGTCTCCTAACTCTAGAATTGGTAGGGTTGCTTGCCGCTCTCGTAGGGGTCTAGGGGTGTGGGTTTGGCTATTCATCACGACCGTGAAATCCGTGTTTTATACTGGCTCGTATTGAAAACACGGACGTCCTAGTATATCCAATATTTCATATGATTCTTCTGCTGCGATATCTGTGATGTGTTCATGTGATGTTCTGTGATAGATACAGTATATAGTATATATGATATATTATATAGCCGTTACTTATGTTTTACACCCGCGCTAGCCCTGCCCCGCTCTGTCGTTAGTTACCTAACCTAACGGTGCACGAGGGGACATCGAGGCGAATGCGGATGGCATAAGCGTACGTCGTATTTATCTGTGATGTTTAGGTACATAAATGATGGGACTTCATTAATGTGATTAATGAAATAAAAGAAACCTAAGATGTTGTAGAATCGAATTTCAAAATAAAACAGGTAGCTACAGTTCTTGCTTTGCACAGAGGTATATGTGATATATCCAGCACCTTATTCGATGAGGAAAGGACCGAGATCCCTTCACCGGGAGTGACTCCTTTAGCAATAACTGGCAGATGCTACACATTCGGTTTCTCTTTTGATTGCTTTTAAGAGTTTTTGCTTTGCACAGAGATATATATGATATATCCCGCACCTCATTCGATGAGGAAAGGACCGACGATCCCTTCACCGGGAGTGACTCCTTTAGCAAAACTAGAAAAGACTCAAAAACACTCCATTTTAAAATCATTTGATTCTACAACGATATCAAGTTCATTACGCAATAGGTTTTCAGAAAAACCTGTCATAGCCCTCCGTCATTTCAGATAAATCCTGTTTAGTATTCGTGCTGCGTTTGTTGACCTTGTCAAGGCGCAGTGTGCGGTAGCTAACCAGTATTTATCTGCTTATGCATATGATGCAGATTGGGTTAGGGTAGTCGTGCGGCCTTGTTGACCTTGTCAAGGGTCGTGCGGGTGGGTTTGATTCAATCAAGAAATGACGGGTTGAACTTGACTTGCGGTCTATGGTTTGTTGACCTTGTCAAGGTCATAGATCGCCTGGGGCAAAATATTATCGGGAATTTCAAGTGTTGAAATTTGCAATGAGATTGCATACCTTCTATGAGATAGTTGGATCCCGATACCCACTGCGAGTAATTGTTACTCCTGGGAGAGTTTTATACATTACAATTAGCCGATCAAGTAGGTGTCTAGAAAGGTATCAACGGGGTTACGCCTCTGGGAAAACGAGGTTTACATTAATTAGGTTCGTGCGAAAGCACGGGGGACCTCCCTCAAAGTACCGACACTGGCCTGGCTGAAAGATTGGCGAACCTGTAGTGTGTAATTAATCCCGGCTAGTCTTTCCTTTTAGGGTTTGAAGGAAGATTTGATAAAAAGCAGTGGGAGCCATCCTGATTAGATAAAATAATAACCAATCTATTCTTGCAAGAGCGCACGCTGAGTGTTTTCTTCTCTCTCTCTCCTGGTAGCGACCATGTCACGCCTTAATCAAGATAATAATACGGATTATTGACCGAACCCGCTTGTTATACTGAGCTGGGGAACGTTGGTCCCGCTCCAACTTATAATTGTTATAAGACAGAGCAGGAAATTGGGGAATACCAGATTTCCCGTGCCGCCCAAACGAAGAGAGTGCATGTTGATGCATCATCTTCGGGTGTGTTTATTACAAAGAACTGTTTCTCAGTATCCTCCGCATCCTTGGTATATGATACCGGATCAGGATCCCAGATATGTAAGATGTTACATAGGGCTACAAAAGGGTAGAAAAACTGAGAACGGGTGATAAGTTTCATGAGGCAGAAAACGGGGCAAGTGTTGCAGCCAAGTCTGTCGGTCACTATCACCTTGTATTACCAATACATTGATTCTGAATGAATGTTATTAGATACCGAACCTGATATACAAAATCATATCAGTCTCTTTATTAGTAAAGAAAGGATATAATTTTGTATTGATGGATAATGTTTTGAACATTTCCTATATCAAAAGTTGATCGGTTCAGGCACGTTATCTAAAAGCATTAATGTTCTAAATCAAACTACAGTTCTTAGTATATGAAACACACACAAGATGAAGAGTTCAGAAATGAACGAATTCTTCTTGAGGCATATGTAGACTAGGTCATATCAATGCGGCCCGACTAGCTAGAGTTACATATAGATGCATATTTAAATCAGTTTGAATTTACATCTTGTGAAACTCGCCAGTCATGTCACAAAGATAAAATGACCATAGCTCTGTTTATAGGAAACAGAGAGAGAGTTAGTGAACTCTTGGGATGATACATGTTGATGTATGTAGGTCCCCTGTCTACACATGCCAGGACTGGTTCTTTGTACTTCATTACATTCTCTGATAATCTCTCAAGATTCAGTCATATGTTCCTGTTGAAACATGAGTCCGAACCTTCTGAGATAGTCACCGAATATAAGTTAGAAGTAGAGAACCAATACGGGTATAAGTATTATGTCCTTTGATGTGATCAAGGAGGAGAATACTTGAGCATGGAATTCCTGGACTATTCTAAAGGAGAATGAGATTCTCTCTCAGCATTACTCCTCCGAATACACCATGGCACAATGGTATATCGGGACGGAGCAATCACACCCTATTCGATATGGTGTGCTCTATGATGAGTACTACTGAGTTACCTATTTCCTTTTGGGAGTTATGCACTTAGGAAGTTGCATACCTATTGAATACGGTTCGAATCAAATCTGTTGCCTACCGCTTCATATGTGATATGGAATGGGAAGAGCCCATGTCTTAAGTTAGTGAAGATTTGGGGTTGTCCGGCCTATGTCTAAAAGCAAAATCCGGACAAGCTCAAGGCAAGGTCTGTTATGTAGAACTGGAAAAGTTCCAGCTATACAAAATACAGCAGATGATTTGGTATAACCAAAGGATTCAGTAGATTCCAATGAACCTCAGCCTCTCCGCCGATCTAGTAGGGTTCCTATTTCCACCTGAGAGATACTTCGGTTTCTCTATGACAGTGGGAACGAGGATTGGATCATGAGATGATGACCCAACTGGTTTCGAGCTGGCCATCAGGAGTAAGACTTTGTAAGAATGGCTGGATGTTTAGCGATCTGAGATGGAATCCTTATACACCAACAAAGTATGGACTTTAGTTGCTATTTCCGAAGGGTTAAATCCCCATCAGGAGCAAGTATATCTTGAGAAGATTACTTGGTGTAAATGGAAAAGTTGAGACTTTCAAAGCTAGACTTGTTAAAGGTTTTCGTCATTGACCAGGCGTGGATAATGATAAAACCTTTTCCAGTACCTATGCTTAAGTCCATCCAGATCCTACTTGCCACGGCTACATACCATGACTACGATATCTGGTAATTGGGTGTCATGACTGCTTTTCTAAATGATGATTTAGAAGAGTGCGTCTATAAGTACACAGCCAGAGGGCCTCGTAGACAGTGGGAGCAGCGGAAACGTGTGCAAGATGCTTTATAGGATAAAACAGGCATCGCGGAGTTGGAACATCTGTTTTGATGGATTAGTCAAAGAAGTTGACATCATCAAAATGGTAGATGAACCTTGTATATACAAAAAGGTAGTAGGGAGTATGGTGACGATCCTCGTAGAGTACGTGGATGACACACTCTTGATAAGAAAGAAGTTTCTTATGCTACGCTCGATCAATCTCCGCTTATCACAATGATTCTCCATATAGGATCAAAGTCATACCTCCTAAATCCTGAGTTTTAGATCTATGAGATAGATTTAATTGGATGTTAGGATTCTCACTAGTTGTAGTGAGATGGTATCAATCGATCCTGGGGAGAATCACTGGAAGTGTTCCAGGGTGATAAAGACGACTGAATGTCAGTCGCAGGCATTGTCTTTACCCTCAGTAAAGGGACGGTATGTTGGAAAAGTTCCAAGCTAGATATCGTGGCATACTAGACGATAAAGGCTGGATACATCGCTGCTTAAGATTCAACCAAAGAGGCTGTTTGGATGTATATTAGTTCATGAGATGAACTTAGTTCCTCCCATTGTGTGACAATGGAGTTGTGGCTTATGCCAAGGAACGTCCGTCCCATCAGTGATCCAGACATATTCTAAGGCAGTGTCACTTGATCGTGGAGATGGTTGATCTCCATGGTGATCAGGGTAAGGAGAGCAGACTCAGAGGACAACACGGCGGATCCACTCACGAAGGCCTATTCCCAGAGAGAGACTTTTATGGGATGGTTGAGTATGAGATACTTCGACCACTGCTACAGATGGCCCTAGTGCAAGTGGGAGATTGTTAGTTATATGTATGCCCTAGAGGCCATTACTATACATAGGATGTATATTGTAGTGGATGCTGGGACATATATAGGGAGGACTTTCTTGCTCGACATGATAGTATGCTATCTGGTTACACTTTACCTTAACGTGTATACTGATTGCCTCTCTATTACATGTTGGTAAAGCCCTTAGGATGTGTACTTGACTACCTGGACTATGATGCGGATCATACTAGTGGGGACATGGTAGTCCATAAGTACATCCTTCAATGTCCCTAGTCGTGGGTGTATCGAGACGGGGCATCGATATACCAGAGTAGACTAGCGTGTACCTTCTCGACCCATACGGATGGGCGATGGATGATCCCATATCCATTGATGTTTGACATCGCAGATGATATACGGGTGCTCAGTAGAGACTGGGTACACTGGACGGACTCGCCGAGAACTCCCAGATGGTATTATACCTCACGTCAGATGGCAGTTCTCTGGTGATACTGGTACAGAGTAGTCTGTTGACCCGAGATCGTCATAGAGTCTTGTGTGGTTCCCACTGTGCTTTGATTTCCATCTTACCACGTCGAAGAGGGCGTGCAAAACGGTGGTTTTTGGGTACAGTCCCGAGTCACATGGAGGCAATGAGCGATAGGAGGGGATTCGTCTCTCCCGGTATAGGGAGTTGATGTTGCGCTGTGTTCGATTGGCTATAACAGGAAATCCCTGGCCAGGGTTGCTGAGATTTACTGGTAAGTGTTACCAGTAGTTTCTCGAATTGTTATAGACCTCATATCGACACGACTTATCGAGCTATTGGGGTCTGACGTTTACCACCCCTAGGCAAGATATGCGACATATCAGACGATCAGACCGGACTGTACGGTAGTGTTACTGGTCGGATTCGCAGGAGTGTGAGCGGGCTTGCTCGTCGATCTTCTGATCGCTCAATACCCGGGTGGCCGTTATGTTTAGCAGACCGCTTGCGGCTTGTGGATGTTTGATATGATCATCGCCTGCTGCCGGCGTATTGACGAGTCTTTAGAGTCCTACACAGAGGTTTCCTGGCTCAAGCGAAACGAAATAGGAGCGCATATGAGATATGTGCGGGACCGAGAATAATGCGTGTATGTGATACCGTACTTCATTCTCGCGATGAATGTATCGATTAGGTTATATGAGATATACCCTAGTTATCGAATCAAGGGTTGATTCGATAAACCGATGCATTGCATACTAGTCGGTTATATACGATATGACCGGATCGTTAAATCAAGTGTTGATATAATGATTTGATGCATAATTATATATTTGATATATTACTTTGCATTAACCAGTATCGGTTCACTTTAAATGGATTTTCTCACTCGGGTGTGCGCATTGCATATGCGATATGATTTTGTGCACTTGATTGTATCATGTTTGATGATGCATGTCTTTTTGTTAAGTGTAATGAATTAAACCTAGGTTAAGTAAATGATTAGGGTTTTCTTTTATTCATTCATTTATCTTTTCATTTGCATTTAAAAGATAAATGAGAAAAGGAAAAGAAGTGAAAAATGGTGGCTAGTTTTGTTTTCAACATGAAGCTTCATGAAGCTTTCATTAAGTCATCATTTTTGTCTCATCTCCATAACCCTAACCATTCTTTAACATTGGTCAACTCTCTACACTTAACTTGGTTTATGTTATGATAAGAATGATTTAATTATTCTTTTGATAATTATTCTTATCATAACTTTTATCATCTCCTTCTTCTTCTTCATTTTTTTCTTCAAGTGAAGAAAACCAAACTTCATCAATGGTGGATCGATGAAGAGTGTGAGAAATCCAAAACTAAAGTTTACCCACTTCCTATTTCTTCATCCTCTACCTCTTGCCAAATAGTAGAGTGTGTTTCCTTCACAAGTTTTCAAGACTTGGTGAAGGTGGAGCTCGATCTAGTGATGCTTCGACGTAGATCATCTTCGGCATGGACATCGACGACCTAGCTCGCTTTTTCTCCGACGAAGCCGACTCTAGAGCCCGGATTCCTTTTGGACAGCGGAGACGACTTCGTTGCGGAGCTATGGAGGTGGAGCACCGGATCTACAAAGGTTGTATTTCCGATATCCCATTAGTTAAGTGTTAACTAGATTATTTTTCGCCTAGTTTTCTAGCCGACGGTCCGTTGTAGGGTTTGTAGGCACCGTTAAAATTTGAAATTGGCATGTTCGATGCCTTGTATAACCTCATTAGGGTGCCTAGGAACCTTTCAGAAGAAAAATGGGTATTGATTTAATTATGAATTTGTGGAATTTATTTAGGATTTTTGTTAATTTGTATGGACTTGAAATTGAAGAAATGAGGTGAGATGATGAAGAGGGCAGCAAGAGGAGTTTCGGCCATGAAAGGAAGAAATGGGGGGTGTTTTGTGAAGTGTGTGGAAAAATCTAGCAAAACAAGTGTAATTAAAGCTCATTAATGCAAAATGCCACCTTTCATTTTCTTTTCCTTTTCTTTTTAAAATTAAATTCTTTTGCACTAAAAATATCTAGATATTTAAAAAGAAGGTTCTAAAAATAATTATAGTGATGATTTCTAATGATTCTCATTTAGAAGAAATTTCTCGATTTACGTGCATATTTTACCGGCTAAAATAATATTTTATTTGGGAAAAATTCTATCTGAACCAAAACCTTCCATATACCCCCAAAATTCATGCACTATTTTTATTTTAGCTAAAATAGGTGCCGGCAAGTTTATACTGACGTTTGATCGAAATCGGGTTAAAACGGAAATACCGACTATTTTGCCCTAAAACGGAAAAATTCGCATAACGATTTCTAAAATGTTACACTTTAGAATCAGTTTGAATGAAGCCTATGCCTCGTCTATCTGAAATTCGTCCATCGATGAGTGCTCGGACCTAGGGAGGATGCTATAACCCTTTATAGAACTTTGCTTCGGACTCCGTTTGATATAACTGGCATCCGCACCTTTTAAAATATTCACGCATCTCGGGTGCATAGTATCTGGGATTGAGGACGGCTCTTATGCCTCTCTCACAGGGAAGGCACGCGACAGACAAATCGTCCGGGTGCACAATGGGGTTTGACCCATAAAACAGGATGCCCTTCTGTCCACTTTTCCACCCAGGAAGATAAAAAGTTTTCAGCTTGTCCACGGTAGAGACTGACAATGCATAGAGCTCTTTGCACATTCGCTCCGGCATCCTTATGATGGCTAGGGACCCTTCTGCAACTTCGAAGGTCTCTCGTAGCTTCGTTGTTTCCACGATAGCCCGATTTGCACAGCTGTTGCAAGACGGCTTCTCTTCTTCTGATTCTTCAGTGTCACTGCCTAAACGAGGGCGGATTTTGAAGTCGGATGGGCCTTCGGTATCAGATTCGTCCGTATCGCTACCGAAATGAGGGCGAGTTTTACGGAAGGATGGATTTCCTGCGTCGGACTCATCAGTGTCACTGGCGAAACGCGGACGCACATGGGGGTTTCTGCTTTTGAAAGTGACAGCCGGCTCAGACATGCTTTTGAGTTTCGAGGTTATTCTGTCTTTGGTCAGCTGTGGCTCAGTGCTTTGGAGGTTCACATAGTACCGAGAATTTTCATATCGGACTTCATGCACACCGAACGGCAAGATGTCTCCGTCAATGCGTCTTTCTTCGCCATTTTTAGTATACTTCATGCATTGATGGACAGTTGACGGAACGATGCTGTAATCATAGAGCCACGGCCGTCCTAATAGAATTTTATAAGACGTGTCAGCTTCGATCACGTATATCTTAGCTTCATTTTGCAGATCCCCAAATTTGATTAGCAAAGCTATAGACCCCAGAACTTGCTGGCAGTTTTGATTGAAGCCTTGAATGACAATCATTTCCCTTGACAGGTGTCAGACGTCCATTGACAAACTCTTCAGTGTTCACAAGTTCATGATGTCCACTGAGGACCCCGGATCAATCAATATGCGATTAATCCGATCTCCGTCGCTATGCCCGGTCATGTAAAGCGGCCGATTATGCTCAGTCGTTCCCAGTAGCAAGTCTTCGTCCTTAAACGTGACTATGGCGGCATGCAAAGCGTACCGGGCTTCTTTCATATTAATTTCCGCAAAGCGAGCCTGATACCACTCGGGGTTTTGTAGAGTGTGGATGAGAACATCTCTAAGCTCCTTAGATAGGACAAAGGCATCGTAGATGCTCAGGAGAGACGGAAGTTTCCGGAGATGAGCCAAGACATTATAGTCCACCGAGGAAGGACTTGAGTTCTCATTAGCCGGTTCTCTTCCATCTTCCTCATTAGCCATCTGTTTTTCCTTTCCTTTTGGGCGTTGCCCTGATTTGGCGGCAGAGCCCTGCCGCTTTGGAGCTGGATTTAGTTGGTCCTTATGGCGAGCTCCTCGTCTTCTTCGGAAAAACAGGGCTCCTCGTCAGATTCGCTGCCAAGATGGATGGTGTAGCAAGTCACCATAGGGATCTCTTCATCGGAGTCTTCCTCTAACTCCTCCAGAATTTCAGCGGCTTCTACAAGGAACAAATCTTTCAATTGAATTAGTGTTCATTCCTTTTGTTCATAGTCTTCGAGGGAATCGATATATTTTTGAATGGTCGATCTCCCTATAAGATCTTTTTCGCACCGAGATGAACTTTTCTTCTTCTTAAGCTTTTTAGCTTTTGAGTCTGATGGAGCCGCATTGGCAGCTGGAATAGTAGGCTTCTTCTGCCCTTCCCATTCTGTCATGGGCTCTTTCTGAAGTAGCTTTAACATCTTCTTCGTCTTGTTAGATACGTGCTTACTCCAAGGAGGCTACGGTGAGTCGGTTTCATTTCTCAGGGCAACGGATTTGGTTGTCCGCTCCTAGAAGGCTTCAGCTTCTGCCTGTATAAAGTTAGTGGTTGCAACTTGATTGTTCACCAACACACTTTTGGACAGCTCGATCTCTCCCGCCTTGTACTGCTTCTCGACCCAGTCTTTGAATATTTAACAATCCTCGATCGCATGTCTCACTACTCGGTGGTGCAGGGTTACCTAAGACGGCATCAAGGTTTTTGGAGGCATCGTCCATGCCAAATTCAAAAATTTGCCATTTTAGATAACCCTAACTAAGAATCGTTAACTAGAAATCGACGGAAAATCAAATGCAAACACTTTGCAATAAGAAGTGAGCAAGGAATACAAACTTTGTAGACCGGTCCTTCACTTCAATAACTCCTTGTAGTAGTCCCTTCGCTGCGATCGTGAACTCCGGACTCAAAAGAGGCTCCCATAAAGAAACGAACAAGCTTGCTTCGATGTCTTCGAGGCCGATAATGATCTACGTCGAGGAGACACTAACCCAAGCTATTTCTTCACTGGGTCAAGAACTTTGTGAAGAGAACACCCTAAACTAAGTGGCAAGTAGTAAAGGATGATGAAGTAGTAAGCTGGCTCACTTTAGTTTTCATTTTCTCACACTTTTTCTCATATCTCCATTGAAGTTAGAAAGCTTTGTGGAAGAAGAAGAAGAAGCAAGAACTAACTCATCCAAATGAATTATTGGTAAAGTTAATAATGCAACCAAGGGTTAAGCATGTCATGCTTAACCCTTGTAAAGAGTTAACCATGTTCTATGGTTAAAGGTTAGGTCAAAAATATTTTAAGCAAGACAACGAAAATGGATAAAGTCAAAGATGCTTACAAGCTTTTACAAGCTTTCAAAAACTATCAACCATGACTATTATCCATAATATTTGAATTACTTAATGATAAATTTAAACCCTAATCTTAACCCAAGAATGGTTTAACCCTCATTAACCCTAGTTGCATTTGTAACCTTGCATGATACATTTAACATATATCACATATATATCAATGTATCCAAAGTGAGAAAAGAAATCATAAGTGAGATAATATTAGTTAATATAATGTAATATATCAAATATATAATTATACATTAAATTATTAAATCAACACTTGATTTAGTAATCCGGCTATATCACATATAACCGACTAATATCATAATGTAACATCTTATCGAATCAACACTTGATCCAATAACCCGGCTATATCACATATAACCATCCATGTCATACATCGCGAGAATAGAATGCGGTATCATATATCGCATCAATCTCGGTCCCGCACATATCATATATGTGCTCCTACTCCGTTTCGCTTGAGCCAGGAAACCTCTGTGTAGGACTCTAAAGACTCGTCAATACGCCGGCAGTTGGTGATGATCATATCAAACACCCACAAGCCACAAGCGGTCTACTAAACGTAACGACCACCCGGGTATTGAGCGATCAGAAGATCAACAAGCAAGCCTGCTCACACTACTGTGAATCCAATCAGTAACACTACCGTACAGTCCGGTCTCTTCGTCTGTGTAACGCTTTGAATTTCGTTTAGGTAGTTTTTCGAAAATCGGTAAAATAAACAGTATTTTCCGTAAAATGTCAAAATAATTATTTTTCAATATAGGCCTAATTATACAAAATTTAGATAAGATATTGCTAGAAATTGGAAACTAAATTGTCACATAAAAATTTCTAGTTATTTAAAAAAAATTCCTTAATTAATTATTTTTAATATTATTTTAAACTTTTAAAAATAAATTAAATTAGTGATAAATACAAATTTAAATGGGTAAATTACATACTTAGGAACCATTATAAACTAAAATCTAGTGTTAATAAAAAATTGTATCAAGACTTTCCAAGTTTGTAGTTCTATGGTTTGAAAATGGATCGAAATTGAATTAAAATGGGTTTTTTTTTGTAAAAATAATGTCATAAGCATTAAATGAGCTTGTGAAAGACTTTTGTGTATAATTTACCACACATTTCCCCCACTCTTTCCCCCTCCTATGCTCTGGCCGAGCCCCAACCTGCTGTAACCCCCCATTTTCCTCCATTCTTTTGCTTCAAAAATCAACAAAAATCCACCGAAATCCACAATTTTCTTCACTAATTCAAACCTAATCCCAATTCTACCTCTTCCCAAACCCAAATTGGTTTAAAATAAGGAGAAAAGAGGCAACTTTGGAGGCTAAGTGTAAGAGGTTCACAACTTGTAAGGTATAAATCTAATCTAGTTGTTAAATTAGTAGTTTAAATATGCTAAATTAGAATTTTAAAGTGTTAATTTGGTTATAATTTCTTGTTTAATGAAATCCAAGAAAAGGGTTGATATTGTAATTAGGGTTTGAAGCATGGTAAATGGGTTAAAGTTAGTGTTGTGGCCATCGAATGGGTTAGTTTGGAAATTTATGCTAGTTTGTGATCGCTATATCGTTTATCCGCGTTGTTTGCATCAAAATCGCTATGTTAATACTTACTAGGTTTTTATAAAAATTAGGAGGTGATTTAATTGCGATATATTGACGATACTATTAGCATCTACTACGACTTTTAGGGTGTGCGAAAGCGGAATTTGGTTTAGTCGGGTTTTAGTTTTGACAGTTGCCCCGGAACGACGATTTTAGTTAAGCTTTTAGTGGTTTTCGTGTGTGTTCCACGCGTTTAGTGCACGTTGTGCCTAACTTGTCAGTGTTGATTCTTTTATTTTGTGACTTGCGTCATTTCTTGATGTGTAATCTTAAGTTTGTGTTGTGCAATTTTAGGATCGGTTGCGGAAATATCGGACGCGGCGCACAAAGACAAAGCGGTGGTTGGATCAGATTAGCGAGGCGTCCGGGTGAGTAGATGTATACATCTATGGAGAAATAGTCTGGATGGCGCGAGGCGCCCCATAGTTAAGATCACTTTATTACTTGCAAACTATATGCATAGTTATTTAGTTAACCATCTCATTTGTATGCATAGCTTTCTGGTCACCTATATATACCTGTGTGATATCACCCCTTAGGACACTTACACCATTACCATTGTCTCATGTTGCACGCTCACTATTCATGTGAACACACACGCCGTTAGTGATTGCTATGCCACGAGCACTGTAGAACCTGCTTAGTTCTGTATCAATCACTTGCATCATACATGATACATTTGTTCTTTTAAAGGAGTTGGAGGATAAAACATTTGACTTTGAATTGGGAGAATTTTTACAAAACGAGTTTGAGGGTTATTATTTAGAGGAATTTTTTTAAAGAGGAATCCATTCTCTTAAATGAATTAGATTATTCAACCTCTCTGGCTCCGCAATTATAATCTCATCATGAACTCAATATTAAAAAAGATCATGTGATTCCACCATTTATTGATACACCTTTTAATGGTCACTACACGATTCTTCTTCTCTTGTCGACAACTCCTCATCGTTCCAAAATCCGATTGAATCTTCTTATATCCCTACTACTTATTTTCTGTGGAATCTATCGGTATATGGAATGCACACTGGATGTTTTCCATACAGATATACTATTTGCTCTTTCTGTTTTAAAATCTTGAATCGCCCATTTTGGATATTATTTTTTTAAAATGAAAGATGTTTAGAATAACATCATGAATAAAGGGATTATATGCATTTTAAAATAAAAAGTGTTTTAGGATTGCTGGGTGGAGAAATGGCTATATATATGAACATATTATTAAGTGACATATACTTTTGGTTTAAATGTACTTATGGTTGGGAGAAACTGTTTTTGCAGGGTTAATTGGCCGAGTGTGTGCATGTGTGTGTATATGAGAATAACGGAGGAAAGTGGCCATTGGAGGGGATTTTCTCCTATGGCGTCGAAAAAATACAACCTCCACCATTTTTTTCGACGATCGGCATCCATCATCATCATCGTTATCATCTAAGATGTGCATACACCAAATTTCATGTGATTCGACCACTTTTTCACCGTTGAATTAGCAATGTAAAAAATTCTATTGTCGGTAAACCATTAATTTTGCAACAACTAAATCAACGGTGAAAATATAGTATAATCACATGAAATTTGGTGTATCCATATCATAAATGATAAAGATGGACGTGAAGTATACCGATCGTCAAAAAAAATCATGAAGAGTGTATTTTTCCGACGTCATAGGAGGAAATTCCCTCCTATGGTACCTTTCCTCCATTATTCTCTCTCTCTCTTTATATATATATATATAGGTTAATCAACCGTGAAAAAGTTGTAGAATCACATGAAATTTAGCGTATCCACATTTTAGATGATAACGATGAAGATGATGCATTTCGATCGTCGGAAAACACGATGGAGGACGTGTTTTTTTGACGCCATAAGAGGAAATTCCCCCATATGGCATCTTTCCTCCATTATTCTCATATATATATATTGGAATTCCCTCATATGGCATATAAGGGAATTCCCTCATATATACAAGAATAATAGAGGAAAGATGCCATATGAGGGAATTTCCTCCTATGGCGTCGAAAAAACACGCCCTCCATCGTGTTTTCCGACGATCGGAATGCATCATCTTCATCGTTATCTTCTAAGATGTGGGTACGCCAAATTTCATGTGATTCTACAATTTTTTCACGGTTGATTTAGCAATGTAAAAAGTTCTATTGTCGGTAAACCATTAATTTTGAATCCACTAATTCAACGGTGAAAAAGTTGTAGAATCACATGAAATTTGGCGTATCCACATCTTAGATGATAACGATGAACATGATGGGTTCCGATCGTCGGAAAACACGACGAAGAACGTATTTTTTTGACGCCATAGGAGGAAATTCCCTCCCATGGCATCTTTTCTCCATTGTTATATATATATATATATATATATACACACACACACACGCCATAGGAGGAAATTCCTCCCATGACATCTTTTCTCCATTGTTATATATATATATATAGAGAGAGAGAGAGAGAGAGAGAGAAAGAGAAAGAGGTTAATGGAGAGAATTTCCTCCCATGGCCTCGGAAAAATACATGCTCCACCATTTTTTCGACGATCGGCATATATCATTTCCATCTTTATCATCTAAGATATGGATACACCAAATTTCATGTGATTATACCATATTTTCACCGTTGATTTAGTTGGTGCAAAATGTCCTATTGTTGGTAAACCATTAATTTTGCACCAATTAAATCAACGGTGAAAAAGTGTTGGAATCATATGAAATTTGGTGTAAGCACATCTTAGATGATAACGATGATGATGATGGGAACCGATCGTCGGAAAAAAATGGTGGAGATTGTATTTTTTCGACGCCATAGGACGAAATTCCCTCCCATGGCCACTTTCCTCCATTATTCTCATATATATATATGCAACCATTAAACCTTGTTGGAGTTGGTATGGTTGGGTGAAACTTTTGGTTTCAATGTACTTTTTGTTTAAATGTACTGATGGTTGGGTGAAACTTTTTGTTTGGATTTTGACGTGCAAAAACAAGAAAATTGATATAAATTACACATGTTACTCTATCTAGGATTGACTATCCTAGATCCTAGATACTCTTTTTCCTTTTGGAACGATTATCTATATAGATGCAACATGCATTTTCTTTTTGGAGAAAATTTATTGATGTTCATCTTTTTTTTTATTTTTTAATTAAGCTCTCTGCAAATTGAAAACTATTAATTAATAATTCTTTACTTTCAATCTATTATATATATATATATATATATATATATATATATTAACAAAACTCAAATAAATTACAAATTTATCAATTCTTCGCGTGCGTGGCAAATGCACACGGCAAGTAACTCAAAACAAAGTTATCTATCTTTTTTTAGTATTATAACAAAAAGAGCAGGGACGTGTGGCAGTCTCATATTTAATTGAAATAAAATATTTCAAAAAAGCTGAAAAATCCTTAATTCTAAGACAGCGGACCAAGTCGTCGACCTTTTTGCCCTATGGAATCAATAACTGCAAAGCCTTTAAAATAATTTTTCAACAAAAAAATATTTGAAGGGATTATTATACTTAACAATAAGTGCAATAATTATACCAAATTTAATCAAATCAATCCTTAACCAGCTTTTAAAAAAAAATTAAGATATCATCGACCTGCTTTTAAAAAGATATCAAATCCAAAACTCTAGTTATTTTAAGTTGGAATAACAAAGGAAATAATTTGCCAACATATTTTTATTATATGTGTGACATTTTGAACATATATACATGTGATTTGATATTATCTTAATCTAGCATTAAAGCTACGAATTTGCTAGTGTGATGCCTATAATCGTAGAAAGCAACCAAATTTGAGAAAATTAAAACTACTTTCAAGTACTAAACATTAATAAATTGACCCTTCTTAAGAAAATTGGATATATTATATTGATTTCTAATTTACATATTGTATTGAATTCTAATTGAAAAAACATCCAAACCAGAGGAACTTTTTTCAATAAAAATTAAAGTTATTTTTGGAGGAAAGTAGAACTACTTCGAACATGCAGCATGTGATATCAATAACTGTTTGGAATGTTTAAAACATTATCAAATTTTTAGAGTTTTTGTATCAACATCAATAAACTTTAAAGTTTAAAATTCTGAATAATTGATGGTGTTTCAAACATTTACCCTAAATTACTCAATAAGGTACTCAACTGATTTTTGTTCATCAAGACCCAACAATATTCACAATATTTCATATCAAAAATATTTTTTCTTCAAAATAATAGGTAAAGTTAAATTCATCTCTCTTTCATAACCGAATGATCATAAAAAAAAAGCCGAAAATTTTACACAAAATCAAGTAATACATGAAGCTAAGAAAGCCTAAAACCCACGAACTAGGTATTAAGACTTCATATATGCAAGAAAACATAATACTTAGAAACTAAGACAATATTGCATGAATGCAAGATGATTAAAGAGAAAGTAATTAATAAAATTGCTTGACAAGCACAAAACATTGTTTGTTTCCATCTATCCGCCGTAACCGGAATGCCCACATCTCGACCTTGTCGCCAACTTGGAAGCCGCAGACTTCTGTCGCAAATATCATCCATTGACCGCCTCTAATGACCGTAGCACCTGAATCCCAACGTACCAAATTCGACATGAACCTTTCCCCATTAACATCATGACTGTAGAGCCCTATCTCCAAGCCTTTGTGATCTCTTCCAGCTTCTTTCCTCTTCTTCAGCATGTTGTCATCATCATCGCCAATCTCTTCTTCGATCTTCATCTTTTTCTTGCGATGGGCACCATCATCACAAAAGTTGGCGGCATCCTTTTCATCGTCAAAAATAAGCATCGGGGCTAGGTTTGATGAGGCATCGGTTCGAGGGATAAGGAGACGGTTCTGTTGTTTGCTGAGATCGGACATTTCTATGGTTTTCTTCATAATGAGACGGAGTTGCATGCCCTGGTGTCTCTTGACAAGTTCTTGAACACAAGGCGGAGCGATCGGAAGATTTGGCGTGGCGTACCATCTGTGTTTCAGCAAAAACTTCGCCATGCTTTATGAATTAATGGAACTAATCAAGATTGATGTAACAAAAGATAGGCTACTCGATGATCAATATATATATGAGAGAGTAGATACTAAGGTTTCTAGTGACTCCTACTATGATTAGAATTAGGGTAATATAGCCCTCAATTAGGCAACAAACAAATGTATGTTCGATATCTAAGGGATTAGGTATATATAACCCTAAATTAGGCAACAAGTTTTCTGTATTTCAACGAATTAAATAAAATTAACTATACTATTAATAAAAATAATATTGATGTGTAATTTAAATTGATACATGATAAGATTGGGTTTAAACTAGAATTGGATCCATATATACTTGAATTTTTAGAATATATATAATCTACATATATATAAATCTAATTTCCTCACATGAATTTTATAAAAAAATAAAATAAAATTGGTTAACAATGGTTATATTTTATTGTGATTAATTAGGATTCCTTAGGATCATGTTTTCTATTGCGATTACAATTTGCAATTTAAATTAAGTTTATGCAGCACATTCTATTGCGGTTCATATTTGACGATTGGATTAAAATCCCATCCGTGTTAAAAATACATCAATATTGCCTGTATTCGATTTTTGATGGCAATAAATATCCTGGTCTTCTACAAGTGTGATGTCCGTGCATGTTAAAGATACATCAGAGATAAAAATAAATATTTTAAAATAGAGATTTTTGAAAACTTAATTTAATTAAACCTGGTCATAATTCAAACATCATCTCTCCCTCCACCAACTAACATAGTCAACATAAACTACAATAATAATTTCCCCATGAAAAGATCTCAAAAATACAAAATCAATCTGCAGTATTCACTCTCAACCAAGATTATTTCACCGAGAAGGTCGATTCCGATCCATGCTACTATAAAGTTGGTAATATATAAAAAAAAATTAAGTTACTTTTATCAAGCAATAAAACAATCATTTAGATATAAATCAGTGAAGAATCTGGTCAAATTGTTTATAATTGCTTTTACTATTTATTTAATTTCATAATTCTAAAATCGCTCTAGTCAAAAGACATAACATTTGATTTTCTGATCTAAAACAGTCGATACGAACGATTCCGATTCCAAAAATGATCACCCAATACTATGTCAATATCGATACCCAAATTTTAAACTTTGCTATAAAGAAACGCATTGTATAATAGATCTATCACAATGGTGCTTGATATTGTATACCGTGTCATTCTGATTGGAGATATTCAATGGACAACGAAACAGCTAGGATCAACCAAAATTGCACTTTCAAATTCATGAGCCCACATGCTTGAACCTTGCAAATTACTCTTGTAGCTAATTAACCAACCCTTGCTACAATAAACTTGTCGTTCAATTAATTAATTAGGTATACATATATTAGAAATTTAATTTAAAATGCTATGTTTAACTTAATGAGTCTGTGGATATCCGAATTCGTATTCGAAAAATTTGAAAAGATTCGTATCCGTATCCAAATAGATCTGAAAATATATATTTGTATCCGTATCTGAACGGATCCGGAATTTCATAATCATATGCGAAAATATCCGGATCCGGATAAATATCCGAATAGCCGTATCCAAATGCAATCCTGGCTCCTCTGCAACTAGGCCTGTAAATGTGTCGGGTCGGGTCTTACGTGTATCCATACCCATTTATTTTTTATGGATCCAGACCCGTCCATTTAACCGACGGGTCTATACGTAATGGACCTGGACCCGGACCCATTATTAATTCAAACCCGTTTATCCCGAACCTTTAATCAATTTTAATTTTTCTTAAGTGCATTACGTAACTCAGAAGTTTAGGGTTAATGTTAAGATATAATAAAAATCAACACAAATGATTAATAATCATATTTGTAAAATTAGCAACTAATATAAATTAATAATAATAATAATCCACCGCATATAAAACTAACTTTGAAGAGAGATGCAAATGAGAAACATATAGAGAAAATTAGTAGTTAGAACCACGTACTTTTATATAGATAAATTAAGGTTAAGATTAATTATTAATATAGGATGAATGTGTCGACACCAAAACCAAACACATCAAAACCCGACCCATTTATTAAATAGTTAAATGGGTATGGATCGGGTCGGATTTGGGTCTAGACAAACTTATACCATACCCAGATTTTATCAGCGGATCAGGATCGGGTCCGGGTCTACACCTGACCCATCGACAAGTCTTTCCTCAATTGTCTGCTCCTAAGGGGTGAACCTGGCTCTCTTTTAGACCTTAGCTGCCGCCGTACTCTCCCAAAGTAAGATGGTCGTTTCAGTATGACATATTATTCCAGGAATAGATTTATTGGATGCATTAAACGCTCTGTTATTTTTTTCAAGCCAAACCACCCATAAAATATGCCATGCCCAGCTTTCCAGAAGACGGTAACGACATGCGACGAGGTCCGCAACGTATTTATTATGAGAAAGTCATTTCCCTTAATAAATACGGTAAGCGTAAGTAAGCGATATAACAATATACAAGAATAACAAGAATGATTAAAATAAATAACAACTTTATTTACATTCAAATTTGAATACAATGTCTGAAATAAAAGATACAATACTGGGAAGCCTAAACAAGTGCAGAAAATAAACTAGTAATCTAGTTGGGCAGTGAGTTAGTCCAACTCTTCTAGGCTCGGCTCTATCTCCTCCGAATCTGGTCATTCTGACGAACATTCCAACTAAAAGGAACAGAGTGGAATGTCGTCGGTGAAATAACGCTCGGTAAGTCCACAAAAGAAATAAGTAATGACAAATAAAGGTATACAAAATGAATAAAAACGAAGTAAAAATAAACAGGTAAGGTTTTATGTAAAAGTATTTTAATCATGTTATTAAAGTATTTAAGGGTAGCTATTCTAATGTGGTTGTTTGTAATTTGGTAAGGAAAGTGAGCCTGTATATGAGAGTAATCCAGTTTACCCCGAGGACCAAAAGTACAAGAGAGTACAAGGCTCCGTCATAACCCACGGAGAAACGCCACGAAATATTCAAGAGGTGTCTTTTAAAGTGACCTTCTCTTCCACGACAAATGTTCCTTAAAAGCCTACCTCTTATCACCGCGTATTTTATTGTATAGTTCAAGTTTACAGGTCTTGACCGAATCCATGAATATAATAATGCAAGTTCAGATTCAATTTGTATTCAAGTGTTTATTTCAAGTCAAGTTATATTTTATGTTTCGGTCAAGTCAAATCAAGTGTTCAAGTTCAAGTTTGAATATTATAATTCAAGTTCAAGTGTTCAAGTTTAAGATCAAGTGTTGAAGTTTGAATTTGAGTTCGAGTTCAAGTCAAAATCGAGTTTGTATTTAGATTCTAGGAATATCTTATACTAGATTTAATCTTGTGAATTTCTTGAGTTTGGAAAATATCGATAATTGCTGCATATGGATGGCAGGATTTGTGTTTTTTGAAAGACGATTATCGTTTGATAATTTCCACCCTAATATTATGATCTATATTTAGGGAGAGACAAGTGGTGCATCATTTTCTCCGGCAACCCCGAGGCAACTGATAAGAGAAGATGTCACTCAAACAAATCGGCAACCTAAATACGTAACC
This sequence comes from Agapanthus africanus, assembly GCA_030015575.1. Classification (NCBI taxonomy): domain Eukaryota; kingdom Viridiplantae; phylum Streptophyta; class Magnoliopsida; order Asparagales; family Amaryllidaceae; genus Agapanthus; species Agapanthus africanus. The sequence continues at coordinate 221,577,379 of JASDDO010000022.1, forward strand.
TAAACTGGTATTTTGATTTTTAGGGTATTTTAGTAAAAACGTCAATTAAAAATTAATGAGGGTTTTTAATTCGTCCTAAATTCTCGAACAAGTTTTTAATAAAAATATGTTATTTAAAAAGTCAAGATTTTCGTAAAAATACATATTTTATATTTTGTGGTATTTTAGTGTAAAAGCTAATTTTTAAAGTTTATGGTATTTTAATGAAAATATCATTTTTTGAAAATTTGATGGTATTTTATTAAAAATTAATTCTTTCATTTAAAATTATAGTTTTCACAATTATTTTCATTGAAAATATAGATTCATGATTTTATATAATTTTCCAATGGTTTAAATTGCTTTAAAAGCCGTATTTCTTGAGATCGTATTTTTAATTCCTTTCGGGACCTAATTCTCTGTGAGGAGTTCTGCATCTTGCTCTGCAATTCTAAGGACGCACGATAACTCCCACCATTCATAAATGGGTCCTTTAATGAGAGTTGTAGAGACATAATTGTAAATGGTCAAAAATACCGATCAAAAAGTATTTTTATAAAGTGAGCGTATTTTAATGAAAATTGTTTCTTTTGATAGAAACAAGAAATCGTGCTATGTTTCTGTAGGGTTCCGTAGGGCGGCATCAAGGTTTCGCGAGGTATCGTCCATGCCGTTTTTAAATTTTTGCCGTACTAAAGAACTCTAACCCTAGAATCTTAATAAGAAATTTAGAAGAACTAGCAATGCAAACAACTTTATATCCTAAGTGAATGAGAAATACAATCTTCGTAGACCGGGCCTTCACTTCTAAAGCTACATGTAGTAGTCCATTCGCTCCAAGTAGTGAACACCCGAACTCTACTAAGGGTTCACATGAAGAAATGAACAAGCTTGCTTGAAATTTTCGAGGCCGAAGATGATCTACGTCGAGAAGACTCAAGCTCATGCTACCTCTTCACTAATGGTAGATTAGTAAAGCAAACACCTTAAACTAAATGGCTACTACAAATAAGGGTTGCCCCTACGGATTTATCGGTAGGGGCAACCCACTGCCCCTACGGATATGTACGTACGGGCGAAAAAAGACATCGTAGGTGCAAAGGCCGCAGGTGCAAGTTGTGGCCCTGAACTTGCCCCTACGGGCAAATTAGAGCCCCTACAGATATATCGGAAGGTGTTATAGCCCCTACGGAGTACCCCGTAGGGGTAATCAAATCATATATGTAATTTTTTTTTTGAATATATTATATATACCTACGGATAACTCCGTAGGTCCTTGTTCTACCCCTACGGATAGCTCCGTAGGGGATAGAAAGTGGCCCCTACGGATAGGTCCGTGGGGGCCTTCCCAACACCCTGCACTGAGATCAGGAGGGAAAATATCAGGAAACCTGATATTTTGCCCCTACGGATAAATTCGTTGGGGATAAACAGGTGCCCCTACGGACATATCCGTAGGGGCACTCCCAACACCCTGCACTGATATCAGGTGGGAAAATATCAGGTTTCCTGATAGTTTGCCACTACGGATATGCCCGTAGGGGCAACATATATACCTACGGCTTAATCCGTAGGTACATATTGTCTGTATTTTTTTTTAAAAATGGACTGCTAGATTTTTTCCCGCCGTGTACACAATACTATATACATCAATCAAATCATATATTGCAGTATTCATAATCACATCTCACGCATATATATAATATACAAAAGAAACCCAAAAACTGAATATGATATAAATACAAACCAATATCAATATCGTTTCAAAATGTAGTACAATGTGATATAAATACATGTTTCAAAAAATAAGAACCAAAAAGCTACCCTAGTTCGGTCCAGCTCCACCTCCGAATAACGTTAGAATAGCGCGCGCCTGCTCCTCGGTCAATACACTCTGCAATGCTACATATAAGGGAGTCTGAGCGGCATGTGGAGCTGGCGATGTGGTCTGCGCAGCCGCCGTCGAGGTAGCCGCTTGCGGAGCCGCGGCTGCGGGAGTCTGAGTGGGCGGTGGAGCTACAGGAGCTGTCTGCGGAACCGCAGCCGATATAGTGGCTTGCGGAGCCGCAGCCGAAGGAGATGCATGTGGAGGCTCGGCCGATCTACCCTGTCGCCTCTGGACATAACGTGTGTAAGAAGCGTGTAAGAACTGTGTATTATTCGAATTCGTTTCATTATTAAGTTATTTCGAAACCCTGTTTGGATATCTAGTTTGGAAAAGCGTTGTTTATTTTAATTACATATGTATGTATGATTAATCAGACTTAAGTCTAAAACCAAATAAGCTCAAGCTACGCACTAATTATGGATATGTTGATATGTATATAATATGAAATGATATTTTACTATAAAGTAGTATACATACCAGCATCTCCTTCAACTCCTGAACGGTGGCCCTCAAGCTATCCAGTTCCTGATGGACATGCCGGTCACTGGAGACGGAGGAAGTAACCGCCGGGGTGGAGTCCAACCTCATATGGGCCCTGCTAGGGCCCAATCCCCGGCCTCTCTCCCAACCTCCGTGGCGCCCTCCGTGTGCGGCGTCCAGAACTGGGGTCAGCAGCCTCGGATCGTTTTGTCCGGTAAAATCGATTCCCGAGGCCTGGGCCTGCTCAACCACCCGCTCCTACACCCACATTAAGCAGTAAAGTATAAGTATAAAATTTAAACTTGAACCTTCCAAAACTAAAATTTCAAATTTGGGTAGAAAAAATATTAACACTTACGCAGTACTCCTGGGTAGCGACGTCGGGACATCGAAGCTCGCCCGTGGCGGGATCTGTCGAGGTGCCGTGGACGGCAAGACATGCGGACAGCACGCTCGGTGTACCACCTGACGCCACGGTCCGAGATGTCTGCAATATTAGAAAGTAACTCTTAATATTAGAAATATTAGAGAATAACTCTTAATATTGCAGAATATTAGAGAATAACTCTTAATTTACCGATAACTCAATGGCTCGAGTAATGTTCCTCGAGCCACCTGTGTAAGTGGGGCGACCCCTCTTCGCCGACTTCCTGTTCTCCGTATTCTGAGCGGCCAATTTCTGCACAACGCATTAACATTTAGTTTTCTAATTAAGAAACACAAAGAAATAAATTATATCATAAATAATGAATTAAATTTAAAATACATACTTGTTTGCGTTCGGAGTCGAAATAAGCGCACAATAGAGGCCATGTCTCTACGTCGACTCTCGCAAACGCCGGAGTAGATAGGAGGGCCGCTCTCTCTGCCTCAGGGGTCGCTATCCACAGGGAGTAGAAGTCGGCCTTCAGCTCATTCCTGTTGTATCGGACCTTGGCCTGCATGTTCTTCATCAGGCCATTGTACAGAGCATGAAGGTCGAGCACCCTCCCCGGGTGATCAGGGTCGGCTACAGGCTGAAAATCGTAATCCAACTGAAAATACAAAAAAAAACATTGTTATTAGATTGCAAGTGTTAATAATAAATATATTGGATAGATCAAATGAAAATATATATTAATACATACCCGAGCCTGTTCAAAGAAGAGGGCGAATGAGCGCTGGTGCTGCTCGCCCCACTCAACGTGAAGTGGATAGTTCTTCACGATCCGGCTCTCGTCCCCCAAATACCGGCCGAACCTCTCGGCATGAGGACCGGTATAGCGATAGTCAAGGGTAAAAAATAGGGGGAATGCTGCCTCCCCCCTAGCTCTATCAGGCCTCAGCCTATGGGACTGATTCGGGCCTCGAGTCCCCCTCTGGGGATGGAGAGGCCCTGCGTCTGCACGAAATATCAAGACAATCAATAATAAGACAAAGTTGTATTAAGAAATCAAGGTTAAACAAAAATTCAAGTGTGATATATACCTCCGGTGAATAGCGCACGAGCCTGGGCCCGAGCAGCAGCACGAGCGGGACGATAGTTCCTCCGGTGAGGAACAACCGGGGTCCCGGACCCGGACGCATCCCCTCCAACTATAAAATAAACATCGACGCTAAATCTCCATGAAGTTCATATTTATTCTATAGAGCATATGTAAAATAAATAAATATTTTAAATTTATTCATACTAACCTGCAGACGATGCGGAGGGTATGGAAGCGGCAGGAGTGGCCCCTGTGGAAGGTGTGGACGCACCACCTATAATTAGACAATTAAAAATAGATTTTATAAGTAATTGCAAAAAGAATGTGTAGATCAATAATATAACGTTCTAAATCAATATGCATGCACTATAGGACATATAAACATACCCGCAGGTGCGGTGGTGTCACCACCTACAGCTAGACAATAATAAAAATTGCTAAGTAAGAGCAAAAGGAATGTGTATATTTATGATATAGCATTCTAAATCAATATACATACACTATATGATATATAAACATACCTGGAGGAGCGGGGGTGGCCTCTGTCCCAGATGTGGACGCAGGACCAACAACTAGACAATTAAAAATAGATTTTATAAGTAATTGCAAAAAGAATGTGTAGATCAATAATATAACGTTCTAAATCAATATGCATGCACTATAGGACATATAAACATACCCGCAGGTGCGGTGGTGTCACCACCTACAGCTAGACAATAATAAAAATTGCTAAGTAAGAGCAAAAGGAATGTGTATATTTATGATATAACATTCTAAATCAATATACATACACTATATGATATATAATCATACCTGGAGGAGCGGGGGTGGCCTCTGTCCCAGATGTGGACACAGGACCAACAACTAGACAATCAAATATTGACAATATAAGTAATTTTGACATAAACATGCATGAATATCTGTAATATTACATTGAAAATGGATATGCGTGCAGTATACCTGGAGGTGTGGCAAAATCCACACGGAAGGAGGCATCCGAAGGGGTCTCCGATCTGGGTGCAAGACCGGCCCTCTGAAGCTCCCTACGGAGCTCTCCGGGCGGCAGAACCGCTCTGCCTCTGCCTCTGCCGCGGCTGGAGCTCCTGCCGCCCCTCGCTGCTCCCGACATCGTCATCAAATCTAGATAAACGGTTCGTGGACGCATTAGACAATCATTAAAAGTATTGACTATATATGATCTAGAGCGTAAAATGTGAAGTAATAATATAACATTACTGATAACCTTTTTCGTTTCGTGGGCGCATCATACATATCTACTTGGATTTCATCGTCGATGTCATTTCTAACCCACGTAATTTCATGATCGGTCGAAGACAACCCGTCCTTCGAAACAGACGGTCGGAGCACTTTAAGCCTTCTCTCTTCTTCGTCCTCATCGATGTCCTCGTATTCTGGGACATCGTAGACATCTCTAGGTTTCCATCGGCATACAACACTCCACCCCGGATGCTTCAAACACTGTGAGTAGTATACTTGGAACGCTTGGTTCGGAAAGATAAACGGATCGTCCTGACCGTAAAATCGAAGTGTGTTTACATTGGTCAATCCATATTCATCTTTCCAAGTCCCAAGACTGCTTCTCCAACTGTCTGTATCGGTTCGCGGATCGTACCAAGTACAGTGGAATATATAAAAGGGTTCTGATCGTCCGGGATAGTGGATGCCGAGTATACAATTTAAGTACCCATAGTAAATCACACCGTCCAATCCTACCGTCGTAATCCCACTATTCTGAGTGATTCTAGATGTTTTTATGTCCTTAACTTCGAATTTGTATCCAAGGACACCAAATCCTTTGTAATATGCAACCTCCATACTAGGAAATTGAGCTAAACATCTTGAATCACTCTCAAATGATGCAGACAAGTTCGGATCGTGGATCTAACAAAACAAATTTTACGATAAATACATAACGATACAAGTTTAGATTAAAACTGATAGCAATAAAATGTAATTCGAATAACTTACATGCTCTGTGACCCAATCACAAAAATTATCCTGATGGTATTTTTCCAAACGCTCTTCGTTCCAATCAGGATGCCCCTCACGTACCTCGTTAAAATGAGTTCTGTTTTCGACAAATAATTGTGATATTAATATTATGTTATTTCATACACACACAAACACAGATATAACAATTAATCCAAAAGAACTTACTCTCTAATTTGTTCAAGACATGCACAATTAAGCAAGATAAACCGGTATATCTTGTTGATAAACATAGTGTCTACCCTCTTATACTCGGCTTTACCATATGGCCCGTCTTGAATTCTTCGTGGTCGGTTAAGCCTTGTCTCAATGTTCTCTTCCAGATAGCGGGAACAAAATGTGGTTGCTTCATCAAGAAGATAACCTTGCATGATAGAACCCTCTGGTCGATTTTTATTGCGTATATACTTCTTAAGAGTGTAAAGGTACCTAATGAGAATATGTTGAATAAATAAACACGGGCATACAGGACAAAAATAAATTTATAAATTGCGCGAAACGAAAAATGACACGTACCTCTCGACGGGATACATCCATCGATATTGTACCGGTCCGGCTAACTTCGCCTCAGTTGCAAGATGAACCGTCAAGTGTATTATAATATCGAAGAATGGCGGTGGGAAAATACGCTCAAACTTGCAAAGTATCAACGCAACAGAATTTTCTAGTTTATCCATCGTCGCAACCTCCAGTGTTTTAGCACACAACTCCCTGAAAAAACAACATAGGTCGTTGATTACTAGACCAACCGAGTCGGGGAGAGAAGTCCTGAGGGCTAATGGAAGAAGGTGCTCCACGATAACATGGTGATCATGACTTTTCAGCCCATCGATCTTGCCCTTCACAATTTTTATTTTCTTGCTGAATGATCCTGAGAAACCTGTGGGGACTTTCAAATCATGCAACACCTGCAGGAATCTTTTCTTCTCCGGTTGTGACATATGATAAGCGGCATTGGGAAGTACAAACTTGCCCGGTTTACCCGCTACCAGTTTAGGGTGCAGTTCACTTCTTATTCCCCACTCTTGTAGATCCATCCGGGCATTCATGTTGTCTTTCGATTTCCCGTCTTTACACAGAAGCAAGTTAAGTATGTGCTATGATACTCCCTTCTCTATATGCATGACGTCCAGACAATGACGCACTGAATTTGTAGACCAGTACGGAAGCTCGAAGAAAATGCTTATAAGGTCGGAGATAGACGTCGATATTGTTCCCCGGTGAGTTTGGTCCGTCGATAAGAAGAGGCATCATAAAGTATGATTGGTCCATAGCCAACCAAGGCGACAGATTATAAATTATCATTACAACGGGCCATGTACTGTGACTTCCAGCCATATAGTTGAATGGGCAGAAGCCATCGGCAGCCAGTCCGAGCCGGACATTGCGAGGATCGCTACTGAATATTGCGTGCCTCCTATCGAAATCCTTCCATGCCGGTGAATCTCTTGGATGGCTCATTTTTCCATTTTCGCTTGGAGGAGCACGGTGATGCCAAATCATTGCCTCGGTTGTTTTCTTGCACCTGAATAGCCTCTGTAGCCTCTGTGTTATGGGAAAATATCGTGCTATCTTCACAGGTATATCAGGCTTCTTATCAGAATCTTTCGGCTTATACCTGGCCTCTCCGCATGTTGGACACTCTTTCAAATCTGAATTCTCTTTCCGGTACAACACGCAATTTTTAGGACATGCTTAAATCTTCTCGCACTTTAGACCCAAATCAGACATCATTTTCTGGGCTTCGTACCAGCTTTCGGGCACATTATTTTCCGGAGGCATAGAATCTTTCAAGAACGAAAGAAGCATTGTGAATGACTTGTTGCTCCATCCATTTAGGCACTTAATTTGGAAAAGTTGGACGAACCATGAGAGGGTGGAATACTTCGCATTCTCATAAATTGGTTTCCTAGCATCATTCATGAAATTTTCATACTTATCCGCACGCGGTCCTTGACCGGAAGGAATGTTATCTTCAGTACGAATAGATTCACCTAGGGCAGCCTCTACCATATCCTCCATTTCTTCTGATGGAAATAAATTTCCGTATCCTGCCGTATTACCGAATTCTTCTTCTTCTCCTGCCGCATTATCGTGTTCTCCTTCTTCTTCTACCGCAGTACTGCATTCTTCTCCTTCCCCGTGATATTTCCAAGTTGAATAAAGTCTAGTAAACCCATGTTTTACAATATGAAGCTCTGCCAATTCTACCTTCTGCCAGTACTTATTGCCACATCTATCGCACGGACAGAGAATCTTCTCTATTATGATCTTATTATGTCCTCGTACAAATTCAAGGAAAGCAGCAACTCCTGCGACAAACTTAGGTTGCATACGTTGTTTCCAATCCACATACATCCAGTCCTTAACTCTGACGTACTCATGGGCCATGTTAGACTGAATAACATATAAATTGTAGGTTATGCTGACTATATTGAGAAATATAAGAACGGGATAGTTACTGACAAAGGAGAAAATCCGTGTATATGCTTTGTGTGTGCGTTTGTCGTTGAAAAGAATAAATTATCGCACGTTATGTTGACCGATAGACGGGGACTAAGTGGCGCTTTTAGTTTCATATATGGGTATCGATGGGAATATGAAGGTTTCATATTATCATATATTGGTTTTAACCCGAACATCTCGAATCGCTCTCTGATTATGCGTTTGTATGTATGTGTTCCGGCTGTCGGGGGTAGGCTTCTATCCCATTAAGAATGTATAGAGCGAACGCCCATCACTTGTGCTTTCAACCGTTTCGAGTAAATTTCGGCAGCACCTCCCCGCTGTTCTCCGAGTACACTGTAATAGAATAGATAATCATTTCAAAGCTGTGAAACAACGTTGAAATGAACATCTAATCTATCTTTGTACACGGAGAACCAGCGGAAAGATACCGACGAAATATCTCGAAACGGATGAAAACACAAGTGAATGAAGGCGTTTGCTTTATACATTCTTAACTTGTCCACACGGGACAAATCTATGGGTTACCATACGATTGAATTTTCTCGTCGCGTAGACTATACGACGGTTGTTAGTATCGAGCTATACTGTCCGATATTTAACAACCTTCGTATAGTTCTAGGTCACGACGAGCATCACACATATGTTAACCGATAGACGGGGACTAAGTGGCGCTTTTAGTTTCATATATGGGTATCGATGGGAATATGAAGGTTTCATATTATCATCGAGTATTATATATTGGTTTTAACCCGAACATCTCGAATCGCTCTCTAATTATGCGTTTGTATATATGTGTTCCGGCTGTCGGGGGTATGCTTCTATCCCATTAAGAATGTATAGAGCGAACGCCCATCACTTGTGCTTTCAACCATTTCGAGTAAATTTCGGCAGCACCCTCCGCTGTTCTCCGAGTACACTGTAATAGAATAGATAATCATTTCAAAGCTGTGAAACAACGTTGAAATGAACATCTAATCTATCTTTGTACACGGAGAACCAGCGGAAAGATACTGACGAAATATCTCGAAACGGATGAAAACACAAGTAAATGAAGGCGTTTGCTTTATACATTCTTAACTTGTCCACACGGGATAAATCTATGGGTTACCATACGATTGAATTTTCTCGTCGCGTAAACTATACGATGGTTGTTAGTATCGAGCTATACTGTCCGATATTTAACAACCTTCGTATAGTTCTAGGTCACGACGAGCATCGCACGTATGTTAACCGATAGACGGGGACTAAGTGGCGCTTTTAGTTTCATATATGGGTATCGATGGGAATATGAAGGTTTCATATTATCATCGAGTATCATATATTGGTTTTAACCCGAACATCTCGAATCGCTCTCTAATTATGCGTTTGTATATATGTGTTCCGGCTGTCGGGGGTAGGCTTCTATCCCATTAAGAATGTATAGAGCGAACGCCCATCACTTGTGCTTTCAACCGTTTCGAGTAAATTTCGGCAGCACCCTCCGCTGTTCTCCAAGTACACTGTAATAGAATAGATAATCATTTCAAAGCTGTGAAACAACGTTGAAATGAACATCTAATCTATCTTTGTACACGGAGAACCAGCGGAAAGATACCGACGAGATATCTCGAAACGGATGAAAACACAAGTAAATGAAGGCGTTTGCTTTATACATTCTTAACTTGTCCACACGGGACAAATCTATGGGTTACCATACGATTGAATTTTCTCGTCGCGTAGACTATACGATGGTTGTTAGTATCGAGCTATACTGTCCGATATTTAACAACCTTCGTATAGTTCTAGGTCACGACGAGCATCGCACGTATGTTAACCGATAGACGGGGACTAAGTGGCGCTTTTAGTTTCATATATGGGTATCGATGGGAATATGAAGGTTTCATATTATCATCGAGTATCATATATTGGTTTTAACCTGAATATCTCGAGTCGCTCTCTAATTATGCGTTTGTTGTGCATTCGTGTTGTATGTGTAACATGATTTTAAACCATTGAGATCAAGATTGATAGAACTGATCATCCTACATTGCAATAGCATTCATCAACCAAAAACTATTATTGCAATGGTATACATCTATAACAATCAACAATTAAAACTACAAATATAGGATACTGATATCATAAAGCGTTATGAGACACGTCATCTGCCACGTGTCGTGATCATGGAAATCGCTAATATTGAGCATCATCAAGATTAGATTATGGTTTTGAAGCAAGTTATTGAGCATCTTGGATTGATTGTCAAGTGTTGATTTTTATTTCAAGACTTGACAGAATGAAAATCATAAATACAGTTGCAAAATGTGTTCCTCACCCCCATAAAGTGGATCTTAACAATCCAGACAAGACCATCATTGTTCAAATTGCCAAGGTAGACATAATCTCAGCAGTTATTTACGGTTGCTAGCTTGTATTGCTTGTTGCTATTCTTTTTTTTTTCCTTGTCCTTTCTTTCTTTCTTTTTTTTGGGGGGTGGGGGGTTGTGTTTGAAAAGTTTTAACCAACTCACTGCTATTTCTAGGCAATGCAGGAATATAACTAGTTTTATCCCCCAAAAGAAAGAGCTTCAGGCTTCATGAGTCAAGCGATGTGAACATATAATTATAGGATTTTCTTGCTAGCGGTTCATTTACAACTATTCTTTAGTCTATATACCTAGCATCTGCTACTAGATATTACATCTTGCATCAACACCCTGCATGTTAAAATCAAAATCGATTATTTTTTTTCTTGATCTTTTTCTGATTTTCTACCATCTGTGTCGAGTAAATTATGATTAAAATTATATTTGTCAATTAATCAGAATAGCCATTCAACCAGCCCCACTACCGTAACCCTAACCCCAGCCCCACTACCGTAATCCTAACCCCAGCCCCACCGTAACCCTAACCCCAGCCCCACCGTAACGCTAACCCCAGCCCCACCCCAGCAGCAGCCGAACCCCAACCCTAACCCTACCCCGACCCCGACCCCGACCGCCACCGCGACCCCTGCCCAACCACAACTCTCGCGCGCGCAACCCAGACCCAGCCATGAACCCTAAGCCCAAAATAATCCAAAAATGCTTTAATTTATCTCGAGATTTATACCTGAACGGCTGCTGGTGGGTTGGAGCGACGACGGTGGCGATTTGGCGACGAAACCGGCGGTGGCGACGACGGTGGAGACGAAACAGGCGCTGGCGACGACGGAGGCGATTTGGGGTTTTTTCTCGCGCGCGATTAAGAGAGAGAGAGAAAGTGAGCGTAGGCGATCGATCTGGGTTTTGGTAAATAGATATTTACTTGCCCCTACGGATATACCCGTAGGTCCTTTGTTTGCGGCTCCGGAGGGGCAAACACCAAATTAAGAATTAATATTTTTATTCTTGGTCGTCTGTGCCCGTAGGGGCAACCTTTTAGCCCTACGGATTAATCCGTAGGGCCAAGTAAAATCTGCCCCAACGGATATGTTCATCCGTAGAGGCAACCCCCTATTTTACTAGTGGATAGGAGAAAATTCACTTTGTTGAAGCTGGTATGGTTGGGTGAAACTTTTGGTTTAAATGTACTTATGGATGGGTGAAACTTTTTTATTGGATTTTGACGTGCAAAAAGAAGAAAATTGATGTAAATTCCAGATATGTTACTCTATCTAGGATTGACAATCCTAGATACTCGTTTTCCTTTTGGCTTGATTATCTGTATAGATGCAACATGCAATTTCTTTTGGAGAAAATTTATTGATATTCATATATTTTTTTAATTAAGCTCTCTGCAAATTGCAAAACTATTAATTAATATTTCTATACTTTCAATCTATTATGTATATATTAATAAAAATCAAATAAATTATGAATTTATCAATTCTTGGTGTGCGTGGCACATGCACACGGCAAGTAACTCAAAAAAAGTTATCTTTCTTTTTTTAGTATTATAGCAAAAAGAGAAGCGGCGTGTGGCGGTCTCATATTCAATTGAATTAAAATATTTCAAAAACCCTGAAAAACCATAATTCTAAGACAGCATACCAAGTCGTCGACCTTTTTGTCCTATGGAATCAATAACTGCAAAGCCGTTAAATTAATTTTTCAACAAAAAGAATATTTGAAGGGATTATTATACTTAACAATAAGTGCATTAATTATAACAAATTTAATCAAATCAATCCTTAACCAGCTTTTAAAAAAAAACTAAGATATCATCGACCTGCTTTTAAAAAGATATCAAATTCAAAACTCTAGTTATTTTAAGTTGGAATAACAAAGGAAATAATTTGCCAACATATTTTTATTATATGTGTGACATTTTGAACATATATATATGTGATTTGATATTATCTTAATCTAGCATTAAAGCTACGAATTTGCTAGTGTGATGCCTATAATAGTATTATAATAGTATAAAGCAACCAAATTTGAGAAAATTAAAAGTACTTTCAAGTACTAAACATTAATAAATTGACCCTTCTTAAGAAAATTGGATATATTATATTGATTTCTAATTTACATATTGTATTGAATTCTAATTGAAAAAACATCCAAACCAGAGGAACTTTTTTCAATAAAAATTAAAGTTATTTTTGGAGGAAAGTAGAACTACTTCGAACATGCAGCATGTGATATCAATAACTGTTTGGAATGTTTAAAACATTATCAAATTTTTAGAGTTTTTGTATCAACATCAATAAACTTTAAAGTTTAAAATTCTGAATAATTGATGGTGTTTCAAACATTTACCCTAAATTACTCAATAAGGTACTCAACTGATTTTTGTTCATCAAGACCCAACAATATTCACAATATTTCATATCAAAACTATTTTTTCTTCAAAATAATAGGTAAAGTTAAATTCATCTCTCTTTCATAACCGAATGATCATAAAAAAAAAGCCGAAAATTTTACACAAAATCAAGTAATACATGAAGCTAAGAAAGCCTAAAACCCACGAACTAGGTATTAAGACTTCATATATGCAAGAAAACATAATACTTAGAAACTAAGACAATATTGCATGAATGCAAGATGATTAAAGAGAAAGTAATTAATAAAATTGCTTGACAAGCACAAAACATTGTTTGTTTCCATCTATCCGCCGTAACCGGAATGCCCACATCTCGACCTTGTCGCCAACTTGGAAGCCGCAGACTTCTGTCGCAAATATCATCCATTGACCGCCTCTAATGACCGTAGCACCTGAATCCCAACGTACCAAATTCGACATGAACCTTTCCCCATTAACATCATGACTGTAGAGCCCTATCTCCAAGCCTTTGTGATCTCTTCCAGCTTCTTTCCTCTTCTTCAGCATGTTGTCATCATCATCGCCAATCTCTTCTTCGATCTTCATCTTTTTCTTGCGATGGGCACCATCATCACAAAAGTTGGCGGCATCCTTTTCATCGTCAAAAATAAGCATCGGGGCTAGGTTTGATGAGGCATCGGTTCGAGGGATAAGGAGACGGTTCTGTTGTTTGCTGAGATCGGACATTTCTATGGTTTTCTTCATAATGAGACGGAGTTGCATGCCCTGGTGTCTCTTGACAAGTTCTTGAACACAAGGCGGAGCGATCGGAAGATTTGGCGTGGCGTACCATCTGTGTTTCAGCAAAAACTTCGCCATGCTTTATGAATTAATGGAACTAATCAAGATTGATGTAACAAAAGATAGGCTACTCGATGATCAATATATATATGAGAGAGTAGATACTAAGGTTTCTAGTGACTCCTACTATGATTAGAATTAGGGTAATATAGCCCTCAATTAGGCAACAAACAAATGTATGTTCGATATCTAAGGGATTAGGTATATATAACCCTAAATTAGGCAACAAGTTTTCTGTATTTCAACGAATTAAATAAAATTAACTATACTATTAATAAAAATAATATTGATGTGTAATTTAAATTGATACATGATAAGATTGGGTTTAAACTAGAATTGGATCCATATATACTTGAATTTTTAGAATATATATAATCTACATATATATAAATCTAATTTCCTCACATGAATTTTATAAAAAAATAAAATAAAATTGGTTAACAATGGTTATATTTTATTGTGATTAATTAGGATTCCTTAGGATCATGTTTTCTATTGCGATTACAATTTGCAATTTAAATTAAGTTTATGCAGCACATTCTATTGCGGTTCATATTTGACGATTGGATTAAAATCCCATCCGTGTTAAAAATACATCAATATTGCCTGTATTCGATTTTTGATGGCAATAAATATCCTGGTCTTCTACAAGTGTGATGTCCGTGCATGTTAAAGATACATCAGAGATAAAAATAAATATTTTAAAATAGAGATTTTTGAAAACTTAATTTAATTAAACCTGGTCATAATTCAAACATATCTCTCCCTCCACCAACTAACATAGTCAACATAAACTACAATAATAATTTCCCCATGAAAAGATCTCAAAAATACAAAATCAATCTGCAGTATTCACTCTCAACCAAGATTATTTCACCGAGAAGGTCGATTCCGATCCATGCTACTATAAAGTTGGTAATATATAAAAAAAAATTAAGTTACTTTTATCAAGCAATAAAACAATCATTTAGATATAAATCAGTGAAGAATCTGGTCAAATTGTTTATAATTGCTTTTACTATTTATTTAATTTCATAATTCTAAAATCGCTCTAGTCAAAAGACATAACATTTGATTTTCTGATCTAAAACAGTCGATACGAACGATTCCGATTCCAAAAATGATCACCCAATACTATGTCAATATCGATACCCAAATTTTAAACTTTGCTATAAAGAAACGCATTGTATAATAGATCTATCACAATGGTGCTTGATATTGTATACCGTGTCATTCTGATTGGAGATATTCAATGGACAACGAAACAGCTAGGATCAACCAAAATTGCACTTTCAAATTCATGAGCCCACATGCTTGAACCTTGCAAATTACTCTTGTAGCTAATTAACCAACCCTTGCTACAATAAACTTGTCGTTCAATTAATTAATTAGGTATACATATATTAGAAATTTAATTTAAAATGCTATGTTTAACTTAATGAGTCTGTGGATATCCGAATTCGTATTCGAAAAATTTGAAAAGATTCGTATCCGTATCCAAATAGATCTGAAAATATATATTTGTATCCGTATCTGAACGGATCCGGAATTTCATAATCATATGCGAAAATATCCGGATCCGGATAAATATCCGAATAGCCGTATCCAAATGCAATCCTGGCTCCTCTGCAACTAGGCCTGTAAATGTGTCGGGTCGGGTCTTACGTGTATCCATACCCATTTATTTTTTATGGATCCAGACCCGTCCATTTAACCGACGGGTCTATACGTAATGGACCTGGACCCGGACCCATTATTAATTCAAACCCGTTTATCCCGAACCTTTAATCAATTTTAATTTTTCTTAAGTGCATTACGTAACTCAGAAGTTTAGGGTTAATGTTAAGATATAATAAAAATCAACACAAATGATTAATAATCATATTTGTAAAATTAGCAACTAATATAAATTAATAATAATAATAATCCACCGCATATAAAACTAACTTTGAAGAGAGATGCAAATGAGAAACATATAGAGAAAATTAGTAGTTAGAACCACGTACTTTTATATAGATAAATTAAGGTTAAGATTAATTATTAATATAGGATGAATGTGTCGACACCAAAACCAAACACATCAAAACCCGACCCATTTATTAAATAGTTAAATGGGTATGGATCGGGTCGGATTTGGGTCTAGACAAACTTATACCATACCCAGATTTTATCAGCGGATCAGGATCGGGTCCGGGTCTACACCTGACCCATCGACAAGTCTTTCCTCAATTGTCTGCTCCTAAGGGGTGAACCTGGCTCTCTTTTAGACCTTAGCTGCCGCCGTACTCTCCCAAAGTAAGATGGTCGTTTCAGTATGACATATTATTCCAGGAATAGATTTATTGGATGCATTAAACGCTCTGTTATTTTTTTCAAGCCAAACCACCCATAAAATATGCCATGCCCAGCTTTCCAGAAGACGGTAACGACATGCGACGAGGTCCGCAACGTATTTATTATGAGAAAGTCATTTCCCTTAATAAATACGGTAAGCGTAAGTAAGCGATATAACAATATACAAGAATAACAAGAATGATTAAAATAAATAACAACTTTATTTACATTCAAATTTGAATACAATGTCTGAAATAAAAGATACAATACTGGGAAGCCTAAACAAGTGCAGAAAATAAACTAGTAATCTAGTTGGGCAGTGAGTTAGTCCAACTCTTCTAGGCTCGGCTCTATCTCCTCCGAATCTGGTCATTCTGACGAACATTCCAACTAAAAGGAACAGAGTGGAATGTCGTCGGTGAAATAACGCTCGGTAAGTCCACAAAAGAAATAAGTAATGACAAATAAAGGTATACAAAATGAATAAAAACGAAGTAAAAATAAACAGGTAAGGTTTTATGTAAAAGTATTTTAATCATGTTATTAAAGTATTTAAGGGTAGCTATTCTAATGTGGTTGTTTGTAATTTGGTAAGGAAAGTGAGCCTGTATATGAGAGTAATCCAGTTTACCCCGAGGACCAAAAGTACAAGAGAGTACAAGGCTCCGTCATAACCCACGGAGAAACGCCACGAAATATTCAAGAGGTGTCTTTTAAAGTGACCTTCTCTTCCACGACAAATGTTCCTTAAAAGCCTACCTCTTATCACCGCGTATTTTATTGTATAGTTCAAGTTTACAGGTCTTGACCGAATCCATGAATATAATAATGCAAGTTCAGATTCAATTTGTATTCAAGTGTTTATTTCAAGTCAAGTTATATTTTATGTTTCGGTCAAGTCAAATCAAGTGTTCAAGTTCAAGTTTGAATATTATAATTCAAGTTCAAGTGTTCAAGTTTAAGATCAAGTGTTGAAGTTTGAATTTGAGTTCGAGTTCAAGTCAAAATCGAGTTTGTATTTAGATTCTAGGAATATCTTATACTAGATTTAATCTTGTGAATTTCTTGAGTTTGGAAAATATCGATAATTGCTGCATATGGATGGCAGGATTTGTGTTTTTTGAAAGACGATTATCGTTTGATAATTTCCACCCTAATATTATGATCTATATTTAGGGAGAGACAAGTGGTGCATCATTTTCTCCGGCAACCCCGAGGCAACTGATAAGAGAAGATGTCACTCAAACAAATCGGCAACCTAAATACGTAACCTAAACTGGTATTTTGATTTTTAGGGTATTTTAGTAAAAACGTCAATTAAAAATTAATGAGGGTTTTTAATTCGTCCTAAATTCTCGAACAAGTTTTTAATAAAAATATGTTATTTAAAAAGTCAAGATTTTCGTAAAAATACATATTTTATATTTTGTGGTATTTTAGTGTAAAAGCTAATTTTTAAAGTTTATGGTATTTTAATGAAAATATCATTTTTTGAAAATTTGATGGTATTTTATTAAAAATTAATTCTTTCATTTAAAATTATAGTTTTCACAATTATTTTCATTGAAAATATAGATTCATGATTTTATATAATTTTCCAATGGTTTAAATTGCTTTAAAAGCCGTATTTCTTGAGATCGTATTTTTAATTCCTTTCGGGACCTAATTCTCTGTGAGGAGTTCTGCATCTTGCTCTGCAATTCTAAGGACGCACGATAACTCCCACCATTCATAAATGGGTCCTTTAATGAGAGTTGTAGAGACATAATTGTAAATGGTCAAAAATACCGATCAAAAAGTATTTTTATAAAGTGAGCGTATTTTAATGAAAATTGTTTCTTTTGATAGAAACAAGAAATCGTGCTATGTTTCTGTAGGGTTCCGTAGGGCGGCATCAAGGTTTCGCGAGGTATCGTCCATGCCGTTTTTAAATTTTTGCCGTACTAAAGAACTCTAACCCTAGAATCTTAATAAGAAATTTAGAAGAACTAGCAATGCAAACAACTTTATATCCTAAGTGAATGAGAAATACAATCTTCGTAGACCGGGCCTTCACTTCTAAAGCTACATGTAGTAGTCCATTCGCTCCAAGTAGTGAACACCCGAACTCTACTAAGGGTTCACATGAAGAAATGAACAAGCTTGCTTGAAATTTTCGAGGCCGAAGATGATCTACGTCGAGAAGACTCAAGCTCATGCTACCTCTTCACTAATGGTAGATTAGTAAAGCAAACACCTTAAACTAAATGGCTACTACAAATAAGGGTTGCCCCTACGGATTTATCGGTAGGGGCAACCCACTGCCCCTACGGATATGTACGTACGGGCGAAAAAAGATATCGTAGGTGCAAAGGCCGCAGGTGCAAGTTGTGGCCCTGAACTTGCCCCTACGGGCAAATTAGAGCCCCTACAGATATATCGGAAGGTGTTATAGCCCCTACGGAGTACCCCGTAGGGGTAATCAAATCATATATGTAATTTTTTTTTTGAATATATTATATATACCTACGGATAACTCCGTAGGTCCTTGTTCTACCCCTACGGATAGCTCCGTAGGGGATAGAAAGTGGCCCCTACGGATAGGTCCGTGGGGGCCTTCCCAACACCCTGCACTGAGATCAGGAGGGAAAATATCAGGAAACCTGATATTTTGCCCCTACGGATAAATTCGTTGGGGATAAACAGGTGCCCCTACGGACATATCCGTAGGGGCACTCCCAACACCCTGCACTGATATCAGGTGGGAAAATATCAGGTTTCCTGATAGTTTGCCACTACGGATATGCCCGTAGGGGCAACATATATACCTACGGCTTAATCCGTAGGTACATATTGTCTGTATTTTTTTTTAAAAATGGACTGCTAGATTTTTTCCCGCCCTGTACACAATACTATATACATCAATCAAATCATATATTGCAGTATTCATAATCACATCTCACGCATATATATAATATACAAAAGAAACCCAAAAACTGAATATGATATAAATACAAACCAATATCAATATCGTTTCAAAATGTAGTACAATGTGATATAAATACATGTTTCAAAAAATAAGAACCAAAAAGCTACCCTAGTTCGGTCCAGCTCCACCTCCGAATAACGTTAGAATAGCGCGCGCCTGCTCCTCGGTCAATACACTCTGCAATGCTACATATAAGGGAGTCTGAGCGGCATGTGGAGCTGGCGATGTGGTCTGCGCAGCCGCCGTCGAGGTAGCCGCTTGCGGAGCCGCGGCTGCGGGAGTCTGAGTGGGCGGTGGAGCTACAGGAGCTGTCTGCGGAACCGCAGCCGATATAGTGGCTTGCGGAGCCGCAGCCGAAGGAGATGCATGTGGAGGCTCGGCCGATCTACCCTGTCGCCTCTGGACATAACGTGTGTAAGAAGCGTGTAAGAACTGTGTATTATTCGAATTCGTTTCATTATTAAGTTATTTCGAAACCCTGTTTGGATATCTAGTTTGGAAAAGCGTTGTTTATTTTAATTACATATGTATGTATGATTAATCAGACTTAAGTCTAAAACCAAATAAGCTCAAGCTACGCACTAATTATGGATATGTTGATATGTATATAATATGAAATGATATTTTACTATAAAGTAGTATACATACCAGCATCTCCTTCAACTCCTGAACGGTGGCCCTCAAGCTATCCAGTTCCTGATGGACATGCCGGTCACTGGAGACGGAGGAAGTAACCGCCGGGGTGGAGTCCAACCTCATATGGGCCCTGCTAGGGCCCAATCCCCGGCCTCTCTCCCAACCTCCGTGGCGCCCTCCGTGTGCGGCGTCCAGAACTGGGGTCAGCAGCCTCGGATCGTTTTGTCCGGTAAAATCGATTCCCGAGGCCTGGGCCTGCTCAACCACCCGCTCCTACACCCACATTAAGCAGTAAAGTATAAGTATAAAATTTAAACTTGAACCTTCCAAAACTAAAATTTCAAATTTGGGTAGAAAAAATATTAACACTTACGCAGTACTCCTGGGTAGCGACGTCGGGACATCGAAGCTCGCCCGTGGCGGGATCTGTCGAGGTGCAGTGGACGGCAAGACATGCGGACAGCACGCTCGGTGTACCACCTGACGCCACGGTCCGAGATGTCTGCAATATTAGAAAGTAACTCTTAATATTAGAAATATTAGAGAATAACTCTTAATATTGCAGAATATTAGAGAATAACTCTTAATTTACCGATAACTCAATGGCTCGAGTAATGTTCCTCGAGCCACCTGTGTAAGTGGGGCGACCCCTCTTCGCCGACTTCCTGTTCTCCGTATTCTGAGCGGCCAATTTCTGCACAACGCATTAACATTTAGTTTTCTAATTAAGAAACACAAAGAAATAAATTATATCATAAATAATGAATTAAATTTAAAATACATACTTGTTTGCGTTCGGAGTCGAAATAAGCGCACAATAGAGGCCATGTCTCTACGTCGACTCTCGCAAACGCCGGAGTAGATAGGAGGGCCGCTCTCTCTGCCTCGGGGGTCGCTATCCACAGGGAGTAGAAGTCGGCCTTCAGCTCATTCCTGTTGTATCGGACCTTGGCCTGCATGTTCTTCATCAGGCCATTGTACAGAGCATGAAGGTCGAGCACCCTCCCCGGGTGATCAGGGTCGGCTACAGGCTGAAAATCGTAATCCAACTGAAAATACAAAAAAAAACATTGTTATTAGATTGCAAGTGTTAATAATAAATATATTGGATAGATCAAATGAAAATATATATTAATACATACCCGAGCCTGTTCAAAGAAGAGGGCGAATGAGCGCTGGTGCTGCTCGCCCCACTCAACGTGAAGTGGATAGTTCTTCACGATCCGGCTCTCGTCCCCCAAATACCGGCCGAACCTCTCGGCATGAGGACCGGTATAGCGATAGTCAAGGGTAAAAAATAGGGGGAATGCTGCCTCCCCCCTAGCTCTATCAGGCCTCAGCCTATGGGACTGATTCGGGCCTCGAGTCCCCCTCTGGGGATGGAGAGGCCCTGCGTCTGCACGAAATATCAAGACAATCAATAATAAGACAAAGTTGTATTAAGAAATCAAGGTTAAACAAAAATTCAAGTGTGATATATACCTCCGGTGAATAGCGCACGAGCCTGGGCCCGAGCAGCAGCACGAGCGGGACGATAGTTCCTCCGGTGAGGAACAACCGGGGTCCCGGACCCGGACGCATCCCCTCCAACTATAAAATAAACATCGACGCTAAATCTCCATGAAGTTCATATTTATTCTATAGAGCATATGTAAAATAAATAAATATTTTAAATTTATTCATACTAACCTGCAGACGATGCGGAGGGTATGGAAGCGGCAGGAGTGGCCCCTGTGGAAGGTGTGGACGCACCACCTATAATTAGACAATTAAAAATAGATTTTATAAGTAATTGCAAAAAGAATGTGTAGATCAATAATATAACGTTCTAAATCAATATGCATGCACTATAGGACATATAAACATACCCGCAGGTGCGGTGGTGTCACCACCTACAGCTAGACAATAATAAAAATTGCTAAGTAAGAGCAAAAGGAATGTGTATATTTATGATATAGCATTCTAAATCAATATACATACACTATATGATATATAAACATACCTGGAGGAGCGGGGGTGGCCTCTGTCCCAGATGTGGACGCAGGACCAACAACTAGACAATTAAAAATAGATTTTATAAGTAATTGCAAAAAGAATGTGTAGATCAATAATATAACGTTCTAAATCAATATGCATGCACTATAGGACATATAAACATACCCGCAGGTGCGGTGGTGTCACCACCTACAGCTAGACAATAATAAAAATTGCTAAGTAAGAGCAAAAGGAATGTGTATATTTATGATATAACATTCTAAATCAATATACATACACTATATGATATATAATCATACCTGGAGGAGCGGGGGTGGCCTCTGTCCCAGATGTGGACACAGGACCAACAACTAGACAATCAAATATTGACAATATAAGTAATTTTGACATAAACATGCATGAATATCTGTAATATTACATTGAAAATGGATATGCGTGCAGTATACCTGGAGGTGTGGCAAAATCCACACGGAAGGAGGCATCCGAAGGGGTCTCCGATCTGGGTGCAAGACCGGCCCTCTGAAGCTCCCTACGGAGCTCTCCGGGCGGCAGAACCGCTCTGCCTCTGCCTCTGCCGCGGCTGGAGCTCCTGCCGCCCCTCGCTGCTCCCGACATCGTCATCAAATCTAGATAAACGGTTCGTGGACGCATTAGACAATCATTAAAAGTATTGACTATATATGATCTAGAGCGTAAAATGTGAAGTAATAATATAACATTACTGATAACCTTTTTCGTTTCGTGGGCGCATCATACATATCTACTTGGATTTCATCGTCGATGTCATTTCTAACCCACGTAATTTCATGATCGGTCGAAGACAACCCGTCCTTCGAAACAGACGGTCGGAGCACTTTAAGCCTTCTCTCTTCTTCGTCCTCATCGATGTCCTCGTATTCTGGGACATCGTAGACATCTCTAGGTTTCCATCGGCATACAACACTCCACCCCGGATGCTTCAAACACTGTGAGTAGTATACTTGGAACGCTTGGTTCGGAAAGATAAACGGATCGTCCTGACCGTAAAATCGAAGTGTGTTTACATTGGTCAATCCATATTCATCTTTCCAAGTCCCAAGACTGCTTCTCCAACTGTCTGTATCGGTTTGCGGATCGTACCAAGTACAGTGGAATATATAAAAGGGTTCTGATCGTCCGGGATAGTGGATGCCGAGTATACAATTTAAGTACCCATAGTAAATCACACCGTCCAATCCTACCGTCGTAATCCCACTATTCTGAGTGATTCTAGATGTTTTTATGTCCTTAACTTCGAATTTGTATCCAAGGACACCAAATCCTTTGTAATATGCAACCTCCATACTAGGAAATTGAGCTAAACATCTTGAATCACTCTCAAATGATGCAGACAAGTTCGGATCGTGGATCTAACAAAACAAATTTTACGATAAATACATAACGATACAAGTTTAGATTAAAACTGATAGCAATAAAATGTAATTCGAATAACTTACATGCTCTGTGACCCAATCACAAAAATTATCCTGATGGTATTTTTCCAAACGCTCTTCGTTCCAATCAGGATGCCCCTCACGTACCTCGTTAAAATGAGTTCTGTTTTCGACAAATAATTGTGATATTAATATTATGTTATTTCATACACACACAAACACAGATATAACAATTAATCCAAAAGAACTTACTCTCTAATTTGTTCAAGACATGCACAATTAAGCAAGATAAACCGGTATATCTTGTTGATAAACATAGTGTCTACCCTCTTATACTCGGCTTTACCATATGGCCCGTCTTGAATTCTTCGTGGTCGGTTAAGCCTTGTCTCAATGTTCTCTTCCAGATAGCGGGAACAAAATGTGGTTGCTTCATCAAGAAGATAACCTTGCATGATAGAACCCTCTGGTCGATTTTTATTGCGTATATACTTCTTAAGAGTGTAAAGGTACCTAATGAGAATATGTTGAATAAATAAACACGGGCATACAGGACAAAAATAAATTTATAAATTGCGCGAAACGAAAAATGACACGTACCTCTCGACGGGATACATCCATCGATATTGTACCGGTCCGGCTAACTTCGCCTCAGTTGCAAGATGAACCGTCAAGTGTATTATAATATCGAAGAATGGCGGTGGGAAAATACGCTCAAACTTGCAAAGTATCAACGCAACAGAATTTTCTAGTTTATCCATCGTCGCAACCTCCAGTGTTTTAGCACACAACTCCCTGAAAAAACAACATAGGTCGTTGATTACTAGACCAACCGAGTCGGGGAGAGAAGTCCTGAGGGCTAATGGAAGAAGGTGCTCCACGATAACATGGTGATCATGACTTTTCAGCCCATCGATCTTGCCCTTCACAATTTTTATTTTCTTGCTGAATGATCCTGAGAAACCTGTGGGGACTTTCAAATCATGCAACACCTGCAGGAATCTTTTCTTCTCCGGTTGTGACATATGATAAGCGGCATTGGGAAGTACAAACTTGCCCGGTTTACCCGCTACCGGTTTAGGGTGCAGTTCACTTCTTATTCCCCACTCTTGTAGATCCATCCGGGCATTCATGTTGTCTTTCGATTTCCCGTCTTTACACAGAAGCAAGTTAAGTATGTGCTATGATACTCCCTTCTCTATATGCATGACGTCCAGACAATGACGCACTGAATTTGTAGACCAGTACGGAAGCTCGAAGAAAATGCTTATAAGGTCGGAGATAGACGTCGATATTGTTCCCCGGTGAGTTTGGTCCGTCGATAAGAAGAGGCATCATAAAGTATGATTGGTCCATAGCCAACCAAGGCGACAGATTATAAATTATCATTACAACGGGCCATGTACTGTGACTTCCAGCCATATAGTTGAATGGGCAGAAGCCATCGGCAGCCAGTCCGAGCCGAACATTGCGAGGATCGCTACTGAATATTGCGTGCCTCCTATCGAAATCCTTCCATGCCGGTGAATCTCTTGGATGGCTCATTTTTCCATTTTCGCTTGGAGGAGCACGGTGATGCCAAATCATTGCCTCGGTTGTTTTCTTGCACCTGAATAGCCTCTGTAGCCTCTGTGTTATGGGAAAATATCGTGCTATCTTCACAGGTATATCAGGCTTCTTATCAGAATCTTTCGGCTTATACCTGGCCTCTCCGCATGTTGGACACTCTTTCAAATCTGAATTCTCTTTCCGGTACAACACGCAATTTTTAGGACATGCTTAAATCTTCTCGCACTTTAGACCCAAATCAGACATCATTTTCTGGGCTTCGTACCAGCTTTCGGGCACATTATTTTCCGGAGGCATAGAATCTTTCAAGAACGAAAGAAGCATTGTGAATGACTTGTTGCTCCATCCATTTAGGCACTTAATTTGGAAAAGTTGGACGAACCATGAGAGGGTGGAATACTTCGCATTCTCATAAATTGGTTTCCTAGCATCATTCATGAAATTTTCATACTTATCCGCACGCGGTCCTTGACCGGAAGGAATGTTATCTTCGGTACGAATAGATTCACCTAGGGCAGCCTCTACCATATCCTCCATTTCTTCTGATGGAAATAAATTTCCGTATCCTGCCGTATTACCGAATTCTTCTTCTTCTCCTGCCGCATTATCGTGTTCTCCTTCTTCTTCTTCTACCGCAGTACTGCATTCTTCTCCTTCCCCGTGATATTTCCAAGTTGAATAAAGTCTAGTAAACCCATGTTTTACAATATGAAGCTCTGCCAATTCTACCTTCTGCCAGTACTTATTGCCACATCTATCGCACGGACAGAGAATCTTCTCTATTATGATCTTATTATGTCCTCGTACAAATTCAAGGAAAGCAGCAACTCCTGCGACAAACTTAGGTTGCATACGTTGTTTCCAATCCACATACATCCAGTCCTTAACTCTGACGTACTCATGGGCCATGTTAGACTGAATAACATATAAATTGTAGGTTATGCTGACTATATTGAGAAATATAAGAACGGGATAGTTACTGACAAAGGAGAAAATCCGTGTATATGCTTTGTGTGTGCGTTTGTCGTTGAAAAGAATAAATTATCGCACGTTATGTTGACCGATAGACGGGGACTAAGTGGCGCTTTTAGTTTCATATATGGGTATCGATGGGAATATGAAGGTTTCATATTATCATATATTGGTTTTAACCCGAACATCTCGAATCGCTCTCTGATTATGCGTTTGTATGTATGTGTTCCGGCTGTCGGGGGTAGGCTTCTATCCCATTAAGAATGTATAGAGCGAACGCCCATCACTTGTGCTTTCAACCGTTTCGAGTAAATTTCGGCAGCACCTCCCCGCTGTTCTCCGAGTACACTGTAATAGAATAGATAATCATTTCAAAGCTGTGAAACAACGTTGAAATGAACATCTAATCTATCTTTGTACACGGAGAACCAGCGGAAAGATACCGACGAAATATCTCGAAACGGATGAAAACACAAGTGAATGAAGGCGTTTGCTTTATACATTCTTAACTTGTCCACACGGGACAAATCTATGGGTTACCATACGATTGAATTTTCTCGTCGCGTAGACTATACGACGGTTGTTAGTATCGAGCTCTACTGTCCGATATTTAACAACCTTCGTATAGTTCTAGGTCACGACGAGCATCACACGTATGTTAACCGATAGACGGGGACTAAGTGGCGCTTTTAGTTTCATATATGGGTATCGATGGGAATATGAAGGTTTCATATTATCATCGAGTATTATATATTGGTTTTAACCCGAACATCTCGAATCGCTCTCTAATTATGCGTTTGTATATATGTGTTCCGGCTGTCGGGGGTATGCTTCTATCCCATTAAGAATGTATAGAGCGAACGCCCATCACTTGTGCTTTCAACCGTTTCGAGTAAATTTCGGCAGCACCCTCCGCTGTTCTCCGAGTACACTGTAATAGAATAGATAATCATTTCAAAGCTGTGAAACAACGTTGAAATGAACATCTAATCTATCTTTGTACACGGAGAACCAGCGGAAAGATACTGACGAAATATCTCGAAACGGATGAAAACACAAGTAAATGAAGGCGTTTGCTTTATACATTCTTAACTTGTCCACACGGGATAAATCTATGGGTTACCATACGATTGAATTTTCTCGTCGCGTAAACTATACGATGGTTGTTAGTATCGAGCTATACTGTCCGATATTTAACAACCTTCGTATAGTTCTAGGTCACGACGAGCATCGCACGTATGTTAACCGATAGACGGGGACTAAGTGGCGCTTTTAGTTTCATATATGGGTATCGATGGGAATATGAAGGTTTCATATTATCATCGAGTATCATATATTGGTTTTAACCCGAACATCTCGAATCGCTCTCTAATTATGCGTTTGTATATATGTGTTCCGGCTGTCGGGGGTAGGCTTCTATCCCATTAAGAATGTATAGAGCGAACGCCCATAACTTGTGCTTTCAACCGTTTCGAGTAAATTTCGGCAGCACCCTCCGCTGTTCTCCGAGTACACTGTAATAGAATAGATAATCATTTCAAAGCTGTGAAACAACGTTGAAATGAACATCTAATCTATCTTTGTACACGGAGAACCAGCGGAAAGATACCGACGAAATATCTCGAAACGGATGAAAACACAAGTAAATGAAGGCGTTTGCTTTATACATTCTTAACTTGTCCACACGGGACAAATCTATGGGTTACCATACGATTGAATTTTCTCGTCGCGTAGACTATACGATGGTTGTTAGTATCGAGCTATACTGTCCGATATTTAACAACCTTCGTATAGTTCTAGGTCACGACGAGCATCGCACGTATGTTAACCGATAGACGGGGACTAAGTGGCGCTTTTAGTTTCATATATGGGTATCGATGGGAATATGAAGGTTTCATATTATCATCGAGTATCATATATTGGTTTTAACCTGAATATCTCGAGTCGCTCTCTAATTATGCGTTTGTTGTGCATTCGTGTTGTATGTGTAACATGATTTTAAACCATTGAGATCAAGATTGATAGAACTGATCATCCTACATTGCAATAGCATTCATCAACCAAAAACTATTATTGCAATGGTATACATCTATAACAATCAACAATTAAAACTACAAATATAGGATACTGATATCATAAAGCGTTATGAGACACGTCATCTGCCACGTGTCGTGATCATGGAAATCGCTAATATTGAGCATCATCAAGATTAGATTATGGTTTTGAAGCAAGTTATTGAGCATCTTGGATTGATTGTCAAGTGTTGATTTTTATTTCAAGACTTGACAGAATGAAAATCATAAATACAGTTGCAAAATGTGTTCCTCACCCCCATAAAGTGGATCTTAACAATCCAGACAAGACCATCATTGTTCAAATTGCCAAGGTAGACATAATCTCAGCAGTTATTTACGGTTGCTAGCTTGTATTGCTTGTTGCTATTCTTTTTTTTTTCCTTGTCCTTTCTTTCTTTCTTTTTTTTGGGGGGTGGGGGGTTGTGTTTGAAAAGTTTTAACCAACTCACTGCTATTTCTAGGCAATGCAGGAATATAACTAGTTTTATCCCCCAAAAGAAAGAGCTTCAGGCTTCATGAGTCAAGCGATGTGTACATATAATTATAGGATTTTCTTGCTAGCGGTTCATTTACAACTATTCTTTAGTCTATATACCTAGCATCTGCTACTAGATATTACATCTTGCATCAACACCCTGCATGTTAAAATCAAAATCGATTATTTTTTTTCTTGATCTTTTTCTGATTTTCTACCATCTGTGTCGAGTAAATTATGATTAACATTATATTTGTCAATTAATCAGAATAGCCATTCAACCAGCCCCACTACCGTAACCCTAACCCCAGCCCCACTACCGTAATCCTAACCCCAGCCCCACCGTAACCCTAACCCCAGCCCCACCGTAACGCTAACCCCAGCCCCACCCCAGCAGCAGCCGAACCCCAACCCTAACCCTACCCCGACCCCGACCCCGACCGCCACCGCGACCCCTGCCCAACCACAACTCTCGCGCGCGCAACCCAGACCCAGCCATGAACCCTAAGCCCAAAATAATCCAAAAATGCTTTAATTTATCTCGAGATTTATACCTGAACGGCCGCTGGTGGGTTGGAGCGACGACGGTGGCGATTTGGCGACGAAACCGGCGGTGGCGACGACGGTGGAGACGAAACAGGCGCTGGCGACGACGGAGGCGACGACGGAGGCGATTTGGGGTTTTTTCTCGCGCGCGATTAAGAGAGAGAGAGAAAGTGAGCGTAGGCGATCGATCTGGGTTTTGGTAAATAGATATTTACTTGCCCCTACGGATATACCCGTAGGTCCTTTGTTTGCGGCTCCGGAGGGGCAAACACCAAATTAAGAATTAATATTTTTATTCTTGGTCGTCTGTGCCCGTAGGGGCAACCTTTTAGCCCTACGGATTAATCCGTAGGGCCAAGTAAAATCTGCCCCAACGGATATGTTCATCCGTAGAGGCAACCCCCTATTTTACTAGTGGATAGGAGAAAATTCACTTTGTTGAAGCTGGTATGGTTGGGTGAAACTTTTGGTTTAAATGTACTTATGGATGGGTGAAACTTTTTTATTGGATTTTGACGTGCTAAAAGAAGAAAATTGATGTAAATTCCAGATATGTTACTCTATCTAGGATTGACAATCCTAGATACTCGTTTTCCTTTTGGCTTGATTATCTGTATAGATGCAACATGCAATTTCTTTTGGAGAAAATTTATTGATATTCATATATTTTTTTAATTAAGCTCTCTGCAAATTGCAAAACTATTAATTAATATTTCTATACTTTCAATCTATTATGTATATATTAATAAAAATCAAATAAATTATGAATTTATCAATTCTTGGTGTGCGTGGCACATGCACACGGCAAGTAACTCAAAAAAAGTTATCTTTCTTTTTTTAGTATTATAGCAAAAAGAGAAGCGGCGTGTGGCGGTCTCATATTCAATTGAATTAAAATATTTCAAAAACCCTGAAAAACCATAATTCTAAGACAGCATACCAAGTCGTCGACCTTTTTGTCCTATGGAATCAATAACTGCAAACCCGTTAAATTAATTTTTCAACAAAAAGAATATTTGAAGGGATTATTATACTTAACAATAAGTGCATTAATTATAACAAATTTAATCAAATCAATCCTTAACCAGCTTTTAAAAAAAACTAAGATATCATCGACCTGCTTTTAAAAAGATATCAAATTCAAAACTCTAGTTATTTTAAGTTGGAATAACAAAGGAAATAATTTGCCAACATATTTTTATTATATGTGTGACATTTTGAACATATATATATGTGATTTGATATTATCTTAATCTAGCATTAAAGCTACGAATTTGCTAGTGTGATGCCTATAATAGTATTATAATAGTATAAAGCAACCAAATTTGAGAAAATTAAAAGTACTTTCAAGTACTAAACATTAATAAATTGACCCTTCTTAAGAAAATTGGATATATTATATTGATTTCTAATTTACATATTGTATTGAATTCTAATTGAAAAAACATCCAAACATGAGGAACTTTTTTCAATAAAAATTAAAGTTATTTTTGGAGGAAAGTAGAACTACTTCGAACATGCAGCATGTGATATCAATAACTGTTTGGAATGTTTAAAACATTATCAAATTTTTAGAGTTTTTGTATCAACATCAATAAACTTTAAAGTTTAAAATTCTGAATAATTGATGGTGTTTCAAACATTTACCCTAAATTACTCAATAAGGTACTCAACTGATTTTTGTTCATCAAGACCCAACAATATTCACAATATTTCATATCAAAACTATTTTTTCTTCAAAATAATAGGTAAAGTTAAATTCATCTCTCTTTCGTAACCGAATGATCATAAAAAAAAAGCCGAAAATTTTACACAAAATCAAGTAATACATGAAGCTAAGAAAGCCTAAAACCCACGAACTAGGTATTAAGACTTCATATATGCAAGAAAACATAATACTTAGAAACTAAGACAATATTGCATGAATGCAAGATGATTAAAGAGAAAGTAATTAATAAAATTGCTTGACAAGCACAAAACAGAGTTTGTTTCCATCTATCCGCCGTAACCGGAATGCCCACATATCGACCTTGTCGCCAACTTGGAAGCCGCAGACTTCTGTCGCAAATATCATCCATTGACCGCCTCTAATGACCGTAGCACCTGAATCCCAACGTACCAAATTCGACATGAACCTTTCCCCATTAACATCATGACTGTAGAGCCCTATCTCCAAGCCTTTGTGATCTCTTCCAGCTTCTTTCCTCTTCTTCAGCATGTTGTCATCATCATCGCCAATCTCTTCTTCGATCTTCATCTTTTTCTTGCGATGGGCACCATCATCACAAAAGTTGGCGGCATCCTTTTCATCGTCAAAAATAAGCATCGGGGCTAGGTTTGATGAGGCATCGGTTCGAGGGATAAGGAGACGGTTCTGTTGTTTGCTGAGATCGGACATTTCTATGGTTTTCTTCATAATGAGACGGAGTTGCATGCCCTGGTGTCTCTTGACAAGTTCTTGACACAAGGCGGAGCGATCGGAAGATTTGGCGTGGCGTACCATCTGTGTTTCAGCAAAAACTTCGCCATGCTTTATGAATTAATGGAACTAATCAAGATTGATGTAACAAAAGATAGGCTACTCGATGATCAATATATATATGAGAGAGTAGATACTAAGGTTTCTAGTGACTCCTACTATGATTAGAATTAGGGTAATATAGCCCTAAATTAGGCAACAAACAAATGTATGTTCGATATCTAAGGGATTAGGTATATATAACCCTAAATTAGGCAACAAGTTTTCTGTATTTCAACGAATTAAATAAAATTAACTATACTATTAATAAAAATAATATTGATGTGTAATTTAAATTGATACATGATAAGATTGGGTTTAAACTAGAATTGGATCCATATATACTTGAATTTTTAGAATATATATAATCTACATATATATAAATCTAATTTCCTCACATGAATTTTATAAAAAAATAAAATAAAATTGGTTAACAATGGTTATATTTTATTGTGATTAATTAGGATTCCTTAGGATCATGTTTTCTATTGCGATTACAATTTGCAATTTAAATTAAGTTTATGCAGCACATTCTATTGCGGTTCATATTTGACGATTGGATTAAAATCCCATCCGTGTTAAAAATACATCAATATTGCCTGTATTCGATTTTTGATGGCAATAAATATCCTGGTCTTCTACAAGTGTGATGTCCGTGCATGTTAAAGATACATCAGAGATAAAAATAAATATTTTAAAATAGAGATTTTTGAAAACTTAATTTAATTAAACCTGGTCATAATTCAAACATCATCTCTCCCTCCACCAACTAACATAGTCAACATAAACTACAATAATAATTTCCCCATGAAAAGATCTCAAAAATACAAAATCAATCTGCAGTATTCACTCTCAACCAAGATTATTTCACCGAGAAGGTCGATTCCGATCCATGCTACTATAAAGTTGGTAATATATAAAAAAAAATTAAGTTACTTTTATCAAGCAATAAAACAATCATTTAGATATAAATCAGTGAAGAATCTGGTCAAATTGTTTATAATTGCTTTTACTATTTATTTAATTTCATAATTCTAAAATCGCTCTAGTCAAAAGACATAACATTTGATTTTCTGATCTAAAACAGTCGATACGAACGATTCCGATTCCAAAAATGATCACCCAATACTATGTCAATATCGATACCCAAATTTTAAACTTTGCTATAAAGAAACGCATTGTATAATAGATCTATCACAATGGTGCTTGATATTGTATACCGTGTCATTCTGATTGGAGATATTCAATGGACAACGAAACAGCTAGGATCAACCAAAATTGCACTTTCAAATTCATGAGCCCACATGCTTGAACCTTGCAAATTACTCTTGTAGCTAATTAACCAACCCTTGCTACAATAAACTTGTCGTTCAATTAATTAATTAGGTATACATATATTAGAAATTTAATTTAAAATGCTATGTTTAACTTAATGAGTCTGTGGATATCCGAATTCGTATTCGAAAAATTTGAAAAGATTCGTATCCGTATCCAAATAGATCTGAAAATATATATTTGTATCCGTATCTGAACGGATCCGGAATTTCATAATCATATGCGAAAATATCCGGATCCGGATAAATATCCGAATAGCCGTATCCAAATGCAATCCTGGCTCCTCTGCAACTAGGCCTGTAAATGTGTCGGGTCGGGTCTTACGTGTATCCATACCCATTTATTTTTTATGGATCCAGACCCGTCCATTTAACCGACGGGTCTATACGTAATGGACCTGGACCCGGACCCATTATTAATTCAAACCCGTTTATCCCGAACCTTTAATCAATTTTAATTTTTCTTAAGTGCATTACGTAACTCAGAAGTTTAGGGTTAATGTTAAGATATAATAAAAATCAACACAAATGATTAATAATCATATTTGTAAAATTAGCAACTAATATAAATTAATAATAATAATAATCCACCGCATATAAAACTAACTTTGAAGAGAGATGCAAATGAGAAACATATAGAGAAAATTAGTAGTTAGAACCACGTACTTTTATATAGATAAATTAAGGTTAAGATTAATTATTAATATAGGATGAATGTGTCGACACCAAAACCAAACACATCAAAACCCGACCCATTTATTAAATAGTTAAATGGGTATGGGTCGGGTCGGATTTGGGTCTAGACAAACTTATACCATACCCAGATTTTATCAGCGGATCAGGATCGGGTCCGGGTCTACACCTGACCCATCGACAAGTCTTTCCTCAATTGTCTGCTCCTAAGGGGTGAACCTGGCTCTCTTTTAGACCTTAGCTGCCGCCGTACTCTCCCAAAGTAAGATGGTCGTTTCAGTATGACATATTATTCCAGGAATAGATTTATTGGATGCATTAAACGCTCTGTTATTTTTTTCAAGCCAAACCACCCATAAAATATGCCATGCCCAGCTTTCCAGAAGACGGTAACGACATGCGACGAGGTCCGCAACGTATTTATTATGAGAAAGTCATTTCCCTTAATAAATACGGTAAGCGTAAGTAAGCGATATAACAATATACAAGAATAACAAGAATGATTAAAATAAATAACAACTTTATTTACATTCAAATTTGAATACAATGTCTGAAATAAAAGATACAATACTGGGAAGCCTAAACAAGTGCAGAAAATAAACTAGTAATCTAGTTGGGCAGTGAGTTAGTCCAACTCTTCTAGGCTCGGCTCTATCTTCTCTGAATCTGGTCATTCTGACGAACATTCCAACTAAAAGGAACAGAGTGGAATGTCGTCAGTGAAATAACGCTCGGTAAGTCCACAAAAGAAATAAGTAATGACAAATAAAGGTATACAAAATGAATAAAAACGAAGTAAAAATAAACAGGTAAGGTTTTATGTAAAAGTATTTAAATCATGTTATTAAAGTATTTAAGGGTAGCTATTCTAATGTGGTTGTTTGTAATTTGGTAAGGAAAGTGAGCCTGTATATGAGAGTAATCCAGTTTATCCCGAGGACCAAAAGTACAAGAGAGTACAAGGCTCCGTCATAACCCACGGAGAAACGCCACGAAATATTCAAGAGGTGTCTTTTAAAGTGACCTTCTCTTCCACGACAAATGTTCCTTAAAAGCCTACCTCTTATCACCGCGTATTTTATTGTATAGTTCAAGTTTACAGGTCTTGACCGAATCCATGAATATAATAATGCAAGTTCAGATTCAATTTGTATTCAAGTGTTTATTTCAAGTCAAGTTATATTTTATGTTTCGGTCAAGTCAAATCAAGTGTTCAAGTTCAAGTTTGGATATTATAATTCAAGTTCAAGTGTTCAAGTTTAAGATCAAGTGTTGAAGTTTGAATTTGAGTTCGAGTTCAAGTCAAAATCGAGTTTGTATTTAGATTCTAGGAATATCTTATACTAGATTTAATCTTGTGAATTTCTTGAGTTTGGAAAATATCGATAATTGCTGCATATGGATGGCAGGATTTGTGTTTTTTGAAAGACGATTATCGTTTGATAATTTCCACCCTAATATTATGATCTATATTTAGGAAGAGACAAGTGGTGCATCATTTTCTCCGGCAACCCCGAGGCAACTGATAAGAGAAGATGTCACTCAAACAAATCGGCAACCTATATACGTAACCTAAACTGGTATTTTGATTTTTAGGTTATTTTAGTAAAAACGTCAATTAAAAATTAATGAGGGTTTTTAATTCGTCCTAAATTCTCGAACAAGTTTTTAATAAAAACATGTTATTTAAAAAGTCAAGATTTTCGTAAAAATACATATTTTATATTTTGTGGTATTTTAGTGTAAAAGCTAATTTTTAAAGTTTATGGTATTTTAATGAAAATATCATTTTTTGAAAATTTGATGGTATTTTATTAAAAATTAATTCTTTCATTTAAAATTATAGTTTTCACAATTATTTTCATTGAAAATATAGATTCATGATTTTATATAATTTTCCAATGGTTTAAATTGCTTTAAAAGCCGTATTTCTTGAGATCGTATTTTTAATTCCTTTCGGGACCTAATTCTCTGTGAGGAGTTCTGCATCTTGCTCTGCAATTCTAAGGACGCACGATAACTCCCACCATTCATAAATGGGTCCTTTAATGAGAGTTGTAGAGACATAATTGTAAATGGTCAAAAATACCGATCAAAAAGTATTTTTATAAAGTGAGCGTATTTTAATGAAAATTGTTTCTTTTGATAGAAACAAGAAATCGTGCTATGTTTCTGTAGGGTTCCGTAGGGCGGCATCAAGGTTTCGCGAGGTATCGTCCATGCCGTTTTTAAATTTTTGCCGTACTAAAGAACTCTAACCCTAGAATCTTAATAAGAAATTTAGAAGAACTAGCAATGCAAACAACTTTATATCCTAAGTGAATGAGAAATACAATCTTCGTAGACCGGGCCTTCACTTCTAAAGCTACATGTAGTAGTCCATTCGCTCCAAGTAGTGAACACCCGAACTCTACTAAGGGTTCACATGAAGAAATGAACAAGCTTGCTTGAAATTTTCGAGGCCGAAAATGATCTACGTCGAGAAGACTCAAGCTCATGCTACCTCTTCACTAATGGTAGATTAGTAAAGCAAACACCTTAAACTAAATGGCTACTACAAATAAGGGTTGCCCCTACGGATTTATCGGTAGGGGCAACCCACTGCCCCTACGGATATGTACGTACGGGCGAAAAAAGACATCGTAGGTGCAAAGGCCGCAGGTGCAAGTTGTGGCCCTGAACTTGCCCCTACGGGCAAATTAGAGCCCCTACAGATATATCGGAAGGTGTTATAGCCCCTACGGAGTACCCCGTAGGGGTAATCAAATCATATATGTAATTTTTTTTTTGAATATATTATATATACCTACGGATAACTCCGTAGGTCCTTGTTCTACCCCTACGGATAGCTCCGTAGGGGATAGAAAGTGGCCCCTACGGATAGGTCCGTGGGGGCCTTCCCAACACCCTGCACTGAGATCAGGAGGGAAAATATCAGGAAACCTGATATTTTGCCCCTACGGATAAATTCGTTGGGGATAAACAGGTGCCCCTACGGACATATCCGTAGGGGCACTCCCAACACCCTGCACTGATATCAGGTGTGAAAATATCAGGTTTCCTGATAGTTTGCCACTACGGATATGCCCGTAGGGGCAACATATATACCTACGGCTTAATCCGTAGGTACATATTGTCTGTATTTTTTTTTAAAAATGGACTGCTAGATTTTTTCCCGCCCTGTACACAATACTATATACATCAATCAAATCATATATTGCAGTATTCATAATCACATCTCACGCATATATATAAAATACAAAAGAAACCCAAAAACTGAATATGATATAAATACAAACCAATATCAATATCGTTTCAAAATGTAGTACAATGTGATATAAATACATGTTTCAAAAAATAAGAACAAAAAAGCTACCCTAGTTCGGTCCAGCTCCACCTCCGAATAACGTTAGAATAGCGCGCGCCTGCTCCTCGGTCAATACACTCTGCAATGCTACATATAAGGGAGTCTGAGCGGCATGTGGAGCTGGCGATGTGGTGTGCGCAGCCGCCGTCGAGGTAGCCGCTTGCGGAGCCGCGGCTGCAGGAGTCTGAGTGGGCGGTGGAGCTACAGGAGCTGTCTGCGGAACCGCAGCCGATATAGTGGCTTGCGGAGCCGCAGCCGAAGGAGATGCATGTGGAGGCTCGGCCGATCTACCCTGTCGCCTCTGAACATAACGTGTGTAAGAAGCGTGTAAGAACTGTGTATTATTCGAATTCGTTTCATTATTAAGTTATTTCGAAACCCTGTTTGGATATCTAGTTTGGAAAAACGTTGTTTATTTTAATTACATATGTATGTATGATTAATAAGACTTAAGTCTAAAACCAAATAAGCTCAAGCTACGCACTAATTATGGATATGTTGATATGTATATAATATGAAATGATATTTTACTATAAAGTAGTATACATACCAGCATCTCCTTCAACTCCTGAACGGTGGCCCTCAAGCTATCCAGTTCCTGATGGACATGCCGGTCACTGGAGACGGAGGAAGTAACCGCCGGGGTGGAGTCCAACCTCATATGGGCCCTGCTAGGGTCCAATCCCCGGCCTCTCTCCCAACCTCCGTGGCGCCCTCCGTGTGCGGCGTCCAGAACTGGGGTCAGCAGCCTCGGATCGTTCTGTCCGGTAAAATCGATTCCCGAGGCCTGGGCCTGCTCAACCACCCGCTCCTACACCCACATTAAGCAGTAAAGTATAAGTATAAAATTTAAACTTGAACCTTCCAAAACTAAAATTTCAAATTTGGGTAGAAAAAATATTAACACTTACGCAGTACTCCTGGGTAGCGACGTCGGGACATCGAAGCTCCCCCGTGGCGGGATCTGTCGAGGTGCCGTGGACGGCAAGACATGCGGACAACACGCTCGGTGTACCACCTGACGCCACGGTCCGAGATGTCTGCAATATTAGAAAGTAACTCTTAATATTAGAAATATTAGAGAATAACTCTTAATATTGCAGAATATTAGAGAATAACTCTTAATTTACCGATAACTCAATGGCTCGAGTAATGTTCCTCGAGCCACCTGTGTAAGTGGGGCGACCCCTCTTCGCCGACTTCCTGTTCTCCGTATTCTGAGCGGCCTGTTTCTGCACAACGCATTAACATTTAGTTTTCTAATTAAGAAACACAAAGAAATAAATTATATCATAAATAATGAATTAAATTTAAAATACATACTTGTTTGCGTTCGGAGTCGAAATAAGCGCACAATAGAGGCCATGTCTCTACGTTGACTCTCGCAAACGCCGGAGTAGATAGGAGGGCCGCTCTCTCTGCCTCGGGGGTCGCTATCCACAGGGAGTAGAAGTCGGCCTTCAGCTCATTCCTGTTGTATCGGACCTTGGCCTGCATGTTCTTCATCAGGCCATTGTACAGAGCATGAAGGTCGAGCACCCTCCCCGGGTGATCAGGGTCGGCTACAGGCTGAAAATCGTAATCCAACTGAAAATACAAAAAAAAACATTGTTATTAGATTGCAAGTGTTAATAATAAATATATTGGATAGATCAAATGAAAATATATATTAATACATACCCGAGCCTGTTCAAAGAAGAGGGCGAATGAGCGCTGGTGCTGCTCGCCCCACTCAACGTGAAGTGGATAGTTCTTCACGATCCGGCTCTCGTCCCCCAAATACCGGCCGAACCTCTCGGCATGAGGACCGGTATAGCGATAGTCAAGGGTAAAAAATAGGGGGAATGCTGCCTCCCCCCTAGCTCTATCAGGCCTCAGCCTATGGGACTGATTCGGGCCTCGAGTCCCCCTCTGGGGATGGAGAGGCCCTGCGTCTGCACGAAATATCAAGACAATCAATAATAAGACAAAGTTGTATTAAGAAATCAAGGTTAAACAAAAATTCAAGTGTGATATATACCTCCGGTGAATAGCGCACGAGCCTGGGCCCGAGCAGCAGCACGAGCGGGACGATAGTTCCTCCGGTGAGGAACAACCGGGGTCCCGGACCCGGACGCATCCCCTCCAACTATAAAATAAACATCGACGCTAAATCTCCATGAAGTTCATATTTATTCTATAGAACATATGTAAAATAAATAAATATTTTAAATTTATTCATACTAACCTGCAGACGATGCGGAGGGTATGGAAGCGGCAGGAGTGGCCCCTGTGGAAGGTGTGGACGCACCACCTATAATTAGATAATTAAAAATAGATTTTATAAGTAATTGCAAAAAGAATGTGTAGATCAATAATATAACGTTCTAAATCAATATGCATGCACTATAGGACATATAAACATACCCGCAGGTGCGGTGGTGTCACCACCTACAGCTAGACAATAATAAAAATTGCTAAGTAAGAGCAAAAGGAATGTGTATATTTATGATATAGCATTCTAAATCAATATACATACACTATATGATATATAAACATACCTGGAGGAGCGGGGGTGGCCTCTGTCCCAGATGTGGACGCAGGACCAACAACTAGACAATTAAAAATAGATTTTATAAGTAATTGCAAAAAGAATGTGTAGATCAATAATATAACGTTCTAAATCAATATGCATGCACTATAGGACATATAAACATACCCGCAGGTGCGGTGGTGTCACCACCTACAGCTAGACAATAATAAAAATTGCTAAGTAAGAGCAAAAGGAATGTGTATATTTATGATATAACATTCTAAATCAATATACATACACTATATGATATATAATCATACCTGGAGGAGCGGGGGTGGCCTCTGTCCCAGATGTGGACACAGGACCAACAACTAGACAATCAAATATTGACAATATAAGTAATTTTGACATAAACATGCATGAATATCTGTAATATTACATTGAAAATGGATATGCGTGCAGTATACCTGGAGGTGTGGTAAAATCAACACGGAAGGAGGCATCCGAAGGGGTCTCCGATCTGGGTGCAAGACCGGCCCTCTGAAGCTCCCTACGGAGCTCTCCGGGCGGCAGAACCGCTCTGCCTCTGCCTCTGCCGCGGCTGGAGCTCCTGCCGCCCCTCGCTGCTCCCGACATCGTCATCAAATCTAGATAAACGGTTCGTGGACGCATTAGACAATCATTAAAAGTATTGACTATATATGATCTAGAGCGTAAAATGTGAAGTAATAATATAACATTACTGATAACCTTTTTCGTTTCGTGGGCGCATCATACATATCTACTTGGATTTCATCGTCGATGTCATTTCTAACCCACGTAATTTCATGATCGGTCGAAGACAACCCGTCCTTCGAAACAGACGGTCGGAGCACTTTAAGCCTTCTCTCTTCTTCGTCCTCATCGATGTCCTCGTATTCTGGGACATCGTAGACATCTCTAGGTTTCCATCGGCATACAACACTCCACCCCGGATGCTTCAAACACTGTGAGTAGTATACTTGGAACGCTTGGTTCGGAAAGATAAACGGATCGTCCTGACCGTAAAATCGAAGTGTGTTTACACTGGTCAATCCATATTCATCTTTCCAAGTCCCAAGACTGCTTCTCCAACTGTCTGTATCGGTTCGCGGATCGTACCAAGTACAGTGGAATATATAAAAGGGTTCTGATCGTCCGGGATAGTGGATGCCGAGTATACAATTTAAGTACCCATAGTAAATCACACCGTCCAATCCTACCGTCGCAATCCCACTATTCTGAGTGATTCTAGATGTTTTTATGTCCTTAACTTCGAATTTGTATCCAAGGACACCAAATCCTTTGTAATATGCAACCTCCATACTAGGAAATTGAGCTAAACATCTTGAATCACTCTCAAATGATGCAGACAAGTTCGGATCGTGGATCTAACAAAACAAATTTTACGATAAATACATAACGATACAAGTTTAGATTAAAACTGATAGCAATAAAATGTAATTCGAATAACTTACATGCTCTGTGACCCAATCACAAAAATTATCCTGATGGTATTTTTCCAAACGCTCTTCGTTCCAATCAGGATGC
Organism: Agapanthus africanus; assembly: GCA_030015575.1. Classification (NCBI taxonomy): domain Eukaryota; kingdom Viridiplantae; phylum Streptophyta; class Magnoliopsida; order Asparagales; family Amaryllidaceae; genus Agapanthus; species Agapanthus africanus. Next base: position 221,618,228 of record JASDDO010000022.1, read on the forward strand.
CCCTCACGTACCTCGTTAAAATGAGTTCTGTTTTCGACAAATAATTGTGATATTAATATTATGTCATTTCATACACACACAAACACAGATATAACAATTAATCCAAAAGAACTTACTCTCTAATTTGTTCAAGACATGCGCAATTAAGCAAGATAAACCGGTATATCTTGTTGATAAACATAGTGTTTACCCTCTTATACTCGGCTTTACCATATGGCCCGTCTTGAATTCTTCGTGGTCGGTTAAGCCTTGTCTCAATGTTCTCTTCCAGATAGCGGGAACAAAATGTGGTTGCTTCATCAAGAAGATAACCTTGCATGATAGAACCCTCTGGTCGATTTTTATTGCGTATATACTTCTTAAGAGTGTAAAGGTACCTAATGAGAATATGTTGAATAAATAAACACGGGCATACAGGACAAAAATAAATTTATAAATTGCGCGAAACGAAAAATGACACGTACCTCTCGACGGGATACATCCATCGATATTGTACCGGTCCGGCTAACTTCGCCTCAGTTGCAAGATGAACCGTCAAGTGTATTATAATATCGAAGAATGGCGGTGGGAAAATACGCTCAAACTTGCAAAGTATCAACGCAACAGAATTTTCTAGTTTATCCAGCGTCGCAACCTCCAGTGTTTTAGCACACAACTCCCTGAAAAAACAACATAGGTCGTTGATTACTAGACCAACCGAGTCGGGGAGAGAAGTCCTGAGGGCTAATGGAAGAAGGTGCTCCACGATAACATGGTGATCATGACTTTTCAGCCCATCGATCTTGCCCTTCACAATTTTTATTTTCTTGCTGAATGATCCTGAGAAACCTGTGGGGACATTCAAATCATGCAACACCTGCAGGAATCTTTTCTTCTCCGGTTGTGACATATGATAAGCGGCATTGGGAAGTACAAACTTGCCCGGTTTACCCGCTACCGGTTTAGGGTGCAGTTCACTTCTTATTCCCCACTCTTGTAGATCCATCCGGGCATTCATGTTGTCTTTCGATTTCCCGTCTTTACACAGAAGCAAGTTAAGTATGTGCTATGATACTTCCTTCTCTATATGCATGACGTCCAGACAATGACGCACTGAATTTGTAGACCAGTACGGAAGCTCGAAGAAAATGCTTATAATGTCGGAGATAGACGTCGATATTGTTCCCCGGTGAGTTTGGTCCGTCGATAAGAAGAGGCATCATAAAGTATGATTGGTCCATAGCCAACCAAGGCGACAGATTATAAATTATCATTACAACGGGCCATGTACTGTGACTTCCAGCCATATAGTTGAATGGGCAGAAGCCATCGGCAGCCAGTCCGAGCCGGACATTGCGAGGATCGCTACTGAATATTGCGTGCCTCCTATCGAAATCCTTCCATGCCGGTGAATCTCTTGGATGGCTCATTTTTCCATTTTCACTTGGAGGAGCACGGTGATGCCAAATCATTGCCTCGGTTGTTTTCTTGCACCTGAATAGCCTCTGTAGCCTCTGTGTTATGGGAAAATATCGTGCTATCTTCACAGGTATATCAGGCTTCTTATCAGAATCTTTCGGCTTATACCTGGCCTCTCCGCATGTTGGACACTCTTTCAAATCTGAATTCTCTTTCCGGTACAACACGCAATTTTTAGGACATGCTTAAATCTTCTCGCACTTTAGACCCAAATCAGACATCATTTTCTGGGCTTCGTACCAGCTTTCGGGCACATTATTTTCCGGAGGCATAGAATCTTTCAAGAACGAAAGAAGCATTGTGAATGACTTGTTGCTCCATCCATTTAGGCAGTTAATTTGGAAAAGTTGGACGAACCATGAGAGGGTGGAATACTTCGCATTCTCATAAATTGGTTTCCTAGCATCATTCATGAAATTTTCATACTTATCCGCACGCGGTCCTTGACCGGAAGGAATGTTATCTTCGGTACGAATAGATTCACCTAGGGCAGCCTCTACCATATCCTCCATTTCTTCTGATGGAAATAAATTTCCGTATCCTGCCGTATTACCGAATTCTTCTTCTTCTCCTGCCGCATTATCGTGTTCTCCTTCTTCTTCTACCGCAGTACTGCATTCTTCTCCTTCCCCGTGATATTTCCAAGTTGAATAAAGTCTAGTAAACCCATGTTTTACAATATGAAGCTCTGCCAATTCTACCTTCTGCCAGTACTTATTGCCACATCTATCGCACGGACAGAGAATCTTCTCTATTATGATCTTATTATGTCCTCGTACAAATTCAAGGAACGCAGCAACTCCTGCGACAAACTTAGGTTGCATACGTTGTTTCCAATCCACATACATCCAGTCCTTAACTCTGACGTACTCATAGGCCATGTTAGACTGAATAACATATAAATTGTAGGTTATGCTGACTATATTGAGAAATATAAGAACGGGATAGTTACTGACAAAGGAGAAAATCCGTGTATATGCTTTGTGTGTGCGTTTGTCGTTGAAAAGAATAAATTATCGCACGTTATGTTGACCGATAGACGGGGACTAAGTGGCGCTTTTAGTTTCATATATGGGTATCGATGGAAATATGAAGGTTTCATATTATCATATATTGGTTTTAACCCGAACATCTCGAATCGCTCTCTGATTATGCGTTTGTATGTATGTGTTCCGGCTGTCGGGGGTAGGCTTCTATCCCATTAAGAATGTATAGAGCGAACGCCCATCACTTGTGCTTTCAACCGTTTCGAGTAAATTTCGGCAGCACCTCCCCGCTGTTCTCCGAGTACACTGTAATAGAATAGATAATCATTTCAAAGCTGTGAAACAACGTTGAAATGAACATCTAATCTATCTTTGTACACGGAGAACCAGCGGAAAGATACCGACGAAATATCTCGAAACGGATGAAAACACAAGTGAATGAAGGCGTTTGCTTTATACATTCTTAACTTGTCCACACGGGACAAATCTATGGGTTACCATACGATTGAATTTTCTCGTCGCGTAGACTATACGATGGTTGTTAGTATCGAGCTATACTGTCCGATATTTAACAACCTTCGTATAGTTCTAGGTCACGACGAGCATCGCACGTATGTTAACCGATAGACGGGGACTAAGTGGCGCTTTTAGTTTCATATATGGGTATCGATGGGAATATGAAGGTTTCATATTATCATCGAGTATCATATATTGGTTTTAACCCGAACATCTCGAATCGCTCTCTAATTATGCGTTTGTATATATGTGTTCCGGCTGTCGGGGGTAGGCTTCTATCCCATTAAGAATGTATAAAGCGAACGCCCATCACTTGTGCTTTCAACCGTTTCGAGTAAATTTCGGCAGCACCCTCCGCTGTTCTCCGAGTACACTGTAATAGAATAGATAATCATTTCAAAGCTGTGAAACAACGTTGAAATGAACATCTAATCTATCTTTGTACACGGAGAACCAGCGGAAAGATACCGACGAAATATCAAGAAACGGATGAAAACACAAGTGAATGAAGGCGTTTGCTTTATACATTCATAACTTGTCCACACGGGACAAATCTATGGGTTACAATATGATTGAATTTTCTCGTCGTGTAGACTATACGATGGTTGTTAGTATCGAGCTATACTGTCCGATATTTAACAACCTTCGTATAGTTCTAGGTCACGACGAGCATCGCACGTATGTTAACCGATAGACGGGGACTAAGTGGCGCTTTTAGTTTCATATATGGGTATCGATGGGAATATGAAGGTTTCATATTATCATCGAGTATCATATATTGGTTTTAACCTGAATATCTCGAGTCGCTCTCTAATTATGCGTTTGTTGTGCATTCGTGTTGTATGTGTAACATGATTTTAAACCATTGAGATCAAGATTGATAGAACTGATCATCCTACATTGCAATAGCATTCATCAACCAAAAACTATTATTGCAATGGTATACATCTATAACAATCAACAATTAGAACTACAAATATAGGATACTGATATCATAAAGCGTTATGAGACACGTCATCTGCCACGTGTCGTGATCATGGAAATCGCTAATATTGAGCATCATCAAGATTAGATTATGGTTTTGAAGCAAGTTATTGAGCATCTTGGATTGATTGTCAAGTGTTGATTTTTATTTCAACACTTGACAGAATGAAAATCATAAATACAGTTGCAAAATGTGTTCCTCACCCCCATAAAGTGGATCTTAACAATCCAGACAAGACCATCATTGTTCAAATTGCCAAGGTAGACATAATCTCAGCAGTTATTTACGGTTGCTAGCTTGTATTGCTTGTTGCTATTCTTTTTTTTTCCTTGTCCTTTCTTTCTTTCTTTTTTTGGGGGGTGGGGGGTTGTGTTTGAAAAGTTTTAACCAACTCACTGCTATTTCTAGGCAATGCAGGAATATAACTAGTTTTATCCCCCAAAAGAAAGAGCTTCAGGCTTCATGAGTCAAGCGATGTGTACGTATAATTATAGGATTTTCTTGCTAGCGGTTCATTTACAACTATTCTTTAGTCTATATACCTAGCATCTTTTACTAGATATTACATCTTGCATCAACACCCTGCATGTTAAAATCAAAATCGATTATTTTTTTCTTGATCTTTTTCTGATTTTCTACCATCTGTGTCGAGTAAATTATGATTAACATTATATTTGTCAACTAATCAGAATAGCCATTCAACCAGCCCCACTACCGTAACCCTAACCCCAGCCCCACTACCGTAATCCTAACCCCAGCCCCACCGTAACGCTAACCCCAGCCCCACCCCAGCAGCAGCCGAACCCCAACCCTAACCCTACCCCGACCCCGATCCCGACCGCCACCGCGACCCCTGCCCAACCACAACTCTCGCGCGCGCAACCCAGACCCAGCCATGAACCCTAAGCCCAAAATAATCCAAAAATGCTTTAATTTACCTCGAGATTTATACCTGAACGGCTGCTGGTGGACTGGAGCGACGACGGTGGCGATTTGGCGACGAAACCGGCGGTGGCGACAACGGTGGCGACGAAACAGGCGCTGGCGACGACGGAGGCGACGACGGAGGCGATTTGGGGTTTTTTCTCGCGCGCGATTAAGAGAGAGAGAGAAAGTGAGCGTAGGCGATCGATCTGGGTTTTGGTAAATAGATATTTACTTGCCCCTACGGATATACCCGTAGGTCCTTTGTTTGCGGCTCCGGAGGGGCAAACACCAAATTAAGAATTAATATTTTTATTCTTGGTCGTCTGTGCCCGTAGGGGCAACCTTTTAGCCCTACGGATTAATCCGTAGGGCCAAGTAAAATCTGCCCCAACGGATATGTTCATCCGTAGAGGCAACCCCCTATTTTACTAGTGGATAGGAGAAAATTCACTTTGTTGAAGCTGGTATGGTTGGGTGAAACTTTTGGTTTAAATGTACTTATGGATGGGTGAAACTTTTTTATTGGATTTTGACGTGCAAAAAGAAGAAAATTGATGTAAATTCCAGATATGTTACTCTATCTAGGATTGACAATCCTAGATACTCGTTTTCCTTTTGGCTTGATTATCTGTATAGATGCAACATGCAATTTCTTTTGGAGAAAATTTATTGATATTCATATATTTTTTTAATTAAGCTCTCTGCAAATTGCAAAACTATTAATTAATAATTCTATACTTTCAATCTATTATGTATATATTAATAAAAATCAAATAAATTATGAATTTATCAATTCTTGGTGTGCGTGGCACATGCACACGGCAAGTAACTCAAAAAAAGTTATCTTTCTTTTTTTAGTATTATAGCAAAAAGAGAAGCGGCGTGTGGCGGTCTCATATTCAATTGAATTAAAATATTTCAAAAACCCTGAAAAACCATAATTCTAAGACAGCATACCAAGTCGTCGACCTTTTTGTCCTATGGAATCAATAACTGCAAACCCGTTAAATTAATTTTTCAACAAAAAGAATATTTGAAGGGATTATTATACTTAACAATAAGTGCATTAATTATAACAAATTTAATCAAATCAATCCTTAACCAGCTTTTAAAAAAAAACTAAGATATCATCGACCTGCTTTTAAAAAGATATCAAATTCAAAACTCTAGTTATTTTAAGTTGGAATAACAAAGGAAATAATTTGCCAACATATTTTTATTATATGTGTGACATTTTGAACATATATATATGTGATTTGATATTATCTTAATCTAGCATTAAAGCTACGAATTTGCTAGTGTGATGCCTATAATAGTATTATAATAGTATAAAGCAACCAAATTTGAGAAAATTAAAAGTACTTTCAAGTACTAAACATTAATAAATTGACCCTTCTTAAGAAAATTGGATATATTATATTGATTTCTAATTTACATATTGTATTGAATTCTAATTGAAAAAACATCCAAACCAGAGGAACTTTTTTCAATAAAAATTAAAGTTATTTTTGGAGGAAAGTAGAACTACTTCGAACATGCAGCATGTGATATCAATAACTGTTTGGAATGTTTAAAACATTATCAAATTTTTAGAGTTTTTGTATCAACATCAATAAACTTTAAAGTTTAAAATTCTGAATAATTGATGGTGTTTCAAACATTTACCCTAAATTACTCAATAAGGTACTCAACTGATTTTTGTTCATCAAGACCCAACAATATTCACAATATTTCATATCAAAACTATTTTTTCTTCAAAATAATAGGTAAAGTTAAATTCATCTCTCTTTCATAACCGAATGATCATAAAAAAAAAGCCGAAAATTTTACACAAAATCAAGTAATACATGAAGCTAAGAAAGCCTAAAACCCACGAACTAGGTATTAAGACTTCATATATGCAAGAAAACATAATACTTAGAAACTAAGACAATATTGCATGAATGCAAGATGATTAAAGAGAAAGTAATTAATAAAATTGCTTGACAAGCACAAAACAGAGTTTGTTTCCATCTATCCGCCGTAACCGGAATGCCCACATCTCGACCTTGTCGCCAACTTGGAAGCCGCAGACTTCTGTCGCAAATATCATCCATTGACCGCCTCTAATGACCGTAGCACCTGAATCCCAACGTACCAAATTCGACATGAACCTTTCCCCATTAACATCATGACTGTAGAGCCCTATCTCCAAGCCTTTGTGATCTCTTCCAGCTTCTTTCCTCTTCTTCAGCATGTTGTCATCATCATCGCCAATCTCTTCTTCGATCTTCATCTTTTTCTTGCGATGGGCACCATCATCACAAAAGTTGGCGGCATCCTTTTCATCGTCAAAAATAAGCATCGGGGCTAGGTTTGATGAGGCATCGGTTCGAGGGATAAGGAGACGGTTCTGTTGTTTGCTGAGATCGGACATTTCTATGGTTTTCTTCATAATGAGACGGAGTTGCATGCCCTGGTGTCTCTTGACAAGTTCTTGAACACAAGGCGGAGCGATCGGAAGATTTGGCGTGGCGTACCATCTGTGTTTCAGCAAAAACTTCGCCATGCTTTATGAATTAATGGAACTAATCAAGATTGATGTAACAAAAGATAGGCTACTCGATGATCAATATATATATGAGAGAGTAGATACTAAGGTTTCTAGTGACTCCTACTATGATTAGAATTAGGGTAATATAGCCCTAAATTAGGCAACAAACAAATGTATGTTCGATATCTAAGGGATTAGGTATATATAACCCTAAATTAGGCAACAAGTTTTCTGTATTTCAACGAATTAAATAAAATTAACTATACTATTAATAAAAATAATATTGATGTGTAATTTAAATTGATACATGATAAGATTGGGTTTAAACTAGAATTGGATCCATATATACTTGAATTTTTAGAATATATATAATCTACATATATATAAATCTAATTTCCTCACATGAATTTTATAAAAAAATAAAATAAAATTGGTTAACAATGGTTATATTTTATTGTGATTAATTAGGATTCCTTAGGATCATGTTTTCTATTGCGATTACAATTTGCAATTTAAATTAAGTTTATGCAGCACATTCTATTGCGGTTCATATTTGACGATTGGATTAAAATCCCATCCGTGTTAAAAATACATCAATATTGCCTGTATTCGATTTTTGATGGCAATAAATATCCTGGTCTTCTACAAGTGTGATGTCCGTGCATGTTAAAGATACATCAGAGATAAAAATAAATATTTTAAAATAGAGATTTTTGAAAACTTAATTTAATTAAACCTGGTCATAATTCAAACATATCTCTCCCTCCACCAACTAACATAGTCAACATAAACTACAATAATAATTTCCCCATGAAAAGATCTCAAAAATACAAAATCAATCTGCAGTATTCACTCTCAACCAAGATTATTTCACCGAGAAGGTCGATTCCGATCCATGCTACTATAAAGTTGGTAATATATAAAAAAAAATTAAGTTACTTTTATCAAGCAATAAAACAATCATTTAGATATAAATCAGTGAAGAATCTGGTCAAATTGTTTATAATTGCTTTTACTATTTATTTAATTTCATAATTCTAAAATCGCTCTAGTCAAAAGACATAACATTTGATTTTCTGATCTAAAACAGTCGATACGAACGATTCCGATTCCAAAAATGATCACCCAATACTATGTCAATATCGATACCCAAATTTTAAACTTTGCTATAAAGAAACGCATTGTATAATAGATCTATCACAATGGTGCTTGATATTGTATACCGTGTCATTCTGATTGGAGATATTCAATGGACAACGAAACAGCTAGGATCAACCAAAATTGCACTTTCAAATTCATGAGCCCACATGCTTGAACCTTGCAAATTACTCTTGTAGCTAATTAACCAACCCTTGCTACAATAAACTTGTCGTTCAATTAATTAATTAGGTATACATATATTAGAAATTTAATTTAAAATGCTATGTTTAACTTAATGAGTCTGTGGATATCCGAATTCGTATTCGAAAAATTTGAAAAGATTCGTATCCGTATCCAAATAGATCTGAAAATATATATTTGTATCCGTATCTGAACGGATCCGGAATTTCATAATCATATGCGAAAATATCCGGATCCGGATAAATATCCGAATAGCCGTATCCAAATGCAATCCTGGCTCCTCTGCAACTAGGCCTGTAAATGTGTCGGGTCGGGTCTTACGTGTATCCATACCCATTTATTTTTTATGGATCCAGACCCGTCCATTTAACCGACGGGTCTATACGTAATGGACCTGGACCCGGACCCATTATTAATTCAAACCCGTTTATCCCGAACCTTTAATCAATTTTAATTTTTCTTAAGTGCATTACGTAACTCAGAAGTTTAGGGTTAATGTTAAGATATAATAAAAATCAACACAAATGATTAATAATCATATTTGTAAAATTAGCAACTAATATAAATTAATAATAATAATAATCCACCGCATATAAAACTAACTTTGAAGAGAGATGCAAATGAGAAACATATAGAGAAAATTAGTAGTTAGAACCACGTACTTTTATATAGATAAATTAAGGTTAAGATTAATTATTAATATAGGATGAATGCGTCGACACCAAAACCAAACACATCAAAACCCGACCCATTTATTAAATAGTTAAATGGGTATGGATCGGGTCGGATTTGGGTCTAGACAAACTTATACCATACCCAGATTTTATCAGCGGATCAGGATCGGGTCCGGGTCTACACCTGACCCATCGACAAGTCTTTCCTCAATTGTCTGCTCCTAAGGGGTGAACCTGGCTCTCTTTTAGACCTTAGCTGCCGCCGTACTCTCCCAAAGTAAGATGGTCGTTTCAGTATGACATATTATTCCAGGAATAGATTTATTGGATGCATTAAACGCTCTGTTATTTTTTTCAAGCCAAACCACCCATAAAATATGCCATGCCCAGCTTTCCAGAAGACGGTAACGACATGCGACGAGGTCCGCAACGTATTTATTATGAGAAAGTCATTTCCCTTAATAAATACGGTAAGCGTAAGTAAGCGATATAACAATATACAAGAATAACAAGAATGATTAAAATAAATAACAACTTTATTTACATTCAAATTTGAATACAATGTCTGAAATAAAAGATACAATACTGGGAAGCCTAAACAAGTGCAGAAAATAAACTAGTAATCTAGTTGGGCAGTGAGTTAGTCCAACTCTTCTAGGCTCGGCTCTATCTTCTCTGAATCTGGTCATTCTGACGAACATTCCAAAAGAAATAAGTAATGACAAATAAAGGTATACAAAATGAATAAAAACGAAGTAAAAATAAACAGGTAAGGTTTTATGTAAAAGTATTTTAATCATGTTATTAAAGTATTTAAGGGTAGCTATTCTAATGTGGTTGTTTGTAATTTGGTAAGGAAAGTGAGCCTGTATATGAGAGTAATCCAGTTTATCCCGAGGACCAAAAGTACAAGAGAGTACAAGGCTCCGTCATAACCCACGGAGAAACGCCACGAAATATTCAAGAGGTGTCTTTTAAAGTGACCTTCTCTTCCACGACAAATGTTCCTTAAAAGCCTACCTCTTATCACCGCGTATTTTATTGTATAGTTCAAGTTTACAGGTCTTGACCGAATCCATGAATATAATAATGCAAGTTCAGATTCAATTTGTATTCAAGTGTTTATTTCAAGTCAAGTTATATTTTATGTTTCGGTCAAGTCAAATCAAGTGTTCAAGTTCAAGTTTGGATATTATAATTCAAGTTCAAGGGTTCAAGTTTAAGATCAAGTGTTGAAGTTTGAATTTGAGTTCGAGTTCAAGTCAAAATCGAGTTTGTATTTAGATTCTAGGAATATCTTATACTAGATTTAATCTTGTGAATTTCTTGAGTTTGGAAAATATCGATAATTGCTGCATATGGATGGCAGGATTTGTGTTTTTTGAAAGACGATTATCGTTTGATAATTTCCACCCTAATATTATGATCTATATTTAGGGAGAGACAAGTGGTGCATCATTTTCTCCGGCAACCCCGAGGCAACTGATAAGAGAAGATGTCACTCAAACAAATCGGCAACCTAAATACGTAACCTAAACTGTTATTTTGATTTTTAGGGTATTTTAGTAAAAACGTCAATTAAAAATTAATGAGGGTTTTTAATTCGTCCTAAATTCTCGAACAAGTTTTTAATAAAAATATGTTATTTAAAAAGTCAAGATTTTCGTAAAAATACATATTTTATATTTTGTGGTATTTTAGTGTAAAAGCTAATTTTTAAAGTTTATGGTATTTTAATGAAAATATCATTTTTTGAAAATTTGATGGTATTTTATTAAAAATTAATTCTTTCATTTAAAATTATAGTTTTCACAATTATTTTCATTGAAAATATAGATTCATGATTTTATATAATTTTCCAATGGTTTAAATTGCTTTAAAAGCCGTATTTCTTGAGATCGTATTTTTAATTCCTTTCGGGACCTAATTCTCTGTGAGGAGTTCTGCATCTTGCTCTGCAATTCTAAGGACGCACGATAACTCCCACCATTCATAAATGGGTCCTTTAATGAGAGTTGTAGAGACATAATTGTAAATGGTCAAAAATACCGATCAAAAAGAATTTTTATAAAGTGAGTGTATTTTAATGAAAATTGTTTCTTTTGATAGAAACAAGAAATCGTACTATGTTTCTGTAGGGTTCCGTAGGGCGGCATCAAGGTTTCGCGAGGTATCGTCCATACCGTTTTTAAATTTTTGCCGTACTAAAGAACTCTAACCCTAGAATCTTAATAAGAAATTTAGACGAACTAGCAATGCAAACAACTTTATATCCTAAGTGAATGAGAAATACAATCTTCATAGACCGGGCCTTCACTTCTAAAGCTACATGTAGTAGTCCATTCGCTCCAAGTAGTGAACACCCGAACTCTACTAAGGGTTCACATGAAGAAATGAACAAGCTTGCTTGAAATTTTCGAGGCCGAAGATGATCTACGTCGAGAAGACTCAAGCTCATGCTATCTCTTCACTAATGGTAGATTAGTAAAGCAAACACCCTAAACTAAATGGCTACTACAAATAAGGGTTGCCCCTACGGATTTATCGGTAGGGGCAACCCACTGCCCCTACGGATATGTACGTACGGGCGAAAAAAGACACCGTAGGTGCAAAGGCCGCAGGTGCAAGTTGTGGCCCTGAACTTGCCCCTACGGGCAAATTAGAGCCCCTACAGATATATCGGTAGGTGTTATAGCCCCTACGGAGTACCCCGTAGGGGTAATCAAATCATATATGTAATTTTTTTTTTGAATATATTGTATATACCTACGGATAACTCCGTAGGTCCTTGTTCTACCCCTACGGATAGCTCCGTAGAGGTTAGAAAGTGGCCCCTACGGATAGGTCCGTAGGGGCCTTCCCAACACCCTGCACTGAGATCATGGGGGCAAATATCAGGAAACCTGATATTTTGCCCCTACGGATAAATTCGTAGGGGATAAACAGTTGCCCCTACGGACATATCCGTAGGGGCACTCCCAACACCCTGCACTGATATCAGGTGGGAAAATATCAGGTTTCCTGATAGTTTGCCCCTACGGATATGCCCGTAGGGGCAACATATATACCTACGGCTTAATCCGTAGGTACATATTGTCTGTATTTTTTTTTAAAAATGGACTGCTAGATTTTTTCCCGCCCTGTGCACAATACTATATACATCAATCAAATCATATATTGCAGTATTCATAATCACATCTCACGCATATATATAATATACAAAAGAAACCCAAAAACTGAATATGATATAAATACAAACCAATATCAATATCGTTTCAAAATGTAGTACAATGTGATATAAATACATGTTTCAAAAAATAAGAACCAAAAAGCTACCCTAGTTCGGTCCAGCTCCACCTCCGAATAACGTTAGAATAACGCGCGCCTGCTCCTCGGTCAATACACTCTGCAATGCTACATATAAAGGAGTCTGAGCGGCATGTGGAGCTGGCGATGTGGTCTGCGCAGCCGCCGTCGAGGTAGTCGCTTGCGGAGCCGCGGCTGCGGGAGTCTGAGTGGGCGGTGGAGCTACAGGAGCTGTCTGCGGAACCGCAGCCGATGTAGTGGCTTGCGGAGCCGCAGCCGAAGGAGATGCATGTGGAGGCTCGGCCGATCTACCCTGTCGCGTCTGGACATAACGTGTGTAAGAAGCGTGTAAGAACTGTGTATTATTCGAATTCGTTTCATTATTAAGTTATTTCGAAACCCTGTTTGGATATCTAGTTTGGAAAAGCGTTGTTTATTTTAATTACATATGTATGTATGATTAATCAGACTTAAGTCTAAAACCAAATAAGCTCAAGCTACGTATTAATTATGGATATGTTGATATGTATATAATATGAAATGATATTTTACTGTAAAGTAGTATACATACCAGCATCTCCTTCAACTCCTGAACGGTGGCCCTCAAGCTATCCAGTTCCTGATGGACATGCCGGTCACTGGAGACGGAGGAAGTAACCGCCGGGGTGGAGTCCAACCTCATATGGGCCCTGCTAGGGCCCAATCCCCGGCCTCTCTCCCAACCTCCGTGGTGCCCTCCGTGTGCGGCGTCCAGAACTGGGGTCAGCAGCCTCGGATCGTTCTGTCCGGTAAAATTGATCCCCGAGGCCTGGGCCTGCTCAACCACCCGCTCCTACACCCACATTAAGCAGTAAAGTATAAGTATAAAATTTAAATTTGAACCTTCCAAAACTAAAATTTCAAATTTGGGTAGAAAAAATATTAACACTTACGCAGTACTCCTGGGTAGCGATGTCGGGACATCGAAGCTCGCCCGTGGCGGGATCTGTCGAGATGCCGTGGACGGCAAGATATGCGGACAGCACGCTCGGTGTACCACCTTACGCCACGGTCCGAGATGTCTGCAATATTAGAAAGTAACTCTTAATATTAGAAATATTAGAGAATAACTCTTAATATTGCAGAATATTAGAAAATAACTCTTAATTTACCGATAACTCAATGGCTCGAGTAATGTTCCTCGAGCCACCTGTGTAAGTGGGGCGACCCCTCTTCGCCGACTTCCTGTTCTCCATATTCTGAGCGGCCTGTTTCTGCACAACGCATTAACATTTAGTTTTCTAATTAAGAAACACAAAGAAATAAATTATATCATAAATAATGAATTAAATTTAAAATACATACTTGTTTGCGTTCGGAGTCGAAATAAGCGCACAATAGAGGCCATGTCTCTACGTCGACTCTCGCAAACGCCGGAGTAGATAGGAGGGCCGCTCTCTCTGCCTCGGGGGTCGCTATCCACAGGGAGTAGCAGTCGGCCTTCAGCTCATTCCTGTTGTATCGGACCTTGGCCTGCATGTTCTTCATCAGGCCATTGTACAGAGCATGAAGGTCGAGCACCCTCCCCGGGTGATCAGGGTCGGCTACAGGCTGAAAATCGTAATCCAACAGAAAATACAAAAAAAAAACATTGTTATTAGATTGCAAGTGTTAATAATAAATATATTGGATAGATCAAATGAAAATATATATTAATACATACCCGAGCCTGTTCAAAGAAGAGGGCGAATGAGCGCTGGTGCTGCTCGCCCCACTCAACGTAAAGTGGATAGTTCTTCACGATCCGGCTCTCGTCCCCCAAATACCGGCCGAACCTCTCGGCATGAGGACCGGTATAGCGATAGTCAAGGGTAAAAAATAGGGGGAATGCTGCCTCCCCCCTAGCTCTATCAGGCCTCAGCCTATGGGACTGATTCGGGCCTCGAGTCCCCCTCTGGGGATGGAGAGGCCCTGCGTCTGCACGAAATATCAAGACAATCAATAATAAGACAAAGTTGTATTAAGAAATCAAGGTTAAACAAAAATTCAAGTGTGATATATACCTCCGGTGAATAGCGCACGAGCCTGGGCCCGAGCAGCAGCACGAGCGGGACGATAGTTCCTCCGGTGAGGAACAACCGGGGTCCCGGACCCGGACGCATCCCCTCCAACTATAAAATAAACATCGACGCTAAATCTCCATGAAGTTCATATTTATTCTATAGAGCATATGTAAAATAAATAAATATTTTAAATTTATTCATACTAACCTGCAGACGATGCGGAGGGTATGGAAGCGGCAGGAGTGGCCCCTGTGGAAGGTGTGGACGCACCACCTATAATTAGACAATTAAAAATAGATTTTATAAGTAATTGCAAAAAGAATGTGTAGATCAATAATATAACGTTCTAAATCAATATGCATGCACTATAGGACATATAAACATACCCGCAGGTGCGGTGGTGTCACCACCTACAGCTAGACAATAATAAAAATTGCTAAGTAAGAGCAAAAGGAATGTGTATATTTATGATATAGCATTCTAAATCAATATACATACACTATATGATATATAAACATACCTGGAGGAGCGGGGGTGGCCTCTGTCCCAGATGTGGACGCAGGACCAACAACTAGACAATTAAAAATAGATTTTATAAGTAATTGCAAAAAGAATGTGTAGATCAATAATATAACGTTCTAAATCAATATGCATGCACTATAGGACATATAAACATACCCGCAGGTGCGGTGGTGTCACCACCTACAACTAGACAATAATAAAAATTGCTAAGTAAGAGCAAAAGGAATGTGTATATTTATGATATAACATTCTAAATCAATATACATACACTATATGATATATAATCATACCTGGAGGAGCGGGGGTGGCCTCTGTCCCAGATGTGGACACAGGACCAACAACTAGACAATCAAACATTGGCAATATAAGTAATTTTGCCATAAACATGCATGAATATCTGTAATATTACATTGAAAATGGATATGCGTGCAGTATACCTGGAGGTGTGGCAAAATCCACACGGAAGGAGGCATCCGAAGGGGTCTCCGATCTGGGTGCAAGACCGGCCCTCTGAAGCTCCCTACGGAGCTCTCCGGGCGGCAGAACCGCTCTGCCTCTGCCTCTGCCTTTGCCGCGGCTGGAGCTCCTGCCGCCCCTCGCTGCTCCCGACATCGTCATCAAATCTAGATAAACGGTTCGTGGACGCATTAGACAATCATTAAAAGTATTGACTATATATGATCTAGAGCGTAAAATGTGAAGTAATAATATAACATTACTGATAACCTTTTTCGTTTCGTGGGCGCATCATACATATCTACTTGGATTTCATCGTCGATGTCATTTCTAACCCACGTAATTTCATGATCGGTCGAAGACAACCCGTCCTTCGAAACAGACGGTCGGAGCACTTTAAGCCTTCTCTCTTCTTCGTCCTCATCGATGTCCTCGTATTCTGGGACATCGTAGATATCTCTAGGTTTCCATCGGCATACAACACTCCACCCCGGATGCTTCAAACACTGTGAGTAGTATACTTGGAACGCTTGGTTCGGAAAGATAAACGGATCGTCCTGACCGTAAAATCGAAGTGTGTTTACACTGGTCAATCCATATTCATCTTTCCAAGTCCCAAGACTGCTTCTCCAACTGTCTGTATCGGTTCGCGGATCGTACCAAGTACAGTGGAATATATAAAAGGGTTCTGATCGTCCGGGATAGTGGATGCCGAGTATACAATTTAAGTACCCATAGTAAATCACACCGTCCGATCCTACTGTCGCAATCCCACTATTCTGAGTGATTCTAGATGTTTCTATGTCCTTAACTTCGAATTTGTATCCAAGGACACCAAATCCTTTGTAATATGCAACCTCCATATTAGGAAATTGAGCTAAACATCTTGAATCACTCTCAAATGATGCAGACAAGTTCGGATCGTGGATCTAACAAAACAAATTTTACGATAAATACATAACGATACAAGTTTAGATTAAAACTGATAGCAATAAAATGTAATTCGAATAACTTACATGCTCTGTGACCCAATCACAAAAATTATCCTGATGGTATTTTTCCAAACGCTCTTCGTTCCAATCAGG
Source organism: Agapanthus africanus (assembly GCA_030015575.1). Lineage (NCBI taxonomy): Eukaryota > Viridiplantae > Streptophyta > Magnoliopsida > Asparagales > Amaryllidaceae > Agapanthus > Agapanthus africanus. The sequence goes on from JASDDO010000022.1 coordinate 221,635,059, forward strand.
ATGCCCCTCACGTACCTCGTTAAAATGAGTTCTGTTTTCGACAAATAATTGTGACATTAATATTATGTCATTTCATACACACACAAACACAGATATAACAATTAATCCAAAAGAACTTACTCTCTAATTTGTTCAAGACATGCGCAATTAAGCAAGATAAACCGGTATATCTTGTTGATAAACATAGTGTCTACCCTCTTATACTCGGCTTTACCATATGGCCCGTCTTGAATTCTTCGTGGTCAGTTAAGCCTTGTCTCAATGTTCTCTTCCAGATAGCGGGAACAAAATGTGGTTGCTTCATCAAGAAGATAACCTTGCATGATAGAACCCTCTGGTCGATTTTTATTGCGTATATACTTCTTAAGAGTGTAAAGGTACCTAATGAGAATATGTTGAATAAATAAACACGGGCATACAGGACAAAAATAAATTTATAAATTGCGCGAAACGAAAAATGACACGTACCTCTCGACGGGATACATCCATCGATATTGTACCGGTCCGGCTAACTTCGCCTCAGTTGCAAGATGAACCGTCAAGTGTATTATGATATCGAAGAATGGCGGTGGGAAAATACGCTCAAACTTGCAAAGTATCAACGCAACAGAATTTTCTAGTTTATCCAGCGTCGCAACCTCCAGTGTTTTAGCACACAACTCCCTGAAAAAACAACATAGGTCGTTGATTACTAGACCAATCGAGTAGGGGAGAGAAGTCCTGAGGGCTAATGGAATAAGGTGCTCCACGATAACATGGTGATCATGACTTTTCAGCCCATCGATCTTGCCCTTCACAATTTTTATTTTCTTGCTGAATGATCCTGAGAAACCTGTGGGGACTTTCAAATCATGCAACACCTGCAGGAATCTTTTCTTCTCCGGTTGTGACATATGATAAGCGGCATTGGGAAGTACAAACTTGCCCGGTTTACCCGCTACCGGTTTAGGGTGCAGTTCACTTCTTATTCCCCACTCTTGTAGATCCATCCGGGCATTCATGTTGTCTTTCGATTTCCCGTCTTTACACAGAAGCAAGTTAAGTATGTGCTATGATACTCCCTTCTCTATATGCATGACGTCCAGACAATGACGCACTGAATTTGTAGACCAGTACGAAAGCTCGAAGAAAATGCTTATAAGGTCGGAGATAGACGTCGATATTGTTCCCCGGTGAGTTTGGTCCGTCGATAAGAAGAGGCATCATAAAGTATGATTGGTCCATAGCCAACCAAGGCGACAGATTATAAATTATCATTACAACGGGCCATGTACTGTGACTTCCAGCCATATAGTTGAATGGGCAGAAGCCATCGGCGGCCAGTCCGAGCCGGACATTGCGAGGATCGCTACTGAATATTGCGTGCCTCCTATCGAAATCCTTCCATGCCGGTGAATCTTTTGGATGGCTCATTTTTCCATTTTCGCTTGGAGGAGCACGGTAATGCCAAATCATTGCCTCGGTTGTTTTCTTGCACCTGAATAGCCTCTGTAGCCTCTGTGTTATGGGAAAATATCGTGCTATCTTCACAGGTATATCAGGCTTCTTATCAGAATCTTTCGGCTTATACCTGGCCTCTCCACATGTTGGACACTCTTTCAAATCTGAATTCTCTTTCCGGTACAACACGCAATTTTTAGGACATGCTTAAATCTTCTCGCACTTTAGACCCAAATCAGACATCATTTTCTGGGCTTCGTACCAGCTTTCGGGCACATTATTTTCCGGAGGCATAGAATCTTTCAAGAACGAAAGAAGCATTGTGAATGACTTGTTGCTCCATCCATTTAGGAACTTAATTTAGAAAAGTTGGACGAACCATGAGAGGGTGGAATACTTCGCATTCTCATAAATTGGTTTCCTAGCATCATTCATGAAATTTTCATACTTATCCGCACGCGGTCCTTGAAAGGAAGGAATGTCATCTTCGGTACGAATAGATTCACCTAGGGCAGCCTCTACCATATCCTCCATTTCTTCTGATGGAAATAAATTTCCGTATCCTGCCGTATTACCGAATTCTTCTTCTTCTCCTGCCGCATTATCGTGTTCTTCTTCTTCTTCTACCGCAGTACTGCATTCTTCTCCTTCCCCGTGATATTTCCAAGTTGAATAAAGTCTAGTAAACCCATGTTTTACAATATGAAGCTCTGCCAATTCTACCTTCTGCCAGTACTTATTGCCACATCTATCGCACGGACAGAGAATCTTCTCTATTATGATCTTATTATGTCCTCGTGCAAATTCAAGGAAAGCAGCAACTCCTGCGACAAACTTAGGTTGCATACGTTGTTTCCAATCCACATACATCCAGTCCTTAACTTTGACGTACTCATGGGCCATGTTAGACTGAATAACATATAAATTGTAGGTTATGCTGACTATATTGAGAAATATAAGAACGGGATAGTTACTGACAAAGGAGAAAATCCGTGTATATGCTTTGTGTGTGCGTTTGTCGTTGAAAAGAATAAATTATCGCACGTTATGTTGACCGATAGACGGGGACTAAGTGGCGCTTTTAGTTTCATATATGGGTATCGATGGGAATATGAAGGTTTCATATTATCATATATTGGTTTTAACCCGAACATCTCGAATCGCTCTCTGATTATGCGTTTGTATGTATGTGTTCCGGCTGTCGGGGGTAGGCTTCTATCCCATTAAGAATGTATAGAGCGAACGCCCATCACTTGTGCTTTCAACCGTTTCGAGTAAATTTCGGCAGCACCTCCCCGCTGTTCTCCGAGTACACTGTAATAGAATAGATAATCATTTCAAAGCTGTGAAACAACGTTGAAAAGAACATCTAATCTATCTTTGTACACGGAGAACCAGCGGAAAGATACCGACGAAATATCTCGTAACGGATGAAAACACAAGTGAATGAAGGCGTTTGCTTTATACATTCTTAACTTGTCCACACGGGACAAATCTATGGGTTACCATACGATTGAATTTTCTCGTCGCGTAGACTATACGACGGTTGTTAGTATCGAGCTATACTGTCCGATATTTAACAACCTTCGTATAGTTCTAGGTCACGACGAGCATCACACGTATGTTAACCGATAGACGGGGACTAAGTGGCGCTTTTAGTTTCATATATGGGTATCGATGGGAATATAAAGGTTTCATATTATCATCGAGTATCATATATTGGTTTTAACCCGAACATCTCGAATCGCTCTCTAATTATGCGTTTGTATATATGTGTTCCGGCTGTCGGGGGTAGGCTTCTATCCCATTAAGAATGTATAGAGCGAACGCCCATCACTTGTGCTTTCAACCGTTTCGAGTAAATTTCGGCAGCACCCTCCGCTGTTCTCCGAGTACACTGTAATAGAATAGATAATCATTTCAAAGCTGTGAAACAACGTTGAAATGAACATCTAATCTATCTTTGTACACGGAGAACCAGCGGAAAGATACCGACGAAATATCTCGAAACGGATGAAAACACAAGTAAATGAAGGCGTTTGCTTTATACATTCTTAACTTGTCCACACGGGACAAATCTATGGGTTACCATACGATTGAATTTTCTCGTCGCGTAGACTATACGATGGTTGTTAGTATCGAGCTATACTGTCCGATATTTAACAACCTTCGTATAGTTCTAGGTCACAACGAGCATCGCACGTATGTTAACCGATAGACGGGGACTAAGTGGCGCTTTTAGTTTCATATATGGGTATCGATGGGAATATGAAGGTTTCATATTATCATCGAGTATCATATATTGGTTTTAATCCGAACATCTCGAATCGCTCTCTAATTATGCGTTTGTATATATGTGTTCCGGCTGTCGGGGGTAGGCTTCTATCCCATTAAGAATGTATAGAGCGAACGCCCATCACTTGTGCTTTCAACCGTTTCGAGTAAATTTCGGCAGCACCCTCCGTTGTTCTCCGAGTACACTGTAATATAATAGATAATCATTTCAAAGCTGTGAAACAACGTTGAAATGAACATCTAATCTATCTTTGTACACGGAGAACCAGCGGAAAGATACCGACGAAATATCTCGAAACGGATGAAAACACAAGTAAATGAAGGCGTTTGCTTTATACATTCTTAACTTGTCCACACGGGACAAATCTATGGGTTACCATACGATTGAATTTTCTCGTCGCGTAGACTATACGATGGTTGTTAGTATCGAGCTATACTGTCCGATATTTAACAACCTTCGTATAGTTCTAGGTCACGACGAGCATCGCACGTATGTTAACCGATAGACGGGGACTAAGTGGCGCTTTTAGTTTCATATATGGGTATCGATGGGAATATGAAGGTTTCATATTATCATCGAGTATCATATATTGGTTTTAACCTGAATATCTCGAGTCGCTCTCTAATTATGCGTTTGTTGTGCATTCGTGTTGTATGTGTAACATGATTTTAAACCATTGAGATCAAGATTGATAGAACTGATCATCCTACATTGCAATAGCATTCATCAACCAAAAACTATTATTGCAATGGTATACATCTATAACAATCAACAATTAAAACTACAAATATAGGATACTGATATCATAAAGCGTTATGAGACACGTCATCTGCCACGTGTCGTGATCATGGAAATCGCTAATATTGAGCATCATCAAGATTAGATTATGGTTTTGAAGCAAGTTATTGAGCATCTTGGATTGATTGTCAAGTGTTGATTTTTATTTCAAGACTTGACAGAATGAAAATCATAAATACAGTTGCAAAATGTGTTCCTCACCCCCATAAAGTGGATCTTAACAATCCAGACAAGACCATCATTGTTCAAATTGCCAAGGTAGACATAATCTCAGCAGTTATTTACGGTTGCTAGCTTGTATTGCTTGTTGCTATTCTTTTTTTTTTCCTTGTCCTTTCTTTCTTTCTTTTTTTTGGGGGGTGGGGGGTTGTGTTTGAAAAGTTTTAACCAACTCACTGCTATTTCTAGGCAATGCAGGAATATAACTAGTTTTATCCCCCAAAAGAAAGAGCTTCAGGCTTCATGAGTCAAGCGATGTGTACATATAATTATAGGATTTTCTTGCTAGCGGTTCATTTACAACTATTCTTTAGTCTATATACCTAGCATCTGCTACTAGATATTACATCTTGCATCAACACCCTGCATGTTAAAATCAAAATCGATTATTTTTTTTCTTGATCTTTTTCTGATTTTCTACCATCTGTGTCGAGTAAATTATGATTAACATTATATTTGTCAATTAATCAGAATAGCCATTCAACCAGCCCCACTACCGTAACCCTAACCCCAGCCCCACTACCGTAATCCTAACCCCAGCCCCACCGTAACCCTAACCCCAGCCCCACCGTAACGCTAACCCCAGCCCCACCCCAGCAGCAGCCGAACCCCAACCCTAACCCTACCCCGACCCCGACCCCGACCGCCACCGCGACCCCTGCCCAACCACAACTCTCGCGCGCGCAACCCAGACCCAGCCATGAACCCTAAGCCCAAAATAATCCAAAAATGCTTTAATTTATCTCGAGATTTATACCTGAACGGCTGCTGGTGGGTTGGAGCGACGACGGTGGCGATTTGGCGACGAAACCGGCGGTGGCGACGACGGTGGAGACGAAACAGGCGCTGGCGACGACGGAGGCGACGACGGAGGCGATTTGGGGTTTTTTCTCGCGCGCGATTAAGAGAGAGAGAGAAAGTGAGCGTAGGCGATCGATCTGGGTTTTGGTAAATAGATATTTACTTGCCCCTACGGATATACCCGTAGGTCCTTTGTTTGCGGCTCCGGAGGGGCAAACACCAAATTAAGAATTAATATTTTTATTCTTGGTCGTCTGTGCCCGTAGGGGCAACCTTTTAGCCCTACGGATTAATCCGTAGGGCCAAGTAAAATCTGCCCCAACGGATATGTTCATCCGTAGAGGCAACCCCCTATTTTACTAGTGGATAGGAGAAAATTCACTTTGTTGAAGCTGGTATGGTTGGGTGAAACTTTTGGTTTAAATGTACTTATGGATGGGTGAAACTTTTTTATTGGATTTTGACGTGCAAAAAGAAGAAAATTGATGTAAATTCCAGATATGTTACTCTATCTAGGATTGACAATCCTAGATACTCGTTTTCCTTTTGGCTTGATTATCTGTATAGATGCAACATGCAATTTCTTTTGGAGAAAATTTATTGATATTCATATATTTTTTTAATTAAGCTCTCTGCAAATTGCAAAACTATTAATTAATATTTCTATACTTTCAATCTATTATGTATATATTAATAAAAATCAAATAAATTATGAATTTATCAATTCTTGGTGTGCGTGGCACATGCACACGGCAAGTAACTCAAAAAAAGTTATCTTTCTTTTTTTAGTATTATAGCAAAAAGAGAAGCGGCGTGTGGCGGTCTCATATTCAATTGAATTAAAATATTTCAAAAACCCTGAAAAACCATAATTCTAAGACAGCATACCAAGTCGTCGACCTTTTTGTCCTATGGAATCAATAACTGCAAAGCCGTTAAATTAATTTTTCAACAAAAAGAATATTTGAAGGGATTATTATACTTAACAATAAGTGCATTAATTATAACAAATTTAATCAAATCAATCCTTAACCAGCTTTTAAAAAAAAACTAAGATATCATCGACCTGCTTTTAAAAAGATATCAAATTCAAAACTCTAGTTATTTTAAGTTGGAATAACAAAGGAAATAATTTGCCAACATATTTTTATTATATGTGTGACATTTTGAACATATATATATGTGATTTGATATTATCTTAATCTAGCATTAAAGCTACGAATTTGCTAGTGTGATGCCTATAATAGTATTATAATAGTATAAAGCAACCAAATTTGAGAAAATTAAAAGTACTTTCAAGTACTAAACATTAATAAATTGACCCTTCTTAAGAAAATTGGATATATTATATTGATTTCTAATTTACATATTGTATTGAATTCTAATTGAAAAAACATCCAAACATGAGGAACTTTTTTCAATAAAAAATAAAGTTATTTTTGGAGGAAAGTAGAACTACTTCGAACATGCAGCATGTGATATCAATAACTGTTTGGAATGTTTAAAACATTATCAAATTTTTAGAGTTTTTGTATCAACATCAATAAACTTTAAAGTTTAAAATTCTGAATAATTGATGGTGTTTCAAACATTTACCCTAAATTACTCAATAAGGTACTCAACTGATTTTTGTTCATCAAGACCCAACAATATTCACAATATTTCATATCAAAACTATTTTTTCTTCAAAATAATAGGTAAAGTTAAATTCATCTCTCTTTCGTAACCGAATGATCATAAAAAAAAAGCCGAAAATTTTACACAAAATCAAGTAATACATGAAGCTAAGAAAGCCTAAAACCCACGAACTAGGTATTAAGACTTCATATATGCAAGAAAACATAATACTTAGAAACTAAGACAATATTGCATGAATGCAAGATGATTAAAGAGAAAGTAATTAATAAAATTGCTTGACAAGCACAAAACAGAGTTTGTTTCCATCTATCCGCCGTAACCGGAATGCCCACATCTCGACCTTGTCGCCAACTTGGAAGCCGCAGACTTCTGTCGCAAATATCATCCATTGACCGCCTCTAATGACCGTAGCACCTGAATCCCAACGTACCAAATTCGACATGAACCTTTCCCCATTAACATCATGACTGTAGAGCCCTATCTCCAAGCCTTTGTGATCTCTTCCAGCTTCTTTCCTCTTCTTCAGCATGTTGTCATCATCATCGCCAATCTCTTCTTCGATCTTCATCTTTTTCTTGCGATGGGCACCATCATCACAAAAGTTGGCGGCATCCTTTTCATCGTCAAAAATAAGCATCGGGGCTAGGTTTGATGAGGCATCGGTTCGAGGGATAAGGAGACGGTTCTGTTGTTTGCTGAGATCGGACATTTCTATGGTTTTCTTCATAATGAGACGGAGTTGCATGCCCTGGTGTCTCTTGACAAGTTCTTGAACACAAGGCGGAGCGATCGGAAGATTTGGCGTGGCGTACCATCTGTGTTTCAGCAAAAACTTCGCCATGCTTTATGAATTAATGGAACTAATCAAGATTGATGTAACAAAAGATAGGCTACTCGATGATCAATATATATATGAGAGAGTAGATACTAAGGTTTATAGTGACTCCTACTATGATTAGAATTAGGGTAATATAGCCCTAAATTAGGCAACAAACAAATGTATGTTCGATATCTAAGGGATTAGGTATATATAACCCTAAATTAGGCAACAAGTTTTCTGTATTTCAACGAATTAAATAATATTAACTATACTATTAATAAAAATAATATTGATGTGTAATTTAAATTGATACATGATAAGATTGGGTTTAAACTAGAATTGGATCCATATATACTTGAATTTTTAGAATATATATAATCTACATATATATAAATCTAATTTCCTCACATGAATTTTATAAAAAAATAAAATAAAATTGGTTAATAAAGGTTATATTTTATTATGATTAATTAGGATTCCTTAGGATCATGTTTTCTATTGCGATTACAATTTGCAATTTAAATTAAGTTTATGCAGCACATTCTATTGCGGTTCATATTTGACGATTGGATTAAAATCCCATCCGTGTTAAAAATACATCAATATTGCCCGTATTCGATTTTTGATGGCAATAAATATCCTGGTCTTCTACAAGTGTGATGTCCGTGCATGTTAAAGATACATCAGAGATAAAAATAAATATTTTAAAATTGAGATTTTTGAAAACTTAATTTAATTAAACCTGGTCATAATTCAAACATATCTCTCCCTCCACCAACTAACATAGTCAACATAAAGTACAACAATAATTTCCCCATGAAAAGATCTCAAAAATACAAAATCAATCTGCAGTATTCACTCTCAACCAAGATTATTTCACCGGGGTACTAAAGTGACCAAATTACATAGGAAGGCACTACATAAGTGCATACATTTTTAGACTTATCCTTAGCAAAAATCCTCGGAGATGCGCATACATCCATGCCCTCTTACTAATCCCTTTCTTTGTCTGAACTTAATACCTTCTGTACACCGTTTAGGCTAACTGGTTTTCTTCATTCCCTACCAGTCGGCACCAGCCTATGGTTTGGAAGAAGACTATCCAATTTGCGTAATAGGTGTACTACTCCTAAACCCAGGAGTACTCGCAACCTGAGAGAAGGTGAAAAGAAAAGACAACTGAATAATCCTATTCGTTTTCTCCAGAACCAGAAACCATCCTCGAATTCCTTCGAGTTCGTATCTAACCATACGATGGTTTTGTCCAATGGAAGTGGACGTTCGCAGTAATACGGGGTGTCCCGGAGAAAAGGGTAAAAGTAGGAGTGGCAATGAGGTCTGCAACTCTGACAATCCAAAAGCCGGTGTTAAGAAGGTTCGGTTAACTTGGTCACTGAGTCAAAATCTTAGGGTCGGGTCAATGGTCGCTGCCAAAGAGAGAGAGAAAAGAAACACTCAGCGTGCACTCTAACCTAGATCAGAATGGTTACCAATTTATCTAATCTGGAATCCTCCCACTGTACCTCAAATTCTCCTCCAAACCTGAAAGAAGAATTAGTCGGGGTCACCCGAGGAGTATACTAACTCATCAGTGGGAATCGGGATCCAACTCTCATCGCATGACAACGTGACGGAATCCGCTCACGGTATCACACTCCAGAAGGTATGCGCATATCTGGCAAGTTTCAGTACTTTTGAAACTCCCGATGTGATTTCTGCCCCATGCTCTTATGACCTTGACTTTGGCCAACATATCATAAGTCACATGTCAAGTTCTACCCGTCATTCTCCAGGTTAATTTGAATCCACCCGTACATACCCTTGACTTTGGCCAAAATGGCAGTACGACTGTCCCAAACCAACGCATCTATCTATGCTGCATATGAATACCCCAATAGCTACCAATCACTGTGCCTTGACTTTGGCCAACATACACAGCTTGAATACTATTGACCACCCATATGAAACGACGGAGGGCTACGAATGGTTTCTGGCGAAAACCTTTAACGTAAAGAACTTGATATCGTCGAAGGAACGGATAGCTTTTAAAAATATAGTGACGAAAACCGTTGCTAAAGAGGTCACTCCCGGTGAAGGGATCTCGGCTCTTTCCCCGTAGAATGGGGTGCAGGATATTCCAAATGAATACCGCGATGCAAAGCAAAAGTAATCGGCTATAGTGAAGTTAATGCCCTGACGCAAACTTCTGTCCAAGGGGTCACTCCCGGTGAAGGGATCTCGGCCCTTGCCTCGTCGACTGAGGAGCAGGATATTCCAATGAATACCACGATGCAAAACAAAAGTGAACGTCCTTGCAATAACAGCTTTTTGAAAAGTGTTCCAACAACATCAGATTAGGTTTGTTTTTAACTTGCATTGATCCGAATCAATGCAGTCCCATCAATTGATCACACCACAAAGAACGAAAATATACTGACGTACGTATATGCCATCCGCATTCGCCACTGGGTCCCGTCATTACCCGTTAGGTTAGCTTACTAACGACAGAGCGGGGACTGGACTAGCGCGGATGCAAAACATATACAACATCTACTAATATATATACCAATATATTATATTTCGCTCAAGGCGTGAAAAGAAATGCAACATCACAGAAATGTACAGCATCACAGAACAATACAGATATCTGGGATCCCCGGGTTTCACAGAGCCACTACTGAAACCCGACGTTCCCCTGGTCGTGTGGATAGCCTGTGCAATGAAAACCTAGACCCCTACGGGCGCGGCAAGTCACCCGCCAAAACCTGAAGCGAGGCAGCCCCCTTCAGCTCCGTGAATGGACCACCCAGCACTTCACGGAATCCGGTAACTTGGGCACCCCTCCTGGGTCAACCTATACCCCCTACGAGTGCGGCAAATAGCCCGCCAATCCCAGAGTGAAGCCCCCTCCGTCCCAATGCCATGAGATGCGGGCTTGTTGCCCTCTAGAACCCGGCTATCCGTGCACCCCACCGCGGGGTAATCCTTGTACAGAAAGTAAAATATACATACACCGGGTACATCGACCGCAACCAGGTCGTGCCCCAAAATAATAATACAAACAGGCAGTGACGGCAGTCCACATGTCGGACGCTCGCCCCGCAATATCAAATGTACATAATACCACCACAACTGTACTAGCATTGCATCCAGGCTATCCCCCACGACCGATCCGCAACATCACAGCATAAACATAGAACATCAACGTGAAAGTCACGTTCGCAAATCCGTCTAACCGGGCTATAGCAGTTAGACCGGATTTACCGATCGAGTGACATTCACGGTCGCAGATATAATGTAAATACTGTGAAAAATGTGTTTAAAATATCCGATCGATCAAAAATTAACAAGTGGGCCCTCAATCAAAACTGTAGCACTCACAGAAATCCTGGGCCCAATTTTAATATTCCAAAACCCATATTTTAAGCCCAGAAGGCCTCTGAAAAAATTTGGTGAAGTGATGTGAATAGTGCGCGGCGGAAGGGCCGCGGGAATGGGGTTTTCGCGGCGCTTCCGCGCTCCCACTGTGGAGTTACTTCGTCAAATTTTTACAGAACTCTTAGATTTTCCAGTACATCAATATTTTACAACCTGAAAAATTTTTCGAGACCAAAAATTTTCAACAGAAACTGATTCGAACTAAAATGCAGTTTTGGAACATTCGATCGATTGAAACAGAAAAACACATTACACCAAGCTAGACTATGTTAATGGCGAGGCTCTGATACCACTGTAAGTGCACGGCGGCGCCCCGGCCGTCAATCCGACGGCCAAACGCGGAAACGGTGATAAACTTTAATTTTGCGGACTTTGCAAACCGGCACCACCGCGCACTAAACCCCGGATCGTGCCATTAAACTAGTCTAAGCTATCAAGAGAGGGGGTAGAGAAGTATACCATACGATCCGAGTCCTCCGGTCTTCATCTCCACTCCGATCTCCTCGCGGGAACTCTGGTCGTCGCCTCATCGTCGGAAAGGGGACCACGAAGCCGGGTACTTTTACGGGCTCCCACCTCAATACCGAGGCAACTCGGGCGCGAAGCTGGCGAATCGACGCGTCCAAGATTTGCTGTAGGAAGTGTAGTGTAGAATCATAGTCTCTTTTGGGGTTTGTTGCCATTTGTGGATGATGGAGGAAACAAGACAAGAAAAATGGTGCTTGCATTTTTCTTAACATGAAATGAGATCAATGAAATGAAACACTCTCAAGGATGAAGATGAAACTCTCTTCTTCTCTTTTCTTTCTCTCTTTCTTTTTCTCAACCTTTTTCTCAACCATGAACCAAAACCTCTCATCAAGTGAAGTATGAAAATGGTGGAGCAAAAACAATATGATAGCAAGAGGGAGGTGAGTGTAGGAAGCAAAAAGTGGTGACCACAACCTAAAACATAATCATCACTAAATCAACATCAAACCTCTTTTCATTTCTAATCTCATCAAATCACATAAATGCATGAAAAGCAAAGATGCTTATCATATCAAACCTTATGCAAATAAATCCTCCACAAAGTGTAATTTGCAAAACTGCAAATTACCCCCTCCATCGGAAAAGTCCGGCCGGGAAAGAACAAAGGAAAACCGGCCGGAACGGAATGCAAACTGGCAACTCCAGAAAACTGGTCCCGTAATAAATTACAGGAAAACCCCATACTGTGCATACACACCCGCATCTGTATTCCTTCCGGATACAAATGCAATGAGACAAAATCTACACCGTACTAAACTAGGACCAGCTTAAACCAAAGCCGGCTAGTAAGATCCGTCCGATCCTGATCCGTACAATACCGCACGTATCTGATTAAACGCTGCCATATAACCATACGGCCACTAGTACAAACCGTCCGATCCTGATCCGTGCAATACCGCACGTATCTGATCGGACCCTGCCATATCTCCATACGGCCTCTACAGCGTTTCGCCCGAAAGCTTGAGTAACTGAAAGTGTGGTGGACTCTAAAGACTCGTCAATACTATGGCTGTGGATTTAACCACTAGCACGTCAGAGGTATAAGCCAATACGTGACGGGCCACCAGCTATTGACTAAAAGGGACGTCGATGAGGAAGCTCACCCCGACACCCAACTGAGCCTGTCAGTGACAATATCCGTACAGTCCGGTCCGTTCGTCTATGAGTATCGCATGGCGGGCCTAGGGGGTTGGTAAAAGTCAGACCCCCAAAAGCGGTACAAGTCGTGTCGGAGTGTAGCCCAGAACACCCTGAGATACTACTGGAATACCTACCAGTAAATCTCCTGCCTTGGCCAAGGTCTTCGTGTAATGGCTCTCCTAGACACAGCGCGACCTCACCCCCAATACCGAGAGAGACGAAACCCCCGAAGATCCGCTCACTGCCTCCATGTGGCTCGGGACTGTACCCAACTAAAACCTGTTTGCACGACTCCTTTGAGCCGTGGTAGGGTAGTAATCAAAGTACAGTGGGAACTCACACGAGACAAATGACGATCCCCAGGTCGATGAACTAACCTGTACACATGTCACCTGGGAACTGCTATCTGACGTCAGGTATAAGACCAACTAGCATATTCCCGGCGAGTCCTGTCCGGTGTACTCATAACCCAATGAGCACCTGTATACATCTTAGGTGATCCAACTGACACCAGTGGCTTGTGAGACCGGCCACCGCCCCTCGTCGGGGTCTCGACTGTATACACTAGTCTACTCTGGAGAATCGATGCCCTGTCTCGAAACTCTCACGACTAGGGACCTATTAAGGATGTGCTTATAGACCCCCAGCTCCCACTTATATGATCGCCCTCATACTGCTGGTGGTCAAGCAAGAATCCTAGGGGCACTATCAACGTGTAATAGCGACGTATCAGGTCACCTAAAGCAGTACACGATGATAAAGGTAAACCAGATAGCAAACTATCATCTCGAGTAAGACTGTTCTACCGGGATAGGTCCTCCCTCAATCATTGCAATCACGTGCCTGTGATCCAATAATTGACTCTGAGGGCACTATCTCCAACAATCGGGTCGGATTTGGGTCTCAATAAAATTATACCAGACACAGATTTTATCAGCGGATCAGGATCGGGTCCGGGTCTACACCTGACCCATCGACAAGTCTATCCTCAATTGTCTGCTCCTAAGGGGTGAACCTGGCTCTCTTTTAGACCTTAGCTGCCGCCGCACTCTCCCAAAGTAAGATGGTCGTTTTAGCATGACATATTATTCCAGGAATAAATTTATTGGATGCATTAAAAGCTCTGTTATTTTTTTCAAGCCAAACCACCCATAAAATACGTCACGCCCCGCTTTTCAGAAGACCGTAACGACATGTGACGAGGTCCGCAACGTATTTACTATGAGAAGGTCATTTCCTTTAATAAATACGGTAAGCGTAAGTAAGCGATATAACAATATACAAGAATAACAAGAATGATTAAAATAAACAACAACTTTATTTACATTCAAATTTAAATACAATGTCTGAAATAAAAGATACAATACTGGGAAGCCTAAACAGTAGCTCATAAAAAATAAGTGCAGAAAATAAACTAGTAATCTAGCTGGGCAGTGAGTTAGTCCAAGTCTTCCAGGCTCGGCTCTATCTCCTCCGAATCTGGTCCTCCTGACGAACATTCCAAGTAAAAGGAACAGAGAGGAATGTCGTCAGTGAACTAACGCTCGGTAAGTCCCCAAAAAAAATAAGTAATGACAAATGAAGGTATACAAAATGAATAAAAATGAAGTAAAAATAAACATGTAAGGTTTTATGTAAACGTATTTTAATCATGTCATTAAAGTATTTAAGGGTAGCTATTCTAATGTGGTTGTTTGTAATTTGGTAAGGAAAGTGAGCGTGTATATGAGAGTAATCCAGTTTACCCCGAGGACCAAAAGTACAAGAGAGTACAAAGCTCCGTCATAACCCACGGAAAAATGGCACGAAATATTCAAGAGGTGTCTTTTTAAGCGACCTTCTGTTCCACGACAAATGTTCCTTAAAAGCCTACCTCTTATCCCTGCGTATTTTATTGTATATTTCAAGTTTATAGGTCTTGACCGAATCCATGAATATAAGAATGCAAGTTCAGATTCAAGTTGTATTCTAGTATTCATTTCAAGTCAAGTTATATTTTATGGTTCGGTCAAGTCAAATCAAGTTTGAATATTATAATTCAAGTTCAAGTGTTCAAGTTTATGATCAAGTATTGAAGTTTGAATTTGAGTTCGAGTTCAAGTCAAAATCGAGTTTGTATTTAGATTCTAGGCATATCTTATACTAGATTTAATCTTGTGAATTTCTTGAGTTTGGAAAATATCGATAACTGCTGCATATGGATGGCAGGATTTGTGTTTTTTTCAAAGACGGTTATCATTTGATAATTTCCACCCTAAGATTATGATCTATATTTAGGGAGAGACAAGTGGTGCATCATTTTCTCCGGCAACCCGAGGCAACTGATAAGAGAAGATGTCACTCAAACAAATCGGCAACCGAAATACGTAACCTAAACTGGTATTTTGATTTCTAGGGTATTTTAGTAAAAACGTCAATTAAAAATTATCGAGGGTTTTTAATTTGTCCTAAAGTCTCGAACAAGTTTTTAATAAAAATATGTTGTTTAAAAAGTCAAGATTTTCGTCAAAATACATATTTTATATTTTGTGGTATTTTAATGTAAAACCTAATTTTTAAAGTTTATGGTATTTTAATGAAAATATCACTTTTTGAAAACTTGATGGTATTTTATTAAAACTTAAATCTTTCATTTAAAATTATAGTTTTCACAATTTTTTTCATTCAAAATATCGTTTCATGATTTTATATAATTTTCCAATGGTTTAAATTGCTTTAAAAGCCGTATTTCTGGAGATCATATTTTTAGTTCCTTTCGAGACCTTATTCTCCGTGAGGAGCTCTGCATCTTGCTCTACAATTCTAAAGACGCGTGATAGCCCACACCATTCATAAATGGGTCCTCTAATGAGAGTTGTAGAGACATAATTGTAAATGGTCAAAAATACCGATCAAAAAGTATTTTTTATAAAGTGAGCGTATTTTAATGAAAATTGTTTCTTTTGATATAAACAAGAAATCGTGCTATGTTTCTGTAGGGTTCCATAGGGGAGCAGCAAGGTTTCGGGAGGTATCGTCCATGTCGTTTTTAAATTTTTGCCGTACTAAATAACTCTAACCCTAAAATCTTAACTAGAGATTTAGACGAACTAGCAATGCAAAGAACTTTACATCCTAAGTAAATGAGAAATACAATCTTTGTAGACCGGGCCTTCACTTCTAAAGCTCCATGTAGTAGTCCCTTCGCTCCAAGTAGTGAACACCCGAATCTAGTAAGGGTTCACATGAAGAAATGAACAAGCTTGCTCGAAATCTTCAAGGCCGAAGATGATCTACGTCGAGAAGACTCAAGCCCATACTACCTCTTCACTAATGGTAGATTAGTGAAGCAAACACTCTAAACTAAAAGGCTAATATATTAGAGGATGATGAAGTAGGAAATGTGCTCATTTTAGATTATTTTTTCTCACAATATTTCATCACCTTTTCAAAAGCTAGAAAGCTTTTCCACGAGGAAGAAGAAGATGAAGTGGAGATGAGAAATGAAACTCTTGAGGTGAGAATAGCAACCATGGGTGAGTTAGTGTCATATACTAACTCATGTAGAGAATCAACCATGGGTGAGTATAATGGTTAGGTTAATAAATATCTACAAGTGAAACAAAATGAGTGGACTTGGTCAATGGTTCCACAAGCTTCTACAAGCTTGTAGCTATGACAAATATCTATCCACTTTTGAATAACTTAGATAAATATAAACCCTTCATTATATCAAGTATGGTGTAAGTCTCATACACCCATGAAGCTGTAGCATCAAGCATGACACAAATAAAATGTATATTAATATATATCACATATATACTATATGCACATAAGTGAGAAAGAGAATACTTAGTGAGCAAATATTAGTTAATGTAAATTAATATATCAAATATATAATTATACATTAAATTATCAAATCAACACTTAATTTAATAATCTGGCTATATCACATACAACCGACTAATACCATATGAATCATCTTATCGAATCAACACTCGATCCGATAACCCGGCTATATCTCGTATAACCGACTGATATCACATATCGCGAGAATAGAATACGGTATCACATACTCGTATTAATCTCGGTCCCGCACATATCACATATATGCTCATACTTCATTTCTCATGAACCAGGAAACCGCTGTGTAGGACTCTAAAGACTCGTCAATACGCCGGCAGTAGGTGATGATCATATCAAACACCCACAAGCCGCAAGCGGTCTGCTAAACGTAACGTCCACCCGGGTATTGAGTGATCAGAAGATCAACAAGTAAACCTGCTCATTCTTCTGCGAATCTAATTAGTAACATTACACACTACCGTACAGTCCGGTCTCTTCGTCAGATATGTCGCATATCACAGCCAGGGGGTGGTATAACGTCGGACCCCAATAGCCTGATAAGTCATGCCGATGTAAGATCCATAACGGTTTGAAAACTACTGATAACACTTAATAGTAGATCTCAGCAACCCTGGCCAGGGATTTCTTGTTATGTCCAATCGAGCATAGCGCAACATCAACCCCCAATACCGGGAGAGACGAATCCCCTCCTATCGCTCATTGCCTCCATGAGACTCGGGACTGCACCCAAAAACCACCTTTTTGTACGATCTCTTGAACGCGGTATGGTGGAAATCAAAGCACGGTGGGAATCACACAAGACTCTATGACGATCTCGGGTCGACAGACTAACCTGTACCGGTGTCACCAGAGAACTGCTATCTGACGATAGGTATAATACCATCTAGGAGTTCCCGGCGAGTCCGTTCAGTATACCCAATCTCCACAGAGCACCCATATACCTTCTCTGATGTCAAACACCAATGGATATGGGATTATCGATTGCCCATCATATGGGTCGAGAAGCGTATACGCTAGTCTACTCTGGAGTATCGATGCCCTGTCTCGATACTCCCATGACTAGGAACATTTGAAGGATGTACTTACCGACTACCTCTGCCCTACTAGTATGACCCACATCATAATCCTGGTAGTCAAGTACTCATCCAAAGGGCTTTATCAACATGTAATAGAGATACAATAAGTGTACATGTTAAGATAAAGAGCAACCCGATAGCATAATATCATGTCGAGCAAGAAAGTCCTTCCTATATATTTCCAAGCATCCACTACATTATACATCACATGTACAGTAATGGCCTCTAGGGCATACATATAACTAATAATCCCCCACTTGCACTAAGGCCATTTGTTGTATTATCTCATACTCAACGTCCTATAGAAGTCTCTCTAGGGTAAAGCCTTTGTGAGTGGATCCGCCGTGTTATCCTTCGCGTCATCTCTCCTGACCTCGATCCCTTGAAGATCAACCATCTCCCTGATCAGGTGATACTTGCCTCAGAATATGTCTGGAACGCTGATGGGACCTGCATTCCTAGGACAAAGCCAAAACTCCATTGTTGTCATAATAACAGTTATTGGACGCTCAATGGTAGGAACCATGTTCATCTCATGAACAAGAAATGCCCAGACAGCCACTTTGGCAGCATCGTTGGTAGCGATGTATTCAGCCTTTATTGTCTAGTTTTCCACGGTATATAGCTTGGAACTCTTCTAATATACCGTCCCTCCACTGAGTGTAAATACAATGCCTATGACTGACTTTCAATCGACCTTATCACTCTGGAAGCTTGAACCAAGAACATTCTTTTAGTGCTTCTCAAGTACTTAAGAATGTCCTTCAAAGCTGTCCAGTGATTCTCGCAAGATCTGATTGATTCCTAATCACTACACCTAGTGAGTCATCTACATCTGGTCTGGTACATAATATCGCACACATGATAGAGCCTACTGCCGAAGCATATGTTATCCCTTGCATGCGAGCTTTCTCCAAATCAGTCTTGGGAGACATCTTTTTGGAGAGAGTGATCCATGAGTAAGTGGGCGAACCACAACGCTTAGAATCTTCCATACTAAACCCCTTTAGTACGGCGTTAATGTACCTGGATTTGGGACACTCCCAACATCCACTTAGATCTATCACCATAGATCATAATCCACGAGATGTAGTAGGTATCATCCAGATCTTCCATAGAGAATCCTTGTGATAAGAGGAGCTTGACCGAGTGTAGCATAGGAAACCATTTCCTATCAAGAGTATGTCATCTACGTGCAATACGTGGAAGATAACCTTACTCTCTACAACCTTCTTGTATATACAAGGTTCATCTACCTTTTTTATGAAGTCAAACTCTTTGACTGCCACATCAAAACAGATGTTCCAACTCCGCGATGTGCGCATTGATCCTGATAGACTTAAGCATAGCTTTGAAAGTCTCAACTTTTCCATCTACACCAAGAATCTTCTCAAGATTCACTTGCTCCCAATGGGTTTTATCCCTTCAGGTGCAACATGCAAAGTCATACTTTGCTGGTGTATAAGGATTCTATCTTTGATCGCATAGCATCCAGCCTTTTTACAGAGTCACCACTCGTGATGAACTGCCTGAACCTGGTTGGGCCATCATCTACCATGATGCAATCCTCGCTCCCACTGTCACCGAGAAGACCGTAGTATCTCTCATGTGGATGAGGAACCCTACCAGATTCACTGAGAAGCTGAGGTTCGTTGGAGACTATTGAATCATTTGGTTTCACCAAATCATCAGCTGTTAGTTTGTCCAGCTGGAACACCTTCCAGTTCTACCTCATGACCACAAATTTCTTCATAAGAAATTCCTTTTCTAAGAAGGTGGCATGCTGAGAAACAAAACACCTTTTACTCCTCGGTGTGGTAGAGGATATACCCTCACGAATGTTCGAGATATCTAACAAACTTGTAGGGTTCCTAGGCACTCTTGTGAAGGTTCAAAAGACATCAAACATGCCCGGATAAAAATTTAGACGTGCCGAACAATCCAAAGCCGGGATCTTTGCTAGATTATTAGGTTTAAACATGCAAGATGATAACTTTTATCTAAGTGTGAGGGATTACAACCTTTGTAGTCCGCTCCTTCGCTTCACAAGCTCCGAGTAGTAGTCCCTTTTCCGCGATCCACGATCTCCCGGACTCATGAGAGGCTCCACGACTCGAACGATCCATGCTAGCTTGAAGTGTTCCAAATCTCCGATGATCTACCTCGAAGTTGCAAAGACTCAAGCTTTCTCACTCTAAAGAGATGAACACACTAATCTCATGGGCTAGATGAGATGAGGATGAGAGAGTAGTAATTTTGCTTTCTTTTTAAATCATTTTCTCATATTTATTCATCACATAAAGAAAATCAAGTGAGCTTCTTCAAGAGAGAAGAAGAAGATGATAATGGAAAAGTTAAAATGAATTATCATTTTTGTGATGAATAGAAAGAAAACTATATGATTGATTTGTAAACCATGGTCAAGGATGAGTGGATAAGAATGTGTAGAGAATAAACTAGAGTTAGGGTTTGGTTGGGTTAAGAATGTGTCATCACAAAATATCTTAACCATAACAAAATAAAATGCTTCTAGAAGGTGCATGAAGCAACTAACCCTAATCAAACCCTAATCTCAATTAATCATCCTTAAACATGTTTAACAATTAATCATATCATGTCACAATAATATATATCACATATATATTATATATTTGCAACAAAAGAAAATAATACAATTAACATGTATCGCATATATATCAATGTATCATCCACTGAGAAAATGAAATAATAAAGCGAGCCTATAGTAGATAATGTAATAATATATCATATATATTATTATACATTAAATCATCGAATCAACACTTGATCCGACGATCCGGCTATATCGAATATTACCGACTAATATATCATGTACCGATTCATCGAATCAACACTTGATCCGATGTCCCGGTTCATATCCAAATATCGCGAGAATATAATACGGTATCTCATATCGCATTATTCTCGGTCCTGCACATATCACATATGTGCCTCTACTCCGTTTCGCCTGAGCCATGAAACCTCTGTGTAGGACTCTAAAGAATCGTCAATACGCCGGTAGTAGGTGATGATCATATCAAACACCCACAAGCTGCAAGCGGTCAGCTAAACGTAACAGCCACCCAGGTATTGAGCGATCAGAAGATCAACAAGCTAGCCTGTGCGTTCTCCTGTGAATCCAATCAGTAACACTCCCGTACAGTCCGGTCTGTTCGTCTGATATGTCGCATATCAAGTCTAGGGGTGGTATACGTCAGACCCCAGTAACCGATAAGTCGTGTCGATGTGTGGCTCATAACGGGTTAAGAAACTACTTGTAACATTTACCAGTAAATCTCCATATCAGCCCTGGCCAGGGACTTCCAGTTATAGCCAATCGAACACAGCACAACATCAACTCCTTATACCGGGAGAGACGAATCCCCTCCTATCGCTCATTGCCTCCATGTGATTCGGGACTGTACCCAAAAGCCACCGTTTTGCACGCCCTCTTGGACGTGGTAAGGTGGAAATCAAAGCACAGTGGGAATCACACAAGACTCTATGACGATCTCGGGTCTACAGACTACCCTGTACCAGTGTCACCGGAGAACTGCCATCTGACGTGTGGTATATCACCATCTGGGAGTTCTCGGCGAGTCCGTCCAGTGTACCCAGTCTCCACTGAGCACCCGTACACCATCTCTGATGTCAAACACCGATGGATATGGGATCATCCATCGCCCATCATATGGGTCAAGATGCGTATACGCTAGTCTACTCTGGTGTATCGATGCCCTATCTCGATATACCCTCGACTAGGAACAGTTATAGGATGTACTCATCGACTACTATGGACCTACTAGTATGATCTCATCATAATCCCAGTAGTCGAGCACAGATCCTAAGGGCTTTATCAACATGAGAGAGAAAAACAGTAAACCAGTACAAGTCAACATGTTAAGATAAAGTGAAACCAAATAGCATACTATCATGACGAGCAAGAAAGTCCTCTCTGTATATATCTAAGCATCCATCATAATATACATCATATGTACAACAATGGCCTCTAGGGCATATACATAACTAACAATCTCCCACTTGCACTAAGGCCAGCTGCTGTAGTATCTCATACCTAGCATCCCGAATAATCTCTCAAACTGTATCTGGGGAATAGCCTTCGTGAATGGATCCGCAGTGTTGTCCTTCGTATCTACTCTCCTGACCTCGATCTCCCGGCGATCAATTATCTCCCTGATCAGGTGATACCGCCTCAGAATATGTCTAGACTTCTGATGGGACCTGGGTTCCTTGGCCAAAGCCACAGCTTCATTGTTATCGCAATACAAAGGTATTGGATGCTCAATGGATGGAACCACACCAAGTTCACTAATGAACTTCTTGATCCAGACAGCCTCTTTGGCAGTATCGTTAGCAGCGATGTATTCAGCCTCCATCGTTGAGTCTGCAACGGTATCCTGTTTGGAACTCTTCCAACATACCGCCCCTCCATTGAGGGTAAAGACAAAACCCGAATGCGACTTAGAGTCGTCCTTATCACTTTGGAAGCTGGAATCGGTAAAGGACTCTACCTGGAGTTCTCCATTACCATACACCAAGAACATCTCTTTAGTCCTTCGCAAGTACTTAAGAATGTTCTTCACAGCTGTCCAATGACTCTCTCCAGGATCTGCTTGATACCGACTCACTACACTTAGTGAGTATGCTACATCGGGTCTGGTACATAGCATCGCATACATGATAGAGCCTACTGCCGAAGCATAGGGTATCCCTTGCATGCGAGCTCTCTCCAAATCAGTCTTGGGAGACTTCTCTTTGGAGAGAGTGAGTCCAGAGATCGTGGGTTGGTTCCCACGCTTGGATTCTTCCATACTAAACCTCTTTAGTATGGTGTCAATGTACCTGGATTGGGACAATCCCAATATCCGTTTAGATCTATCTCTATAGATCATGATTCCCAATATGCAGGAGGCATCACCTAGATCTTTCATTGAGAATCTCTGTGATAAGAAGAGCTTGACTGATTGCAGCATAGGAATATCATTTCCTATCAAGAGTATGTCATCCACGTACAATACGAGGAAGACAACCTTACCCTCTGCTACCTTCTTATAGATACAAGGTTCATCTATATTTTTGATGAAGTCAAACTCTTTGACTACAACATCAAAACAGATGTTCCAACTCCGCGATGTTTGCTTTAACCCATAAATGGATTTAAGCAGCTTGCATACCTTTCCGCTGCTCCCACTATCTACGAAGCCCTCTGGCTGAGTCATGTACACGCACTCTTCTAAATCACCGTTTAGAAAGGCGGTCTTAACATCCATTTGCCAGATTTCGTAGTCATTGTATGCAGCAATGGCAAGTAAGATCCGGATGGACTTAAGCATAGCCACTGGAGAAAAGGTTTCTTCATAATCCACACCTGGTCGTTGACGAAAACCCTTTGCTACAAGTCTAGCTTTGAAAGTCTCAACCTTTCCATCTACACCAAATTTCTTTTTAAAGATCCACTTGCTCCCTATGGGTTTTACCCCTTCAGGAGCAATTTCCAAAGTCCATACTTTGTTGGTGTACATGGATTCCATCTCAGATCGCATAACATCCAGCCATTTCACAGAGTCACCACTCGTGATGGCCTGCTCGAAACTAGTCGGGTCATCATCATCCATGATGCAATCCTCGCTTCCACCATCAATGAGAAAACCATAGTATCTCTCAGGTGGACGAGAAACCCTATTAGATCGGCGGAGAGGCTGGGGTTCGTCGGGTACTACTGAATCCTCTGGTTCCACTAAATCTTCAGTTGTAGTTTGTGTTGCTGGAACCTCTTCCAGCTCTACCTCATCGCCACTAATTTCTTTTGCAAGAAATTCCTTTTCTAAAAAGGTGGCATGTTGAGCAACAAACACCTTTTGTTGTTCACTGTGGTAGAATAGATATCCATACGAATTGCTTGGATATCCTACAAACTTACAAAGAACTGATCGTGCCTCGAGTTTGTCCGGATTTTGCTTTTTAACATAGGCCGGACAACCCCATATCTTAACTCTTTTAAGAGATGGTCTCTTCCTATTCCATATCTCATATGGAGTGGTAGGCACAGATTTAGTTGGAACTCTATTCAATAGGTATATGGCTGTCTTCAGCGCATACCCCCAGAAGGAAATAGGTAACTCAGCTGTACTCATCATTGAATGCACCATATCTAATAGGGTGCGATTCCTTCGTTCCGATACACCGTTGTGCTGTGGTGTATAAGGTGGAGTAAGCTGAGAGAGAATCCCATTCTCTTTTAGATAATCTAGGAACTCACCGCTTAAGTATTCACCTCCTCGATCTGATCGAAGAATCTTAATACTTTTGCCCGTTTGGTTCTCTACTTCGTGCTTATATTCTCTGAATTTCTCAAAAGCTTCAGACTTGTGTTTCATCAGGAACACATGTCCGAATCTAGAGAGATCGTCAGTGAATGTAATGAAGTAGGAAGAACCGTTCCTGGCATGCGTAGACATGGGACCGCATACATCACTATGTATCAGTCCTAAGAGTTCGGTAACTCTTTCTCCGTGTCCACTAAACGGAGCTTTGGTCATTTTTCCTTTGAGACATGAATGACAAGTATCATAAGATGATAATTCGAACGGATTCAAATAACCATCCTTATATAACTTAGCCAGTCGAGTTGCATTGATATGACCAAGTCTACAATGCCACAAGTAGGATTCGTTCATATCTGAACTTTTCCTCTTGTGTGTGTTTTGTATATTGAGGACCGTATTCTGATTTAGAATGAATATGCCATTATGTAACGAGCCTGATGCAATCAACTTTTGATCTAGGAATATGTTCATAACATTATCCTTTACTACAAAATTATATCCTTCTTTACTTAATAAAGAAACTGATATAATATTGCACATCATGTTCGGTATATAATAACACTCATTCAGAATCAGTGTATTACGACTTGGTAATACAAAGTGATATTCACCAACTGCTTTGGCTACAATACTTGCACCGTTCCCTACTTGAACGGAATGATCACCTTTTCCCAGTTCTCTACCTTTTCGTAACCCATGTAACAATTTACATATGTGGGATCCTGATCCGGTATCTAATACCCAGGACGTAGGGTGAACTGAGAAACAGTTTTCAATAACTAACACACCTGAAGAAGATGCATCAACATGCATGTCCTTTTGGGCGGCTTGAGAATCTAGACATTCTCCAGTTTCCTGTTCAGTCTTATAACTCTTATAAGAAAAAACGGGTCCAACATTCCCCTGCTCAGTATAATAAGTGGGTTCAGTCAATACATCAATATTATTATCTTGATTATGGCCTGACATGGTCGCTACCTGGAGAGAGAGAGAAGAAAACACTTTAGCGTATGCTCTTGCAAGATTAGATTGGTTATTATCTTATCTAATCAGGATGTCTCCCACTGTTTTTATCAAATCTACCTTCAAACCCTAAAAAGGTAAGATTAGCCGGGATTAATTACACCCTACAATTTCGTCAATCTTTCAGCCAAATCAGTGTCGGTACTTTGAGGGAGGTTCCCCGTGCTTTCGCACGGACCTAATTAAAGTAAACCTCGTTTTCCCAGAGGCGTAACCCCGTTAACACTTTTCTAGACACCTACTTGATCGACTAATTGTCCTGTGTAAAACTCTCCCAGGAGTAACTCTTACTCGCAGTGGGTATCGAGATCCAACTATCTCATAGGAGGTATGCAATCTCATTGCAAATTTCAACACTTGAAATTCCCGATAATGCTTTTACCCCTAGCAACTTATGACCTTGGCTAAGGTCAACAAATCATAAGCGCTAGTCAAGTTCAACCCGTCATTTCCTGATTGAATTAAACCCACCCGTACGACCCTTGGCTAAGGTCAACAAAGTCGCACGACTACCCTAACTCAATCACATCTCATGTTTTAGCAGATAAATACTAATTAGCTACCGTACACCACGCCTTGGCTAAGGTCAACAAACGCAGCACGAATACTAACTAGTCTCTATCTGAAATGACGGAGGGCTACGCAGGTTTTTCAGAAAACCCTGAGCGTAATGAACTTGATATCGTCGTAGAATCGAGTAGTTTTGAAAAGGAGTGTTTTTGAGGCTTTTCTTAGTTTCGCTAAAGGGGTCACTCCCGGTGAAGGGATCGTCGGCCCTTTCCTCATCGAATAAGGTGCAGGATATATCATATATACCGCTGTGCAAAGCAAAACTCCAAAAGTAAGCAAAAGACAAACCGCGTTTTGTAGCATCTGCCAGTTTCGCTAAAGGGGTCACTCCCGGTGAAGGGATCGTCAGCCCTTTCCTCATCGAATAAGGTGCATGATATATCATATATTTCACTGTGCAAAGAAAAACTGTAGCTACCCCTTTTATAAAGTTTTGATTCTACAACATCTTTAGGTTTCTTTTCTTTTATTAATCTCATTAATAAAAATCCTATCAGCTTATGCTTCCTAAGCATCACAGAAGAAACGAAAGCAGTAATATTTATATATCAGCATATATATAGTATAAGCATTCGTCTCAGGCAGTAATATGATCTCATCACAGAACATTGCAGCAGAAGAACATATATGAAATATTGGATATACTAGGACGTCCGTGTTTTCAATACGAGCCTGTATAAAACACGGATTTCACGGTCGCGACGAATAGCCAAACCCACATCCCAAGACCCCTACAAGAGCGGCAAGTAACACTGCCAATTCTAGGGTTAGGAGACCCGGTCTCGACTCCTCGAGATGGCCTCCCACTGGACCCTAGAATCCGGTTACTTGTGCTCCCCTCATTGGGTCTACCTAATGCGGAAAAGTAAATAATATACACTGGTGACATCAACCGCAACCTGGAAGTGCCCCAAATAAAAGAATATTACATTACAAAAGAATTTTACATGAATGAAAATAAAAACCTTCATCTCACATAAAACCCCCGGCTATTCAGAACGCGACGATCCAATATAACATATCACAGCAACACATAATATCACATATCATCAACGTAAGTAAATATACGCATCCCAATTGTCGTTGACATATAGCAACGAAACCGGCGATATCACATATTACACTTACGGTCACAGAAAAGAAAGTGTAAAACTACAATATTTGGAATACACAATCACTTTAGACATCGTAAATCCGAAATATCACATACTTCGCATTTCATGCCTAACTTTATGAATTCCACATATTGTATCACATTCCAGATAAATAGACAGTATTAAACTTTCCGAACAGATAATCAAACACCCAAAATTTTCCAAAGTGCTCAACTCTTGAGCGGAGTTCAAATAATCCCAGAATATGTCACAGTACCAGTGATCCAGCCGTAGAAGGGTCAAGCCAACGCCTCACATGTGGCACGCCGTACTGCCCCAAACCCGAAGGTTCAAAAGGCAGTTCAAGACGGTCACATAATCGAGTTAAGGTTTGTTGTCTTCTAGAGGGTCCACCGCTTAACTTGTACAATTTTCCGAAAGATTTAAACCCAATAAAAATTCAACGCTTGAAAGTTTGCCGTACCGGGAAACAGTGAGTTAATGATATCCATTCAACTAGTTTAACAGTTTCTAAATATCCGGAAAGAAATACGAATTTAAAATTTCCGATCGAGTCTACTATTACAAAACAAACCCCAGAATTTTCAACACCTGAAACAGATTAAAAATACCCAGAAAACTCAACAAGTACCTACGGTTATTACTAGGAAGCCGCGTGTCGCCAATCGATCAATCCGCCGCGGAACCGCCGCGCAAGCATGCTTGCGCCGCGGTTCCGCCGCCGGTTGATCGAATTGGGGGCTCGGGCTTCATAGTAATTCTTATAATTCCCTGCTGATATTTTTACATATTTTTAATTCTGAAAAATCCCAAAATTTAAAAAATTTCCAGAGAGGGGTCAAGTTTCGTCGTTTCGGGTTCGATCGGAGTTTTAACTTCGTAAACACATCGCCTAATGCTCTACCTAGGCTCTGATACCACTGTAGGGTTCCTAGGCACTCTTGTGAAGGTTCAAAAGACATCAAACATGCCCGGATAAAAATTTAGACGCGCCGAACAACCCAAAGCCGGGATCTTTGCTAGATTATTAGGTTTAAACATGCAAGATGATAACTTTTATCTAAGTGTAAGGGATTACAACCTTTGTAGTCCGCTCCTTCGCTTCACAAGCTCCGAGTAGTAGTCCCTTTGCCGCGATCCACGATCTCCCGGACTCATGAGAGGCTCCACGACTCGAACGATCCATGCTAGCTTGAAGTGTTCCAAATCTCCGATGATCTACCTCGAAGTTGCAAAGACTCAAGCTTTCTCACTCTAAAGAGATGAACACACTAATTTCATGGGCTAGATGAGATGAGGATGAGAGAGTAGTAATTTTGCTTTCTTTTTAAATCATTTTCTCATATTTATTCATCACATAAAGAAAATCAAGTGAGCTTCTTCAAGAGAGAAGAAGAAGATGATAATGGAAAAGTTAAAATGAATTATCATTTTTGTGATGAATAGAAAGAAAACTATATGATTGATTTGTAAACCATGGTCAAGGATGAGTGGATAAGAATGTGTAGAGAATAAACTAGAGTTAGGGTTTGGTTGGGTTAAGAATGTGTCATCACAAAATATCTTAACCATAACAAAATAAAATGCTTCTAGAAGGTGCATGAAGCAACTAACCCTAATCAAACCCTAATCTCAATTAATCATCCTTAAACATGTTTAACAATTAATCATATCATGTCACAATAATATATATCACATATATATTATATATTTGCAACAAAAGAAAATAATACAATTAACATATATCGCATATATATCAATGTATCATCCACTGAGAAAATGAAATAATAAAGCGAGCCTATAGTAGATAATGTAATAATATATCATATATATTATTATACATTAAATCATCGAATCAACACTTGATCCGACGATCCGGCTATATCGAATATTACCGACTAATATATCATGTACCGATTCATCGAATCAACACTTGATCCGATGTCCCGGTTCATATCCAAATATCGCGAGAATATAATACGGTATCTCATATCGCATTATTCTCGGTCCTGCACATATCACATATGTGCCTCTACTCCGTTTCGCCTGAGCCATGAAACCTCTGTGTAGGACTCTAAAGAATCGTCAATACGCCGGTAGTAGGTGATGATCATATCAAACACCCACAAGCTGCAAGCGGTCAGCTAAACGTAACAGCCACCCAGGTATTGAGCGATCAGAAGATCAACAAGCTAGCCTGTGCGTTCTCCTGTGAATCCAATCAGTAACACTCCCGTACAGTCCGGTCTGTTATTCTGATATGTCGCATATCAAGTCTAGGGGTGGTATACGTCAGACCCCAGTAACCGATAAGTCGTGTCGATGTGTGGCTCATAACGGGTCGAGAAACTACTAGTAACATTTACCAGTAAATCTCCATATCAGCCCTGGCCAGGGACTTCCAGTTATAGCCAATCGAACACAGCACAACATCAACTCCCTATACCGGGAGAGACGAATCCCCTCCTATCGCTCATTGCCTCCATGTGATTCGGGACTGTACCCAAAAGCCACCGTTTTGCACGCCCTCTTGGACGTGGTAAGGTGGAAATCAAAGCACAGTGGGAATCACACAAGACTCTATGACGATCTCGGGTCTACAGACTACCCTGTACCAGTGTCACCGGAGAACTTCCATCTGACGTGTGGTATATCACCATCTGGGAGTTCTCGGCGAGTCCGTCCAGTGTACCCAGTCTCCACTGAGCACCCGTACACCATCTCTGATGTCAAACACCGATGGATATGGGATCATCCATCGCCCATCATATGGGTCAAGATGCGTATACGCTAGTCTACTCTGGTGTATCGATGCCCTGTCTCGATATACTCTCGACTAGGAACAGTTATAGGATGTACTCATCGACTACTATGGACCCACTAGTATGATCTCATCATAATCCCAGTAGTCGAGCACAGATCCTAAGGGCTTTATCAACATGAGAGAGAAAAACAGTAAACTAGTACAAGTCAACATGTTAAGATAAAGTGAAACTAAATAGCATACTATCATGACGAGCAAGAAAGTCCTCTCTGTATATATCTAAGCATCCATCATAATATACATCATATGTACAACAATGGCCTCTAGGGCATATACATAACTAACAAAACTTATACCAAACTGACCTTGCCTCGAGTTTGTCCGGATTTTGCTTTTCAAAATAGGTCGGACAACCCCATAACTTAACTCGTTTAAGACATGGTCTCTTACCATTCCATATCTCATATGGAGTGGTAGGCACTGATTTTGATGGAACCCATTCAATAGGTATGCAGCTTCTCAAGTGCATAACTCCCAAAAGGAAACATGCAACTCAGTAGTACTCATCATAGAGTGCGCCATATCTCATAGGGTGCGATACCTCCGCCCCGATACACCGTTGTGCTGTGGTGTATACGAAGGAGTAAGATGAGAGAGAATCCTATTCTCTGTTTAGAAACACCAGGAACTCCATACGCAAGTGTTCCCTTCTTGATCACATCGTAGGACTTTAATACTTCTACCCGTCTGGTTCTTAATTTCAAGCTTATATTCCTTGAATTTCTCAAAAGTTTCAGACTCGTGTTTCAACAGGAACACATGTCCGAATCTTGAGAGATCGTCGATGAATGTAATGAAGTGCTAAGAACCAACCCTGTCATTTGTAGACATAGGACCGTATACATCATCATGTATCTGCCCCAAGAGTTCAGTAACTCTTTCTCTGTTTTGAGTAAACGGAGTATAGGTAATTTTACCTTTGAAACAAGACTGGCAAGTATCATAAGATGAAAATTCAAACAGATTCCCATATTCATCCTTATGTAACTTAGCTGGTCATGTCGCATTGATATGACCTAATTTACAATGCCATAAGAAGAATTTGTTCATTTCTGAACTACTCCTCTTATGTGTGTTCTAGATACTTTGAACTGTAGTTTGATTTAGAACGTATATGCCATTATATAACGTGCCTGATCCAATCAGCTCTTGATTCAGGAAAATGTTCACAACATTATCCCACGATACAGAATTATATCCTTCTTTGGTAATGATGTATATCAGGTTCGGTATCTAATAACATTGGTCAGAATCAATGTATTTACCATTTGGTAATACAAGGTGATATATGCCAACTGACTTGGCTGCAACAATTGCACTATTCTCTAACAATTAGAGACATATCACCCAATCCCAGTTCTTTACCTATCTGTAGCCCATGTAATACATTACATATGCGGGATCCTGATCCGGTATCACATACCCAGGACGTAGAGGATACTGAGAAATAGTTTTCGGTAATGAACACACCTGAAGAATACGCATCAACATGCTCATTCTTCGAATTGGGTTGCGTAGGAATCCGGATATTCCCCTATTTCCTGCCCAGACTTATAACAGTTATAAGATAGAGCGGAACCAACGTTCCCCAGCTCAGTATAATAAGCAGGTTCGGTCAATGCATCTGTATTATTAACTTGATTAAGGCGTGACATGGTCGCTACCAGGAGAGAGAAAGAGAAGAAAAGACTGAGCGTATGCTCTTGCGAGATCAGATTGGTTATTATTTAATCTAATCAGGATGGCTCCCACTATTTTTATCAAATTTTCCTTCAAACCCTAAAAGGTACGACTAGCCGGGATTAATTACACCCTACAAGTTCACCAATCATTCGGCCAGACCAGTGTCGATACTTTGAGGGAGGTTCCCCGTGCTTTCGCACGGACCTAATTAAAATAAACCTCGTTTTCCCAGGGACGTAACCCCGTTAACACCTTTCTAGACACCTACTTGATCGGCTAATTGTAATGTGTAAAACTCTCCCGGGAGTAACTCTTACTCGCAGTGGGTATCGGGTTCCAACTATCTCATAAAAGGTATGTAATCTCATTGCAAATTTCAACACTTGAAATTCCTGATAATATTTTTCCCCTAGCTTCCTATGACCTTGACAGATGCCAACAAACCATAGGCTGCTAGTCAAGTTAAACCAGACATTTCCTGATTGAATAAAACCCACCCGCACGACCCTTGACAGAGGCCAACAAGGTCGTATGACTACACTAATCCAATCGCATCATATTCTAGTAGATAAGTACTAATCAGCTACCGCACATTATGCCTTGATAGAGGCCAACAAACGCCGCACAAATACTAAATACTATTTATCTGAAATGACGGAGGGCTACGACAAGTTTTTAAGAGAACTCTTTGCGTAATGAACTTGATATCGTTGTAGAATCGAGTGATTTTGAAATGGAGTGTTTTTGACGCTTTTACTAGTTTTGCTAAAGAGGTCACTCCCGGTGAAGGGATCCCGGCTCTTTCCTTATCGAATAAGGTGCAGGATATTTCATAAATACCACTATGCAAAGAAAAAACTATAGAAGCAATCAAAAGAAAAACCGGGTGGGTTGTAGCATCTGCCAGTTTCGCTAAAGTGGTCACTCCCGGTGAAGGGATCTCGGCTCTTTTCTTATCGAATAAGGTATTGAATATTCTATAAGGTATACCGCTATGCAAAACAAGAACTAGAGATATCAGTTTTTAAAACAAGATTCTGCATCATCTTTAGGTTTCTTTTATTTCATTAATCTCATTAATGAAGTCCCATCAAATTATGCTTCCTAAGCATCACAGAAGAAACGAAAGCATCAATATTTACTATATATCATCATATATATAATATAAGCATTCGTCTCAACATATAAAGTGATCACATCACAGAATATCAGCAGCAGAAGAACACAAATGAAATATTGGGTATACTAGGAATTCCGTGTTTTAAATTAAGCCAGTAAAAAACGTGGATTCCATGGTCGTGATGAATAGCCAAACCCACAACCCTAGACCCATACGACAGCGGCAAGCAACCCCCCCAATTCAAGAGTTAGGAGACCCGGTCTCGACTCCTCGAGATGGTCTCCCACTGGACCCTAGAACCTGGTTACTTGTGCTCTCCTTCTTAGGTCTATCCTAATGCGGAAAAGTAAATAATATATATCAATGGTGACATCATTCTCAACCCGGAAGTCCCTAATAAAAAATATTACATACTCGTTTTTACATGAATGGAAATGAAAAACTCTCATCTAACATAAAAAAAACCCGGCAATTAAAAACACGATGATCCAATATAACATATCACAGCAACACATAACATCACAAGTCATCAACGTAAGTAAATATGCGTATCCCAATTGTTAGGATTCTTTAGCACCCTACTAGGTTTTTAAGACATCAAGCATGCCAATTTCAAAAATTCTAAGGTGCTAATGAACCCTAACCTAGGATCTAGCTAGAGTAAATAGACGAAATGAACATGTAATCTACCATTACACTAAGTGAATGAGGAAAACAAGCTTTGTAGATTGGTCCTTCACTTCTAAAGCTCCGTGTAGTAGTCCCTTCGCTGCGAGTATCGATCTCCCGAACTCTAGCACAGGTTCTCCAAGAGAAATGAACAAGCTTGCTCGAAGTCTTCGAGGCCGAAGAAGATCTACGTCGAGGAGACTCAAGCTCATGCCACCTCTTCACTAATTGTAAAATTAGTGAAGCAAACACCCTAAACTAAATGGCAACTAGTAGAGGATGATGAAGTAGGAAGTGGGCTCTCTTTAAATTTATTTTTCTCACCATGAGAAAAGCTAGTGAGCTTTTCTCATGAGGAAGAAGCAGCTCAAGTGAAGAGATGAGAGAATGAACTCATGAGGTGAGAATAACAATCATGGGTGAGTTAGTGTCATACACTAACCCATGTAGAGAATAAACCATAGCTAGTTAATAATGGTTAGGTTAATAAATATCTACAAGTAAAACAAACTTAGTGGACTTGGTCAATGGTTCCACAAGCTTCTACAAGCTTCAACCATGTAACTTAATCCCACTAATTTTGATTAACTTAGATAAATATAAACCCATCACATTATTAAGCATGGTGCAAGTCTCATATACCCATGTCACATGTGGCATCTAGCATGACACAAAAGTTGTACATTAATATATATATCAGATATACACTAATGCACACAAATGAGAAAGAAATCATAAATGAGCTAATATTAGTTAATGTAATCTAGTATATCTAATATACAATTATACATTAAATTACTAAATCAACACTTGATTTAATAATCCGGCTATATCACATATAACTGACTAATATCAAATGCAAATACTTATCGAATCAACACTTGATTCGATAATCCGGTTATATCTCATATAACCGACCGATGTCACAAATCGCGAGAATAGAATGCGGTATCACATACGCGCATCAATCTCGGTCCCGCACATATCACATATGTGCTCATACTCCGTTTCGCATGAACCAGGAAACCTCTGTGTAGGACTCTAAAGACTCTTCAATATGCGGACAGTAGGTGATGATCATATCAAACACCCACAAGCCGCAAGCGGTCTGCTAAACATAACAGCCACCCGGGTATTGAACGATCAGAAGATCAACAAGCAAGCCTGCTCATACTCCTGCGAATCCAATTAGTAATAGTACCGTACAGTCCGGTCTCTTCATCTGATATGTCACATATCTCGTCTACGGGTGGTAAACGTCAGACCCCAGTAACTCGATAAGTCGTGCAGATATGAGACTCATAACTGGTCGAGAAACTACTGGTAACACTTACTAGTATATCTCTGAATCAGCCCTGGCCAGGGACTTCCTGTTATAGCCAATCGAGCACAGCACAACATCAATCCCCAATACCGGGAGAGACGAATCCCCTCCTATGGCTCATTGCCTCCGTGTGACTCGGGACTGTACCTAAAAACCACCGTTTTGCACGTTCTCATGAACGTGGTAAGGTGGAAATCAAAGCATAGTGGGAATCACACAAGAATCTATAACGATCTCGGGTCAACAGACTAACCTGTACTAGTGTTACCAGAGAACTGCCATCTGACGTGAGGTATAATACCATCTGGGAGTTCTCGGCGAGTCCGTCCAGTGTACCCAGTCACCACCGAGCACCCGTATATCATCTGTGATGTCAAACACCAATGGATATGAGATCATCCATCGTCCATCTACATGGTTCGAGAAGCTATACGCTAGTCTATTCTGGTATATCAATGCCCCGTTTCGATACACCCACGACTAGGGACATTAAAGGATGTACTTACCGACTACCTTTGTCCCACTAGTATGATCCGCATTATAATCCAGGTAGTTAAGTACACATCCTGAGGGCTTTATCAACACGTAACAGAAAGACAATTAGTGTACATGTTATGATAAAGTGCAACCAGATAGCATACTATCATGTTGAGCAAGAAAGTCCTCCCTATATATGTCCAAGCATCCACTACAATATACATCTCATGTACAGTAATGGCCTCTAGGGCATTACATATAACTAACAATCTTCCACTTGCACTAGGGCCATCATATAGCAGTTGTTGTAGTATCTCATACTCAACCATCCCATAAAAGTCTCTCTCTGGGAAAATGCCTTTGTGAGTGGATCCTCCGTGTTGTCCTCTGAGTCTACTCTCATAACCTCGATCTCCCTGGAGGTCAACCATCTCCATGATCAGGCGATACTGCCGTAGAATATGTCTAGGTCATTGATGGGACGGGGGTTCCTAGGCATGAGCCACAACTCCATTGTCACACAATGGTAGGAACGAAGTTCATCTCATTAACTTATATACACCCAGACTGCCTCTTTGGCAGTATCATTGGTAGCGATGTATCGATCCTTTATCGTCTAGTTTGTCACAGATCTAGCTTGGAACTCTTCCAACATATCGTCCCTCTACTGAGGGTAAAGACAATGCCTGTGACTGACATTCAGTCGACCTTACCACCCTGGAAGCTATCCAGTGATTCTCCTCAGGATCGATTGATACCATCTCACTACACCCAGTGAGAATCCTAACATCCACATAGATCTATCTCATAGATCCAAAAACCAGGATTTAGGAGGTATCACCTTGATCATATATGGAGAATCCTTGTGATAAGAGGAGATTGACCGAGTGTAGAAAAGGAAACACCTTTCCTATCAAGATTATGTCATCTACGTACAATACAAGGAACACCACCTTACTCTCTACTTCCTTTTTGTATATACAAGATTCATCTACCATTTTGATGAAGTCAAACTCTTTGACTACCTCATCAAAACAGATGTTCCAACTCCGCGATACCTGCTTTAGTCTATAAAGTAACTTGCGCACGTTTCCACTGCTCCCACTGTCTATGAAGCCCTTTGGCTGTGTACTTATAGACACTTTCTTCTAAATCACTATATAGAAAAGCAGTCATGACACCCAACCGCCAGATATCGTAGTTATGGTATGTAGCAGTGGCAAGTAGGATCCAGATGGACTTAAGCATAGCCACTGGAGAAAAGGATTCGTCATTATCCACAACTGGTTGATGACGAGAACCTTTTGCAACAAGTCTTAGCTTTCGAAGTCTTAAATTTTCCATGTAAACCAAGTAATTTTCTCAAGATATACTTGTTCCTGATGGGGATTTAACCCTTCAGATATAGCAACCAAAGTCCATACTTTGTTGGTGTACATAGATTCCATCTCAGATCACATTGCATCCAGCCATTCTTACAGAGTCCCCACTCTTGATGGCCTGCTCGAAACTAGTTGGGTCATCATCTCATGATGCAATTCTCGCTCCCACTGTCATAGAGAAAACCGAAGTATCTCTCAGGTGGGTGAAGAACCCTACCAGATCGGCGGAAAGGCTAAGGTTCGTCGGGAACTATTGAATCCTTTGGTTCTACCAAATCATCAGCTGTAGTTTGTATAGCTGGAACTCCTTCCAGTTTTACCTCATGACCACAAATTTCTTCCATAAAAAATTCCTTTTCTAAAAAGGTGGCATGCCGAGAAATAAAACACCTTTTGTTCCTCTGTGTGGTAAAAGATATTCCCTTGCGAATACTTGGGATATCGAACAAACTTCCACAGAACTGACCTTGCCTCGAGCTTGTCCGGATTTTGCTTTTAGACATAGGCTGGACAGCCCCAAATCTTAACTTACTAAAGAGATGGGCTCTTTCCATATCATATCACATATGGAGTGGTAGGCACCTGATTTGGTTGGAACCCTATTCAATAGGTATGCAGCTTCTCAAGTGCATAACTCCCAAAAGGAAATAGGCAACTCAGTAGTACTCATAGAGCGCGCCATATCTAAAAGGGTGCGATTGCTCCGCCCCGATACACCGTTGTGCTGTGGTGTATTCGGAGGAGTAATGCTGAGAGAGAATCTCATTCTCCTTTAGAATAATCCAGGAATTCCGTGATAAAATATTCTCCTCCCTGATCACATCAAAGGACATAATACTTATACCCGTTTTGGTTCTCTACTCCTGACTTATATTCTTTGAATATCTCAAAAGCTTTAGACTTGTGTTTCAACAGGAACATACGTCTGAATCTTAAGAGATCATCAGTGAATGTAATGAAGTACAAAGAACCAGTCCTGGCATGTGTAGACTGGGGACTTATATACATCACCATGTATCAATCCCAAGAGTTCACTAAATCTTTCTCTGTTTCCAGTAAACGGAGCTATGGTCATTTTATCTTTGTGACATAACTGGCAAGTTTCACAATATGTAAATTTAAACTGATTTAAATATGCATCTTAATGTAACTTAGCTAGTCGGGTCGCATTGATATGACCTAGTCTACAATGCCTCAAGAAAGATTCATTCATTTCTGAACTCTTTCTCTTGTGTGTGTTCTATATGTTACGAACTGTGGTTTGATTTAGAACGTATATGCTTTTAGATGACATGCCTAATCCGATCAACTATTGATATAGGAAATGTTCAAAACATTATCCAAAAATACAAAATTATATCCTTCTTTACTAAATAAAGAGACTGATATGATGTTGTATATCAGGTTCGGTATCTAATAACATTCGTTCAGAATTAATGTACTTGATAATACAGGGTGATAACTGC
Source organism: Agapanthus africanus (assembly GCA_030015575.1). Taxonomy (NCBI): domain Eukaryota; kingdom Viridiplantae; phylum Streptophyta; class Magnoliopsida; order Asparagales; family Amaryllidaceae; genus Agapanthus; species Agapanthus africanus. The sequence goes on from JASDDO010000022.1 coordinate 221,673,120, forward strand.
TAACAATTTGGCTGCAAAAATTGCACCGTTTCCAACTCTTGAAACTTTATCACCCGTTCTCAGTTCTCTACCTATCTGTAGCCTATGTAATAGTTACATATATGGGATCCTGATCCGGTATCACATACCCAGGACGTAAAGTATACTGAGAAAACAGTTCTCGGTAATGAACACACCAGAAGAAGATGCATCATCATGTACTTTCTTCATTTTTGCGTCACGGGAATCCTGGTAATCCCCTGTTTCTTGCTCGGTCTTATAACAATTATAAGTTGGAGCGGGACCAACGTTCCCCAACACAGTATAACAAGCGGGTTCTGTCAAACATCCATATTATTATCTTGATTAAGGCGTGACATGGTCGCTACCTGAAGAGAGAGAAGAAAACACACAGCGTATGCACTTGCAAGATTAGATTGGTTATTATTTTATATAATTATGATGGTTCCCACTGTTTTTATCAAATCTTCCTTCAAACCCTAAAAGGAAAGACTAGCCGGGATTAATTACACACTACAAGTTTACCAATTTTTCAGCCAGTCCAGTGCCGGTACTTTGAGGGATGTTCCCCGTGCTTTCGCACGGACCTAATTAAAATAAACCTCATTTTTCCAGGGGCATAACCCCGTTAACACCTTTCTAGACACCTACTTGATCGGCTAATTGTAAAGTGCAAAACTCTTCCAGGAGTAACAATTACTCGCAGTGGGTATCGGGATCCAACTATCCCATAGAAGGTATGCAATCTCATTGCAAATTTCAACACTTGAAATTCCCGATAATTTTGCCCCTAACCTCCTATGACCTTGACAAAGGCCAACAAACCATAGGATGCTAGTCAAGTTCAACCTGTCATTTCCTGATTGAATTAAACCCACCCGGACGACCCTTGACAAAGGCCAACAAGGTCGCACGACTTCCCTAACTCAATCGCATCATATACTTAAGCAGATAAACAATAATCATCTACCGCACACTACACCATGACAAAGGCCAACAAACGTAGCACGAATACCAACCACTACTTATCTGAAATGACGGAGGGCTACGGCAGGTTTTTATGAAAAGATTTTGCGTAATGAACTTTATATCATTGTAGAATCGAGTGATTTTGAAAAGGAGTTTTTTTCAGGCTTTTACTAGTTTTGCTAAAGAGGTCACTCCCGGTGAAGGGATCTCGGCTCTTTCCTCGTCGAATGAGGTGCAGGATATTCACAATACCACTATGCAAAGCCAAAACTATAAAAGCAATCAAAAGACAAACTGAGATTTGTAGCATTTGCCAGTTATTGCTAAAGAGGTCACTCCCAGTGAAGGGATCTCGGCTCTTTCCTTATCGAATAAGGTGCGGTATGTTCTATAAAGAACACCGCTATGCAAAGCAAGAACTAGAGCTACCTGTTTTGAAAATTCGATTCCACAACATCTTTAGGTTTCTTTTATTTCATTAATCTCATTAATGAAGTCCCATCATTTATGTTACCTAAGCATCACATATAAATACAACGTACTCTTATTCCATCCGCATTCGTCTCGATGTCCCGTCATGCACCGTTAGGTTAAGTAACTAACGGCAGAGCGGGGTAGGGCTAGTGCGGGTGTAAAACATAACGTCTATATAATATATCACATATACTATATACAGTATCTATCTCATCATACAAAGTGATTACATCACAGAATATCGCAGCAAAAAACAACATATGAAATATTGGATATACTAGGATTTCCGGGTTTTAATTTAAGCCTATATAAAACAAGGATTCCACGGTCGTGATGAATAGCCAAACCCACAGCCCTAGACCCCTACAAGAGCAGCAAGCAACCCTACCAATTTTAGAGTTAGGAGACCCGGACTCAACGCCTCGAGATGGTCTCCCACAGGACTCTAGAACCCGGTTACCTGTGCTCCCCTCCTTGGGTCTATCATAATGCGGAAAAGTGAATAATATACATCAACGGTGACATCTTCCTCAACTCGAAAGTGACCCAATAAAAGAATATTACATGCAAGTTTTTACAAGAATGAAAATGAAAAACTCTCATCTCACATAAAAAAAACCCGGTTATTCAAACACGACGATCCAAAATAACATATCCTAGCAACACATAACATCACATATCATCAACGTAAGTAAATATACGTATCCCAATTGTCGTTGACATATAGCAACGAAACCGGCGATACACCACATATTACACTTACGGCCGCAGAAAAAAGTGTGAAAAACTACAACAATTGGAATCCGCACTGCCCTTAGACATCATAAACTCGGAATATCACATATTCTGGATTTCATGCTTAACAATGCAAATTTTACATTTAGGTCTCAACCATGAAAACACTTTTCAAAGGAAGTCGGGCAATTCAGCAAAATTCCCGATTCCGTCTGAGACCGAAATGTTACACTTGCACGCAACTAGATAGACTCCAATTATTATATCCCATCACATGATATCCGGACGAAGTTAAACTTTTCGATCGATTCATCAAAGTCCCACAATTTCCCGACAGCTCAACAATTGAGCACAGTTCAATAATACCCAGAATATGCCACAATACCTATGCACCAGCCGTAGAAGGGCAGACCCAAGCATCACTCATATCGCCATGGAACTGCGGCAAACCCTAGGGTATGGCCACGGTTCCACGATCCAAAAAGTCAAGTTAGGGTTTCATTCTTCTAGAGGGTTCATAGAATTACTTGCATGTTTTTCCGAATACGTTAAACTTGGAAAAATGGGTTTTTGATAATCGTTCGAACTTTCTAACTTCGCCTTGTAACATGTGAAAACCCGAAAATAATGTTAAAACTATGAATACGAAACACTCCGAATTGCTTATAGTGTAAGATTACATCACATGAAAAATTAGCAAAAACAAACAAAACCTGAAACACCAAAAACCAGAGATGGGAACATGACAAAAATTTGAACACAAACTGCCTACTTTGGGCCGGCCACAACCCCCATGATCTCGGCTAAAATCCGAGCACCGGGTCTAAATTTTTGCCATGTTCTTGTAATCTCTCATATATCATTTTGCACTTGTTTAAAAAAAATTTCGAGGTCATTTAAAAATCGACAGAACCCGTATTTGGTGTTTCAAGTTTCGGAGTTCGTTTCGGTTTCGTAATCTAACAAACAACGTCTAATACTCTAGACCGTCTTTGATACCGCTGTTGGGATTCCTTAGCACCCTACTGGGTTTTCAAGACATCAAGCATGTCAATTTCAAAAATTCTAAGGTGCTAATGAACCTTAACCTAGGATCTAGCTAGAGTATATAGACGAAATGAATATGTAATCTACCATTACACTAAGTGGATGAGGAATACAACCTTTGTAGACCGGTCCTTCACATCTAAAGCTCCATGTAGTTGTCCCTTCGCTGCGAGTATCGATCTCCCTAAGTTTAGTATGTTTTTTCCCGGAGAAATGAACAAGCTTGCTCGAAGTCTTCGAGGCCGAAGATGATCTACGTCGAGGAGACTCAAGCTCATGCTACCTCTTCACTAATTATGAAATTAGTGATGCAAACACCTTAAACTAAATGGAAAGTAGTAGGGGATAATGAAGTAGGAAGTGGGCTCTCTTTAGATTTATTTTTCTCACAATATTTTCTCACCTTTTTCTCATGAGGAAGAAGAAGCTCAAGTGAAGAGATGAGAGAATAAACTCATGTGGTGAGAATAGCAACCATGGATGAGTTAGTGTCATACACTAACCCATGTAGAGAATAAACCATGGCTAGTTAATAATGGTTAGGTTAATAAATATTTACAAGTAAAACAAACTTATTGGACTTGGTCAATGGTTCCACAAGCTTCTACAAGCTTCAACAATGTGACTTAATCCCACTAATTTTGTTTAACTTAAATAAATATAAACCCATCACATTATTAAGCATGGTGCAAGTCTCATACACCCATGTCACATGTGGCATATAGCATGACACAAAAGTTGTACATCAATATATATCACATATACACTAATGCACACAAGTGAGAAAAGAAATCATAAGTGAGCTAATATTAGTTAATGTAATCTAGTATATCTAATATACAATTGTACATTAAATTATTAAATCAAAACTTGATTTAATAATCCGGCTATAGCACATATAACCGACCAATATCAAATGCAAATAATTATCGGATCAACACTTGATCCGATAATCAGGCTATATCTCATATAACCGACCGATGTCACAAATCGCGAGAATAGAATGCGGTATCACATACGCGCATCAATCTCGGTCCCGCACATATCACATATGTGCTCCTACTCCATTTTGGATGAACCAGGAAACCACCGTGTAGGACTCTAAAGACTCGTCAATATGCCGACAGTAGGTGATGATCATATCAAACACCTACAAGCCGCAAGCGGTCTTCTAAGCGTAACGGCCACCCGGCTATTGAGCGATCAGAAGATTAACAACAAACTGCTCATACTCCTGCGAATCCAATCAGTAACACTACCGTACAGTCTGGTCTCTTCATCTGATATGTCGTATATCTCATCTAGGGGTGGTAAACGTCATACCCCATTAACTCGATAAGCCGTGCTGATATGAGGCTCATAACACGTCGAGAAACTACTGGCAACACTTACCAGTAAATCTCTGAATCAGTCCTGGCCAGGGATTTCCTGTTATAGCCAATCGAGCACAACGCAACATCAACCCCCAATACCGGGAGAGACGAATTCCCTCCTATCACTCATTGCCTCCATGTGACTTGGGACTGTACCCAAAAACCACCGTTTTTCACGTTCTCATGTACGTGGTAAGGTGGAAATCAAAGCACATTGGGAATCACACAAGACTCTATGACGATCTCGGGTCGACAGACTAACCCGTACTATTGTCACCAGAGAACTGCTATCTGATGTGAGGTATAATACCATCTGGGAGTTCTCGGCGAGTCCGTCCAGTGTACCAAGTCACCACTGAGCACCCGTATACCATCTCTGATGTCAAACACCAATGGATATGGGATCATCCATCGCCCGTCTACATGGGTCGAGAAGCTATACGCTAGTCAACTCTGGTATATTGATGCCCCGTCTCGATACACCCACGACTAGGGACATTAAAGGATGTACTTACCGACTACCTTTGTCCCACTAGTATGATCCACATCATAATCCAGGTAGTCAAGTACACATCCTAAGGGCTATATCAACACGTAACAGAGATACAATCAGTGTAAATGGTAAGATAAAGTGCAACCAGATAGCATACTATCATGTTGAGCAAGAAAGTCCTCCCTATATATGTCCAAGCATCCACTACAATATACATCTCATGTACAGTAATGACCTCTAGGGCATACATATAACTAACACCAATTGTCGTTGAAATATAGCAATGAAATTGGCGATACACCACATATTACACTTACGGTCGCAGAAAAGAAAGTGAAAAACTACAACAATTGGAATCCACAACCACCTTAGACATCATAAACCTAATGTATCACATACTTTGGATTTCATGCCTAACAAAATGAATTCCTTAGACATCGCATGCCTAACAATTATAAAACCCGCATTTTAGTCTCGATATTGAAAACACTTTTCAATAACCTGTCCGATAATTAAACAAGATTCCCAATAACCTGATCGAATGGTCATCGGAAACTTTAGTAGACGGCCGCACCCCCGATGTCTTCGACGAAGTGCACTAAGGCGTAACACCGCGGCCGCGAGCACCCGAACGGATGCTTTTGGCGACAGGGTTCTCCTACGGTCACTTGGTCGGGGCTATGGGGCGCGGCTATCTAGTACGGTTACCCGGCGAGTATCCACGTACGCTATATAATTGTGACGGACTTTTGATCCACATCAAAATTCCGTGACAACCAATCAAATGAGACTAAACTGCTAGATTTATAAAATTCAAACTAGTTATCACATAACTAGTTATGTGGATTCCAAATATTTTATCACAATCACAGATAGCTAGACGATGTTAAACTTTTCGATCGAATAAACAAACACACAAAATTTCCCAAAGAGCTCAACACTTGAGCGGAGTTTAAAAAATACCCAGAGCATGCCACAACACCTATGAACCATCCGTAGAAGGGCCGACCCATGCCTCACTCATGCCGCCGCGGAACTGCCGCAAACCCTAGGGTGTGACCGCGGTTCCGTGATCCAAAAAGTCGAGTTTGGGTATCGTTCTTCTAGAGGGTCCACAGAATCGCTTGCATGATTTTTTGAAGATTTTAAACTTGGAAAAAATCCAACTCTTGGAAAATTTCCAGCGAGGGAAAATTGGGTTATTGATGTCCGTTCGAACCTTTTAACGTCGTCTAAATAACAAGAACAGATGTTAGAATTACGATTATGAAACACTTTGAGTTGCCTTTTTAGAAAGTTAACATCACATGTAAATTTAGAAAAAACAAGCAATACCTGAAACACCAAAACCCAGAGCCTGGAACACCATGAAAATTTGAAGCCGAAACGAGCTTACAGAACCGGTGAGCTCGGAATTTTTAGGCTTGTGGCCGACCAAAAACGGGTGGTTTTGCTTCAAATTTGTATTGTGTTCATGTTATATCACATACAACAGTCTGCAGTTGCTAAAAATTTTTTTAGAGGCCATTTAAAATTCGACAAAAACTGGATTTCGTTGTTTTATGTTTTGGAGTAGTTTCGGTTTCGTAATCTAACAAACATCATATAATTCTCTAGCTTGGCTCTGATACCACTGTAGAGTTTCGTAAGGCGGCAGCAAGGTTTCGGGAGGCAACGTCCATGCCGTTTTTAAATTTTTGCCGTACTAAAGAACCCTAACCCTAGAATCTTAACTAGAGATTTAGACGAACTAGCAATGCAAACAACTTTACATCCTAAGTGAATGAGGAATACAACCTTTGTAGACCGGTCCTTCACTTCTAAAGCTCCATGTAGTAGTCCCTTCGCTCTATGTAGTGAACACCTGAACTCTAGTAAGGGTTCACATGAAGAAATGAACAAGCTTGCTCGAAGTCTTCGAGGTCGAAAATGATCTACGTCTAGGAGACTCAAGCTCATGCTACCTCTTCACTAATGATAGATTAGTGAAGCAAACACCCTAAACTAAATGGCTAATATAGTAGAGGATGATGAAGTACGAAATGGGCTCACTTTAGATTATTTTTTCTCACAATATTTCATCACCTTTTCAAAAGGTAGAAAGCTTTTCCATGAGGAAGAAGAAGATGAAGTGGAGATGAGAAATGAAACTTTTGAGGTGAGAATAGCATCCATGGGTGAGTTAGTGTCATACACTAACTCATGTAGAGAATCAACCATGGGTGAGCATAATGGTTAGGTTAATAAATATCTACAAGTGAAACAAAATGAGTGGACTTGGTCAATAGTTCCACAAGCTTGTAGCCAAGAAAAATATCCATCGAATTTTGAATAACTTAGATAAATATAAACCCTTCATTATATCAAGCATGGTGTAAGTCTTATACACCCATGAAGCATGTTGCATCAAGCATGACACAAATAAAATGTACATTAATATATATCACATATATACTATATGCACATAAGTGAGAAAAAGAATACTTAGTGAGCAAATATTAGTTAATGTAAGTTAATATGTCAAATATATAATTATACATTAAATTATCAAATCAGCACTTGATTTAATAATCCGGCTATATCACATACAACCGACTAATATCATATGAATCATCTTATCGAATCAACACTTGATCCTATAACCCGGCTATATCTCATCTAACCGACCGATATCACATATCGCAAGAATAGAATACGGTATCACATACTCGTATTAATCTCGGTCCCGCACATATCACATATATGCTCCTACTTCATTTCGCAGGAACTAGGAAACCTCTATGTAGGACTCTAAAGACTCGTCAATACGTCGGTAGCAGGTGATGATCATATCAAACACCCACAAGCCGCAAGAGATCTGCTAAACATAACGGCCACCCGGGTATTGAGCGATTAGAAGATCAACAAGCAAGACTGCTCATTCTCCTTCGAATCCAATTAGTAACACTACCGTACAGTCTGGTCTCTTCTTCAGATATGTCACATATCACAGCCTGGGGGTGGTATAACATCAGACCGCAATAGCCTGATAAGTCATGCCGATACAAGGTCCATAATAGTTCGAGAAACTACTGATAACACTTACCAGTAGATCTCAGCAATCTTGGCCAGGGATTTCCTATTATGGCCAATTGTGCATAGCGCAACATCAACCCCCAATACCGGGAGAGACGAATCCCCTCCTATTGCTCATTGCTTCCAGGTGACTCGGGACTGTACCCAAAAACCACCTTTTTGCACGATCTCTTGAACGTGGTATGGTGGAAATCAAAGCACAGTGGGAATCACACAAGACCCTATGATGATCTCGGGTCGACAGACTAACCTGTTCCAGTGTCACCAGAGAACTGCTATCTGACGATAGGTATAATACCATCTAGGAGTTCTCGGCGAGTTCGTTCAGTGTACCCAGTCTCCACTGAGCACCCGTATACCTTCTCTGATGTCAAACACCAATAGATATGGGATCATCCATCGCCCATCATATGGGTCGAGAAGCGTATACGCTAGTCTACTCTAGAGTATCGATGACCTGTCTCGATACTCCCACGACTAGGAACATTTGAAGGATGTACTTACCGACTACCTCTGCCCCACTAGTATGATCCGCATCATAATCCTGGTAGTCAAGTACTCATCCTTGTAGGGTTTCTATAGCACCTTATTTAGGGTTTGGAAGCATCACATATGCCACAATTAAAATTTATGAGGTGCTAAGCAAACTTAACTAGGAATCGAATAAGAAATTTAGGGTACCAACTAATAGTATCACATACTATAAATAATCTATCACTAAGTGGAGAGACTACAACCTTTCTAGACCTCCTTGAGTGACTCCTTGTGTAACGTTTTGAAAATCGTTTCGGTGAAATTTCGAAAAAATCGGTAAAATAAGGGAGTTTTCTGTAAAAAGTCAAAATACAAATATCTTATTATAAAAATCAAATATACATATTCTAGCTATGAAATTGCTATTATTTGGTGTTTATTGAGCCGCTGGTGAAATTTCAAATTTTCTGAAAAAAATATTATTTTATTATTATTTTAAGCCGTCACTAATACATTTAATTAGGGCAAATTACAAATTGGAATGAGTTGAAACAAATTTTGTGCATCATAAAATATTAAATAAAATTTTATCATGTGGTTTTTGGAACGAAATCATTTGCCAAAACGGTTTAGAAATTTTTGAAGAAAAAAGGCTTTTTTTTAGCGTAAATGGATATTTGGGGTATTGTATTTATCATTTTTCATCACCCCACACCCGTACCTACACCCACACACCCCCACTTACTCCTCCCCATGGCTGAATTCAGCTCCCACCATAATTTTTCCCCACTTGATTTCAATGGAAAAGAAATGAAAGAAAAAAAAAAGAAAATGGATAAATGAGTTGGGCTTTGACTTTGTGGGTTGACTTGGCTTATTTCCCCACCTCACTCTCTCTCCTCCCCTCCCCATATTATGGCCGAATCCCTCTTCTTACTGCTGCAACAGCAGCCCCCCTCTCATTTCCCCCATTTCCCCTTCTCCTTCAACCTCAAAAACCCTTCAAAAATGCATCAAAAATCCTACAAAATCAAAATCAAGCTCCTACCCATTTTTCCTTAGCCCCTATAGCATGGATCTTGGTGCAAAGATTTCAATTTGGAGGGCTAGATTTCTAGTTGGATCAATGGGTTGTGAGGTATAAAAATCTTGACCCTTTTTGTTAAATTGTCGTTTAATTATGATAGTCTATTTTATTCGAGTGTTAATTTGGTTGTGATTGCTAGTTTAGGAAATTCTAGAAAAGGGTAAAATTTTTATTAGGGTTGTTATCATTAGATTGTGGTCTTAATGAATAGATTAACATGTTTTTGTTATGTAAAACTTAATCTTGTTACATCTTGCTAATTGCTACCTTTAAATTGTCCAAATTGCATAATATTGCAAACTAGGTTTTAATGAAATGCTTATATAATGGAGATTAAAATCTAATTAGGTTTTGCATGGTATTAATAACATTTTAAAGTGTAGTTTAATACTTCATTTCATGCAAATCCAAACTAGTTTGTTGTATGTGCATTTTGCTATAAAATGGTCGAAATTGGTTAATATTGCAAACTAGTTTTTGTAAATATTGTGTTAAATCGAGAATTAAAATATGGTTAGGGTTTCATCATATCTTAAAAATTACATTGAGTGGTTTAACCATTTAAAATATGCAAAACCAAGTTTAATTGTAAAATTATGAATTTTACATTAAAAAGTGTTAAAATTGTTATTTTTGCAAACTAGGATTTTGGAAATTATGCAAATTTATGTGATTAAATTATGGAAATGGTTTTATTGACTTATTTAAGTTATTTAATAAGTATTATGGCCGCTAGAATTGTTTAAACATCGAGTTTTGTACTAAAACGGGTAATCTTGCTTGCTAGTTTTTCGGAAAAACGGCTTTTAGAGTGAATTTGAGGTTTTCGTGAGTTTTAACCTATTTTATATTAAAATTAGTGTTCGTGAATGTGCAAATGAGTGTATTTGGGTTTTACCTCGGTCACTTGGCGTTTGTACGACTACATCGAGTGATTTCGGGTTGTTTTGCGAAGGCTAACCGTAGGTTCTAACCTATAGGCCTTTTAGCGTATCGTGTTGGTTTTAGCGTGTCCTTTTAAGTTTCGATTTGGTTTTGATGTGATGCGATACGTGTGATATGTGTAGGTACCCCCACGACGATCCGAGATGATGCAGAAGATGAAGGCGACATCGATACCGACACGTAGGATACAGGTGAGTAGATTTATATCTACGGGGAGAAGTCGGGTGGATGGCGTATAGCACCCCCGCAGTTCGTGGTGATGTATACGAATACGTATACACATAGATATTGATTATATTGTTTGAGATTGTTGATGATAGAGATGGATCCTAGGTGTGATTGGATTGGTTTAGTATTGCGAAACCCTAGAGTAGTGGTTGCACCACACATACACACACACCCATACTTGCATACATTCTTCTTTCATATGTACTCATGGGATTCTTTATAGTTATGTGTTCACATGGGTATGGGACTATGTGTTCACATACGGCTTGAGGATGATACTTGGGATTGAACTGAGTCGATGAGATTCGATTTGAGGCCGTGAGATCGGTGATATAGCAGGGTTCGTATCTTAGATACGACATGACGTTGTAGCGGGTCCTTGACGTAGTGTTTCACACACGTCCATGCATACATAGGCGGTATCAGTATGGTACTAGACGTAGATCAGTACCCCGACCATGATATTTGATAAGAGGATACCAGGTGAATTGTATGATGAATGTGATATTGACCCGTACCCAGATTGGGATGCCGTACGACGGATTTACGTACGAGCTATATTGATGATTGATCCGCACTCTTGACTTGGGACGCCTGATTATAGATATGATATCGGATATGATATTATTGAGGCGGGATCACCGACTATACATATACAGGTATGTATATGTATCGACTTAGATGATAGGCGGTTTCCTTACCTGTAGTTTAGCTTGTTAGTTCAGCCGTATAGTTTAGTGTAGTTGTTAGATTAGATTAGACTTCTTACCTATTTCAAAAAAAAACTAACGAATCGGGGGCATTTTTTTAAGACAGCTCAAGGGAATCTACGGATATTTCAAAAACGACGTATCTTTTCATAAAAACACCGTAGCCCCTATTTTCAAAACCCCATGATTCGTGTTATTTCAAAAGGCACCATTTGTAGGACTTATATTAGATTATTGTAGATTAGTTATCGTTGTGTCTAGTATTCAGCTCCCGCACATTATTGCTGTTCGCTCTGCCTCGCATATTTGTTTTGCTGCATATTCCATTATTGATATCATGCTGTTAGGACACCAGCACCATTACCGATGATGCGTATGTACCACGTACACCTACTTGCCGGCTCACACACATCTTCATCGGTAATTGCCATGTCACGTACACTTTAGAGAATATAATTGTTTGACTTAGATTGTTAGCTGGTAGTTTTGACATGATATTAGTGTATTTCCCTTATATGCCATATTAGACATTGTAATTATTACTTGTTACATCATGCATGTTATTATTCATGGATTTTTATGCCTATATGCACTGTTTACATGCTATTGAGAATTGGATTCGGATTTCCATGAGATTTTCTGGATTTGGGGGAAAACCGCAAAACTTATATAAACTTCTTTTCTCTCTTTAAAATAAAAAGTGCGGTTTTCCCATGATGTATGAGTCGTCCACCATGAGTTTGCTGATGGATTTGGAAACCCGATTCGAGGAGACGGATGAACCGTTTCGGGTACATGGTGGACCCGGTGCGGTACCCCGGGGCAAGAGGAATGTGGTGATGACGTTGAGCCTGGCAGGGGAGTACTACCTACCGGTGATTTTACCCGACGCGTCGGATATCCGGAGGATACCGTCGTGGTCTTGAGATTTATGGTAGGGGCCGGTCTGGACTGACGGCGCCCTAGATATTGTGGTTGAGACTTTGAGATATCGGGATATTGGGATTTCGTTTGTGCCGATGCTAGGCACAGTTTTATGCTGATTTCATTATGGTACCTCATTTTAAAAATACAAGGGAAATCTCACTAAAGTATGAAAACAACTGCTTCATGTAAATGTATTCTGTTTTCACGCATTCATATCTCATTCTTATGATATATTGCTACCTGAGGCACTGGCATGGGCACATGAAATTATACTCGGGTTAGATTTTACCCTAGACATTGTCATAGGCTGCCTGTTATACATATATTGAGGATATTTTCTGATCATTGACCTAGGTTGCGTTATTTATGCGATTTCTGTGCGTAGATGTTTTTCTATTCACGAGTTGGCAACTCACCCCCGTTGTGCCCCAGTTTCTTGCAGATTGCCGTACAGGTTCCATTACGGCTTGCGGGCTCAGTTTCATTCGGGTGATTTGCTAGTAGGTGGGTTTACTTGTATCATACCCATCATATTACCTTGTATAATATTATTCCGTTGTATCTAGTAAATTCCATCAACCAAACATGTATTTTTTTGAGATAGAGACCATTGTTGTTTATTCTTTCGACCTTAGCGTCGCTCGTTATATTTCTGGTGGTTTGAGTTTCCTTTTGAGTTTTGATCCTCGCCGTTGGCGTTGTATATTTTATTGTTTGTGTGGTTGTGACCGTCGATTGACGAAGAGCTAGCTCCCGCTTGGGGATGCCTTTTTCTTGATTTCGTATACTATTCATGTTGTATCCCGTTTGGGGGCCAGTATTTACAAAGGAGACTCTGCCGAAATTTTCAGTAAATTTTTGATGTTTTAAAAACCGCATAATTCGGCTTATGCTATTGAAATTACTTGCTTTAAGTTGGTTTTTTTTACTCTCCACTACTCTTCTTGGTTTGGATTTCTGGGTTTTCGGTTTACTTAGATTACGTACGTCTCGAGACGTTCGTAGTTTAAGTGCCGGTCATGTTCCGTACTTTCGGGTCGTGACAAAGTTGGTATCAGAGCGTTAGGTTTTACCTTCGGAGCGTAGGATGACCCTTGGTTGATGGAATAGGTGACTAAAGTAGAGTGACGTACCGTTGGTATGTTCCGCGGCATATTTACGACACGCCACTCCACTTATGAAGCCTTAGGATGTACATTTCCTTGTTCAGTATTATATTCCTTCCTGATCTAGCCTCGTCGGTACCAGTTTGGTTTTGCTGCTACGGTTACCGGCAGGGAGAGCTACGGCTAGAGCTGCGGTCAGCACAAGCTCGTCACGAACGAGGACTGACCAGGGCGAAATTCCGGCGACACACGATTGCAGAGATGTGTCATTTTACTGTGTTTCCGCGCCACGAGCGTTTGGCGGATCGCCTTTATGAGGTTACCCGGAGGTGCTGATCGACACTAGAGGATTGAGCCACTGACAGAGGCCAGCCAGATTTTGATGACCGTTGGTGTGTTGCTTATTCAAGATGGTCGAGACACTGTTCAGCATGCAGATGAGCGAGCTAGTTATTGCTGCGAACGACGAGATATTGCCCCAGATGATGTCGTTAGTGCAGAACGAGTTGTACTAAGAGATGATAGAAGGTCGCTAGTCATCGAGGATGAATGACTAGGACTTGTGGATCGTTCGCCTACCCTGATGCGAGGTCATCAGATAGATTGATTCCAGCTGGAGACGATTTCACGCGGAGACGTTGAGAGTCGACAGAGACAATCGAATGTCAGCAACCTATTATTCCAAGTTTTAAGTAGTCGGAAAGACATGCAGGCAATTCTATGGTCCCTCTAGAAGAATGAAACCCTAACTCGACTTAATGACCGTATGAAAGCCTTTGAACCTTAGGGTTTGCGGCAGTTCTGCGGCGCCATTAGTGAGGCTTGGGTTTGCCCTTCTACGGCTGGACCACCGATGCTGTGGTATGTACTCGATACTATTAAACTGTGCCCAAGATGTTGAGCTCTTGGGGGATTATGAGGTTTTAACGACTCGATCGGATGGCTCGACTTAATTCGGATGCTAGGTGGTGAGATGCATTCTTGGGAGACTCCAGATACGAGGATAGCCGTTGGAGCTCAGTCCATGCAGCCGCGACGAGACGAGTCCAAAGCAGACGACATTAGAGAAAAGTGGAGTAAGAGGTTCGTACCAGATCTAGATGAGATGACGTTCCACTCCGCCGACATCAGAGATGCGATGCGCATGACGAGGCAGAGTACTGGATATACCTTCCAGAAGGAGTCGCGATGGGTATGCAGCCGTTACAGAGCAAAGATGCAGATATAGGAAAGGACAATGACTTCCGGACAGTTGGCAGAAGGCGAGACATGGAAGAGACCGTGAGCAGGATTCCTTCCAGGACACTGCTGCAATGATACTTGCACCCAGGATCAGATGTGTCACGTACATTCAGAGAGCCAGAGGCCGACGCCAGTGATATGCTGCCTCACGAGTGGTCGCGATGATTGACCAAGAGATGACCAGAGAAGCGCCAGAACGGAATCGTCCCCGTTAGCACACCTGACAAGACCGATGAGCCGATGGACCAAAAGATGGGTAATTCACAGTGAAGACCTTGACCCAGGAGTGGTCATGGTTACGCACGCCAGCAGGACAGAGTTCATGATCATCGACGAGACGTCCCACTAGTGACCGCGACAGTTGGCCGAGATTCTTAGAGAATGCACTTGAGCGGTACTATTCCGCCATTATTGATTCCGATGTTTTGGGTGATTTATTCGTATGATTTGATTTTTGATGATTGAGAATTTACGATTCTTGCACAGTGTTGCACTTGATATCGTTTTCGTGCTTGGGTTTCACATGTTTGTGATTTTACGGTTTCAGATATTTGAGTTGATTTTGTGCGTATGCATGCACACGATTTCGTTCCTGCACTCTGTATAGTTTATATATGCTTGCAGTGCAGTGGTACGCCTTTTGTGCGCTTAGATGCACTGGACTTCGATTTCGATTGTGATACTCGATATTTGTTTTGTGCACCTTGTGCACCTGATTGATTTTGCGCACGTTCGGCGCTTGATATTGGATTTCATGATTTCGTGCACGATAGATGCACCTGATTTGAATTTTCGCGCATGTCTTGAGATGTGATTTTGGTGCACACCAGATGCACTAAATCGAGATTTTTCGTGCATGTCAGATGCACCTGATTTTGCTGTCAGGCACACATGTTGCCTACGACAGATGTTTCGTGCACACCCGATGCACTTAGATGTTGTTGCTGTGCGCATGTATGGCACATTCATGGATTTTGATATCCGTGCGCACCAGACGCACGTAGCATTCATGTGCATATTTTGGGATTTATTTCGTATAGAGCAGTACGTTTTTATGATATTGCTATGTGATTTCGTACTGAGCAGGATTAGTCAGAGGACAGTATCTGAATTTTTTTTTGCATGCGTTGATAGTTATTGAGGGGATTTCCAAAAAGCGAGCTATAGCCTCAGTATTTACCTACGTGTCTGATATGACACGAAATGTTTAAAACAAGGAGACCCTTCTAAATTGTTTCCAAAACGGCGGAACGTACATTTTAAACAAAAGTATATATGTATATAGTTATTTTCTTATGGTAGACGTCCGCCACTGTGCAGTGTTATACGCGTGCACAGCGACTTAAGGAGATTTGGCATGCATTTCCTTCAAATACTTACATATATAGATTCGATATTTACATGTATAGTTTCGAGTTATGGCATATTGGTTTTGATTTGGATTTGGCATTGATGTCTTCTCCATGACTCCGATGATTGCGGGATGCTTGACGGAGTTTTGATTTGAGTTATATGCTCATTTTTCAAGCGCATGCGCTGCGCTACGATTTGTCTCATGTATTTACAATTTCGGTGCCCCGACGACTTGATGGTTTTTCTTAAATGTTTTAGTATTTGGGGGAGTTTGAATTTAAATTCGGGGACCGAATTTCTTTAAGGGGGGAAGATTGTAACGTTTTGAAAATCGTTTCGGTGAAATTTCGAAAAAATCGGTAAAATAAGGGAGTTTTCTGTAAAAAGTCAAAATACAAATATCTTATTATAAAAATCAAATATACATATTCTAGCTATGAAATTGCTATTATTTGGTGTTTATTGAGCCGCTGGTGAAATTTCAAATTTTCTGAAAAAAATATTATTTTATTATTATTTTAAGCCGTCACTAATACATTTAATTAGGGCAAATTACAAATTGGAATGAGTTGAAACAAATTTTGTGCATCATAAAATATTAAATAAAATTTTATCATGTGGTTTTTGGAACGAAATCATTTGCCAAAACGGTTTAGAAATTTTTGAAGAAAAAAGGCTTTTTTTTAGCGTAAATGGATATTTGGGGTATTGTATTTATCATTTTTCATCACCCCACACCCGTACCTACACCCACACACCCCCACTTACTCCTCCCCATGGCTGAATTCAGCTCCCACCATAATTTTTCCCCACTTGATTTCAATGGAAAAGAAATGAAAGAAAAAAAAAAGAAAATGGATAAATGAGTTGGGCTTTGACTTTGTGGGTTGACTTGGCTTATTTCCCCACCTCACTCTCTCTCCTCCCCTCCCCATATTATGGCCGAATCCCTCTTCTTACTGCTGCAACAGCAGCCCCCCTCTCATTTCCCCCATTTCCCCTTCTCCTTCAACCTCAAAAACCCTTCAAAAATGCATCAAAAATCCTACAAAATCAAAATCAAGCTCCTACCCATTTTTCCTTAGCCCCTATAGCATGGATCTTGGTGCAAAGATTTCAATTTGGAGGGCTAGATTTCTAGTTGGATCAATGGGTTGTGAGGTATAAAAATCTTGACCCTTTTTGTTAAATTGTCGTTTAATTATGATAGTCTATTTTATTCGAGTGTTAATTTGGTTGTGATTGCTAGTTTAGGAAATTCTAGAAAAGGGTAAAATTTTTATTAGGGTTGTTATCATTAGATTGTGGTCTTAATGAATAGATTAACATGTTTTTGTTATGTAAAACTTAATCTTGTTACATCTTGCTAATTGCTACCTTTAAATTGTCCAAATTGCATAATATTGCAAACTAGGTTTTAATGAAATGCTTATATAATGGAGATTAAAATCTAATTAGGTTTTGCATGGTATTAATAACATTTTAAAGTGTAGTTTAATACTTCATTTCATGCAAATCCAAACTAGTTTGTTGTATGTGCATTTTGCTATAAAATGGTCGAAATTGGTTAATATTGCAAACTAGTTTTTGTAAATATTGTGTTAAATCGAGAATTAAAATATGGTTAGGGTTTCATCATATCTTAAAAATTACATTGAGTGGTTTAACCATTTAAAATATGCAAAACCAAGTTTAATTGTAAAATTATGAATTTTACATTAAAAAGTGTTAAAATTGTTATTTTTGCAAACTAGGATTTTGGAAATTATGCAAATTTATGTGATTAAATTATGGAAATGGTTTTATTGACTTATTTAAGTTATTTAATAAGTATTATGGCCGCTAGAATTGTTTAAACATCGAGTTTTGTACTAAAACGGGTAATCTTGCTTGCTAGTTTTTCGGAAAAACGGCTTTTAGAGTGAATTTGAGGTTTTCGTGAGTTTTAACCTATTTTATATTAAAATTAGTGTTCGTGAATGTGCAAATGAGTGTATTTGGGTTTTACCTCGGTCACTTGGCGTTTGTACGACTACATCGAGTGATTTCGGGTTGTTTTGCGAAGGCTAACCGTAGGTTCTAACCTATAGGCCTTTTAGCGTATCGTGTTGGTTTTAGCGTGTCCTTTTAAGTTTCGATTTGGTTTTGATGTGATGCGATACGTGTGATATGTGTAGGTACCCCCACGACGATCCGAGATGATGCAGAAGATGAAGGCGACATCGATACCGACACGTAGGATACAGGTGAGTAGATTTATATCTACGGGGAGAAGTCGGGTGGATGGCGTATAGCACCCCCGCAGTTCGTGGTGATGTATACGAATACGTATACACATAGATATTGATTATATTGTTTGAGATTGTTGATGATAGAGATGGATCCTAGGTGTGATTGGATTGGTTTAGTATTGCGAAACCCTAGAGTAGTGGTTGCACCACACATACACACACACCCATACTTGCATACATTCTTCTTTCATATGTACTCATGGGATTCTTTATAGTTATGTGTTCACATGGGTATGGGACTATGTGTTCACATACGGCTTGAGGATGATACTTGGGATTGAACTGAGTCGATGAGATTCGATTTGAGGCCGTGAGATCGGTGATATAGCAGGGTTCGTATCTTAGATACGACATGACGTTGTAGCGGGTCCTTGACGTAGTGTTTCACACACGTCCATGCATACATAGGCGGTATCAGTATGGTACTAGACGTAGATCAGTACCCCGACCATGATATTTGATAAGAGGATACCAGGTGAATTGTATGATGAATGTGATATTGACCCGTACCCAGATTGGGATGCCGTACGACGGATTTACGTACGAGCTATATTGATGATTGATCCGCACTCTTGACTTGGGACGCCTGATTATAGATATGATATCGGATATGATATTATTGAGGCGGGATCACCGACTATACATATACAGGTATGTATATGTATCGACTTAGATGATAGGCGGTTTCCTTACCTGTAGTTTAGCTTGTTAGTTCAGCCGTATAGTTTAGTGTAGTTGTTAGATTAGATTAGACTTCTTACCTATTTCAAAAAAAAACTAACGAATCGGGGGCATTTTTTTAAGACAGCTCAAGGGAATCTACGGATATTTCAAAAACGACGTATCTTTTCATAAAAACACCGTAGCCCCTATTTTCAAAACCCCATGATTCGTGTTATTTCAAAAGGCACCATTTGTAGGACTTATATTAGATTATTGTAGATTAGTTATCGTTGTGTCTAGTATTCAGCTCCCGCACATTATTGCTGTTCGCTCTGCCTCGCATATTTGTTTTGCTGCATATTCCATTATTGATATCATGCTGTTAGGACACCAGCACCATTACCGATGATGCGTATGTACCACGTACACCTACTTGCCGGCTCACACACATCTTCATCGGTAATTGCCATGTCACGTACACTTTAGAGAATATAATTGTTTGACTTAGATTGTTAGCTGGTAGTTTTGACATGATATTAGTGTATTTCCCTTATATGCCATATTAGACATTGTAATTATTACTTGTTACATCATGCATGTTATTATTCATGGATTTTTATGCCTATATGCACTGTTTACATGCTATTGAGAATTGGATTCGGATTTCCATGAGATTTTCTGGATTTGGGGGAAAACCGCAAAACTTATATAAACTTCTTTTCTCTCTTTAAAATAAAAAGTGCGGTTTTCCCATGATGTATGAGTCGTCCACCATGAGTTTGCTGATGGATTTGGAAACCCGATTCGAGGAGACGGATGAACCGTTTCGGGTACATGGTGGACCCGGTGCGGTACCCCGGGGCAAGAGGAATGTGGTGATGACGTTGAGCCTGGCAGGGGAGTACTACCTACCGGTGATTTTACCCGACGCGTCGGATATCCGGAGGATACCGTCGTGGTCTTGAGATTTATGGTAGGGGCCGGTCTGGACTGACGGCGCCCTAGATATTGTGGTTGAGACTTTGAGATATCGGGATATTGGGATTTCGTTTGTGCCGATGCTAGGCACAGTTTTATGCTGATTTCATTATGGTACCTCATTTTAAAAATACAAGGGAAATCTCACTAAAGTATGAAAACAACTGCTTCATGTAAATGTATTCTGTTTTCACGCATTCATATCTCATTCTTATGATATATTGCTACCTGAGGCACTGGCATGGGCACATGAAATTATACTCGGGTTAGATTTTACCCTAGACATTGTCATAGGCTGCCTGTTATACATATATTGAGGATATTTTCTGATCATTGACCTAGGTTGCGTTATTTATGCGATTTCTGTGCGTAGATGTTTTTCTATTCACGAGTTGGCAACTCACCCCCGTTGTGCCCCAGTTTCTTGCAGATTGCCGTACAGGTTCCATTACGGCTTGCGGGCTCAGTTTCATTCGGGTGATTTGCTAGTAGGTGGGTTTACTTGTATCATACCCATCATATTACCTTGTATAATATTATTCCGTTGTATCTAGTAAATTCCATCAACCAAACATGTATTTTTTTGAGATAGAGACCATTGTTGTTTATTCTTTCGACCTTAGCGTCGCTCGTTATATTTCTGGTGGTTTGAGTTTCCTTTTGAGTTTTGATCCTCGCCGTTGGCGTTGTATATTTTATTGTTTGTGTGGTTGTGACCGTCGATTGACGAAGAGCTAGCTCCCGCTTGGGGATGCCTTTTTCTTGATTTCGTATACTATTCATGTTGTATCCCGTTTGGGGGCCAGTATTTACAAAGGAGACTCTGCCGAAATTTTCAGTAAATTTTTGATGTTTTAAAAACCGCATAATTCGGCTTATGCTATTGAAATTACTTGCTTTAAGTTGGTTTTTTTTACTCTCCACTACTCTTCTTGGTTTGGATTTCTGGGTTTTCGGTTTACTTAGATTACGTACGTCTCGAGACGTTCGTAGTTTAAGTGCCGGTCATGTTCCGTACTTTCGGGTCGTGACACCTTGGATCTCCTAGAGTTTGGAACGGCTCGCTTGAATCCTTCCGAGTCTACGACGATCCACCCGAAGTCCCTTTGCTCAAAGCTTCCTGCTTCACTTGACCTTGGAAAGAAGTGGAGCAAACACCCTACACAAATGGGCTAGAGAAGTGTAGAATGAAGAAGTGGTTTGTATTCTCACTTAAAAAACCTTTCTTTTTAAGTTCCTCATTCTAAATGAAACTCAGGAGAGCTTGAAGAATGAAGAAGATGAAGATGGATAAGCTTTTCTCAATATAATGATAATTGTGATAATAAAATAAAATCCAAAGGATATTTATGTGAGAAACTCTTACAACCAACCATGGTTAAAAAAAATATCTAGATATTTTGTGATGAGTTAAAAGAACAAAGGAAATTAAACCTAGGGTTAAGTCAATGGTTAACAAAGAATTGTGTAGATAGAATGAGTCATGAATAATTCCCTTTTTCTTTTTATCTCAAAACAAAAACACATATATAAATTTGAACCAAGTAAGTCTTGCACTGCCATCTTCTTTGTATCATCAACCATGATACACCTGCATGCATGTATGTATGCACTCACATCATCATGTGTATGTATATACATATATGCATACATCCAAAAAGAAAGGGTTTAATAAAAGTGAGCTAAAAGTCAATATTAAATCAATACTTGATTTAATAAACCGGTCATATCACATACGACCCGACCAATAGCAAACGCCTGATTAATATACGGTATCACATACTCGCATTTAATTGAGCTCCCGCGCATATCTCATATGCACACCACATCGATTCACCTGAGCTAGGAAATTCCTGTGTGGGACTCTAAGACTCGTCAATACGCCGGCAGTAGGTGATGATCACATCAAACACCAAAAAGCCGTAAGCGGTCAGCTAAACTTAACGGCTACCCGGGTATTGAGCGATCAGAAGAAAAACAATCAAACCTGTCAAAACTCCATCGAGCCAACTGGCAACACTTATCGTACAGTCCGATCTCTTTGTCAGATATGCTGCATATCGAGTCTAGGGGTGGAATCGTCGACCCCAATAACTCAATAAGCCATGCCGGTGTATGGATCATAACAGATCGAGAAACTACTGATAACACTTATCAGTAAATCTCAGCAGCACTGGACAGCGACTTCCTGTTATAGCCAATCGAGCATAGCACAACATCAACCCCCAATACCGGGAGACACGAAACCCCTCCTATCGCTCATTGGCTCCATGTGCCTCTGGACTGTACCCAAAATCCACCTGTTTGCATGACTCAGTAGAGCCGTGGTAGGGTGGAGATCAAAGTACAGTGGGAGGACTTACAAGACTCTATGACGATCTTGGGTCTACACACTAACATGTACCAGTGTCACCTGAGAACTGCTATCCGACGTGATATATAATACCACATAGGAGTTCTCGGCGAGTCTGTTCAGTGTACCCAGTATCACTGAGCACCCGTATACAATCTTTGGTGTCACCACACCAGATGGATATGGGATTATCCATCGCCCATCAAATGGGACAAGAATGGTATACGATAGTCTACTCTGGAATATTGATGCCCTGTCTCGATACCCCCACGACTAGGAACATTTCAAGGATATGCTCATAAACTGCAGATGTCCCACTAGTATGATCCACATCATAATCCCAGTAGTCAAGCTGTTAGTGTATATGCCCTAGAGGCCATTACTGTATCATACTAGTTTGTATATTACTTAATGGAAGCTTGGGATATTCACCTTGTATAAACAATCTTGCTCAATATAGTAGTATGCTACTTGGTTTGTTTCTACTTTAATGTGTACATGTGTTTATTTTTGTATATCACCTATACACATTAGTGGAGCCCTTAGGATCTTTGCTTGATTACCAGCGTTGTGATGGCAGTCACACTAGTGGGGGCTGGGTAATCTATAAGCACATCCTTATACAGGTCCCTAGTCGCAGGACTATCGAGACAGGGCATCAATACTCCGGAGTAGACTAGTGTATGCGCTTCTCATCCCAGTGTGGGAGATGGTCTGTCCCACAGCCATCAGTACGTCGTACTGGAGATAGTATACGGGTGCTCGTTGGGTTACGAGTACACTGGACAAGACTCGTCGGGAACTGACAGGTTGGTATTATACCTATCGTCAGTTATCAGTTCCCAGGTGACATGAGTACAGCTTAGTCCGCTGACTTGACACTGTCACTTCGCCTCGAGTGTGTTCCCACTGTACTTTGACTACTACCCTACTACGGCTCAAAGGAGTCGTGCAAACAGGTAGTGGTTGGGTGCAGTCCCGAAGCACTTGGAGGCAGTGACGGTTAGACAAGATTCGTCTCTCCCGGTATTGGGGGTTGACATCACGCTGTGTCTAGGAGAGTCATTACACGAGTAGTCCCTGGCCAGTGCAATCGAGATATACTGGTAGGCTTCCAGTGTTATCTCAGGGTGTTTTGGGCTTCACTCCGACACGACTTGTACCGCTATTAGGGGACTGACGTTTACCGCCCCTAGGCCCGCCATGCGATGTATCAGACGAACAGATCGGACTGTACGGAGATTGTCACATTCAGACTCAGTAGGAGTTCAGATGGGGTTCACCTCGTCAGTCTTCTTATCGGCATCTACCTGGGGACCGTTACGCACAGCTAGTGCCGCTTGCGGTCTGTGGTTAAACCCACTGCCAGCGTAGTGTCGAGTCTTTAGAGTCCCACACAGAGGGCTATTCGCCTCTGGGCAAAACAGAGTAGAGGTCGCATGGTTTTGCGACAGGGTTCGTTCTCATCCGCGCACTTGTGCACGTTTGGAGTCCGGACGGATATTACTAGCCGGCTCTGGTTTGAGCCAAATACTAGTATATGTTTTGGGGTTAGTTTTATCTCATTGTGTTCTTGTTCCTCGGAACAAGAATGCGGGTGTGTATGCACAGTTGTTTGAGGCGGAGGAAGAGGATTTTCATTAGGGTTTCGGAACGGGTGTGTATGCACTGTTGACAGTCGTCTTTTTCCAAACCCTAATGAATTTGTGATATATCAATTAATAATATTAATTAAATGAAATTGTGTCATGGTTGGGTTTGTTGACTTGTTGACCATGGTTGAAAGTTTGACCATTATCATTACATATCAAAGATGCTCTTTGATTCTAGCAAAACCATTTAATGAATATAATGATAATGGTCATTCCAAACCATCCATCAACTATTTCATTTTTATTATTATTGTTAATTTGATAATTCTTTTCATTTTGGTTATGGTTGTAAAATGAGAAGGATATTATTCATTCTATCATAATACTTCTCTCTCCTCTCTTCTTCTTCCTCCTCCTCTAGTTCAAGGAGACTCACTCTCATGTGTTGAGAAACACTCTCCTTGAGATAAGAACACCCCAAAACCACTCTCTACTCACTCTAGGGTTAGAGGTTTAGCAAGCCAACGATCCTAGTTCTCTCAAAGTTCGAGAAAGGAGCCCGAAGGTTGAACCCTCAGGTGGTTCCATCTTTGACGGAAGAAGGCGATGAGGAAAGCACCATCCAAGCTCTACAAAGGTTTCAAGAAGAAGGAATTCAAGTGAGGTATAACATCTTTTCCGAGTAGCTAACTCTCTTTAGCTTTGTAGCTAGTTTGGTTTAGAAAAGATCCCGACTTTTGTTAGTCCATGTTGCCTAATGCGCTAAAAATTTGATTTTTATTCCGTTTCCGCCTCCCCGCAAGAACCGGGGTTGGCAACGTGGACTTACAATGGTATCAGAGCCTAACTAAACTTAAACTAGCTAAGTAGTAAAGTGTACGGAAGTTCGATCGGAAAAATCACAAAAACCTAAAAGATAAAAACCCTAACTTTCTGTTAAAATTTTTTGTGCTCAAAAGATAAAAAGTTTTACTCCTAAAATCGGCTCAGGGTTTTGTGAAGACACCCACCAAAAACGGTCGTCTGATTCCCTCAAACCGCCGCGGTTCCGCGGCGATAGGTATGCATTTGCCGCGGAACCGCCGCCGTTTAGGCTCCTCTCACGACCGGGTTTGGTTCAGTGTTCTTCTGGTAGGGTTTTGGGATTTTTAAGATGGTTTATATGTTCCCAGGTTTTCCAGAAAAGAAACTTGTTTTTGGGGTCCTATAAATCCGTATTTTTGGATCGAACTTCTCTATACTTTGACTAATATGTTATATCTGTGATGTTTGTATGTATTGAACGTCGGCTAATCGCTATATGTCGATTAGTCGGGGTTATACATATCTGTGATCTGTGATTGATGATGGTATGTGTATATGAATGCGTTGGACTGTCGCGGGTGAATAGCCGGGGTGGATGTGAGATGAGTTTTTCTTTTTCTTTCATTCATGTAATATGTAAATTAATGTAATATTATTATTTGTTTGGCCGCACAACCGGGTCGGGGTTGTAGCCGTCATTGTATAATTCTTTTTACTGTTTTTGCTCCTAGGATAGACCCATGGAGGGGGTGCACAAACTACCGGGTATCTCGAAGTGCCGAGTGGCCTACTCACGGTGGTGAGGGAGGTTGCTTCGCTTCAGATACTTGGCGGGTAGTTTGTCGCACCCGTAGGGGTCTTGGGTGGGGTTTTGGCTATTCACCGCGACCGTGTAATCCGCTTTTCGTTGCAGGCTCGAACAGATTGCGGATTCCTAGTATATCCAATGTATTCATCTGTGATCTGTAATGTCTATCATTGCTTTACATTTATAACTATTTAGGCGTTGCTTATGTTTTACAGCCGCGCTAGCCCAGCCCCCGCTCTGTCGTTAGTTAAGTAACCTAACGGGTGATGACGGGGCCCCGTGGCGAATGCGAATGGCATAAGCGTACGTCATATTTTGGTTGTTTTCTGCAATGGTAGGATTAATTGATGGGACACATTAAAAGAACTAATGCAAGAATATCACGCATTAAAAGAACTAATGCAAGATAATAAACCAAGCAAAAGTCGTTGGAACACTTTCGAAAAACCACTCGGTTCTTTTCAAAAATAACTTTTAAATGCGGAGCTTGAGCCACTCCTTCTAAAAGCTATCTCGTTCCATCGATTATATCAAGTTCACTACGTTCACGGTTTTACCAAAACCATTCGTAGCCCTCCGTCGTTTCGCATGAATATGCAATAGTATTCAAGCTATGTATGTTGGACAAAGTCAAGGCATAGTGATTGGTAGCTATTGGGTGTTCATGTGTAGCATAGATAGATGCGTTGGTTTGGGACAGTCGTACTGCCATTTTGGCCAAAGTCAAGGGTAGGTACGGATGGATCCAAATTAACCTGGATAGTGACGGGTAGAACTTGACATGTGACTTATGATATTTTGGCCAAAGTCAAGGTCATAAGAGCATGGAGCAAAAATCCACATCGGGAGTTTCATAAGTACTGAAACTTGCTAGATTTGCATACCATTTGGAGTGTGGTGATTCTGGTAGGATTCCTTCAGTTTCATCACGCGATGATATTTGGATCCCGATCCTACTGTGAGTATATGCTACTCCTCGGGAAATTTCTCACTAAACGATCAATGCTATAAACCTAGTAGGTGCCTAGAAAGGTGTTAGCGGGGCTACGCCCCCAGGGAAAAGAGGTTATTTAATTAAGGAACTTCGCGAAAGCGTTGGAAAACCTCCCTCGAAGTACCGACACTGGCCTGGCTGAACGGTTAAGC
Organism: Agapanthus africanus; assembly: GCA_030015575.1. Classification (NCBI taxonomy): domain Eukaryota; kingdom Viridiplantae; phylum Streptophyta; class Magnoliopsida; order Asparagales; family Amaryllidaceae; genus Agapanthus; species Agapanthus africanus. The sequence continues at coordinate 221,699,993 of JASDDO010000022.1, forward strand.
AAGTATTGTGCGGTGGGATTGATCCCGACTAATTCTTCCTTTATGGTTTGAGGAGGGATTCGAGAGACAGTGGGAGCCATCCTGTTTAGAAAAACTAAAAACCATTCTAAACTTGCAAGAGCATCGTGCTAAGTGTTTCTTCTCTCTCTCCTAATTGCAGCGACCAATTGACATGACTGGACTTAAGTTACTTCTAGATAAAAACATACTGACAGGGCCAAACTACAAAGATTGGCTCAGGAATGTCAAAATGGCAATCACTTACGACAAGCTGGGGTATCTTCTTACCACCAAAGCTCCCCCTATCCCAAGTCCCACCTCCAGCGTCGCGGATAAGGAAATCCGTAAGACCTGGGAGATTGATAGCGCGAAGGCCAAGTGCCTCGTACTTGCCTCGATGGATAACGAACATCAGAGGAGGCACGAGAATATGGACCTTGAATCCATATTTCTCCATACAAAAGAACTGTATGGAGAGCAATCTCGTATCGCAAGATACGAAGTGTCGAAGAAGTTATTTTCGGCAAAGTTGGCCATCGGATCATCAGTAGCGGAACACGTGCTTAAGACGATTGGCTTCATTGAGGAGCTCGCGGAACTTGGAACCACGTTGGAGAATGAGCTCTATACGGACTTGATTCTCCAGTCCCTTCCTTCCACTTACGCCCAGTTTATACTGAACTTCAACTTACAAGAAAAGGAGGTTGAACTTTCAGAACTCCTCAACATGCTGAGGAGCACAGAGGGCACCCTACAGAAAAGTAGGGAAACATCCCCTTTGTTTTTAGGAGGATCTTCTTCTTCTAGGTCCAAGGCGAAAGCCAAGGGAAAGAAGAGGAAAGCCCCCGTCAAACCAAGGGGCGGTGTTAGTAAAGTGGATACGAAGGGAAAGGCAAAGGCAACAATGATAGCGGGGAAGCTTGTAGGTAAAGAAGAATGCTTCTATTGTCATAAGAGTGGACACTGGAAGAAAGATTGCAGGCCTTGGAAGGCCAGGACATAGGAACTGAAGCAGGTTGCGGCTTCAGCTTCAGGTGTGTATGTTATTGAAAACTGTCTTTCAATAAACTCTACTTCCTGGGTATTGGATACCGGATCAGGATCTCATATCTGTAATTCTTTGCAGGCGTTGAGAAACCGTAGGGTTTTGAAGGCAGGTGACATGACCCTCAGAGTTGCAAACGGAGCTAGCATGGATGCTAAAGCCATGGGGGACTATCACCTGGGAATGTCAGATGGACATGTTTTGGTTTTGCGTAATTGCTTTTTTGTACCCAACGCAACTTGTAATATCATTTCTGTATCTTTGGTTTCTAAAGAAGGTTATGAATTTGCGTTTGTAAGTAATGTTGTAAACATTCACCTTAATCAAGTTCTGATTGGGTCAGGTACATTGAGCAATGGTATATACGTATTAAACCAACCACAGATTTTCAATGTCCAGAATACACACAAAAGAAAGTCTCCGGAAATCAATCAGACTTTCTTATGGCATTGTAGACTGGGTCACATCAATGAGAGAAGGTTGACTAAGTTATATACAGAAGGATATTTGGATCCGTTCGAATATCAATCGTATGCCACTTGTCAATCCTGTCTCAAAGGAAAGATGACAAAGACTCCGTTCACTAGACACGGAGTAAGAGCGAGCGAGCTCTTGGGACTCGTACACAGCGACGTGTGCGGTCCAATGTCTACACATGCGCGAAGCGGTTATTCTTACTTCATTACTTTTATGGATGATTTTTCAAGGTACGGTTATGTCTTCTTAATGAAACATAAGTCCGAAGCCTTTGAAAAGTTCCACGAATATAAGAATGAAGTAGAAAAACAAACCGGCAAAAGTATCAAGATTCTAAGATCGGATCGAGGTGGAGAATACTTAAGTGCCGAGTTCCTGAATTACTTAAAAGAGAATGGAATTCTCTCTCAGCTTACTCCTCCATACACTCCGCAACATAACGGTGTATCGGAGAGACGGAACCGGACCCTATTGGATATGGTACGGTCCATGATGAGTAACGCTGAGTTACCGCGATCATTCTGGGGGTATGCGCTAGAATCAGCTGCATACCTTTTGAACCGAGTTCCTACTAAGACTGTGCCTACCACACCATATGAAATGTGGTGTGGGAAGAGGCCCCATCTCAGTCGCATTAAGACTTGGGGAAGTCCAGCTTTTGTTAAAAAGCAGCATGCGGACAAGCTCGAGGCACGCTCAGTACAGTGTAAGTTTGTGGGATATCCAAAGAATTCCAAGTGATATTTCTTCTACTGCGAAGAGGAACAAAAAGTTCTTGTTTCTCGTCATGCCCATTTTCTAGAACACCAGTTCTTAGAAAAGGAAATAAATGGGAGCGCAGTAGAACTGGAAGAAATTCCAGAACCACGAGCTATTACTGAAAGCTTAGTGGAACCAGAGGGTTCAAAAGAACAGGACATTCCTACGCCGCTCCGCAGGAGTAGTAGGCAGTCTCATCCGCCCGAGAGATACTACGGTTTTCTCATAGACGGGGATAGAGAGGATTGCATCATAGATTATGATGAGCCTACTAGCTTCCAGCAGGCCGTTCAGAGCGTTGACTCGGTAAAATGGATGGATGCAATGCGGACCGAAATGGAGTCCATGTACACCAACAAAGTATGGACGTTGGACATTGCTCCAGACGGGGTAAAACCCGTAGGATGCAAGTGGATCTTCAAAAGGAAGATTGGTGTAGATGGACAGGTTAAGACCTATAAAGCTAGACTTGTTGCAAAGGGTTTTCGTCAAAGACCTGGTTTGGACTATAACGAAACCTTTTCTCCAGTGGCTATGCTGAAATCCATTCGGATCCTTCTTGCCATTGCTGCCTTCCACGATTATGAGATTTGGCAGATGGACGTAAAGACCGCTTTTCTAAATGGAAATTTAGAGGAGTGTGTCTATATGGATCAGCCGGAGGGTTTCATTCAGAGTGGGAGCAGCGGAAAGGTGTGCAAGTTGCTTAAGTCCATCTATGGACTAAAGCAGGCATCACGGAGTTGGAACATCTGTTTTGATGAGACGGTCAAGGAATTTGGCTTTATCAAAAATCCAGATGAACCATGCATCTATAGAAGATTTGTAGCGAGAACTGTAGTATTCCTCGTTTTATACGTGGATGACATTCTCTTAATAGGAAATGACATTCCTATGCTACAATCTGTCAAGGGGTTCTTGTCACACAGGTTCTCCATGAAAGACCTGGGTGATGCCTCATACATCCTGGGGATCCGGATCCATCATGATAGATCCAAGAGGATATTAGGACTTTCTCAGTCCAGGTACATCGACACCATACTGAAAAGATTCAGTATGGAAGATTCCAAGCGCGGTAACCTACCGGCTTGTCACGGGATCACCCTCTCTAAAGAGATGTCTCCCAAGACTGATTTGGAGAGGGATCACATGTCTATTATACCCTACGCTTCTGCGGTAGGCTCTTTAATGTATGCGATGTTGTGTACCAGACCGGATGTAGCTTATGCACTGAGTGTGGTAAGCCGGTATCAGTCAAACCCTGGGAAGAAACACTGGATAGCGGTAAAGAACATTCTCAAGTACCTGAGAAGGACTAAGGAGATGTTCTTGGTGTATGGCGGAAAAGACATCCAGATCGAGACCTTTGCTGACTCCAGCTTCCAGAGTGGCAAGGATGATTCCAAGTCCATGTTGGGTTTTGTCTTTACCCTCAATGGAGGGGCGGTGTGTTGGAAGAGTTTCAAACAGGAAACCGTTGCAGACTCGACGATGGAAGCGGAATACATCGCTGCATCTGATGCCGCAAAAGAAGTCGTCTGGATGAGGAAGTTCTTGAAAGAACTTCAGGTGGTTCCGTCCATTGTTGATCCAATACCTCTGTATTGCGACAACAACGGGGCTATAGCTTTAGCGAAGGAACCCAGGTCCCATCAGAAATCCAGACACATCTTGAGGCGGTATCACCTGATCAGGGAGATCGTGGATCGCCAGGAGATCGAGGTTCGGAGGGTCGCTTCAGAAGAAAACACTGCAGATCCATTCACCAAGGCCTTGCCCCAGACTCAGTTCGAGCGGCTGATCGAGATGATAGGTCTTCGATACGCCAGTACATGGCCTTAGTGCAAGTGGGAGATTGTTAGTGTATATGCCCTAGAGGCCATTACTGTATCATACTATTTTGTATATTACTTAATGGAAGCTTGGGATATTCACCTTGTATAAACAATCTTGCTCAATATAGTAGTATGCTACTTGGTTTGTTTCTACTTCAATGTGTACATGTGTTTATTTTTGTATATCACCTATACACATTAGTGGAGCCCTTAGGATCTTTGCTTGATTACCAGCGTTGTGATGGCAGTCACACTAGTGGGGGCTGGGTAATCTATAAGCACATCCATATACAGGTCCCTAGTCGCAGGACTATCGAGACAGGGCATCGATACTCCGGAGTAGACTAGCATATGCGCTTCTCATCCCAGTGTGGGAGATAGTCTGTCCCACAGCCATCAGTACGTCGTACGGGAGATAGTATACGGGTGCTCGTTGGGTTACGAGTACACTGGACAGGACTCGTCGGGAACTGACAGGTTGGTATTATACCTATCGTCAGTTATCAGTTCCCAGGTGACATGAGTACAGCTTAGTCCGCTGACTTGATACTGTCACTTCGCCTCGAGTGTGTTTCCACTGTACTTTGACTACTACCCTACCATGGCTCAAAGGAGTCGTGCAAACAGGTAGTGGTTGGGTGCAGTCCCGAAGCACTTGGAGGCAGTGACGGTTAGACATGATTCGTCTCTCCCGGTATTAGGGGTTGACATCGCGCTGTGTCTAGGAGAGCCATTACACGAGTAGTCTCTGGCCAGGGCAATCGAAATATACTGGTAGGCTTCCAGTGTTATCTCAGGGTGTTTTGGGCTTCACTCCGACACGACTTGTACCGCTATTAGGGGACTGATGTTTACCGCCCCCTAGGCCCGCCATGCGATGTATCAGACGAACAGACCGGACTGTACGGAGATTGTCACATTCAGACTCAGTAGGAGTTCAGATGGGGTTCACCTCGTCAGTCTTCTTATCGGCATCTACCTAGGGACCGTTACGCACAGCTAGTGCCGCTTGCAGTCTGTGGTTAAACCCATTGCCAGCGTAGTGTCGAGTCTTTAGAGTCCCACACAGAGGGCTATTCGCCTCTGGGCAAAATAGAGTAGAGGTCGCATGGTTTTGCGATAGGGTTCGTTCTCATCCGCGCACTTGTGCACGTTTGGAGTCCGTACGGATATTACTAGCCGGCTCTGGTTTGAGCCAGATACTAGTATATGTTTTGGGGTTAGTTTTATCTCATTGTGTTCTTGTTCCTCGGAACAAGAATGCGGGCGTGTATGCACAGTTGTTTGAGGCGGAGGAAGAGGATTTTCATTAGGGTTTCGGAACGGGTGTGTATGCACTGTTGACAGTCGTCTTTTTCCAAACCCTTATGAATTTATGATATATCAATTAATAATATTAATTAAAAGAAATTGTGTCATGGTTGGGTTTGTTGACTTGTTGACCAAGGTTGACTTGTTGACCATGGTTGAAAGTTTGACCATTATCATTACATATCAAAGATGCTCTTTGATTCTAGCAAAACCATTTAATGAATGTAATGATAATGGTCATTCCAAACCATCCATCAACTATTTCATTTTTATTATTATTGTTAATTTGATAATTCTTTTCATTTTGGTTATGGTTGTAAAATGAGAAGGATATTATTCATTCTATCATAACACTTCTCTCTCCTCTCTTCTTCTTCCTCCTCCTCTAGTTCAAGGAGACTCGCTCTTATGTGTTGAGAAACTCTCTCCTTGAGATAAGAACACCCCAAAATCACTCTCTACTCACTCTAGGGTTAGAGGTTTAGCAAGCCAACGATCCTAGTTCTCTCAAAGTTCGAGAAAGGAGCCCGAAGGTTGAACCCTCAGGTGGATCCATCTTTGACGGAAGAAGGCGACGAGGAAAGCACCATCCAAGCTCTACAAAGGTTTCAAGAAGAAAGAATTCAAGTGAGGTATAACATCTTTTCCGAGTAGCTAACTCTCTTTAGCTTTGTAGCTAGTTTAGTTTAGAAAAGATCCCGACTTTTGTTAGTTCATGTTGCCTAATGCGCTAAAAATTTGATTTTTATTCCGTTTCCGCCTCCCCGCAAGAGCCGGGGTTGGCAACGTGGACTTACACAAGCATATATCCTAAGGACTTTATCAACATGTACTAAATGAGTAAAATTCACGATCAAAAGAACATGTCAAGATAAAGTAAACCAGATTGCATACTATCATGTCGAGCAATAAAGTCCTTTGAATACACACACACACACATACCGATACATCCACTATCATATAATAGCCTCTAGGGTATATAAATATCCAACAATCTCGCACTTGCACTAAGGCCAATTATTGGCGTATCTCATACCCAACATCTCAAAAAGTCGCTCATGCTGCGGCTGAGGGAGGGTCTAGGTGAGTGGATCCGTGGTGTTATCCTTTGTATCTACTATTCTAATCTCGATCTCGTGGCGATCAACAATCTCCCGGATCAAATTATATCGCCTCAGGATGTGTCTGGACTTCTGATGGGACCTGGGATCTTTGGCCAACGCTACAGCTCCATTATCGTCACAATACAATGGTATTGGATCAATAATGGTTGGAACTACTCCTAGCTCCGAGATGAACTTCCTCATCCAGACGGCTTCTTTGGCAACATCATTTGCAGCAATGTACTCAGCTTCCATCGTAGAGTCTGCAACGGTATCCTGTTTGGAACTCTTCCAACTTACCATCCCTCCATTGAGGGTAGATGCAAATCCTGAGATAGACTTGCTGTCATCCTTATCACTCTGGAAGCTTGAATCGGTAAAGGCCTCCATTTGGAGATCCCCGTTACCATACACCAAGAACAATTCTTTAGTCCTTCGCAAGTACTCAAGAATGTTCTTCACAGCAGTCCAGTGATTCTCCCCTGGGTTTGACTGATATCTGCTTACTACACTCAGTGCATAAGTTACATCAGGGCGTGTACACAACATAGCATACATTATTGATCCTACGGCTGAAGCGTAGGAAATAATGCTCATGCGAGCTCTCTCTTCATCAGACTTTGTGTAAGTCCACGTTGCTCACCCCGGTTCTTACGAGGAGGCGGAAACGGCGAAAAACGATTTTTTGGCGCAAGTCAACATGGACTAAAAGACGGATCTTGGCTAAACTAGAAACTAGCAAACTACAAGAGGCTTTAACTACTATGCCGTAGAAAATATACCTCACGAAACCGGTCCTTCGGGTCTTCTCTCCGCTGTCCGGCTCGTCCATCCATGTTCCGAGGGTCGATCCGGATCTTGGACACCTCCGTGGCCTCTTTGAGTCGAAGACGGTCCACCCGAGAGTTGTACACCGAGCTCCACCTCGAGCCGAGGCAACTAGGGCGACAAGATCGCTAGTCTTGTTGTCCTAGGTTGTGTAGAAGTAGTAGAGGGATGGTTTTGTCAAGTGGGATCATTTATCTCTCAACACATGAGATCAAAGGATGATTTCAAGAGGAGGAAGATGAACGAGAGTTTTTACAACCATGGAGCTCTTTCTCATTTTCTTTTCTAAGAGAGAGAATGAGCATGAGAAAATGAATATCATCACAAAATAAAAAGGGCACCATGGTTGCAATAATAGTAAAACAACATCATTATAAATCCTATCATGATAAAGTTGATGCTACATTGAATTGACCATTTTCATAATCAAAAAGGAAAAGAAAATCCAAAGAAGAGTGTAGACCTCTCATGAAGGTCAATGGTCAACACCGGTCAACAGGTCAACAAAGTCAAGAGAGGTCATGGTGGTCAAATGGTCAATGCAATTAGCCATCACAAAATTATCAAAAAAAGGATTAGTAAAATAATGTCTCCGGCTCATAATGGTTTTGACCGAACGAATTGTCAAAACCCTAATGAGCCTGCCACATAACGGTTTTGGCCGAACCAACTGCCAAAACCCTAATGGGGCACCTCCTCCTTTATCTCTCCTCAAAACTGTGCATACACACCTGCATCCGCATTCCGTAGAATGCGAATGCACAGAAGACAAAACAAATCCATCCGTGCAATACTAGGATTCGGCTTAAACCAAAGCCCACTAGTATTGCCTGCCCGAACAGCATACGCACACAAGTGCACGTAAGTGATCGCAGCCCTGCCGTAAAACCATACAGCCTCTACACGTTTCGCTCAGTGCAGGGAAACTCTCTGTGTGGGACTCTAAAGACTCGACACTACGCTGGCAGTGGGTTTAACCACAGACCGCAAGCGGCACTAGCTGTACGTAACGGTCCCTAGGTAGATGTCGATAAGAAGGCCGATGAGGTAAACCCATCCGAACTCCTACTGAGCCTGTATGTGACAATCTCCATACTGTCGGGTCTGTTCGTCTGATACAACGCATGGCGGGCCTAGGGGTGGTGAACGTCAGTCCCCTAATAGCGGTACAAGTCGTGTCGGAGTGTAGCCCAGAATACCCTGAGATAACACTGGCAACCTACCAGTATATGGCGCTTGCCCTGGCCAGGGACTACTCGTGTAATGGCTCTCTTAGACACAGCGCGGTGTCAACCCCCAATACCGGGAGAGACGAATCCTGTCTAACAGTCACTGCCTCCAAGTGCTTCGGGACTGCACCCAACTACTTCCTGTTTGCACGACTCCTTTGAGCCATGGTAGGGTAGTAATCTAAGTACAATAGGAACACACTCGAAGCGAAGTGACAGTGTCAAGTCAGCGGACTAAGCTGTACTCATGTCACCTGGGAACTGATAACTGACGATAGGTATAATACCATCCAACAGTTCCCGACGAGTCCTGTCCAGTGTACTCGTAACCTAACGAGCACCCGCATACTATCTCCAGTATGACGTACTGATGGCTGTGGGACAGACCACCTCCCGTGCTAGGATGAGAAGCGTATACGCTAGTCTACTCCGGAGTATCGATGCCCCGTCTCGATAGTCCTACGACTAGGGACCTGTATAAGGATGTGCTTATGGATTACCCAGCCCCCACTAGTGTGACTGCCATCACAACGCTGGTAATCAAGCTAATATCATAAGGGCTCTACTAATATGTATAAGCGATATGTTAAAAGAAACACATGCACATATTGAAGTAGAAACAAACCAAGTAGCATACTACCATTTTGAGCAAGATTGTCTATACAACTGTGAATATCCCAAGCTTCCATTAAGTAATATACAAGCTAGTATGATACAGTAATGGCCTCTAGGGCATATACACTAACAATCTCCCACTTTCACTAAGGCCATGTACTGATGTATCGAAGGCCTATCATCTCGATCATCCGCTCGAACTGAGTCTGGGGTATGGCCTTCGTGAATGGATCAGCAGTGTTATCTTCCGTATTCACTCTCTTCACCTCGATCTCCCGGCGATCTACGATCTCCCTGATCAGGTGGTACCGCCTCAAAATGTTCCTGGACTTCTGATGGGACCTGGGTTCCTTCGCTAAAGCTGTAGTGCCATTGTTGTCGCAATGCAGCGGTATTGGATCAACAATGGTAGGAACCACCTGAAGTTCTGTGAGGAACTTCTTCATCCAGACAGCTTCCTTTGCGGCATCGCAAGCAGCTATGTACTCCGCTTCCATAGTTGAGTCAGCAACGGTCTCCTGCTTGGAACTCTTCCAGCAAACCGCCCCTCCATTGAGGGTAAAGACATAACCCGACATGGACTTGGAGTCATCCTTGTCACTCTGGAAGCTGGATTCAGCAAAGGCCTCGATCTGGAGGTCTTTTCCACCATACACCAAGAACATCTCCTTAGTCCTTCTCAGGTACTTGAGAATGTTCTTTACCGCTATCCAGTGTTTCTCCCCTGGGTCCGACTGATACCGGCTTACAACGCACAATGCGTATGCTACATCTGGTCTGGTACATAACATCGCATACATTATAGAGCCTACCGCAGATGCGTAGGGTATAGATGACATGTGAGCCCTTTCCAAATCAGTCTTGGGAGACATCTCTTTGGAGAGGGTGATTCCGTGACAAGCCGGTAGATTACCGCGCTTAGAATCTTCCATACTGAACCTTTTCAGTATGGTGTCAATGTACCTTGACTGTGAAAGTCCCAACATCCTCTTAGATCTATTACGATAGATCTGGATCCCCAGAATGTAGTTGGCATCGCCCAGGTCCTTCATGGAGAACCTCTGCGACAAGAATCCTTTGACTGACTGTAGAATAGGAATATCATTTGCTATTAGGAGAATGTCATCCACGTACAAGACGAGGAATACCACAGTTCTCCCTACAATCTTACTGTAAATGCATGGTTCATCTGGGTTCTCGATAAAGTCGAATTCCTTGACAGTATCATCAAAGCAGATGTTCCAACTCCGCGATGCCTGCTTCAGTCCATAAATGGACTTGAGCAACTTGCACACTTTACCGCTGCTCCTACTCTGAATGAATCCCTCTGGCTGATCCATAAAGACGCACACTTCCAAATTTCCATTTAGGAAAGCCGTCTTTACGTCCATCTGCCAGATCTCATAATCGTGGAAGGCATCAATGGCAAGAAGGATCCGAATGGATTTGAGCATAGCCACTGGAGAAAAGGTCTCGTCATAGTGCAAACCAGGTCATTGACGAAAACCCTTTGCTACAAGTCTAGATTATAGGTTTCAACCTGCCCATCTACACCAATCTTCTTTCTGAAGATCCATTTGCAGCCTACGGGTTTTACCCCTTCTGGAGCAAAGTCCAAAGTCCAAACTTTGTTGGTGTACATGGACTCCATCTCGGTCCGCATTGCATCCAGCCATTTTACCGAGTCACCGCTCTGAATGGCTTGCTGGAATCTAGTAGGCTCACCATAATCCATAGTGCAATCCTCTCTATCTTCGTCTATGAGAAAACCGTAGTATCTCTCGGACGGATGAGACTGCCTACTACTCCTGCGGAGTGGCGCTGGGATGTCCGGTTCTCCTGAACCTTCTGGTTCTTCCAAGCTTTCAGTAATAGCTTGTGGTCCTGGAATTTCTTCCAGTTCTACTACGCTCCCACTTTCACCTTTCTCTAAAAACTGATGTTCCAGAAAGTGGCCATGACGAGAAACAAAAACCTTTTGTTCCTCTGCGTAATAGAAGAAATACCCCCTGGAGTTCTTTGGGTATCCCACAAACTTACACAGTACTGAGCGTGCCTCGAGCTTGTCCGCATGCTGCTTTTTTACAAAAGCTGGACATCCCCATATCTTCAGATATTGAAGATGGGGTTTCTTCCCACACCACATCTGATATGGTGTGGTAGGCACAGTCTTGGAGGGAACCTTGTTCAAGAGATATGCAGCTGATTCTAGTGCATAACCCCAGAAGGATCGCGACAACTCAGCCTTACTCATCATGGAACGAACCATATCCAATAGGGTTCGATTCCTCCTTTCCGATACACCGTTGTGTTGTGGTGTGTATGGAGGAGTAAGCTGAGAGAGAATTCCATTCTCTTTTAAGTAGCCAAGAAACTCGGCACTCAAGTATTCACCACCTCGATCAGATCTCAGTGTCTTGATACTTTTGCCTGTTTGTTTTTCAACTTCATTCTTGTATTCCCGAAATTTCTCAAAGGCCTCGGATTTGTGCTTCATCAAGAAGACATGCCCATACCTAGAGAAATCATCTGTGAAAGTAATGATGTATGAATAACCACTTCGCGCATTTGTAGACATTGGACCACACACATCACTGTGTATGAGTCCTAAGAGCTCCCTTGCTCTTTCTCCATGTCCAGTGAACGGAGTCTTTGTCATCTTTCCCATGAGACAAGATTCACAAGTGGCATAAGACTGGTACTCGAACGAATCCAAGTATCCTTCTTTATGTAACTTTGTCAACCGTGTCTCATTAATGTGACCCAGTCTACAATGCCATAAGAAAGCCTGATTTAATTCCGGAGACTTTCTTTTAAGTGTGTTCTGGACACTGAAGATCTGAGCTTGATTCAATACGTATATTCCGTTTTGTAATGTACCTGACCCAATCAGAACTTGATTTAGGTGGATGTTGACCACATCGCTTACAAAAGTAAAATCATATCCTTCCTTAGAAAGTAAGGATACAGATATGATATTACAAGTCGCACCTGGTACATAAAAACAGTCACGCAGAATCAATATCTGCCCAGTTGTCAGTCCTAGATGATATTCCCCTACGGATTCAGCATACATGCTCATTCCGTTAGCGACCCTGAGAGTCATATCACCTTTCTTGATAACCCTACGGTTTCTCAGAGCCTGTAACGAATTACAGATATGAGATCCTGATCCGGTATCCAATACCCAGGAAGTAGGGTTAACTGATATACAGTTCTCTATTACAAACGCACCCGAAGCCGAAGCCACAACATGCTCCGAATTCTGGCTACTGGCTATACAAGCCCTGCAATCCTTCTGCCAATGTTCATTCCTGTAATAATAGGAACATCCCTCTTTTACTAAATCCAGTTCCAAAACTTCTGCCCTTCCCTTTCTTTCTACTTCCCTGGTTTCCTTCAGGGTAGTAGGTAGAGACTGTTGAACTAAGTCAGCATATGACCCGTTCTTCAACGTGGTCTTCAGGTCCGAGAGCTCAAAAGAGCTGGTCTCTGTAAGGACGTTGCCCCTTACAGATGACCCGATAGCCAACCTCGCTGGAAGCAATTCGTTCGAGCTCTCATATCTTGCGATACGAGATTGCTCTCCATATAAATATTTGTTATGGAGGAAGATAGAAACTAAGTCCATCTTCTGAGGCCAACACGAGGCACTTGGCTTTCGCACAGTCTTCTTCCGATGTCCTACGGATATCAATATCCGTGACAGGGGAAACTGGACCTGAGACGGCAGGGGTTGGATTAGTTAAGAGGCGTCCCAGCTTGTCATGGGTAATGGACATCTGGACAGACCTTTGCCAGTCATAACAGTCAAATTCAGTCATTTTATTATCTAGATGTAACCTATGTCTGGTCACTGGGTCGCTGCAATTAAGAGAGAGAAAAGAAAACACTTTAGCATAATGCTCTTGCAAGTTTAGATTGGTTTTTAATTTATCTAAACAGGATGGCTCCCACTGTCTCTCGAATCCCTTCTCAAACCATAAAGGAAGAATTAGTCGGGATCAATCTCACCATACAATACTTGCTTAACCGTTCAGCCAGGCTGGTGTCGGTACTTCGAGGGAGGTTTTCCAACGCTTTCGCGAAGTTCCTTAATTAAATAACCTCTTTTCCCTGTGGGCGTAGCCCCGCTAACACCTTTCTAGACACCTACTTGGTTTATAGCATTGATCGTTAAGTGAGAAAGTTCCGGAGGAGTAGCATATACTCATAGTAGGATCGGGATCCAAATATCATCGCGTGACAAAACTGAAGGAATCCTACCAGAATCATCACACTCCAAATGGTATGCAGCGCTAGCAAGTTTCAGTTCTTTTGAAACTCCCGATGTGGATTTTTGCCCCATGCTCTTATGACCTTGACGAAGGCCAACATATCATAAGTCACATGTCAAGTTCTACCCGTTATTGTCTAGGTTAATTTGAACCCACCCGTACATACCCTTGACAAAGGCCAAAATAGTAGTACGACTATCCCAAACCAACGCATCTATCTATGCTACAGATAAATAATCAGCAGCTACCAATCACTATGCCTTGGCGAAGGTCAAAATACATAGCTTGAATACTACTGACCATTTAACTGAAATGACGGAGGGCTACGAATGGTTTTGGCGAAACCGTGAACGTAGTGAACTTGATATAATCGAAGGAACCTGATAGCTTTTAAATGGAGTGGTTCAAGCTCCGCGTTTAAAAGCTGGCTTTTGAAAAGAACCGAGTGGTTTTGAAAGTGTTCCAACGACTTTTACTTGGTTTATTTTCTTGCATTAATTCCAATGCGTCCCATCATTTAATCCTACCATTGCAGAAAACAACGAAAATATGACGCACGCTTATGCCATCCGTATTCGCCACGGGGTCCTGTCATCATTCGTTAGGTTACTTAACCAACGACAGAGCGGGGCTGGACTAGCACGGATGCAAAACATAAGCAACGCCTAAATAGATATCATTTAGATATATATAAACATTTGTCACAAGCAATGATAGCCATTCCAGATCACAGATGAATACATTGGATATACTAGGAATCCGCAATTCGTACGAGCCTGTAACGAAGAACGGATTACACGGTCGCGATGAATAGCCAAAACCCCACCCTAGACCCCTACGGGTGCGGCAAACTACCCGCCAAGTACCCGAAGCGAAGCAACCTCCCTCAACACCGTGAGTAGGCCACTCGGCACTTCGAGATACCCGGTAGTTTGTGCACCCCACCTTGGGTCTATCCTAGGAGAAAAAACAGTAAAAAGAAATTATACAATGACGGCTACAACCCCGACCCGGTTGTTCGGCCAAACAAATAATATTACATCAATTTACAAATTACAAGAATTGAAAGAATAAGAAAACTCTCATCTCACAACCCCCGGCTATTCATCCGCGACAATCCAACGAATTCATATACACAAACCATCAACATTACAGATCACAGATATGTATAACCCCCACCAATCGACGTATAGCGATTAGCAGACGTTCAATACATATATCACATCACAGATAATATCCATTAGCCAAAGTCTACGGAATATCGATAAAAATACGGATTTGTAACCACCCCAAAAATCAATTTGTTCTCTGGAAAACTGGGCAGAAACATGTAATAAAAATCCCAAAACAGCCAACTAAGCACACTGCACCAAACTCGGTCCACGGCCGAGTCAACTCGACCGCGAATCCGCGGCAAGAAGCATGTTCTTGCCGCGGAACCGCGGCGCTTTGATCGGTTCAGTGGACCGTTTTTGGTCTGTGTCTTTAGAAAACCCTGAGCCGATTTTTCATATGTGTTAAATCACTTTTTGAGCAGTATAAAAAATCGACAGAAACTTGGTTTTTCCAGGCGTGTTTTGCGACTTTTTTCCGATCGATATTCTTAACACTTTGCTAACTTGCTAGTTTATGTTTAGCTAGGCTCTGATACCATTGTAAGTCTACGTTGCTCACCCCGGTTCTTACGAGGAGGCGGAAACGGCGAAAAACGATTTTTTGGCGCAAGGCAACATGGACTAAAAGCCGGATCTTTGCTAAACTAGAAACTAGCAAACTACAAGAGGCTTTAACTACTATGCCGTAGAAAATATACCTCATGAAACCGGTCCTTCGGGTCTTCTCTTCGCTGTCCGGCTCGTCCATCCACATTCCGAGGGTCGATCCGGATCTTGGTCACCTCCGCGGCCTCCTTGAGTCGAAGACGATCCACCCGAGAGTTGTACACCGAGCTCCACCTCGAGCCGAGGTAACTAGGGCGACAAGATCGCTAGTCTTGTTGTCCTAGGTTGTGTAGAAGTAGTAGAGGGATGGTTTTGTCAAGTGGGATCCTTTATCTCTCAACACATGAGATCAAAAGATGATTTCAAGAGGAGTAAGATGAACGAGAGTTTTTACAACCATGGAGCTCTTTCTCATTTTCTTTTCTAAGAGAGAGAATGAGCATGAGAAAATGAATATCATCATAAAAGAAAAAGGGCACCATGGTTGCAATAATAGTAAAACAACATCATTACAAATCCTATCATGATAAAGTTGATGCTACATTGAATTGACCATTTTCATAATCAAAAAGAAAAAGAAAATCCAAAGAAGAGTTTTGACCTCTCATGAAGGTCAATGGTCAATACCGGTCAACGGGTCAACAAAGTCAAGAGAGGTCATGGTGGTCAAATGGTCAATGCAATTAGCCATCACAAAATTATCACAAAAAGGATTAGTAAAATAATGTCTCCGGCTCATAATGGTTTTGACCGAACGAATTGTCAAAACGCTAATGAGCCTGCCACATAACGGTTTTGGCCGAACCAACTGCCAAAACCCTAATGGGGCACCTCCTCCTTTATCGCTCCTCAAAACTGTGCATACACACCTGCATCCGCATTCCGTAGAATGCGAATGCACAGAAGACAAAACAAATCCATCCGTGCAATACTAGAATCCGGCTTAAACCAAAGCCCACTAGTATTTCCTGCCCGAACAGCATACGCTCACAAGTGCACGTAAGTGATCGCAGCCCTGCCGTAAAACCATACAGCCTCTACACGTTTCGTTCAGTGCAGGGAAACTCTCTGTGTGGGACTCTAAAGACTCGACACTACGCTGGCAGTGGGTTTAACCACAGACCGCAAGCAGCACTAGCTGTACGTAACGGTCCCCAGGTAGATGTCGATAAGAAGGCCGATGAGGTAAACCCATCCGAACTCCTACTGAGCCTGTATGTGACAATCTCCGTACAGTCCGGTCTGTTCGTATGATACATCGCATGGCGGGCCTAGGGGGGTGGTGAACGTCAGTCCCATAATAGCGGTAAAAGTCGTGTCGGAGTGTAGCCCGGAACACCCTGAGATAACACTGGAAACCTACCAGTATATCTCGCTTGCCCTGGCCAGGGACTACTCGTGTAATGGCTCTCCTAGACACAGCGCGATGTCAACCCCCAATACCGGGAGAGACGAATCCTGTCTAACCGTCACTGCCTCCAAGTGCTTCGGGACTGCACCCAACTACTACTTGTTTGCACGACTCCTTTGAGCCGTGGTAGGGTAGTAATCTAAGTACAGTGGGAACACACTCGAGGCGAAGTGACAGTGTCAAGTCAGCGGACTAAGCTGTACTCATGTCACCTGGGAACTGATAACTGACGATAGGTATAATACCATCCAACAGTTCCCGACGAGTCCTGTCCAGTGTACTCGTAACCTAACGAGAACCCGCATACTATCTCCAGTACGACGTACTGATGGCTGTGGGACAGACCACCTCCCGTGCTGGGATGAGAAGCGTATACGCTAGTCTACTCCGGAGTATCGATGCCCCATCTCGATAGTCCTACGACTAGGGACCTGTATAAGGATGTGCTTGTAGATTACCCAGCCCCCACTAGTGTGACTGCCATCACAACGCTGGTAATCAAGCAAAGATCCTGAGGGCTCTACTAATATGTATAAGCGATATGCTAAAAGAAACACATGCACATATTGAAGTAGAAACAAACCAAGTAGCATACTACCATTTTGAGCAAGATTGTCTATACAACTGTGAATATCCCAAGCTTCTATTAAGTAATATACAAGCTAGTATGATACAGTAATGGTCTCTAGGGCATATACACTAACACTTTGGGCAATCGTCCTTGGAGAGAGTGACTCCATGGAAAGCGGGTAAGGCACCCCGCTTGGAGTCTTCCATACTAAACTTCTTTAGGATGGTGTTGATGTACTTGGTTTGGGACAATCCCAATAACCGTTTGGATCTATCCCTATAGATCCGTATGCCCAAAATGTACGTGGCATCTCCCAGGTTCAACATGGAGAACCTTTGTGATAAGAATGATTTGACCTACTTTAGCATAGGAATGTCATTTCCTATCAGAAGAATGTCATCCACGTACAATACGAGGAATTTGACAGTTCTCCCTACAGTCTTCCTATAAACAAAAGGTTCATCTGGATTTTTGATGTTATCAAACTGTTTGATAACATCATCAAAACAGATGTTCCAACTCCGTGATGCCTGCTTTAATTCATAAATGGATTTAAGCAATCTACATGTTTTCCCGCTGCTCCCACTGTCAATGAAGCACTCTGGCTGATCCATATAAACGCATTCTTCTAAATCACCATTTAGAAATGCGGTTTTAACGTCCATCTGCCAGATTTCATAGTCGTAGTGAGCAGCAATAGCAAGTAGGATCCGAATGGATTTAAGCATGGCTACTGGAGAGAAAGTCTCGCCATAGTCCAGTCCTGGTCTTTGACAAAAACCTTTCACTACCAACCTTGCCTTAGAGGTCTCTACCTGCCCATCTACACCGATCTTTCTTTTAAAGATCCATTTGCACCCTATGGGTTTTACCCCAGAGGGTACATCCTCCAAAGTCCATACTTTGTTGGTATACATAGACTCCATTTCGGATCTCATGGCATCCAGCCACTTCATAGAGTCACCACTCGTGATAGCTTGCTGAAAACTGGCAGGGTCATCATCATCCATGATGCAATCTTCTCTATCACCATCAACGAGAAAACCGTAGTATCTCTCCGGTGGGCGAGAAGTCCTACCAGACCTACGGAGTGGCTGAGGTTCATAAGATTCTGTTGCAACATCAGGTTCTACCAAGTCGTCATTTGTAACTTGTGTCACTAGAACCTCTTTTAGATCTACCACATTTCCATCAGTATCATTTAGAAAAATCTCATTTTCTAAAAATGTGGCATACTGAGAAACAAACAACTTTTGTTCCTCCTTGTGGTAGAAAAGATACCCAAACGAATGTTTCGGATATCCCAGAAATATACACTTGACCGATCGTGTCTCGAGTTTGTCTGGATTCTGCTTTTTGAAAAAAGCTGAAAAACCCTAAATCTTAACTGTTTTAAGAGATGGTCTCTTCCCATATCATTTCTCATATGGAGTGGTAGACACGGTCTTGGTTGGAACTTTGTTCAACAGAAAAGCTGCAGTCTCCAGTGCATGCCCCAGAAAAGAGAGAGGTAACTCAGTATCACTCATCATGGATCGTACCATATCTAATAGGGTGCGATTCCTCCGCTCTGACACACCGTTGTGCTGTGGTGTGTAAGGGGGAGTGAGCTGAGAGAGAATCCCATTCTCTTTTAGGAAGTTCGAGAACTCGGTACTAAGGTACTCACCACCTCGATCTGATCTAAGTATCTTGATGTTCATCCCTGTTTGTTTTTCTACTTCAAGTTTGTACTCCTTGAATTTCTCGAAAGCTTCAGACTTATGCTTTATCAAAAACACATGACCGAATCTTGAGAAATCATCAGTAATGGTTATGAAGTATGAAAAACCGCCTCTTGCATGTGTAGACATTGGTCCACATATATCACTATGTATGAGGGCCAAGAGCTCTGTAGCTCTTTCTCCGTGTCCAGTAAACGGAGTTTTGGTCATTTTACCTTTGATACAACACTGGCAAGTTGCATATGATTTATACTCAAAAGAATTTAAATATCCATCTTTATGAAGCTTGTTTAGTATTGTTTCATTAATATGACTAAGTCTACAATGCCAAAGAAAAGCTTCATTTATATCTGAAAATTTTCTTTTGTTTGTGTGTTGTATGTTGAAAACAGTGTGCTGATTAAGGACGTATATCCCGTTATTAAGCATACCATAACCAATCAACTCTTGATTTAGTTTAATGTTCATAACATTATGCTGCACAGCAAAATGATATCCTTCATTGTCTAACAAGGAAACGGATACAATATTACAAAGCATGCTTGGTACAAAATAACATGGGTTCAAAACCAATATACAACCCGACGGCAACCCTAGGTGATACTCTCCCACTGAAACTGCATGTACATTGGAACCATTTCCAACTCAGAGAGTATGATCACCGGTTTTCAAACTCTGCTATTTCTCAACGCCTGCACAGAATTGCAGATATGAGAACCCGAACCGGTATCTAATACCCAGAAAGCAGAGTTGATAAAAAACTGTTTTCAGTCACAAACACACCTGAAACTGAAGCATCACCATGCTTCTTTTTCATGAGTTCAAGGTACTCTGTACAGTTCCGCTTCCAATGCCCTGTCTTCTTGCAGTGAAAACATTCTCCTTTTTCCGACTCCGCAGCTTTGGATCTGTCTTTCCCCTTCGCCTTCTTGATTCCACCTCTCGGTTTGGTGGATTTCTTCCTATTCTTTCCCTTGGCCTTGGCTTTTGGGATGAAAGGAAGATTGTCCAACAAGCATAGAAGGAGACTTTGCTTTAAGCGTGCTCTCCGCACTTCTCAACATATTGAAAAGTTCGGGTAGTGATTTCTCCATGTTATACATGTTGAAATTCACTATGAATGGAGCAAAGGCGGAGGGAAGAGACTGTAGAACAATATCAGTATACTACTTATTATCCATTGTCCATCCGAGGTCCTCAAGCTCTTCTATAAGAGCCATCATCTTTAGAACGTGATCGCCTATTAATGTGCCAGCAGCCATCCGCATCTAAAACAACTTTCGAGATGCTTCGTATCTGAAGGGTTTTCCTTAGCACCACTACTAGGGTTTGGTAGCATCACACATGCCATATTAAAATTTTATAAGATGCTAAAGAAACTATCCTAAGGATCAAACTAGAAAAGCTAGGGTAACACTAAAACTATCAAAATCCATAAGGAGTAAAGATCTTGGTTTAGAGAATACAACCTTTGTAGCTCCCTTCGCTAGACTTCTTGGCTACTTGAGAGTTGAAAGAAGCTTTCTTGAGATCCTCCAAGTCCACGGCGATCCATCCGGAGTCCTCTTTGTCCAAGGTCAAAGCTCCACTTGATCAAGATGATGAAGTTGAAGCTAATACTCTAAACTAGTGGGCAAGAGTAGTATAGAATGATGATGTGGTTTGATTTCTCACTTAAAAATGATAACTTGATCACTCCTTCACTCACTATCAAAACCTAGAGAGCAAGAGAGAGAGGAAGAAGAAGATGGCAAAATGAGAGCTCAAGATAATGATAGTCTTAAGAAAAAAATGAGAATAGAAAATATATATATTTTCTTCTTCTCATTCTTAACCTAAGTTAATAAATATTTAGATATTTATCTTTGGAACACTAATGGCCATAGAATAATAACTCAGGGTTAGAGAGAGGTTTAGTGGAAGAATAAAATAATCAACCATGAATAATTATCCATTTCCATTTATCTCAAAAATAAATATCAACATATTTACTAGCATGTGAGTCTTATATTGCCACCATCCATTGTATCAACAACCATGATAGAAATGTGTATGCATGTATGTATGCATGCACATCCATATGTGCATCAATGTAAACATGTGCATACATGCATGCATACAACAAAAGACAAAAAGGGTCTAAAGTGAAAATGCTAATGGTCAATGTTAAATCAACACTTGATTTAGCAAACCGGTCATATCTCAAACGACCTGACCAAAAGCAAACCGCCCGATTAATATACGGTATCATATACACGCATTTAATCGGGTCCCGGCGCATATCACATATGCACACCACATCGTTTCGCCTGGACTAGGTAACTCCATTGTGGGACTCTAAGGCTCGCCAATACGCCGGCAGTGGGTGATGATCATATCAAGCACCCCCAAGCCGCAAGAGGTCAGCTAAACGTAACAACCACCCGGTTATTGAGCGATCGGAAGAAAACAAGCGAACCTGTCACAACTCCCATCGAGCCAACCGGTAACACTACCGTACAGTCCGGTCTCTTCATCAGATATGCTGCATATCGAGTCTAGGGATGGTAACGTCGACCCCAATAACTCAATAAGTCGTGCCGATGAATGGTCTATAACAGATCGAGGAACTACTGATAACACATATCAGTAAATCTCAACAGCCCTGGCCAGGGACTTACTGATATAGCCAATCGAACACAACACAACATCAACTCCCAATACCGGGAGAGACTAAACTCCTCCTATCGCTCATTGTCTCTATGTGTCTCGGGACTGTACCCAAAAGCCACATGTTTGCACGACTCAGTAGAGCCGTGGTAGGGTGGTAATCAAAGTATAGTGGGAGAACACTCAAGACTCTATGACGATCTCGGGTCTACAGACTAACCTGTACCAGTGTCACCTGAGAACTGCTATCCGACGATAGATATAATACCATATAAGAGTTCTCGGCGAGTCCGTCCAGTGTACCCAGTCTCCACTGAGCACCCGTATATGATCTTGATGTCAAACATCAATGGATGTGGGAACATCCATCGCCCATCATATGGGTCTAGTATCATATACGCTAGTCTACTCTGGTATATCGATGCCCCATCTCGATACACCTATGACGAGGGACATTTCAGGATATGCTTATAAACTAAAGACGTCTCACTAGTATGATCTCCATCATAATCACAGTAGTCAAGCAAATATCATCAGGGCTTTATCAACATGTGTAAATGAATAAAAGCATGATTAAGTCAACATGTCAGATAAAGTAGAACCAGATAGCATACTATCATGTTGAGCAAGAATGTACACTGAATATATATACATGTATAAATACATCCACTATCATATAATGGCCTCTAGGGCTTACATATATCCAATAATCTCCCACTTGCACTAAGGCCAGTTATTGGCGTATCTCATACCCAATATCTCAAAAAGTCGCTCATGCTGCGGCTGAGGGAGGGCCTTTGTGAGTGGATTCGCGGTGTTATTCTTTGTGTCTACTCTCCTAATCTCAATCTCGTGGCAATCTACAATCTCCCGGATCAAATGAAAGTGCCTCAGGATCTGTCTGGACCGCTGATGGGACCTGGGCTCCTTGGCTAACGCCATAGCCCTATTATTATCATAATACAATGGTATTAGATTAATAATGGTTGGAACTACTCCTAGCTCCGAGATGAACTTCCTCATCCAGACAGCTTCCTTGGCGGCATCATTCGCTGCAATGTACTCAGCTTCCATCGTAGAGTCTGCAACGGTATCCTGTTTGGAATTCTTCCAACTTACCGCCCCTCCATTGAGGGTAAATACAAACCCAGAGATAGATTTGCTGTCGTCCTTATCACTCTGAA
The DNA here is from genome assembly GCA_030015575.1 of Agapanthus africanus. Taxonomy (NCBI): domain Eukaryota; kingdom Viridiplantae; phylum Streptophyta; class Magnoliopsida; order Asparagales; family Amaryllidaceae; genus Agapanthus; species Agapanthus africanus. The sequence continues at coordinate 221,722,732 of JASDDO010000022.1, forward strand.
AGCTCGAATCGGTAAAGGCCTCCATTTGGAGATCTTCATTACCATACACCAAGAACAATTCTTTATTCCTTCGCAAGTACTTAAGAATGTTCTTCACAGCTATCCAGTGATTCTCCCCTCGGTTGGATTGATACCTGCTTACTACACTAAGTGCATAAGCTACATCTGGGCGTGTACATAATATCGCAAACATTATATATCCTACTGCCGAAGTATAGGGTATAATGCTCATGCGGGCTCTCTCTTCATCGGTCTTTGGGCAAAAGTCCTTGGAGAGAGTGACTCTATGGAAAGCGGGTAAGGCACCCCGCTTGGAGTCTTCCATACTAAACCTTTTTAGGATGGTGTTAATATACCTGGTTTGGGACAATCCCAATAACCTTTTGGATCTATCCCTATAGATCCGAATTCCCAGAATGTATGTGGCATCACCCAGGTCCTTCATGGAGAACCTTAGTGATAAGAAAGATTTGACCGACTGTAGTATAGGAATATCATTTCCTATCAGAAGAATGTCATCCACGTACAATACGAGGAATGTGACAGCTCTCCCTACAGCCTTCTTATAAAAACAAGGTTCGTCTGGATTTTTGTTGAAATCAAACTCTTTGATAATATCATGAAAACAGATGTTCCAACTCCATGATGCCTGCTTTAATCCATAGATGGATTTAAGCAATCTACATGCTTTCCCGCTGCTCAAACTGTCAATGAAGCCCTCTGGCTGATCCATATAAACGCATTCTTCTAAATCACAATTAAAAAATGCAGTTTTAACATCCATCTGCCAGATTTCATAGCCGTAGTGAGAAGCAATAGCAAGTAGGATCCGAATGGATTTAAGCATGGCTACAGGAGAAAAAGTTTCGTCATAGTCCAGACCTGGTCTTTGACAAAATCCTTTCGCCACAAATCTTGCCTTATAGGTCTCCACCTGCCCATCTACACCAATCTTTCTTTTAAAGATCCATTTGCACCCTACGGGTTTTACCCCATGGGGTACAATGTCCAAAGTCCATACTTTGTTGGTGTACATAGACTCCATTTCAGATCTCATGGCATGCAGCCACTTCATAGAGTCTCCACTCGTGATAGCTTGCTGAAAGCTGGTAGGATCATCATCCTCCATGATGAAGTCTTCTCTGTCACCATCAATGAGGAAACCATAGTACCTCTCCGGTGGGCGAGAAGTCCTACCAGACCTACGGAGTGGCCGAGGTTCATCAGTTCCTGTTGCAACAGCTGGTTCAATCAAGTCATCATTTGTAATTTGTGTTTCTAGAACTTCTTCTACGTCTACCATACTGGAATCTGTATCATTTGTAAAAAACACTTTTTCTAAAATTGTGGCATGCTGAGAAACAAACACCTTTTGTTCCTCCTTGTGCTAGAATAGATATCCATAAGAATTCTTTAGATATCCCACAAAATTACACATGACTAACCGTGTCTCGAGTTTGTCCGGATTTTTCTTTTTAACATAGGCCGGAAAACCCCAAATCTTAATTCGTTTAAGAGATGGTCTCTTCCCATGCCATATCTCATATGGCGTGGTAGACACAGTTTTGGTTGGGGCCCTGTTCAGTAGAAACGCTGCAGTCTCCATTGCATGCCCCCAAAATGAGACGGGTAACTCCGCATCACTCATCATGGAACGAACCATATCTAATAAGGCCCGATTCCGTCGTTCTGACACACCATTGTGCTGTGGTGTGTAAGGAGGAGTGAGCTGAGAGAGAATTCCATTCTCTTTTAGGAAGTCTGCAAACTCTGTACTGAGATACTCCCCACCTCGATTTGATCAAAGCATTTTGATGCTCAAGCCGGTCTGTTTTTTTCTACTTCGAGTTTATATTCAATGAATTTTTTGAAAGCTTCATACTTGTTCTTTAATAAAAAATACATGACCGAATCTTGAGAAATCATCAGTGAAAGTAATGAAGTATGAAAAACCGCCTCTAGCCTGTGTAGACATTGGCCCACATACATCACTACGTATGAGGCCTAAGAGCTCAGTATCTCTTTCTCCGTGTCTTGTAAACGTAGTTTTGGTCATTTTACCCTTGATACAAGACTGGCAAGTCGCATAAGATTTATATTCAAAAGGGATTAAATATCTATCTTTGTGTAACTTGTTTAGTCTTGTTTCCTTAGTATGACCAAATCTACAGTGCCAAAGAAAAGCTTCATTTATTTCTGAAAGTTTTCTTTTATTAGTGTGTTGTATGTTGAAAACTGTGTGTTGATTTAGGACATCTATCCCGTTATTAAGTGTACCATACCCAACCAACATTTGATTCAGGTGAATGTTCATAACATTATTCTGCAATACAAAATTATATCCTTCATTGTCTAACAAAGAAACGGATATTATATTACAAAGTATACTAGGTACATAATAACATGGGTTCAAAACCAATATACATCAAGACGACAAACCCAAGTGATACTCTCCTACTGCAACTGTATGTACATTGGAACCATTTCCAACGCGGAGAGTATGGTCACCTGTCTTCAAAAACTTGCTATTTCTCAGCCCCTGCATAGAATTGCAAATGTGAGAACCTGAACCGGTATCTAATACCCAGGAAGAAGAGTTTATTGAAAAACAGTTTTCTGTCACAAACACACCTGAAGCGGAAGCGTCCCCATGTTTCTTCTTCTTGAGCTCCAAGTACTCAGTGCAATTGCGCTTCCAGTGTCCCGCTTTTTGGCAGTGATACCATTCCCTTTCCCCCGATTCCCCAGCCGTGGACTTGTCTTTCCCCTTAGCCTTTTTGACTCCACCCTTAGGTTTGGTGGGTTTCTTCTTCATCTTTCCCTTGGCCTTAGACTTCGGGCGAGAGGAGGAAGATGGCCTAACACTCAAAACGCGAGTCTTCATTGACTTGAGCGTGCTCTCTGCGCTCCTCAATATATTGAGGAGCTCAGGTAGCGACTTCTCCATGTTGTGCATGTTGAAGTTAACTACAAACTGAGCAAAGGCTGGGGGAGAGACTGCAGAATGATATCAGTATATTGTTCGTTGTCCATTTCCCATCCGAGGTCCTCAAGCTCTTCTATTAGGGCTATCATCTTCAGAACATGGTCACCTACTGGTGTTCCAGGGACCATCCGCATCTGAAATAGCTTTCTGTATGCTTCGTATCGTAAGACACGAGATTGCTCTCCATACAACTCCTTTGTATAGAGAAATATGGCTTGGACGTACATATTCTCGTGCTTCTTCTGATGTGTGTTATCCATCGATGTAAGCGCGAGACATTTGGCCGTGGCACAGTTAGCGTCCCTTGTTTTGCGAACTTCCTTATCTGCAACCGAAGACTTAGGACCTGGGACGGGCGGGGCTGGAGCCGTGAGGACATATGATACCTTATCATAAGTCAAGACAATGTTAATGTTCCTCAGCCAGTCTTTATAATTGGTCCCATTCAGTTTATTTTTATCTAGTAGAAGCTTGAGTCATGCCATTGGTATCTGCCATTAAGGTTGAGAAAAGAATACACTCAGCGAAAGCTCTTGCAAAGATCAGATTGGTTATTATCTTATATAATCGATGTCTCCCACTGCTTTAATCAAGTTTTTCTTTCAAACCTTAAAAAGAAAACTAGCCAGGATTAATTACAGTCTACAACTTCGCTAACCGTTCAGCCAGACCAGTGTCGGTACTTGTGGGAGGTTCCCCGTGCTTTCGCACGGACCTAATTAATATAAATCTCATTTTCCCAGAGGCGTAGTCTCGTTAACATCTTTCTAGACACCTAATGAGTTAGCTAATTGTAAACTGCAAAACTCTCCGGGGAGCAATTGTTTCCCACAGTGGGATCAGGATCCAACCATCATATGGAAGGTATGCACTCTCATTGCAAATTTCAACTCTTGAAAGTCCCGATATGGTTTTTTCCCCTAGAACTCATGACCTTGGCTATGGTCAACAAATCACAAGCACTAGTCAAGTTCAACCCGTCATTTCTTAATTAATTAGACCCGTTCACATGACCCTTAGCTAAGGCCAACAAAGTCACATGCCCGTCCCAATTAATCTGCATCATATGCATTGTAGGAAGACATCACTTAGCTACCGTACACTACGCCTTAGCTAAGGTAAACAAACGTAGCATGAATACTAAGTACTCTACTTCCTAAAATGACGGAGGGTTGCGGATGGTTTTTAAGAAAACCTTTAATGCTTTGAACTTGATATCGTCGTAGAATCAAATGGTTTTCAAAAGGAGTGGCTTAAGCTCTGCAGTTTTGAAATGCAGTTTTTTCGTAAAAAGCCTAGTGGTTTTCAAATCTGATTCTACAACATCTTTTTAGGTTTATTTTCCCTCACATTAATCATATTAATGTTGTCCCATCATTTAAGTCCTTAAGCCAATCACAGAAAAGAAACGAAAATACAACGTACGCTTATGCCATCCGCATTCACCGCAATTGTAACATTTTCAAAAAGATAAAATATTAATTTTGGGAATTTTTATAATTTAATATTATTTTATTGAATATTTTAATATTTTGGTATTATTAAATACAAATAAATGGGAAAAATTTTGGGAAAATTATGGAAAATTCTATAATAGGGTAAATTAGAGAATTATGACATTTTAAAGTTTTTGTGATTAGTTTGACACTAATTTAGTGCTAATCGCGATTAAAAATCGCTAATCGGTTTTAGCAATTTTGTGCAAAACATGCACATATCTTTTTCTCTACACTTGTGAATTTCTACCATAGCTTTTCTTTTGGGTTTACTATTCAAGTGAGAAGGGATTTAGTGAAGAAAATAAGATAAAGAAAAGATAATAGGTATGGTGAGAGAGAGAGAGTAGGTGGGGACTTCTTTGACTTGGCTCCTTCTCCTTTTTCCACCACCATTTCCTCTCTCCCTCTTCATGGTTGCTGGTGCTGCCCTAGCACCTCATTCCCTCCATCTTCAACTCCTCAAATCATCATGAAAACAAACTCAAAACCCTATCTTCGTTTCACTAAAAAGGTGCACGAGCTCAAGATCTACACATTTGACTAAAGAAGCGAGGATTTTGGCCACTAGGGGCAACTCAAGAAAATCCTTGAGTTGCCAAATGAGGTAATTACTGAACCATTAGCTTAGTTTTAGAATTACTTTTAACCCTATGTTAAGATTGAATCGATATAGGGTAATTTTGTGAACATGGGAAAAACCTAGTTAGGGTTTGAGGAAATTGTGAGTTGTGGTGAGCAATTGAGCTCATTAGAGGCTGAATAAACACCCTAGTACTTAAATTAAGACCCAAACCTGAGAGTTGAAACCCGGAATACGGATTTAGAAACCGATATCGGGGAATTTGTGAAATCTGTGAAGGGTATATTGAATCTGCTATCACCCGAGACATCATAAATTAAAATTGATTGGACAGTGACATGTGCAGGCAACCAGGAAGCTACCACCAAGACCCCAACCCCTAACTCATCAAGCCGGTCGCAGATTTACCCATTCTGGCCGCAATTTGCGGCCAGACTATGGTGGATTTGGCTCATTTTGGTTTTGGTGTTCCCTTATCAGTAGTTTAGACCCCTGGCATGTGTAGATTTGTATAATTTGACCTAGGGTGAAATCTGGAACATATTTCCTTAGTTGCTGTTTTGGATTCGTGTTTCCGTATTCCGTATTCTTAATCCTGAATTTGGGGCTTGTGTTTTAACTCGACTATTTGGCGTTTATACGACGATATAGAGGATTTATTGATGGTTTTGAAGGCGTGCCATAGGTTCTACCCTATAGGCCTCTTATCGTATCGTTTTGGGTTTCGTGTGCCGTTTTAGCTTTGATTTGGTTTTAATGCGCATATACGATATTTTGATATGTAGGTACCCATGAAGACTTCGGCACAACAAGCAAGCGCGTGGCGACGTCCACAAATGAAGACGCACAGTGAGTAGATTATATCTACTGGGGGAAGTCGGGCGGATGGCGTATAGCACCCCCATAGTCCGTAGTTGTTATATTATATATATGATAGTTAGGTGTATTATGGATAGTGTAGGGTTAGAAGTGACTAGTGTAGTTCATAGTCGCGAACCCTAGAATAGAATTACACCTACACGCACACCCTTGCATATTTCTTATACTTGCACTGTGTTGATGATATTGGATGACATTGGAGATGAGTCGATGATGTTGGGCCTTGTGCCGCGAGATCGGTGATTTGATGTGATTCGTATTGGGATACGATACGTGATCTCTAGCGGGCCTTGGGACGTGTGCTTGCACACACAGTATATTGATGGTATCAGTTGTACTAGACTTAGATCAGTACCCCAGATTATGTGATATGATGTTAGTGATACCTGAGATGTGATGAGATAGTGTGATATTGACCCGTACCCAGCTATTGGGATGCCGTACGATGATTTACCATACGAGCCTATATTGATGATAGATCCGCGCTCATGACTCGAGGATGTCTTACGATATACTGTATCGTACGCGATATTATTGAGGCGGGATCACCGACTAGTATATCTATATATATCGACTCAGATTTAGGTGGTTTCCATACCCCTCCTGATTGACCTGATACTTAGATCTGTAGCTTGCATAGTAGATTTTTCACTGTGGTGTTGATTATTTGATTTCCGCATATTCATGCTATTCACATTGCTTGCATATGTTTATTGCTATATTATTATCTTGTTGTTAGGACACCAGCACCATTATCGATGATGCGTATGTTCCACGTACACTATTGCCGGCTCACACATTTCATCATCGATAATTGCCATGCCACTACACTGTAGTACTGTTGCATCAGGACATGATTCTTGCATGGCATATTATACACTTATACCTATACACAATCATTGAGGATTCTGACTGATTAGGGATTTGCGAACCGCAAGATGTTTTTATGCGCATACTATTATTCCATGCTGCAGAATATATTGTTACTTGCATTTCACTTATATTGTCACATGCATCTTGCTTTCTGATTTGCGCATTGAGATAGGTTGTTTCTATGATATTCCTGGTTTTGAGAGAGGGCTGACCCGGATTGACGGATGCCCGATATATTGAGAGAGGGCTGACCCGGACTGACGGATGCCCGATATATTGTGAGAGGGCTGACCCGGACTGACGGATGCCCGATATATTGTGAGAGGGCTGACCCGGACTGACGGATGCCCGATATATTGTGAGAGGGCTGACCCGGACTGACGGATGCCCGATATATTGAGAGAGGGCTGACCCGGACTGACGGGTGCCCGATATATTGAGAGAGTGGGCTGACCCGGACTGACGGATGCCCGGTATGTGAGGATTTACATGCCGATGCTAGGCACAAGTTTTCATGATGTTTTCGAGTGTCGATGCTAAGCACTCAGGTTCCATGCTTTTGGTTATATCCTCATATTTTCCATGCATATGCTTTATGACATTTACATGCTTGATGCTTATTGTCATTGGGTGACAGGTGGACGGGTTCCACGTTTTTACAGACTTGATCACATACAGACTGGATTTACATTGATCATACTTCATTTGTATATATAACAGGGTATGAGGGCGCTGTTATATATACCCTTACACCAATATTAGTGGTATGGGACGCTAATATATTTGTATTGATATCCTTTTGATACTTCATCATATTTACTTCATGCAGACATACCTTATACTGATGACATGTTATTACCTGAGTACTTGGCACTACATACATGCTTAGATGTTACGTTGCCACTTTATCATGCTTCAGACGTACTCTTGTGGTTTATATTACTGATTGTTGACCTAGGTTTATGTCTTGCATTCGGTTTCTGCTTGTAGATATTTCTATTCACGAGTTGGCAACTCACCCCCGTTGTGCCACAGTTCTTGCAGGTTTTGCCGTACAGGTTCCGTAGCGGCATTTCTGGCACACTGCTTCTTTAAGGGTGACATGCTTGGGTAGGTGGGTTCTTTTGCATCAAGAGCCACCATTGTACTTGTATTATTCATTGTATCTAGAATTTCCATCAACAAAAACTTGTATATTGTTTCAGACTTAGACATTTATGATGTATTATTCGGCCTTAGAGTCGCGCTTAGTAGTATTGCGGTCTTCATGCTTACTGAGTTTCTTTTGGATTTGATCCTCGCCTTTCGGCGTTGTATATTATATTGCATGTGTGGTTGTGACCGTCAATTGACGAAGAGCTAGCTCCCGGTTGGGGATGCCTTCTTTTTCTTTGCATATATTGTTATTCTTGTTGAACCCCATTCGGGGCCAGTTTTTACAAAAGAAACTCTGCCGAAAATTTTAGAAAAGACTTCACTGTTTTTAAAATGCATATTCGGCTTAGTTATTTAAAAACCTTCACTTCTTTAAACCAGTTTCTTTATTTACTCTTAAAATGGTTTTAGATTTCTGGGCTTTTGGCTTACTTGAATCAGATGGGGTCCTATAAACTCATATGGTTCAAGGGCCAGTCACGTGCTCTTTCGGGTCGTGACAAAATTGGTATCAGAGCGCTAGGTTGACCTTGGTTCGAGTCTAAGTTTGACTATGTGGAGCCTTGGGCGTTTATATATATACGGAACTTAGGCTTGACCTTACGGAACTTAGACTTAGTCGAGGGGGTATTAGACCCGAACTTTCGTCGTATAGGATGACCCTTGGTTGATGGAATAGGTAACTAAAGTAGAGTGACGTACCGTGGGTATGTTTCGCGGCATACTTACGACACGCCACTCCGCTTAAGGAACCTTAGGATGTACATATTTTCGAGATCAGTGACTCTCTTCATTTCCATGATTATACATCCATTTGAGATCCCCGATTCTATTAGTTTCATGATCATACCTTCATTGATGTTGTTCCTTCTTTTGATCATGTATCCACTCTGGATCTGTTGTTCTCTTTCTTGCCATTGATCTGCTCTCTTCGATACTCGATTGAGGTTCCTGTCGCCATGTTGAGCGCAGTTTGGGCTGCTGCTAGGGTTACGGTCAGGGCGAGCTCGTCTGGTACGAGGGCCGACCATTGTGTTTTCTAGTGACATGGGAACGTCTCGAGTTAGTATTGATGATTGTGACCTCTAGTGGAGGCGAGTGCTTGGTTTTGCACTGGATGATCAGGCCATTGTTAGAGCTTCCAGTTGAGAGAGGACTGTTGATGTACAGCATACCTCATGTCGCCTACCGTGCAGACAGATGGACCAGCTGTTGCTGAGATTGACAGGATGTCGCTTCCGGAGCTTACGAGCTGAGATTGCCGGAGCTTCTTGGCAGATATGAGACAGATGATAGCTAGTCTACCCAATTTGAGAGACGAAGGTGATTCGTTCGATTTATGCGCCGGAGCGGGCCCAGTTGAGTTGAAGATTTCCAGTGTGGAGAGTCTTACTCAGATCTAGAGCAGACCGATTCAGAGATGACCGCCAATGTGTCGCCTTTTCTAGAGGATTGAGGCGCTGTTCGGCGTACAGGCGAATGAGCCAGTTTTTGCTGCAAATGACGAGATATCGTCTAGAGGGTTGGAGCTACTGCAGCATGAGCATATACTTAGAGATATGATGGATGGTCGCTAGTCACCTGAGGATGAATGACTAGGACATATGGTTCGTCCGTTTACCGATGCGAGGTCATCAGATAGATTGTTTCCAGCTAGAGACGACTTCACGCGGAGACGTTGAGAGTCGATAGAGACGATCGAATGTCAGGAGCCCATTTTCCAAGTTTAAAGTATACGGAAAGACATGCAGGTGATTCTATGGACCCTCTAGAAGAATGAAACCCTAACTCGACTTAATGATCGTGTGAAAGCCTTTGAACCTTAGGGTTTGCGGCAGTTCCGCGGCGCCATTAGTGAGGCTTGGGTTTGCCCTTCTACGGCTAGACCACCGACGCTGTGGCATGTACTCGATACTATTAAACTGTACTCAAGATGTTGATCTCTTGGGGGATTATAAGGTTCTGACTAGTCGATCGAATGTTCGACATCATTCGGATGTCACGTGATGAGATGCTTTGCTTGGGAGACTCCAGATACGAGTATAGCCGTTGGAGCACAGTCCATGCAGCCACGATGAGACGAGTCCGAATCAGTCGACATTGAAGCAGAGTGAATAAAAGAGTTCGCAAGAGATTTCGACGAGATGACGTCTTACTCCGCTGGCATCAGAGATGCGAGACGCACGCAGAGGCATGGTATATGGATATAGCTTCCAGAAGGAGGCGCGATGAGTATGCAGCCATTCCGGAACAAGAATTAGCTTCAGTAAAGGATGATGACTTCCAGGAAATTCGGCAGAAAGGAGATTATGCAAGAGCACCAGCCTCCGTACAGATCGGCATAGGCATGATTGGAAGAGACCCTGAGCAGGATTCCTTCCAGGACATTGCTGCAAGGATGTTTGCACCCAGGATCAGATGTGTGACGTGCATTCAGAGTGCCAGAGGCCGACGCCAGTGATATGCTGCTTTATAAGTGGTCGTGAGGATCGACCGAGAGATGACCAGAGAAGTGCCAGAACGGAATCATCCCCGTTAGCACACCTGACAGGGCTGATGAGCCGATTGATTATGGGATAGGTAATCTGCAGAGAAGATAATGACCCGGAGTCAGAGGACGCCAGACCGTGAGCAAGAGGCAAGTAGATATCTTGCGCTGCTAGCATTGGATGCACCGACTCCTTCTCGACCTTAAAGGAGGAACTACCGACGACGGTACTCATGATTTGTGATTTTGTGATTCGATTAGCACGTATCCGTCATTTTGGATTTCGGTAATTTGGGCGTTCTGCTTGCATGATTTAGTTTTGATGACTGAGTTTCATGATATTTGTTTCATGCACCCACTGGATGTTTATATTTTGCGCATAGTTATTACATTTGAGCTATTGATTGTGATTTCACGCCTATCTTATACAGTGATTTGATTTACACTTCCAGCATAGTTTTCATGCACCTTTAGTGTTTTGATATACGATATTGGTGCACGCCAGATGCACTAAATCGGGATTCTTCGTGCATGTCACATGCACCTGATTTTTATTGTCAGGCACACACGTTGCCTACGACAGATGTTTCGTGCACACCAGTTGCACCTAGATGTTGTTTTGTACACCTGTTTGACACATATATGGATTTTGATTCCGTGCGCACCAGACGCACCGAATATTCTTATATACATTTTTGTGGATTGATTTCTAGTAGGGCAGTACACTTTGATGATATTCGCTACGGATTGATGTTTTCGGAACCCCGACAAATTGGATATTACTGAAATGTTTTGGTATTTGGGGGTTTAAATTTAAATTCGGGGACCGAATTTATTTAAGGGGGGTAGATTGTAACATTTTCAAAAAGATAAAATATTAATTTTGGGAATTTTTATAATTTAATATTATTTTATTGAATATTTTAATATTTTGGTATTATTAAATACAAATAAATGGGAAAAATTATGGAAAAATTATGGAAAATTCTAAAATAGGGTAAATTAGAGAATTATGACATTTTAAAGTTTTTGTGATTAGTTTGACACTAATTTAGTGCTAATCGCGATTAAAAATCGCTAATCGGTTTTTAGCAATTTTGTGCAAAACACGCACATATCTTTTTCTCTACAGTTGTGCATTTCTACCATGGCTTTTCTTTTGGGTTTACTATTCAAGTGAGAAGGGATTTAGTGAAGAAAATAAGATAAAGAAAAGATAATAGGTATGGTGAGAGAGAGAGAGTAGGTGAGGACTTCTTTGACTTGGCTCCTTCTCCTTTTTCCACCACCATTTCCTCTCTTCCTCTTCATGGTTGCTGGTGCTGCTCTAGCACCTCATTCCCTCCATCTTCAACTCCTCAAATCATCATGAAAACAAACTCAAATTCCTATCTTCATTTCACTAAAAAGGTGCACGAGCTCAAGATCTACACATTGGACTAAAGAAGCAAGGATTTTGGCCACTAGGGGCAAATCAAGAAAATTCTTGAGTTGCCAAATGAGGTAATTACTGAACCATTAGCTTAGTTTTAGCATTACTTTTAACCCTATGTTAAGATTGAATCGATATCGGGTAATATTGTGAACATGGGAAAAACCTAGTTAGGGTTTGAGGAAATTGTGAGTTGTGGTGAGCAATTGAGCTCATTAGAGGCTGAACAAACACCCTAGTACTTAAATTAAGACCTAAACCTGAGAGTTGAAACCCGGAATACGGATTTAGAAACCGATATCGGGGAATTTGTGAAATCTGTGAAGGGTATATTGAATCTGCTATCACCCGAGACATCATAAATTAAAATTGATTGGACAGTGACATGTGCAGGCACCCAGGAAGCTACCACCAAGACCCCAACCCCTAACTCATCAAGCCAGCCGCAGATTTACCCATTCTGGCCGCAATTTGCGGCCAGACTATGGTGGATTTGGCTCATTTTGGTTTTGGTGTTCCCTTATCAGTAGTTTAGACCCCTGGCATGTGTAGATTTGTATAATTTGACCTAGGGTGAAATCTGGAACATATTTCCTTAGTTGCTGTTTTAGATTCGTGTTTCCGTATTCCGTATTCTTAATCCTGAATTTGGGGCTTGTGTTTTAACTCGACTATTTGGCGTTTATACGACGTAATAGAGGATTTATTGATGGTTTTGAAGGCGTGCCATAGGTTTTACCCTATAGGCCTCTTATCGTATCGTTTTGGGTTTCGTGTGCCGTTTTAGCTTTGATTTGGTTTTAATGCGCATATACGATATTTTGATATGTAGGTACCCATGAAGACTTCGGGACAACAAGCAAGCACGTGGCGACGTCCACAAATGAAGACGCAAGGTGAGTAGATTATATCTACTGGGGGAAGTCGGGTTGATGGCGTAAAGCACCGCCGCAGTCCGTAGTTGTTATATTATATATATGATAGTTAGGTGTATTATGGATAGTGTAGGGTTAGAAGTGACTAGTGTAGTTCATAGTCGCGAACCCTAGAATAGAATTACACCTACACGCACACCCTTGCATATTTCTTATACTTGCACTGTGTTGATGATATTGGATGACATTAGAGATGAGTCGATGATGTTGGGCCTTGTGCCACGAGATCAGTGATTTGATGTGATTCGTATTAGGATACGATACGTGATCTCTAGCGGGCCTTGGGACGTGTGCTTGCACACGCAGTATATTGATGGTATCAGTTGTACTAGACTTAGATCAGTACCCCAGATTATGTGATATGGTGTTAGTGATACCTGAGATGTGATGAGATAGTGTGATATTGACCCGTACCCAGCTATTGGGATGCCGTACGATGATTTACCGTACGAGCCTATATTGATGATAGATCCGCACTCATGACTCGAGGATGTCTTACGATATACTGTATCGTACGCGATATTATTGAGACGGGATCACCGACTAGTATATCTATATATATCGACTCAGATTTAGGTGGTTTCCATATCCCTCCTGATTGACCTGATACTTAGATCTGTAGCTTGCATAGTAGATTCTTCACTGTGGTGTTGATTATTTGATTTCCGCATATTCATGCTATTCATATTGCTTGCATATGTTTATTGCTATATTATTATCTTGCTGTTAGGACACCAGCACCATTATCGATGATGCGTATGTTCCACGTACACTATTGCCGGCTCACACACTTCATCATCGATAATTGCCATGCCACTACACTGTAGTACTGTTGCATCAGGACATGATTCTTGCATGGCATATTGTACACTTATACCTGTACACAATCATAGAGGATTCTGACTGATTAAGGATTTGGGAACCGCAAGATGTTTATATGCGCATACTATTATTCCATGCTGCAGAATATATTGTTACTTGCATTTCACTTATATTGTCACATGCATCTTGCTTTCTGATTTGCGCATTGAGATAGGTTGTTTCTATGATATTCCTGGTTTTGAGAGAGGGCTGACCCGGATTGACGGATGCCCGATATATTGAGAGAGGGCTGACCCGGACTGACGGATGCCCGATATATTGTGAGAGGGCTGACCTGGACTGACGGATGCCCGATATATTGTGAGAGGGCTGACCCGGACTGACGGATGCCCGATATATTGTGAGAGGGCTGACCCGGACTGACGGATGCCCGATATATTATGAAAGGGCTGACCCGGACTGACGGATGCCCGATATATTGAGAGAGGGCTGACCCGGACTGACGGATGCCCGATATATTGAGAAAGTGGGCTGACCCGGACTGACGGATGCCCGGTATGTGAGGATTTACGTGCCGATGCTAGGCACAGGTTTTCATGATGTTTTCGAGTGTCGATGCTAGGCACTCAGGTTCCATGCTTTTGGTTATATCCTCAAATTTTCCATGCATATGCTTTATGACATTTACATGCATGATGCTTATTGTCATTGGGTGACGGGTGGACGGGTTCCACGTTTTTACAGACTTGATCACATACAGACTGGATTTACATTGATCATACTTCATTTGTATATATAACAGGGTATGAGGGCGCTGTTATATATACCCTTACACCAATATTAGTGGTATGGGACGCTAATATATGTGTATTGATATCCTTTTGATACTTCATCATATTTACTTCATGCAGACATACCTTATACTGATGACATGTTATTACCTGAGTACTTGGCACTACATACATGCTTAGATGTTACGTTGCAACTTTATCATGCTTCAGACGTACTCTTGTGGTTTATATTACTGATTGTTGACCTAGGTTTATGTCTTGCATTCGGTTTCTGCTTGTAGATATTTCTATTCATGAGTTGGCAACTCACCCCTGTTGTGCCACAGTTCTTGCAGGTTTTAACGTACAGGTTCCGTAGCGGCATTTCTGGCACACTGCTTCTTTAAGGGTGACTTGCTTGGGTAGGTGGGTTCTTTTGCATCAAGAGCCACCATTGTACTTGTATTATTCATTGTATCTAGAATTTCCATCAACCAAAACTTGTATATTGTTTCAGACTTAGACATTTGTGATGTATTATTCGGCCTTAGAGTCGCGCTTAGTAGTATTGCGGTCTTCATGCTTACTGAGTTTCTTTTGGATTTGATCCTCTCCTTTCGGCGTTGTATATTATATTGCATGTGTGGTTGTGACCGTCAATTGACGAAGAGCTAGCCCCCGCTTGGGGATGCCTTCTTTTTCTTTGCATATATTGTTATTCTTGTTGAACCCCATTCGGGGCCAGTTTTTACAAAAGAAACTCTGACGAAAATTTTAGAAAAGACTTCACTGTTTTTAAAATGCATATTCGGCTTAGTTATTTAAAAACCTTCACTTCTTTAAACCGGTTTCTTTATTTACTCTTAAAATGGTTTTAGATTTCTGGGCTTTTGGCTTACTTGAATCAGATGGGGTCCTATAGACTTCATATGGTTCAAGGGCCAGTCACGTGCTCTTTCGGGTCGTGACAGCAATGTTCCGTTATGCACCGTTAGGTTACTTAACTAACGGCATACCGGGACAGGACTAGCGCGGGTGTAAAACATAAGCACCGTCTATTATATATCTCATATATAATATAGCATTCGTCTCAGATATTTTAAGCGATCACATCACAGAATATAGGCAGCAGAAACACATATATGATAATATAAGATCTACTAGGATGTCCGTATTTTGTATTTAGCCAACGATAGAAAATACGGATTCCACGGTCGTGATGAATAGCCAATCCCACACCCTAGACCCCTACGAGAGTGGAAAGCGACCCTACAAATTCTAGAGTTAAGAGACCCGGTCCTGACTCTTCGAGATGGTCTCCCACTGGACTCTTGAACCCGGTCACTTGTGCTCTCCACCTTGGGTCTATCCTAATGCGGAAAAGTAAATAATATACAACAATGGTGATATCATCCTCAACCCGGAAGTGCCCCAAATAAAAGAATATTATATTACAAATGAATTTTACATGAATGAAAAGTAAAACTCTCATCTCACATAAAAACCCCCGGCTTCGATCACGACAATCCTATACATCATAGCACATCAACACATAATATCACATGTCATCAACGTAAGTAAGTGTGCGTACCCCAATTGCCGTTGACATATAGCAACAAAACCGGCGATACGCATACTACGCTTATGGTCGCAGAAACAAGTATCATATACTATTAGGCGATGTTAAACCCTTCGATCGAATTAACGAGCACCCGCATTCCCCAGCAAGCTCAACACTTGAGTGCCGTTAAACAATAGCCAAAGTCCATGCCATAGTATTTAATGGACCAGCCGTAGAAGGGCAAACCCAAGCCTCATTTGTGGCGCCACTAACTACGGTAAACCCTAAGGTTTAGTCGCAGTTTGGTGGTCACATCTCGAGTTAGGGTTTCATTCTTCTAGAGGGTCCATAGGAATACCTGCATTATATATCAAGTACGTTCAACCTAGAAAATACCAGTGTTTGATAATTCGTTCGACCTGTTTAACGTCGCCAAAGTTACTAATACAATGCTATAAAAATACGAATACGAAATACTCCGCAAAGAGCCCATTTCCAAACTAACATCACATGCAATTTTGGACTTCAAAACAATACCAGAAACCCCAAATCATGAGTAAAAGATCATAGGTGCAATACGAGGAGGAATGGAGCAAAACGGGTCGGCGTCGCCGGAAAGAATGCATTGGTCGCCGGTCGAGAACCGAGCACCCCCCTCCTTTTTCACTTGTGTTCTTATATCATCTTAAATGTCACTCTGCAATTGCTTAAATAATTTTTAGACCACTTTTTAAAAAATTTACAGAGAGCATTTCTATGGGTTTTCTAAAATCGTATTTTGCGGAGTTTTTCGGTTTCGGATTATCGTAACATCGTCTAGGTTTCTAGTTAGGCTCTGATACCATGAAGGGTTTTCCTTAGCACCACTACTAACGTTTGGTAGCTTCACACATTCCATATTAAAATTTTATAGGGTGCTAAAGAAACTATCCTAAGGATCAAACTAGAAAAGCTAGGGTAACACTAAAACTATCATAATCCATAAGTAGTAAAGATCTAGGTTTAGAGAATACAACCTTTGTAGCTCCCTTCGCTAGACTCCTTAGCTACTTAAGAGTCGAAAGAAGCTAGCTTGAGATCCTCCAAGTCCACGACGATCCACCCGGAGTCCTCTTTGTCCAAGCTCAAAGCTCCACTTGATCAAGATGATGAAGTTGAAGCTAACACTCTAAACTAGTGGGTAAGAGTAGTATAGAATGATGATTTGGTTTGATTTCTCACTAAAAAAACCTAACTTGATCACTCCTTCACTCACTATCAAAACCTAGAGAGCAAGAGAGAAAGGAAGAAGAAGATGGCAAAATGAGAGCTTAAGATAATGATAAGTCTTAAAATAAAAATGAGAATAGAAAAAATATATATTTTCTTCTTCTCATTCTTAACCCAAGTTAATAAATATCTAGATATTTATCTTTGGAGCACTAATGTCCATAAAATAATAACTCATGGTTTAGTGGAGGAATAAAATAATCAACCATGAGTAATTATCCATTTCCATTTATCTCAAAAATAAATATCAACATATTTACTAGCATGTGAGTCTTATATTGCCACCATCATTGTATCAACAACCATGATAGAAATGTGTATGCATGTATGGGTGCATGCACATCCATATGTGCATCAATGTAAACATGTGCATACATGCATGCATACAACAAAAGAAAAAAGGGTCTAAAGTGAAAATGCTAATGGTCAATCTTAAATCAACACTTGATTTAGCAAACCGGTCATATCTCATACGACCAGACCAATAGCAAACCGCCCGATTAATATACAGTATCATATACACGTATTTAATGGGGTCCCCGCGCATATCACATATGCACAACACATCGTTTCGCCTGGACTAGGTAACTCTATTGTGGGACTCTAAGGCTCGTCAATACGCCAACAGTGGGTGATGATCATATCAAGCACCCCCAAGCCGTAAGAGGTCAGCTAAACATAACGGCCACCCGGGTATTGAGCGATTAGAAGAAAACAACCGAACCTGTCACAACTCCCGTCGAGCCAACCGGTAACACTACCGTACAGTCCGGTCTCTTCGTCTGATATGCTGCATATTGAGTCTAGGGATGGTAACGTCGACCTCAATAACTCAATAAGTCGTGCCAATGAATGGCCAATAACAGATCGAGAAACTACTGATAATACTTATCAGTAAATCTCAACAGCCCTGGCCAGGGACTTACTGATATAGCCAATAGAGCATAGCACATCATCAACTCCCAATACCGGGAGAGACGAAACCCCTCCTATCGCTCATTGTCTCCATGTGTCTCAGGACTGTACCCAAAAGCCACCTATTTGCACGACTCAGTAGAGCCGTGGTAGGGTGGTAATCAAAGTACAGTGGGAGAACACACAAGACTCTATGACGATCTCGGGTCTACAGACTAACCTGTACCAGTGTCACCTGAGAACTGCTATTCGACGATAGATATAATACCATATAGGAGTTCTCGGCGAGTCTGTCGAGTGTACCCAGTCTCCACTGAGCACCTGTATATGATCTTGATGTCAAACATCAATGGATGTGGGAACATCCATCGCCCATCATATGGGTCTAGTATCATATACGCTAATCTACTCTGGTATATCGATGCCCCATCTCGATACACGTACGACTAGGGACATTTCAAGATATGCTTATAAACTACAGACATCCCACTAATATGATCTCCATCATAATCACAGTATTCAAGCAAATATCCTCAGGGCTTTATCAACATGTGTAAATGAATAAAAGCATGATCAAGTCAACATGTCAGATAAAGTAGAACCAGATAGCATACTATCATGTCGAGCAAGAATTTACACTGAATATATATACATGTATAAATACATCCACTGTCATATAATGGCCTCTAGGCATACATATATCCAACAGTATCTTAGGGTCCGAGATTGCTCTCCATATAACTCATTTACATGGAGAAAGATGGATTGAATATCCATCTGCTCGTGCTGTTCTTGATGTGTATTGTCCATTGATGCAAGCGCGGGGCATTTGGCAGTGGCACAGTCAATATCCCACGTTTTTCGGATTTCCTTATCCGCAGTGGAAGATTCAGGACCTGGGGTGGGCGGGGCTTTGGCAGTGAGGACATATGATACTTTATCATATGTGAGAGCAATGTTAATGTTCCTCAGCCAGTCTTTGTAGTTTGGTCCGGTCAGCTTGTTTTTATCTCGTAAAAGCTTAAGGCCTGTCATTGGTATCTGCCATTAAGAGAGAGAGAGATGAATACACTCAGCGAAAGCTCTTGTAAAGATCAGATTGGTTATTATATTATATAATCGATGTCACCCACTGCTTTTATCAAATTTTCTTTAAAATCTTTAAAAAGAAAACTAGCCAGGATTAATTATATTCTACAACTTCGCTAACCGTTCAGTCAGGTCAGTGTCGGTACTTTGAGGGAGGTTCCCCGTGCTGTCGCACGAACCTAATTAGAATAAACCTCGTTTTCCTAGAGGCGTAGTCCCGTTGACACCTTTCTAGACACCTATTCGGTTAGCTAATTGTAAAAGTGTAAAACTTTCCTGAGAGCAACTATTGCTCACAGTGGGATCGGGATCCTACTATCACATAGAAGGTATGCAATCTCATTGCAAAATTCAACTCTTGAAACTCCCGATATGATTTTAACCTTAGCACTTATGACCTTAACTGAAGTCAACATATCATAAGTACTAGTCAAGTTCGTCCCGTCATTTCGTTATTGACTAGACCCACCCATATGACCCTTAATTATAATCAACATAATCATATGAATGTCCTAACTAATCGCATCATATGCGGTGTAAGAAGACATCACTTAGCTATCGTACACTGCGCCTTAATTAAAGTCAAAATACGCATCACGAATACTAAGTACTCTACTTCCTAAAATGACGGAGGGCCACGGATAGTTTTGAAGAAAACCTTTAACGCTTTGAACTTGATATCGTTGTAGAATCCAATGGTTTTTAAAAGGAGTGGCTTAAGCTCCGCACTTTGAAAATTTTCTTTTTCATAAAAATCCGAGTGTGTTTCAAATCAGATTCTACAACATCTTTTAGGTTCATTTTTCTTTACATTAATCTCATTAATGTAGTCCCATCATTTAAGTCCTTAAGCCATCACAGAAAAGAAACGAAAATATAACGTACGCTTATGCCACCCGCATTCGCCACATTGTTCCGTTATGCACGGTTATGTTACTTAACTAACAGCA
Organism: Agapanthus africanus; assembly: GCA_030015575.1. Classification (NCBI taxonomy): domain Eukaryota; kingdom Viridiplantae; phylum Streptophyta; class Magnoliopsida; order Asparagales; family Amaryllidaceae; genus Agapanthus; species Agapanthus africanus. The sequence continues at coordinate 221,742,935 of JASDDO010000022.1, forward strand.
TACCAGGACGGGGCTAGCGCGGGTGCAAAACATAAGCAACGTCTATTATATATCATATTTATAATATTCCATTCATCTCAGATATATCAAGTGATCACATCACAGAATATAAGCAGCAGAAGCACATATATGAAAATACAGGATATACTAGGAGGTCCGTATTTTGTACTTAGCCAACAATAGAAAATATGGATTCCACGGTCACGATGAATAGCCAAGCCCACACCCTTAGACCCCTACGAGAGCGGAAAGTGACCCTGCCAATTCTAGATTTTAGGAGACCCGGTCTCGACTCCTCGAGATGGTCTCCCACTGAACCCCAGACCCCGGTCACTTGTGCTCCCCTTCTTGGGTCTATCCTAATGCGGAAAAGTAAATAATATACAACAAAGGTGATATCATCCTCAACCCGGAAGTGCCCAAAATAAAAGAATATTACATACAAATGAATTTTACATGAATGAAAAGAAAACTCTCATCTCACATAAAACCCCCGGCTATTCAATCATGATGATCCTGCACATCATATCACAGCAACACATAACATCATATGTCATCAACGTAAGCAAGTATGCGTACCCCGATTGTCGTTGATGTATAGCAACGAAACCGGCAATATACCATATACTACACTTACGGTCGAAGAAAAGAAAATGAAAAACTACAACAATTGGAATCGTTACTGCCCTTAAACATCATAAACTCGGAATATCACATATTCAAGATTTCATGCCTAACAATGTAAAGCTCGCATTTAAGTCTTATCCATGAAAATATCTTTTCAAAATAAGTCGGATAATTCAACAAGTTTTTCGATTACACCCGAGACCGAAATGTTAGATTGACACGCAACAAATAAATTTATAGATTCCAATTATTGTATCACATTCACATAAACTAGGCGCAGTTAAAACATTCAATCGAACGATCAATCACCCAAACAATTCTCAGATAGCTCAACACTTGAGCAGTTTAAAAATATACCAGAGACTGATACAAGCACATACTGGCCAACAAAAGAAGGCACAGTCCAAGCCTCACCAACGGCGCCGTGGAACCGCCGCAAAATGACCATTTTGGCCGCGGTTCCGCGGTCGTATAGTCGAGTTAGGGCTTCGGTCTTCTTGTGGGCCCATACAATACCCTGCATGATTTTCTTAGTATTTTTAAAGTGAAAATATCCAACTTTTTGAAAAATTTCCATTGAGGACCCTTCGGGCGTCGTATTTTGTTCGTTCGAGGTTTTAACGTCGTCTAGGTTACTCTAAAGCTCTAGCTTGGCTCTGATACCACTGTAGGGTTTCCATAGCACCTTATTTAGGGTTTGGAAGCATCACACATGCACAATTAAAATTTATGAGGTGCTAAGCAAACTTAACTAGGAATCGAACTAGAAATTTAGGGTAACAACTAATAGTATCACATACTATAAATAATCTATGACTAAGTGGAGAGACTACAACCATTGTAGATCTCCTTGAGTGATTCCTTGGATCTCCTAGAGTTTGGAATGGCTCGCTTGAATCCTTCCGAGTCCACGACGATCCACCCGAAGTCCCTTTGCTCAAACCTTCTTGCTTCACTTGATCTTGGAAAGAAGTGGAGCAAACACCCAACACAAATGGGCTAGGGAAGTGTAGAATGAAGAAGTGGTTTGTATTCTAACTTAAAAAACCTTTCTTTTTAAGTTCCTCACTCTAAATGAAACTCAAGAGAGATTGAAGAAGAAGGAAGATGAAGATGGCTAAGCTTTTCTCAATATAATGATAATTGTGATAATAAAATAAAATCCAAAGGATATTTATGTGAGACACTCTCACAACCAACCATGGTTAAAATAAATATCTAGATATTTTGTGATGAGTTAAAAGAACAAAGGAAATTAAACCTAGGGTTAAGTCAATGGTCAACAAAGAATTGTATAGAAAGAATGATTCATGAATAATTCCCTTTTTCTTTTTATCTCAAAACAAATAAAACATATATAAATTTGAACCATGTGAGTCTTGCATTGCCATCTTCTTTGTATCATCAACCATGATACACATGCATGCATGTATGTATGCATTCACATCATCATGTGTATGTATATATATATATATGGATACATCCAAAAAGAAAGGATTTAATAAAAGTGAGCTAAAAGTCAATATTAAATCAATACTTGATTTAATAAACCGGTCATATCACATACGACACGACCAATAGCAAATGCCCGATTAATATACGGTATCACATATTCGCATTTAATCGAGCTCCCGCGCATATCTCATATGCATAGCACATCGTTTCGCCTGAGCTAGGAAACTCCTGTGTGGGACTCTAAGACTCGTCAATACGCCGGCAGTAGGTGATGATCACATCAAACAACCACAGGCCGCAAGCGGTCAGCTAAACGTAATGGCTACCCGGGTATTGAGCGATCAGAAGAAAAATAAGCGAACCTGTCAAAACTCCATCGAGCCAACTGGTAACACTTACTGTACAGTCCGATCTCTTCGTCTGATATGCTGCATATCGAGTCTAGGGATAGAATCGTCGACCCCAATAACTCAATAAGTCTTGCCGATGTATGGATCATAACAGATCAAGAAACTACTGATAACACTTATCATTAAATCTCAGCAGCCCTGGCCAGGGACTTCCTGTTATAGCCAATCGAGTATAGCACAACATCAACTCCCAATACCGGGAGATACAAAACCCCTCCTATCGCTCATTGCCTCCATGTGCCTCAGGACTGTACCCAAAATCCACCTGTTTGCACGACTCAGTAGAGCCATGGTAGGGTGGAGATCAAAGTACAGTGGGAGGACACACAAGACTCTATGACTATCTCGGGTCTACTGACTAACCTGTACCAGTGTAACCTGAGAACTGCTATCCGACGTGAGATATAATACCACATAGGAGTTCTCAGCGAGTCCGTTCAGTGTACCCAGTCTCACTAAGCACCCGTATACAATCTTTGGTGTCACCACACCAGATGGATATGGGATCATCCATCGCCCATCAAATGGGACAAGAATGGTATACCCTAGTCTACTCTGGAATATCGATGCCCTAGCTCGATAACCCCATGACTAGGAACAATTCAAGGATATGCTCATAAACTACAGATGTCCTACTAGTATGATCCACATCATAATCCCAGTAGTCAAGCATATATCCTAAGGGCTTTATCAACATGTACTAAATGAGTAAAATGCATGAGCAAAAGAACATGTCAAGAAAAAGTAAACTAGATAGCAATCTATCATGTCGAGCAAGAAAGTCCTCTGAATATATATATACACATACCGATACATCCACTATCATATAATGGCTTCAAGGGCATACATATTATAGGGTTACTAGGCACTCTTATAAGGGTCTATAAGGCATCAACCATGCCCGATATAAAATTTAGACATGCCGAACAACCCTAACCAAGATCTTTAAACTAGAGATTAGGCGAAACAAAGCATGTTAAACACTTTAACATCTAAGAGTTTGGGATTACAACATTTGTAGTCCGGTCCTTCACTTCATAAGTTTCGTGTTGAGGTCCCTTCACTGCGATCATCATGTACCCGGACTCTAGAGAGGCTCCACGAAGAGAATGATGCAAACTTGCTTCCGATCTTCGAAACTAAGATGATCTACCATGAAGTTTCTTAAACATAAGCTCTCACTCACAAATGAAGTGAACACCCTAAACTAAATGGCTAGGATAGATTAGGATGATGAAGTAGGATTTTAGCTCTCATCTATTTTCTTAATCTCACTCAAAATCATCACTAATGAAAAAGCTAGAAAGCTTTTCCATTGAAAAAGAGAAGGAAGAAGATGAACTATTTCTTTTGTGATGAATAATGAATTGTGTGGTGAGGTTAGAAATGCAACCATGGATTAAGTATGATAACTTAACCCATGTAGAGAATGAACCATGGTCAAGGGTTGAGTTGGGTTAACAAATATCATAACTAAATATCTTTACAAAATATCTTTGCAAAAAGCAAAGCTTCTAGAAAAGCTTAACCCAAATCAAACCCTAACCATGTTTAATCTCCACTAAACATGTTGCATTAATAACCCTAACATGTTACAATATTATATATCACATATATAATATTTATTATAACAAAATAAAATAATACAATTAACATATATCGCATATATATCAATATATTACCCGAGTGAGAAAAAGAATCTTTTAGTGAGCTTATATTAGTTAATGTAATTTAATATATCAAATATATAATTATACATTAAATTATCAAATCAACACTTGATCCGATAATCCGGCTATTTCACAAATAACTGACAAATATTATCTGTATCAGTTCATCGAATCAACACTTGATCTCATGACCCGGCTATATCTCATATAACCGGCCGATATCTCATGTCGCGAGAATCTAATACGGTATCACATACACGTATTGTTCTCGGTCCCGCACATATCATATATGTGCTCCTACTCCATTTTTCCTGAGTCAAGAAACCTCTGTGTATGACTCTAAAGAATCGTCAATACGCCGGCAGTAGGTGATGATCATATCAAACACCCACAAGCTGCAAGCGGTCAGCTAAACGTAACAGCCACCCAGGTATTGAGCGATCAGAAGATCAACAAGCAAGCCTGTACATTCTCCTGCGAATCCAGTCAGTAACACTCCCGTACAGTCCGGTCTCTTCGTCTGATATGTCGCATATCTCGCCTAGGGGTGGTAAATGTCAGACCCCAGTAGCTTGATAAGTCGTGTCGATATGAGGTCCATAACAGTTCGAGAAACTACTGATAACACTTACCAGTAAATCTCAGCAACCCTGGGCGGGGATTTTCAGTTATAGCCAATCGAACACAGCGCAACATCAACTCCCTATACCGGGAGAGATGAAACCCCTCCTATCGCTCATTGCCTCGATGTGATTCGGGACTGTACCCAAAAGCCACCTTTTTTCACGCCCTCTTGGACGTGGTATGATGGAAATCAAAGCACAGTGGGAATCACACAAGACTCTATGACGATCTCGGGTCTACAGAATAACCTGTACCAGTGTCACCAGAGAACTGCTATCTGACGTGAGGTATAATACCATCTAGGAGTTCTCGACGAGTCCGTCCAGTGTACCCAGTCTCTACTGAGCACCCGTATACCTTCTCTGATGTCAAACACCAATGGATATGGGATCATCCATCGCCCATCATATGGGTCAAGAAGCGCATACGCTAGTCTACTCTGGAGTATCGATGCCCTGTCTCGGTACTCCCACGACTAGGAACATTTGAAGGATGTACTTGGCGACTACACTGTCCTCACTAGTATGATATGCATCATAGTACTAGTAGTCAAGTACTCATCCTAAGGGCTTTATCAATATGTAACATAGAGACAATCAGAGTACATGTTAAGATAAAAAGAAACCATATAGCATACTATCATGTCGAGCAAGAAAGTCCTCCCTATATATGTCCAAGCATCCACTACAATATACAACGCATGTATAGTAATGGCCTCTAGGGCATACATATAACTAACACATATATCCAACAAGCCTAAGGGCTTCACCAACATATAATAGATAGACAATAAGTATACATGTTAAGATAAAGAGCAACCATATAGCATACTATCATGTCGAGCAAGAAAAGTCCTCCCTATATATGTCCAAGCATCCACTGCAATATACATCATGTTGGATATAAGTATGCCCTAGAGGCTATTATATGATAGTGGATGTATTTAAACATGTTTATATATTCAGTGTACATTCTTCCTCGACATGATAGTATGCTATCTGGTTCTACTTTATCTGGCATGTTGACTTGATCATGATTTTATTCATTTACACATGTTGATAAAGCCCTGAGGATATTTTCTTGACTACTGTGATTATGATGGAGATCATACTAGTGGGATGTCTGTAGTTTATAAGCATATTCTGAAAAGTCCTTAGTCGTAGGTGTATCGAGACGGGGCATCGATATACCAGAGTAGACTAGAGTATATGATACTAGACCCATATGATGGACGATGGATGTTCCTACATCCATTGATGTTTGACATCAAGATCGTATACGGGTGCTCAGTGGAGACTGTGTATACTAGACGGACTCACCGAGAACTCATATATGGTATTATTTCTATCGTCGGATAGCAGTTCTCAGGTGACACTGGTACAGGTTAGTCTGTAGACCCGCGATCGTCATAGAGTCTTGTGTGTTCTCCCACGGTACTTTGATTACCACATACCACGGCTCTACTGAGTCGTGCAAACAGGTGGCTTTTGGGTACAGTCCTGAGACACATGGAGACGATGAGCGATAGGAGGGGTTTCGTCTCTCCCGGTATTGGGAGTTGATATTGTGCTGTGTTGGATTGGCTATATCAGTAAGTCCCTGGCCAGGGCCGTTGAGATTTACTGATAAGTGTTATCAGCAGTTTCTCGATCTGTTATAGACCATTCATCGGCACGACTTATTGAGTTATTGAGGTCGATGTTACCATCGGTAGACTCGATATGTAGCATGTCTGATGAAGAGACCGGACTGTACGGTAGTGTTGCCGGTTGGCTCGATGGGTGTTTTGACAGGCTCGCTTGTTTTCTTCTGATCGTTCAATACCCGGGTGGCCGTTACGTTTAGCTGACCTCTTGCGGCTTGGGGGTGTTTGATATGATCATCACCTACTGCCGACGTATTGACGAGTTTTAGAGTCCTACAATGGAGTTACCTAGCCTAGGCAAAGCGATGTGGTGTGCATATGAGATATGCGCGGGGACCCGATTAAATGCGTGTATGTGATACCGTATATTAATCGGGCGGTTTGCTATTGGTCGGGTCGTATGAGATATGACCGGTTTGCTAAATCAAGTATTTATTTAACATTGACCATTAGCTTTTTCACTTTAGACCCTTTTGTCTTTTGTTGAATGCATGCATGTATGCACATGTTTACATTGATGCACATATAGATGTGCATGCACACATACATGCATACACTTTGTGTGTCATGGTTGTTGATGTACTTGATGGTGGCAATATAAGACTCACATGTTAGTAAATATATTCGTATTTTTTTTTGAGTTAATGGAAATGGAAATAATTCATTGTTGATTATTTTATACCTCCACTAAACCTCTCTTTAACCATGAGTTATTATTCTATGGCCATTAGTGCTCCAAAGATAAATATCTAGATATTTATTAACTTGGGTTAAGAATGAGAGTGGAATATATATATATTTTCTATTCTCCATTTATCATGATCTTTTTCATTATCTCTTGAGCTCTCATATTGCCATATTCTTCTTCTTCTCTCTCTTGCTCTCTAGGTTTTGATAGTGAGTGAAAGAGTGATCAAGTTAGGGTTTTGAAGTGAGAAAACAAACCACATCATCATTTTATACTACTCTTGCCCATTAGTTTAGAGTGTAAGCTTCAACTTCATCATTTGATCAAGTGGAGCTTGGAGCTTGGACAAAGAGGACTCCGGGTAGATCGTCGTGGACTTGGAGGATCTCAAGCAAGCTTCTTCCAACTTTCAAGTAGCCAAGGAGTTTAGCTAAGGGAGCTACAGAGGTTGTATTCTTTTTTCCTAGTGCTTTACTACTTGTGGAATGAAATAGTTTTTGTGTTACCCAAGTTTTTCTAGTATGATCCTTAGGTTAATTTCTTTAGCACCCTCTAATTTTTTAAATATGGCATGTGTGATGCTACCAAACTCTAGTAGTGGTGCTAAGGAAACCCTACATGGTATCAGAGCCTAACTAGAAATCTAGACGATGTTACGTTAATGCGAAACCGAAAAACTCTGCAAAAATACGATTTTAGAAACCCTTGGAAATTCTCTCTGGAAATTTTTTTAAAACTTGTTTAAAAATTATTTTAGTAACTGCAGAGTGGCATTTGAGATATTCTAAGAACACAGGTGAAATACAAAAGGGGGGGCTCGGTTTTCGACCGGCGACCAAGCTTGTTTTTCCGTCGTCGCCGGCCATTTTGGCTCCCTTCCTCATCGCATTTCACCAATGGTCTGTATATCATGATCTGGGGTTTCTGGTATTGTTTTGCAGTCCAAAATTGCATCTGATGTTAGTTTGGTAATGGACTCTTTGCGGAGTATTTCGTATTCATATTTTTTTAACATTGTATTGGTAACCTAGATGACGTTAAACAGGTCGAACGATTATCAAACACTGGTATTTTCCAGGTTGAACGTACTCAATATATAATGCAGGTATTTCTATGGACCCTCTAGAAGAATGAAACCTTAACTCGATATGTGACCGCGAGACCGCGGCTAATCCTTAGGGTTTGCCGTAGTTAGTAGCGCCACATATGAGGCTTGGGTTTGCCCTTCTACGGCTGGTCCATAAAGTACTGTGGCGTAGATTTTGGGTAATGTTTAACGGTGCTCAAGTGTTGAGCTTGCTGGGAAATATGGGTGTTCGTTAATTCGATCGAAGGGTTTAACATCGCCTAATAGTATGTGATACTTATTTCCGCGATCGTAAGTGTAGTATGTGTATCGCCAGTTTCGTTGCTATATGTCAACGGCAATTGGGGTATGCATACTTGCGTACGTTGATGACATGTGATGTTCTGTGTTGCTTTGATATGATGTATAGAATCGTCGTGATCGAATGGACGGGTTTTTTTTTATGTGAGATGAGAGTTTTTCATTTCATTCATGTAAAATCCATTGTAATGTAATATTCTTTTATTTGGGGCACATCCGGGTTGAGGATGATTTCACCATTGATGTATATTATTTACTTTTCCGCATTAGGATAGACCCAAGGTGGAGAGCACAAGTAACCGGGTTCTAGAGTCCAGTGGGAGACCATCTCGAGGAGTCGGGACCGGGTCTCCAAACTCTAGAATTGGTAGGGTCGCTTGCCGCTCTCGTAGGGATCTAGTGTTAGTTATATGTATGCCCTAGAGGCCATTACTGTACATAGGATGTATATTGTAGTGGATGCTGGGACATATATAGGGAGAACTTTCTTGCTCGACATGATAGTATGCTATCTGGTTGCTCTTTACCTTAACATGTATACTGACTGTCTCTCTATTACATGTTGGTAAAGCCCTTAGGATGTGTGCTTGACTACCTGGACTATGATGCGGATCATACTAGTGGGGACAAGGTAGTCCATAAGTACATCCTTGAAAGTCCCTAGTCGTGGGTGTATCGAGATGGGGCATCGATATACCAGAGTAGACTAGCGTATACATTCTCGACCCATACAGATGGGCGATGGATGATCCCATATCCATTGGTGTTTGACATCAGAGATGATATACGGGTGCTCAGTAGAGACTGGGTACACTGGACGGACTCGCCGAGAACTCCCAGATGGTATTACACCTCACGTCAGATGGCAGTTCTCTGGTGACACTGGTACAGAGTAGTCTGTTGACCCGAGATCGTCATAGAGTCTTGTGTGGTTCCCACTGTGCTTTGATTTCCATCTTACCACGTACAAGAGGGCGTGCAAAACGGTTGTTTTTGGGTACAGTCCCGAGTCACATGGAGGCAATGAGCGATAGGAGGGGATTCGTCTCTCCCGGTATAGGGGGTTGATGTCGCGCTGTGTTCGATTGGCTATAATAGGAAATCCCTGGCCAGGGTTGCTGAGATTTACTGGTAAGTGTTACCAGTAGTTTCTCGAATTGTTATAGACCTCATATCGACACGACTTATCGAGCTATTGGGGTCTGACGTTTACCACCCCTAGGCGAGATATGCGACATATCAGACGATCAGACCGGACTGTACGGTAGTGTTACTGGTTGGATTCACTGGCGTGTGAGCGGGCTTGCTCGTCGATCTTCTGATGGCTCAATACCCGGGTGGCCGTTACGTTTAGCAGACCGCTTGCGGCTTGTGGGTGTTTGATATGATCATCATCTGCTGCCGGCGTATTGACGAGTCTTTAGAGTCCTACACAGAGGTTTCCTGGCTCAAGCGAAACGAAATAGGGGCGTATATGAGATATGTGCGGGACCGAGAATAATGCGTGTATGTGATACCGTATTTCATTCTCGCGATGAATGTATCGATTGGTTGTATGCGATATAACCTAGTTATCGAATCAAGTATTGATTCGATAAGCCGATACATTGGATACTAGTCGGTTGTGTGCGACATGACCGGATCATTGAATCAAGTGTTGATTTAATGATTTAATGCATAATTATATATTTGATATATTACTTTGCACTAACTAGTATTGGTTCACTTTAAATGGATTTTCTCACTTGATGTGCATATTGTATATGTGATATACTTTTGTACACTAGATTGTATCATGTTTGATGATACATGTTTTCTGGTGTTTGTGTGAAGGTTGAACCATGGTTATATGAATGGCTAGGGTTATGTTTATTTATTTATTTATATATATTCATTTTGGAAATTATTTAAGGATGGTGGCTTATTTTGTTTTATGTTGAAGCTTCTTGAAGCTTTGATCAAGTCAACCATTCTTATCTCATCCTTAACCCTAACCATTCCAACTAACCTTGGTTTAATCTCTACACTTGACCATGGTTCTATTATGATAAGAATTCATTATTCTTTTCATTTTAGAATTAGCTTAATATAACATTTCTTTTTCTTCTTCCTTGAACTCAAGAAGAAAACCTTGACTTCATCAATGGTGGATTGATGAAACAAGTGAGAAATCCAATTCTAAAGTCTACCCACTTCCTATTTCTTCATCCTCTACCTCTTGCCAAGTAGTAGAGTGTGTTTCCTTCACAAGTTTTCTAGACTTGGTGAAGTTGGAGCTTGATCTAGCGATGCCTCGACGTAGATCATTTTCGGCATGGACATCGACGACCTAGCTCGCCATTTCTCCGACGAAGCCGACGCTAGAGCCCGGGAATTCATATGGACAGCGGAGAGGACTTCAATGCGGAGCCGTGGAGGTGGAGCACCGGATCTACAAAGGTTGTATTTCCGTATTCTTAAAGTTAAGTGTTAACTAGATTTCATTTTCGCCTAGATTTCTAGCCAACGGTCCTTGTTAGGGTTTCTCGGCACCCATAAATTTTGAAATTGGCATGGTTGATGCCTTGTGAGACCTAACTAGGATGCCTAGGAACCCTACAGTGGTATCAGAGCCTAGCTAGAGCCTTAGACGAAGTCTAGACGGAGTTTGAAGTCCGATCGAACCCGAAGCCCCATTTTTCCAGGCTCTCTGGACTTTTTCTGAAAACGTGGATTTTTCCAAATTAAAAATTGCTAAAAAATTCAGCAGGTAAATCTATGAGTTACGGTGCAAAATTGAGTTACTGAAGAGTCTACAGTGCGGCGGAACCGCGGCAGAAGCCTTGCTTCTGCGGCGGAACCGCGGCAGAAGCCTTGCTTCTGCGGCGGTTCCGCGGCAAATTAATTGAATTATTACATTATTTTTGCACAGTAACTGATTGATTCTGGTTTTGGATTTTCTGGAAATTTTTATATTTTATTCAATAGTTGAATAATTTGGGATGTTTTGGAGCTACGATGATTCGATCGGGTTTATCAGATTTTGTCTATCTGGCTTTCCGGATAAATTTTAGAATATGTTAAAAAGTTCGACCGGATATAAATACCCAATTTTTCCCCTGTCGGGAAATTTCCAAGTGTTGGATTTTTCCGTAGTTTAATGACGTTCTAAGTAGTGCAAGTAACGCGATGGACCCTCTAGAAGACAACAAACCTTAACTCGATTATGTGACCGTCTTGAACTGCCCTTTGAACCTTCGGGTTTGGGGCAGTACGACGTGCCACATGTGAGGCGTTGGCTTGACCCTTCTACGGCTGGACCGTTGGTACTGAGGCACGAACTGAATGTTGTTAGACTTATTTCATGTGTTGAGTTGTATCGGGAAAACTTGGGTGTTCGATTGTTCGACCGAAAAGTTTAGCATTTTCTATTTATCCGGAATGGGATACAATAATTGGAATTCACAATAGTTATGAGATAACTGAATGAATGTTATAAACATAGCAGTTTAGTCTCACTTGATCGGTTGCCACGGAATTTTGATGTGATCAAAAGTCCGTCGCAATCACGTAGCGTACGCGGATACTCGCCGGGTAAACTTAATAGACAGCCTCACTCCATAGCCCCGACCAAGTGACTGTAGGAGAACCCCGTCGCCGAAAGCATCCGTCCGGGTGCTCGCGGCAGCGGTGTTCCGCCTTGGTACACTTCGTCGACGGTATCGGGGGTGCGGCCGTCTACTGAAGTTTGCGACGAGCATTCGATCAGGATGTCGGGAATCCTGTTGAATTGCCCGACTTGATATTGAAAAGTGTTTTCGATTTTGAGACTAAAATGCGGGTTTTATAATTGTTAGGCATGCGATGTCTAAGTAATTCATTTGATCAGGCATGCGATGTCTGAGGTTGTTGCGGATTCCAACTGTTGTAGTTTTACACTTTCTTTTCTGTGACCGTAAGTGTAATATGTGAAATCGCCGGTTTTGTTGCTATATGCCAACGACAATTGGGATGCGCATATTTACTTACGTTGATGACATGTGATGTTATGTGTTGCTGGATATGTTATATTGGATCGTCGTGTTTGAATAGCCGGGGTTTTTTTATGTGAGATGAGTGTTTTTCATTTTCATTCATGTAAAAACTTGTATGTAATATTCTTTTTATTGGGGCGCTTCCAGGTTGCGGAAGTAGTCACCGTTTGTATATTATTTACTTTTCTGCACTAGGATAGACCCAAGGAGGAGGGCACAAGTAACCGGGTTCTGGAGTCCAGAGGGAGACCAACTCGAGGAGTCGAGTCCGGGTCTCCTAACTCCAGAATTGGTAGGGTTGCTTGCCGCTCTCGTAGGGGTCTTGGGGTGTGGGTTTGGCTATTCATCGCGACCGTGGAATCCGTGTTTTATACTGGCTCATATTGAAAACACGGACGTCCTAGTATATCCAATATTTCATATGTATCTTCTGCTGCGATATCTGTGATGTGATCATGTGATGTTCTGTGATAGATACAACATATAGTATATATGATATATTATATAGACGTTACTTATGTTTTACACCCGCGCTAGCCCTGCCCCGCTCTGCCGTTAGTTACCTAACCTAACGGTGCACGAGAGGACATCGAGGCGAATGTGGATGGCATAAGTGTACGTCGTATTTATCTGTGATGTTTAGGTACTTAAATGATGGGACTTCATTAATGAGATTAATGAAATAAAAGAAACCTAAGATGTTGTAGAATCGAATTTCAAAATAAAACAGGTAGCTACAGTTCTTGCTTTGCACAGCGGTATATGTGATATATCCTGCACCTTATTCGATGAGGAAAGGACCGAGATCCCTTCACCGGGAGTGACTCCTTTAGCAATAACTGGCAGATGCTACACACTCGGTTTGTCTTTTGATTACTTTTAAGAGTTTTTGCTTTGCACAATGATATATATGATATATCCCGCACCTCATTCGACGAGGAAAGGACCGACGATCCCTTCACCGGGAGTGACTCCTTTAGCAAAACTAGAAAAGCCTCAAAAGCACTCCATTTTAAAATCATTTGACTCTACAACGATATAAAGTTCATTACGCAAAGGGTTTTCTTAAAAACTTGACGTAGCTCTCCGTCATTTCAGATAAGTAATAGTTAGTATTCGTGCTGCGTTTGTTGACTCAGTCAAGGCGTAGTGTGCGGTAGCTGATTACTATTTATCTGCTTATGCATATGATGTAGATTGGATTAGGGTAGTCGTGCGGCCTTGTTGACTCAGTCAAGGGTCGTACGGGTGGGTTTAATTCAATCAGGAAATGACGGGTTGAACTTTACTTGCGGTCTATGGTTTGTTGACTCAGTCAAGGTCATAGATCGCCTGGGGCAAAATATTATCGAGAATTTCAAGTGTTGAAATTTGCAATGAGATTGCATACCTTCTATGAGATAGTTGGATCCCGATACCCGCTGCGAGTAATTGTTACTCCTGGGAGAGTTTTATACATTACAATTAGCCGATCAAGTAGGTGTCTAGAAAGGTGTCAATGAGGTTACGCCTCTGGGAAAACGAGGTTTACATTAATTAGGTTCGTGCGAAAGCACGGGGGACCTCCCTCAAAGTACCGACACTGGCCTGGCTGAAAGATTGGCGAACTTGTAGTGTGTAATTAATCCCGGCTAGTCTTTCCTTTTAGGGTTTGAAGGAAGATTTGATAAAAATCAGTGGGAGCCATCCTGATTAGATAAAATAATAACCGATCTATTCTTGCAAGAGCGCACGCTGAGTGTTTTCTTCTCTCTCTCTCCAGGTAGCGACCATATCACGCCTTAATCAAGATAATAATACGGATTATTGACCGAACCCGCTTGTTATACTGAGCTGGGGAACGTTGGTCCCGCTCCAACTTATAATTGTTATAAGACAGAGCAGGAAATTGGGGATTACCAGAATTCCCGTGCCGCCCAAACGAAGAGAGTTCATGCTGATGCATCATCTTCAGGTGTGTTCATTATACAGAACTGTTTCTCAGTATCCTCCGCATCCTTGGTATATGATACTGGATCAGGATCCCAGATATGTAAGATGTTACATAGGGCTACAAAAGGGTAGAAAAACTGAGAACGGGTGATAAGTTTCATGAGGAAGAAAACGGGGCAAGTGTTGCAGCCAAGTCTGTTGGTCACTGTCACCCTGTATTGTAATACATTGATTCTGAACGAATGTTATTAGATACCGAACCTGATATACAAAATCATATCACTCTCTTTATTAGTAAAGAAATGATAAAATTTTGTATTGATGGATAATGTTTTGAACATTTCCTATATCAAAAGTTGATCGGTTCAGGCACGTTATCTAAAAGCGTTGATGTTCTAAATCAAACTACAGTTCTTAGTATACAGAACACACATAAGAGGAAGAGTTCAGAAATGAACGAATCCTACTTGAGATATTGTAGACTAGGTCATATCAATGCGACCCGACTAGCTGAGTTACATTTAGATGCATATTTAAATCAGTTTGAATTTACATCTTGTGAAACTCGCCAGTCATGTCACAATGATAAGATGACCATAGCTCCGTTTACTGGAAACAGAGAAAGAGTTAGTGAACTCTTGGGACTGTTACATGATGATGTATGTAAGGTCTCCTGTCTACACATGCCAGGACTGGTTCTTTATACTTCATTACGTTCTCTGATGATCTCTTTAGATTCAGACATATGTTCTTGTTGAAACACAAGTCCGAACCTTTTGAGATATTCACAGAATATAAGTTAGAAGTAGAGAACCAAAATACGGGTATAAGTATTATGTCCTTTGATGAGATCAAGGAGGAGAATACTTGAGCACGGAAATCCTGGACTATTTTAAAGGAGAATGAGATTCTCTCTCAGAATTACTTCTCCGTATACACCATAGCACGATGGTATATCGGGGCGGAGCAGATACACCCTATTTGATATGGTGTGCTCTATGATGAGTACTACTGAGTTACCTTTTTCCTTTAGGGGTTATGCACTTGAAAAGTTGCATAACTATTGAATAGGGTTCAAATCAAATCAGTTGCCTACCACTTCATATGTGATATGGAAAGGGAAGAGCCCATGTCTTAAGCTAGTTAAGATTTGGGGTTGTCCGGCCTATGTCTAAAAGCAAAATCCGTACAAGCTCGAGGCAAGGTCTGTTATGTACAACTGGAAAGGTTCCAGCTATACAAATGACAGCAGATGACTTGGTAGAACCAAAGGATTCAGTAGATTCCAACGAACCTCAACCTCTCCGCCGATCTAGTAGGGTTCCTCACCCACCTGAGAGATACTTCGGTTTCTCTATGACAATGGGAGCGAGGATTGCATCATGAGATGATGACCCAACTAGTTTCGAGCTGGCCATCAGGAGTGAGACTCTGTAAGAATGGCTGGATGCTTAGTTATCTGAGATGGAATCCATATACACCAACGAAGTATGGACTTTGGTTGCTATATCTGAAGGGTTAAATCCCCATCAGGAGCAAGTATATCTTGAGAAGATTACTTGGTGAACATGGAAAAGTTGAGACTTTCAAAGCTAGACTTGTTAAAGGTTTTCGTCATTGACCAGGCATGGATAATGATGAAACCTTTTCCCGTACCTATGCTTAAGTCCATCCAGATCCTACTTGCCACGGCTACATACCATAACTACGATATCTGGCGGTTGGGTGCCATGACTGCTTTTCTAAATGATGTTTTAGAATAGTGCGTCTATAAGTACACAGCCAGAGGGCTTCGTAGACAGTGGGAGCAGCGGAAACGTGTGTAAGATGCTTTATATGATAAAGCAGGCATCGCGGAGTTGGAACATCTGTTTTGATGTATTAGTCAAAGAAGTTGACATCATCATAATGGTAGATTAACCTTGTATGAACAAAAAGGTAGTAGGGAGCATGGTGACGATCCTCGTAGAGTACGTGGATGACATACTCTTGATAGGGAAGGAGTTTCCTATGCTACGCTCGATCAATCTCCGCTTATCACAATGATTCTCCATATAGGATCAAAATGATACCTACTAAATCCTGGATTTTGGATCTATAAGATAGATCTAATTGGATGTTAGGTATCTCACTAGTTGTAGTGAGAAGGTATCAATCGATCCTGGGGAGAATCACTGGAAGTGTTCCAGGGTGATAAAGACGACTGAATGTCAGTCGCAGGCATTGTCTTTACCCTCAGTAAAGGGACGGTATGTTGGAAGAGTTCCAAGCTAGATACCGTGACATACTAGATGATAAAGGCTGGATACATCGCTACTTATGATGCTACCAAAGAGGATGTTTGGGTGTATATTAGTTCATGAGATGAACTACGTTCCTACCATTGTGAGAAAATGGAGTTGTGGTTTATGCCAAGGAACGCCGGTCCCATCAGTGATCCAGACTTATTCTAAGGCAGTATCACCCGATCATGGAGATGGTTGATCTCCAAGGTGATCGAGGCAAGGAGAGCAGACTCAGAGGATAACACGGCGGATCCACTCGCGAAGGCCTATTCCCAGAGAGAGACTTTTATGGGATGGTTGAGTATGAGATACTACGACCACTGCTACAGATGGCCCTAGTGCAAGTGGGAGATTGTTAGTTATATGTATGCCCTAGAGGCCATTACTGTACATTGGATGTATATTGTAGTGGATGCTGGGACATATATAGGGAGGACTTTCTTGCTCGACATGATAGTATGCTATCTGGTTGCTCTTTACCTTAACGTGTATACTGACTGTCTCTCTATTACATGTTGGTAAAGCCCTTAGGATGTGTGCTTGACTACCTGGACTATGATGCGGATCATACTGGTAGGGACAAGATAGTCCATAAGTACATCCTTGAAAGTCCCTAGTCGTGGGTGTATCGAGATGGGGCATCGATATACCAGAGTAGACTAGCGTATACCTTCTCGACCCATACAGATGGGCGATGGATGATCCCATATCCATTGGTGTTTGACATCAGAGATGATATACGGGTGCTCAGTAGAGACTGGGTACACTGGACGGACTCGCCGAGAACTCCCAGATGGTATTATACCTCACGTCAGATGGCAGTTCTCTGGTGACACTGGTACAGAGTAGTCTGTTAACCCGAGATTGTCATAGAGTCTTGTGTGGTTCCCATTGTGCTTTGATTTCCATCTTACCACATCCAAGAGGGCATGCAAAACGGTGGTTTTTGGGTACAGTCCTGAGTCACATGGAGGCAATGAGCGATAGGAGGGGATTCGTCTCTCCCGGTATAGGGGGTTGATGTTGCGCTGTGTTCGATTGGCTATAACAGGAAATCCCTGGCCAGGGTTGCTGAGATTTACTGGTAAGTGTTACCAGTAGTTTCTCGAATTGTTATAGACCTCATATCGACACGACTTATCGAGCTATTGGGGTCTGACGTTTACCACCCCTAGGCGAGATATGCGACATATCAGACGATCAGATCGGACTGTACGGTAGTGTTACTGGTTGGATTCACTGGAGTGTGAGCGGGCTTGCTCGTCGATCTTCTGATCGCTCAATACCCGGGTGGCCGTTACGTTTAGCAGACCGCTTGCGGCTTGTGGGTGTTTGATATGATCATCATCTGCTGCCGGCGTATTGACGAGTTTTTAGAGTCCTACACAGAGGTTTCCTGGCTCAAGCGAAACGAAATAGGAGCGCATATGAGATATGTGCGGGACCGAGAATAATGCGTGTATGTGATACCGTATTTCATTCTCGCGATGAATGTATCGATTGGTTGTATGCGATATAACCTAGTTATCGAATCAAGTATTGATTCGATAAGCCGATACATTGGATACTAGTCGGTTGTGTGCGACATGACCGGATCATTGAATCAAGTGTTGATTTAATGATTTAATGCATAATTATATATTTGATATATTACTTTGCACTAACTAGTATTGGTTCACTTTAAATGGATTTTCTCACTTGATGTGCACATTGTATATGTGATATACTTTTGTACACTAGATTGTATCATGTTTGATGATACATGTTTTCTTGTGTTTGTGTGAAGGTTGAACCATGGTTATATGAATGGCTAGGGTTATGTTTATTTATTTATTTATATATATTCATTTTGGAAATTATTTAAGGATGGTGGCTTATTTAGTTTTATGTTGAAGCTTCTTGAAGTTTTGATCAAGTCAACCATTCTTATCTCATCCTTAACCCTAACCATTCCAACTAACCTTGGTTTAATCTCTACACTTGACCATGGTTCTATTATGATAAGAATTCATTATTCTTTTCATTTTAGAATTAGCTTAATATAACATTTCTTCTTCTTCTTCCTTGAACTCAAGAAGAAAACCTTGACTTCATCAATGGTGGATTGATGAAACAAGTGAGAAATCCAATTCTAAAGTCTACCCACTTCCTATTTCTTCATCCTCTACCTCTTGCGAAGTAGTAGAGTGTGTTTCCTTCACAAGTTTTCTAGACTTGGTGAAGTTGGAGCTTGATCTAGCGATGCCTCGACGTAGATCATCTTAGGCATGGACATCGACGACCTAGCTCGCCATTTCTCCGACGAAGCCGACGCTAGAGCCCGGGAATTCATATGGACAGCGGAGAGGACTTCAATGCGGAGCCGTGGAGGTAGAGCACCGGATCTACAAAGGTTGTATTTCCGTATTCTTATAGTTAAGTGTTAACTAGATTTCATTTTCGCCTAGATTTCTTGCCAACGGTCCTTGTTAGGGTTTCTCGGCACCCATAAATTTTGAAATTGGCATGGTTGATGCCTTGTGAGACCTAACTAGGATGCCTAGGAACCCTACATCTAGGGTGTGGGACTGGCTATTCATCATGACCGCGGAATCCGTATTTTCTATTGTTGGCTAAATACAAAATACGGACATCCTAGCATATCCTATACTTTCATATATGTGTTTCTGCTCCTTATATTCTGTGATGTGATCGCTTAATATATCTGAGACGAATGCAATATTATATATGAGATGTATAGTAGACGTTGCTTATGTTTTATACCCGCGCTAGTCTCGTCCCGTTATGTCGTTAGTTAAGTAACCGAACGGTGCATAACGGAACATTGCGGCGAATGCGGATGGCATAAGCGTACGTTGTATTTTCGTTTCTTTTCTGTGATTGGCTTAAGGACTTAAATGATGGGGACAACATTAATATGATTAATGTGAAGAAAAATAAACCTAAAAAGATGTTGTAGAATCGCATTTCAAAAACACTCGGCTTTTTACGAAAAAGCTACATTTCAAAATTGCGGGGCATAAGCCACTCCTTTTGAAAACCATTTGATTCTACGACGATATCAAGTTCAAAGCGTTAAAGGTTTTCTTAAAAACCTTCCGCAACCCTCCCTCATTTTAGGAAGTAGAGAACTTAGTATTCATGCTACGTATTTTGATTATAGTCAAGGCATAGTGTACGGTAGCTAAGTGATGTCTTCCTACAAAATATATGATGTGATTAGTTAGGACATTCATGTGATTATGTTGATCATAGTCAAGGGTCATATGGGAGGATCTGATTAATCAAGAAATGACTGGTAGAACTTGACTAGTGCTTATGATATGTTGATTATAGTCAAGGTCATGAGTGCTAGGGGTAAAAACCACATCGGGAATTTCAATAGTTGAAATTTGCAATGAGATTGCATACCTTCCATATGATGGTTGGATCCCGATCCCTCTGTGGGCAATAGTTGCTCCCAGGAGAGTTTTGCAGTTTACAATTAGCTAACCCATTAGTGTTGGAGATAGTGCCCTCAGAGTCAATTATTGGATCACAGGCATGTGATTGCAATGATTGAGGGAGGACCTATACCGGTAGGACAGTCTTACTCAAGATGATAGTATGCTATCTGGTTTATCTTTATCATCGTGTACTGCTTTAGGTGGCCTTACGGGTCGATATTACACGTTGATAGAGCCCCTAGGATTCTTGCTTGACTGCCAGCAGTATGAAGGCGATCATATACGTGGGAGCTGGGGTCTATAAGCACATCCTTAAAAGGTCCCTAGTCGTGGGAGTTTCGAGACAGGGCATCGATACTCCAGAGTAGCCTAGTGTATATAGTCGAGACCCCGACGAGGGGCGCTGGCCGGTCTCATAAGCCACAGGTGTCAGTTGGTTCACCCAAGATGTATACAGGTGCTCATTGGGTTATGAGTACACCGGACAGGACTCGCCGGGAACATGCTAGTTAGTCTTATACCTGACGTCAGATAGCAGTTCCCTGGTGACATGTGTACAGCTTAGTTCATCGACCTGAGATTGTCATTTGTCTCGTATGAGTTCCCACTGTGCTTTGATTACTACCCTACCACGCTCAAAGGAGACGTGCAAACAGGTTTTAGTTGGGTACAGTCCCGAGCCACATGGAGGCAATGAGCGGATCTGCAGGGGTTCGTCTCTCCCGGTATTGGGGGTGAGGTCGCGCTGTGTCTAGGAGAGCCATTACACAAAGCCCTCGGCCGAGGCAGGAGATTTACTGGTAGGCATTCCAGCAGTATCTCAGGGTGTTCTGGATTATACTCCGACACGACTTGTACCGCTTTTGGGGGTCTGACTTTTACCAACCCCCTAGGCCCGCCATGCGATGCTCATAGCCGAACGGACCGGACTGTATGGATATTGTCACTGACAGGCTGAGTAGGGTGTCAGGATGAGTTCGCTCATCGACGTCCCTTTTGGTCAATACCTGGTAGCCCGTTACTTATAGGCTAATACCTCTGACGTGCTAGTGGTTAAATCCACAACCAAAGTATTGACGAGTCTTTAGAGTCCCCCACAGACCGTTTTATCAAGCTTCGGGCGAAACGTTGTAGAGGCCGTATGGAGATATGGCAGGGTTCGATCGGATACGCGCGGTATTGCACGGATCATGATCGGACGGATTATACTAGCGGGCTTTGGTTTAAGCCGGATCCTAGTATTGTACAGTGTAGATTTTGTCTCTTTGTATTTGTATTCAGTGGGAATACAAATGCGGGTATGTATATACAGTCGCGGGGTTTTCCTGTAATTTATTACGGGATCAGTTTTCTGAAGTTGCCAGTTTGCATTCCGTTCCGTCCAGTTTTTCTTTGTTCCTTCACGGCCGGATTTTTCCGATGGATGGGGTTATTTGCAGTTGTGCAAATTACCAATTGTGGAGGGGGACTTTTGTAAATGAGCGATTATGATATGACTAGCATCATGAGATTCTTTTTAAGTCTTTTCCTTTTCATTTATGGTGAGGGGTTTGGAATAGATGTGAGGTTGAAATTGGTGTGACCATTTTCTTCATATATTCATTCATTTTCTTCTCTCTCTCTCTTTTTTGGCTCCACCATTTTCTTTAAGGGGACGGCCACATCTAGGGGAGAGAGGAGAGGTTGATTTTTGGTGGTGGCAAAAAATGTTCATCTCATTTTTCATTCATCCTACAAAGAGAGTTCCATTTCATAGTTCATTTCTTTTCTTCACCTCCATCAAAGGCAACTTCACAACCCCATTGAGACAATGCTTACTACACTTAGCCTACAGCATCCTTAGGCACGTCGGCTCGCCAACTTCATGCCCGAGTTGCCTCGGTCCAGAAGTGGGAGCCCGTAAAAGAATCCGGCGTTGTGGTGCCCGTTCCGACGAGGAGACGAAGACCGGAGGTTCCGCGAGGAGATCGGAGTGGAGGCCGAAGATCGAAGGACACAGATCGCTCGGTATAGCTTCCTTCCCTTTTTTCAAGTTTGCTAGAGTTAAGTTAATGGCTCGATCCGGGATTTTAGTGCGCGGTGGTGCCGATTTCTAGTTTCGTAGAAAAGTTTTGTTTCGGCATTCCGGCGTCGGATTGACGGCCGGGGCGCCGCCGTGCAGTTACAGTGGTATCAGAGCCAAACCATTAACATAGTCTAGCTTGCTCTAACGTGTTTAAAAGTTCGATCGAACATTTATCCCAAAACCGCATTTTCATTGCATATGTTTTTGTCGAAATTTTTTTGGGCTCGAAAATTTTTTCAGGTTGTTGCAGAAATACATGCAGGAAATTCTAAGAGTTCTGTAAAAATTGGTCACCTGGTTTTACTGTGCCGCCGCAGAACCGCGGCCAAACCCATGCTTGGGCCGTGGTTCCGCCGCCACTTAGACTCCTTACTGTACCAAAATTTTACAGAGGGTCTTAGACTTGGAAATAGGGGTTTTGGAATATTCTGTTTGGGCCCAGATTTTCTCTGAGTGGTACGGTTGTGCTTGGGGCCCACTTCGGTAAATTTGATCGATCGAAAATTTTAAACATGTTAGTTCACAGTATTTACATTATATCTGTAACCGTGAATGTAATTCGATCGGTAAATCCAGTCTATCTACTATAGCCCTTTTAGACAGATTTGCGAACGTGACATTCACGTTGATGTTCTGTGTTGTGCTGTGATGTTGCGGATTGGTCGTGGGGGATAGCCTGGATGCAATGGTAGTACAGTTTGGTGTATTATGTACATTTGATATTGCGGGGCGAGCGTCCGACATGAGGACTGGCGTCACTGCCTGTTTGTATATTATTCTTTTGGGGCACGACCGGGTCGAGGTCGATGTACCCGTTGTATATTTTACTTTCTGTACTAGGATTACCCCACGGTGGGGTGCACGAATAGCCGGGTTCTATAGGGCAACATGCCCGCATCTCATGGCTTTGAGACGGAGGGGGCTTCACTCTAGAATTAGCGGGCTATTCGCCACACTCGTAGGGGGTATAGGTTGACCCAAGAGAGGTGCCCAAGTTACCGGATTCCGTGAAGTGCTGGGTGGTCCATTCACGTTGCTGAAGGGGGCTGCCTCGCTTCAGGTTTAGGCGGGTGACTTGCTGCGCCCGTAGGGGTCTAGGATTTCATTGCACAGGCTATCCACACAACTAGGGGAACGTCGGGTTTCAGTAGCGGCTCTATGAAACCCGGGGATCCCAGATATCTGTATTGTTCTATGCTGCTTATTACATTTCTGTGATGTTGCTTTTTATCACGCCTTGAGCGAATATTATATATTGATATATATACTAGTAGATGTTGTATATGTTTTGCATCCGCGCTAGTCCAGTCCCCGCTCTGTCGTTAGTTAAGTAACCTAACGGGTGATGACGGGACCCAGTGGCGAATGCGGATGGCATATACGTACATCATTATTTTCGTTCTTTATTGGTCTGATCAATTGATGGGACTGCGTTGATTCGGATCAATGCAAGCTAAACAAACCTATTCTGATGTTGTTGGAACACTTTTCAAAAAGCAGTTATTGCAAGGGCGTTCTCTTTTGTTTTGCACAGTGATATTCAGTTGGAATATCCTGCACCTCAGCCGACGAGGCAAGGGCCGAGATCCCTTCACCGGGAGTGACCCCTTGGACAAAAGTTTGCGTCAGGGCAATAGCTTCACTATAGTCGTTTACTTTTGCTTTGCATCATGGTATTCAGTTGGAATATCCTGCACCTCATTCTACGGGGAAAGAGCCGAGATCCCTTCACCGGGAGTGACCTCTTTAGCAAAGGTTTTCGCCACTATATTTTTAAAAGCTATCCGGTTCCTTCAATGATATCAAGTTCATTACGTTAAAGGTTTTCGCCAGAAACCATTCGTAGCCCTCCGTCGTCTCATATGGATAGTCAATAAGTATTCAAGCTGTGTTTGTTGGCCAAAGTCAAGGCACAGTGATTGGTAGCTATTGGGTATTCATATGCAGCATAGATAGATGCGTTGGTTTGGGACAGTCGTACTTCTATTTTGGCCTTCGTCAAGGGTATGTACGGGTGGGTTCAAATTAACCTGGACAATAACAGGTAGAACTTGACATGTGACTTATGATATGTTGGCCTTCATCAAGGTCATAAGAGCATGAGGCAAAAATCACATCGGGAGTTTCTAAAGAAACTCAAACTTGCCAGATATGCGCATACCTTCTGGAGTGCGATAACGTGAGCGGATTCCGTTACGTTATCATGCGATGATAGTTGGATCCCGATTCCCACTGATGAGTTGGTTTACTCCTCGGGTGATCCCGACTAATTCTTCTTTCAGGTTTGGAGGAGAATTTGACGGTACAGTGCGAGGTTTCCTGATTAGATAAAGTGATAACCATTCTGATCTAGGTTAGAGTGCACGCTGAGTGTTTCTTTTCTCTCTCTCTTTGGCAGCGACCATGACCCGACCCTAGACTATGACTCAGTGACCAAAATTAACCGAACCTTCTTAAACACTGGCTTTTGGATTGTCAGAGTTGCAAACCTCATTACCACTCCAACTTTTACCCTTTTCTCCAGGAGACCCCGTATTACTACGAACGTCCACTTACATTGGAAAAAACCATCGTAGGGTTATATACGAACTCGAAGGAATTTATTCGAGGATGGTTTCCGGTTCTGGAGAAAACGAATAGGACTATTCAGTTGTCTTTTCCTTTTAGCTTCTCTCAGGTTGCGAGTACTCCTTGGTTTAGGAGATAATACACCTATTACGCAAATTGGATAGTCTTCTTCCAAACTTTAGGCTGGTGCCGAACGGTGGGGAATGAAGAAAACCAATTAGCATAACGATGGTGTGCATGTAGGGTTCCTAAGCACTCTCAAGAGGTCTCACAAGGCATCAACCATGCCAGTTTCAAAAATTACGGTGCCGAGAAACCCTAGACTACGATCGTTAGCTAGATGTTTAGGCGAAAATGAAACTAGTTAACAACTTAACAAAAGTTTAAACGGAAATACAACCTTTGTAGATCTGGTGCTCCACCTCCATAGCTCCGCAACGAAGTCCCCTCGCTGTCCAAATGAATTCCCGGGCTCTAGCGTCGGCTTCTTCGGAGAAATGGCGAGCTAGGTCGTCGATGTCCATGCCGAAGATGATCTACGTCGAGGCATCGCTAGATCAAGCTCCAACTTCACCAAGTCCAAAAACTTGTGAAGAAAACACACTCTACTACTTGGCAAGAGGTAGAGGATGAAGAAATAGGAAGTGGGTAGACTTTAGAATTGGATTTCTCACTTGTTTCATCAATCCACCATTGATGAAGTCTAGTTTCTCTTCTTGAAGAAGAAGAAGAAGATGATGATCATGTTATGATAAGTTGTTTTAAAAAGAAAAGAAAAAGTATACTTATCATAATAATAACCATGGTAAAGTGTAGAGACTAAACTAAGGTTAAATGAAGTGGTTAGGGTTAAGCATAAGACAAAATGGTCACATAGTCAAAAGTTCAAGAAGCTTCAACTAGAATACAAAATAAGCAACCATTTTCTTTTTATGCTTATCATATTCCAAAATGAATAAATAAATAAGATAAAAGAATAAAACAAAACCCTAACCATTATCATGTAACCATGGTTTGATCTTTACACAAAAACCCTAGCATAACATACATCATCAAACATGATACAATCAAGTGCACAAAAGTATATCACATATACATTGTGTACATCCGAGTGAGAAAATCCATCTTAAGTAAACCGATACTAGTTGATGCAAACTAATATATCAAATATATAATTATGCATTAAATCATTAAATCAACACTTGATTTAACGATCCGGGCATATCGCATATAACCGACTAGTATCCTATGTATCGGCTTATCGAATCAATACTTGATTCGATAACTAGGTTATATCGCATACAACCATTCGATACATTCATCGCGAGAATAAAATACGGTATCACATACACGCATTATTCTCGGTCCCGCACATATCTCATATGCGCTCCTATTTCGTTTCGCTTGAGCCAGGAAACCTCTGTGTAGGACTCTAAAGACTCGTCAACACGCCGGCAGCAGATGATGATCATATCAAGCACCCACAAGCCGCAAGCGGTCTGTTTAACGTAACGGCCACCCGGGTATTGAGCGATCTGAAGATCGACGAGCAAGCCCGCTCACACTCCAGTGAATCCAACCAGTAACACTACCGTACAGTCCGGTCTCGTCGTTTGATATGTCGCATATCTTGCCTAGGGGTGGTAAACGTCAGACCCCAATAGCTCGATAAGTCGTGTCTATATGAGGTCTATAACAATTCGAGAAGCTACTGGTAACACTTACCAGTATATCTCAGCAACCCTGGCCAGGGATTTCCTGTTATAGCCAATCGAACACAGCGCAACATCAACTCCCTATACCGGGAGAGACGAATCCCCTCCTATCGCTCATTGCCTCCATGTGACTCGGGACTGTACCCAAAAACCACCGTTTTGCACGCCCTCTTGGACGTGGTAAGATGGAAATCAAAGCACAGAGGGAACCACACAAGACTCTATGACGATCTTGGGTCAACAGACTACTCTGTACCAGTGTCACCAGAGAACTGCCATCTGACGTAAGGTATAATACCATCTGGGAGTTCTCGGCGAGTCCGTCCAGTGTACCCAGTCTCCACTGAGCACCCGTACATCATCTCCGATGTCAAACACCAATGGATATGGGATCATCCATCACCCATCTGTATGGGTCGAGAAGGTATACGCTAGTCTACTCTGGTATATCGATGCCCCATCTCGATACACCCACGACTAGGGACTTTGAAGGATGTACTTATGGACTACCATGTCCCCACTAGTATGATCCGCATCTTAGTCCAGGAAGTCAAGTACACATCCTAAGGGCTTTACCAACATGTAACAGAGAGACAATCAATATACACATTAAGGTAAAGAGTAACCAGATAGCATACTATCATGTCGAGCAAGAAAGTCCTCCCTATATATGTCCCAGCATCCACTACAATATACATCCAATGTACAGTAATGGCCTCTAGGGCATACATATAACTAACAGTGCAGAAGGTACTAAGTGAAGACAAATAAAGGGATTAGTAAGATGGCAAAGTAAACTGCGACTGCTATTCACGACCAAACCAAGTATTTCATTACCACTCCTATTTCACCTTTGCATTTCTCCAGGACACTCCGTATCACTACGGAGATCCACAGTTTATTTGGATACTCCATCGTATGGTTATATACGAACTCGAAAGGAACTTGTTCCAGTTCGTGGATGGATTCTGATTCAGGAGAAATAAGAATAAAGTTTATTCGGTTGTCTTTTATCTTCATCTTCTCTAGCATTGCGAGTGTTCCTAGGATTAGGACAGTACACCCATTATGCTTATTGGATAGTCTTCTTCCAAACCATAGGCTGGTGCCGAAAGGTAGGGAAGGAAGAAAACCATTTAGCCTAAAGGGGTGTACAGAAGATAATGACTAAAGACATATAAAGGGATTTGGAGAGATGGCAAAGAATTATACGGTTACAGTTGTGAATTTGGATAATGGAAGAGGCATTACTAGGGATACCGGGATACCCCATCGAAACATTTCAATGTTTCAGTTTCACTGTGTATTGTTAAAAGAAAACTGATTTCCCAATTAGCCCTTGCTCCAGGGTATGTATTTACCAGGTTTGATTCTCACATCTGTATGGTTTTACAGATGATGAGTGGGAGTAAGTTATTGGGAATTAAGTGATCATCCTCATTATATCGAAATTCGTTGTAATTGGTGATATTTGAGGAAATCACCTGGGCTGTTTGCCGGACGGCAAATATTTGGTTTTGAATATCCGTTGTTATGCGCCAATTTCAAATTGATATATCTGTACGTCTATTTTTATAGAGTGAGATATAACTTTTTGAAATTATGTCGGTGACATTTACCTATATCAGTGGATGGTTAGGTAAGGAGCATTAAACAACGGTGTAATTCTTCTTAACCATAAGTGCAGTTTTCAACCTACGACACGCAGGGAATGAGTTATTAGACTCAGGGGAATTATACAGAATATTGTATATTGTCCAGTGTCCATTAGGACAGAGGGGTTGGTCCTCGTACTATATTCGGTTTACTTATGACTTCTCTAGTTTTTAGACAAGTGTTTCGTAGAAACACAGGGTCCAAGCTTTGAGAAGTTATAGGTATGTGGATAAAGTAGAGAACCAGGTGTTGCAAGTATCGGGATTCTTCAAGATGGTCGAAGATGTAGATACTTGTGTATGGTATTCAGTTGATAGTAATGATTAAGAGAACTTGCTTCTTTTTCAGGTTACTCATAATTGGAAGCACTCCTAAGTTAAGTAATGTTGATCGGCCTCTTTCCATTTAGTTGACATGCACTGGAGACAGCTGCATGATTTGAATCTGGTTCAATTAAATCAGTGCCTCTGGTTCTATATTGGATATAGAACAGTTCATATCTTAACGATGTTAAGGTACGGGGAGTTGTCCGGCTTATGCTTAAAACCAGACTCTGGATAACTCAAGGCACGTTTCTGTAATGGCTGTTTGTGGGTTGACCCAGGCTATGACGAGGGTTGACTTTCTACCATCTGGAAGATCAATAGTGATATTGTTCTTGACTCGCCACAGTTTTAATAAAAATGGATTTTTTCAGAAAACAGTAGTGGGAGTATGGTAGAACTGGAAGTGATTCCAGAACCGCAAACGATTACTGAAAATTTGATAAGAACCTAAAGATTCAATCTGGTTTGACATTCCATTGGCCACTCCGCAGATATGGTGGGTAGCCTCAGGTGCTCGAGAGGTACTTCGGTAGCCTCAAGGACGGTGACAGGGAGGTTCTTGTGTACCCAGACTTGCCATTGCTGTTGTTCCAGACTGTGAGATCCAGCAGGAGGATGAGTATAGCGTCGTTCAAAACTTGTTTTAGAAGTGTACGTCTATATGACTCTGCCAGAGGGTTGTCGTATTCAGTGGGAGCAACGGAAGCATTGGTGGACAAGTGGCTTATGTCTATTTATAGACTAAAGCAGATATAGCGGAGATAGATCATCTATTTCTGATGTTACAGTCATAGGTTTGACTTCATCAGAATAGGGGATGGATCTGTCAAGAAGGTAGTAGGGTGTGAAGTCCTGGTATTTGGATGACATACACAGAGTAGGAAGTGATATTCCTGCACTACGATCGGTTATACTTTGGTTGTCACACAGTGGTTTCTCCACATGGGACTTGGACATTATATCAGACATTCTGGTTACTAGATCTATAGTTTTAGATCTAAATTTGGGAAGTGTCCCAATCAGGGTACTTTGACAGCATTCTAAAGGTGTTTTAGAATGGACGACTCCTGGCACGGTAGTGTACCTGTAGGTGATGGAGTCACCCTCTCTAA
The DNA here is from genome assembly GCA_030015575.1 of Agapanthus africanus. Classification (NCBI taxonomy): domain Eukaryota; kingdom Viridiplantae; phylum Streptophyta; class Magnoliopsida; order Asparagales; family Amaryllidaceae; genus Agapanthus; species Agapanthus africanus. Next base: position 221,772,559 of record JASDDO010000022.1, read on the forward strand.
AGGTGTCTTACAGACTAAAGGAGAAAGGGATGTGCATGATTGGTAGATCACTTTCTTAGACAATTGAGTCAATCATGAGATGTCAAGTACCACACCAGATGTTGTTTTTGCATTAGGTGCAATAAGTTGATATTGATCCAATCCTGGAGAAACATTCGGAAGCAGTTTTAGAACATAAGTGGATGTTCTAGGGATACTATAACGACAGCCTCTTTTGGGAGACGGTTATCATTCCAGGCTTCCAAGGTGACCTGGATGACAGAGTGGCTGTCAGAGTTATAGTTTTCCCTCTGACGAGGGGCAGTAGTTTGGACAGGTGGTCTAGGTGGATACTGAGGGAGGCATAGCGCAGGATACTGATTAAGTTCAGTTGACGATACAGTCTAAGAAGTTGGGATTTGGAGTTCACTTATGAACTAGGTCCCATCAGACATCCAATCATATTCTAAGACAGGCATTGCTCATTTCGGGAGATGGGTTTCTCCGCGAACTTGAGATAAATTGAGACATAGAAAGAAACATCACAGCGGATCCACTCACTGAGGCTATTCCTCGAACGCAATTGTTTCGCAAACGAGCTTTGTGAGACTGACTAGTAGAGGAGTTGGGTGTTCGGTATCACACGGGCTGTGAGTATGCGACATCGTAATAATTAGCCTTGAGTGCAAGTGGGAGATTGTTGGAGAGAGTTCCCTCAGAGTCAATTATTGGATCACATGCACGAGATTGCAATGATTGAGGGATGACCTATACCGATAGGACAGTCTTACTCAAGATGATAGTATGCTATCTGGTTTATCTTTATCATCGTGAACTACTTTAGGTGACCTTACAAGTCGCTATTACATGTTGATAGAGCCCCTAAGATTCTTGCTTGACTGCCAGCAGTATGAGGGCGATCATATACGTGGGAGCTGGGGTCTATAAGCACATCCTTAAAAGGTCCCTAGTCGTGGGAGTTTCGAGACAGGGCATCGATACTCCAGAGTAGACTAGTGTATACAGTCGAGGCCCCGACAAGGGGCGGTGGCCGGTCTCACAAGCCACTGGTGTCAGTTGGTTCACCCAAGATGTATACAGGTGCTCATTGAGTTATGAGTATACCGGACAGGACTCGCCGGGAACATGCTAGTTGGTCTTATACCTGACGTCAGATAGCAGTTCCCTGGTGACATGTGTACAGGTTAGTTCATCGACTTAAGATCTTCATTTGTCTCGTGTGAGTTCCCACTGTGCTTTGATTACTACCCTACCATGCTCAAAGGAGACGTGCAAACAGGTTTTAGTTGGGTACAGTCCCGAGCCACATGGAGGCAGTGAGCGGATCTGCAGGGGTTCGTCTCTCCCGGTATTGGGGGTGAGGTCGCGCTGTGTCTAGGAGAGCCATTACACAAAGCCCTCGGCCAAGGCTGGAGATTTACTGGTAAGCATTCCAGCAGTATCTCAGGGTGTTCTGGACTATACTCCGACACGACTTGTACCGCTTTTGGGGGTCTGACTTTTACCAACCCCCTAGGCCCGCCATGCAATGCTCATAGACGAACGGACCGGACTGTACAGATATTGTCACTGACAGGCTGAGTAGGGTGTCAGGATGAGTTCGCTCATCGACGTCCCTTTTGGTCAATACCTGGTAGCCCGTTACGTATAGGCTAATACCTCTGACGTGCTAGAGGTTAAATCCACAACCAAAGTATTGACGAGTCTTTAGAGTCCCCCACAGACCGTTTTCTCAAGCTTCGGGCGAAACGCTGTAGAGGCCGTATGGAGATATGGCAGGGTTCGATCGGATACGCGCGGTATTGCACGGATCATGATCGGACGGATTATACTAGCGGGATTTGGTTTAAGCCGGATCCTAGTATTGTACAGTGTATATTTTGTCTCTTTGCATTTGTATTCAGTGGGAATACAAATACGGGTATGTATATACAGTCGCGGGGTTTTCCTGTAATTTATTACGGGATCAGTTTTCTGAAGTTGCCAGTTTGCATTCCGTTCCGGCCAGTTTTCCTTTGTTCCTTCATGGCCGGATTTTTCCGATGGAGGGGGTTATTTGCAGTTGTGCAAATTACCAATTGTGGAGGGGGTCTTTTTATAATGAGGTATTATGATATGACTAGCATCATGAGATTCTTTTTAAGTCTTTTCCTTTGCATATATGGTGAGGGGTTTGGAATGGATGTGAGGTTGAAATTGGTGTGACCATTTTCTTCATATATTCATTCATTTTCTTCTCTTTTTTTTTTGGCTCCACCATTTTCTTTAAGGGGCCGACCACATCTAGGGGAGAGAGGAGAGGTTGATTTTTGGTGGTGGCAAAAAATGTTCATCTCATTTTTCATTCATCCTACAAAGAGAGTTCCATTTCATAGTTCATTTCTTTTCTCCACCTCCATCAAAGGCAACTTCACAACCCCATTGTGACAATGCTTACTACACTTAGCCTACAGCATCCTTGGGCACGTCGGCTCGCCAACTTCGTGCTCGAGTTGTCTCGGTCCAGAGGTGGGAGCCCGTAAAAGAACCCGGCGTTGTGGTGCCCGTTCCGACGAGGAGACGAAGACCGGAGGTTCCGCGAGGAGATCGGAGTGGAGGCCGAAGACCGAAGGACACGGATCGCTCGGTATAGCTTCCTTCCCTTTTTTCTAGTTTGCTAGAGTTAAATTAATGGCCCGATCCGGGATTTTAGTGCGCGGTGGTGCCGGTTTCTAGTTTCGTAGAAAAGTTTCGTTTCCGCATTCCGGCGTCGGATTGACGGCCGGGACGCCGCCGTGCACTTACAATTTGGTGTCTAGAAAGGTGTTAACGAGGCTACGCCTCTGGGAAGACGAGATTTATATTAATTAGGTCCGTGCGAAAGCACGGGGAAACTCCCTCAAGTACCGACACTGGCCTGGCTGAACGGTTAGCGAAGTTGTAGACTGTAATTAATCCTGGCTAGTTTTCTTTTTAAGGTTTGAGGGGAAATTTGGTAAAAGCAGTGGGAGACATCGATTAGATAAGATAATAACCAATCTGATTTTTGCAAGAGCTTTCACCGAGTGTATTCTTTTCTCTCTCTTAATGGCTGATACCAATGACTGGACTCAAGCTTCTACTAGATAAAAATAAACCGAATGAGACCAATTATAAAGACTGGCTGAGGAACCTTAATATTGCCTTGACTTATGATAAGGTATCATATGTCCTCACGGCTCCAGCCCCGCCCGTCCCAGGTCCTAAATCTTCAGTTGCGGATAAGGAAGTCCGCAAGACATGGGACGCTGACTGTGCCACGTCCAAATGCATCGCGCTTGCATCGATGGATAACACACATCAGAAGCAGCAGTAGAATATGGATGTCCAATCCATATTTCTCCATACAAAGGAGATGTATGGGGAGCAATCTCGTGTCTTACGATACGAAGCGTCATGAAAGCTGTTTCAGACGCGGTTGGCCCTGGCACACCAGTAGGAGACCATGTTTTCAAGATGATAGCTCTCATAGAAGAGCTTGAGGACCTTGGATGGACAATGGACAATGAGCAATATACTGATATTATTCTGCAGTCTCTCCCCTCTACCTTTGCTCAATCTGTAGTAAACTTCAACATGCAAAGTCAATCCCGTGTATATGCATTTTGACCAAAAAGAGTGCTATAATAATGGGAATATATCCAGGATACATATCAGCGGATTGCTGTGGTTACCTGAACTCCTTAATATGTTAAGGAGTGCAAAGAGCATGCTGAAGTCAGTGAAGACTCCCGCTTTGACTGTTGGGCCATCTTCCTCTTCTCGCCCGAAGGCTAAGGCCAAGGGAAAAATGAAGAAGAAACCTACCAAACCTATAGGTGGAGTTAAAAAGGTTAAGGGGAAAGACAAGTCCATAGCTGGGGAATCGGGGAAAGGGGAATGTTATCATTGACACAAAGCGGGACACTGGAAGCGTAACTGCACTGAGTACTTGGATCTCAAGAAGAAGCATGGTGATGCTCCCACTTCAGGTGTGTTTGTGACAGAAAACTGTTTTTCTATAAACTCTGCTTCCTGGGTATTAGATACCGGTTCAGGTTCTCACATTTGCAATTGATTGGTTCGAAAGAGTGTGTTTGTAGTTAACCGCAATCAATAACGGTGTCGCACGTAGCTAGACCGAGATGAGTACGGGTCGTCCTCTGGGAAACGTGGAACCTTTTACTTTTACTTTAGATGTGTTGAGAAGGAGATGAAGAAATAAGAATGTTGTAGAATGGTTTCTAGATCTACGTTAAACAAGAATATAAAATATAGATCTAGATTATTTTAAAGATGTAATTAATATAATAAGAGGGCTTGTAGGGTTCGTTAGGATTTAGTAGTTATGGATGATTATTTAAAAGTTACCCATTTTATCCATTAATAGATTTAGAACTAGAACGACGGTGATGCGTGTAGATTAGGGTTTCTGGAGGGAAAAGGAATCCCACTCTTAACCCTTAGCTCGACACGGAACTCCGTTCATATCTAGCCTTTACCAAAACAATCATTAATCTAATCTCTAATCGCGGTCGGAACTAGCAAAGAATTGCTAGCGCGCCCGATTAGGATGTTAATGATTCTTTTGATAAAGTTCCTAAACTTTATAGGACATAAAAAGGGTTTAATTATTTTCATCGTCAATTAGCCTACCCTAATCCTAAGAACCCTAACAAGCGGAGAATTACTCACGCATGTTGGGAGAAGAAGATGAAAAGAAAGAGAGGGAAAACATAATGTAAAAAAAAACAATTAAATAAAATAACTGCCTTTATTAATCGACTTCTTCAAACTACACTTTTAATCCATAGAAAATGATTACAACTAGTTGCTTCTCGATCTGTCCTAAGGAAGTAGTCGAACAGTCGATGATCAGCCTGGATGCGTGAGCGTCGGGAGCTTCGTGATCGCGTCGGCTTGATAGATTTTCCAAGAGGCTCTCGGTGTCCTTTTATAGTGCAAAGCCAGAATCTTATTGTTGAAAACTTGCTAAAATTTAGCAATGATTGATCTCCAAAAATCTTGCCTTCCAACTCCCTATTATTGCGGCGGATCCACGGCCAAAGAGGGGGTATGGCCGCGGATCCGCAGCCAATGGTGAGGATCTCTTCATCAATTTTCTTGGGCTCTCTGATTGTGACATTTGGCAATCCAAGGCACCTTTAGAATTCAGAAATCTTCTCTCGGTTGCTTCCAGACTTGGTCTCCAAGATTTGCTTAATTTGGCAAGTTTTCTTCAACAAATTGATTTGTTTGATAAATTCTGCATAACAACTTGGAAAATTCTGCTCCATAATCTCAAATAATATTTAGTAGACTTAGTTCTACTAGGATTTGGTCAATAGATTTATTTGCATACATTTTCCTACCAAATTATAATTAAAATATATTAACACATGAAAAATAATGTTTTTACACATAAACCCTCATATGTACAATATATTATAATAAATCCTTTTTTAATATGAAAATGGTAGGAAAAATGTAATATAAATGTGTAGTTTTATCAACTGAACAAATACCCCCAAACTTATTTTTGATCGTCCCGAGCAAACTAGTTTATTTAAGAGGAGAAAAACAAAGGAGAAAACTAAGCACACTTTCATAGGCAGACACGATTGCACTGAGCACGTGCAACAAGCCGTTAAACCTCTAGGTGTCCCTAGTAGGAGGAGTGTTGCCTCCTGAGGGTTTTCAGCGGATTACACCCACAAAATCCTATAATAAAAGAGAGACGGTGAAATTTACATATAAAGATAAGAACCATAAAAGAAAAACTTTGAAAATAAGAGTTTCCAACTACACTAGCTTTTCAGTTGTCATGAGCCCTATCTTAATAGTCATGAAAAGATGTTAGAAATCACATCATCCCTCAATAAAACATCGTCTTTATTTTTCATTCCTACCATTCATCCAAACATTGATCATATAACCCCACGTGTGTGAAATGGACATCCCTACACTCGGAGAATTCAATTCAAGCTATCATACTCTTGTCCATCTACCTTAGTACTTTTTAATTTGATGAATATTTAGGGTTGCTCACACCTTTTCATGCGACCGTTAATACTTCTTGAGGTACTAACCGACCGATTACTCATGTGCTTGCTGATTAGGTGATAATATTTTCCTCGTCTTGCACCACCTAAGGCTTAGCAGTGACTCCTAGACCAGTTGGCCTTAGGGCACTAGGTGAAGAGGCACCCTCGCTATATTTTTTTATTGCTGCCTTGGCGATAACAAAACCAGTGTTCATTTTTTTCTTTTCACCAATTTATATTTTCTTCAATTTTTTTTCTTCATACTTTGGCTTTTAGACAAGAGCATTTCAAGGTATCCTCTACTATCCCGAGTTTCAAGACGTGTGTAAGTGCATATAGTAGGGTATCAACATTCAAATGTTTGGCTTCCCGAATAGAAACTATTTTTCAGACTTATTTTAATCCTCAGATTAGTGACTTCCTTCATCTTACTAACCCTTGGGACAACAGCTCATAACTACTTATTACTAGTTCGTATAAGAAAACTTCTAATTTTCTTGGTTTTCTTAAACTATTCCTATCTTTTGGATGTAATGTTTCACTTTCTATTCTTTTGTTATAAAAAAAAAAAATTTAATGCCCGGTGTCAAAGATAATTCAGTGAATACAAACCTCCCCCCAAACCTGTTTTCAGCAGTGTCCTCACTGATGTAGCCTTTTGAGAATATGGACATGTATACTAGGGGAGAGATACAAGGGGTAAAATAATAGTTAAATGAAAAATTTTCCCAAACTTATTCTTTGACATGCACAGATATTCAATCAAATCCATTTTTACTCACCTCCATTCTTAAAATGAGAAAATGTTTAAAAAAAAACATGGAGGTGAGGCGGAGGAAATTTAGTTTTGATAAAGCGGCTCCTGTAAAAACAGGAGCTCCTCCGCGGGGTCAGCAGAAAAATACGGTTTTAATCTACGCCCATTTACTTTAAAAATTGAACCGTTTTTCAAATTTTCGACCTCAACTGCCCCGTGCGGGTGTACATACCGCACCACAAAAGGTCCTTTCCAACGAGATTTAAGCTTACCCGGATGAAGATGGAGACGGGAATCGTAAAGAAGGACTTGTTGCCCCGATGTGAAGGTTTTTCTAAAAAGATTTTTATCGTGGAACACTTTAGTCCTATTCTTTACTATCACCGCATTATCGTAAGCTTCATCGCGGAGTTCGCTTAGCTCATTCAATTGCAGCTTCCGATAACCGCCTGCATGATCAAGATCAAAATTAAGCTCTTTAATTCATCGTTAGGGACACACCTGCGAATGATTTGATCGGAACAATACTTGAATAGATATGGTTCATCCCAGTAAAAATATTTTACTTGGGATAAAAATCGAAGTTTGTCTTGTTTCGACCAATCGCTAGGTATAAGTCCCGTCGCAAGATAGTTCACGATATCCACGAACCAAGGTTCATAGGATACATTCAAGAGCTGTTCGTCGGGAAATGAGTCATTTATCGGCACGGTCACAGTTGGCGAAGAAGTGATGCATGAAAGATGGTCGGCTACAACGTTTTCACATCCACTCTTGTCTTTGATAACACGATCAAATTCTTGTAACAATAGGATCCAACGTATTAGCCTGGCCTTTGCATCCTTCTTCGTTAAAAGATGTCGTAGGGCGGAGTGATCTGTGTAAACCACAATAGGCGATCCCATCAAGTAGGGCCTGAATTTCTCTAATGCAAATACAACTGCCAAGAGTTCTTTCTCGGTAGTTGTGTAATTTATTTGTGCATCATTCAAGGTCCTACTTGCATAGTAAATTACATGTGGCATCTTATCAATATGCTGTCCCAAGACAGCACCAATAGCAAAATCTGATGCATCACACATAAGCTCGAACGGGTGGTTCCAATCCGGAGATGATAGAACGTGGGCTGTCGTGAGTGATTCTTTAAGCGATTCAAAAGCAGCCTCACAATCCGAATCGAAGTGAAAAGTAGTGTCCTTGGCCAATAGAAGGGTTAAGGGTCTAGCAATTTTGCTAAAGTCCTTAATAAATCTCCTATAAAATCCTGCATGACCAAGGAAGGATCGTATATCTTTTACGCAATTGGGACGAGGGAGGTTTTGAATGACATATATTTTAGCTCTGTCAACCTCAATGCCTTTATGTGAAATTATATGTCCAAGTACAATACCTTCTTGGACCATAAAATGGTATTTTTCCCAATTCAAAGTCAAGTTCTTATCCTTACAGCGGGTAAGAACAGCGTCAAGATTACGAAGGCAGTCCTCAAAGGAGTCCCCAAAAATGGAGAAATCGTCCATAAAAATTTCTAGAAAATTTTCCACCATATCTGAAAATATCCCCATCATGCACCGCTGAAATGTAGCGGGAGCGTTGTATAACCCAAAGGGCATGCATCTATAAGCAAAAGTTCCGAAAGGACAAGTAAAAGTGGTTTTATCTTGATCCTTTTCGGCGATGGGGACCTGATTGTAGCCAGAGTATCCGTCCAAGAAACAGTAGTAATCGTGTCCTGCTAATCGTTCCAACATCTGGTCAATGAAAGGTAGAGGAAAGTGATCTTTCCTCGTCGCGGCATTGAGTTTCCTGTAATCTATACACACGCGCCACCCAGTTTGGGTGCGTGTTTGGATTAACTCATTAGCCTCATTAGTGATGACCATGATGCAAGACTTTTTAGGGACCACATGAATTGGACTTACCCATTGACTATCAGATATGGGGTAAATTATTCCACTATCAAGGCACTTGACGATTTCTTTCTTTACCGCCTCCTTCATAACGGGATTTAACCGTCTTTGTGGGTCTCGGGTTGGTTTGGCTTCATCCATCAGATGTATGTGATGTTCAACAATTAAGGGACTAATCCCTTTGATGTCGGCCATTGTCCAACCAAATGCTTGCCGATTCGATCTCAACACTGCCAAAAGTGCATTCTCTTGCTCTATGGCTAGAGAAGCGGATATAATTACTGGCAAAGTCTCATTCTCTCCTAAATATGCATATTTAAGATGAGAAGGTAGCAGTTTGAGATCAAGAATTGGCGGAGAGACAATAGAAGGAGGGGTAACGGAATGATATTTGGACTCCTTAAGAGGTTCAAAACTTGCATAAGATATTGACTCGGAAAGTACTGCTGACTTTTGCAACGAGTCAACGGGTTCAATCTCAAGGTCGGACTCATTGAACATATCCTCACTGTGAAGTGGTGCAAGATCAAACGATGTCTCATTAGTGTTGTCGAGAATATCAAAGCAAAGTTCCTCATCCATGCAGCTTTCGGGAGCTATCTCGTGGATGGAACAAACATCCAGCAAATGAGCAGAAGGTTCTGATGGCTGACTTCCTAGCTTGTAAATATTAAGCTCAATTATCATTTTTCCGAAGGATAAGTTCATAGAACCGTTACGACAATTAATCACAGCGTTAGAAGTTGCTAGGAAGGGTCGACCAAGTATCACCGGGATTTGATTGCATGGGTTTGCCACAGGTTGTGTATCTAAAACAATAAAGTCCACGGGAAATATGAATTCCCCGACTTTAATTAACACATCCTCTAGTTCGCCCCGAGGTTTGGTGATAGATCGGTCTGCCATTTGGAGAGTACAATGGGCGGGTTTTAACTCTCCAATTCCTAACTGCTCGTATACTGAATAAGGAAGCAAGTTGACGCTAGCGCCTAGATCGAGTAAAGCACGATTTATATTTTTATCCCCAATAGAAATAGAGATTGTAGGACAGCCGGGGTCCTTACGTTTCTTTGGTATTTGTTGGGTAAAAGCTGTGCTAACATTACTCGTCATGAAAACCTTTTTAGGCACTTGAGTTTTTCTCTTCCTAGTGCACAAGTCTTTAAGGATTCTTGCATAAGATGGGACTTGTTGAATAGCATCTAGGAGAGGAATATTCACGCTAACTTGCTTAAACATTTCCACAATCTTCTCCATTTGCGGGTTAGGTCTGTTGGCCCTTAATCGGTTTGGAAATGGAGCTCAATCAATAAGTTTTGGGTCCAACGTTTATGAAGAAGACTGTGGCGACGGATTCGATCCCAAAATTGGAGTGGGCATCGACTTAGATAGATTTGGCGAAATGTTCGAGCCTTGGGGAAAACGGAGAATAAGCTCGAATGAAGGTGGGAGACTAGACGAATTAGGGGAAGAAGAAGAAGAAGGGGTATCAAATGTGTCACTATCATCAAATTGCTCACCCACTTGGTTATTCAGCACTTTCCCCGATCTCAACGTAGTAATGGCATTCACATTATGACTTTGTGAATGGCCAGGATTCGGTAGGGGTTGAGATGGGAGTTTCCCTTTCTCTCTCGCACTCATTGTGGCGTTTAACTGTGCGATTTGGTTTTCTATTGATTTAATACTCTCACCATGGGAGGAGGAGTTTTTCGTTAGGGTATCAATAGAAGACCTTATCTCAGCCGAATTTTGCATGGATTGTTTCATGAACATATCCAAAGTTTGTGCAAGTGAGTTGTCAGTACCGGCCACTTGTGGCGTAGAAATGTTGGCCGGATTTTGAAAATTTTGTGACTGAAAGGGGGGCTGATTCTGTGGTTGTGGTTGCTGTGGAGGAGGTCTTTGATAATTACTTTGTTGGTTTTGATTCCAAGAAAAGTTAGGATGATTCCTCCATCCTTGATTATATGTGGAAGAATAAGGATCATTTCTAGGTCGCTGCTGAAAAGCAGCATTAGCTTGAAACGATGCATTCATAGGACATTCTTCCGTTAAGTATGAAGGATCCGAACAGCAACCACAGAAAGTCTTAGGAAGCGTGACCTGATTTAGGGAGAATGTTGAGAACTTGTTTTTAATTGCATCGAGTTTCTTCTGTATCGCTGCCATTTCGGCTTTCACTGCGATAGAAATATCGAGCTGGTGAATACCTCCCTTAGTTGAAGGTGGTCTTACGCTTTCCCACTGCAACGTGTGTTCAGCAAGGTCTTCCAGATATTTCCATGCTTCACCGTCATCTTTAGACATGAAATTGCATTGACACATTGTTTCAAGCATCTGCTTTGTCGCTGGATTAATGCCCTCATATATAATCCGACATAAATCCCATCTTTGTATTCCGTGATGGGGGCATTGGACAAGCAGATCTTTGAAACGTTCAAAGCACTTCCAAAATGGTTCATTAGGAAGCTGGGTGAACTGGTTGATCTCGCTCCTAACATATGCAGTCTTATGATTTGGGTAAAACTTCTTAAGAAATGCTACGATGAATTCAACCCAATTAGCGATAGAGTGTGCGGTAGTATTATAAAGCCATTTTTCTGCCAAGTCGCACAGTGTGAATGGGAGAAGACGTAAGCGCATAGCATCTAAGGTCAATTGTGAAGTACCCATCATTGCGCATACGTTTTCGAATTTGGTGATGAAAACGTACGCGTCTTCCGACTCAAGCCCGTGAAATTTGGGCAGTAGATTGATGTAGTGGGGTTTAATTTCGAAATTATCCCCGTTAGGTGGTGGAAGAGATAGACAAGTGGGAAGAGGACCACTGATAGGATAGCATCTCTCTTGGAGAGAAATGCGCGGTGGATTCTGCGCACCTTCGGGCGGTGGCATCGTGGTGTTATATTCTGATGGAGTGCCGACCATCTCGGTCGTGTGTGGTGGTGGAAAAGAAGATGAAGAAGTACCGACTTCGGTGTCGATAGCAGGAACACGGACAAGACGGGCACTAGGATCCCGTGTCCAGCCGAGCATGCACTAAGCAGGTTTAGTGCAAGTGGCAGCGTGTGTGTGATTTAAAATTGGCTTGTTTTGAAAAAGTGGGACTCAACACAAATCTCCCTAAGATGCACAAGCAACCCTAGAACTAAGGTTACCTAGGTCCAGTCTCTAGACCGCTCCTAGACTTCCAAAGGACAAGCCGCAGGATAAATCCTCTACTGCCTCCGTACTACCCTTGTAGCCAGGTAAGTGCCAGGTAAGTGGGAAGGAACCACGTCGTGGGACTAATTAAAAACCACTAGCCTTTGTCACACTTGCCTAGGCACTACAAAAGTAATGCGGATAAACGATAGATTACCCACGACCTTCCTCTGTCCTTATTGAGTGCGACAGTCCTTAGAGTCTGGTCTAGATATTTTTTAAATTAATGAAGGGTTGATGCAGATGCTCGTTTTGTGATTTGTGGGGCTTAGGAAGGGTGATGAAATCCCCACCTAATCTTGATTTGGTCTTTGCCCCTTAAAGTCCGTATTAAAATATGCAAAACAAAACCAATCACAAAACTTTAGCAAAAAGATTTTTTAGCGGCGCAATTTTGCAAAGAATCCTGCAGAAAATAGATTTTATTGGATTCGAGGAGAGAGAGAAGGAGTTAAGAAAGATACCAGAGAATTCTGTGGCCCTAACTCTTCTATCCTGCCGCGATTCCGCCGCCAAAGGTGCCTTTATGCCGCGGTTCCGCCGCGTGGTAGAGAGAACAGTTGATGAAATTTTTTCTATGATCTCCTTTGCTCCTCTGGATCTCTAAAAATGTCTCTGTTTCCTGGTTTCCTCAATTCTGTGACTCCAGATCTCCTTGCAAAAATCCACGCACAAATCGTTAAATATGCAATTTGCAGTTTTGTTTTAATAATGATATGGCTCGTCTAAGAATTCAACACAAATAGTAAAAATAAAAAATTACGCACGTATCCCCGGCAACGGCGCCATTTGATTGGTTCGAAAGAGTGTGTTTGTAGTTAACCGCAATCAATAACGGTGTCGCACGTAGCTAGACCGAGATGAGTACGGGTCGTCCTCTGGGAAACGTGGAACCTTTTACTTTTACTTTAGATGTGCTGAGAAAGAGATGAAGAAATAAGAATGTTGTAGAATGGTTTCTAGATCTACGTTAAACAAGAATGTAAAATATAGATCTAGATTATTTTAAAGATGTAATTAATATAATAAGAGAGCTTGTAGGGTTCGTTAGGATTTAGTAGTTATGCATGATTATTTAAAAGTTACCCTTTTTATCCATTAATAGATTTAGAACTAGAACGACGGTGATGCGTGTAGATTAGGGTTTCTGGAGGGAAAAGGAATCCCACTCTTAACCCTTATCTCGACACGGAACTCCGTTCATATCTAGCCTTTACCAAAACAATCATTAATCTAATCTCTAATCGCGGTCGGAACTAGCAAAGAATTGCTAGCGCGTCCGATTAGGATGTTAATGATTCTTTTGATAAAGTTCCTAAACTTTATAGGAATTAAAAAGGGTTTAATTATTTTCATCGTCCATTAGCCTACCCTGATCCTACGAACCTTAACAAGCGGAGAATTACTCGCGCATGTTGGGAGAAGATGAAAAGAAAGAGAGGGAAAACATAATGTAAAAAAAACAATTAAATAAAATAACTACCTTTATTAATCGACTTCTTCAAACTGCACTTTTAATCCATAGAAAATGATTACAACTAGTTGCTTCTCGATCTTTCCTAAGGAGGTAGTCGAACAGTCGATGATCAGCCTGGATGCGTGAGCGTCGGGAGCTTCGTGATCGCGTCGGCTTGATAGCTTTTCCAAGAGGCTCTCGGTGCCCTTTTATAATGCAAAGCCAGAATCTTATTGTTGAAAACTTGCTAAAATTTAGCAATGATTGATCTCCAAAAATCTTGCCTTCCAACTCCCTATTATTGCGGCGGATCCGCGGCCAAAGAGGGGGTATGGTTGCGGATCCGCGGCTAATGGTGAGGATCTCTTCATCAATTTTCTTGGGCTCTCTGATTGTGACATTTGGCAATCCAAGGCTCCTTTAGAATTCAGAAATCTTCTCTCGGTTGCTTCCAGACTTGGTCTCCAAGTTTTGCTTCTTAATTTGGTAAGTTTTCTTCAACAAATTGATTTGTTTGATAAATTCTGCATAACAACTTGGAAAATTCTGCACCATAATCTCAAATAATATTTAGTAGACTTAGTTCTACTAGGATTTGGTCAATAGATTTATTTGCATACATTTTCCTACCAAATGATAATTAAAATATATTAACACATGGAAAATAATGTTTTTACACATAAACCCTCATATGTACAATATATTATAATAAAGTCCTTTTTTAATATGAAAATGGTAGGAAAAATGTAATACAAATGTGCAGTTTTATCAACTGAACAGCAATTCCATACAGGGGCTGAGAAACAGCAAAGTTTTGAAGACAGGTGATCATACTCTCCGAGTTGGAAATGGTTCCAATGTACATACAGTTGCAGTAAGAGAGTATCACTTGGGGTTGCCGTCTGGATGTATAATGGTTTTTAACTCATGTTATTATATACCCAGTATGCTTTGTAATATAATTTCCGTTTCTTCGTTAGACAATGAAGGATATAATTTTGTATTGCAGAATAATGCTATGAACATTAACCTGAATCAAATGTTGGTTAGGTATGGTACACTTAATAACGGGATATACGTCCTAAATCAACACCCGGTTTTCAGCATACAACACACTTCTAAAAGAAAATTTTCATAAATAAATGAAGCTTTTCTTTGGCACTGTAGACTTGGTCATATTAACGAAACAAGACTAAACAAGCTACATAAAGATGGATATTTAAAACCCTTTGAATTTAAATCTTATGGGACTTGCCAGTCTTGTATCAAGCGTAAAATGACCAAAACTCCGTTTACAGGACACGGAGAAAGAGCCACTGAGCTCTTAAGCCTCATACATAGTGATGTATGTGGGCCAATGTCTATACAGGAAAGAGGCGGTTTTTCATACTTCATTACGTTCACTGATGATTTCTCAAGATTCGGTCATGTATTTTTATTAAAGCATAAGTCCGAAGCTTTCGAGAAATTCACTGAATATAAACTTGAAGTAGAAAAACAAACCGGCTTGAGTATCAAAATGCTTCAATCAGATCGAGATGGGGAGTATCTCAGTACAGAGATTGCGGACTTCCAAAAAGAGAATGGGATTCTCTCTCAACTCACTCCTCCTTACACACCACAGCATAACGGTGTGTCAGAAGGACGGAATCGGACCCTATTAGATATGGTTCGTTCCATGATGAGTGATGCTGAGTTACCCATCTCATTTTGGGGGCATGCATTGGAGACTGCAGCGTTTCTACTGAACAGGGTCCCAACCAAAACTGTGTCTACCACACCATATGAGATATGGTATGAGAAGAGACCATCTCTTAAGTAATTTAATATTTGGGGTTGTCCGGACTATGTCAAAAAGCAAAATCCAGACAAACTGGATACACGGTCAGTCATGTGTAAATTTGTTGGATATCCAAAGAATTCTTATGGATATCTATTCTACCACAAGGAGGAACAAAATGTGTTTGTTTCCCGGAATGCCAAATTTTTAGAAAATGATTTTTTTTACAAATACTGATGGCAATGTGGTAGATCTAGAAGAGGTTCTAGAAACACAAATTACAAATGACGACTTGGTTGAACCGGTTGTTGGAAAAAAAACTAATGAACCTCGGCCACTCCGTAGATCTGGTAAGACTTCTTGCCCACCAGAGAGGTACTATGGTTTCCTCGTTGATGGTGACAGAGAAGACTGCATCATGGAGGATGATGATCCTACCAGCTTTCAGCAAGCTATCACGAGTGGAGACTCTGTGAAGTGGCTGGATGCCATGAGATCTGAAATGGAGTCTATGTACACTAACAAAGTATGGACTTTGGACGTTGTACCCCCTGGGGTAAAACCTGTGGGGTGCAAATGGGTCTTTAAAAGAAAGATTGGTGTAAATGGGAAGGTAGAGACCTATAAGGCAAGACTTGTGGCGAAGGGTTTTCGTCAAAGACCAGGTCTGGACTATGACGAGACTTTTTCTCCCGTAGCCATGCTTAAATCCATTCGGATCCTACTTGCTATTGCTGCTCACTACGACTATGAAATCTGGCAGTTGGATGTTAAAACTTCATTTCTAAATGGTGATTTAGAAGAATGCATTTATATGGATCAACCAAAAGGCTTCATTGACAGTGGGAGCAGCGGGAAAGCATGTAGATTGCTTAAATCCATTTATGGATTAAAGCAGTCATCACGGAATTGGAACATCTGTTTAGATGATGTTATCAAAGAGTTTGATTTCATCAAAAATCCAGATGAACCTTGTGTTTATATGAAGGTTGTAGGGAGAGCTGTCACATTCCTCGTATTCTACGTGGATGACATTCTTTTGCTAGGAAATGATATTCCTATGCTACAGTCGGTCAAATCTTTCTTGTCACAATGGTTCTCCATGAAGGACCTGGGTGATGCCACCTACATACTGGGCATTCGGATCAATAGAGATAGATCAAAAGGTTATTGGGATTGTCCCAAACCAGGTACATCAACACCATCCTAAAAAGGTTTAGTTTGGAAGACTCCAAGCGGGGTGCCTTACCCGCTTGCCATGGAGTCACTCTCTCCAAGGACTTTGGCCCTAAGACCGATGAAGAGAGAGCTCGCATGAGCATTATACCCTATGCTTCGGCAGTAAGATCTATAATGTATGCGATGTTATGTACATGCCCAGATATAGCTTATGCACTTAGTGTAGTAAGTAGGTATCAATCCAACCCAGGGGAGAATCACTGGATAGCTGTGAAGAACATTCTTAAGTACTTGCGAAGGACTAAAGAATTGTTCTTGGTGTATAGTAATGGAGATCTCCAAATGGAGGCCTTTACCGATTCGAGCTTCCAGAGTGACAAGGACGACAGCAAATCTATCTTTAGGTTTGTATTTACCCTCAATGAGGGGCGGTAAGTTGGAAGAGTTCCAAACAGGATACCGTTGCAGACTCTACGATGGATGCTGAGTACATTGCGGCGAATGATGCCGCCAAGGAAGCCGTCTGGATGAGGAAGTTCGTTTCGGAGCTAGGAGTAGTTCCAACCATTATTAATCCAATACCATTATGTTGTGATATTAATGGGGCTATAGCCCTGGTCCCATCAGCGGTCCAGACACATCCTGAGGCATTTTCATTTGATCCGGGAGATTGTAGATCGCCGTGAGATCGAGATTAGGAGAGTAGACACAAAGAATAACACCGCGGATCCACTCACCAATGCCCTCCCTCAGCCGCAGCATGAGCGACTTTTTGAGATGTTGGGTATGATATACGCCAATAATTGGCCTTAGTGCAAGCGGGAGATTGTTGGATATATGTATGCCCTACAGACCATTATATGATAGTGGATGTATTTATACATGTATATATATTCAGTGTACATTCTTGCTCGAGATGATAGTATGCTATCTGGTTCTACTTTATCTGACATGTTGACTTGATCATGCTTTTATTCATTTACACATGTTGATAAAGTCCTGAGGATATTTGCTTGACTACTGTGATTATGATGGAGATCATACTAGTGGGATGTCTGTAGTTTATAAGCATATCCTAAAAATTCCCTAGTCGTAGGTGTATCGAGACGGGGTATCGATATACCAGTGTAAACTAGCGTATCTGATACTAGACTCATATGATGGGCGATGGATGTTCCCACATCCATTGATGTTTGACATCAAGATCGTATACGGGTGCTCAGTGGAGACTGAGTACACTGGACGGACTCGTTGAGAACTCCTATATGGTATTATTTCTATCGTCGGATAGCAGTTCTCAGGTGAAACTGGTACATGTTAGTCTGTAGACCCGAGATCGTCATAGAGTCTTGTGTGTTCTCCCACAGTACTTTGATTACCACCTACCACGGCTCTACTGAGTCATGCAAACAGGTGGCTTTTGGGTAAAGTCCTGAGACACATAGAGACGATGAGCGATATTAGGGGTTTCGTCTCTCCCGGTATTGGGAGTTGATATTGTGCTGTGCTGGATTGGCTATATCAATAAGAAACTGGCCAGGGCCGTTGAAATTTACTGATAAGTGTTATCAGCAGTTTCTCGATCTGTTATAGACCATTCATAGGCACGACTTATTGAGTTATTGAGGTCGATGTTACCATCGGTAGACTCGATATGTAGCATATCTGATGAAGAGACCGGACTGTACGGTAGTGTTGCCGGTTGGCTCGACGGGTGTTTTGACAGGCTCGTTTGTTTTCTTCTGATCGTTCAATACCCGGGTGGCCGTTACGTTTAGCTGACCTCTTGCGGCTTGGGGGTGTTTGATATGATCATCACCTACTGCCGACGTATTGACGAGTTTTAGAGTCCCACAATGGAGTTACCTAGCCTAGGCAAAGCGATGTGGTGTGCATATGAGATATGCGTGGGGACCCGATTAAATGCGTGTATGTGATACCGTATATTAATCGGGCGGTTTGCTATTGGTCGGGTCGTATGAGATATGACCGGTTTGCTAAATCAAGTGTTGATTTAACATTGACCATTAGCTTTTTCACTTTAGACCCTTTTATCTTTTGTTGTATGCATGCATGTATGCATATGTTTACATTGATGCACATATAGATGTGCATGCACACATACATGCATACACTTTGTGTGTCATGGTTGTTGATACACTTGATGGTGGCAATATAAGACTCACATGTTAGTAAATATATTCGTATTTTTTTTGAGTTAATGGAAATGGAAATAATTCATTGTTGATTATTTTTTACCTCCACTAAACCTCTCTTTAACCATGAGTTATTATTCTATGGCCATTAGTGCTCCAAAGGTAAATATCTAGATATTTATTAACTTGGGTTAAGAATGAGAGTGGAAAATATATATATTTTCTATTCTCCTTTTATCATGATCTTTTTCATTATCTCTTGAGCTCTCATATTGCCATATTCTTCTTCTTCTCTCTCTTGCTCTCTAGGTTTTGATAGTGAGTGAAAGAGTGATCAAGTTAGGGTTTTGAAGTGAGAAAACAAACCACATCATCATTCTATACTACTCTTGCCCATTAGTTTAGAGTGTTAGCTTCAACTTCATCATTTGATCAAGTGGAGCTAGGAGCTTGGACAAACAGGACTCCGGGTGGATCGTCGTGGACTTAGAGGATCTCAAGAAAGCTTCTTCCAACTTTCAAGTAGCCAAGGAATCTATCTAAGGGAGCTACAAAGGTTGTATTCTCTTTTCCTAGTGCTTTAATACTTGTGGAATGAAATTGTTTTTGAGTTACCCTAGTTTTTCTAGTATGATCCTTATGTTAATTTCTTTAGCACCATCTAATTTTTTAAATATGGCATGTATGATGCTATCGTACCCAAGTAGTGGTGCTAAGGAAACCCTACACATCACATGTACAGTAATGGCCTCTGGGACATACATATAACTAACAGTTTCCAATGTGTGCCTACGCGGGGTAGGTCGTTACCCCGTGTATGATATTATTTAAAATTAACAAGTTTAACTAATTCTTGTCAAAAATGTGAATAATCTAGAAGTTACATGAAATTTTTAATGAAAAGAAATATAGGTTACAAGTTGTAATATTATTAATTATCATTATCTCGCTAAATTAAAGATAGGTTAATAAAACATAAAATATTTGATACAAGGGTATTATCTTGAGCATGATTTTCATGGATGAAGTTCAAGGCGTGGATTGAATTGGTGATATAGCAAAAGAAAGGATTTAAGGAAGAGAAAGAAAAGTAGGAATACTTACCATTTCCGCTTGTTCTCGGACAAGCGAGAAAAGAAGAGAAGAAGTCTCGGTTGAAGAACCGAGACCTACGGTGCATGGAAGATTGAGCTTGGGACCGATTACGCATACTAGAACGAAATTTTGGTAGCTAACATGCGGAGGAACGAATTTGAGCGACGGAGTTGACTTAGACTTGTGTGCTTGACTTTTTTGGCTAGAGAGAGACTTGAGAGATAGGAATTTTGATTAGTATTTTCAGAATAAATTAGGAGAAGAACTAAGTGAAAAGACTAGTTATGAAATATAGGTATAGAGAGAATTAAAAAGATAATTAAAATGTATTAAAAGCGAGGAAAGTCAGAAGGACGCACGGGCGCAGCATGGAGGCAATTAGTGCCATCACAGCTGCCCATAGCATTTTTTAGGGGGAAATGGGTGGTCGAGATTGGGAGTAAAGTCTCGAGTTTTGTGCCATGTGTTTTTATCGTATTTAAATACTCATTAATCCTGATTGATTTCTCTGAAACTTTCCGTTTCTCCGTGTAAGGCATGTGCAACTCTTAGACTTCCGAAAAGTTAAAAAGAAAATTATTAAAAATAAATGGAGCTGATTGGATTCGAACACGCAGGCTAAAGAACAGCAGTGAAAAGTATTAACCAATGAGCTACAAGTTTTTTCTTTCTTTTATTTAACAATTTTAACTTATAACTCATAGTCAGGCTGAAATACACCTTTATATACATTGAATATGTTACAATTGTACAGAGATTTCAAGATCATTACATCCTACCCTCCTTATAAAAATTTCGTTCTCGAAATTTTCAAAAAGAACTAACCATCAAATAGATGAGGGTATTGTATATGCATATCATCTTCTCGCTCTCAGATTGATTCTCCTGACGAATCCCTTCTCTACATCACCTATACTAAATTCACCTCCTTGTTCCGTAATGTCTTCACCTTTCGATCCAAGATCTCGACCGGTTGCTGCTCGCAAATCAGATCGGTTTGCACTGTGAGTTCCGAGTTATCTAGTATGTGTCTGGGGTTGCTCACATATCGTCGTAGCTGGGATATTTGGAACACATTGTGCACTCCTTCCAATGAGGGTGGTAGTGCCAAGCGGTACACCCTTTCTCCAACTCGTTCAAGTATGTCGAATGGTTCGATATACCTTGGACTGAGTTTGCCATGTTTGCCAAAATATATCACTCCTCTGTTCAGAGAGATCTTCAGAAATACATATTCTCCGTGTTGTAACTTTAAGTGTCGGAGCTTCGCAACTGCCCAATGCTTCTGCCTATCTTGGGCTTTGCGCATCTTTTCACTCCATTATTTGATTTAAAATGTTTTAGATCATAGTTTTCTGCTTACTTGGGTTGTGGAGACGTTAGATTGATGTCACATGATTCATGTGCCGGTCATGTGATATTTCCGGGTCGTAACAGATAGCTAGATTTATAATAGGTTATCATGCATAACACTGGCATGTTAGATGTGGTGATGTGTCTCATTCATCGAGAATGGAGATTCTTCAGGTGTATGTCATGATCATATATTGTGATACATGTAGTACATGGCCACGTTTGAATTCTCCATGACACGTCACCTATGAGATATAAAATTTAAACTGTTATATAATCTGTTTGACTTGATGACATTGTTGTTTTCGATCTTTCATTTAAGTAAGTTTTGATATGAAGATACTTCTTATCATCTGACATGAATAACAAATCTGAAATATTAGGATGCTTCAAATACATTTAAGAAGATAATGGGTATCTAGATTGAATCCGAAAATCTCGTCGTGATAAGAATAAGTTTACTGTTCATTCCTATGAAGACATAAAATCCTATGAACATGTGTTTTGAAAAATATTTTTCAAATTATATTATTATATTAACATTTATATTCGAAATGAATTTGTGTTAATGGGGAATGAAGTTTTAGGCTTGAGCAATTAGGTGAACATGTCATGCTCATTTAATAGCTTAAAAATAAAAAAAACTTGATGTCGGAAAGGATTGAATGTAAGTTGATATTTATTGTCATCTCACATTATGGTAGAGCTTTTATGAATAATTGAAAAGATTGGTGTTTGACGGTTAAATGAAAACTATTAATTAATTAATTACGAATTAATTTAGTTGATAGTTGCTTTTGATATGAGACCTATTTGGTCCCACCTATATGCCTTTCGGTGGAAGCTTTAGACTCAACAATAAGAAAAATATTATTAATAATATAATTGTTGTATTATTAATATGTGAATTTTTAGTCCCACATCGGATATTTAGGGTTAAGGTATCGTACCACAACCCTATATAAAAAGGGAAAGTGCTTGCCATGAGTAATGATCTTTAATTAAGAATTTGAATTATGAATATTTCATCTTAAAATATTTGGATGCTTATCAATCCATAAGGGTGTTTCGTCCAGAAAGGCTGGTGGACTTCAGTTGGAGGCCTTTGCATTTATGAAGGCTGCCTCAAAGGAATTTTGTGGATATGATCAGATCCTTCATTGATGAAGATCAAGATGTAAAAGTTACGCATTTAATTTTAAAATTCGATTTTTAGAAATTGATGCATGTGTTTCCGTCATAGGCATGCATACGCTTCTTTCAACCCTTCATCATCCAAACCATAACTTTATAGCTAGAGGCTTCTCATTAACAACTATTCACATCTTCAAGTTTAAATTTGGAAAAAGGTGTGGAATCAAGATAGAGGTGCAAACACTGCATTGTTGATAAGTTAGGATCGATGTTTCTATCTAACTAATATCAACTATTCATTTTTTCATTTGTTTTCTTAATTATATTCTTATGTATGAATAATCATGACTTGTTGTTGTTATTCCTTAATTTTTTCAAAGCCAAATACACCTAATATTTAATGTAAATAATGGAAACATCCATTTAAAATGACTTTGCAAGAAAAAGATATATAAAGTGAATTGAAGAACTATAAATTACATTCTCATGTTAAAGAGAGATTTAAGTTGAAGATAAAAATATTATTACAATTTTTTCCTTTGCTTTGTCTTTATCATTTGTATCAAAAGTTCATAAATGTATACAAGCTATATAAGAGGAGTGGTAATTAAAATAAATTCTTTAAATTATCTTTTTATATATTCTGAGAAGTTTGATCTTATTTTCTTAAATGCAATTCGTTTCCTCGATACCCGTTTTCCTTTTGGCTTGATTATCAATATAGATGCAACATGCATTTTCTTTTTGAGAAAATTTATTGATGTTAACTTTTTTTTTAATTAAGCTCTCTAAAAATTGCAAAACTATTAATTAATAATTCTTTACTTTCAATCTATTATGTATATATTAACAAAAATCAAATAAATTATGAATTTATCAATTCATCACGGCCTGGTAAAGGCACACGGCTAGTAACTCACAACAAAGTTATCTTTTTTTACTATTATAACCAAAAGAGAAGGGGCGTGTAGCGCTCTCATATTTAATTGAAATAAAATATTTCAAAAAACAAGAAAAATCCTTAATCCTAAGACAGTAGTCCAATTCATCGACTTTTTTGACCTATGGAATCACACTACTACAGTATAGTGATCTGGTAACAGTTTAAACCGTTACCACCGTTACCATATCCCAATTTAGTAACGGTTTAAGCCATTACAGAACCGTTACCATAACCACCGTTACCATAAATATGGTAACGGTTTAACCCATTGCCAAACACAAAAAAGGCAACGTTCTAAATAATTACAATATAGACGTCTTTATCAAAATTTACTCAGATATCTTACACATAAAATTGTGGGGCCCACATAGGTGGTAACGGGTTAACCCGTTACCATACATATGGTAACGGTATAGTCCGTTACCATATACATCCTATGATAACGGTTTCAACCGCTGCCATTTCTTCTCCTATTACTAAAGACCATCTGATATTTGATATCCTCTAGATATCAGATACACGTAACCGTTACCATAGGGTTTATGGTAACAATTTAAACCGTTACCATGTGTTATATGTATTTTTCTAAGAACATGAAATTTCTTCTCCCAATGCGCTGCTTTCAATTACAATCAGCAATACATAATAATATTATTATGATCAAATCTCACGCAATTATAAACAAAATATATATACAACCAATATGATCAATAAATAAACAAAATAAATGCTTGTATCAATAAATCAACAAATAAATAAGTCTATGGTCGTTAGGACAAAGAACCTCCATTGTCCCGTGTGCTTAAGAAACTCCCAAACTCGTTCTGTATGGCCTCCCGGATGGTCTCGGCGTTCGACTGCCTCAGCTCCTGGACCTTCTCCGCAAGGGTCTGCAATTGCTGCTCCGTTTATTGTTGCGTCTTTGCCATCTGGTTGCGGAGCTGACGAATCTTTTCCTGCGGCGCAACTGCCGCATTTCCCCGCGTCTGGAACACGACATACTCGTGGACGGACGCACGTCAAGAAAAATGTCGGTGGTCCCCGGGACCAACCCCGCACTCATACCTACCGTAATACCCGCTGGATAGCGAATCCAGGACAGTAACAATGACGATAATCGGATCGTCGGGGCCAAGTCCTAGGGCGTTCGTCTTCTCCTTAAACTGAGTTTGTAAAGAACACGCACACGCACTTAAAAAAAAAAATCAACTTGATTATATAAAACATACCATGTACTCTCCCATGCCCTTATGTAACACAGACCATCCCTTGGCAACAGTGTAAATGGCGGGGTCTTTTTGTTTCTATGATAAAATTATGGTATGAAAATTTGACAAGAGTTCAATGTTTTAGAAGATGATGATGAATTAAAGTTAGGGCATAAAATTTTGACAAGAGTTCAATGTGTGTGTGTGTTTTTTTCAATAAACTATTGTTGTTTTTCAATAAAATACCTACATCTATAGTTGATTGTGACTAAAATACTCCATTTGCTCAATTTTACTTATTTATACTAAAATACCATTAGCTATTGTTGATTTTACACTAAAATATCCTTAACTATAAAATTAGGATTTACTTCAATAATTAATTTGCAACACTGAAAATATGTAAAATTAAGCGTCTAAACAATCACCATGTGCCATTGTGCGCTGGCCTTCGTACGTTTTACTTGGATCAGGACAGCGTGACTTTCATGCCATTATTCCGGTTCTCCTTGTTGCGCTCCGACAACAACTTGTAAATATAAAGAAAATTATATGATATTTCAGAATATGAATCGTTTATGTTATATTGTTATAACCTTAAAAATTAAATATATACCTTAACATGCTCACGCTCGTAATACTGGACCAGCTGCGGCCAATCCTCTCTCGGGACTTGGAGATATATCATGTTCATCATCGCCCAGCGCTCTTCCTCAGTCATCGTGAGCCAGGGAAGGTAATATTTTTCCTTCACTTCACTTCGCCGTCTCTTCTTGATATTCTGACACGTGGGTATCATCTAAGCAAAGGCGCAATGTGGATCGAACGGTCTATCCATGCCATCCTCGCCGATGACGCCGATGAATTTGTAATTTTGCCTGGTATGAAATTACAAAATTATATTTATATATATATATATATATATATATATATATAACAACGATTGAAATTTAAACATATAAAAGGGTATATGATACTTCGTCCGATGCAAAAAATGCTGAACACTGGCAGGCTGGCGGTGGTCCCACCTAGCATGGAGCGGGTAATTGTAGTAAGTACAGTTCTCCGCTACTATGTAATCCCCCCACTTGGTCGACATATCACCAACAGGAACACCATCGGCGTTCCACATCAGCGTCCATGGATCAGCACCTATGGCTGGCCTGGAGCAGAAGAGCCCAGTAGAACCCCTCGTCCTAACACTGCTGGTGCTTGCAAAGAAGATAGATATATAGACACAATATTATAATATTCAGAGTATGTAGCTAGAAACATACATATTTAAATTACAATCGTTATTTAAAAACTTTAAGCAATAATGATTATACATTCCATTCCTGGCGTGGCGCTATAACCGGCGCCAGATGCCATCCCCTCAGTAGAATGCGGAACTGCAAACAGTAAACTGTTAGATAAATCAATAGAATTTAATAGATAACTAGAAATTCAATAGACAACTACATTGTAATGATGTATTAAATTTCGAATGAGTAAATAATATACCATGTGCAGGAGTGACTGGGTGATTGTTGCAGAAACTCGCGTTCCGCTTGTTCTGTTTGTTCTACTTACCGCAATCAAGACGGAGTTGCTTTGCAGTTAGCCGGTTGAGAACAAGTCGATCCGCAGGAAGATGGTTGAATGTCCGTTCTTGTATTAGATGAGTCAATTCAAGAATGTATATGTGTATGTTCAAATCTATCCTAAGTGTTCGTATTTATGTTCAAGTATACTTGTTAGGGTTAAAGTTGGTTAGTAGAGTTAGGATTAGTCTTGTGCTTTTCTTTTCCCATTCTTAAAATGATGTTAGGATAAAAGAAAGCAGCGGGGATTACGAGGACATAAGAATGAAATTTGCGAGTTTAAGCAAGCTTTCCAACGCTAAATCCATTTCTAGTGCCCATTGTCCTTCCTCTAGGTGCGCTTATTTCCAAGCCTAGGCCAAACACCCACAACCACGTATCTAATTAAGTCACAACTATATGTCAAGTTGTAGAGAGCCCAAACGACTTCTCGACTTAGCTCGCAGCTACATATCACGTATAGCGCGCCTAAGTGAGGGGGTTGTGTTTGTTTGGTCTTGGTTCATTTTAGGATGTTTGGCGAAGAGAAGCACAAGGGATTTTTCCGTCCCTCATACTAACCTTCCTTAGCCCCTAACAAGTGTGGAAATTATTCATACATTTAAATGAAAATAAAAACAAAACAAGAAGGAAGAAAAGAAAGAAAAGGAAAATACGGTTTTACAAATGATAGTAAGCTAACTACTTGGGCCCTCACCTAAGCAAGGAACTCCATAGAGTATCATGGCTTGAGAAAAATACGAATAAGAAGAAAAGAAAAAAACAACAAGAAATAACAATAACTAATTAACAACAATAAATAAAATTACACTAGGAATTAAAATTACAAGACAAGAAAATAAAGATACAAGTTAAATAAAAACGCTCATCTTCATTGATTTTCCACTCAAGAGCTCTCACTACACTTTCATGGAGAACAGATAAAGAAGAAGAAGAAATACAAACTAATCTACATTAAATCCTAACAAAGAAGAAGACATCTACAATGGCTCAAAACTGGAGTATTTATAGGCAGAGAGATGAAACCCTAGGGCTAAATTCCGAGCCCATACACAATTACAAAACTACCCCCAAAAACAATCTGGCACTGAGTTGACTCGGTCGCGGAACCGCCGCAAAAATGGCTTATTGGCCGCGGTTCTGCGACGGTTTGGAGTAGTTGATTTGTCGCTATTTCTGGGGTTCCTTGTGATGCTTTCTTCTTCTGTTCTACAGGTCCCAAATTGCAAGATGGCTCAAATATATCTTCAGATTTCCAACAGTCCAAAATGGCTTCAATTTTAATTCATTTGACCTTTATCTCCCTCGAGCTCGGTGCATCCATAGAATTTTGTGTTGCCCCTCTCGTGGTTTGTGCTTGACCGAGACACGAATGACCATTGTTATTTGTCTTGTCTCTTAAACTAGTAAGCAGAACTGGACGGATGCGGATGACCGGAACCCAGATTTTATCTGTCTGTGGCAGATGTTCTGGATTTTGGCGTAACTGTGGAGATTTTGTAAGATTTACGTTATTTTGGACTAGAAACCTGTAACCTATAAATATGTAGCAAACACGGATCAAAAGCACCTACTTATAAACAAACGAGCAGAAGGATGGACGGTATTAAATGCAATATTCTGGTGTGAACAAATACCCCCAAACTTAACTTTTGCTCGTCCCGAGCAAAACCAATTATTTTCAAAAAGTTCTAAGCTTATTTTCGTAGGCATCACGGTTGCACTTAGCATGTGCAACAAGCTGTTAAACCTCTAGGTGTCCCTAGTAGGAAGAGTGTTGCCTTCTGAGGATTTTCAGCGGATACTACCCACAAAATCCCATCAAGCTAGTTTCATAAGTTAACATTGATTCTACTCCTACTATTTAGTATCTAAGTTAGAAATTCTATCATCCTATATTAGAAATATTCATCCTTTATTTTCTACACCTCCTATTTATTCAACCCAAGATCCAATACGTTTTAACAGTTTAGAAAGATCTCGGTTTCTCCTGAGTTTTCTTTCTAAAGTGAATTCTCCAATCCAGAATTTTTATCAACTTTACGGAAAACATAAGTTTTATTCTTTATTCCTATCTTTCCTCTAAATATCGATCATATACTACTACGTGTGTGTAAAATTTCACCCCTACACTTAAGAATTCGATTCAAGCTATAGTACCCTTTCCCTAATACCTAATACTACTTCTTTTCATTAATGATGGACGGATTTGCTCACACATCTTTCATGCGACTGTTAATGCTTCTTGAGGTACTAAGAGCTGATTACTGAATGTGTGAACTTAAAGCGTAAATAACAGTTTTCAGGTCTTGTAATTTATTTATTTTTCTTTTCCTTTCAAAGACCGGATATTTTTTCAATGATGCTCTTTTGGTGGTTAGCTTTAAATACCGCTTTTCTTTCATACTAAGTTTTCAGGCAAGAGTATTTCTTGGTATCCTCTACTATCCCAAGTTTCAAGGTGCGTGTAAGTGCGATTTGTAGGGTATATACTTTCTGAATTTGGACTCAAGAATAGGAAATTTTTTCAGACTTATTTTTGAATAATGCTTTGAATACTTTCCCTTCATCTCGACTTAACTCAAGAACTGAGCTCAAGATTACCTATTTCTAAAAAAACTGCAAGGACGTATATTTACCAAGGTTAAACAGTAGGAGGGTTATTTTTAGGGTTTTCAATTGCTAAGAGTAAGATTTATTTATTTCTAACGTATCAACTAAATTTTCGGAATAAAAATCTAAGTTACCCTACTAGCTAACTTGACAACAAATATTTTATATTTTTGTCAAATTTTTCAATTTTTGTGAGTTTTTAAATAAGTATACAAATGCAAAATATACACATGAATGGGAAGGTAGAAAGCTTACCTAGCGCATCCCCAAACTTAAACTTGACAGTGCCCTCATTGTTATGCTACACCAAGAGGGTCAAAATTGTTGGCGCTCCCCTGTATATGTTTTTTATATAAAAGAAAAAGCAAACAAAATATATATACACACAAAAAGATCCCCCCAAACTTAAGTAAAACAGTGTTGCCACTGTTTAAGCGTTGAGGTAAAAGTTAGGGGGAAGAAAATAGTATTAATCTATACAAGGCCTTACAAAGGACAAAAGTTAATACCAACCATTCAAAAATTTATCATGATAAATCTCGGTTTGGTAAAAGAATGCGTAGAGGAAAGTGATGAAGAATACGCGAGACCGTATGTGGATGAAGCGGCGTACGGTCTCGGTGGAGGAGAAGAACGGGGGAAGGGAAAAAGAAATGGAACACGAACTTTAGGGTGGAAATGGAGTGAATAAATTAGTACAATTTGTAATGATCGAAATGAAAAAATGGGTTGTACTAATCTATCAACATGTCATGAAATGGGGTTAAACCTCTCAAGATCCGTGAGAAAACATGGGTCGACCGAATTTAGTAAACCGGACATAGGAAGTGAAGGTGATGCGGCGTCTTGCAAAGCGGGAACGATGGAAAGGATGGAGGGAAGTGATTAAGGAATGGTATCGGTTAAACGTTCAGGAGGATGTGCACAGTCAGTGGAAAGGATATGATGAATTGGAAAATCCGACTCATCTAATAAAACTGCTTCATCCTCAATAATATCCTCAAAATTCCCTTCAAAATTCAGCTCATCCATGCATTCATCATCATTTTTCAGACGCATATGGGGTTTGGGAAAAACAGTTAATGGTTCGGGATGATGTCCACACGGTAGTGAATGGACATGTTGGATAATGAGAAAAGCTCATCCAAAACTGCGGGTTCATCATCCAAAATATTCCCAGCATCGATATTCTCAATCAACTGAAAGTTAATTTTCTCAGACACCTCGTCAAAAGCATGGATTTCAATCAATTGTGGTTCTAGAGTGGAGGTGTAGAGATCAACGGTATTGGAATTGGTTTCACTTGAAATGGACCATTCACAATCGGGCAAATCAAACCCTACAAAATCGCACAACTCATTAAACATTCTATCTTCAATTGGTGAATCATTTGGGACACTCGATATACTTTCGAAACTGGAGTTGTGGAATTCAATTTGAAATGGGTGGGTTTTATTTGGAAGAGTGTAATGCTCTCTCTCACCACGCAAATTCGCAAACTGTCCAATTGCCTCATCATACATTGGAAAATTCGGAGCTAGTTGGAAACTAGCTACCGGTTCATTAGGTTGTATGGGCGGTCATGGACGCATTCAAATCCATCATCTGTTGGTACGACGCAACCCGAAATTCTTCTAATCACTGTTCAAGATTAGACATGGGTTGTGAAGGGGTTTCAGTAAATGACTCAAACTCGTTTGGATACGTGAAACTCCTAAATGGCTGTTCAGAAGAAATGTCTAGAGAAGGTATAAAAGCCGGGTAGGATTGATAGGAATCGAATGGTTGGACATGATTAGGATAAACACTATGATAAGAAGGTGATTCGAATAGTTGATCAAAAGAATTCGAAGTGGTGAAAGGAGTGAAAGATCGGCTACGAGATTGTTCGATTCTTTCGGCAATGGACATGGGTCTTGGAGTCAGAACATGACTCTCAAAAAGGGTATCAACGTAAGAGGGTGGGGAAGGTTGAAACGGTTGATACGATGTGGAGTCCAATTGTTTGTCTTAGACGCTAATATTCGATCTCTCAATGAAATTTTAGGCATGGATGGATCGTTCGAAGTTCGGCCAAAACAAGAACCGTATGAAGAAATGTCTGGCTGTGGGTACCAAAGTTCGGAAAGAGTTAGTCGTTTTGGGGTACCCATGTTATGAAAAGGTAGGGAGGGTGGATGGTAGGTGAATTTTTATAAATTTTTGAATTTTTTTTGTTTTTGCAATTTTCGAAATTTGTTTGTTGGTTTTTGAAAGAATACAGAATTATGGGACTAAACTTTACACAAGCACAATTACAATCATAATATGCACAAACAACATCTAGATCTATGGTCTTCAAAATCCAACTAGACCGCTCCTAGACTTTCAAGCGACAAGTTGAAAGATAACCCTTAAATCGCCTCTTCACTGTCAATTGTGGCCAGGTAAGTACAAGTGAGGTAAGGAGAGTTCCGCTCACGAATCACCTGGAGACGGGACATTAAAAATTACCTCCTCACTTATCTAGCCTAGGCACCACAAAGTCAAGTTTAGATAAACGATTAATTCCCCGCAACCTTCACTTGTCCAAAATGAGCGCGACAAGTCCTTATAGATTTGGTCTATAAGTGCACGGCGGCGCCCCTGCCGTCAATCTGACGGCCAAATGCGGAAGCGGTGATAAACTTAAATTTTTCTTGAACTGGCAAACCGCCGCGCACTAATACCCGGATCGAACCACTAACTAGTCCTAGCTAACTACAAGATGGGGAAGAGAGATATACCGACTGATCCAAGTCCTCCGGTCTTCTCGTAGTCGTCCCGATCTCCTGCGGAAACTCCGGTCTCCACCTTGTCGCCGGAAGTGCACCACATCGCCTACGTCTTTTACGGGCTCCCACCTTAATGCCGAGGCAACTCGGGCACGAAGCTGGCTAGTCGACGTGCCCAAGGTTTGCTGTAGAATGTAGTGTGGAACTCATGTCTCATTTGGGATTATGGAGTTGCCTTTTGTGGAGGAATTGAAGTATACTTTTGGAGAGGGAGTTGTAGGGATTTCTCAAAGCTCAAGATACAAAAATCCCCCCTCTCTCATGAAATGAATCCCATACATGGAATGCCCCCCTTTTTTGGTGTGATTGGAGAGAGAGAGCAAGGTCAAGGGGTGGGTGGAATGCAATGATGAAAAGTGATGATGAGAGAACAAAACCCAACACTCTAAAAGCCAATCATAACCTACAATGGTCAAGCCATCATGGAAAAGAAAGAGTCAAAGGATGGGCTCCATCATGAAACCATCATGATATAAATAAATGCAAAGAACCCCCTCCATAAACACTTATTTGCAACAATGCAAATAAGCCCTCCTCCACCAAACTTCGGCCAATGAGCGATACAAAGGAAATTGGCCGAAACGGAAAGCAAACTGGCAACTCCAGAAAACTGGTCCCGTAATAAATTACAGGAAAACCCCGATACTGTGCATACACACCCGTTTTTGTATTCCGACCGAAATACAAATGCAATGAGACAAAATCTACACTGTACTATACTAGGATCCGGCTTAAACCAAAGCCGGCTAGTAATATCCGTTCGATCCTGATCCGTGCAATACCGCACGTATCTGATCGAACCCTGCCATATATCCATACGGCCTATAGTACAAACTGTCCGATCCTGATCCGTGCAATACCGCACGTATCTGATCGGACCTTGACATATCTCCATACGGCCTCTACAACTTTTTGCCCGAAAGCTGAGTAACTGAATGTGGGGGACTCTAAAGACTCGTCAACACCTTGGTTGTGGATTTAACCACTAGCACGTCAGAGGTATAAGCCAATACGTAACGGGCTACCGGGTATTGACTAAAAGGGACGTCTGTGAGCGAACTCAGCCCGACAACCCTACTGAGCCTGTCAGTGACAATATCCCTACAGTCCGGTCCGTTCGTCTATGAGCATCGCATGGCGGGCCTAGGGGGTTGGTAAAAGTCAGACCCTCAAAAGCGGTACAAGTCGTGTCGGAGTGTAGCCCAGAACACCCTGAGATACTACTGGAATACCTACCATTAAATCTCCTTGCCTCGGCCGAGGGCTTCGTGTAATGGCTCTCCTAGACACAGCACGACCTCACCCCCAATACCGGGAGAGACGAACCCCTGAAGATACGCTCACTGCCTCCATGTGGCTCGGGACTGTACCCAACTAAAACCTGTTTGCACGACTCCTTTGAGCCGTGGTAGGGTAGTAATCAAAGTACAGTGGGAACTCACACGAGACAAATGACGATCCCCAGGTCGATGAACTAACCTGCACACATGTCACCAGGGAACTACCATCTGACGTCTGGTATATGACCAACTAGCATGTTCCCGGCGAGTCCTGTCCGGTGTACTCATAACCCAATGAGCACCTGTATACATCTTAGGTGATCCAACTGACACCAGTGGCTTGTGAGACCGGCCACAGCCCCTCGTCGGGGTCTCGAATGTACACACTAGTCTACTCTGGAGTATCGATGCCCTGTCTCGAAACTCACACGACTAGGGACCATTTAAGGATATGCTTATAGACCCCAGCTCCCACTTATATGATCGCCCTCATACTGCTGGTGGTCAAGCAAGAATCCTAGGGGCTCTACCAACGTGTAATAGCGACTTGTCAGGTCACTTAAAGCAGTACACGATGATAAAGATAAACCGGATAGTATACTATCATCTCGAGTAAGACTGTCCTATCGGGATAGGTCCTCCATCAACCATTGTAATCACGTGCCTGTGATCGAATAATTGAATCTGAGGGCACTATCTCCAACAATCTCCCACTTGCACTCAAGGCTAATTATTGCGATGTCGCATACTCACAACACGTGTGATACCGAACACCCAACTCCTCTACTAGTCAGTCTCACAAAGCTCGTTTGCGAAACTTATTGCGTTCGAGGAATAGCCTTAGTGAGTGGATCCTCCTTGATGTCTCTTTCTATGTCTCTCTATATCTCAAGTTCGTGGAGAAAGCCATCTCCCGAAAAGAGCAATACCTGTCTTAGAATGTGTCTGGATGTCTGATGGGACATAGCTCATAAATGAACTCCAAATCCAAACTTCTTAGACTGTATCGTCAACTGAACTTAATCAGTATCCTGCGCCATGCCACCCTCAGTGTTGCCTTGGACCACCTGTCCAAAATACTGCCCTTCGTCAGAAGGAAAACTATAACTCTGACAACCTCCTTGTCGCCCATGTCACCTTAGAAACCTGGAATGATAACTGTCTCCCGAATGAGGCTGTCGTTATCATATCCCTAGAACATCCACTTATGTTCTAAAACTGCTTCTGACCGTTTCTCCAGGATTGGATCAATGTCAACTTATTGCATCTAGTGCAAGAACAACATCTGGTGTGGTACTTGACATCTCATGATTGACTCAATTGCCTAAGCAAGTGATCTGTCAATCATGCACATCCCTCTCTACTTTAGTCTGTAAGACACCTTTAGAGAGGGTGACTCCATCACCTGCAGGTACACTACCGTGCATGGAGTCGTCCATTCTAAATACTCTTAGAATGCTGTCTAAGTACCCTGATTGGGAAACCACCCAAATCTAGATCTAAAACCATAGATCTAGTAACCAGTAT
The DNA here is from genome assembly GCA_030015575.1 of Agapanthus africanus. Lineage (NCBI taxonomy): Eukaryota > Viridiplantae > Streptophyta > Magnoliopsida > Asparagales > Amaryllidaceae > Agapanthus > Agapanthus africanus. The sequence goes on from JASDDO010000022.1 coordinate 221,806,594, forward strand.
GTCTAATACAAAATCCATTTCCCATATGGAGAGAACACTGTGTGACGACCAAAGTATAACCGATTGTAGTATAGGAGTTTCTTTTCCTACTCTGTGTAGTGTATGTCATCCAAATACCAGGATATCACACCCTACTACCTTCTCAATAGATCCATCCCCTATTCTGATGAAGTCAAACCCATGACTGTCACGTCAGAAATAGATGACTATCTCCGCTACATCCGCTTTAGTCTATAAATAGACATAAGCTACTTGTCCACCAATACTTCCGCTGCTCCCACTGACTACGACAACCCTCTGGCAGAGTCATATAGACGTACACTTCTAAAGCTAGTTTAGAACGACGCTATACTCATCCTCCCGCCGGGTCTCGTAACCTGGAACAACAGCAATGGCAAGTGTGGGTAAACAAGAACTTCCCTGTCACCGTCCTTGAGGCTACCGGAGTACCTCTCGGGTGCCTGAAGTTACCCACCTTATCTGCGGAGTGGCCAATGGAATGTCAATCCAGATTGAATCTTTAAGTTCCTTATCAAATCTTCAGTAATCGTTTGTGGTTCTGGAATCATTTCCAGTTCTACCATACTCCCATTACTGTTTTCTGAAAAAATCCATTTTTAATAAAACTGTGGCGAGTCTAGAACAATATTGCTATTGTTCATCCAGATGTTAGAAAGTCAACCCTCATCATAGCCTGGGTCAACCCACAAACAGCCATTACAGAAACATGCCTTGAGTTTTCCAGTGTCTGGTTTTAAGCATAAGCCGGACAACTCCCCGTACCTTAACAACGTTAAGATATGAACTGTTCTATATCCAATATAGAACCAGAGGCACTGATTTAATTGAACCAGATTCAAATCATGCAGCTGTCTCCAGTGCATGTCAACTAAATGGAAGGAGGCCGATCAGCGCTACTCAACTTAGGAATGCTTCCAATTATGAGTAACCTGAAAGAGAAGCAAGATCTCTTGATTATTACTATCAACTGAATACCATACACAAGTATCTACATCTTCTATCACTTTGAAGAATCCCGATACTTGCTACACCTGGTTCTCTACTCTATTCAAATACCTATAACTTCTCAAAATTCAGACCCTGTGTTTCCGCGAAACACCTGTCTAAAAACTAGAGAAGTCATAAGTAAACCGAATATAGTACGAGGACCAACCCCTCTGTCCTGATGGACCCTGGACAACATACAATACTCTGTACAAGTCCCTTGAGTTTGATAACTCATTTACTGTGTGTCATAGGTTGAAAACTGTACTTATGGTTAAGAAGAATTACACCGCTGTTCAATACTCCTTTCCTAACCATCCACTGATATAGGTAAATGTCGTAGACATAATTTCAGAAAGGTATATCTCACTCTATTAAAATAGACGTACAGATATATCAATTTGAAATTGGTGCATAACAGCGGATATTCAAAACCAAATATTTGCCTACCGGCAAACAGCCCAGGTGATTTCCTCAAATATCACCGATTACAACGAATCCCGATATAATGAGGATGATCACCCAATTCCCAATAACTTACTCCCACTCATCATCTGTAAAACCATACAGATATGAGAATCAAACCTGGTAAATACATACCCTGGAGCAAGTGTCTAACTGGGAAATCAGTTTTGCTTTAACAGTACACAGTGAAGCTGAAACATTGAAATGTTTCGTTGGGGTATCCTGGTATTCCTAATAATGTCTCTTCCAGATTCACGACTGTAACCGTATAATTCTTTGCCACCTCTCCAAATCCCTTCATATGTCTTTGGTCATTACCTTCTGCACACCCCTTTAGGCCAAATGGTTTTCTTCCTTCCCTACCGTTCGGCACCAGCCTATGGTTTGGAAGAAGAATATCCAATAAGCATAATGGGTGTACTGTCCTAATCCCAGGAGCACTCGCAATGCGAGAGAAGGTGAAGATAAAAGACAACTGAATAAACCTTATTCCTATTTCTCCTGGACCAGAATCCATCCCCGAACTGGAACAAGTTCCTTTCGAGTTCGTATATTACCATACGATGGAGTATCCAATAAACTGTGGATCTTCGTAGTGATACAGAGTGTCCTGGAGAAATACAAAGGTGATTTAGGATTGGCAAAGGAATACTTGGTTTGGTCGTGAATATCTGTTGCAATTTACTTTGCCCTCTTACTAATCCCTTGCTTTGTCTTAACTCAATACCTTCTGTACACCATCGTTAGGCTAATTGGTTTTCTTCATTCCCTACCGGTCGGCACCAGCCTAAGGTTTGGAAGAAGACTATCCAATTTGCGTAATAGGTGTACTACTCCTAAACCAAGGAGTACTCGCAACCTGAGAGAAGGTAAAAGGAAAAGACAACTGAATAGTCCTATCCGTTTTCTCCAGAACCGGAAACCATCCTCGAATAAATCCCTTCGAGTTCGTATCTAACCATACGATGGTTTTGTCCAATGGAAGTGGACGTTCGTAGTAGTACGGGGTGTCCTGGAGAAAAGGGTAAAAGTAGGAGTGGCAATGAGGTTCGCAACTCTGAAAATCCAAAAGCCAGTGTTTAAGAAGGTTCGGTCAACTTGGTCACTGAGTCAATGTCTTAGGGTCGGGTCAATGGTCGCTGCCAAAGAGAGAGAGAAAAGAAACACTCAGCGTGCACTCTATCCTAGACCAGAATGGTTACAAATTTATCTAATCTGGAAACCTCCCACCGTACCGTCAAATTCTCCTCCAAACCTGAAAGAAGAATTAGTCGGGATCACCCGAGGAGTATACCAACTCATCAGTGGGAATCGGGATCCAACTATCATCGCATGATAACGTGACGGAATCCGCTCACGGTGTCACACTCCAGAAGGTATGCGCATATCTGGCAAGTTTCAGTTCTTTTGAAACTCCCGTTGTGATTTCTACCCCATGCTCTTATGACCTTGACTAAGGCCAACAAATCATAAGTCACATGTCACGTTCTACCCGTCATTATCCAGGTTGATTTGAACCCACCCGTACAAGCCCTTGACTAGGGCCAACAAGGCTATACGACTGTCCCAAACCAACGGATCTATCTATGCAGCATATGAACACCCAATAGCTACCAAACACTGTGCCTTGACTATGGACAACAAACACAGCTTGAATACTATTGACCACCCATATGAAACGACGGAGGGCTACGAATGGTTTCTGGCGAAAACCTTTAACGTAAAGAACTTGATATCATTGAAGGAACGGATAGCTTTTTAAAATATAGTGACGAAAACGATTGCTAAAGAGGTCACTCCCGGTGAAGGGATCTCGGCTCTTTCCCCGTAGAATGAGGTGCAGGATATTCCAACTGAATACCACGGTGCAAAGCAAAAGTAATCGGCTATAGTGAAGTCATTGCCCTGACTCAAACTTTTTGTCCAAGGGGTCACTCCCGGTGAAGGGATCTCGGCCCTTGCCTCGTCGAGTGAGGAGCAGGATATTCCAACTGAATACCACAATGCAAAACAAAAGAGAACGTCCTTGCAATAACAGCTTTTTGAAAAGTGTTCCAACAACATCAGATTAGGTTTGTTTTTAACTTGCATTGATCCGAATCAACGCAGTCCCATCAATTGATCACACCAAAAAGAACGAAAATATACTGATGTACGTATATGCCATCCGCATTCGCCACTGGGTCCCGTCATTACCCGTTAGGTTAGCTAACTAACGACAGAGCGGGGACTGGACTAGCGCGGATGTAAAACATATACAACATCTACTAATATATATACCAATATATTATATTCGCTCATGGCGTGATAAAAATGCAACATCACAGAAACATACAGATATCTGGGATCCCCGGGTTTCACAGAGCCACTACTGAAACCCGACGCTCCCCTGGTCGTGTGGATAGCCTGTGCAATGAAATCCTAGACCCCTACGGGCGCGGCAAGTCACCCACCAAAACCTGAAGCGAGGCAGTCCCCTTCAGTACCGTGAATGGACCACCCAGCACTTCACGGAATCCGGCAACTTGGGCACCCCTCCTGGGTCAACCTGTACCCCCTACGAGTGCGGCGAATAGCCCGCCAATCCTAGAGTGAGGCCCCCTCCGTCTCAATGCCATGAGATGCGGGCCCGTTGCCCTCTAGAACCCGGCTATCCGTGCACTCCTCCGCGGGGTAATCCTAGTACAGAAAGTAAAATATACATACAACGGGTACATCGACCGCAACCTGGCCGTGCCCCAAAATAATAATACAAACAGGCAGTGACGGCAGTCCACATGTCGGACGCTCGCCCAGCAATATCAAATGTACATAATACAACAAAACTGTAGTAGCATTGCATCCAGGCTATCCCCACCGACCGATCCGCAACATCACAGCAAAAACAGAACATCAACGTGAAAGACACGTTCGCAAATCCGTCTAACCGGGCTATAGCAGTTAGACCGGATTTACCGATCAAGTGACATTCACGGTCGCAGATATAATGTAAATACTGTGAAATAATGTGTTTAAAATATCCGATTGACCAAAAATTAACAAGTGGGCCCCCAAGCAATACTGTAGCACTCACAGAAATTCTGGGCCCAAGTTTAATATTCCAAAACCCCAATTTTAACCCCAGAAAGATACTGTAGAAATTTGGTGCAGGGATCCCCACAGTGTGCGGCGGAACCGCGGCGAGAAGGGGGTGTTTGCGGCGGTTCCGCGCTCCCACAGTGGAGTCACTTCATCGAATTTTTACAGAGCTCTTAGATTTTCCAGTACATCAATATTCTGTAACCTGAAAAAATTTTCGACACCAAAAAATTTCAACAGAAAACTGATGCAAGCAAAAATGTAGATTTTTGAATTTTGGTCGATCGGAAATGCAAAACACATTAAACCAAGCTAGACTAAGTAAATGGCGAGGCTCTGATACCACTGTAAGTGCACGGCGGCGTCCCGGCCGTCAATCTGACGGCCAAATGCGGAAGCGGTGATAAACTTAAATTTTTCTTGAACTGGCAAACCGCCGCGCACTAATACCCGGATCGAACCACTAACTAGTCCTAGCTAACTACAAGATGGGGAAGAGAGATGTACCGACTGATCCAAGTCCTCCGGTCTTCTCGTAGTCGTCCCGATCTCCTGCGGAAACTCCGGTCTCCACCTCGTCGCCGGAAGTGCACCACATCGCCTACGTCTTTTACGGGCTCCCACCTCAATGCCGAGGCAACTCGGGCACGAAGCTGGCTAGTCGACGTGCCCAAGGTTTGCTGTAGAATGTTGTGTGGAACTCATGTCTCATTTGGGATTATGGAGTTGCCTTTTGTGGAGGAATTGAAGTATACTTTTGGAGAGGGAGTTGTAGGGATTTCTCAAAGCTCAAGATACAAAAATCCCCCCTCTCTCATGAAATGAATCCCATACATGGAATGGCCGGCCCCCCTTTTTTGGTGTGATTGGAGAGAGAGAGCAAGGTCAAGGGGTGGGTGGAATGCAATGATGAAAAGTGATGATGAGAGAACAAAACCCAACACTCCAAAAGCCAATCATAACCTACAATGGTCAAGCCATCATGGAAAAGAAAGAGTCAAAGGATGGGCTCCATCATGAAACCATCATGATATAAATAAATGCAAAGAACCCCCTCCATAAACACTTATTTGCAACAATGCAAATAAGCCCTCCTCCACCAAACTTCGGCCAATGAGCGATACAAAGGAAATTGGCCGAAACGGAAAGCAAACTGGCAACTCCAGAAAACTGGTCCCGTAATAAATTACAGGAAAACCCCGATACTGTGCATACACACCCGTATTTGTATTCCGACCGAAATACAAATGCAATGAGACAAAATCTACACTGTACTATACTAGGATCCGGCTTAAACCAAAGCCGGCTAGTAATATCCGTTCGATCCTGATCCGTGCAATACCGCACGTATCTGATCGAACCCTGCCATATATCCATATGGCCTATAGTACAAACTGTCTGATCCTGATCCGCGCAATACCGCACGTATCTGATCGGACCTTGCCATATCTCCATACGGCCTCTACAACTTTTTGCCCGAAAGCTGAGTAACTGAATGTGGGGGACTCTAAAGACTCGTCAACACCTTGGTTGTGGATTTAACCACTAGCACGTCAGAGGTATAAGCCAATACGTAACGGGCTACCAGGTATTGACTAAAAGGGACGTCTGTGAGCGAACTCAGCCCGACAACCCTACTGAGCCTGTCAGTAACAATATCCGTACAGTCCGGTCCGTTCGTCTATGAGCATCGCATGGCGGGCCTAGGGGGTTGGTAAAAGTCTGACCCCCAAAAGCGGTACAAGTCGTGTCAGAGTGTAACCCAGAACACCCTGAGATACTACTGGAATACCTACCAGTAAATCTCCATTCCTCGGCCGAGGGCTTCGTGTAATGGCTCTCCTAGACACAGCACGACCTCACCCCCAATACCGGGAGAGACGAACCCCTGAAGATACGCTCACTGCCTCCATGTGGCTTGGGACTGTACCCAACTAAAACCTGTTTGCACGACTCCTTTGAGCCGTGGTAGGGTAGTAATCAAAGTACAGTGGGAACTCACACGAGACAAATGACGATCCCCAGGTCGATGAACTAACCTGCACACATGTCACCAGGGAACTGCCATCTGACGTATGGTATATGACCAACTAGCATGTTCCCGGCGAGTCCTGTCCGGTGTACTCATAACCCAATGAGCACCTGTATACATCTTAGGTGATCCAACTAACACCAGTGGCTTGTGAGACCGGCCACCGCCCCTCGTCGGGGTCTCGAATGTACACACTAGTCTACTCTGGAGTATCGATGCCTTGTCTCGAAACTCACACGACTAGGGACCATTTAAGGATATGCTTATAGACCCCAGCTCCCACTTATATGATCGCCCTCATACTGCTGGTGGTCAAGCAAGAATCCTAGGGGCTCTACCAACGTGTAATAGCGACTTGTCAGGTCACTTAAAGCAGTACACGATGATAAAGATAAACCAGATAGCATACTATCATCTCGAGTAAGACTGTCCTATCGGGATAGGTCCTCCATCAACCATTGTAATCACGTGCCTGTGATCGAATAATTGAATCTGAGGGCACTATCTCCAACATGGTCTAGATATTTTTTTATTAACTCAAGGTGATGTGTATGCCTTTACTGATTTGTGGGGTCTTAGGAAGGGTGATGAAATCCCCACCAAATCTTAATTGGTGTTCAAACCCCTTAATATCCGTATTATTATATGCAAAGCGATAAACAAACAAAATCTAAAACAACAAAAAATTTATTTGGCGGCGGCGCAATCTGTGCAAAGAAACCTGTAGAAAATACAATTTAGTGGAGTTCAGAGGAGAATTTTATAGCAGATAAGAAGCCAGAAAAAAATTAGGGGCATAAAGACACAGAACCACCGTGGTTCCGCCGCATTAACCACCTTTTAGCTGCGGTTCCGCGGTGGGGTTGATGAGTTGGAGCACTAAACTTGTTATGTAGACTCCCCTAGTTATACTCTTTTGTATAAAAGACTCTGTTAGTTATATGTATGCCCTAGAGGCCATTACTGTACATGTGATGTATATTGTAGTGGATGCTTCGACATATATAGGGAGGACTTTCTTGCTCGACATGATAGTATGCTATCTGGTTGCACTTTATCTTAACATGTACACTTATTGTCTCTCTATTACATGTTGATAAAGCCTTTAGGATGAGTACTTGACTACCAGGATTATGATGCAGATCATACTAGTGGGGACAGGGTAGTCGGTAAGTACATCCTTCAAATGTTCCTTTTCGTGAGAGTATCGAGACAGGGCATCGATACTCCAGAGTAGACTAGCGTATACGCTTCTCGACCCATATGATGGGCGATAGATGATCCCACATCCATTTGTGCTTGACATCAGAGAAGGTATACGGGAGCTCAGTGGAGACTGGGTACACTGAATGGACTCGCCGAGAATTCCTAGATGGTATTATACCTATCGTCGGATAGCAATTCTCTGGTGACACTGGTACAGGTTAGTCTGTAGACCCGAGATCGTCATAGAGTCTTGTGTGATTCCCACTGTGCTTTGATTTCCACCATACCACGGTCAAGAGATCATGCAAAAAGGTGGTTTTTGGGTACAGTCCCGAGTCACATGGAGGGAATGAGTGATAGGAGGGGTTTCGTCTCTCCCGGTATTGGGAGTTGATGTTGCGCTTTGCTCGATTGGCCATAACAGGAAATCCCTGGCCAAGGTTGCTGAAATCAACTGGTAAGTGTTATCAGTAGTTTCTCGAACCGTTATGGACCTTGCATCGACATGACTTATCAGGCTATTGCGGTCTGACGTTATACCACCCCCAGGCTATTGATATGTGACATATCAGACGAAGAGACCGGACTGTATGGTAGTGTTACTGATTGGATTCGCAGGAGTATGAGCAGGCTTGCTTGTTGATCTTCTGATCGCTCAATACCCGGGTGTCCGATACGTTTAGCAGACCGTTTGCGGTTTGTGGGTGTTTGATATGATCATCACCTATTGCCGGCATATGGACGAGTCTTTAGAGTCCTACACAGAGATTTCCTGGTTCATGCGAAACAGAGTAGGAGCACATATGTGATATATGCGGGACCGAGATTAATGCGCGTATGTGATACCGCATTCTATTTTCGTGACTTGTGACATTAGTCGGTTATATGTGATATTGCCGGGTTATCTGATCAAGTGTTGATTCGATAAGTTGTTGCATTTGATATTAGTCGGTTATACAGAATATAGCCGGATTATTAAATCAAGTGTTGATTTAATAATTTAATGTATAATTATATATTTGACATATTACATTACATTAACTAATTTTAGTTCACCTAAATATTCATTTTTCTCACTTATTTGACATATTACATTACATTAACTAATTTTACGTGTATTGTTTTCTTTTTGCACAAAATATATATGTGATATATATTGTTGTGTCTTGCAAGGTTAACATGCAACATGTTTGTATGAGACTCACACCATGCTAGGTTAATGCTAGGGTTTTATTAGTTTTAAGTAATTCAAACATTTGGAATTAGTCATGGATGAGCTTGGAGAAGCTAGTAGAACATTGACTTAGTCCGCTTGTTTGTCTAGCTTAAGATATTTGTTAACCCAACCCTTGGTTTATTCTCTACAAGGGTTTGTCATGGCATATACCAACCATGGTTGCATTTCTAACCTCATGAGATTATTTCTCTTCATCACTTTCATTTTCATCTTTCTTCCTTTTTGAAGCTCTCTTGATTTTCATGAAGTGATGAAATTGAGTGAGAAAATAAAAACTAAAGTGGGCCCACTTCCTACATTATCATCCTCTACTATTAGCCATTTAGTTTAAGGTATTTTCTTCACTAATTACACCATTAGTGAAGAGATAGCATGAGCTCGAGTCTTCTCGACGTAGATCATCTTCGGCCTCGAAGACATTAAGCAAGGTTGTTCTTTTCTTCCAGTGAAGCCTCTCTAGAGTCCGGGAGTTCACCATTCGCAGCGAAGGGACTACAACATGGAGATTTAGAAGTGAAGGACCGGTCTACAAAGGTTGTATTCCGCATTCACTTTGTATGTAGAGTTGTTTACATATCGTTTCGTTTAAAACTATAGTTAAGATTATAGGGTTAGGGTTCTTTAGAACGGCAAAAATTTAAAAAAAGGCATGGACGATGCCTCCCGAAACCTTGCTGCCGGGCTAAGAAACCCTACAGTGGTATCAGAGCCAAGCTAGAGATTTAAACGATGTTTAATAGATTACGAAACCGAAACTACTCCGAAACACCCAATACAAAATCTAGTTTCTGTCGAATATTTAGTGGTTTCAAAATTTTTTTTAAACAACTGCAGAATGTTGTATGTGATATAACATGAACACTATGAAAATTTGAGGAATTTTTTTGCAATTTTGGCCGGCCACAACCCCCCTAAAACCGAGCTCACCGGGTCCATTTAGGCTTTTGGGCTTCAAATTTTCATGGTGTTCCAGTTCCTGGGTTTTGGTGTTTCAGGTGTTGTTTGTTTTTGCTAAATTTGCATATGATGTTAACTTTCTGCAAAGTAAATTTGGAGTGTTTCGTAGTCGTAATTCTAACATGCATTCGGGTTATTTAGACGATGTTAAAAAGTTTGTACGGATATCAATAACCCAATTTTTCCCTCGTTGAAATTTTCCAAGAGTTGGATTTTTCCGAGTTTAAAATTTTCAGAAAATCTTGCAAGCGATTCTGTGGTCCCACTAGAAGAACGAAACCCTAACTCAATTCTGTGACCGTTAGAATCGCCATCAAACCCTAGGGTTTGTGGTAATTCATCGGTGCCACAGGTGAGGCATTGGTTGACCCTTCTACGGCTGATTCATAGGAGCTGTGGCATGTTCTGGGTACTTTATGAACTCCGCTCAAGTGTTGAGCATGTTGGGATATTTTGGATCTTTGCTTATTCGATCGAAAAGTTTAACTCCGTCTACCTATATGTGATTGTGATACAATATTTGGAATCCACAAATAGTTATGAGATAACTAGTTTGAATTTTATAAATCTAGCAGTTTAGACTCATTTAATCGGTTGCCACGGAATTTTGATGTGGATCAAAAGTCCGTCGCAATTACGTAGTGTACGCGGATACTCGCCGGGTAACCTTAATAGATAGCCACGCCCCATAGCCCCGACCAAGTGACTGTAGGAGAACCCCATCGCTAAAAGCATCCGTTTGGGTGCTCGCGGCTGCGGTGTTCCGCCTTAGTGCACTTCGTCGACGGCATCGGGGGGTGCGATCGCCTGCTAAAGTTTCCGACGAGCATTCGATCAGCTTATCGAGAATCTTGTTGAATTACCCGACAGGTTATTGGAAAGTGTTTTCAATATCGAGACTAAAATGCGGGGTTTATAATTGTTAGGCATGTGATGTCTAAGGATTTCATTTGTTGGGCATGAAATCAAAAGTATGTGATACATTGGGTTTATGATGTCTAAGGTGGTTGCGGATTCCAATTGTTGTAGTTTTTCTCTTTTTTTTCTGCGACAGTAAGTGTAATATGTAGTGTATCCCCAGTTTCGTTGCTATATGTCAACGACAATTGGGATACGCATATTTATTTCCGTTGATGACATGTGATGTTATGTGTTGCTGTGATATGTTATATTGGATCGTCGTGTTTTGAATAGCCGGTTTTTTTTTATGTGAGATGAGAATTTTTTCATTTTCATTTATGTAAAAGCTTGTATGTAATATTCTTTTATTAAGGCACTTCCGGGTTGAGGATGATGTCACCATTGATGTATATTATTTACATTTTCGCATTAGGATAGACCCAAGGCGGAGAGCACAAGTAACCGGGTTCTGGGGTCCAGTGGGGAGGAGTCGAGACCGGGTCTCCTAACTCTAGAATTTGGAGGGTTGCTTGCCGCTCTCGTAGGGGTCTAGGGATGTGGGTTTGGCTATTTATCGCGACCGTGGAATCTATGTTTTATACTGGCTTAATTTAAAACACGGAATTCCTAGTATATCCAATATTCCATATGTGATTCTTCTGCTGCTGATATTTTGTGATGTGATCACTTGATATATTCTGAGACGAATGCCTATATTATATATATGATATATGATAAATATTGCTGCTTTCATTTCTTTTGTGATGCTTAGGAAGCATAATTTGATGGGACTTCATTAATGAGATTAATGAAATATAAGAAACCTAAAGATGTTGTAGAAACTTGTTTAGAAACCGGTAGCTCTAGTTCTTGCTTTGCATAGCGGTATTTCTTGTAGAATATCCAGCACCTTATTCGATAAGGAAAGAGCCAAGATCCCTTCACCAGGAGTGACCTCTTTCGCGAAACTAGCAGATGCTACTACCAACTCGGTTTGTCTTTTGATTGCTTCTATAGTTTTTGCTTTGCATAGTGGTATTTGTGAAATATCCTGCATCTCATTCGATGAGAAAAGAGATGAGATCCCTTCACCGGGAGTGATTTCTTTAGCGAAACTAGTAAAACCTTCAAAAACACTCCTTTTCAAAATTACTCGATTCTACAGCGATATCAAGTTCATTACGCAAAAGGTTTTCATAAAAACCTATCGTAGCTCTCCGTCATTTCAGATAAGTACTACCTAGTATTCGTGCTACGTTTATTGGCCATATTATGGCATAGTGTGCGGTAGCTGATTAGTGCTTATTGTTTGGTTACCCATGCACCTGGTCTAGGGTTTGGTAGCATCACTCATGACATTTTAAAATTTAGAGAGGTGCAAAGCTAACTAACCATGAATCTTGCTAGAATTTCTAGGGTAACAAGTTTGTATCACATACAAAAAGGTAAAGAGAAGAGGATTACAACCTTTGTAGTCCGTTCCTTCGCTTCATAAGCTCTGTGTTGAGGTCCCTTCGCTACGATCAACATGAAATCCAACTCTCGAGTGGCTCCATGAGATAAAGGAGACACCTTGCTTGTAGTCTTCATGATCCAAGATGATCTACCTTGAAGAACCTCTAACCCAAGCTAACACTTCACTAAACAACTTATTAGAGAAGTGAACACCCTAATCTAAGTGGATAGAATAGATGAGGATGATGAAGTAGGAATTTTGCTCTCTATTGTTTTCAAATTCTCACTCAATATCATCACAAAAGAAAAACCTAGTGAAGCTTTTTCAAGAGCTCAAGGAAGAAGAAGATGAATCATTCCTTTTAGGATGAATAATGAATTATTGTAGTGGTTACAAATCCAACCATGGGTTAAGAATGAAGGAGCTAACCCTTGTAGAGAATAAACTAGAGTTAATGGTTTGGATTGGGTTAGAAAATATCTTCACAAAATATCAAGCTAAAGACAAAAGTCAAAGCTTCATGAAGCTTCATGGAAGCTTCATGCAAAAGCTAACCCTAATCCAAACCCTAACCAAGTTTAAACCCTAAAACTTTGTTAAATTTTTAACCCTGACATGTTACTATATTATATATCACATATACAATATATTTGGTAAAAAAGAAAATAATACAATTAACATATATCGCATATATATCAATGTATTATCCGGTGAGAAAATGAATCAATAAAGCGAGCTTATATTAGTTAACGTAACGTAATATATCACATATATAATTATACATTAAATTATCGAATCAACACTTGATCCGATAACCCGGTTATATTACATATAACCGACTAATAAAACATGTACCAATTCATCGAATCAACACTTGATCCGATGACCCGGCTATATCACATATACCCGGCCGATATCTCATATCGCGAGAATAGAATACGGTATCTCATATCGTAATATTCTCGGTCCCGCACATATCACATATGTGCTCCTACTCCGTTTTGCCTGAGCCAGGAAACCTCTGTGTAGGACTCTAAAGAATCGTCAATACGCCGGCAGTAGGTGATGATCATATCAAACACCCACAAGCTGCAAGCGGTCAGCTAAACGTAACAGCCACCCAGGTATTGAGCGATCAGAAGATCAACAAGCAAGCCTGTACATTCTCCTGTGATTCCAATCAGTAACACTACCGTACAGTCCGGTCTCTTCGTCTGATATGTCGCATATCTAGTCTAGGGGTGGTAAACGTCAAACCCCAGTAACCGATAAGTCGTGTCGATGTAACGCTCATAACAGGTCTAGAAACTACTGATAACACTTACCAGTAGCACTCCATATCATCCCTGGCCAGGGACTTCCAGTTATAGCCAATCGAACATAGCACAACATCAACTCCCTATACCGGGAGAGACAAAACCCCTCCTATCGCTCATTGCCTCTATGTGATTCGGGACTGTACCCAAAAGCCACCATTTTGCACGCCTTCTTGGACGTGGTAAGGTGGAAATCAAAGCACAGTGGTAATCACACAAGACTCTATTACGATCTCGGGTCTACAGACTAACCTGTACCAGTGTCACCGGAGAACTGCTATCTGACGATAGGTATAATACCATCTAGGAGTTCTCGGCGAGTCCCTTCAGTGTACCCAGTCTCCACTGAGCACCCGTACACCATCTTTGATGTCAAACACCGATGGATATGGGATCAACCATCGTCCATCATATGGGTCAAGATGAGTATACGCTAGTCTACTCTGGTGTATCGATGACCTGTCTCAATACACCCTCGACTAGGAACAGTTATAGGATGTACTCGTTGACTACCCTGGCCCCACTAGTATGATCTCATCATAGTCCCAGTAGTCGAGTACATATCCTAAGGGCGTTATCAACATGTGAGAGCAAGACAGTATACTAATACAAGTCAATATGTTAAGATAAAGTGAAACCAAATAGCTTACTATCATGTCGAGCAAGAAAGTCCTCTCTCTATATATCCAAGCATCCACTATAATACACATCATATGTACAACAATGGCCTCTAGGGCATATATATAACTAACAATCTCCCACTTGCACTAAGGCCAACTGTTGTAGTATCCCATACCCAACATCCCAAAAAGTCTCTCAAACTGTATCTGGGGAATGGCCTTCGTGAGTGGATCCGAAGTGTTGTCCTTCGTATCAACTCTCCTAACCTCGATCTCCCGATGATCAACTATCTCCCGGATCAGGTGATACCGCCTCAGAATATGTCTGGACTTCTGATGGGACCTGGGTTTCTTGGCCAAAGCTACAGCTCCATTGTTATCACAATACAAAGGTATTGGATGCTCAATGGACGGAACCACACCAAGTTCAGTGATGAACTTCTTCATCAAGACAGCCTCTTTGGCAGCATCGTTGGCAGCGATGTATTCAGCCCCCATCGTCGAGTCTGCTACAGTTTCCTGTTTGGAACTCTTCCAACACACCACCACTCTATTGAGGGTAAAGACAAATCCCGAGTGCGACTTAGAGTCGTCCTTATCACTTTGGAAGCTTGAATCGGTAAAGGACTCCACCTGGAGTTCTCTGTTACCATACACCAAGAACATCTCTTTAGTCATTCTCAAGTACTTGAGAATGTTCTTCACAGCTGTACAGTGACTCTCTCCATGATCTACTTGATACCTACTCACTACACTTAGTGAGTATGCTACATCGGGTCTGGTACATAGCATCGCATACATGATAGAGCCTACTGCCGAAGCATAGGTTATCCCTTGCATGCAAGCTCTCTCCAAATCAGTCTTGGGAGACATCTCTTTGGAGAGAGTGAGTCCAGAGATCGTGGGTTGGTTCCCACGCTTGGATTCTTCCATACTAAACCTTTTTAGTATGGTGTCAATATACCTGGATTGGGACAATCCCAATATCCGTTTACATCTATCTCTATAGATCTTGATTCCCAAAATGCAGGAGGTATCACCTAGATCTTTCATTGAGAATATTTGTGATAAGAAGAGCTTTACCGAGTGCAGCATAGGAACATCATTTCCTATCAAGAGTATGTCATCCACGTACAATACGAGGAAGACAACCTTACTCTCTGCAACCTTCTTGTAAATACAAGGTTCATCTATGTTTTTGATGAAGTCAAACTCTTTGACTACAACATCAAAGCAGATGTTCCAACTCCGTGATGCCTGCTTCAACCCGTAGATGGATTTAAGTAGCTTGCATACCTTTCCGCTGCTCCCACTATCTACGAAGCCCTCTGGCTGAGTCATGTACACGCACTACTCTAAATCACCAGTTAGAAAGGCAATCTTAACATCCATCTGCCAGATTTCGTAGTCATGGTATGCAGCAATGGCAAGTAAGATCTGGATGGACTTAAGCATAGCCACTGGAGAAAAGGTTTCGTCATAATCCACACCTGGTCATTGACGAAAACCCTTTGCAACAAGTCTAGCTTTGAAAGTCTCCACTTTTCCATCTACACCAATTTTCTTCTTAAAGATCCTCTTGCTCCTAATGGGTTTTACCCCTTCAAATGAAACTTCCAAAGTCCATACTCTGTTGGTGTACATGAATTCCATCTCAGATTGCATTGCATCCAGCCACTTCACAGAGTCCCCACTCGTTATGGCCTGCTCGAATCTAGTTGGGTCATCATCTTCCATGATGCAATCCTCGCTCCCACCTTCAAGGAGAAAACCGTAGTATCTCTTAGGTGGATAAGAAACCCTACTAGATCGGCGAAGAGGCTGGGGTTCGTCACGAACTACTGAATCCTCTGGTTCCAGTAAATTATCAGTTGTAGTTTGTGATGCTGGAATCTCTTCCAGCTCTACCTCTTCGCCACTAATTTCTTTTACAAGAAATTTCGTTTCTAAAAAGGTGGCATATTGAGAAACAAGCACATTTTGTTCCTCACCGTTGTAAAAGATATATCCATAGGAATCTTTTGGATATCCCACAAACTTACATAGACCTGATCTTTCCTCGAGCTTGTCCGGATTTTTCTTTTTAACATAGGCCGGACAACCCCATATCTTAACTCGTTTAAGAGATGGTCTCTTCCCATTCCATATCTCATATGGAGTGGTAGGCACTGATTTGGTTGGAACTCTATTCAATAGGTATGCCGCTGTCTCAAGCGCATAACCCCAGAAGGAAATAGGTAACTCAGCATTGCTAATCATAGAGCACACCATATCTAATAGGGTGCGATTCCTCCGCTCCGATACACCGTTGTGCTGTGGTGTATAAGGAGGAGTAAGCTGAGAGAGAATTCCATTCTCTTTTAAATAGTCTAGGAACTCATTGCTCAAGTATTCTCCTCCTCGATCTGATCGAAAGATCTTAATACTTTTTCCCGTTTGGTTCTCTACTTCGTTCTTATATTCTCTGAATTTCTCAAAAGCTTCAGACTTGTGTTTCATCAGGAACACATGTCCGTATCTTGAGAGATCGTCAGTGAATGTAATGAAGTAGGAAGAACCGTTTCTGGCATGTGTAGACATGGGACCACATACATCACTATGTATCAGTCCCAAGAGTTCTGTAACTCTTTCTCCGTGTCCACTAAACGGAGTTTTGGTCATCTTGCCTTTGAGACATGACTGGCAAGTATCATAAGATGAAAATTCGAACGGATTCAAATATCCATCCTTATATAACTTAGCTAGCCGTGTCGCATTGATATGACATAGTCTACAATTCCACAAGAAGGATTCGTTCATTTCTGAACTCTTCCTCTTATGTGTGTTTTGTATATTAAGTACTGTAGTTTGGTTTAGAACGTATATGCCATTATTTAACGATCCTGATCCAATCAACTTTTGATCCAGAAATATGTTCATAACATTATCCTGTACTACAAAATTATATCCTTCTTTGCTCAATAAAGAAACTGATATAAGATTCCATATCAGGGTCGGAATGTAAGAGCATTTGTTCAGAACAAATGTATTACCATTTGGTAACACAAGGTGATATTCGCCAACAGCCTTGGCTGCAACATCTGCACCATTCCCTACTCTTACGGAATGATCACCCATTCCCAGTTCTCTACCTTTACGTAGCCCACAAAACATATTACATATGTGGGATCCCGATCCGGTATCTAATACCCAGGACGTAAAGTGAACTGAGAAACAGTTCTCGATAACTAACACACCCGAAGAAGATGCATCAGCATGCTTGTTCTTCATTTGGGCGGCATGAGAATCCAGATATTCTCCTATTTCCTGCTCGGACTTATAACAGTTATAAGTGGGAGCGGGACCAACGTTCCCCTGCTCAGTATAAAAAGCGGGTTCAATCATTACATCCATGTTATTATCTTGATTAAGGCATGACATGGTCGCTACCTCGAGAGAGAGAGAAGAAAACACTTTAGCGTATGCTCTTGAAAGATTAGATTGGTTATTATCTTATCTAATCAGGATGGCTCCCACTGCTTTTTATCAAATCTTCTTTAAAACCCTAAAAGGTAAGATTAGCCGGGATTAATTACACCTTACAAGTTCGACAATCTTTCAGCCAGGCCAGTGTTGGTACTTTGAGGGAAGTTCCCCGTGCCTTCGCACGGACCTAATTAAAATAAACATCGTTTTCCCAGAGGCATAACCCCGTAAACACCTTTCTAGACATCTACTTGATCGGCTAATTTTCCTGTGTAAAATTCTCCCAGGAGTAACTCTTACTCGCAGTGGGTATCAGGATCCATCTATCTCATAGAAGGTATGCAATCTCATTGCAAATTTCAACACTTGAAATTCCCGATAATGCTTTTACCCCTAGTGAATTATGACCTTAACTATGGTCAACAAATCATAAGCACTACTCAAGTTCTACCCGTTATTTCTTGATTAATTAGACCCACCCACATGACCCTTAACTATGGTTAACAAAGTTATATGACTATCCTAATTAATCTCATCAATTGTTATATAGGAAAACATCACTCGGCTACCGTACACTGCGCCTTAACTATGGTCAACAAACGCAGCACGAATACTAAGTACTCTATTTCCTAAAATGACGGAAGGTTACGACAGGTTTTTCAGAAAACCCTTTGCGTAATGAACTTGATATCGTTGTAGAAACAAATGATTTTGAAAAGGAGTGTTTTTTAGGCTTTTCTAGTTTCGCTAAAGAGGTCACTCCCGGTGAAGGGATCTCGGCTCTTTCCTTATCGAATAAGGTGCAGGATATTTCACAAATACCGCGGTGCAAAGCAAGAACTATAAAAGCAATCAAAAACTAAACCGTGAGTTTGTAGCATTTGCCAGTTTTGCTAAAGAGGTCACTCCCGGTGAAGGGATCTCGGCTCTTTCCTCATCGAATAAAGTGCAGGGTATATCACATATACCTCTGTGCATAACAAAACTCTAACTACCCTTTTTGAAATTTTGATTCTACAATATCTTTTAGGTTTCTTTTCTTTTATTAATCTCATTAATAAATCCCGTCATTTATGCTTCCAAAGCATCACAGAAGAAACGAAAATACAACGTACGCTTATGCCATCCGCATTCGCCTCAATGTTCTGTTATGCACCGTCAGGTTACTTAACTAACGGCATACCGGGACGGGACTAGCGCGGGTGTAAAACATAAGCAACGTTTATTATATATCATATATACAATAATAAAGCATTCGTCTCACGCATATAATATGAACACATCACAGTATATCAGTAGCAGAAGAAACATATGAAATAAGATATACTAGGACGTCCGTGTTTTATATCGAGCCTGTATAAAACACGGATTACACGGTTGCGATGAATAGCCAAACCCACATCCCTAGACCCCTACGAGAGCGGCAAGTAACACTGCCAATTCTAGGGTTAGGAGACCCGGTCTCGACTCCTCGAGATGGCCTCCCACTGGACCCTAGAACCCAGTTACTTGTGCTCCCCTCCTTGGGTCTACCTAATGCGGAAAAGTAAATAATATACAATGGTGACATCAACCTCAACCCGGAAGTTCCCCAATAAAAGAATATTACATACAATGAATTTTACATGAATGAAAATAAAAACCGTCATCTCACATAAAACTCTCGTCTATTCAGAACACGACGATCCAATATAACATATCACAGCAACACATAATATTTCATATCATCAACGTAAGTAAGTATGCGTATCCCGATTGTCGTTGATGTATAGCAATGAAGCCGGCAATACCCCCACATACTACACTTACGGTCCCAGAAAAGAAAGTGTAAAACTATAACATTTGGAATCCACAATCGACTTAGACATCATAAACCCGAAATATCACATATTACGGATTTCATGCCTAACTATATGAATTCCATATATTGTATCACATTATAGAATATCATGACGATGTTTAATGTTTCGATCGAATCAACATACACCCACAAATTACCCCCATGAGCTCAACACTTGAGCAAAGTCAACACTCAAAAACCGTGCCACAGTGTTCATGGACCAGCCGTAGGAGTTAACCAACGCCTCACCTATGACACCACAGGACTACGGTGAACCCGAAGGTTCGAACGCGGTTCCATAGGCATAGAATCGAGTTAAGGTTATTATGTCTTCTAGGGGGTCCATAGGGGTACTTGCACGTTTTTACGAGTACAATCAACTTCGGAAAATTACAACACTTGGAAATTTCAGCGGGGTACAAAATGTGGTGTGCGATATTCGATCGAACTGCTAAAAGAAGTCAAGGTTACCTTTACAGTGTTAAAATATACGACTACGAAGCACTACGAATTAGCCCCAGGTCAAACCAATCATCACATGAAAATTGGGCTAAATAAACAATACTAGGAATACCAAACTGGAACCAAAAGACCACAGATGGAATACGGGGACCAGAAGATGATGTGAGGCCGGCCAGGCCGGTTTCCCCCCTCCTGTGGCCGGTCCAAAACCGGTATCCTGCCCCTGTATTTCACCTGTGTTCATGTAAAGGTCCCAGTAACATTTTGCACTTGTTTGAAAAAATTTTAAAGGACTTTTTGAAAAATTTCCCGAGAGCAAGAATAGGGTTTCCTAATACCGTATTTCGAAGTGATTTTCGTGTTCGTAATTGTTATAACACCGTATCTCGAATTCTAGTTAGGCTCAGATACCACTGTCGGGTTACCCTTGCACCTGGTCTAGGGTTTGGTAGCATCACTTATGCCATTTTAAAATTTAGAGAGGTGCAAAGCTAACTAACCATGAATCTTGCTAGAATTTCTAGGGTAATAAGTTTGTATCACATACAAAAAGGTAAAGAGAAAAGGATTACAACCTTTGTAGTCCGTTCCTTCGCTTCATAAGCTCCATGTTGAGGTCCCTTCGCTGCGATCAACATGAACTCCGACTCTCGAGTGTCTCCATGAGGTAAATGAGACACCTTGCTTGTAGTCTTCATGATCCAAGATGATCTACCTTGAAGAACCTCTAACCCAAGCTAACACTTCACTAAACAACTTATTAAAGAAGTGAACATCCTAATCTAAGTGGCTAGAATAGATGAGGATGATGAAGTAGGAATTTTTCACTCTTTTGTTTTCAAATTCTCACTCAATATCATCACAAAAGAAAAACCTAGTGAAGCTTTTTCAAGAGCTCAAGGAAGAAGAAGATGAATCATTCCTTTTGTGATGAATAATGAATTATTGTATGGTTACAAATCCAACCATGGGTTTAGAATGAAGGAGCTAACCCTTGTAGAGAATAAACTAGAGTTAATGGTTTGGATTGGGTTAGAAAATATCTTCACAAAATATCAAGCTAAAGACAAAAGTCAAAGCTTCATGAAGTTTCATGCAAAAGCTAACCCTAATCCAAACCCTAAACAAGTTTAAACCCTAAACCTTTGTTAAATTTGTAACCCTAACATGTTACAATATTATATATCACATATACAATATATTTTGTAACAAAAGAAAATAATACAATTAACATATATCGCATATATATCAATGTATTATCCGGTGAGAAAATGAATCAATAAAGTGAGCTTATATTAGTTAACGTAACGTAATATATCACATATATAATTATACATTAAATTATCGAATCAACACTTGATCCGATAACCCGGCTAAATTACATATAACCGACTAATATAACATGTACCAATTCATCGAATCAACACTTGATCCGATGACCCGGCTATATCACATATACCCGGCCGATATATCATATCGCGAGAATAGAATACGGTATCTCATATCGTAATATTCTCGGTCCCGCACATATCACATATGTGCTCCTACTCCGTTTTGCCTGAGCCAGGAAACCTCTGTGTAGGACTCTAAAGAATCGTCAATACGCCGGCAGTAGGTGATGATCATATCAAACACCCACAAGCTGCAAGCGGTCAGCTAAACTTAACAGCCACCCAGGTATTGAGCGATCAGAAGATCAACAAGCAAGCCTGTACATTCTCCTGTGAATCCAATCAGTAACACTACCGTACAGTCCGGTCTCTTCGTCTGATATGTCGCATATCTAGTCTAGGGGTGTTGAACGTCAGACCACAGTAACCGATAAGTCGTGTCGATATGAGGCTCATAACAGGTCGAGAAACTACTGATAACACTTACCAGTAGCACTCCATATCAGCCCTGGCCAGGGACTTCTAGTTATAGCCAATCGAACACAGCACAACATCAACTCCCTTTACCGGGAGAGACGAAACCCTCCTATCGCTCATTGCCTCCATGTGATTCGGGACTGTACCCAAAAGCCACCATTTTGCACTCCTTCTTGGACGTGGTAAGGTGGAAATCAAAGCACAGTGGGAATCATATAAGACTCTATGATGATCTCGGGTCTACAGACTAACCTGTACCAGTGTCACCGGAGAACTGCTATCCGACGATAGATATAATACTATCTAGGAGTTCTCAGCGAGTCCGTTCAGTGTACCCAGTCTCCGCTGAGCACCCATACACCATCTTTGATGTCAAACACCGATGGATATGGCATCATCCATCGCCCGTCATATGGGTCAATATGCGTATACTCTAGTCTACTCTGGTGTATCGATGCCCTGTCTCGATACACTCTCGACTAGGAACAATTATAGGATGTACTCATTGACTACCCTGGCCCCACTAGTATGATCTCATCGTAGTCCTAGTAGTCGAGTACATATCCTAAGGGCTTTATCAACATGTGAGAGCAAGACAGTAAACTAATACAAGTCAACATGTTAAGATAAAGTGAAACGAAATAGCATACTATTATGTCGAGCAAGAAAGTCCTCTAAATATATATCCAAGCATCCACTATAATATACATCATATGTACAACAATGGCCTCTAGGGTATATATATAACTAACACTTATCTGCATAAGCATATGATGTGATTGGATTAGGGTAGTCGTACGACTTTATTGACCTTATTAAGGGTCGTGTGGATGGGTTTAATTCAATAAGGAAATGACGGGTTGAACATGGTTAGCGCTTATGATTTGTTGACCTTGTTATGGTCATAAGTTGCCAGGGGCAAAATATTATCGGGAATTTCAAGTGTTGAATTTTGCAATGAGATTGCATACCTTCTATAAGATAGTTGGATCCCGATACCCACTGCGTGTAAGAATTACGTTTGGGAGAGTTTTACACATTACAATTAGCCAATCAAGTAGGTGTCTAGAAGGGTGTTAACGGGGTTACGTTCCTGGGAAAACGAGGTTTATTTTAATTAGGTACGTGCGAAAGCACGGGGAATCTCCCTCAAAGTACCGACACTGGCTTGGCTGAAAGATTGGCGAACTTATAGGGTGTAATTAATCCTGGCTAGTCTTACCTTTTTAGTGTTTGAAGGAAGATTTGATAAAAACAGTGGGAGCCATCCTGATTAGATAAAATAATAACCAATCTAATCTTGCAAGAGTGCACGCAGAGTGTTTTCTTCTCTCTCTCTCCTGGTGACGACCATGTCACGCCTTAATCAAGATAATAATAAGGATGCATTGATCGAACTTTCTTATTATACTGATCTAGGGAACGTTGGTTTCGCTCTATCTTATAACTGTTATAAGTCCGAGCAGGAAATAGGGGAATATCCGGATTCCCATGCCACTCAATCGAAGAAAGTGCATGTTGATGCATCTTCTTCCGGTTTGTTCATTACCGAGAACTGTTTCTCAGTATCTTCTACGTCCTAGGTATGAGATACCGGATCAGGATCCCACATATGTAAGAGTTACATGGGCTGCAGAAAGGTAGAGAACTGAGAATGGGTAATATGTCTCTAAGTGTTAGAGAATGGTGCAATTGTTGCAGCCAAACCAGTTGGAAAATATCACCTTGTATTACCAAATGGTAAATACATTGATTCTGAACAAATGTTATTACATACCGAACCTGATATACAGCATTACATCAGATTCTTTATTAAGTTAAAGAAGGATATAATTCTGTATAGGGGATAATGTTGTGAACATTTTCCTGAATCAAGAATTGATTGGATCAGGCACGTTATATAATAGCATATATGTTCTAAATCAAACTACAGTTCAAAGTATCTTGAACACACACAAGAGGAGTAGTTCAGAAATGAATGAATCCTTCTTGAGGCATTGTAGACTAGGTCATATCAATGCGACACGACCAGCTAAGTTACATAAGGATGAATATAAGAATCTGTTCGAATTTTCATCTTATTCTACTTGCCAGTCTTGTCTCAAAGGTAAAATGACCAAATCTCCATTTACGGGAAACAGAGAAAGAGTTATTGAACTCTTAGGACAGATACATGATGATGTATACGGTCCTATGTCTATAAATGCCAAGGTTGGTTTTTCGTACTTCATTATATTCACTGATGATCTCTCGAGATTCGGACATATGTTCCCGTTGAAACAAAATTCTGAAACTTTTGAGAAATTCAAGGAATATAAGCTTGAAGTTGAGAACCAAACGGGTAGAAGTATTAAGTCCTTCGATGAGATCGATGAGTAGAATACAAGGCATGGAGTTCCTGGATTTTCTAAAAGAAGAATGTGATTCTCTCTCAACTTGCTCCTTCGAGTACACCACAGCACAACGGTGTATCGGGACGGAGGTATCACACCCTATGAGATATAGTGCGCTCTATGACGAGTACTGCTGAGTTACCTATTTTCTTTTGGGTGTTATGCACTTGAGAAGCTGCATACCTATTGAATAGGGTTCCGTCCAAATCAGGGCCTACCACTACATATGAATATGGTGTGGGAAGAGACCATGTCTTAAACGAGTTAAGATATGGGGTTGTCCGGCCTATGTTGAACGGCAGAATCCGGACAAGCTCGAGGCAAAATCAGTTTTGTGTAAGTTTATTAGGATATCCCAAACATTTACGAGGGTATATCTTCTACCTAACTGAGGAGCAAAAGGTGTTTTGTTTCATAGCATGCCACCTTTTTAGAAAAGGAATTTCTTGTGAAGAAATTTATGGTCATGAGGTAGAACTGGAAGTAATTCCAGCTATACTAACTAACAGGTGATGATTTGGTAGAACCAAAGGATTCAATAGTCTCCAATGAACCTTAGCCTCTCCACGAATCTGGTAGGTTCCTCATCCACTTGAGAGATACTAAGGTATTCTTGGTGACAGTGGGAGCGAGGATTGCATCATGGTAGATGATGGCCCAACTAGGTTCAGGCAGGCCATCACAAGTGGAGACTTTGTGAAATAGCTGGATGCTATGCGATCAAAGATGGAATTCATGTATACCAACAAAGTATGACTTTGAATGTTGCACCTGAAGGGATAAAACCCATTGGGAGCAAATGGATCTTGAGAAGATTCTGGGTGTAAATGGAAAAGTTGAGACTTTCAAAGCTATGCTTAAGTCCATCAGGATCAATGCGCGCATCGCGGAGTTGGATCATCTGTTTTGAAGTGGTAGTCAATGAGTTTGAATTCATCAAAATGGTAGATGAACCTTGTATATACAAGTAGGTTGTAGAGAGTAAGGTTGTCTTCCATGTATTGTACGTAGATGGCATACTCTTGATAGGAAATGGTTTTCTATGCTACACTCGGTCAAGCTCCTCTTATCATGGGGATTCTCAATAGATGATCTGGATGATACCTACTACATCTTGTGGATTATGATCTATGGTGATAGATCTGAGTTGATGTTGGGAATGTCCCAAATCCAAGTACATTAACACCATACTAAAGGGGTTTAATATGGAGGATTCTAAGCGTGGTGGTTTGCCCACTTACTCATGAATCACTCTCTCCAATAAGATGTCTTCCAAGACTGGTTTGGAGAGAGCTCGCGTGCAAGGAATACCCTATGCTTCAGCACTAGGCTCTATCATTTATGCGATGTTATGTACCAGACCAGATGTAGATGACTCACTAGGTGTAGTGATCAGGAATCAATCAGATCTTGGGAGAATCACTGGATAGGTGTGGAGGACATTCTTAAGTACTTGAGAAGCACTAAAAGAAAATTCTTGGTTTGAGCTTCCAGAGTGATAAGGACGACTGAGAGTCGGTCACAGGCATTGTCTTTACCCTCAAGGAGGGACGGTATGTTGGAAGAGTTCCAAGCTAGATACCGTGACATACTGGACAATAAAGGTAGAATACATTGCTACCAAGGATGCATCCAAAGTGGCTGTCTGGACATTTCTTGTTCATGAGATGAACAAGGTTCCTACCATTGAGCGTCCAATAACTGTTATTGTGACAACAATGGAGTTGTGGCTTTGGCATAGGAACACCGGTCCCATCAGCATTCCAGACATATTCTGAGGTAAGTATCACCTGATCAGGGAGATGGTTGTTCTCCAAAGGATCGAGTTTAGGAGAGTTGATACGAAGGATAACACGGCGGATCCACTCACAAAGGCCTTTCCCCTAGAGAGACTTCTATGGGATGGTTGAGTATAAGACAGTACAACCACGCTATATTGTTGGGTATTAGATACTACAACAGATGGACTTAGTGCAAGTGGGAGATTGTTAGTTATATATATGCCCTAGAGGCCATTACTGTACATGTGATGTATATTGTAGTGGATGCTTGGACATATATAGGGAGGACTTTCTTGCTCGACATGATAGTGTGCTATCTGGTTGCACTTTATCTTAACATGTACACTTATTGTCTCTCTATTACATGTTGATAAAGCCCTTAGGATAAAAACTTGGCTACCAGGATTATGTTGCAGATCATACTAGTAGGGACAAGGTAGTCGGTAAGTACATCCTTCAAATATTCCTAGTTGTGGGAGTATCGAGACAGGGCATTGATACTCCAGAGTAGACTAGAGTATACGCTTCTTGACCCATATGATGGGCGATGGATGATCCCACATCCATTGGTGTTTGACATCAGAGAAGGTATACGGGTACTCAGTGGAGAATGGGTACACTGAACGGACTCACCGAGAACTCCTAGATGGTATTATACCTATCGTTAGATAGCAGTTCTCTTATGACATTGGTACAGGTTAGTCTGTAGACCCGAGATCGTCATAGAGTCTTGTGTGATTCCCACCGTGCTTTGATTTCCACCATACCACGGCCAAGAGATCATACAAAAAGGTGGTTTTTGGGTACAGTCCCGAGTCACATGGAGACAATGAGCGATATGAGGGGTTTCGTCTCTCTCGGTATTGGGAGTTGATGTTGCGCTATGCTCGATTGGCTATAACAGGAAATCCCTGGCCAGGGTTGCTGAGATCTACTTGTAAGTGTTATCAATAGTTTCTCGAACCGTTATGGACCTTGCATCGGCATGAATTATTAGGCTATTGGGGTCTGACGTTATACTACCCACAGGCTGTTGATATGCGACATATCAGACGAAGAGACAGGACTGTATGGTAGTGTTACTGATTGGATTCGCAGGAGTATGAGCAGGCTTGCTTTTTGATCTTCTGATCGCTCAATATCCAGGTGGTCGTTACGTTTAGAAGACAGCTTGCGGCTTATGGGTGTTTGATATGATCATCACCTACTGCCGACGTATTGACGAGTCTTTAATGTCCTGCACAGAGGTTTCCTGGTTCATGCGAAACGGAGTAGGAGCACATATGTGATATGTGCGGGACTGAGCTTATTGTTCGTATATGATACCGCATTCTATTCTCATAACTTGTGACATTGGTCGGTTATATGTGATATAGCCGGGTTATCGGATCAAGTGTTGATTCGATAAGTTGTTGCATTTGATATTAGTCGGTTATACAGAATATAGCCGGATTATTAAATCAAGTGTTGATTTAATAATTTAATTTATAATTATATATTTGATATATTACATTACATTAAAAAATATTAGCTCACTTAAGTATTCATTTTTCTCACTTATGATACATTGATATATATGTGTTATATGTTAAATGTACTGTTTTCTTTTTGCACAAAATATATATGTGATATATATTGTTGTGTCATGCAAGGTTACACATGCAACATGTTTGTATGAGACTCACACCATGCTAGGTTAATGCTAGGGTTTTATTAGTTTTAAGTAATTCAAACATTTGGAATTAGTCATGGATGAGCTTGGAGAAGCATGTAGAACATTGACTTAGTCCACTTGTTTGTCTAGCTTAAGATATTTGTTAACCCAACTCTTAACCTTTAGCCTTGGTTTATTCTCTACAAGGGTTTGTCATGGCATATACCAACCATGGTTGCATTTCTAACCTTATGAGATTATTTCTCTTCATCACTTTCATTTTCATCTTCTTCTTGCTTTTTGAAGCTCTCTTGATTTTCATGAAGTGATGAAATTGAGTGAGAAAATAAAAACTAAAGTGAGCTCACTTCCTACTTCATCATTCTCTACTATTAGCCATTTAGTTTAGGTGTTTGCTTTACTAATTACACCATTAGTGAAGAGATAGCATGAGCTCTAGTCTCCTCGACGTAGATCATCTTCGGCCTTGAAGACATGGAGCAAGGTTGTACTTTTCTTCAAGTGAACCCTCTCTAGAGTCCGGGAGTTCACCATTCGCAGTGAAGGGACTACAACATGCAGCTTTAGAAGTGAAGGACCAGTCTACAAAGGTTGTATTCCGCATTCAGTTTGTATGTAAAGTTGTTTACATAACGTTTCATTTAAAACTCTAGTTAAGATTCTAGGGTTAGGGTTCTTTAGAACGGCAAAAATTTAAAAACGGCATGGATGATGCCGTCCGAAACCTTGCTGCCGCGCTAAGAAACCCTACAGACCCTGTTTCTTTATTTGATCACTGTACTTGCTCCAGATTAGCCTGCACACTTGCATACAAAAAATATCAAAAATAACAAGTTTTTTTTATATATTTATTTATATATATACACACACAAAAAAATATTAACCTGAATAACAAGAAAGAACTACGTTACCGTCTCTCCGACAACGGCGCCATTTGATTGTTGCAGAAACTCGCACTCCGCTTGTTCTATTTGTTATACTTACCGCAATCAAGACGGTGTCGCTTTGCAGCTAGCCGGTTGAGCATGGGTCGATCCGCAGGGAGATGGTTGTATGTTCGTTCTGTTGGGTTACGGCAGCGCCGCGGCCATCAATCCATGGTCAAATGCGGAACAAAAACTTTTCAAACTTGGCGCTACCACAACCAATTACCCGGATCGTGTTATTAACCCTATACTAGCAAACTGTAAAGTGAGTTTAAAGATTATACCGATCGATCCGTGTCCTTCGGTCTTCAATCTCTGCGCCTAGCTCCTCTCCAGCTGTCCCGACGAATTTCTTTCTCCGATCTCGCTCGTCGAAGTGGCTCCACGTCGAGGATTCTTTATACGGGCTCCCCCTTCAAACCGAAGCAACTCGGACATGAAGTTTTCTTGCCGACATGTCCAGGGTGAAGTAGAAATAGTGTGTGATTACTTTGTCTCATAACACTCTATGATTCTCAACACATGAGAGGGATAGAGTGGAAGTTGAAGAAGAAGCCATTGATGGAAGTTGTGAGCTCAAGAAAAAGCTAGTGAAGAAAATGAGCTTGCTTATTGTGTGAGATAAATGTGAGAGCTCTAATAATAATCTCATAACTAAACCCTTGCCCTCATGTGGCTGCCCTCTCTCTTCATATCTTAATCCTACACAATAATCAATCAAGAGAAAAGACATGGCACAAGAAAACACAGGATTTGTGTTAAGTTTTACAATCAAAAATATCTTTACCGCAATCAAGAACGGCGTCACTTGGTAGCTAGCCGATGAATACGAGTCGGTCCATAGGGATGTTGCATATTTCCTAATTGTTCTAACGAGTTAATTCCAAATGGTGTTTGGATCTTTATCACTAAAAACTAAATTGACTTAGACTAGGATTAGAAATCTTGCTAGGGTTAGGTTTAGGTTAAGTTTGGAAAATTAAGATTTCCCACCGCTTTCAATGCCCTAAATTAGATCTCTTTAGGTGTTATGGTAATTATTAATAAAGGAGATTAGGACGATCGGGAAGAAACGATGTTTCTTCATCTAGGTCCTTGTCCGTCCTTTCTTAATCCTTACCCTAACCTCCATGGAAAACATGCACAACCGGTCATTTATACTACGGTATCACTGTTACCTCATGGGTAGGGTGCCGTAGGGAGAGGTATGTGTATGTATGCATGGAGTCCTAATTATTAATATGTGATGGGCAAGAAAGGGGTGAGAGATTTGCATCTCTTAAACCTTCCCTATTCCTAACCCTAACAAGCGAGGAACTACTCGCTCATTAGGGGATCTAAGAAAGACATGATTTTTATTTGAGTTTTTGATTTAAGAGATTAATTGTCTAACTACTGCAAATTAATAAAGAGTTCTAATCTAAAGTAAACTAGGGCAGAGAATAAATTAAACTAGGGCAGCAATTAAAAACTAAGAACTAGGGAAAAATAAAAGAAACTACTTACAAAATTGATGCTCTCAAAACTTGAAGGAATTCTGAATTTTATTCAATGAAAAAAAGCATAACCTAAAACAAGTTTTTGGGCTTCTATTTATAGAGCATAGAAAACCCTAGGGTTACAATCGCGTCACATCTGCTTTTACAAAAATACCCCTAGGAAGAGTAGCCAACGCGCCGCCAGCCGCCACAAAAATTTCCACTAATACGGGCTTTGCACGGCCGCGGAACCGCGGCCAAGAGCAGGGTTTGGCCGCGGTTCCGCGGCCAAGTAGTGGGCTTGTGGGCTCAATTTTTCATGTCTTGGTCTTCTTGCAGTTGTCCTCTGTTTTCTTCAGTTGGTTCTTCAGAATGTCTTCTGGTTTTCTTCCAGTTTTTCATAGTGCATAATGTCGTGGACTTTTACCGTTGCTTCGTGTCAAAGTATTGAACCTTGCTCTGCCTTTGTACTTTTGTGAACTTGTTCGTTGATCTTCATTGTCCCTCAAAATGTAGGCACGATCAAGATTCCATCATTTATCGGTCGTAGTCTCACTTTTGTATCGTCTTTTCGTCTTTTTCACTGTTTTTGTTCCGAGAACCTGTAACCTGCAACTATGTAGCAGACATGGGTCAAAAGCACCTGTTTATTTGTAAAATGACTACGAATGGGGTCTAAAAGAATGCAAAATTATGGTATGAACAAATACCCCCATACTTATCTTTTGCTCTTCCTCGAGCAAACCTAGTTTTATTCTTGAAAAAGACCTAGCCTCACTTTCGCAGGGAAACGCGATTGCACTGAGCTCGTGCAACAAGCCGTTAAACCTCTAGGTGTCCCTAGTAGGAGGAGTGTTGTCTCCTGAGGGTTTTCAGCGGATACTACCCATAAAATCCTATCAATTCGGCCCATTAACTTTTATTCTCCAATTAGGTTTTCCAACAAGGAATTCTATTATCTTCGACTCATAAATCATCCACCCGTATTCTTCACGCTTTCTTATTATTTAACTTAAGATTGTATATGTTCTGTAAATTTACTTAGCTTTCAGCATCTTTTAAGTTTTCCTTCTAGGGTTCTATCTCAACTTAGGAATTTGTATCATCTCTATTAAAAATATAAGTCCTATTCTTCATTCCTATCTCTTACCTAAACTCCAATCACATACCCCTACGTGTGTGTATATATCACCCCTACACTTGGAAATTCAAATCAAGCTATTATACTCTTGTCCATCGTCCAAAGCACTTCTTAATTGGTGAATTTTTAGATGAATTTTTCTCACACATCCTTCATGCGACCGTTAATATTTCTTGAGGTACCAACAACCGATTACAAAATGTGTTTGCACATTAAAGCGTAATTCCTAGTCTTGTAACACCTAAGGCTTTAGCAGTGACTTCCAAACCAGTTGGTCTAAGGCACTAGGTGATGAAGCACCCTCGCTAAATATTTTTTTCTATTTTGCAGCCTTAAGTAATTACAAAAACCAGTGTTCATTTTTTTCTTCATTCACAGTTCGTGTTTGTGCAATTTGTAGGGTATATATTTTCAGAATTTAGACTTAAGCTAGGAATTATTTTTCAAACTTATACTTTAATAAAGATATCAATACTTTTCCCTTGTTTTAACTTAGCCCAAGAAGTCAACTCAAAATTTGCCTATTTCTAAATAAACTACAAAGACATACTTTCTACAATTAAACTCAAAGAAAGGTTATTTTTAGGGTTTTTAATTTACTAAGTCTAAGATCTAGTTTTTCCTAGCTAGTTAACCGTCTTATTAAACTCAAGTCAATTATGGCCAAAATTGAATGTTTCAATTTTTATAATTTTTAAAAATTTTCAATTTTTTTGGGTTTTAAAATAAGTATGCAAATGCAAAAATGTATATATGAATGCGAAGGAAGAAAACTTACTGAGCACACCCCCAAACTTAAACTTGACAGTGTCCTCACTATCATGCCACACCAAGAGGGTTGAAAATGTCGGCACTTCCCTGTGTTTTTTTAATGTTTTTTTAATGTTATTTTGTATTTATGTATTTACAAATGATACACACCCCCAAACTTGTTTGAAACATAGTTTTGGCTAGATGGTCGAAAAGTTGGAGGTAAAATGGAGGAAGATCTATATGTGTAAATCGGCTCCTGCAAAAACAGGAGCTCCTCCAACAGGTCCGCAGTGAGGAACGGTTTCAATCGATGTCCGTTTACTTTAAATAAAGTACCGTCCCTCGGATTTTCAAGATCTACCGCACCGTGCGGATATACGGTGCGTACTAAAAACGGCCCTTTCCATCTAGATCTGAGCTTGCCGGGGTGAAAGTGTAACCGAGTGTCATAAAGTAAAACCTGTTGACCAGGTTTAAATGTTTTGCGCATAAGGTGTTTGTCATGGAACATCTTAGTTCGGTTTTTAACAATGACAGCATTATCATAAGCCTCATCCCGCAGCTCTTCTAGTTCGTTTAGTTGCAGCTTTCGATTGCTGCCCGCATCTCCCATTGATAAATTCAACTTCTTGATTGCCCAAAATGCCTTGTGCTCAATCTCAACTAGGAGGTGGCAAGCCATCCCATAAACAAGACGGTATGGATACATACCAAGATCGGTCTTGTATGCAGTACGGAATGCCTATAGTGCATCAATCAATTTGTGTGACCAATCTTTACGGTTTTTAGAAACCGTTTTTTCCAAGATTTGCATAATTTGCCGATTCGAAACCTCGTCTTGCCCACATGTTTGGGGATGGTATGGTGTTGACGGTTTGTGAGTAATGGAATATTTGCGCATTAAGGACTCAAAAGTCCTATTGCAGAAGTGAGATCCATTATCACTTATAATTGCTCGAGGGTGCCCAAACCGAGAAAAGATATGTTCTTTAAGAAATCGAACGACAACCTTGTTATCATTCGTTCGGCTAGGCACAGCCTCGACCCATTTTGACACATAGTCAACAGCCAAAAGAATATACGCATTCCCAAAAGAATTGGGAAATTGTCCCATGAAGTCTATACCCCAAACATCAAAAATATCCACAACCAAAATTGGTTGGAGAGGCATTTTGTTTCTCCGCGATATCCGGCCCAAGTGTTGGCACCGGGAGCATGTCTTGCAGTATTCATATGCATCCTTAAAGAGTCGTGACCAATAGAAACCACACTGCAAGATTTTCTCGGTTGTCTTCTTTGGGCCAAAATGCCCGCTACACGCTTTATCGTGGCAAAAAGACAGCACACTCTTAAACTCATTTTCAGGTACACACCGACGAATGATTTGGTCGGAACAGTATTTAAAAAGATACGGCTCATCCTAGTAAAAATTCTTTACTTAGGACAAGAATCGGAGTTTATCCTGTTTCGACCAATCTTTTGGTATCAAACCGGTGGCCAAGTAGTTTACTATATCAGCGAACCAAGGTTCGCAAGACACGGCTAATAGTTGCTCATCGGGAAAAACATCTTTAATTGGAATTTCAAGTGTAGGCGAAGAAGGAAGTCGTGAAAGGTGATCGGCCACTACATTTTCACATCCTCTTTTGTCCCTTATGACAAGGTCAAACTCTTGTAGCAAGAGGATCCAACGTATTAGCCTCGATTTGGCATCCTTCTTCGTGAAAAAGTGGCGTAGAGCTGAATGGTCCGTATACACAATCACTGGAGAGCCGATTAAATAAGGCCGGAATTTTTCAAGTGCAAACGCAACGGCTAAAAATTCTTTTTCTGTTGTTGTGTAGTTCAGTTGGGTCTCATTTAACGTTCGGCTAGCGTAATAAATTACGTGCGGCATCTTATTAATGTGCTGTCCAAGAACAGCACCAATGGCGAAATCTGATGCATCGCACATAATTTCAAAAGGATGCGTCCAGTCTGGAGATGAAAGAATGGGCGCAGAAATGAGAGAGTGTTTCAATGACTCGAACGCTTCCATGCAACTTGAGTCAAAATCAAATGTCGTGTCCTTGGCCAATAAGAGAGTCAAGGGTCTAGCAATCTTGCTAAAATCCTTGATGAACCGTCTATAAAAACCGGCATGGCCAAGGAAAGCTCGGATGTCTTTGACGCATTTAGGAGGAGGGAGATTGGAAATGACTTCAATCTTGGCTTTATCAACCTCTATGCCGTTTTGCGAGATGACATGTCCTAAGACAATACCCTCTCGTACCATAAAGTGGCTCTTCTCCCAATTTAGAGTGAGGTTCTTATCCCTACAGCGGGTAAGAACTGGGTCAAGGTGTAGCAAACACTCGTCGAAGGAGTCACCAAAAATGGAGAAATCATCCATAAAGATATCCAAAAACTTTTCAACCATGTCTGAAAAGATCCCCATCATACACCGCTAAAATGTAGCAGGTGCATTGCATAACCCGAAGGGCATGCGACGGTAAGCGAAAGTACCGAAAGGACAAGTAAATGTGGTCTTGTCTTGATCCTTTTCGGCGATGGGGACTTGTTTATAGCCGGAATAGCCATCCAAGAAGCAGTAAAACTCATGCACAGCCAATCGTTCTAGCATTTGGTCAATGAAAGGTAAAGGAAAATAGTCTTTCCTTGTCGCGACATTGAGTTTTCTATAGTCAATGCAAACTCGCCACCCAGTTTGGGTGCGAGTAGGTATTAACTCATTTGCCTCATTGGTTATGACCGTAATGCCCGATTTCTTTGGCACAACATGAATGGGGCTAACCCACTGGCTATCCGAGATAGGGTAAATGATACCACTATCAAGACATTTAACAATCTCCTTCTTGACAGCCTCTTTCATTATGGGATTGAGGCGTCTTTGTGGATCCCTCACTGCCTTGGCATCATCCATCAAGTGTATATGGTGTTCAACTATGAGCGGACTAATCCCCTTGATGTCCGCCATAGACCAGCCAAAAGCTTGCCGTTTATTTTGTAAGACCATTAAAAGGGCCTTCTCTTGCTCGAGGGCTAGAGTGACCGATATGATAACGGGAAGGGTCTCATTTTCACCTAGGTAAGCATATTTAAGGTGCGATGGCAAAAGCTTTAATTCGAGTTTAGGAGGTGAAACAATTGAAGGCAGCATTGGTGAAACTGTTTCAAACTCGAAGGATTCCATCAACGGTTCAAATCGAGTGTACGCAACCGAATCGGATGGTTCAACTAACTCATCCGAAAAAATCAAAAGACTCAAACTCGGGTGGTGAGTCTTCAAAATCGTCCAAAAAGGTGAAACACTCATAATCGTTGTCCGGCGTGAAAGCTGTGTCGGATTCTAGGAGGAACACACCAGAGGCGTCAACACTGCTGTGATCGAACATAAAATTTTCGAGCTCACAGTCCTCCTTCGTGATCTCGTGGATCGAGCAAACATCAAGTATACTAGCATTAGGTTCGGAAGGCTGATTCCCTAACTTAAAGATGTTGAGTTCAACCGTCATATTTCCGAAAGATAGGTTCATGGAACCATTACGACAATTGATCACCGCATTAGAGGTCGCAAGGAATGGTCGACCAAGTATCACCGGAATTTGACTCCGGGGGTTAGCTACAGGTTGTGTATCCATAACAATGAAGTCAACGGGAAAAATGAAATCCCCTACTTTAATTAACACATCCTCCAACTCTCCCCTAGGATGGGTGATGGATCGGTCAGCCATTTGGAGAGTACAATGAGTGGGTTTAAGCTCTCCAACGCCTATTTGCTCGTACACTGAATAGGGTAGCAAATTGACACTGGCACCAAGATCTAATAGTGCTCTATTGATGTTCTTGTCCCCAATTGTTATCGAAATAGTAGGACAGCCGGGGTCCTTGTTCTTTTGGGGTAAAGATTGGACAAGAGCATCGCTAACAGCACTAGCCACGAAAACTTTTTTTGGTACTTGTGACTGTTTTCTGATTTAAAATCAGGAAAGCTTCTGGGAAAAGCTTCAGAAGAGGGTCACGTGCTCCCACGTGACCAGGGTCACGTGTAGACATGTGACATTTAAATGCAAGCGTCAAAGGCACACCGGTTCCCTGATTAAACCAAGGAAAAGGCTCCAGACGAGGGTCACGTGCTCACACGTGACCAGGGGTCACGTGGTGGCACGTGACGGCTAAGCAGCAGAAGAAGGCAGAGTGCAAAAGAAGAAAAGGGCTCGTTACAAGGGGGTCACGTACCCACACGTGACCATGGGTCACGTGGTCACACGTGACCGGCTTTCAAAGCCCATTTTGTCAACAGAATTAAATGCTGAAGGAGATTCAAATCTTTCCAAAGGAAAGTGACTATCTGGAACCGATCGAATTAAAGATTCAGAGATGATTAAATATCATCTATCTATGGGAAAATCTCGAGTTTGGAAAGATTTCCCCTTTAAATCTAACCGAAATAACAAAGGAGAATCCCGGGATTTGAAATCCAATGGTGAATAAAATTCACCTAATAATCCAAAGGTCAAAAACGAATGATGGATGCAAATCAAATCTCTTAATGAAGATTCATCAAAAACAAATTGATTCGGCTGCTTCTCCTATAAATAGGAGCAAAAAAAAAGGATATATACGCAGAGGGAGAAAATAAGGAGAGAGCCTTGATATTTTGAGGAATTTGGAGCTTCTGCAAAAAGAAAACCCTAGGTAAGAAAGGGAAGGCTTTTTGAAAGAGGGAGAATTTAATTCTCAACAGAGTTTAACTCTGATATATAAAACAGAAGAACATATTCCTTCTCTCCTTGATGGAGGATCTGCAAAGCGCACATCTCCCCTTTAGGTTGAGAATTTAATTCTCAATGGGTTGAGATCCTGCCATGCAGATCCGAAACATAGAGAGGGAATGGAAATATGAGAATTTAATTCTCACAGAACTATAGGAATTTAATTCCTTTAAGATAAAAGTAGGGATTGCCCCTGTGTCATGGGAATTTAATTCCTTCAGAACAAAAAAGAAACCAGGGTTTAACCCTAATTAAGAACCTAGTTCTGTTGGAACAGCGGGGATTTAATTCCCTTGATCATAATTTAACAGAGAATGGGAATTTAATTCCTTAAAAGCTTTTATTAGGGTTTAACCCTATTCAGTTCTTCACATATACGAGGAATTTAATTCCTACAGAAGATTCAGAGTTCAACTCTACTCTAGAATATAAGTCTTCAAAAGGAGGTAGGAATTTAATTCCCCTGAAATTTAAAGCTCGAGGAATTTAATTCCTGAAAAAAGATTAACGGAGCCTCTAAACAACATACATGAAGGCAGGGTCACGTGCCACCACGTGACCCCCCCAAAAGATCTACAGAAAGCCCTTTGAGGCAGTCCCCCACGTGACCCACGTGACCCTTGACAGAAGCTCTAACACATAAGCATATGAATG
This sequence comes from Agapanthus africanus, assembly GCA_030015575.1. Lineage (NCBI taxonomy): Eukaryota > Viridiplantae > Streptophyta > Magnoliopsida > Asparagales > Amaryllidaceae > Agapanthus > Agapanthus africanus. The sequence goes on from JASDDO010000022.1 coordinate 221,844,077, forward strand.
CCCGTCACGTCATGGCACGTGATGCTCTGAAAGATGCGATAATCTCAGCAGAATGAATGGAGAGAGGGTGCTCTCACGTGTTGCCACGTGACCCCTTTTGCCTTAGTGTTTAACACTAAATTGGAACTCTCGAATCCAGCAATGAAACACTGTTGGGCCTAAGCGTTCAACACCAATCAAAGAACTTTATTTGCAGTGTTCAACACTGACTACCTTAGTGTTTAACACTAATTTGAGAGCTCTATTGCCGATGCTTGATACTGATCTGTTTTAGTGTTTAACACTAATTTGAAAGCCCTGTTGCTGGTGTTTGACACCAATTATCTTTAGTGCTAAACACTAATTTGTCAATCTCATTCCCAGTGTTCAACACCGATTGCCCTGTAGTGTTTAACACTAGGCTTTGGCCCAATTCGCTAAGTGGATGGAGGCAAAGCCTCTCCTGCTTGGTCTTAGCCCAAGATGGCCATAAGTCCTCAATTTGTGATTAACTGGGCCAATGGGCTCATAATATAATTAATGGGTCTTGATCCCAAATTGGGCTAAGGACTATTTAATCCATTCCGGTTCTAGGGTACATCTCTTCACTCGTTTGATACTTGGCATTGTAATCCCTCAATGTCTTCAAAGAGGTGACGGGTCCCGACGACCACACATCGATATGGACTGTGGGGTCCTTAAACCCATGTCAAATGCAAAATTCCCGGTCACGTGGAACACGGATAACGTCACTCTTTGACCCCGCGGAAAGCGCCCAGAGCGGAGCCTAGTCCTCACCGAGCACGGCAGTGAACCCGTGTGAAGCATCCAGTGCAAAATTCCTGGTTACGTGGAATGTGGATAACGTCACTCTTTGACCCCGCGGAAAACGCCCAGAGCGGAGCCTGGTCCTCGCCAAGCACGGCAGTGAACCCGTGTGAAGCATCCAGAGCACATACTGGAATGTGGGGTCCTTAAACCCATGTCTAATGCAAAATTCCTGGTTACGTGGAATGCGGATAACGTCACTCTTTGACCCCGCGGAAAACGCCCAGAGCGGATCCTAGTCCTCGCCGAGCACGGCAGTGAACCCGTGTGAAGCATCTAGTGCAAAATTCCTGGTTACGTGGAACGTGGATAACGTCACTCTTTGACCCCGCGGAAAACGCCCAGAGCGGAGCCTGGTCCTCGCCAAGCACGGCAGTGAACCCGTGTGAAGCATCCAGAGCACATACCGGACTGTGGAGTCCTTAAACCCATGGACTACGACGTCCTTAACCTTGACCGAGATGTCTTAAAACTAATAATGGACCGCAATGTCCTTAAACTACCCATGGACCGCAATGTCCTTAAACTACCCATGGACCGCAATGTCCTTAAACTAGAACAATAGAGCCCCGCATGCTCTTTTGTCGGATCTAAATGGTCCCGTTTAAGTTGATCTTAGCCTCAAAGATGGCTAACGTATCCTTAAACCTTCAAACAGACTGGACTATGAATCCCCCAAATTAACTCTGGCTCGAGGGTACATCTCTGAACTCCTCTGACATCCGTCGTTGTAATCCTTCAACTTCGTCAGAGAGGTGACGGGTCCCGACGGCCACATATACGATGGACCACTATGTCCCTAAACTGGAACAATGGAGCCTAAAATACTCCCTTGTCGGATCTAAATGATCCCGTTAAGTTGATCTTAGTCTCAACATTAGACTAACGTATCCTTAACAAACGTTTGAGTTGATCTTAGCCTCAAGTATGGCTGACATATCCTCAAACCAAACCCCCAAACCCAAATCTAAGATAAACACGGATTTGGACTAGTCCACGCCCTACGGGCGACGACACAACTCAGTCTCCGTAAACAATCCACGGGCAATAAAACATGAAACAAACACCCACGACACGAAGTGACCAGCTGGAGAAGGAGAAAGTTGTTACCGCGATGCGGTAGCGTAATTAACTGCAGGGGCTTGCGCCGGCAGGGAAAAGCGTCCCCACAATAAAAAAAAAACCCTCCACGAGGGGGAATCTGACGAAGTCTACTACATCGGCCGTATCCGTCTAAGCCTCCGATGCACGATGCCATGGATCAGCTTGGCATCTTCGGAGAGGTAGACGGATAACACCAATTAGCATCTGCCCCGAACCTCAGGCACGGACGCCCGAGTCCAGGCCGCCGTTCGGAGGGGAACAGATTCTTGCACGCCCGGTGGGACCTTTTCCTCTTTCCACTCCACACTTCGTGTGTCGTGATTCGCGAACCAATCGCGGTTCGCTAATGGTTGCCCTTGGGTTTCAAGATACTAAGAATTGACGTCTTGCTTATTGCAGAAAGCAAAGGATCGATGGCTTCTACTTCTGCGAAATCCTCCAACTGCTCAGACTGCAATTGCGACCAACGCTTTACCTCGCCAGGAGGTATAGCCTATGGACCCCAAGCTGCTTCATTGTTCATAATGCCGGTGGACCAGGTGACTCAAGCCACTACCGGATTGTTCTTTGGGACTATTCTCCCATCATCAAGCTTCGCGGCGCCGGTACTGACAAAGGAAGCTCTCAAGAAGTCGGTCTTTGATCGTCTTACCCCTGCCACGGCTCCTCTCAACGAGTCGCCCAACGTCAACGCCTCGGTCTTCTCTAGATTGGGCCAGAAATCCTGCGAACTCATCATAGGGCCTACAATCTCAGAGGAGGCTGCTTCTAAGAAAGTGGCCGCTCCTGCCCCCGAAATCGCCAAGGCGGCTTCTCCGGCCAAAAAGTCGGTCTTTACAAGATTGACGGCTTCAGCTCCCGCTCCTGCTGCCCAAAGGACATCGGTCTTTGATAGGCTAACACCAACAGCGACCCCCCACCCACACAGGGGGCAAGACGAAACCATTCTTACCGCTGACCCAACGTCGTCCGCTCGACACGCTTGACGTCGCCTTTGGCGCCGAGTAAGGAAGGCTGGGGGCAACTTCCCCTCCGGGCTAACTCCATCAGCCCCGATGGCAGAAGTTAATGCTGCTGTTCCAACTGGGAACAGCTTCGAGATGCTAAATAAGGTGCGGAGGAATTCTCCTACTGCGGTGTTAAAAAAGTCTCCTCCCCCACTAAAAAAGGTTGTGGAAATAGAATCAGAACAGCTCCGATCCCCTCAACGGCTGTCTTCCAAAATCTATAAGGTTTGGCGACAGGCCCGAGACTCGATCATCGATCCAAACTCCTCCCGCCAGCATAAGAAGCTGAAAATCCAACCGGAAGCTGGTCACCAGGCTAAACCCCAAAAGGCTGTCTAGACGCCCACCTCAACGCCCCCCTCAACCCCCATGGCTCATAAAAGGAGGAGGCCAGAGAAGACCCCCCAGCGTGCAACGACGGCTAAAAGCACTGAGCCCAGACGCCCTAAGTCTGGAGGCATGGTGGTGCACACTGTTTACATGGCCTCTGGAAAGAAGGAAAGCCGCACTTCTACAGGCCACCGACCACTTACCCGATCTGTGAAGAAAGCCCAGGAGTAGCAACAAAAGCTTCAGGAAATGATGAATGCTATGGCCGCACTTACCGGGCCAAAAGAAAGCCCAGAAACGTCCTCGGACGCATGCCAGGAGGAAGAAACCGACGCTGAATTCCTTCGCCGAATACTGGAGAAAAAGGACAAAGTGGCTGCTGAACAAGCAGCCAACATACAATGTATGGGCCTTCTCTTCCAAGATATGATAGGAATGGTGATCCAGCAGGACTTACCCGCCGAGGATCCCCCGATCGTTCTTGAAGACGACCGAGGAGAAACGTCAAATCCACCACCAGCCCCCTCAACGGCCAAGGAGGAGGCAATCTCTAAGGCTGACTTGGTTGACTACATAGCCCAGCAAATTCGGGTTCATCATGCGACTGAGGCAGCTGGTCAAGTCGTAAAAACGGGGCGGACGTATCCGAGCTGGTACGACCAAATCAAATACCCGCAAGGCTATACGATACCAAAATTCCACGTGTACAAGGGGACCGGCAATCCCCATCAACATGTCGCCCAGTTCCGGGCCCTCTGCGGAAACACCGGCGATGATGATAAACTGTTGCTTCGCCAATTCGTGGGCAGCTTATCAGAAACAGCGTTCGAATGGTATTCGGAACTCCCGAACGATTCTATCAAAACGTTCGCTGAAATGGAGTTGTTATTCACTCAGCGATTCGCATGTGCCAGCGAACGCACTCCAATAACAGCACTGATTAACGCCAGGGTAAAACCAGGCGAAACCTGGGTCCAGTATGCTATACGCTGGCGGAATTTATGGTCGAGATGCGAGCAACGCATTGAGGAGGCACCCGCAGTGGGCATGTTCGTGGGAACCCTAGACCCCCACGCAACTATCTCCCAGTTTATGATGTTCTTTAAGCCAACCACATTCCAGACTTTAATCGACAAGTTGGCTCAGATGGACCAGATGGGTCATAGACCACTTCCCCCAAAGTCGGAACCGCGGAATGACAAGGGTAAAGGAAGGGCAACCTTCGTCGCGAATGCCCAACAGCAACCTAACGCCCCGAAACCGGCAGATCAACTGGAAGAAAGACGCCGGTATTATAATGAGAAGATGAAACGTCCCTACTCGTTCCCACGAGATAAGACGAAACTGTTATTCGAGCTAGCAATACGTAACAGACTTATAAACCTACCAAATCCAAGGCGACCGCCGCAACCCACCGAGGTGGATAACCCTAACTATTGCCCTTACCATCAAACGGTAGGTCATCCGATTGAAGATTGCTTCGTCTTCAAAGGATGGATTGAAGATCAATACCTCCAGGGAAAGTTTGTACTATCCGAAAAGTGGAAGGTGAACCCACCACAGCCGCATACTCCTAAGAAAACAGATACATCGGGGGCAACCTGCTCCTTTATTGAAGAAGCTCCATGGGAGGTCGTGCTATCCACTAAAACCAAAAGAATGTTGAGAGACCTTCATGCGTGCCCTGCGATCGAATGGAAGGACCCTCTTGAACCTTAAATTATCGAAGGGATGCTGAAGCACCGCCCAACCGCGAAGACTCGCGATGAGGGCCCAAATACTCACGCCCAGCCGTCAAAATCTTCGAAGAAAAAGAAGAAGAAATCCAAGAAGCCCGCGAAGCTTGGAAACGAGCACACGAAATTGCAAAAGCAAATCGACGCGCTGGAAGAATACAATCAAAAGACGCGAACTCCTATCACACTGCAAGAGTTCCTCAACCACATCTTTCAAGAGGGAGATGATGAAGAGAGCTCATCGGATGAATCCGAAGAGTATGTGGCAAGTTGTAACGTAATCTCCCACTCGTTTACCGATGATGAGAAAACTCCTGGCACTAAGAAACTGGAGACAGAGCCTGAACCAGAACGTGCGTGGCTGACAAATGAAGTGATCAATGCTTTTCTAGACGAAATTCGTCTAAAAAGTAAAGCGGATCAGGAGCGTGAGATGGCGACATCGGAAGGAACCAAATGCAGGCGACTGAACGGAAGAGTTGAACTACCCCTACCAGAGCGAAAGGCATCCGAAGTAGACAAGAAGATATTCAAGACGAGGAAAAGGTTTGCCAAAGCCATGTCAATGGGAATGAAGCTACCACCCTCTGAAGGAAACACACACGATGGGGCGGAGAGGCACCCTAATTATTGCGCATATCATCGGAGAATCTCACACCCCACGGAGGAGTGCGACGCCTTTAAAATATGGTGGAAAGGATATGTTACTCGTCGACAACATTTTAAGCGCATGAAACGCAAAAGCCGTCGGGAGCGAAGAAGTACTGTCAAAGGGCACAACAGAACTACTGGCAACTGTTACATGGTTAACGCCGGGGGGTCACAAGTTCTCACCTTTGGGAGCGACTCTGATGAAGAAATGGCTCTGGGCCCTCTCTTTAAAGAGTCCGTTTTAGGGAAAGAGGAGAAATCGGAGGCCTGCGAGAACATCCAGCTGCGCAATCGCACACTCCCAGAAAAGAATCTCGGGCCCGTAAGTAGAAAAGATAAGGGAAAGGAAAAGGTCACTGAAGATATCACTTTAGATGACCAAGTCATGAAAGAACTGGCTGCCAAAGACCCTCCTAGGAGGAGTAAAGTGGACTATAACATCCTCGCGCACCTAAGGAAGCTACCTTCTCAGCTTAGCATTCTCGACGCCCTCCTATTATCAAAAGAAGCGCGAGACTCACTAATTAAGGCGTTACAAGAACCTGAGCAATTCCAAGCCATCCTCGCCACTGAAAAGATGAAGGATGAACAGGAGGAAGTGCATACAGCCGATATCACTTTCGGTGATGAAGACCTCCTTCTCGGGACGTGCGACCATAACCGTCCCCTATATGTCTCCGGATACTGCCATGATATCAAGATAGGCAAGATCCTGGTGGATAATGGATCCTCCGTCAATCTCCTTAATGTTCGGGTGTTGAAGGAAATCTGCATGAGTGTGCAACATCTCGCTCATGACAAAATTACTATCTCCGGTTTCGATTCACAATCGTCACGGACTCTCGGATCTGTGATACTAACATTACGCTTTGGACTTCTCGTCACAGACATCAAATTCCATGTCATCGACGCCAAGACCTGCTACAACGCCTTGCTCGGCCGTCCTTGGCTACACGAGTACAACATCATCCCTTCTACGCAACATCAGTGTATGAAATACTTTAAGGATGGTTTCGAGTATACTGTAACAGGTGAGTTGAACCCATTTTCCGTAAACGAAGTCCGCAAATACGAAGATGCGAAGTACTTTTTGCCAGATTTCGAGGATACAGAAAGGTGTCGCAATCCGGAGAACAAAACCGCCGCCACCATCCCTGTTTTCGGGAGCGATACCGAAGAAGAGGAAGAGATAGTTTATGCAGGGCCATCTCAACGCAACAATCTGGGGACGCCCACCCCCATGTTGGTCTTCGGAAGTGATTCAGAAGATGAAGTTAATGTCGTGTTCTCCAATCGGCTGTCAATACAAGCACCCCCTGGCGATGACCATAGTTTGCAAATCACCATAGTACCGCGAGAACACTACAAGGATCTCGACACGCTTCAAGCTCACAATGTGCAGGACCTGCAGACATTTTACGTCCCTCCCAGGCAAAGGGGTGAGAAGGTGATCCTATTCTACTGATCCTCAGAGTCGAAAATAGAGAAAGAGATCTGGCATGGCGCGGATGCTACACTCGACAGGTTCCAACCCATCCGTCTGCCCAGATACTATACAAATGGATTAAAGAAGCTATTGAAGCGCCAAGGAGTACCCTTAAAACAGACTGTTCGGCAGGCTCGGTTCTACAACAAGATTTGGGATGTCCCTGGGACTCAACGCAAATTGCCCAACGGGAAAATGGAAACACTTGGGCTTGGATACGCGAGAGCTGGAAAACGGGAACGGGCTCACAGCAGCTACACTATATATACCTTTGATGAAGAAGAGGAAGCCCTGTCAGGAGATGCCAACCCCTCATCAAAACTAGACCCCGCGATTGAAGCACCGAGTCCGTCGTTTGAAGAACGAACGGACAAGCCTATCAGGAAAATGGGTCAGAAAGCTCAGGAAGACCACAACCGCGAGATGGCCATCTACGAGAAGGCCAGGACGCAACGTCTATTTCAACAGGCTCCAAAAGACAAAGATGCTCATCTTTGTCAACCCGTTGTGCGAAAGGCCCGATGCGGAGACGAAAATAAATTAAGAAGTGGGAAGAGGAGCCGACAACAACGACACAGGATTAGAGGGTTACAGGTACTGCGCGGCTCGGATTCGTCCCTCATGGAGAAGATGAGTCGAGCGTACTCCTTCCCCCGAGACAAGACGGAGAAGTTACTCAAGCTCGCTTTAAAACATCAAATGATCGCGCTTCCAGAGTCTATACACCCTGAGCAAGCTAACAAGGTTTCTCGTTCGAGCTATTGCTCTTATCACCAAGCCATAGGACATCCTACCGAAGACTGCTTCACCTTCAAGAACTGGGTCGAGGACCAGTACCAACGGGGAAGATTCGCTTTATCCAACAGCTGGAGGGTAACGCCGCCACAAAAGCATGAACCCAAGGCCGCAAGAGCAAAACCGGATCCACCTCAGTCCTGGGAGCGGATTCGCACCTGTTATACGATCGCGATATTAAAATAAGAGCGCGAGAACGTGGATGACCTTCCCCGGTGCTTTGAGAACAGCGATGATGAGGTGATCTCAGAATTTCCGCCAGCTCCAAAAGAACTGGAAGATGGTATACATACTACGGCGGATAACCTCAGGAAGATTGAGTTGGGATCGGCAGATGACCCGCGACCGACATTTGTCAGCGAGCTACTCTCTGAAGAAAGGGTGGCCGCGTTAAAGAACGTGCTTCTACGGCATAAAGACTGCTTCGCGTGGAACTACTCAGAGATGCCAGGATTAGATCCGGAGGTTGCTGTGCATAAATTAGCAATATCCTCAGATATCAAGCCAGTCAAGCAAGCGCCAAGAAGGATGCGACTTGAGCTTGAGATGAGCATCAACGCCGAAGTCAAGAAGCTGATCGATTCTGGATTTATCCAAGAAGTCCAATATCCCGATTGGATCGCCAATATCGTCCCGGTAATGAAAAAGAATGGGACGGTACGCATATGCGTGGATTTCAGGGATCTCAATAAAGCCTGTCCAAAGGATGATTTCCCAGTACCGGTAACCGAGCTGATGATAGATAACACGTCCACTCACGAGGTTTTCTCCTTTATGGACGGTTCGTCAGGATATAATCAGATAAAGAAGCATCCCGAAGACCAGAAGCACACCGCTTTCCGGACCCCTTTGGGTATATTCTGCTACAGGGTTATGCCCTTTGGTCTAAAGAACGCTGGCGCTACCTATCAAAGGGCCATGACAAAGATCTTCGACGACCTCATACATGACGTCGTCGAGTGCTATATCGATGACCTCGTAGTAAAGAGCATGTCATACGAAGAGCATTTAAACCATCTGGAGACTGTATTTCAACGCCTTCGGCAATATAATTTGAAAATGAATCCCCTCAAATGCGCGTTTGGAGTCACCTCGAGCAAATTCCTGGGATTCATCGTTCGACACCGAGGTATCGAAATAGATCCGTCAAAGATTAAAGCGATCATGGAAATGCCTCCGCCAAGAACCCTCAAACAGTTGCGGTCTCTCCAAGGGAAGCTCGCATACATCCGGCGATTTATCGCCAATCTTTCCGGCAAATGCCGTCCTTACAGCCACCTGATGAAAAAGGGAACTCCGTTCGTTTGGGATCACAAATGCCAAGGTGCACTGACGAGATCAAACAATACCTGCAGAACCCTCCGGTGTTGGCCGCGCCGGTCAAAGGAAAACCCCTCATTCTTTATACAACCGCCCTCGAAGGTTCCTTGGGCACATTATGGGCGCAAGAGAACGATCAGGGAAAAGAGAGGGCACTCTACTACTTAAGTCGAGTTCTGCTGGGGGCAGAAAGCAACTACTCTCCCATTGAAAAACATTGCTTGGCATTAATCTTCGCGATAACAAAGCTCAGACACTATGCGTTGGCGCATGAAGTCCGTCTCATTTCAAAAGTGGACCCCCTTAAATACTTGATGTCAAAAGCCATATTGACGGGACGACTCGCTAAATGGGCTCTACTCTTGATGGAGTTCTCGGTAACATATCAACCTCTCAAGGTAGTGAAAGGCCAGGCCATTGCCGACTTCCTCGCCGAGCACCCGATACCGGCCGATTCTCCTCTGAACTGTGCTTTGCCGGACGAGCATGCATTTGATGCGATTGGCGGCGGAGGCACCCGATGGAAACTCTATTTCGATGGAGCGTCCTCCATAAAGAAACAGAAACAAGGTATCTCAATGATCAAATCGGGGATAGGCCTCATCTTTGCAACTCCACAAGGAGGGATAATGCGCTTCGCCTTCTCCTTAACAGAGCCGAGGACAAGCAATGAAGCTGAATACGAAGCTCTGATAGCAGGCCTCGAAATCGCCATTGACCTGGGAATTGAAGACCTCCTTATATACGGGGATTCTCAACTGGTTGTTAGTCAAGTAAATGGTGATTACCAAACGTGCAAACCGGAGTTGGTGAAGTACGGCGAAAAGGTGCAACAACTATTAACCCAAATTCCCTCCTATACTTTGGAGAATATACCGCGCGCGGAAAACAGTAAAGCAGACGCGTTAGCCAAACTTGCTAAAGAACTGGCGGATGAAAACCTCGATGATGTAAGAATCGTGGTACAAAGCCGTCGAGTGCTTGCCCCGGCAGAAATACCTCCGGAATTTTATAAAGAAAAGGGAGCGACTGAGCAGACGACCCTCTAAATAAAAGACCATGAGAAGGCCGAGGACTGGAGGGAAGTCTTCATAGACTACTTTAAGTCCCACCGAATGCCCAAAGATACATCCTCAAGGCATCAGCTCATGAAACGATCTTTATCTTTCGCCTTCGTCAACGATACTCTATACAAGAGATCGTTTGATTCTCTATGGCTGAGATGCTTAGGACCTGACGAAGCGGAAAGAGTCATTCAGGAGGTCCACGACGGACTTTGCGGTTCTCACCAAGCAGGCCCAAAGATGAAGTTAAAAATTAAACGGATGGGTTACTACTGGCCCACGATGATCCAGGACTGCCTCGAGTATGCGAAGCAATTCCACTCATGCCAGATCCACGGAGACTTTATCCACCAACATCTGAATCCACTACATCCAACGGTGGCTAGTTAGCTATTCGAAATGTGGGGGACTGACATAGTCGGCCCCATCGAGCCAGCATCATCCCGGGGACATCGTTTTATCCTGGCGACGACTGATTACTTCTCCAAATGGGCAGAAGCAATACCGTTGAGGGAAGTGAAGACGGAGAACATCCTCCATTTCTTCAAAACGCATGTCATATACCGGTTTGGAACCCCGAGAAGGATCATCTCTGATAATGGGCCAGCCTACCGAAGTCATAAAATTAGCCGCTTCGCACAGCAGCACAATATAAACTGGAGATATTCTTCAGTTTACAACCCACGAGCTAACGGTCTGGCCGAGGCATTCAATAAGTCCTTGACGAAGATCATAAAAAAGACCGTTTCCCGGAATAAGAGAGACTGGCACGAGAGGCTGCAAGAAGCCCTTTGGGCTTATCGAACTACATTCAAGACGGCCACGAACACAACGCCGTACGCGTTGGTATTTGGGACGGAAGCAGTACTCCCCCTCGAGATAGAGTTACCCTCTCTACGAGTGGCAGTCCACCACGAGCTGACGGACGAAGAAAATGCTCACCTTCGGCTTGAGGAGCTTGATGCCCTCGACGAAACCCGGCTCATAGCGCAACAACATCTAGAAGCCTACAAAGCAAAGATGACGCGCTCGTCCGAAAGATTGACCAGGCCGAGGACATTCCGCCAAGGCGAACTCGTACTAGTGGTCAAAAGACCTATGATCCCCAATCGTGCCAAGCGGGAGAAATTTGAGCCAAACTACGAAGGCCCTTACATCATAGACAAGGTCTACCAGGATGGAGCCTATCTACTCATGGACATGCACGGTGAAAGGCCTTTCAGGCCAATAAACGGCCGCTTCTTAAAGAAATACTATGCTTAATGAGCCATAGCCTGGGTCAATGATAGATGACGACGACTATGTCCGCTCGCTATCTTCCTAGGCTCAGACCTTACAAGCAGCAGCTGGCCTTCCCATAACGACGGACCGAAACGTCCTTAAACTAACGACGGACCGAAATGTCCTTAAACTAACGACGGACCGAAACGTCCTTAAACTAACGGCGGACCGAAACGTCCTTAAACTATCGATGGACCGAAATGTCTTTAAACTAACGACGGACCGAAACGTCCCTAAACTACTACCGCAGCACCTTAGGCTGGCGAGATAAAAAAAAAGAGAAAAAGAATAAAAAACGGTGCGTCCACGAGAAAAACGGGCACGGATGAAAACCCGAAAGGGCTCCGTGAGTAAAAACAGCAGGACTACCGGCGAGTGTTTGTGAAAACCCGAAAGGGCGCAACCTCGTTAAAAGACACTTATAGAGTCCTCTCGACCTTGTAAGGAGAAACCACCTGCGTGAGATCCTTACGACTCACAAAGGAGCAACACACTTAGGGATCCTCACGATTCCTAAGGAGAAAATACACTTACGAGATCCTCACGACTCGTAAGGAGAACTCTCTTATGGGACCCTTACGGCTCATAAGATTTGAAAGTCTTAAGTTACAGAGACCTAAACCTGTGCTTAAGCAATCCTCCACAACCTTCGATATTGCCCTACAAGGGACTCAATACTGACCCTTGTATACAATCCACGGGCGCGAATAAACATTTCCCCAGCAAAGTCCAACCCTTGTAGGTTCTCTCGATCCATAAGGAGAAAGCCCTCTTGTAGGATCCTTACGACTTACAGAGGAACACACACTTAGGAATCCTCACGACCCCTAAGGAGAAAATACACCTGCGAGATCCTCACGACTTGTAGGGAGAATTACCTTTGTGAGACCCTTACGGCTCATGAAGTCAAAAGCCTTAGCCGACAGGACCCTTAACCCTGTCTACTAAGCCACCTTTGTTCAACATCGACAGAGGCAAATGATGATTCGCTCCTGGCAATATCCCAGTTGCAGCGATGCTGATGCCTAAAACAATATCAAATTCCAAATCCTTTTACGGCAAATGATGATTCGCTCCTGGCAATATTCCAGTCGCAGCGATGCTGATGCTATGATTGGTATCAGATCCCAAATCCCTCACTCGCAATAGAAAAATCTGCGAGCCACACATGCATACGAAATAGCCGAAATGATGGGGCAACTTGCAAACAAAATCAGCAAGTAAAAATGTATGCATGCAAAATAGCCAAAATGATTGGGCAACTCGCAATAAAAAGCCAGCGAGTAGAGAATAAATAAATAGCCGAAATGATTGGGCACCGCGAAAAATAGCCGAAATGATGGGGCAATCGCGACCTTCGCGATATAAAAGCTGAAATGATAAAGCATCGCGGAAAAAGAAATAAAATAAAAGTGAAATCCTCGCCCTACAGGTGATGTTACATCTACCCCTGTATACAATCCAGGAGCGCAAACAAAGAAGGGATCATACTCCTTCCCCAGGTTTCATCATAAGGAGAAGCCAAATCTCGACGGTTCACAGATAACCTAGAGATCATCTCGTCGTTCGTCTCATGGCAGCAGACACAACATCAAGCGAAACGGAACAACGGCAACTCCCAGTTCCATGACTCGACGATGTATTCCCACAGAGAGTCAAACCCCAATCCCGTGAAATGCGGACACAATCAGTAAAATTCCTGGTTACGTGGAACGCGGATAATGTCACTCTTTGACCCCGTGGAAAACGTCCAGAGCGGATCCTGGTCCTCGCAGAGTACGGCAGTGAACCCGTGTGAAGCATCCAGAGCGGAGCCTAGTCCTCGCCTAACGCGGCAGTGAACCCGTGTGAAGCATCTAGTGCAAAATTCCTGGTTACGTGGAACGCGGATAATGTCACTCTTTGACCCCGTGGAAAACATCTAGAGCGGATCCTGGTCCTCGCAGAGCACGGCAGTGAACCTGTGTGAAGCATCCAGAGCGGAGCCTAGTCCTCGCCTAACACGGCAGTGAACCCGTGTGAAGCATCTAGTGCAAAATTCCTGGTTACGTGGAACGCGGATAATGTCACTCTTTGACCCCATGGAAAACGTCCAAAGCGGATCCTGGTCCTCGCAGAGCACGGCAGTGAACCCGTGTGAAGCATCCAGAACGGAGCCTAGTCCTCGCCGAGCACGGCAGTGAACCCGTGTGAAGCATCTAGTGCAAAATTCCTGGTTACGTGGAACGCGGATAATGTCACTCTTTGACCCCGTGGAAAACGTCCAGAGCGGATCCTGGTCCTCGCAGAGCACGGCAGTGAACCCGTGTGAAGCATCCAGAGCGGAGCCTAGTCCTCGCCTAACACGGCAGTGAACCCGTGTGAAGCATCTAGTGCAAAATTCCTGGTTACGTGGAACGCGGATAATGTCACTCTTTGACCCCGTGAAAACGTCCAGAGCGGATCCTGGTCCTCGCAGAGCACGGCAGTAAACCCGTGTGAAGCATCCAGAGCGGAGCCTAGTCCTCGCCGAGCACGGTAGTGAACCCGTGTGAAGCATCTAGTGCAAAATTCCTGGTTACGTGGAACGCGGATAATGTCACTCTTTGACCCCGTGGAAAACGTCCAGAGCGGATCCTGGTCCTTGCAGAGCACGGCAGTGAACCCGTGTGAAGCATCCAGAGCAGAGCCTGGTCCTCGCCAAGCACGGCAGTGAACCCGTGTGAAGCATCCAGAGCAAATACCTGACTGTGGAGTCCTTAAAATCCACGGACTATGACGTCCTTAACCTCGACCGTGATGTGTTAAAACTAACGATCAACCACCCCGATTCCCTACGGATTCTGCCTTGGTTTAAGGGTACATCTCTTCACTCCTTTGATACCTGGCGTTGTAATTCCTCAACGTCTTCAAAGAGGTGACGGGTCCCTGCAACCAAACACCGGACTGTGGAGTCCCTAAATCCACGGACTATGAGGTCCTTAACCTTGACCGTGATGTCTTAAAACTAACAGCGGACGGTGGAGTCCCTAAATCCACGGACTATGAGGTCCTTAACCTTGACCGCGACGTCTTTAAACTACGATACCCGGAGCAGCCTCTGACCCCGTGAAACACGGATAAGGGCGACCACATCCAGCACTTGCAGGTCCTCACGATCTGTAAGGAAGAAAAAATTCCCTTGTGAGATCCTTACGACTCTGAAGGGAAAACCCGCTTAAAGTCCTCACAAACTCTAAGAAGAACTTACACCTATGGGATCCGCTCGACCGATAGGGAGAAAAACTCTTTATGAGACCCTCGGGGCTCATAAGATGCAAAAGTCTTAGGAAGCAGATCTTAACCTTAAATCCTGAGCCATCGCTGTCCTGCGAGGAGATCAAGGTAGAATATCCGCAGAATACATTCAATAAAAAAGGGGAACAGTGACTTCCTCTTCTTGGTGCATAAGCCCTTTAAGATTTTCGCATAAGAAGGAACTTGTTGGATTGCATCCAAGAGAGGTATATTTATGCTAACCTATTTGAACAACTCTACAATCTTCTCCATTTGTGGAGTTGGTTTATTGGATCTCAACCTGTTTGGAAAAGGAAAATTTTGAAAATTTGTTGAGTCCAATTTTTATGGATCAGATTGTGGAGTTAGAACGGATCCCCGTGTGGATGTGTTCGTGATGTAAGAAGTGGGTCCGTTCAAAGTAGAAGAAGGAGAGCCTTGTGAAGAATGAAGAATAGGCTCTAACGAAGAAGAAGAAGAAGGTGAAGAAGAAGAGGGTGAAGAAGAAAAAGATGAAGAAGGACAACCGGCAGGGGTGTCATTATTAATACCCACATTATTGTGCAACACTTTTCCGGATCTCAACGTGGTCACAGCATTTACGTTATGGTTTTGTTGTTCATATACAACATGTGCATGACCGGGATTTGGAAGTGGTTGAGATGGAAGCTTTCTCTTTTCTCGCTCGCTCAACACAGCATTGAGTTGTGCAATTTGTGCCTCAATAGATTTGATGCTTTGATCGTGTGAAGCACTGTTTTGCACCAAAGATTGAATGGAAGTCTCCAACCTTGCTGAGGATTGTGTAGATTGCTTTAGGAACGCATCTAGACTTCTTTCTAGCGAGGTAACCTTATCATTATTTGGTTGAACAAAATTGTTTTGAGGGTAAGAGTTGTTGCACAAAATTGTTCATTTGGTTTTGGTAAGGTTGTGGGTGGAAAGGTTGCTGGTATTGAGTTTGTGGAGGTGCTTGTTGTTGTGGAGGAGGAGGCCTTTGAAAGTTGTTGTTTCCTTGGAATTGCTGATTTTGATTCCAAGCAAAATTTGGGTGACTCCTCCAACCCGGATTATAAGTCGAAGAGTATGGATCATTTCTTTGTCGTTGCTGAAAGGCAGCATTGACTTGATCTTGTCCTTGGACAGGTGGATTGTAAGGACACTCTTCGGTAAGATGTAATGGATCCGAACAACAAGCGCAAACAGTTCGTGGGGGTAAAGCAGGGGCTGGAGAAGGCGATGAGATTTTGGTCTCAATTGCTTCTAGCTTTTTCGTAAGTGCGGCCATCTCGGCCTTCATAGCAATCGACATATCTAATTGATGTATGCCTGCCCTAGACTGACCAATAGAAGAAGATGAGGTGTTCTTGGAGCTTTCCCACTGAAGTGTTTGTTCAGCAAGATCGTCGAGAAACTGCCACGCTTCCTCACTAGATTTGGTTAGAAAGTGACCTTGACAAATGGTTTCTAGCAACTGCTTCGTTGCTGGGTTCAATATCTCGTATAAAGTTTGGCAAAGTTGCCAATTTTTGATCCCATGGTGAGGGCATTGAACAAGTAGGTCTTTGAATCTTTCAAAACACTTCCAAAAGGGTTCGGAAGGAAGCTGGGAAAATTGAATGATCTCATTGCGAATTCTCGCGGTCTTGTGATGTGGATAAAACTTTTTAAGAAAAGCTTTAACAAACTCTTCCCAATTCTTAATTGAATGTGATGCTGTGTTGTATAACCACTTCTCGGCTAAGTCACATAAGGTGAAAGGAATGACCCTTAGCCTTATAGCATCATCTGATAATTGGTTTGTTTTCATCATTGCGCAAACGTTTTGGAATTTGTTTATGAAGATATAGGCATCTTCGGATTCCAGTCCGTGAAATTTTGGCAACATTTTGATGAAGTGGGGTTTGATCTCAAAATTTTCCCCATTTGCCGGTGGGAGTGAAAGACAAGTAGGTAAGGCGGTGCGGATCGGGTAGAAAAGATCCTGGAGCGCGATTCGTTTGGGCGCTTCAACAGGCGGGTGTTGCGGGTTATTCGCACCTAGCGGAGGTGGAATCAGTCCCGTGGGTAAGGTGTTGTTAGGTTATATCCCGACATCCCTTCGGAGGAAGAATATGAAGGTGAAGGTAAGGAAGTGGAAGGAATTTCGACTTGGGTGTCGAAAGCGTTGTCGGTCGGTACCAACGAGACACGGACTAATCGGGCGCTAGTGTCCCTAGTCCAACCGGACATACACTAAGAGGTAGTGTAGTCAAAAAGTGAAAAACAGAATGTGGACGTAAGAAAACGTTAATGAGAAGAAAGTGGTGTAAGTGGGGTGCACGGATTTTTTTTACCGACAAGTTGCAAGTTTTTGTAAATTTTTTTTCTTTTTGTGATTTTTTTTATGTGGAGCTTTTTTGCAAAAAAAGATTTTCGATAAAGGGCTTAGACACACGTTCAAACAACCACAAATGCACAATCAGGCCTAGATCTAGGGTCACCTAGGTCAGCTAGACAACTCCTAACTGTTCCAAAAGGCAAGAAGTAGGACCTCAAACCGCCTTTTCACCGCCAATTGTGGCCAGGTAAGTGTCAGGTAAGTGGGAGGCTCTCCACCACGTAAGTAGTGGGCCTAATTAAGTAACCACTTTCCTTAGACACACTTTCCTAGACACCACAAAATCAGGTTAGGATCAACGGTCGATGCCTACAACTAGTCCTTTGTCCTATTGAGCGCGAAGTCCTTAGGGCTGAGTCTAATCTTTTTTAATTAAATGATGGTCAATGCAATATGCCTTATGTGATTTCTGGGGTCCTGGGAAGGGTAATGAAATCCCCACCCAATCTGGATTGGTTTCAAGCCCCTTAAAGTCCGATTAAATATGCAAAACAGTAAACAACCACTTGCAAACAATTTTTTTATTTATAGCACGGCGTAAAGAATCCTGCAAGAGATCAATTATTATAAGGGGAGAGATTTTTAAGCGCAAAGAATCCTGCAGGAAAATTAACAGAGGAGATATTGGGGTTGCAGAGAAGGAGAAAAGGAAGCAAACAGAGAGGTTTCCAAAAGCTGACGTCACCACACCACCGCGGAAGTGCGGTCGGAGCAGGTTATCACGGAGGAATCGCGGTCTCCTGGACCGTTCGGTTCACGAAAAAAATTCTGCTCTCTGGTTTGACTTTTCTCTGCCGGTTCAGATCTAGGGTTTTCTGTTTTGAACTCTGGATATTTCCATATCCGAACTCGTTCGTTAATCCTGCAAAAATTCACACGAAACACCCTTCAAACAATAAAAAGTTGATAAAATTTTTATAATTTTTTAATTTTTCAGTTTTTATGATTTTTATATTTTATATTAACCCGAAATTGCAAAAAGAAAATACTTTGCCATTCCCGGCAACGGCGCCATTTGATTTGTGTTAAGTTTTACGATCAAAAATATCTTTACCGCAATCAAGAACGGCGTCGCTTGGTAGCGTGCCGGTGAATATGGGTTGTTCCACAGGGATGTTGCGTACTTCCTAATTGTTCTAACGGGTTAATTCCAAATGGTGTTTGGATCTTTATCATTAAAGCCTAAATTGACTTAGATTAGGATTAGAAATCTTGCTAGGGTTAGGTTTAGGTTAAGTTTGGAAAATTAAGATTTCCCACCGCTTTCAATGCCCTAAATTAGATCTCTTTAGGTGTTATGGTAATTATTAATAAAGGGGATTAGGACGATCGGGAAGAAACGATGTTTCTTCCTCTAGGTCTTTGTCCGTCCTTTCTTAATCCTTACCCTAACCTCCATGGAAAACATGCACAACCGGTCTTTTATACTACGGTATCATCGTTACCTCGTGGGTAGGGTGCCGTAGGGAGCGGTATGTGTATGTATGCATGGAGTCCTAATTATTAATATGTGATGGGCAAGAAAGGGGTGAGAGATTTGCATCTCTCAAACCTTCCCTATTCCTAACCCTAACAAGCGAGGAACTACTCGCTGATTAGAGGATCTAAGAAAGACATGATTTTTATTTGAGTTTTTGATTTAAGAGATTAATTGTCTAACTGTTGCAAATTAATAAAGAGTTCTAATCTAAATTAAACTAGGGCAGAGAATAAATTAAACTAGGACAACAATTAAAAACTAAGAACTAAGGCAAAATAAAAGAAACTACTTACAAAATTGATACTCTCAAAACTTGAAGGAATTCTGAATTTTATTCAATGAAAAGAGGCATAACCTAAAACAAGTTTTTGGGCTTCTATTTATAGAGCATAGAAAATCCTAGGGTTACAATCGCGTCACATATGCTTTTACAAAAATACCCCTAGGAAGACTAGTCAACGCGCCGCCATCCGCTACAAAAATTTCCACCAATACGGGCTTAGAACAGCCACGGAACCGTGGCCAAGAGCAGGGTTTGGCCGCGGTTCCGCGGCCAAGTAGTAGGCTTGTTGGCTCAATTTTTCATGTGTTGGTCTTCTTGCAGTTGTCCTCTGTTTTCTTCAGTTGGTTCTTCAGAATGTCTTCTGGTTTTCTTCCAGTTTTTCACAGTGCATAATGTCGTGGACTTTTACCGTTGCTTCGTGTCAAAGTCTTGAACCTTGCTCTGCCTTTGTACTTTTGTGAACTTGTTCGTTGACCTTCAATGTCTCTCAAAATGTAGGCACGATCAAGATTCCATCATTTATCGGTCGTAGTCTCACTTTTGTATCGTCTTTTTCACTGTTTTGTTCCGAGAACCTGTAACCCGCAACTATGTAGCAGACATGGGTCAAAAGCACCTGTTTATTAGTAAAATGACTATGAATGGGGTCTAAAAGAATGCAAAATTATGGTATCAACAACACACCATGAGTCACCATAATTGCACATGCCATATTTAATGCTCTTGAACAAAACATGCACTCACAATTTCCATATAATAAACATTACTCCAAATGTTTAAAACAATAAATAGAATGGCATCTTCTAAAGTAAACTCGTGACGGATCACAAGAATACCCCTCATCTGTATATACATACTTGCATCCGTATTCCGACTGAATATGAATACAATGAGACGAAAATAATCTTACAATCAAATACTAGGATCCGGCTTAAACCAAAGCCCACTAGTATGATCCGTCCGATCATGATCCGTGCACAAGTTCATGTTTATGATCAAACCTTGCTGATCAGTCGAAAATACTGCATTTTTAACACGGCAATTTCCCTATCATTTGCACTCATCTAGAAGTGTTCGGTATTCATATTGCACATATTAGCAAAACATCACTGAAATAACAGATTGCATGTGTTATACTCTAAAACCAGCATTTTTAGGGAAATTGACTGTTTATCATGGCATCGCATCATTCTTGTATAGCACAACTCTTGCCTCGAGAAATTGTGCAGGAAATTGCAGGAGCAAAGCCAAAATTGGGAAAAGAGCTGATCAAAAATACACCAACTTCAAGATTTGAGATCTGGTAGTGATACAGAAAGCCAAATAAAATTCAACATATGAGAAAAATGCCCAAATATCAGCCCAAACAAGTAGCAGGAATTCCAAGCCACAAGGCTTCAGCAGAGCCGCTGATCCGCGGCCGGAGCCGGCTTGCGCCGCGGATCCGCGGCGGCTTGATGGCGCCAACAACTCAAACTTTCTCCACGTGTCTCCAATAACGGTACAAGGTTCCAGAAGACTCCCGATTCTCCACGTGGCTTCATCTAGAAGGCTCGGCCTAACAAACTATTTCTAGAAGGCTCTCTTTAACAAACTTTTGGAGGAAAATTCAAATTTGAAATCCTAGATCTACGGTTTTGAGGTCTATAAAAAGGAGCCTAGATCTAAGGGTTGAGGTTGTTCAACAATTCTCCCCATAAGTTGAGTGACACAACTTGTGCCTCAAACCCTAACCCTAATTCCAATCCATGATCAAGATCTTTGAGTTCAATCAAAGCAAGAAGCCTTCGATCCTTTAGAAGCGAAGCCGGACTTCATCAGAGCATGTTTTCCAAGCCGATCCGCGACTCAAGGAGCCGATGCAACGCTAGATTCGACGATCTTGTTCCCTTCTCAAATTCTTGTAGTTCTTTGAGCAAAGTGTAACAAATTGTTGAATAAATAAAGGTGAGATTCTTTTAACTTGCTTATCTTTCAATTTAAGCATTATGATTCGATCTCAATTTGTGATTGTTGTTCTTGTGATAATGTTTGAGTAAAACTCCGCTCGTAACGGAGTCGAGACGATCGATAGAATGATGGTGATTTAGATCCTTTCACAATTCTTAAATCCTATAACGTTTGTTAATTCTTGTAAATCGAATGATCGATGACCTAGTTTCGAGACGATACTTTCTTGATTATGTTCACTCGAAACTAGAGATCAACGATCGATCATTAGATTTACTAGAAACTAGTTTGTGAATGAGATTCATCGAAAGGGAAAAGAATAAGATGCGGAAACCCTAGCTTCTTCGCAAGATCCTTAACCTCGATAAATCGTCATCGATCTAGAATCAATTTGGTAATGTATAAGAATATGAAATCATTAGATCTCATCACATCTATAGATCCGATCTACTCCTACGAGCCACACTTTGAATCTTGATTGTTGGTTTGGAAATCATCACAAATTCTCAATTCTTGATTTTAATGTTTTCTTAGATCTAGATTTTTCTAATTCTTGAAATTCAATTTATGAATCATGAATTGTTTGTTTTCTTTTCTTTAAAGTTTCAACTCATCTAAATCGAAATACGAACGATTACACTTTCCCTGTGGACGATCTGCACTTACTAACGCGCTACATTCGACACCATTATTGATTGCGGTCAAATATTTTTGGTTGTGATTTCTTTACAAATTTCCATAGACCGACACAACGAAAAACGCATTCAATCAAATGGCGCCGTTGCCGGGGATAGTGCGCTAATTGTTCGTATTTTGAAATTTGAGTTGAAAAGTTTATTACATCTATATTTTTAGATCTAAATTCGCACAAACCCTAAACGTGTTGTTGTGATTTGTTGCGAGGAAATCTGGAACTTGTGGAGCTGTGGAAATTTTTTTCAGAGCATTCCAGAGAGCTCTTGAGGTGACCTGAAGCAGTTGTAGAAAAATTTGTGCAGTGATCAACTATATCGACCGCGATTCCGCGGCACAAGGAGACTTAAGCCCGAAACCGCGGCGGTTTGACTTCCTCACTGTTCCAAAATTTCAGGTATACTTCTATACTTTCTTATCTCCTCCTTTGTCTGCTCCAATTAACATTTGCTGCAGGTTTCTTTGCAAATAAATCGCAGCGCCGCAAAAAGAAAAATAAATTGTGCGTGTTTTTGATTTTTGGTTGTTTGCATATTAATACGGAAATTAAGGGGCCAAGACCAAATCCAGATTAGGTGGGGAGTTCATTACCCTTCCTAAGCCCCGAAAATCACAAACTTGCATCCGCATTACCCTCATTAACTAAAAAATATCTAGAGATGACTCTAAGGACCGTTGCGCTCACTTAGGACAAGAGAAGGCCGTGGGTAATTCATTGCTTATCCGCGTTTCTTTTGTGATGTCTAAGGCAAGTGTGTCGAAGGTTAGTGGTTACTTAATTAGGCCCACTACTTACGTAGTGGAGAAGCTCCCACTTACCTGGAACTTACCTGGTCACAGGAGAAACAAAGAGGCAGTGGAGGATTTATTCTGCGACTTGTCTTTTGGCAGTTAGGAGCGGTCTAGAGCTTTGACCTAGGTGACCACTAGATTTTAGGGTTTTGCTTGTTGCATTTGTTGTGATCGCATCATAATTTCAAAAAAAAATCCGTATATTTTTCAAAACAAACACCAACATTCATCATTTCCCCTAATTATAAGTCACGCTGCCACTTTTACTAACCTTTTTTAGTGCAAGATAGGCTGGACACGGGATTCTAGTGCCCGTTTAGTCCGCGTTCCCCCGATCGACCCAAAAGTCGGTATTTCTACATTTACCTTTTCTTTACCCACCACCACACCCACATCGATGGATCCATCTCCATCGAACTTTTTTACCACTACTCTGCCGCCGTCCGTTGGTGCGCAGAATCCACCCCGCATCTCTCTCCAAGAGAGGTGCTATCCTACACGAGGTCCCCTTTCCACCTGTCTTTCCATTCCACCAGCCAACGGGGAAAATTTTGAAATTAAATCCCAATACATCAACCTTCTACCAAAATTTCACGGTCTCGAATCTGAAGACGCATATGCCTTTATCACCAAATTTGAAAATGCATGCGCAATGATGGGTACCTCACAGCTTTTTATGGATGTTATGCGTCTACGTCTTCTCCCATTCACTCTGTGCGATATAGCCGAGAAGTGGCTGTATAACACTACCGCACATTCCATTTCAAATTGGGAAGAATTCGTCAAAGCATTCCTTAAGAAATTCTACCCACATCATAAGACAGCTCGAGTCCGTAGAGAAATAAATCAATTCACCCAGCTTCCAAATGAACCATTTTCAAAATGTCTTGAACGCTTCAAGGATCTGTTAGTCTAATGTCCACATCACGGAATCCCTAGATGGGAACTGTGTAGAATCATATATGAGGGCATTAATCCTAACACAAGACAGACCCTTGAATCCATGTGTCAAGGCAACTTCATGACCAAAGATGATGGGGAAGCCTGGAAATTTCTAGAAGATTTCGCTGAAAAGTCTTTACAGTGGGAGGGTGTGTGTCAATCGTCTAGGGATGGCAATGATATTTCCATAGGAGTTAGAGCTGAAATTTCAGCTTTACACAAGAAATTCGACAATATAGAAAACAAATTTTTAGCTGCCGCCCTAAATCAAATGTCACTCTCCAAAACTGTATGTGGATGTTGTTCTGATCCTTCTTATGTGACGGAAGAATGTCCACAAAATTCTCCGTTTCAAGGTCACGAGCATACCAATGACGCATTTCAAAGACCTAGAAGCGATCCATTTTCTTCCACATATAATCAGGGTTGGAGGAATCACCCTAATTTTTCTTGGAACCAATCACAAAATCATAACACGGTTCCAACCCAAAACAATTTCCAAAGGGTCCCTCCACCACAACAGCAACCACCACTTCAATTGAGTTAGCACCCCTTCCAAGCACAAAACTTTCAAAATCCGGTCAACACATGATTTAAACAGATTTTATCACCAAAAATAATTTACCGCAATCAAGAACGGCGTCGCTTTGCAGCTAACCGGTGAGTACGGGTCGGTCCACAGGGATGTTGTGAATTTCCTAGTCGCTCAAACGAGTTAATTCCGATGGGTGTTCGGATTTCTTATTAAATCTAAAAACTAAATCTATCATTTATCTAGGGCAAAGAATTAAATTTAACTAGGGCAAGGAATTAAAGATCTAACTATCTAACTAGGGCAAGGAATTAAATTTATACTAGGGCAGAGAATGAAAAATTACATAGGGCAAGAATTGAAATTAATTACTTACTTTACAGATGGCTCTCTCCAAACATCAATACAAGACTTGTCAGATCTGAATTTCTGAAATGAAAAGAGACATCGATGCTCTCCAAAAGAAATCTAAATTTTATTGATAAAAAGAGGCACAGGGAGGCATAACCTTTACAATGATTTAGAGTTCCTATTTATAGAGGATAGGAAACCCTAGGTTACAATTGATTCACACATCTACATTTACCAAAATATCCTTAGGAAGACCTTGTCAAAGTAGACTCCAAGCTTTGGTAAAATTTTATGTCTCTGTCTTTTTAAAAGGAATTATTGGGCCTTGAAATTTCCATTGTGGGCTCTTCTGTCTTTAGGCTCCTTATTATTTGGTTCATTTATTAAAATAGCTTCTATGTTTCTTCCAGATCTCTAGTGAATAATTACGGTGGACTTTTAACCGTTCGCTTTGTAATCTTGGACCTTGCATTGCCTTGTACTTTGTGAATTTTATCTTTGATGTAGGCTTGATTAAGAGTCTTCTGTTTGTTGGTCAAAGTCCACTTTTGCATCGTCTTTTCATCGTTTTCACTGTTTTCTGTCCAAGAACCTGTAACCTGTAATATGTAGCAGACATGCGTCAAAAGCACCTGTTTATTTATAAAACGAATAAGAATGGGGAATATAATAATACAATATTATGGTGTGAACAAATACCCCCAAACTTATCTTTTGCTCGTCCTCGAGCAAACTTATTTTTTTATTCTCTACAAAAACCTAACTGCACTTTCGCAGGGAAACGCGATTGCACTGAGCACGTGCAACAAGACGTTAAATCTCTAGGTGTCCCTAGTAGGAGGAGTGTTGTCTCCTGAGGGTTTTCAGCGGATACTACCCACAAAATCCTATCAATTTGGCTTTTTCGACTTTAATTCTCCAATTAGGATTTCTAACAAGGAATTCTATTATCGTCGACTCGTAAATTATCCACCCATATTCTTCACACTTCCTCATCATCTAACTTAAGATTATATATGTTCTATAGACTTACTTAGCTTTCGGCATCTCTTAAGTTTTCCTTCTAGGGTTCCATCTCCACTTAGGAATTTTTATCAACTCTACTAAAGATACAAGTTCTATTCTTCATTCCTCTCTCTTATCTAAATCCCAATCATATACCCCTACGTGTGTGTATAAATCACCCATACACTTGGAAATTCAAATCAAGCAATCATACTCTTGTTCGTTGTCCAAAGCACTTATTAATTGGTGAATTTTTAATTGAATTTTTGCTTACACATCCTTCATGCGACCGTTAATACTTCTTGAGGTACCAACGACCGATTACAAAATGCGTTTGCACTTTAAAGCGTACTTCCTAGTCTTGCAACACCTAAGGCTTTAGCAGTGACTCCCAAACTAGTTGTTCTAAGGCACTAGGTGATGAAGCACCCTCGCTGAATATTTTTCTATTTTTGCAGCCTTAAGTAATCACAAAAACCAGTGTTCATTATTTTATTCTTTATTCACACTTGTATTTTTTTTTTCATTTTCTTCGTACTAAGGACTTTAGACAAGAGCATTTCTAGGTCTCTTCTACTATTCCAAGTTTCAAGGTGCGTGTTTGTGCAAATTGTAGGGTATACATTTTCAGAATCTAGACTTAAGTTAGGAATTATTATTCAAACTTATACTCTAATAAAAATATCAATACTTTTCCTTTGTTTCGACTTAGCCCAAGAAGTGAACCCAAAATTTGCTTATTTCTAAATAAACTACAAAGACATATATTTTCTACCGTTAAACTTTTAAGGAAGGTTATTTTTAGGGTTTTTAATTTACTAAGTCTAAGATCTAGTTGTTCCTAGCCAGTTAACCTATTTGTCAAACTCAAGTCAAATAAGACCAAAATTGAATACAATAATTTTTATAATTTTTGAAATTTTTCAATTTTTTATGGGTTTTTAAAATAAGTATGCAAATGCAAAAAATATGTACAAATGAATGCGAAGGAAGAACACGTACCGAGCATACCCCCAAACTTAAAGTTCACAGTGTCCTCACTATCATGCCACACCAAGAGGGTCAAAATGCTGACACTCCCCTGTTTATTTATTTATAATTTTTTTATTTTATTGTTTTGAATTTTTTTTAATTATTTTTTTATAGAAAAAGAAAACAAAAAATATATGTACATATATACAACAAGGTTCCCCCCAAACTTAAGCTTAGCCTTACACAAGCCAAAGGTTAGCACCAACCATTCAAAAATGTTATCGTGGTAATGGTCGAGTTGGTGAAAGAATGGAGTGGAAAGAAAAGAGATGAGAAACACACGAGACCGTGTGGAGGTAGAAACGGGATACGGTATCGGTGGGGGAGAAGAATGGCGGAAAAGATAAAGAAGTAGAGTACGATCTTGAGGGTTTAAATCGAGTGAATAAATTAGCGCAATATGTGATGACCGATGTGTTAAAAGCGATTGTGCTAACCTATCAACCCGTCGAGAAATGGGGTCAAATCCCTCAAGATTCGCAAGAAAGCATGGGTACGCCGAACTTGGTATTGGAGATGAAAGCATAACGGTCTCTTGTACGATCGGAACGATAGGACGGACGAAAGGGTGTGAATTAGGGATAGTGTTATTCTCACCTAAGTAATCTTTCGCGAACTTGAAGGATTCAATAAATGGTTCGAAACAACTGTAAGCAACCGAGTCTGATGGTTCGACTAACTCATCTGAAAATGTAAAGGACTCAAACTCGGGCGGTGAGTCATCAACATCGTCCGAAAAAGTGAAACACTCGTACGTGTTATCGGCTGTGAGAACTGTATCAGATTCAAAGAAAAAATTTTCAAGCTCACAGTCTTCAAGCGTGATCGTGGTCGGAACGATGGAAATGAGGGACGGTGATTTAGTTAAAGGTTCAGGAGGATGAATTGGAAAATCCGACACATCAAACAAAAATGGTTCAACCTCAATATTATCCTCAAGACTTTCCTCAATACTATCCTCATAATTCTCCTCAATATTTATCTCATCCATGCCATTATCATCAAAATCAAGACGCATATGAAGTTCGGGAGAAACATCTAATGACTCGGGATGATGAATGGGACATAAAATTTCAATCAAATCTACTGGTTCATCATCCAAAATATTCCCGGTGTCTATATCCTCAATCAAGTGAAAATCAATTTTCTTAGACACCTCATCAAAAGCATGGATATTTATCAATTCAGGTTCTAGATTGGAGGTGTAAAGATCGAAAGGATTAAGTGTGGTTTCACTCGAAAGGGGTTCTTCACAATCTGGCAAATCAAGAACTACAAAATCACACAACTCGTTTTTATTTTCAACTGGTGAATCATTTGGGACAATCGATGGAGAACCGGAGTTGTGGGCTGGAATTGGGTATGGGTGGGTTTAATTTGGAAATCCTCTCATATTCTCACTCTGTCCAACCGCCTCCTTATACATTGAAAAATTTGGACCTAGTTGGAAACTAGCTGCCTGTTCACTAGGTTGCATAAGGGCGGCCATGGAAGCTTCCACATTCCTAGTCATTTTGTTTGTTGCTGCAATATAAGCTGCCAATGACTGTTCCAAACTAGACATGGGTGGTGAAGGGGTTTCGGTAAAAGATTCGAAATTGTTTGGATACGTGAAACTCCCAAAAGGCTGTGTAGAAACAGGGTCTAGTGAAGGTGGGAAAGTCGGGTAGGACTGGTAGGAAGTGGATGGTTGGACAGGGGTAGGGTCAACATGTGGATAAAAAGGTGGATGGACTTGTTGATTCCTAGAACTAGATGAGGGGAGAGGGGTGAAAGATCGGCTATGAGATTGAGCGATATGCTCAGCATTGGACATCGGTTTAGGAGTTACAGCAGTACTTGAAAAAGTGGTATCAACATATGAAGGTGGTAAAGGTTGACTTGGTTTATACAAAGTGGGTTGCAAAGTCGAACTGTTTCTCCTAAACGCTTCTATTTGATCTTTCAAAGATATTTTGGGCACGGAGGGATCTTCCTTAAATCGACCGAAACAATTGACGTATGAGGCAAAATTAGGTTCGGGATACCAAAGTTCGGCAAAAGATTTATGATGTGGGGTACCCATGATAGAAGAAAGAGAAGAGAAAGAAGATTGGGGTGTACGGATTTCTTAGCGACAAAAGTTGCAAGTCTTTTTATAAAAAAAAATTCCCCTTATTTTTTATTTGTTTTGCAAAAATTTTCGATAAAGGGCTTAGACACAAATGCAATCAACCAGAAATGCACAATCAGGCCTAGATCTAGGGTCACCTAGGTCAGCTAGACAGCTCCTAACTGTTCCAAAGGGCTAGAAATAGGACCTCAAACCGCCTCTTCACCGCCAATTGCGGCCAGGTAAGTGCCAGGTAAGTGGGAGGCTCCCCGCTACAAGTAGCGGTCCTAATTAAGTAACCACTTGCCTTGACACACTTGCCTAGACACCGCAAAGTCAGGTTAGGATAAACGGCTGATGCCTAAAACTAGTCCTCTGTCCTATTGAGTTCGAAGTCCTTAGGGCTGAGTCTAGTATTTTTTAATTAAGATATGGTCAATGCAAATGCCTTATATGATTTCTGGGGTCCTGGGAAGGGTGATGAAATCCCCACCCAATTTGAATTGGTCAAAAGCCCCTTAAAGTCAATTTTAAAGATATGCAAAACAGAAAAATCACATGCAATCAAAGATTTTTATTTTATGCGGCGCAAAGAATCCTGCACAAGATTTGTTATTGGAACGGGGAAGATTTTTAAACGCAAAGAATCCTGCAGGAGAGTTTTCAGAAGATATATTGGAGATTTGCAGAGGAGGAGAGAGAAAACTCACAGAGATTTGCAGTGGCGGATTTTTTTTTTTTTTTTTTGTATTTTTTTCGGGTGATGCCACCAGGGAGCGGCGGTTCCGCGGCCGGAGAGGGGGTCGCGCGGCGGTTCCGCCGCGAGTTGGTCTCTACGGCTTTTTTTTTTGGCTTTTTTTTTACCAGATCACCGCGATTCTTCTTATTAACTCGGTCCTCCAAATTTCTTCTGTTGTCTATTATGATATTTCTCTGTTTGTTCGGATTTGATATTTGCTGTTTTGATCTCTGTAGATTTCCAGATCTGAATTTGTTCGTAGATCCTGCAAAATTCACACAAAAATACCCTTCCCAAAAATAACAGATGATATATTTTTATATTTTTTTGATTTTTTTGATTTTTTTTTTAATTTTGATTAACCCGAAATTGCCAAAAGAAAATAACACGCCATCCCCAGCAACGGCGCCATTTGAATTGTCTCAAAAACTATATATTACCGCAATCAAGAACGGCGTCGCTTTGCAGCTAGCCGGTGAGTACGGGTCGGTCCACAGGGATATTGTAAATTTCCTAATCACGCTAACGAGTTAATTCCGATGGGTGTTCGAATTTCTTATTAAATCTAAAAACTAAATCTATCATTTATTAAGGGCAAAGAATTAAATTTAACTAGGGCAAGGAATTAAAGATCTAACTATCTAACTAGGGCAAGGAATTAAATTTAATCTAGGGCAGAGAATGAAAAATTACCTAGGGCAAGAATTGAAATTACCTACTTACTTTACAGATGGCTCTCTCAAAACATCAACACAAGACTTGTCAGATCTTAATTTCTGAAATGAAAAGAGGCACCGATGCTCTCCAAAAGAAATCTAAATTTTATTGATAAAAAGAGGCATAGGGAGGCATAGCTTTTACAATGATTTAGAGTTCCTATTTATAGAGGATAGGAAACCCTAGGTTACAATTGATTCGCACGTCTACATTTACTAAAATATCCTTAAGAAGACCTAGTCAAAGTAGACTCCAAGCTTTGGTAAAATTTTATGCCTCTGTCTCTTTAAAAGGAAGTATTGGACCATGAAATTCCTTTGTTGGCTCTTCTGTCTTTGGGCTTCCATATTATTTGGTTCTTTTATTAAAATTGCTTCTATGTTTCTTCAAGATCTCCAGTGAATAATTGCGGTGGACTTTTAACCGTTCGTTTTGTAATCTTGGACCTTGCATTGCCTTGTACTTTGTGAATTTTATCTTTGATGTAGGCTTGATCAAGAGTCTTCTGTTTGTTGATCAAAGTCCACTTTTGCATCGTCTTTTCATCGTTTTCACTATTTTCTGTCCAAGAACCTGTAACCTGTAATATGTAGCAGACATGCGTCAAAAGCACCTGTTTATTTATAAAACGAATAAGAATGGGGAATATAATAATACAATATTATGGTGTGAACAACACACCCGCACCGTCTAGTCCTTTACAGTTGACCGGGACTGATGAATCCTCTTCATTTGCACAATACATGAATTTGGTCTTAACAAATATCATGCAAGTTTCGGCTGAAATGAAGTCTTCTGTCGATAAAATTGAGAAAAACTCTGCGTCCCAAAGCGAGACTATTAAATCGATGGAAGCACAAATTACACAACTAAAAGCCGAAATGAGTGCAAGAGAGAAAGAGAAACTTCCAGCTCAACCTCTACCCAATCCTGGCTATTCACATCATGTAAATGCAATCACGTTGAGATCTGGAAGAGTGCTTGACAACCACGTTGGGGAAGAGTTTAATGACACTGAAAAATCTATCAATGATACCCCGGCTGAGACCTTTCCTTCCACTTCTACTTCTAATTCTGACCCAAGTTCTTCTACCCCACCACCTTCTTGCGAGCCTATTCTTCGCTTCCCACAAGGCTCGCCACCTCATCCCATTTCTTCTAGTTCTCTACAGACGATCCCCACCTCTATTCTGGGATTGGGTCCATACACACTTCCTTCTGCTATGATGGACCCAGCGCTTATTGCTAAAGCACCTTATCCTAATCGGTTAAGGGCTAACAAATCAAGTCCATATATGGAGAAGATTATGGACATGTTTAAGCAAGTTAATATCAACATCCCTCTCCTAAATTCCATCCAACAAGTTCTGTCCTATGCGAAAACTCTTAAGAACTTGTGCACTAGGAAGAGGAAGACTCAAGTGCCCAAGAAGATATTCATGGCAAAGACTGTAGACACGGCTTTCCCCCAACAAGTACCGACGAAACGTAAGGACCCTGGCTGTCCAACTATTTCTATTACTATTGGGGAAAAACACATCAACCGTGCTCTAGTAGACCTTGGCGCTAGTGTTAACTTGCTTCCATACTCGGTTTATGAGCAACTAGGTATCGGAGTGTTAAAGCCCTCGAGCATAACTCTCCAGATGGCTGACCGATCAATCACCAAACCTAGGGGTGAACTGGAGGATGTGTTAATAAAAATCGGGGAATTTGTATTCCCTGTGGACTTTATTGTAATTGATACACAGCCTATAGCGAACCCACGGAATCAAATTCCGGTGATTTTAGGTCGCCCCTTTTTGTCCACTTCCAATGCTATCATCAACTTTCGTAATGGTTCTATGACCCCATCCTTCGGGAATAGGTCAATTGAGCTGAATATTTACAAGTTGGGAAGTGTACCCTCCGAAGCTACTGCTCAGGTCTGTTGTGTCGACTTAATGGATGTCGACATCAGCGAATTTGATGACCCCCATGATACTGATCTTGACTCTTTTCATACGTTGTTGTTGGACCCAACTATGTATCGTACACATACGGACTCTTCCACCGAATTGTCCGGGTCAACAACTAACACCGATTATGAACTTCTTTTAGAGTCTGAAGATCACTCCGTGCTTTGTGATGACATTATTCATCGGGGTATTGATGGAACTTTTGAGGAAATCTTCGCTGATGAACTCGCATTTTTTGACACGGGTGTTGAGATGAATCATCTCCCAAATATTGAAATTGAACCTCCACCCCTTCTTCTGAACTGTAAAAAGAATGCGAGTAATCCATCACATTCACTGCATCGTCTCTCCAAAATGAGACGCGCACACATTCTATTCCACCACTTACCCTTTCCCCACTTCTTCTTCCACCAACCAGAGCACTGCATTGATAAAATTTTCGAATGGTTGGTGTTAACGTTCGGTCTTCGTAAAGCTTGGCATCGACCAATGATTCTTGACCCCCTTATGTAATTTTCAAAATATTAACATTGCATAACTCAAGTTTGGGAGGGCATTTTTTTCGGGCTCTTGAAAAGAAAAAATTTTACAAAATTTTGAGCCAAAAATAAGTTTAGGGGAGGATCTTAACTTAAATATTTTGCCCCCATTAATAAATTTCCTCCCAGGTTTACAGGTTTTTGAGATTTAGCAAATGGCAACAGTGAGGACACTGTTGAAAACAAGTTTGGGAGAGGTTTGCGCTTATTTTCACATCATTTGCATCATACTTTGCATAAGCACAAAACATTTTTGAAAACCTATAAAAATTTTTAAAAAAAATAAAAAGAGTTTTGTACATAAATAAGATAATAAAAGAATAGATAGTGAAAAATTACATCCAAAAGATTGGAAAAATTTAAGAAAACCTAGAAAATTAGAAGTTTTCTTATACGAACTAGTAATAAGTAGTTATGAGCCGTTGTCCCAAGGGTTAGTAAGATGAAAGAAGTCACTAATCTGAGGATAAAAATAAGTCTGAAAAATAGTTCCTATTCTGGAAGCCAAACATTTTGAACGTTGATACCCTGCTATTCGCACTTACACGCGTCTTGAAACTCGGGATAGTAGAGGATACCTTGAAATGCTCTTGTCTAAAAGACAAAGTATAAAGGAAATAAAAGTTGAATAAAATATAAAAATGGTGAGAAAAATGGATACTGGTTTTGTTATCGCCAAGGCAGCAATAAAAAATATAGCGAGGGTGCCTCTTCACCTAGTGCCCTAAGGCCAACTGGTCTGGGAGTCACTGCTAAGCCTTAGGTGGTGCAAGACGAGGAAAAACACCAAATAAGCTAGCACATGAGTAATCGGTCGGTTAGTACCTCAAGAAGTATTAACGGTCGCATGAAAGTGTGTGAGCAACTTCATCTAAATATTCATTAATTAAAAAGTACTGAGGCTGATGGGCAAGAGTATGATAGCTTGAATTGAATTCTCCGGGTGTAGGGGTGTCCTTTACACACACGTAGGGTTATATGAACGATGTTTGGAAGAAAGATAGGAATGAAGAATAAGACGATGTTTTATTGAGGGATGATGTAATTCCTGACATCTTTTCATGACTATTAAGATAGGGCTCATGACAACAGAAAAGCTAGCTTCTTTGAAAACCCTAATTTTCAAAGTCTTTCTTTTATAATTCATTTCTTTAATTGTAATATTCACGATCTTCCTTTGATTATTGGATTTTGTGGGTGCAATCCGATGAAAACCCTCAGGAGACAACACTCCTCCTACTAGGGACACCTAGAGGTTTAAAGGCTTGTTGCACGTGCTCAGTGCAATCGTGTTGTCTACGAAAGTGTGCTAGTTAGTTTTTCTCTTTCTTTATTTTCTCCTTCTCTTTTTAATAAAACAGTTCGCTCGAGACGACCGAAAATAAGTTTGGGGGAATTTGATCAGTCGAAAATACTGCATTTTTAACACGGCAATTTTCCTATCATTTGCACTCATCTAGAAGTGTTCGGTATTCATATTGCACATATTAGCAAAACATCCCTGAAATAACAGATTGCATGTGTTATACTCTAAAACCAGCATTTTTAGGGAAATTGACTGTTTATCATGGCATCGCATCATTCTTGTATAGCGCAACTATTGCCTCGAGAAATTATGCAGGAAATTGCAGGAGTAAAGCCAAAATTGGGAAAAGAGCTGATCAAAAATACACCAACTCCAAGATTTGAGATCTGGTAGTGATACAGAAAGCCAAATAAAATTCAACATATCAGAAAAAGGCCCAAATATCAGCCCAAACAAGTAGCAGGAATTCCAAGCCCTAAGGCTTCAGCAGAGCCGCGGATCCGCGGCCGGAGCAGGCTTGCGCCGCGGATCCGCGGCGGCTTGATGGCGCCAACAACTCAAACTTTCTCCACGTGTCTCCAATAATGGTACAAGCTTCCAGAAGACTCCCGATTCTCCACGTGGCTTCATCTAGAAGGCTCGGCCTAACAAACTATTTCTAGAAGGCTCTCTTTAAAAAACTTTTGGAGGGAAATTCAAATTTGAAATCCTAGATCTAGGGTTTTGAGGTCTATAAAAAGGAGCCTAGATCTAAGGGTTGAGGTTGTTCAACAATTCTCCCCACAAGTTGAGTGACACAACTTGTTCCTCAAACCCTAACCCTAATTCCAATCCAAGATCAAGATCTTTGAGTTCAATCAAAGCAAGAAGCCTTCGATCCTTTAGAAGCGAAGCCGAACTTCATCGGAGCATATGATCCAAGCCGATCCGCGACTCAAGGAGCCGATGAAACGCTAGATTCGACGATCTTGTTCCCTTCTCAAATTCTTGTAGTTCTTTGAGCAAAGTGTAACAAATTGTTGAACAAATAAAGGTGAGATTCTTTTAACTTTCTTATCTTTCAATTCAAGCATTATGATTCGATCTCAATTTGTGATTGTTGTTCTTGTGATAATGTTTGAGTAAAACTCCGCTCGTAACGGAGTCGAGACGATCGATAGAATGATGATGATTTAGATCCTTTTACAATTCTTAAATCCTAGAACGTTTGTAAATTCTTGTAAATCAGATGATCGATGACCTAGTTTCGAGACGATTCTTTCTTGATTGTGTTCGCTCGAAACTAGAGATCAACGATCGATCATTAGATTTACTAGAAGCTAGTTTGTGAATGAGATTCATCGAAAGGGCAAAGGATAAGATGAGGAAACCCTAGCTTCTTCGCAAGATCCTTAACCTCGATAAATCGTCATCGATCTAGTATCAATTTGTTAAAGGATAAGAATATTAAATCATTAGATCTCATCACATCTATAGATCCGATCTACTCCTACGAGCCACACTTCGAATCTTGATTGTTGTTTTGGAAATCATCATAAATTCTCAATTCTTGATTTTAATGTTTTCTTAGATCTAGATTTTTCTAATTCTTGAAATTCAATTTACGAATCATGAATTGTTTTTTTTCTTTTCTTTAAAGTTTCAACTCATCTAAATCGAAACACGAACGATTACACTTTCCCTGTGGACGATCCGCACTTACTAACGCGCTACATTCGACACCGTTATTGATTGTGGTCAAATATTTTTGGTCGTGATTTCTTTACAAATTTCCATAAACCGACACAACGAGAAACGTATTCAATCAAGTTTGGGGGAGGTTTGTGCTTATTTTTGCATCATTTGCATCATACTTTGCATAAGCACAAAACATTTTTGAAAACCTATAAAAATTTATAAAAAAAATATATATATATTTTTTGTAAATAAATAAGATAATATAAGATTAGATAGTGAAAAATTACATCCAAAAGATTGGAAAAATTTAAGAAAACCAAGAAAATTAGCAGTTTTCTTATACGAACTAGTAATAAGTAGTTATGAGCCGTTGTCCTAAGGGTTAGTAAGATGAAAGAAGTCACTAATCTGTGGATAAAAATAAGTCTGAAAAATAGTTCCTATTCTGGAAGCCAAACATTTTGAACGTTGATACCCTACTATTCGCACTTACACACGTCT
Organism: Agapanthus africanus; assembly: GCA_030015575.1. Taxonomy (NCBI): domain Eukaryota; kingdom Viridiplantae; phylum Streptophyta; class Magnoliopsida; order Asparagales; family Amaryllidaceae; genus Agapanthus; species Agapanthus africanus. The sequence goes on from JASDDO010000022.1 coordinate 221,879,882, forward strand.
TGAAACTCAGGATAGTAGAGGATACCTTGAAATGCTCTTGTCTAAAAGCCGATGTATGAAGGAAATAAAAAAATGAAGAAAATATAAAAATGGTGCAGAAAAATGAACACTGGTTTTGTTATCGCCAAGGCAGCAATAAAAAAATATAGCGAGGGTGCCTCTTCACCTAGTGCCCTAAGGCCAACTGGTCTGGGAGTCACTACTAAACCTTAGGTGGTGCAAGACGGGGGAAAACACAAAATAAGCAAGCACATGGGTAATCGGTCGGTTAGTACCTCAAGAATTATTAACGGTCGCATGAAAGTGTGTGAGCAAACTCATCTAAATATTCATTAATTAAAAAGTACTGAGGCTGATGGGCAAGAGTATGATAGCTTGAATTGAATTCTCCGGGTGTAGGGATGTTTATTACACACACGTAGGGTTATATGATCGATGTTCGGAAGAAAGATAAGAATGAAGAATAAGACGATGTTTTTTGAGGGAGGATGTGATTTCTGACATCTTTTCATGAGTATTAAGATAGGGCTCATGACAACCGAAAAGCTAGCTTAGTTGGAAACCCTAATTTTCAAGGCTTTTCTTTTACAATTCTTTTCTGTAAATGTAATATTCATGATCTTCCTTTTATTATTGGATTTTGTGGGTGCAATCCGTTGAAAACCCTCACGAGACAACACTCCTCCTACTAGGGACACCTAGAGGTTTAAAGGCTTGTTGCACGTGCTCAGTGCAATCGTGTTGCCTACGAAAGTGTGCTAGATAGTTTTTCTCTTTCTTTATTTTCTTCTTCTCTTTTTAATAAAACAGTTCGCTCGAGACGACCGAAAATAAGTTTGGGGGAATTTGGTCAGTTGAAAATACTGGATTTTTAACACGGCAATTTCCCTATCATTTGCACTCATCTAGAAGTGTTCGGTATTCATATTGCACATATTAGAAAAACATCCCTGAAATAACAGATTGCATGTGTTATACTCTAAAACCAGCATTTATGAGGGAAATTGACTGTTTATCATGGCATCGCATCATTCTTGTGTAGCGCAACACTTGTTTCGAGATCTGAGCAGGAAATTCCAGGAACCAAACCAAGATTGTCAAAAGTGCTGATCAAAAATTACGCCAAGTCTAAGATGTTTGATCTGGCATTAATACAGAGGGAATTATACAATTCAACATATCAGATAAATACCCCAAAGTCAGTACAAAGCAGCAGAAGAAAGATTAAGCACCAAGGCCCATAAATGGCCGCGGATCCGCGGTCCGAACCCCCTTGGCGCCGCGGATCCGCGGCTCCACAGTTACGTCAGATCCTCAGTTTTCTGCACGTGCTCTTATGTAACGGTACAAGCTTCCAGAAGACTCCCGATTCTCCACGTGGCTTCATCTAGAAGGCTCAGCCTAACAAACTATTTCTAGAAGGCTCTCTTTAACTAATTTTTGGAGGGAAATTTGAAATTTGAAATCCTAGATCTAGGGTTTTGAGGTCTATAAAAAGGAGCCTAGATCTAAGGGTTGGGGGTGGAATAGTTCATTAAATCATTAGTTCAAGAAATTATCCTTCATCTTCCCCATTTCTAACACAAGTTGAGTGACACAACTTGTGCCTCAAACCCTAATCCTAAATCCAAAGCCAAGATCAAGATCCCGAGTACCATTCAAGCGAGAAGCCTTCAACCTTTTAGGAGCGGAGCCGTTCTTCAATCGAGCAAGTGATCCAAGCCGATCCGCGACTCAAGGAGACGAGCGAAGCCAAATCGACGATCGAGTTCTTCCTCTTGTAGTTCTTGAGCGATTTGTAACGAAATTGTTGATAAATAAAAGGTGAAATTCTTTAATATTGCTTTCTTTAAATTCTTACATCATGATTCGATCTCAATTTGTGATTTTGGTTCTTGTTGTGATGTTTGAGTACAACTCCGCTCGTAAAGGAGTCGAGACGATCAATAGAATGATGATGATTTAGATCCTTTTACAATTCTTAAATCCTATAACGTTTGTAAATTCTTGTAAATCGAATGATCTATGACCTAGTTTCGAGACGATGCTTTCTTGATTGTGTTCGCTCGAAACTAGAGATCAACGATCGATCATTAGATATACTTGAAGCTAGTTTATGAATGAGATTCATCGAAAGGACAAAGGATAAGATGAAGAAACCTTAGTTTCTTCGCAAGATCCTTAACCTCGATAAATCGTCATCGATCTAGTATCAATTCGTTAATGGATAAGAATATGAAATCATTAGATCTCATCACATCTATAGATCCGATCTACTCCTACGAGCCAAACTTCGAATCTTGATTGTTGGTTTGGAAATCATCACAAATTCTCAATTCTTGATTTTAATGTTTTCTTAGATCTAGATTTTTCTAATTCTTGAAATTCAATTTACAAATCATGAATTGTTTGTTTTCTATTCTTTAAACTTTCAACTCATCTAAATCGAAACACGAACGATTACACTTTCCCTGTGGACGATCCGCACTTACTAACGCGCTACATTCGACACCGTTATTGATTGCGGTCAAAATATTTTTGGTTGTGATTTCTATACAATTTTCCAAACTACACAATCGGAAAATCACTCAATCACCTGCAATAAAACCATACGGCCTCTACAACGTTTCGCCCGAACTTAGGAAACTTTTTGTGGAGGACTCTAAAGACTCGTCAATACGCTAACAGTGGGTTTAACCACAAGCACGTCAGTGGCACTAGCTGTACGTAACGGCTGCTCATGTATTGAGTGAAAGGAAAGTTGATGAGCGAACTTATCCTGAAACCTTACTGAGCCTATTGGTGACAATCTCTGTACAGTCCGGTCTGTTCATCTATGAGTATCGCATATTGGGCCAGGGGGATGGTAAACGTCAGACCCTCAATAGAGGTATAAGTCATTTTGGAGTGTAGCCCAAAACACCTTGAGAAACTACTGGAATACCTACCAGTAAATCTCACTTGTCTTGGCCAAGGACTTTATGTAATGGCTCTCCTAAACACAGCGCGATATCAACCCCCCATACCGGGAGAGACGAATCCTATTTAACCGCCACCGCCTCCAAGTGCCTCGGGACTGCACCCAACTACTACCTGTTTGCAGGACTCCTTCGGGACTGTTTCACAATTTTTATCTTCTTGTTGAATGATCCTGAGAAACCTGTGGAAACTTTCAAATCATGCAACACCTGTAGGAATCTTTTCTTCTTCGGTTGTGACATATGATAAGTGGCATTGGGAAGCACAAACTTGCCTGGTTTACCCGCTACCGGTCTAGGGTGCAATTCATTTCTTATTCCCCACTCCTGTAGATCCATCCGATCATTCAGGTTGTCATTCGATTTCCCGTCTTTACAAAGAAGCAAGTTGAGTATGTGCTCTGATACTCCCTTCTCTAAATGCATGACGTCCAGACAATGACGCACTAAATTTGTTGACCAGTACGGAAGCTCGAAGAAAATGCTTAACTTGTTCCAAAATGGTGGTTTGACCTGTTTTGTCGGATCCATCCCGAAGGTCACATTATTGTAACCATCCCACTGAGCAGTCACATCCTCTCCGGACAATGGGGCTGGAGGTCCAAGAAGCTCCTGATGACCATCAAAGTGAACAGTGTCTAACCTGTAGGGTGGTTTAGAGGCAGGAAACGTCCATGGCCGCAATAGCAAACCATCCTGCTAAAATTCAAGAATTTCGATGTTGTGTGTTGATGGAAATGAGGACATGCTTTGTGACCATGTACGGACCAACCTGATAGCATTCCATACGCAGGAAAGTCATTAATTATCCACATTAAAGCCGCACGCAGTATAAAGGTTTTATTTATGTTTGCATCGCAAGTCTCTACACCATCAATGAACAAAGATTTTAACTCATCGATCAGATGTTGGAGATAGACGTCGATATTGTTTCCCGATGAGTTTGGTCCGTCGATAAGAAGAGACATCATAAAGTATGATTGGTCCATAGCCAACCAAGACGACAGATTATAAATTATCATTACAACGGGCCATGTGCTGTGACTTCCTGCCATATAGTTGAATGGGCAGAAGCCATCACTAGCCAGTCCGAGCCGGACATTGCGAGGATCGCTACTGAATATTGCGTGCCTCCTATCGAAATCCTTCCATGCCGGTGAATCTCTTGGATGACTCATTTTTCCATCTTCACTTGGAGGAGCACGGTGATGCCAAATCATTGCCTCGGCTGTTTTCTTGCACCTGAATACCCTCTGTAGCCTCTGTGTTATGGGAAAGTATCATGCTATCTTGACAGGTATATCAGGCTTCTTATCAGAATCTTTCGGCTTATACCTGGCCTCTCCGCATGTTGGACACTCTTTCAAATCTGAATTCTCTTTCCGGTACAACAAGCAATTTTTAGGACATGCTTGAATCTTCTCGCACTTCAGACCCAAATCAGACATCATCTTCTTGGCTCCGTACCAGCTGTCGGGCACGTTATTTCCCGAGGGCATAGAATCTTTCAAGAACGAAAGAAGCATTGTGAATGATTTGTTGCTCCATCCATTTAGGCACTTAATCTGGAAAAGTTGGACGAACCATGAGAGGGTGGAATACTTTGCATTCTCATAAATTGGTTTTCTAGCATCATTCATGAAATTTTCATATTTATCCGCACGCGGTCCTTGACCGGAAGGAATGTCATCTTCGGTACAAATAGATTCACCTAGGGCAGCCTCTACCATATCCTCCATTTCTTCTGATGGAAATAAATTACCGTTTTCTTCTTCAGCCACATTACCGTCTTCTCCTTCTTCTCCTGCCGCATTATCGTGTTCTCCTTCTTCTTCTGCCGCATTACTGCGTTCTTCTCCTTCCCCGTGATATTTCCAAGTTGTATAAAGTCTAGTTAAACCATATTTTACGATATGAAGCTCTGCCAATTCTACCTTCTGCCAGTACTTATTCTCACATCTATCGCACGGGCAGAGAATCTTCTCTATCACGATCTTATTATGTGCGCGTGCAAATTCAATAAAAGCAGCAACTCCAGCAACAAACTTAGGTTGCATACGTTGTTGCCAATCCACATACATCCAGTCCTTAACTCTGACATACTCATGGGCCATGTTAGACTGTATAACATATAAATTGTAGGTTATGGTGACTATATTGAGAAATCTAAGAACGGGATGGTTACTGACAAAGGAGAAAATCCGTGTATATGCTTTGTGTGTGGGTTTGTCGTTGAAAAGAATAAATTATCGAACGTATGTTAACCGATAGACGGGGAATAAGTGGCGCTTTGAGTTTCATATATGAGTATCGATGAGAATATGAAAGTTTCTTATTATCATCGAGTATCATATATTGGTTTTAACTTGAACATCTTGAATCACTCTCTAATGATGCGTTTGTTGTGTATTCTTGTTGTATGTGTGTTTTTCGGCTGTCGGGGGTAAGGCTTCTATCCCATTAAGAATGTATAGAGCGAACACCCATTCGCTTGTGCTTTCAACCGTTTCGAGTAAATTTCGGCAGCACCTCCCCGCTGTTCTCCGAGTACACTGTAATAGAACAGATAATCATTTCAAAGCTGTGAAACAACGTTGAAATGAACATCTAATCTATCTTTGTACATGGAGAACCAGTGGAAAGGTACCGACGAAATATCTCGAAACGGATGAAAACACAAATGAATGTAGGTGTTTGCTTTATACATTCTTAACTTGTCCACACGGGTCAAATCTATCAGTTATCATACGATTGAATCTTCTCGTCACATAGACTATACGACGGTTGTTAGTATCGAGCTATACCGTCCGATATTTAACAACCTTAGTATATTTCTATGTCACGACGAATATCGAACATATATTAACCGATAGACGGGTACTAAGTGGCGCTTTTAGTTTCATATATGAGTATCGATGAGAATATGAAAGTTTCATATTATCATCGAGTATCATATATTTGTTTTAACTTGAACATCTTGAATCACTCTCTAATGATGCGTTTGTTGTGTATTCTTGTTGTATGTCTGTGTTTCGGCTGTCGGGGGTAAGGCTTCTATCCCATTAAGAATGTATAGAGCGAACACCCATTCGATTGTGCTTTCAACCGTTTCGAGTAAATTTCGGCAGGACCTCCCCGCTGTTCTCTGAGTACACTGTAATAGAATAGATAATCATTTCAAAGCTGTGAAACAACGTTGAAATGAAAATCAAATCTATCTTTGTACACGGAGAACCAGCGGAAAGGTACCGATGAAATATCTCGAAACGGATGAAAACACAAGTGAATGAAGGTGTTTGCTTTATACATTCCTAACTCGTCCACACGGGACAAATCTATCGGTTATCATACGATTGAATCTTCTCGTCACATAGACTATACGACGGTTGTTAGTATCGAGCTATACCGTCCGCTATTTAACAACATTTGTATAGTTCTATGTCACGACGAACATCGAATGTATGTTAACCGATAGACGGGGACTAAGTAGAGCTTTTAGTTTCATATATGAGTATCGATGAGAATGTGAAAGTTTCATATTATCATCGAGTATCATATATTGGTTTTAACTTGAACATCTTGAATCACTCTCGAATGATACGCTTGTTGTGTATTCTTGTTGTATGTGTGTATTTCGGCTGTCGGGGGTAAGGCTTCTATCGGTTATCATACGATTGAATCTTCTCGTCACATAGACTATACGAAGTATTTAAATAAAATATAAAGTAACTGATATAACATGATTTTAAACTTATAAAATAATACTTGCTTAGTTACTTGCAGGTTGCAACTTGAGAATAAGATATATGAAGAATTGAGCATTAAAGAACTAAGATGCATTAGACTTGAGATTGAAATACATACCTTCAACATAGAAAAGAAATCAATAAACAAGATGAATATAATATAAATTCAAGTTGAAACAATATATATCCTCCTTTCAAATGCTATTAAGTCTCGATGATGCTGAAAATGTTACCAGAAAAACAAAAATTAGGAGACAGAATCAAGTCTTGATGCTAAAAAGAACAAGTTTAAGGGTCAACAGAGCCCCAATTTTTTTTTGAGGATTGTTAATTGATGAATACTTGTTTTTGGAATGTGAGAGGAATCGCTATGATTTAGAAAAACAGAGAAGTTCAAATTTTCTGTATTATGGAGCCTATGGTGGACTTCTCAAAAGCAAAATATATTGCTCAATCTACAGGCTTTGCACAAATATGGGGGAATTTGTCTAATAAGATTTGGATTTTTGTTGAATCTACCGTTCAGGCTGATATTATGAAATCTTCAGATAAATGCCTTGCAATGAAAATTGTTCACAATAATACGTTTTGATGGAAAATTTTATATAACTGCTTGGGACATTATTGTTTGGATTGTCATGACCCTAACCCTAACCCTAACCCCAACCCCAACCCTAATCGCAACCCCAGCCGAACCCCAGCCCCAACCGCAACCCCTACACTAACCCTAACCCTAACCCCAACCAATGCCTAACCCTAACGCTCATCGGTACCCAAACCCTGAACCCTAGCCCTAAAATAATCAAAAATTTCTTTAATTGAAGATTTAATTACTAACCTGTGCGGTGGAGGAGACAATTGAAGCAATCGGCGACGAGGAAGAACGATGACGAGACCGGGAATGAGATCGGGAACGAGATCGGCGACGAAAGAGAGAGAACGGCGACGAGATCAGCGAGATCGGCGACGCGGCGACGAGATTTGGGGATTTTGGGAGTTTCGCGCGCTCGAGAGAGAAGATAATCAGCGTAGGGAAATTATGTGCCTTTTTTATTAAATCTATATTTAGATGCCCATATGGATTAGTCCGTAGATCCTTGGTTTGCGGCTCCGTAGGGGCAAACAACAAATTACGATTTATTATTTTTAAATTAAACGTCTGGGACCGTAGGGGCAACCGTTTGGCCCTACAGACTAATCCGTAGGGCCAAAATAAATCTGGCAGTTGAAAGTCAAAACCATTTCTCTAAATGGTGATTTAGAAAAGAGCGTGTACATGACACAGTTAGAAGGCTTCGTAGAGAGTGGGAGCAGCGGAAGTGTGTACAAGCTTCTTAAATCAATCTACGGATTAAAGCAGGCATCGCGGAGCTAGAACATCTGTTTTGATGAAGCTGTCAAGGAGTTTGACTTCATAAAAATGTAGATAAACCATTTATATATAAGAAGGTCGTAGAGAGTAAGGTTGTCTTCCTCGTATTCTACGTGGATGAAATACTCTTGATAGGAAACGATGTTCCTATGCTACAATCGGTCAAGCTCTTCTTATCACACAAGTTCTCCATGAAAGATCTAAGTGATTCCTTCTACATCCTGGGGATATAGATCTATAGAGAGAGATCTAAACGGATGTTGGGATTGTCCTAATCCAGGTACATATACACCATACTAAAGAGGTTTAGTATGGAAGATTGTAAGCATGGTAATGTACCCGCTTGTTCAGGAACCACTCTTTCCAAAGAGATGTCTCCCAAGACTGATTTGGAGAGGGCTCGCATGTAAGAGATACCCTATACTTCAGCAGTCGGGTCTATCATGTATGCGATCTCATGTACCAGACCGGATGTAGCTTACTCACTAGGTGTAGTGAGTAGGTATCAATCAGATCATGGGGAGAAACATTGGACAGCTGTGAAGAAAATTCTTAAGTACTTGAGAAGGACTAAAGAGATGTTCTTGGTGTATGGTAATGGTGAAATCCAGGTGGAGTCTTTTACCGATTCGAGCTTCCAGTGTGATAAGGATGACAGTAAGTCGGTCTCGGGTTTTGTCTTCACCCTCAGTGGAGGGACGGTATTTTTGAAGAGTTCCAAGATAGATACCATAGTAGACTCGGCGATGAAGGCTTAATACATCGCTACCAATGATGTTGCCATAGAGGCTGTCTGGATGAAGAAGTTCATGAGATGAACTAGGTGAGGTTCCATCCATTAAGCATCCAATACCTATGTATTATGATAACAATAGAGCTTTGGCTTTGGCCAAGGAACCCCGGTCCCATCAGTGATCCAGAAATATTCTTAAGCGGTATCACCTGATCAGGATGATAGTTGATCGTCGGGAGATCGAGATCAGGAGAGTTGACATTGAGGATAACACAGCAAATCCACTCACTGAGACCCTCCCCCAGATGCGAAACGAGAGACTTTCTGGGATGTTGGATATGAGATACTACAACAACTCGCCTTAGTGCAAGTGGGAGATTGTTAGTGATATGTATGCCTTAGAGGCCATTATTGTATGATATAGTGGATTCTTGGACATATATATGGAGAACTTTCTTGCTCGACATGATAGTATGTGCTGGGTTCGCTTAGCACCCTTGCTATGTTTCGGCACGCATCAAGTATGCTATTTAAAACTTTTAGGGTGCCGAGCGAGCCCGACCAAGGATATAACTAAGAAATTAGGGTTATTATAGCATGTAAATAAACTTTACACTAAGTGAAAAAGGAATACAACCTTTATAGATCGGTCCTTCACTTCTAAAGCTCCATGTATTTGTCCCTTTGCTCCAAGTAGCAGTGTCCCGGACTCTCCTTAGGCTCTACCCGGTGAAAGGAATGAGCTTGCTCAAGGATCTTCGAGACTGTAGATGATCTACGTCGAAAAATCTCTAACTCAAACTACCTCTTCACTAATTGACGAATTAGTGAAGCAAACAACTTATACTAAATATCTAGTTTGGTATAGATTGATGAAGTAGGAATTTTGCTCACTTTAGAAATAATTTTCTGTTTTTCTTTTCACCTCACTAGAAATCAAGAGTAGAAAAGTGAGATGAAGAAAAAGATGAATCAAGATCAAGTCATGAACCATGGTGTGAAATATCTCATATATCACTTGTAAATACATAACCATGGCTAAAGATAATGGTTGGGTTAATAAATATCTAGAGTAAAACAAAATTAGTGGACTAAGTCAAAGCTTCTACATGCTTCCACAAGTATCTTAAGCCATTACATTTTCCACCTAATTTTGATTTATCCCTTAATTATTAATCACCGAAATTATCTTTAGTTAGGTATGAGTCTCATACACCCAAGTCCAATGTATCATTTAGCATGACACAAAAGATAAATACATTAATATGTATCACATATATATTTATGTATTTGTAGAAAACAAATTTTTAAGTGAGCTAATATTAGTTAATATATATTAATATATCAAATATATAATTATATATTAAATTATTAAATCAACACTTGATTTAATAATTCGGCTATATAACATACAACCGACTAATATCATTTATTTTTATATCAAATATACATATAACAAATTATTGAATCAACACTGGATTCAATAATCCGGTTATATCATATATAACCTATATCGTGAGATTAGAATACGGTATCACATACACGTATTAATCTATGCCCTACTTCGTTTCGCTTGAGCCAGAAAACCTCTGTGTAGGACTCTAAAAACTTGTCAATACGCCGACAGTAGATGATGATCATATCAGTCACCCACAAGCCGTCAGTGATTCTAGATGGACGTAACGGCTACCAAGGTATTGAGCGATCCGAAGATCAACAAGCAAGCTTGTCCATACTCCCGTGAATCCAGTAAGTAACACTACCGTACAGTCTGGTCTCTTCGTCTGATATGTCGCATATCGAGTCTGGGGGTGGTAAACGTCAGACCCCAATAACTTGATAAGTCATGCCGATGTGTGGCTCATATTGGGTCGAGAAACTTCTGATAACACTTACCAGTAAATCTCAGTATCATCCCTAACCAGGGACTTCCAGTTATGGCCAATCGAGCATAGCGTAACATCAACCCCCAATACCGGGAGAGACGAAACCCCTCCCATCGCTCATTGCCTCCATGTGAATCGGGATTGTACCCAAAATCAACCTGTTTGCATGCTCTCTTGAACGTGGTAGGGATTAAATCAAAGCACAGTGGGAATCACACAAGACTCTATAACGAACTCGGGTGTACAGACTAACCTGTACCAGTGTCACCAGAGAACTGCTATCTGACGTTAGGTAAAATACCATCTAGGAGTTCTCGGCCAGTCTTGTTCGGTATACCCATTCTCCAATGAGAACATGTGTACAATCTTTGATGTCAAACACCAATGGATGTGGGATAATCCATCGCCCCATACAGGGTCAAGAAACGTACACACTAGTCTACTTTGGAATATCAATGCCCTTTCTCGATACTCCTCGACTAGGAACAATTAAAGAATGAACTTGTGGACTGCCTTAGCCCCGCTAGTATGATCTGCATCATAGTCCTGGTATTCAAGTATACATCCTAAGGGCTTTATCAACATGTGAGAGAAAAGACAGTATCATAATACTAGTCTACATGTTAAGATAAAGAGTTACCAGATAGCATACTATCATGTCGGGCAAGAAAGTCCACCCTATATATGTCCAAGCATCCATTATAATATACAATCTTGTACAATAATGGCATCTAGGCATACATACAACTAACAATCTCCCACTTGCTCTAAGGCCAATCGTTGTAATATCTCATACCCAACATCCCTAAATCTCTCATATTGTATCTGGGGTATGGCCTTCATGAGTGGATCCTCCGTGTTATTCTTTGTCTCAACTCTCCTGACCTCGATCGCCCGGAGATCAACTATCTCCCTAATCAGGCGATATTGCCTAAGAATATGTCTGGATCACTGATATGACCGGGGTTCCTAGTCCTAAGCCACAACTCTATTGTTATCAAAATACACAAGTATTAGATAATGGTAGGAACTACATCAAGTTCATCTCATGAACTTCTTCATCCAGACAGACTCTTTGGGAGCATCGTTGGTAGCGATGTATTTAGCCTTTATCGTCGAGTCTGCTACGGTATCTAGCTTGAAACTCTTCCAACATACCGTCCCTCTACAGAGGGTAAAGAAAAAACTCGAGACCGTCTTACAGTCATCCTTATCACTCTGGAAGCTCGAATCGGTAAAGGACTCGACATGGAGTTCACCGTTACCATACACCAAGAACATTTCTTTAGTTCTTCTCAAGTACTTAAGAATGTTCTTCATAACTGTCCAGTGATTCTCCCCGGGATCCGATTGTCACCTACTCACTACACCTAGCGAGTATGATATATCCTCTTAGATCTATCTCTATAGATCTTAATCCTTGGATGTAGGAGGAATCACCCAGATCTTTCATGGAGAAACTGTGATAAGTAGAATTTGACCGAGTGCAGCATAAGAACATCATTTCCTATCAAGAGTTTGTCATCCACGTACAATACTAGGAAGAAAACCTTACTCTCTACAACCTTCTTGTATATACATGGTTCATCTACGTTTTTGATGAAGTCAAAATCTTTGACTGCCACATCAAAACAGATGTTCCAACTCCGCGATGCCTGCTTTAATCTGTATTTTGATTTAAGAAGCTTGCACACCTTTCCTCTGCTCCCACTGTCTATGAAGCCCTCTGGCAGTATCATGTATGCACTATCTTCTAAATCACCATTTAGAAAAGCGGTCCTGACGTCCTTCTGCCAGATTTCGTAGTCATGGTATGCAGCGATGGCAAGTAGGATCCGGATGGACTTAAGCATAGCCACTGGAGAAAAGGTTTCGTCATAATCCACACTTGGTCGTTGACGAAAACCTTTTGGTACAAGTCTCAACTTTTCTATCTACACCAAGAATCTTCTCAACATCCACTTACTTCCAATGGCTTTTACCCCTTCAGGAGCAACTTCCAAAGTCCATACTTTATTGGTGTATATTGATTCTATCTCAGATCGCATTACATCAAGCCATTTCACAGAGTCCCACTCGTGATGGCCTGCTAGAAACTAGTTGGGTCATCGTCTTCCATGATGCAATCCCCGCTCCCACCATGAATAAGAAAACCGTAGTACCTCTCAGATGGATGAGAAATCCTACCAGATCAGCGGTGAGGCTGAGGTTCATCGGGAACTATTGAATCCTCGGGTTCTATCTGTTAGTTATATGTATGCCCTAGAGGCCATTACTGTACATACGATGTATATTGTAATGGATGCTTGGACATATGTAGGGAGGACTTTCTTGCTCGACATGATAGTATGCTATCTGGTTGTACTTTATCTTAACATGTACTCTGATTGTCTCTATATTACATGTTGATAAAGCCCTTAGGATATGTACTCAACTACAGGGACTATGATGACATCATACTAGTGGGGCCACGGTAGTCGAGGAGTACATCCTATAACTGTTCCTAGTCGAGGGTGTATCGAGACAGGGCATCGATACACCAGAGTAGACTAGCGTATACGCATCTTGACCCATATGATGGGCGATGGATGATCCCATATCCATCGGTGTTTGACATCAAGGATGGTGTACGGGTGCTCAGTGGAGACTGGGTACACTGGACGGACTCGCCGAGAACTCCCAGATGGTATTATACCTCACGTTAGATGGCAGTTCTCCGGTGACACTGGTACAGAGTAGTCTGTTGACCCGAGATCGTCATAGAGTCTTGTGTGATTCCCACTGTGCTTTGATTTCCATTATACCACGTCCAAGAGGGCGTGCAAAAGTTGGCTTTTGGGTACAGTCCCGAATCACATGGAGGCAATGAGCGATAGGAAGGGATTCGTCTCTCCCGGTATAGGGAGTTGATGTTGTGCTGTGTTCGATTGGCTATAACCGGAAATCCCTGGCCAGGGTTGTAGAGATTTACTGGTAAGTGTTATCAGTAGTTTCTCGAACTGTTATAGACCTCATATCGACACGACTTATCGAGCTACTGGGGTCTGACGTTTACCACCCCTAGGCGAGATATGCGACATATCAGACGACGAGACCGGACTGTACGGGAGTGTTACTGTTTGGATTCACAGGAGAATGTACATGCTTGCTTGTTGATCTTCTGAGCGCTCAATACCTGGGTAGCTGTTACGTTTAGCTGACCGCTTGCAGCTTGTGGGTGTTTGATATGATCATCACCTACTGCCGGCGTATTGACGATTCTTTAGAGTCCTACACAGAGCTTTCTTGGCTCAGGCAAAACGGAGTAGGGGCACGTATGTGATATGTGCGGGACCGAGGATAATGCGATATGAGATACCGTATTCTATTCTCGCGATATTTGATATCAGCCGGGTCATCGGATCAAGTGTTGATTCGATGAATCGGTACGGATAAATATTAGTCGGTTATATGCGATATAGCCGGATTGTCGGATCAAGTGTTGATTCGATAATTTAATGTATAATAATATATATGATATATTAAATTACATTAACTAATATTTGCTCACTAAAAGATTCTTTTTCTCACTCGGGTAATACATTGATATATATGCGATATATGTTAAATGTATTATTTTATTTGGTTACAATAAATATTATATATGTGATATATAATATTGTAACATGATATGATAACTAATGCAACATGTTTAGTAAAGATTAATCAAGATTAGGGTTTGATTTGGGTTAATGACTTCTAGTAGATTCTAGAAGGTTTTCTATTTTGTTTTGGAAAAGATATTTTCAAGTGACTCATTCTTAACTCAACCCAAACCCTAACCCTTGGTTAATTCTCTACAATGGTTAAGTCAACCATGGTTGCATTATTCATCATATTAATTCTTTCTATTCATCACAAAAGGATAATTCTAATATTCATCTTCTTCTTCCTTCATCCTTTCATGAAAAAGCTTTCTAGATTTTTTCCAAGTAATGAATAAATATGAGAAAAAGATAAATAAAGAGAGCAAAAATCCTACTTCATCATCCTCATCTTCCCTTGCCCTTTAGATGAGGGTGTTCACATCATTTCATGAGTGTTAGCTTGGGCTAACGAAACTTCAAGGTAGATCATCTTTGTATCGAAGATCGGAAGCAAAGGTTGCATCTTTCTCTTCGTGGAACCTCTCTAGAGTCTGGAACCCGATGATCGCAGCGAAGGGACCACAACACGGAGCAAATGAAGTGAAGGACCAGATCTACAAAGGTTGTAATCCCTCTCACTTAGTGTTAAAGTTGTTAACATGTTAGTTTTCGCCTAATCTCTAGTTTAAAGATCCGCATTCGGGTTGTTCGGCACGGCTAATTTTTTAATCGGGCATGGTTGATGCCTCGTAGACCCTTGTGCGCGTGCCTAGCAACCCTACAGTGGTATCAGAGCCAAGCTAGAGCTTTAGACGAAGTCTAGACGAAGTTTAAAGTCCGATCGAACGCCGAAACCCCGACACGGAACCCTCTCTGTACATTTTTCAAAAAGTTGATATTTTCTGAATTAAAAATGCTCAGAAAAACAAGCAGGAAAAAATAAGAATTACTGTGAAGTACGGACTTCTAATTCCAAAATTGGAGCGCGGAACCGCGGCCAAACCATGGGTTGTACGGCTGTTCCGCGGCCAAAATTTGGACTTAGTCCCTGAAATTTCATGTAATTATTTTTAGGCCCTTTCTTGTTAAGTTTTTCTGGGAATATTTTAATTCCACTCAAGTGTTGAGTTTTCAAGGGTTGTATTGGGGAATCGTTGATTCAATCGGATGTTTTAACTTTGTTTAGTTGTTCCGGATAATTTTCAGAAACTGTTAAAAAGTTCGAACGGATATCAATAACTCACTTTTTCCCCAGTCGGAAAATTTTTCAAAAGTTGGATTTTTTCTCGAGTTTAAGAATGTTCTAAGTCGTGCAAGTAACGCGGTGGACCCTCTAGAAGACAACAAACCTTAACTCGATTATGTGACCGTCTTGAACTGCCTTTTGAACCTTAGGGTTTGGGGCAGTACGGCGTGCCACATGTGAGGCGTTGGCTTGACCCTTCTACGGCTGGACTATTGGTACTGTGGCATGTGATGGATGTTTTTAAACTGATTTCAAGTGTTGAGATACATTGGGGAAATCTTGGGTGTTTGATGATTCGATCGGAAAGTTTAACTTTGTCTATTTATCTGGAATGTGATACAATATTTGGAATCCACAAAAAGTTATGAGATAACTAATTTGAATATTATAAATCTAGAAGTTCAGTCTCAAATGATCGGTTGCCACGGAATTTTGATGTGATCAAAAGTCCGTCGCAATCACGTAGTGTACGCGGATACTCGCCGGGTAAACTTAATAGACAGCTATGCCCCATAGCCCCGACCAAGTGACTGTAGGAGAACCCCGTCGCCGAAAGCATCCGTTCGGGTGCTCGCGGCAGCGGTGTTCCGCCTTAGTGCATTTCGTCGACGGCATCTGGGGGTGCGGCCGTCTACTAAAGTTTGCGACGAGCATTCGATCAGGATGTCGGGAATCTTGTTGAATTGCCCGACTTGATATTGAAAAGAGTTTTCGATAATGAGACTAAAATGCGGGGTTTATAATTGTTAGGCATGAGATGTCTAAGGAATTCATCTGGTTAGGCATGCGATGTCTAAGGAGGTTGGGGATTCCAACTGTTATAGTTTTACACTTTCTTTTCTGTGACCGTAAGCGTAGTATGTGGTGTATCGCCGGCTTCGTTGCTATACATCAACGACAATCGGGATACGCATACTTGCTTACGTTGATGATATGAGATATTATGTGTTGCTGTGATATGTTATATTGGATCGTCGCGTTTTGAATAGCCGGGGGTTTTATGTGAGATGAGAGTTTTTTCTTTTTCATTCATGTAAAATTCATTTGTATGTAATATTCTTTTATTGGGGCACTTCCAGGTAGCGGAAGATGTCACCGTTGTATATTATTTACTTTTCCGCATTAGGTAGACCCAAGGCGGGGAGCATAAGTAACCAGGTTCTAGGGTCCAGTGGGAGACCATCTCGAGGAGTCGAGACCGGGTCTCCTAACCCTAGAATTGGCTGTGTTGCTTGCCGCTCTCGTAGGGGTCTAGGGATGTGGGTTTGGCTATTCATCGCGACCGTGGAATCCGTGTTTTATACAGGCTCGTATTGAAAACACGGACGTCCTAGTATATCCAATATTTCATATATTTTCTTCTGCTGCAATGTTCTGTGATGAGATCATATTACTGCCTGAGATGAATGTTTATATTATATATATGAGATATATGTTATATTGCAGATTTCGTTTCAAATGTGATGCTTGCGAAGCATAATAAAATGGGACTTCATTAATGAGATTAATGAAATAAAAGAAACCTAAGATGTTGTAGAAACTTGTTTAAAAACTGGTAGCTCTAGTTCTTGCTTTGCATAGCGGTGTTCCTTGTAGAACATCCAGCACTTTATTCGATAAGGAAAGGACCGAGATCCCTTCACCGGGAGTGACTCCTTTAGCGCTAACTGGAAGATGCTACAAACTCGGTTTGTCTTTTGATTGCTTCTATAGTTTCTGCTTTACACAGTGATATATATGATATATCCCGCACCTCATTCGACGAGGAAAGGGCCGACGATCCCTTCACCGGGAGTGACCCCTTTAGCAAAACTAGAAAAGCCTCAAAAACACTCCATTTAAAATCACTCGATTCTACAACGATATCAAGTTCATTACGCAAAGGGTTTTCTTAAAAACCTAGCGTAGCCCTCCGTCATTTTAGGAAGTAGAGTACTTAGTATTCGTGCTGCGTATGTCGACTTTAGTTGAGGCGTAGTGTACGGTAGCTAAGTGATGTCTTCCTACACAGCATATGATGCGATTAGTTAGGACATTCATGTGATTATGTCGACCATAGTTGAGGGTCATGTAGGGTGGGTCTGATTAATCATGAAATGACGGGTAGAACTTGACTAGTGCTTATGATATGTTGACCTTAGTTAAGGTCATAAGTGCTAGGGGTAAAATATTATCGGGAATTTCAAGTGTTGAAATTTGCAATGAGATTGTATACCTTCTATGAGATAGTTGGATCCCGATACCCGCTGCGAGTAAGAGTTACTCCTGGGAGAGTTTTACACATTACAATTAGCCGATCAAGTAGGTGTCTAGAAAGGTGTTAACGGGGTTACGCCCCTGGGAAAACGAGGATTACATTAATTAGGTTCGTGCGAAAGCTCGGGGGACCTCCCTCAAAGTACCGACACTGGCCTGGCTGAAAGATTGGCGAACTTGTAGCGTGTAATTAATCCCGGGTAGTCTTTCCTTTTAGGGTTTGAAGGAAGATTTGATTAAAACAGTGGGAGACATCCTGATTAGATATATTATAAAACCAATCTAATCTTGCAAGAGCATACGCTGAGTGTTTTCTTCTCTCTCTCCAGGCAGCGACCATATCACGCCTTAATCAAGATAATAATACGGATATTTTGACCGAACCCGCTTGTTATACTGAGCTGGGGAATGTTGGTCCCGCTCCAACTTATAATTGTTATAAGACAGAGCAGGAAATTAGGGAATACCATATTTCCCGTGCCGTCCAAACGAAGAAAGTGCATACCGATGCATCTTCTTCGGGTGTGTTCATTACATAGAACTGTTTCTCAGTATCCTTTACGTCCTGGGTATGAGATACCGGATCAGGATCCCGCATATGTAATCTGTTACATGGGCTACAGAAAGGTAGAGAACTGAGAACGGGTGATAAGTTTCATGAGACAGAAAACGGTGCAAGTGTTGCAACCAAGTCTGTTGGTCACTATCACCCTGTATTACCTGAATACATTGATTCTGAACGAATGTTATTAGATACCGAACCTGATATACAACATCATATCAGTTTCTTTATTAGTAAAGAAGTGATATAATTTTGTATTGTTGGATAATGTTTTGAACATTTCCTATATCAAGAGTTGATCGGTTCAGGCACGTTATCTAAAAGCATTGACGTTCTAAATCAAACTACAGTTCTTTAGTATACGGAACACACACAAGAGGAAGAGTTCAGAAATGAACGGATCTTTCTTGAGGTATTGTAGACTAGGTCATATCAATGCGACACGACTAGCTAAGTTGCACAAAGATGCATATTTAAATCTGTTTGAATTTACATCTTGTGAAACTTGCCGGTCATGTCACAAAGGTACGATGACCATAGCTCTGTTTATTGGAAACAGAGAAAGAGTTAGTGAACTCTTGGGATTGATACATGCTGATGTATGAAGGTCCCCTGTCTACACATGCCAAGACCGGTTCTTTGTACTTCATTACATTCTCTGATAATCTCTCAAGATTCAGACATGTGTTCCTGTTGAAACATAAGTCTGAACCTTTTGAGATATTCACAGAATATAAGTTAGAAGTAGAGAACCAAAATACGGGTATAAGTATTATGTCCTTTGATGAGATCAGGGAGGAGAATAATTGAGCACGGAATTCCGGGTCTATTCCAAAAGAGAATGAGATTCTCTCTCAGCATTACTCCTCCGTATACACCATAGCACGATGGTATATCGGGGCGGAGCAATAACACCCTATGTGATATGGTGTGCTCTATGATGAGTACTACTGAGTTTCCTATTTCCTTTTGGGAATTATGCACTTGAGAAGCTGCATACCTATTGAATAAGGGTTCGAATCAAATCAGTTGCCTACCACTTCATATGTGATATGGATAGGGAAGAGCCCATATCTTAAGTTCATTAAGATTTGGGTTGTCCGGCCTGTGTTTAAAAGCAAAATCCGGACAAGCTCGAGGCAAGGTCTGTTATGTAGAACTGGAAATGTTCCAGCTATACAAACTACAGCTGATAATTTGGTAAAACCAAAGTATTCAATAGTTTCCAACGAACCTCAGCCTCTCCGCCGATCTAGTAGGGTTCCTCACCCACCTGAGAGATACTTTGGTTTCTCTATGACAGTGGGAGTGAGGATTGCATCATGAGATGATGACCCAACTAGTTTCGAGCTGGCCATCAGGAGTAAGACTCTGTAAGAATGGCTGGATGCTTATTGATCTGAGATGGAATCCTTATACACCAACAAAGTATGGAATTTGGTTGCTTTATCTGAAGGGTTAAATCCCCATCAGGAGCGAGTATATCTTGAGAAGATTACTTGGTGTACATGGAAAAGTTGAGACTTTCAAAGCTATGCTTAAGTCAATCCAGATCCTGCTTGCCACGGCTACATACCATGACTACGATATATGGCGGTTGGGTGTCATGACTGCTTTTCTAAATGATGTTTTAGAAATGAGCGTCTATAAGTACACAGCCAGAGAGCTTCGTAGACAGTGGGAGCAGCGGAAACGTGTGCAAGATGTTTTATATGATATAACAGGCATCGCGGAGTAGGAACATCTGTTTTGATGTGGTAGTCAAAGAGTTTGACTTCATCAAAATGGTAGATGAACCTTGTATATACAAAAAGGTAGTAGAGAGTATGGCGGTGATCCTCGTAGAGTACATGGATGACATACTCTTGATAGGGAAGGAGTTTCCTATGCTACGCTCGGTCAATCTCCGCTTATCATAAGGATTCTCCATATAGGATCAAAGTGATACCTCCTAAATCCTGTGTTTTGGATCTATGAGATAGTTCTAATTGGATGTTAGGATTCTCACTAGTTGTAGTGAGATGGTATCAACAGATCCTGAGGAGAATCACTGGAAAGGTTCCAGGGTGATAAGGACGACTGAATGTCAGTCGCAGGCATTGTCTTCACCCTCAGTGGAGGGACGGTATGTTGGAAGAGTTCCAAGCTAGATACCGTGACATACTAGACGATTAAATGAAAGATACATCGTTACTAAGGATACTACCAAAGAGGCAGTCTGGATACATATAAGTTCATGAGATGAACTTCGTTCCTACCATTGTGTGACAATGGAGTTGTGGCTTTAGCCAAGGAACTACCGTCCCATCAGAAATCCAGATATAATTCTTAGGCAGTATCACCTGATCATGGAGATGGTTGATCTCCAGAGAGATCGAGGTTAGGAGAGTAGACACAGAGGACGACAGCACGGATCCACTCACAAAGGCCTTTTTCCCAGTAGAGACTTTTATGAGATGGTTGAGTATGAGATACTTTAACCACAGCTAATTGTTGGGTATGTGATACCACAACAGATGGCCCTAGTGCAAGTGAGAGATTGTTAGTTATATGTATGCCCTAGAGGCCATTACTGTACATATGATGTATAATGTAATGGATGCTTGGACATATGTAGGGAGGACTTTCTTGCTCGACATGATAGTATGCTATCTGGTTGTACTTTATCTTAACATGTACTCTGATTGTCTCTATGTTACATGTTGATAAAGCCCTTAGGATATGTACTCGACTACAGGGACTATGATGAGATCATAATAGTGGGGCCATGGTAGTCGAGGAGTACATCCTATAACTGTTCCTAGTCGAGGGTGTATCGAGACAGGGCATCGATACACCAGAGTAGACTAGCGTATACGCATCTTGACCCATATGATGGGCGATGGATGATCCCATATCCATCGGTGTTTGACATCAAGGATGGTGTACGGGTGCTCAGTGGAGACAGGGTACACTGGACGGACTCGCCGAGAACTCCCAGATGGTATTATACCTCACGTTAGATGGCAGTTCTCCGGTGACACTGGTACAGAGTAGTCTGTTGACCCGAGATCGTCATAGAGTCTTGTGTGATTCCCACTGTGCTTTGATTTCCATCATACCACGTCCAAGAGGGCATGCAAAAGTTGGATTTTGGGTACAGTCCCGAATCACATGGAGGCAATGAGCGATAGGAGGGGATTCGTCTCTCCCGGTATAGGGAGTTGATGTTGTGCTGTGTTCGATTGGCTATAACCGGAAATCCCTGGCCAGGGTTGCAGAGATTTATTGGTAAGTGTTATCAGTAGTTTCTCGAACTGTTATAGATCTCATATCGACACGACTTATCGAGCTACTGTGGTCTGACGTTTACCACCCCTAGGTAAGATATGCGACATATCAGACGACGAGACCGGACTGTACGGGAGTGTTACTATTTGGATTCACAGGAGAATGTACATGCTTGCTTGTTGATCTTCTGAGCGCTCAATACCTGGGTAGCTGTTACGTTTAGCTGACCGCTTGCATCTTGTGGGTGTTTGATATGATCATCACCTACTGCCGGCGTATTGACGATTCTTTAGAGTCCTACAAAGAGGTTTCTTGGCTCAGGCAAAACGGAGTAGGGGCACGTATGTGATATGTGCGGGACCGAGGATAATGCGATATGAGATACCGTATTCTATTCTCGCGATATTTGATATCAGCCGGGTCATCGGATCAAGTGTTGATTCGATGAATCGGTACGGATAAATATTAGTCGGTTATATGCGATATAGCCGGATTGTCGGATCAAGTGTTGATTCGATAATTTAATGTATAATAATATATATGATATATTAAATTACATTAACTAATATTTGCTCACTAAAAGATTCTTTTTCTCACTCGGGTAATACATTGATATATATGCGATATATGTTAAATGTATTATTTTATTTGGTTACAATAAATATTAAATATGTGATATATAATATTGTAACATGATATGATAACTAATGCAACATGTTTAGTAAAGATTAATCAAGATTAGGGTTTGATTTGGGTTAATGACTTCTTGTAGATTCTAGAAGGTTTTCTATTTTGTTTTGGAAAAGATATTTTCAAGTGACTCATTCTTAACTCAACCCAAACCCTAACCCTTGGTTAATTCTCTACAATGGTTAAGTCAACCATGGTTGCATTATTCATCATATTAATTCTTTCTATTCATCACAAAAGGATAATTCTAATATTCATCTTCTTCTTCCTTCATCCTTTCATGAAAAAGCTTTCTAGATTTTTTCCAAGTGATGAATAAATATGAGAAAAAGATAAATAAAGAAAGCAAAAATCCTACTTCATCATCCTCATCTTCCCTTGCCCTTTAGATGAGGGTGTTCACATCATTTCATGAGTGTTAGCTTGTGTTAACGAAACTTCAAGGTAGATCATCTTTCTATCGAACATCGGAAGCAAAGGTTGCATCTTTCTCTTCGTGGAACCTCTCGAGAGTCTGGAACCCGATGATCGCAGCGAAGGGACCACAACACGGAGCATATGAAGTGAAGGACCGGATCTACAAAGGTTGTAATCCCTCTCACTTAGTGTTAAAGTTGTTAACATGTTAGTTTTCGCCTAATCTCTAGTTTAAAGATCCGCATTCGGGTTGTTCGGCATGGCTAATTTTTTAATCGGGCATGGTTGATGCCTCGTAGACCCTTGTGCGCGTGCCTAGCAACCCTACACTATCAAATCATCAGCTGTAGTTTATGTAGCTGGAAATTCTTCCAGTTCTACCTCATGACCACTAATTTCTTCCATAAGAAATTCATTTTCTAAAAAGGTGGCATTCCGAGAAACAAAACACCTTTTGTTCCTCAGAATGGTAGAAAATATATCCTTGTGAATTCTCTAGATATCCCATAAACTTGCAAAGAACTGACCTTGCCTCGAGGTTGTCATGATTTTGCGTTTTAACATAAGCCGGACAACCACATATCTTAACTCGTTTAAGAGATGGTCTCTTTCCATTCTATTCTTATATGGAGTGGTAGGCACCGATTTGGTTAGAACTCTATTCAAAAGGTATTTGGCTTCACAAGCGCATAACCCCAAAAACAAATAGGCAACTCAGCAATACTCATCATAGAGCGCACCATATCTAATAGGGTGTGATTACTCCGCTCGGATACACCGTTCTGCTGTGGTGTATACGGAGGAGTAAGCAGAGAGAGAATCCCATTCCCATTTAAATATTCCAGGAACTCTGTGCTCAAGTATTCTCCACCCCGATCAGATCGAAGGATTTTAATACTTTTACCCGTTTGGTTCTCTATTTCGCAATTATACTCTTTGAATTTCTCAAAAGCTTCAGACTTGTGTTTCAACAGGAACACATGTCCGAATCTTGAGAGATCATCGGTGAATGTAATGAAGTATGAGGAACCATTCCTGGCATGTGTAGACATGGGACCGCATACATCACTATGTATCAGTTCCAAGAGTTCAGAAGCTCTTTCTCCGTGTCTAGTAAATGGAGTTTTGGTCACTTTGCCTTTGAGACATGACTGACAAGTTTCATAAGATGTAAACTCAAACGGGTTCAAATATCCAATCCTTATGTAACTTAGCTAGCCGTGTCGCATTGATATGACCTAGTCTACAATGCCACAAAGAAGGATTCGTTCATTTCTGAACTTTTCCTCTTGTGTGTATTCTGTTCGTTAAGAACCGTGTTTTGATTCAGAACGTATAAACTGTTATGTAACGTACCAAACCCAATCAACACTAGTTTTAGGAAAATGTTCATATCATTTTTCTCTAGTACAAAGTAATATCCATCTTTATCTAATAAAGAAATCGATATTAAATTGCATATCATAGATGGTACGTAATAACAGTTGTTCAAGATCAATGTATTCCCATTTGGTAATACAAGGTGATATTCACCAACTGTTTTGGCTGCAACACTTGCACAATTCCCTACTTTTAGATAATGATCACATTTTCCCAGTTCTCTACCTTTCTTTAGCCCATGTAACATATTCCATATGTAGGATCCCGATCCGGTATCTAATACTCAGGACGTAGAGTGTACTGAGAAACAGTTCTCGGTAACGAACGCACCCGAAGAAGATGTATCAATATGCTCATTCCTCGTTCGAGTCGCATGGGAATCCAGATATTCTCCTATTTCCTGCTCAGATTTATAACAATTATAAAGTAGAGCGGAACCATCATTCCCCATCTCAGTATAATAAACAGGTTCGGTCAATATATCAATATTATTATCTTGATTAGGGCATGACATGGTCACTACCAGGAGAGAGAGAAGAAAACATTGCGTGGGATCTTGCATGATTAGATTGGTTATCATCTTATCTAATCAGGATGGCTCCCACTGTT
Source organism: Agapanthus africanus (assembly GCA_030015575.1). Classification (NCBI taxonomy): domain Eukaryota; kingdom Viridiplantae; phylum Streptophyta; class Magnoliopsida; order Asparagales; family Amaryllidaceae; genus Agapanthus; species Agapanthus africanus. The sequence continues at coordinate 221,904,653 of JASDDO010000022.1, forward strand.
TTTATCAAATCTTCCTTCAAACCCTAAAAGGTAAGACTAGCCGGGATTAATTACACCCTACAAGTTCGCTAACCGGCCAGCCAGGCCAGTGTCGGTACTTTGAGGGAGGTTCCCCGTTCTTTCTCACAGACCTAATTAAAATAAACCTCGTTTCCCAGGGTCTTAACCCCATTGACACCTTTCTAGACACCTACTGGATTAGCTAATTGTAAAGTGTAAAACTCTCCCAGGAGTAACTCTTACTCGCAGTGGGTATCGGGATCCAACTATCTCATAGAAGGTATGCAATCTCATTGCAAATTTCAACACTTGAAATTCCCGATAATGTTTTGCCCCAAGCGATTTATGACCTTAACAAGGTCAACAAACCATAAACCGAATTCAAGTTCAACCCGTTCATTTCGTGATTGAATTAAACCCACCCGCACGACCCTTAACAAGGTCAACAAGGTCGTACGACTACCCTAATCCAATTGCATCATATGCGTTGCAGATAAGCACTAATCAGCTACCACACACTACGCCTTGACAAGGTCAACAAACGCAGCACGAATACTAAATAGTCCTTATCTGAAATAACGGAGGGCTACGTCAGGTTTTTAAGAAAACCTTTTTCGTAATGAACTTGATATCGTTGTAGAATCGAGTGATTTGAAAAGAAGTGACTCCGCTTTTAAAATCGAGTTTTTCAAAATAAACCAAGTGGTTGTAGCATCTGCTAGCTTTTGCTAAAGAGGTCACTCCCGGTGAAGGGATCTAGGCGCTTTCCTCATCGAATGAGGTGCTGGATATTCATCAAAGAATACCACTATTCAAAGCAAGAACTAGAGCTACCAGTTTTGAAAATTTGATTCCACGACATCATTAGGTTTCTTTCCTTTTCATTAATCTCATTAACGAAGTCCCATCATTTATACTTCCTAAGCATCACAGATAAAGAAACGAAAATACAACGTATGCTTATGCCATCCACATTCTCCATGAGGTCCCGTCATGCACCGTTAGGTTAGTTAACTAACGGTAGAGCGGGGGCAGGACTAGCGCGGATGCAAAACATAAGTAACGTTTATTATATATCATATATATAATATAAAGTATTCGTCTCACGCAGTTATATGATCTCATCACAGAACATTGCAGCAGAAGTCAACATATGAAATATTGGATATGCTAGGAGGTCCGTGTTTTAAATTAAGCCAGTAAAAATTCAGAATCCACGGTCGTGATGAATAGACAAACCCACATCCCTAGACCCCTACGAGAGCGGAAAGCAACCCTACCAATTCTAGAGTTAGGAGACCTGGTCTCGACTCCTCGAGATAGCTTCCCACTGGACTCTAGAACATGGTTGCTTGTGCTCCCCGCCTTGGGTCTATCCTAATTCGGAAAAGTAAATAATATACATCAATGGTTACATCATCCTCAAACCGGAAGTGTCCCAATAAAAGAATATTACATACAAGTTTTTACATGAATGAAAATGAAAAACTCTCATCTTACGCAAAATCCCCCGGCTATTCAAACACGACGATCCAATATAATACATCACACCAATACATAACATCACATGTCATCAACGTAAATAAATATTCATATCCCAATTATCATTGACATATAGCAACGAAACCGGTGATACACCACATATTACACTTACGGTCGCAGAAAAGAAATGAAAACTATAATAATTAGAATTCGCAACCACCTTAGACATCATAAACCCGAAATATCACATACTTCGGATTTCATGCCTAACCGTATAAAAATTCCTTAGACATCATAAACCCGGAATATCACATATTTTGAATTTCTTGCCTAACGTTATAAACCCGGCATTTTAGTCTCAAATTGAAAACACTTTGCAATAACCAGTCGGGCAATTCAACAAGATTCCAAAAAACTGATCGAATGCTCGTCGGAAACATTACTTGACGGCCGCACCCCCGATGCCGTCGACGAAGTGCACTTAGGCGGAACACCGCAGCCACGAGCACCCGAACGGATGCTTTTGGCTACGGGGTTCTCCTATATCATTTGGTCGGGGCTATAGGGCGTCGCTATCAAGTAGTGTTACCGGGTGAGTGTTCGCGTACTATACGAGATTGCGACGGAGTTTTGAACCGAATCAAAACCACGTGGCAACCGATCAATAGAGACTAAATTGCTAGATTTACAAAATTCTAATTAAAACTAATTAATATGGATTCCAAATATTGTATCACAAATCACAGATATCTAGACGTAGTTAAACATTTCGATCGATTTATCAAACACCCAAAATTCCCAGAGACCTCAACACTTGAGTCACAGTTAAAAATACCCAGGGAGTGCCCTATGTACCTACGGACCAACACAAGAAAGCACGCTCCCTGCCTCACCAACGGCGCCGCGAAACCGCCGCCAAAAGCATGTTTTGATCACGCTTCCGCTGTCGTTTGGTCGAGTTGAGCCGTCGTTTTTCTTAGGGATCCGTCGAAAACCCTGCACAAATTTCTGAATATTTGTAATTTGAAAAATTCCAACTTTTGAAAATTTTCCAGAGAGTGGGTATTTCGGGTTTTGAAAAGTCGATCGAACATTTTAATTTCACCTAAAGTACTTTTAATGCTCTAGCATGGCTCTAATACCACTGTTGGGTTTGCTTAGCACCGCCGTTATGTTTCGGCATGCATCAAGTATGCTATTTAAAATTTTTAGGGTGCCGAGCGAGCCCGACCAAGGATCTAACTAGAGAATTAGAGTTATTATTGCATGTAAACAAACGTTACACTAAGTGAAATAGGAATACAACGTTTGTAAACCAGTCCTTCACTTCTAAAACTCCGTGTAGTAGACCCTTTGCTCTAAGTAGTGGTGTCCCGGACTCTCCTTAGGCTCCACAAGGCGAAAGGAACGATCTTGCTCAACGATCTTCAAGGCCGAAGATGATCTACATCGAAGAATTTCTAACTCGAGCTACCTATTTACTAATTTAGGAATTAGTGAAGCAAACAACCTATACAAAATGGCTAGTTTGGTATAAATTGATGAAGTAGGAATTTTGCTCACTTTAGAAATAATTTTCTCTTTTTCTTTTCACCTCACTAGAAATCAAGAGATGAAAAGTAAAATGAAGAAGAAGATGAATCAAGATCATGTCAGGAACTATGGTGTGAAAATATCTCATATATCACTTGTAGAGAATTAACCATGGCTAAAGATGAAGATCGAGATAATAAATATCTAGAGTAAAACAAAATTAGTGGACTAAGTCAAGGATTCTAAATGCTTCCACAAGCATCATAAGCCATGACATTTTCCACCTAATTTTGATTTATCCCTTAATTATTAATCACCCAAATTATCTTTAGTTAGGTATGAGTCTCATACACCCAAGTCCAATGTATCATGTAGCATGACACAAAAGATAAATACATTAATATATATCACATATATATTTATGTATTTGTATAAAATAAATTCTTAAGTGAGCTAATATTAGTCAATATATATTAATATATCAAATATATAATTATATATTAAATTATTAAATCAACACTTGATTTAATAATCCGGCTATATCACATACGACCGACTAATATCATTTATATGTATATCAAATATACGTATAATAAATTATTGAATCAACACTTGATTCAATAATCCGGTTATATCACATATAACCTATATCGTGAGATTAGAATACGGTATCACATACATGTATTAATCTCGGTCCCGCACATATCACATATGTGCCCTACTTAATTTCGCTCAAGCCAGAAAACCTCTGTGTAGGACTCTAAACACTCGTTAATACGCCGGCAGTAGGTGATGATCATATCAGTCACCCACAAGCCGTCAGCGGTACTAGCAGGACGTAACGGCTATCCAGGTATTGAGCGATCATTAGATCCACAAGAAAGCTTGTCCATACTCCCGTGAATCCAGTAAGTAACACTGTCGTACAGTCTGGTCTCTTCGTCTGATATGTCGCATATCGAGTCTAGGGGTGGTAAACGTCAGACCCCAATAACTTGATATGTCATGCCTATGTGAGGCTCATAAAGGGTCGAGACACTACTGATAACACTTACCAGTAAATCACAGAATCAGCCATGGCCAGGGACTTCCTGTTATGGCCAATCGGGCATAGCGCAACATCAAACCCCAATACCGGGAGAGACGAAACCCCTCCTATCGCTCATTGCCTCCATGTGACTCGGGACTGCACCCAAAATCCACCTGTTTGCATGCTTTCTTGAACATGGTAGGGAGGAAATCAAAGCACAGTGGGAATCACACAAGAATCTAGGACGATCTAAGGTCTACAGACTAACATGTACCAGTGTCACCAGAGAACTGCTATTTGAAGTTTGGTATAATACCATCTTGGTGTTCTCGGCAAGTCTTGTTCGGTATACCTATTCTCCAATGAGCACATGTGTACAATCTTTGATGTCAAACACCAATGGATGTGGGATCATCGATCGCCTCATACAGGGTCAAGAAACGTACACACTAGTCTACTCTGGAATATCGATGCCATGTCTCAATACTCCTCGACCAGGAACAATTAAAGGATGAACTTGTAGATTACCCTGGCCCCACCAGTATGATCTGCATCATAGTACTGGTAGTCAAGTACACATCCTAAAGGCTTTATCAACATGTGAGAAAAAAGACAGTATCATAATACTCGTCTACATGTTAAGATAAAGAGTAACCAGATAGCATACTATCATGTCGAGCAAGAAAGTCATCCCTATATATGTCCAAGTATCCATTATAATATGCAATCATGTACAATAATGGCCTATAAGGTATACATACAACTAACAGTATGTTATCTGGTTTCCTTTATTTTAACATGTTCACTGGTATTATTACACCGTCTCTCATATACATGTTGATAAAGCCCTTAGGATGTAGGCTTGACTACTAGGACTATGATGCAGATCATACTAGTTGGACCTGGGTTGTCCACAAGCACATCCTTCAATAGTTCCTAGTCGAGGGAATATCGAGACATGGCATCGATATTTCAGAGTAGACTAGCGTGTATGTTTCTTGATCCTGTAAGGGGCGATGGTTGATCCCATGTCCATTGGTGTTTGACATCAAAGATTGTCTACAGGCGCTCATTAGAAAATGGGTACACCGAATAAAACTCACCGAGAACTCCTAGATGGTACTATACCTATCGTCAGATAGAAGTTCTCTGGTGACACTAGTACAGGTTAGTCTGTAGACCCGAGATTGTCATAGAGTCTTGTATGGTTCCCACTGTGCTTTGATTTCCTCCCTACCATGGCTCAAAGTAGTCGTGCAAACAGGTGGATTTTGCGTACTGTACCGAGTCACATGGAGGCAATGAGCGATATGACTGTTTTCGTCTCTCTCGGTATAGGGAGTTGATATTGCGCTGTGCTCGATTGGCTATAATAGTAAGTCCCTGGCCAGGGCTATCGATGAGATTTACTGGTAAGTGTTATCAGTGGTTTCTCAAACCGTTATGAGCCATACATAGGCATGACTTATTAAGTTATTAGGGTCTGACGATTCCACCGTCAGACTAGATATGTGATATATTAGACGAAGAGATCGGACTGTACGGTAAGTGTTACTTATAAGCTTCATGGAGAGTATGGACAACCTTGCTTGTTGATCTTCTAATCGCTCAATACCTGGGTAGCCGTTACGTCCATCTAGTACCGCTGACGGCTTGTGGGTAACTGATGTGATCATCACCTACTGCTGGCGTATTGACGAGTCTTTAGAGTCCCACACAGAAGTTTTCTATTTCAAGCGAAACGAAGTAAGGCACATATGCTGATATGTGCGGGGGGCCTGATTAAATACGAGTATGTGATACCGTATTCTAATCTGGCAGTTATCTGATATCGGTCAGCTTGTATGTGATATAACCGGATTATCGAATCTAGTGTTGATTCAATGATTTGTTATATGTATATATATTTGATATTGACCGGTTATATATGATTTGACCGGATTATTGAATCAAGTGTTGATTTGATATTATATATTGAATATTAGTCGGTTATATATGATATAACCGGATTATTGAATCAAGTGTTGATTTGATAATTTGATATACATATATATATATATATGATATTAGTCGGTTATATATGATATAACCGGATTATTGAATCAAGCGTTGTTTTAATAATTTAATATATATTTATATTTGATATATTTATATACTAACTAATATTATTGCTCACTAAATGATTTTCTTCTCTTGACACACACACACACACATATAATGGAAATTGTATCATGCTTGATGACACCTAGAACATGGGTGTATGAAACTCACACTAGGTGGGTGGAGAAATTGGCTATATATATGAACATATTATTCGTAGCATATACTTTTGGTTTAAATATACTTACGGTTGGGTGAAACTGTTTTTGCAGGGTTAATTGGACGCGCGCGCGCGCACACACACACACACATATATATATATGAGAATAATGGAGGAAAGAGGACATAGGAGGGGATTTCCTCCTATGGAGTCGAAAAAATACAACCTCCACAATTTTTTTCGACGATCGGTATCCATCACCATCATCGTTATCATCTAAGATGTGCATACACCAAATTTCATATGATTCAACCACTTTTTCACCGTTGAAATAGCAATGTAAAAAGTTCTATTGTCGGTAAACCATTAATTTTGCACCAACTAAATCAACGGTGAAAAAATGGTATAATCATATCAAATTTGGTGTATCCACCTCTTAGATAATAAAGATGGACGTGAAGTATGCCGATCGTCGAAATTCCTCCATTAACCTCTCTCTCTCTCTCTCTCTCTCTCTCTCTCTCTCTCTCTCTCTCTCTATATATATATATATATATATATATATATATATATATATATATAAAGAGAGAGAGAGAGTATATATCATATATATATAGAGAGAGAGAGAGTATATATCATATATATATAGAGAGAGAGAGAGAGAGGAAAGAGGCCATAGGAGAAAATTTACTTTGTTGGAGCTGGTATGGTTGGGTGAAACTTTTGGTTTAAGTGTACTTTTGGTTTAAATGTACTTATGGTTGGGTGAAATTTTTTGATTGGATTTTGACGTGCAAAAAGAAGAAAATTGATATAAATTACAGATATGTTACTCTATCTCGGATTGACTATCCTAGATACTCGTTTTCCTTTTGGCTTGATTATCTGTATAGATGCAACATGCATTTTCTTTTGGAGAAAATTTATTGACGTTCATATTTTTTTAATTAAGCTCTCTGCAAATTGCAAAACTATTAATTAATAATTCTCTACTTTCAATCTATTATGTATATATTAACAAAAATCAAATAAATTATGAATTTATCAATTCTTCGTGTGTATGACAAATGCACACGGCAAGTAACTCAAAAAAAGTTATCTTTCTTTTTTTAGTATTATAACAAAAGAAGAATGGGCGTCGGTCTCATATTTAATTAAAATAAAATATTTCAAAAACCCTGAAAAAACCTTAATTCTAAGACAACAGCCCAAGTCGTTGACCTTTTTGTCCTATGGAATCAATAAATGTAAAGCCTTTAAAATAATTTTTCAACAAAAAAAATATTTGAAGGGATTATTATACTTAAAAATATGTGCAATAATTATAACAAATTTAGTCAAATCAATCCTTAACCAGCTTTTAAAAAAAAATTAAGATATCATCACCAGCTTTTAAAAAGATATCAAATCCAAAACTCTAGTTATTTTAAGTTGGAATAACAAAGGAAATAATTTGCCAACATATATTTATTATATGTGTGACATTTTGAACATATATATATGTGATTTGATATTATCTTAATCAAGCATTAAAGCTACGAATAAAGCAACAAAATTTGAGAAAATTAAAACTAATTTCAAGTACTAAACATTAATAAATTGACCCCTCTTAAGAAAATTGGATATATTATATTGATTTCTAATTTGCATATTGTATTGAATTCTAATTGAAAAAACATCCAACCTGAGGAACATTTTTTAATAAAAATTAAAGTTATTTTTGGAGGAAAGTAGAACTACTTCGAACATGCAGCATGTGATATCAACAACTGTTTGGAATGTTTAAAACATTATCAAATTTTCAGAGTTTTTAAATCAACATCAATAAACTTTAAAGTTTAAAATTCTTAATAATCGATGGTGTTTCAAACATTTACCCAAAATTAATCAATAAGTTACTCAACTGATTTTTGTTCATCACGACCCAACAATATCCACAATATTTCATATCAAAAGTATTTTTTCATAAAAATAATAGGCAAAGTTAAATTCATCTCTCTTTCATAACCGAAAGATCATAAAAAAAATCCTAAAATTTTGCACAAAATCAAGTAATACATGAAGCTAAGAAAGCCTAAAACCCAGGAACTAGGTATTAAGACTTTATATATGCAAGAAAACATAATACTTAGAAACTAAGACAATATTGCATGCATGCAAGGTGATTAAAGAGAAAGTAATTAATAAAATTGCTTGACAAGCACAAAACAGAGTTTGTTTCCATCTATCCGCCGTAACCGAAATGCCCACATCTCGACCTTGTCGCCAACTTGGAAGCCGCAGACTTCTGTTGCAAACATCATCCATTGACCTCCTTTAATGACCGTAGCACCCGAATCCCAACGTACCAAATTCGACATGAACCTTTCCCCATTAACATCATGACTGTAGAGCCCTATCTCCAAGCCTCTGTGATCTCTTCCAGCTTCTTTCCTCTTCTTCATCATGTTGTCATCATCATTGCCGACCTCTTCTTCTATCTTCATCTTTTTCTTGCGATGGACACCATCATCACAAAAGTTGGCGGCATCCTTTTCATCATCAAAAATAAGCATCGGGGCTAGGTTTGATGAGGCATCGATTCGAGGGATAAGGAGACGGTTCTGTTGTTTGCTGAGATCGGACATTTCTATGGTTTTCTTCATAATGAGACGGAGTTGCATGCCCTGGTGTCTCTTGACAAGTTCTTGAACATAAGGCGGAGCGATCGGAAGATTTGGCGCGGCGTACCATCTGTGCTTCAGCAAAAACTTAGCCATGCTTTATGAATTAATGGAACTAATCAAGATTGATGTAACAAAAGATAGGCTACTCAATGATCAATATATATATATGAGAGAGTAGATACTAAGGTTTCTAGTGACTCCTACTATGATTAGAATTAGGGTAATATAGCCCTAAATTAGGCAACAAACAAATGTATATTCGATATCTAAGGGATTAGGTATATATAACCCTAAATTAGGCAACAAGTTTTCTGTAATTGAACGAATTAAATAATATTAACTATACTATTAATAAGAATAATATTGATGTGTAATTTAAATTGATACATGATAAGATTGGGTTTAAACTAGAATTGGATCCATATATACTTGAATTTTTAGAATATATATAATCTACATATATATAAATCTAATTTCCTCACATGAATTTTATAAAAAAATAAAATAAAATTGGGTAACAATGGTTATATTTTATTATGATTAATTAGGATTCCTTAGGATCATGTTTTCTATTGCGATTACAATTTGCAATTTAAATTAAGTTTATGCAGCACATTCTATTGCGGTTCATATTTGACGATTGGATTAAAATCCCATCCGTGTTAAAAATACATCAATATTGCCATCAATATTGCCCGTATTCGATTTTTGATGGCAATAAATATCCTGGTCTTCTACAAGTGTGATGCCCGTGCATGTTAAAGATACATCAGAGATAAAAATAAATATTTTAAAACAGAGATTTTTGAAAACTTAATTTAATTAAACCTGGTCATAATTCAAACATCATCTCTTCCTCCATGAAAAGATCTCAAAAATACAAAATCAATCTGCAGTATTCACTCTCAACCAAGATTATTTCACCGGGGTACTAAAGTGACCAAATTACATAGGAAGGCACTACATAAGTGCATATATAGACTTATCCTTAGCAAAAATCCTCGGAGATGCGCACACATCCATGCTACTATAAAGTATGGTTTGAAATCTTAGCCGATCCTGATCCGAGAAGGTCGATTCCGATCCATGCTACTATAAAGTTGGTAATATATAAAAAGAATTAAGTTACTTTTATCAAGCAATAAAACAATCATTTAGATATAAATCACCGAAGAATCTGGTCAAATTGTTTATAATTGTTTTTACTATTTATTTAATTTCATAATTCTAAAATTATTTTAGTCAAAAGACATAACATTTGATTTTCTTATCTAAAACAGCCGATACGAACCATTCCGATTCTAAAAATGATCACCCAATACTATGTCAATACTGCTATCGATACCCAGATTTTAAACTTTGCTATAAAGAAACGCATTGTATAATAGATCTATCACAATGGTGCTTGATATTGTATAGCGTTGCTACAATAAACTTGTCGTTCAATTAATTAATTAAGTATAAATATATTAGAAATTTAATTTAAAATGCTATGTTTAACTTAATGAGTCTGTGGATATCCGAATTTGTATTCGAAAAATTTGAAAAGATTCGTATCCGTATCCAAATAGATCTGAAAATATATATTTGTATCCGTATCTGAACGGATCCGGAATTTCATAATCATATCCGAAAATATCCGGATCTGGATAAATATCCGAATAGCCGTATCCAAATGCAATCCTAGCTCCTCTGCAACTAGGCCTGTAAATGTGTCGGGTCGGGTCTAACGTGTACCCATACCCATTTATTTTTTATGGCTTCAGACCCGTTCATTTAACCGACGGGTCTATACGTAATGGACCTAGATCCGGACCCATTATTAATTCAAACCCGTTTAGCCAGAACCTTTAATCAATTTTAATTTTTCTAAGTGCATTAGGATAACTCAGAAGTTTAGGGTTAATGTTAAGATATAATAAAAATCAACACAAATGATTAATAATCATATTTGTAAAATTAGCAACTAATATAAATTAATAATAATCCACCGCATATAAAACTAACTTTGAAGAGAGATGCAAATGAGAAACATATAGAAAAAATTAGTAGTTAGAACCACGTAGTTTTATATAGATAAATTAAGGTTAAGATTAATTATTAATATAGGATGAATGTGTCGACACCAAAACCAAACACATCAAAACCCGACCCATTTATTAAATAGTTAGATGGGTATGGGTCGGGTCGGATTTGGGTCTAGACAAAATTATACCAGACCCAGATTTTATCAGCGGATCAGGATCGGGTCCGGGTCTACACCTGACCCATCGACAAGTCTATCCTCAATTGTCTGCTCCTAAGGGGTGAACCTGGCTCTCTTTTAGACCTTAGCTGCCGCCGTACTCTCCCAAAGTAAGATGGTCGTTTCAGCATGACATATTATTCCAGGAATAAATTTATTGGATGCATTAAAAGCTCTGTTATTTTTTTCAAGCCAAACCACCCATAAAATACGTCACGCCCCACTTTCCAGAAGACCGTAACGACATGTGACGAGGTCCGCAACGTATTTATTATGAGAAGGTCATTTCCCTTAATAAATACGGTAAGCGTAAGTAAGCGATATAACAATATACAATAATAACAAGAATGATTAAAATAAACAACAACTTTATTTACATTCAAATTTAAATACAATGTCTGAAATAAAAAATACAATACTGGGAAGCCTAAACAGTAGCTTACAAAAAATAAGTGCAGAAAATAAACTAGTAATCTAGCTGGGCAGTGAGTTAGTCCAAGTCTTCCAGGCTCGGCTCTATCTTCTCCGAATCTGGTCCTCCTGACGAACATTCTAAGTAAAAGGAACAGAGAGGAATGTCGTCAGTGAACTAACGCTCGGTAAGTCCCCAAAAGAAATAAGTAATGACAAATGAAGGTATACAAAATGAATAAAAACGAAGTAAAAATAAACATGTAAGGTTTTATGTAAACGTATTTTAATCATGTCATTAAAGTATTTAAGGGTAGCTATTCTAATGTGGTTGTTTGTAATTTGGTAAGGAAAGTGAGTGTGTATATGAGAGTAATCCAGTTTACCCCGAGGACCAAAAGTACAAGAGAATACAAAGCTCCGTCATAACCCATGGAAAAATGGCACGAAATATTCAAGAGGTGTCTTTTTAAGCGACCTTCTGTTCCACGACAAATGTTCCTTAAAATCCTACCTCTTATCCCTGCGTATTTTATTGTATATTTCAAGTTTACAGGTCTTGACCGAATCCATGAATATAAGAATGCAAGTTCAGATTCAAGTTGTATTCAAGTATTCATTTCAAGTCATGTTATATTTTATGGTTCGGTCAAGTCAAATCAAGTTTGAATATTATAATTCAAGTTCAAGTGTTCAAGTTTATGATCAAGTATTGAAGTTTGAATTTGAGTTCGAGTTCAAGTCAAAATCGAGTTTGTATTTAGATTCTAGGCATATCTTATACTAGATTTAATCTTGTGAATTTCTTGAGTTTGGAAAATATCGATAACTGCTGCATATGGATGACGGGATTTGTGTTTTTTTCAAAGACGGTTATCATTTGATAATTTCCACCCTAAGATTATGATCTATATTTAGGAAGAGACAAGTGGTGCATCATTTTCTCCGGCAACCCCGAGGCAACTGATAAGAGAAGATGTCACTCAAACAAATCGGCAACCGAAATACGTAACCTAAACTAGTATTTTGATTTCTAGGGTATTTTAGTAAAAACGTCAATTAAAAATTATCGAGGGTTTTTAATTCGTCCTAAAGTCTCGAACAAGTTTTTAATAAAAATATGTTGTTTAAAAAGTCAAAATTTTCGTCAAAATACATATTTTATATTTTGTGGTATTTTAGTGTAAAACCTAATTTTTAAAGTTTATGGTATTTTAATGAAAATATCACTTTTTGAAAACTTGATGGTATTTTATTAAAACTTAAATCTTTCATTTAAAATTATAGTTTTCACAATTTTTTTCATTCAAAATATCGTTTCATGATTTTATATAATTTTCCAATGGTTTAAATTGCTTTAAAAGCCGTATTTCTGGAGATCATATTTTTAGTTCCTTTCGAGACCTTATTCTCCGTGAGGAGCTCTGCATCTTGCTCTACAATTCTAAAGACGCGTGATAGCCCGCACCATTCATAAATGGGTTCTCTAATGAGAGTTGTAGAGACATAATTGTAAATGGTCAAAAATACCGATCAAAAAGTATTTTTTATAAAGTGAGCGTATTTTAATGAAAATTGTTTCTTTTGATATAAACAAGAAATCGTGCTATGTTTCTGTAGAGGTTCCATAGGGGAGCAGCAAGGTTTCGGGAGGTATCGTCCATGTCGTTTTTAAATTTTTGCCGTACTAAAGAACTCTAACCCTAAAATCTTAACTAGAGATTTAGACGAACTAGCAATGCAAACAACTTTACATCCTAAGTGAATGAGAAATACAATCTTTGTAGACCGGGCCTTTACTTCTAAAGCTCCATGTAGTAGTCCCTTCGCTCCAAGTAGTGAACACCCGAATCTAGTAAGGGTTCACATGAAGAAATGAACAAGCTTGCTCGAAATCTTCAAGGCCGAAGATGATCTACGTCGAGAAGACTCAAGCCCATACTACCTCTTCACTAATGGTAGATTAGTGAAGCAAACACCCTAAACTAAATGACTAATATATTAGAGGATTATGAAGTAGGAAATGTGCTCACTTTAGATTATTTTTTCTCACAATATTTCATCACCTTTTTAAAAGCTAGAAAGCTTTTCCATGAGGAAGAAGAAGATGAAGTGGAGATGAGAAATGAAACTCTTGAGGTGAGAATAGCAACCATGGGTGAGTTAGTGTCATATACTAACTCATGTAGAGAATCAACAATGGGTGAGTATAATGGTTAGGTTAATAAATATCTACAAGTGAAACAAAATGAGTGGACTTGGTCAATGGTTCCACAAGCTTCTACAAGCTTGTAGCTATGACAAATATCTATCCACTTTTGAATAACTTAGATAAATATAAACCCTTCATTATATCAAGTATGGTGTAAGTCTCATACACCCATGAAGCATGTAGCATCAAGCATGACACAAATAAAATGTATATTAATATATATCACATATATACTATATGCACATAAGTGAGAAAGAGAATACTTAGTGAGCAAATATTAGTTAATGTAAATTAATATATCAAATATATAATTATACATTAAATTATCAAATCAACACTTAATTTAATAATCTGGCTATATCACATACAACCGACTAATACCATATGAATCATCTTATCGAATCAACACTCGATCCGATAATCCGGCTATATCTCGTATAACCGACTGATATCACATATCGCGAGAATAGAATACGGTATCACATACTCGTATTAATCTCGGTCCCGCATATATCACATATATGCTCATACTTCATTTCTCATGAACCAGGAAACCGCTGTGTAGGACTCTAAAGACTCGTCAATACGCCGGCAGTAGGTGATGATCATATCAAACACCCACAAACCGCAAGCGGTCTGCTAAACGTAACGTCCACCCGGTTATTGAGGGATCAGAAGATCAACAAGCAAACCTGCTCATTCTTCTGCGAATCTAATTAGTAACATTACACACTACCGTACAGTCCGGTCTCTTCGTCAGATATGTCGCATATCACAGCCAGGGGGTGGTATAACGTCGGACCCCAATAGCCTGATAAGTCATGCCGATGTAAGATCCATAACGGTTTGATAAACTACTGATAACACTTAACAGTAGATCTCAGCAACCCTGGCCAGGGATTTCCTGTTATGTCCAATCGAGCATAGCGCAACATCATCCCCCAATACCGGGAGAGACGAATCCCCTCCTATCGCTCATTGACTCCATGAGACTCGGGACTGCACCCAAAAACCACCTTTTTGCACGATCTCTTGAACGCGGTATGGTGGAAATCAAAGCACGGTGGGAATCACACAAGACTCTATGACGATCTCGGGTCGACAGACTAACCTGTACCGGTGTCACCAGAGAACTGCTATCTGACGATAGGTATAATACCATCTAGGAGTTCCCGGCGAGTCCGTTCAGTATACCCAATCTCCACTGAGCACCCATATACCTTCTCTGATGTCAAACACCAATGGATATGGGATTATCGAATGCCCATCATATGGGTCGAGAAGCGTATACGCTTGTCTACTCTGGAGTATCGATGCCCTGTCTCGATACTCCCATGACTAGGAACATTTGAAGGATGTACTTACCGACTACCTCTGCCCTACTAGTATGACCCACATCATAATCCTGGTAGTCAAGTACTCATCCAAAGGGCTTTATCAACATGTAATAGATATACAATAAGTGTACATGTTAAGATAAAGAGCAACCCGATAGCATAATATTATGTCGAGCAAGAAAGTCCTTCCTATATATTTCCAAGCATCTACTACATTATACATCACATGTACAGTAATGGCCTTTAGGGCATACATATAACTAATAATCTCCCACTTGCACTAAGGCCATTTGTTGTATTATCTCATACTCAACGTCCTATAGAAGTCTCTCTAGGGTAAGGCCTTTGTGAGTGGATCCGCCGTGTTATCCTTCGCGTCATCTCTCCTGACCTCGATCCCTTGAAGATCAACCATCTTCCTGATCAGGTGATACTTGCCTCAGAATATGTCTGGAATGCTGATGGGATCTGCATTCCTAGGCCAAAGCCAAAACTCCATTGTTGTCATAATAACAGTTATTGGACGCTCAATGGTAGGAACCATGTTCATCTCATGAACAAGAAATGCCCAGACAGCCACTTTGGCAGCATCGTTGGTAGCGATGTATTCAGCCTTTATTGTCTAGTTTTCCACGGTATATAGCTTGGAACTCTTCTAATATACCGTCCCTCCACTGAGTGTAAAGACAATGCCTATGACTGACTTTCAATCGACTTTATCACTCTGGAAGCTTGAACCAAGAACATTCTTTTAGTGCTTCTCAAGTACTTAAGAATGTCCTTCAAAGCTGTCCAGTGATTCTCGCAAGATCTGATTGATTCTTGATCACTACACCTAGTGAGTCATCTACATCTGGTCTGGTACATAACATCACACACATGATAGAGCCTACTGCCGAAGCATATGTTATCCCTTGCATGCGAGCTTTCTCCAAATCAGTCTTGGGAGACATCTTTTTGGAGAGAGTGATCTATGAGTAAGTGGGCGAACTACAACGCTTAGAATCTTCCATACTAAACCCCTTTAGTATGGCGTTAATGTACCTGGATTTGGGACACTCCCAACATCCACTTAGATCTATCACCATAGATCATAATCCACGAGATGTAGTAGGCATCAGCCAGATCTTCCATAGAGAATCCTTGTGATAAGAGGAGCTTGACCGAGTGTAGCATAGGAAACCATTTCCTATCAAGAGTATGTCATCTACGTGCAATACGTGGAAGAAAACCTTACTCTCTACAACCTTCTTGTATATACAAGGTTCATCTAACTTTTTTATGAAGTCAAACTCTTTGACTGCCACATCAAAACAGATGTTCCAACTCCGCGTTGCGCGCATTGATCCTGATAGACTTAAGCATAGCTTTGAAAGTCTCAACTTTTCCATCTACACCAATAATCTTCTCAAGATCCACTTGCTCCCAATGGGTTTTACCCCTTCAGGTGCAACATGCAAAGTCATACTTTGCTGGTGTATAAGGATTCCATCTTTGATCGCATAGCATCCAGCCTTTTTACATAGTCACCACTCGTGATGGACTGCCTGAACCTGGTTGGGCCATCATCTACCATGATGCAATACTCGCTCCCACTGTCACCAAGAAGACCGTAGTATCTCTCATATGCATGAGGAACCCTACCAGATTCACTGAGAAGCTGAGGTTCGTTGGAGACTATTGAATCCTTTGGTTTCACCAAATCATCAGCTGTTAGTTTGTCCAGCTGGAACACCTTCCAGTTCTACCTCATGACCACAAATTTCTTCACAAGAAATTCCTTTTCTAAGAAGGTGGCATGCTGAGAAACAAAACACCTTTTGCTCCTCGGTGTGGTAGAGGATATACCCTCACGAATGTTCGAGATATCTAACAAACTTATACAGAACTGACCTTGCCTCGAGTTTGTCCGGATTTTGCTTTTCAAAATAGGTCGGACAAACCCATATCTTAACTCGTTTAAGACATGGTCTCTTACCATTCCATATCTCATATGGAGTGGTAGGCACTGATTTGGATGGAACCCATTCAATAGGTATGCAGCTTCTCAAGTGCATAACTCCCAAAAGGAAACATGCAACTCAGTAGTACTCATCATAAAGTGCGCCATATCTCATAGGGTGCGATACCTCCGCCCCGATACACCATTGTGCTGTGGTGTATACGAAGGAGTAAGCTGAGAGAGAATCCTATTCTCTGTTTAGAAACACCAGGAACTCCATACGCAAGTATTCCTTTCTTGATCACATCGTAGGACTTTAATACTTCTAGCCATTTGGTTCTTAATTTCAAGCTTATATTCCTTGAATTTCTCAAAAGTTTCAGACTCGTGTTTCAACAGGAACACATGTCCGAATCTTGAGAGATCGTCGTTGAATGTAATGAAGTGCTAAGAACCAACCCTGTCATTTGTAGACAGAGGACCGTATACATCATCATGTATCTGCCCCAAGAGTTCAGTAACTCTTTCTCTGTTTTGAGTAAACGGAGTATAGGTAATTTTACCTTTGAAACAAGACTGGCAAGTATCATAAGATGAAAATTCGAACAGATTCCCATATTCATCCTTATGTAACTTAGCTGGTCATGTCGCATTGATATGACCTAATTTACAATGCCATAAGAAGAATTTGTTCATTTCTGAACTACTCCTCTTGTGTGTGTTCTAGATACTTTGAACTGTAGTTTGATTTAGAACGTATATGCCATTATATAACGTGCCTGATCCAATCAGCTCTTGATTCAGGAAAATGTTCACAACATTATCCCGCGATACAGAATTATATCCTTCTTCGGTAATGATGTATATCAGGTTCGGTATCTAATAACATTGGTCAGAATCAATGTATTTACCATTTGGTAATACAAGGTGATATATGCCAACTGACTTGGCTGCAACAATTGCACCATTCTCTAACAATTAGAGACATATCACCCAATCCCAGTTCTCTACCTATCTGTAGCCCATGTAATACATTACATATGCGGGATCCTGATCCGGTATCACATATCCAGGACGTAGAGGATACTGAGAAATAGTTTTCGGTAATGAACACACCTGAAGAATACGCATCAACATGCTCATTCTTCGAATTGGGTTGTGTAGGAATCCGGATATTCCCCTATTTCCTGCCTAGACTTATAACAGTTATAAGATAGAGCGGAACCAACATTCCCCAGCTCAGTATAATAAGCAAGTTCGGTCAATGCATCCGTATTATTAACTTGATTAAGACGTGACATGGCCGCTACCAGGAGAGAGAAAGAGAAGAAAAGACTGAGCGTATGCTCTTGCGAGATCAGATTGGTTGTTTTTTAATCTAATCAGGATGGCTCCCACTATTTTTATCAAATCTTCCTTCAAACCCTAAAAGGTACGACTAGCCGGGATTAATTACACCCTACAAGTTCACCAATCTTTCGGCCAGGCCAGTGTCGATACTTTGAGGGAGGTTTCCCGTGCTTTCGCACGGACCTAATTAAAATAAACCTCGTTTTCCCAGGGACGTAACCCCGTTAACACCTTTCTAGACACCTACTTGATCGGCTAATTGTAATGTGTAAAACTCTCCCGGGAGTAACTCTTACTCGCAGTGGGTATCGGGTTCCAACTATCTCATAAAAGGTATGTAATCTCATTGCAAATTTCAAAACTTGAAATTCCCGATAATATTTTTCCCCTCGCTTCCTATGACCTTGACAGATGCCAACAAACCATAGGCTGCTAGTGTCACGAGTCGAAAGAGCACGTGACTGGCCCTTGAACCATATGAAGTCTATAGGACCCCATCTGATCCAAGTAAGCCAAAAGCCCAGCAATCTAAAACCATTTAAAGAGTAAATAAGGAAAATTGGTTTTGAAAAGTAAGGAAATCATGTTTCGAAAATCAAAGTTTTTAAATAACTAAGCCGAATGTGTATTTTTAAAATGTGTAACCTTTCCTGAAAATTTCGGCAGAGTTTTCTTTGTAAAAACTGGCCCCGAACGGGGTACAACAAGAATAATATAAGAAATGATAAAAGGCATCCCCAAGCGGGAGCTAGCTCTTCGTCAATCGACGGTCACAACCACGCAAGCAATAACAATATACAACGCCAAAGGGCGAGGATCAAAACCCAAAAAGAAAC
This sequence comes from Agapanthus africanus, assembly GCA_030015575.1. Taxonomy (NCBI): domain Eukaryota; kingdom Viridiplantae; phylum Streptophyta; class Magnoliopsida; order Asparagales; family Amaryllidaceae; genus Agapanthus; species Agapanthus africanus. Next base: position 221,923,957 of record JASDDO010000022.1, read on the forward strand.
TCAAAACAGCCAGAAAACCGTAATACTACTAGCGCGACTCTAAGGTCGAAATAATACAACACTATTTTCTGAGTCTGAAACAATATACAAGTTTTGGTTGATGGAAATTCTAGATACAATGAATAATACAGGAGCAATGGCGGTTCTGATACGAAAGAACCCACCTACCAACGTAAGTCACCCATATGGAAGCAGTGTGCCAGAAATGCCGCTATGGAATCTGTACGGCAAAAACCTGCAAGGGCTGTGGCACAACGGGGGTGATTTGCCAACTCGTGAATAGAAAATATCTACAAGCAGAGATCGAATGCATGACCCATCCTAGGTCAATACGATCAGATATATATAAACCTCAATATGAATAAGACTGAAACATGCTAAACTGGCAATGTAATCTCTGTACATGAGTGTAATACCAAATGCTCGTGCCAGTGCCTCACGTAATAGCATATCATAAATGTGAGGTAGAAACAATGAAATCAATCCGCATGTATGTGGATCCCGTCCACTCGCCACCCAATGACAATAACCATCATGCATGTAAATGTCATAAAGCATATGCATGGAAAATATGAGGATATAACCAAAAGCATGGAACCTGAGTGCCTAGCATCGACACTCGAAAACATCATGAAAACCTGTGCCTAGCATCGGCACGTAAATCCTCACACACCGGGCATCCGTCAGTCCGGGTCAGCCCACTCTCAATATATATCGGGCATCCGTCAGTCCGGGTCAGCCCTCTCTCATTATATCGGGCATCCGTCAGTCCGGGTCAGCCCTCTCTCAATATATCGGGCATCCGTCAGTCCGGGTCAGCTCTCTCTCAATATATCGGGCATCCGTCAGTCCGGGTCAGTCCTCTCTCAAAACCAGAAATATCATAGAAACAAACTATCTCAATGCGCAAATCAGAAAGCAAGATGAATGTGACAATATAAGTGAAACGCAAGTAACAATATATCCTGCAGCATGGAATAATAGTATGCGCATATAAACATATGCAAGCAATGCGAATAGCATGAATATGCGGAAATCGAGTAGTCAACGCAACAGTAGAGAACCTGCCTCAATAGATATATCATGCAACCTTGCCTTTTGAAATAAGACGAATCAGGGCTTTTTGTAAAATAAGGGCTACGGTGTTTTAAGAAAAGATGCCCCTTTTGAAAATATCCGTATAAACCCTTATGCCTATCTTTAAAATATCCCTGATTCGTTAGTTTCGAAATAGGTATGACTCGGGTCTAGTCTAACGCCTGCTATGCGAACTACGAACCCACAATCAAGTCAATAGAGAGGGGTATGGAAACCACCGAAATCTGAGTCGATATCACACTATCTCATCACATGACAGGTATCACTACCATCATATCACATCTCCAATACGAACTCTGTCATGTCGCCAAATCTCACGGCCTCAATCGAATCTCACCGACTCATCTCAATCCCACGTATCATCCTCAAAACCCTTATATAAACACATAGTCCCATACCCATGTGTAGATATACACACCATCATATGCGCACAGATATATGAAAGAATGTATGCAAGTATGTGTGTATGTGTGAGTGTGGGTGCAACCACTACTCTAGGGTTTCGCACTACTCAACCAATACATCCTTATCACCAATAATCCATTATTACCATCAATAACACTAAACAACACATAATAAATATATGTGTGTATACGTATTCGTATACATCACCACGGACTGCGGGGGTGCTATACGCCATCCACCCGACTTCTCCCCGTAGATATAATCTACTCACCTTGCTTCTCATGTATCGGTGCCGATGTCGCCATCTTCATCTTCTTTGCCTCAACATCTCATAGGGTACCTACAAGTATATCACAACGCTAAAGCACATGAAAATCACATCGGAAACCAAAATAGCACACGCTACCCGCATAGGTAAAAACCTATCGACTTGCATGTAAACACGATCAATATCCACTTGTCGTTGACGTCCAAACGCCACCCGACAGGAATGAATCACCAAATACCAAAATCCATACTAAAACAAGTCGTACATCATACACCAACATAGGAAAATCAACCCAGATTTCACCCTAGATGGAATCAGTCAAAACTAGACATACCCAGGGTCAAGAATAGAGGAAATGGGGCCATGCACCAAAATCGAGACGGATCCCTCCTGCTCTGGCCGCAATTTGCGGCCAGAAGGGAATAATTGGCGGCCTGGACTTTGAGTTGGGAGCTAGGGTTTGGTGTGGTGGTTCTATGGTGCCTGCACATCTCACTGTCAACTCAGTTTTATTTTTGGGGTCTTGGGGTGATAGCAGATTCCACAAAACACTTCCAGATTTACCGTTTTCCCCGATATCGATTCCGTAATTCCGTATTCTGGTTTCAAGTTCAGGTTTGGGTCCAAATTAGCATCACACAAGGGATTCTAAGGTCACCACAATCCTCAATTCCATCTTTGATTTCAGTTTTACCCTAAACCCTAACTTGAATTCTCTAAAGTCCACAAACAACACAATATCGATATGAAACTAGAATAGATGCACAAGAAAATGGAATACTACTCTAATAGGTGCAGAAATTACCTCCTTTGGCAACTCAAGAAAATTCTTGAGTTGCTCAAAGTCCTCCAAATCGAATCTTGCTAGGTTCAATGTGAAGCTAGTGAGCTTGGGAGTAAGTTTTGTGAAGTGGGAATGGGGTTTTGGCTTTGTTTTCATGGTGGATCTAGGGTTTTTGTGAAGAGGGTGAGAGAGGGGGAGAGGGAGCAGCAGCTCAATGGGAGAGGGGAGAGAGAAATGAGATGGGGAAATGATGAAGGAAAGGGTCAAATGTCAAAAGCCACCTACTCTCTCTCTCTCTCTCATCATCACTTACTTTTTCTTTTCTTTTCTTTTCCTTCTCATTCCAATAGTGAACCCAAAAGAACAACCATGGCAAAAGAAATGTAACACAAGTGTAACAAGTGTGGAAAATGATATGTGCACATTTTTGCACAAATAGGCTAAAAATCCAATTAGCGATTCTTAATCGCGATTAGCACTAAATTAGCATATAACTAATCTTAAAAACTTTAAAATGGCATAATTCCATAAAATACCTTATTTTAGAATTTTCCATAATTTTTCCCCATTTATTTGTATTTAATTATACCAGAATATTAAAATATTCATTAAAATAATATTAAATTATAAAATTTCCCAAAAATCATATTTTATTATTTTGAAAACGTTACAGCTAGTCAAGTTAAACCAGACATTTCCTGATTGAATTAAACCCACCCGCACGACCCTTGACAGAGGCCAACAAGGTCGTATGACTACACTAATCCAATCGCATCATATTCTAGTAGATAAGTACTAATCAGCTACCGCACATTACGTCTTGATAGAGGCCAACAAACGCCACACAAATACTAAAGACTACTTATCTGAAATGAAGGAGGGCTACGACAAGTTTTTAAGAGAACTCTTTGCGTAATGAACTTGATATCGTTGTAGAATCGAATGATTTTGAAATGAAGTGTTTTTGACGCTTTTACTAGTTTTTCTAAAGAAGTCACTCCCGGTGAAGGAATCCCGGCTCTTTCCTTATCGAATAAGGTGCAGGATATTTCAAAAATACGACTATGCAAAGAAAAAACTATAGAAGCAATCAAAAGAAAAACCGGGTGGGTTGTAGCATCTGTCAGTTTCGCTAAAGTGGTTACTCCCGGTGAAGGGATCTCGGCTCTTTTCTTATCGAATAAGGTGTTGAATATTCTATAAGGTATACCGTTATGCAAAACAAGAACTAGAGATATCAGTTTTTAAAACAAGATTCTGCATCATCTTTAGGTTTCTTTTATTTCATTAATCTCATTAATGAAGTCCCATCAAATTATGCTTCCTAAGCATCATAGAAGAAACGAAAGCATCAATATTTACTATATATCATCATATATATAATATAAGCATTCGTCTCAACATATAAAGTGATCACATCACAGAATATCAGCAGCAGAAGAACACAAATGAAATATTGGATATACTAGGAATTCCGTGTTTTAAATTAAGCCAGTAAAAAACGCGGATTCCATGGTCGTGATGAATAGCCAAACCCACAACCCTAGACCCATACGACAGCGGCAAGCAACCCCCCCAATTCAAGAGTTAGGAGACCCGGTCTCGACTCCTCGAGATGGTCTACCACTGGACCCTAGAACCCGGTTACTTGTGCTCTCCTTCTTAGGTCTATCCTAATGCGGAAAAGTAAATAATATATATCAATGGTGACATCATTCTCAACCCGGAAGTCCCCAATAAAAAAATATTACATACTATTTTTTACATGAATGGAAATGAAAAACTCTCATCTAACATAAAAAAAAACCCGGCAATTAAAAACACGATGATCCAATATAACATATCACAGCAACACATAACATCACAAGTCATCAACGTAAGTAAATATGCGTATCCCAATTGTTAGGATTCCTTAGCACCCTACTAGGTTTTCAAGACATCAAGCATTCCAATTTCAAAAATTCTAAGGTGCTAATGAACCATAACCTAGGATCTAGCTAGAGAAAATAGACGAAATGAACATGTAATCTACCATTACACTAAGTGAATGAGGAATACAAGCTTTGTAGATTGGTCCTTCACTTCTAAAGCTCAGTGTAGTAGTCCCTTCGCTGCGAGTATCGATCTCCCGAACTCTAGTATAGGATCTCCAAGAGAAATGAACAAGCTTGCTCGAAGTCTTCGAGGCCGAAGATGATCTACGTCGAGGAGACTCAAGCTCATGCCACCTCTTCACTAATTGTAAAATTAGTGAAGCAGACACCCTAAACTAAATGGCAAGTAGTAGAGGATGATGAAGTACGAAGTGGGCTCTCTTTAGATTTATTTTTCTCACAATGAGAAAAGCTAGTGAGCTTTTCTCATGAGGAAGAAGTAGCTCAAGTGAAGAGATGAGAGAATGAACTCATGAGGTGAGAATAACAATCATGGGTGAGTTAGTGTCATACACTAACCCATGTAGAGAATAAACCATGGTTAGTTAATAATGGTTAGGTTAATAAATATCTACAAGTAAAACAAACTTAGTGGACTTGGTCAATGGTTCCACAAGCTTCTACAAGCTTAACCCATGTGACTTAATCCCACTAATTTTGATTAACTTAGATAAATATAAACCCATCACATTATTAAGCATGGTGCAAGTCTCATATACCCATGTCACATGTGGCATCTAGCATGACACAAAAGTTGTACATTAATATATATATCAGATATACACTAATGCACACAAATGAGAAAAGAAATCATAAATGAGCTAATATTAGTTAATGTAATCTAGTATATCTAATATACAATTATACATTAAATTACTAAATCAACACTTGATTTAATAATCCGGCTATATCACATATAACTGACTAATATCAAATGCAAATACTTATCGAATCAACACTTGATTCGATAATCCGGCTATATCTCATATAACCGACCGATGTCACAAATCGCTAGAATAGAATGCGGTATCACATACGCGCATCAATCTCGGTCCCGCACATATCACATATGTGCTCATACTCCGTTTCGCATGATCCAGGAAACCTCTGTGTAGGACTCTAAAGACTCTTCAATATGCCGGCAGTAGGTGATGATCATATCAAACACCCACAAGCCGCAAGCGGTCTACTAAATATAACGGCCACCCGGGTATTGAGCGATCAGAAGATCAACAAGCAAGCCTGCTCATACTCCTGCGAATCCAATTAGTAACACTACCGTACAGTCCGGTCTCTTCATCTGATATGTCACATATCTCGTCTACGGGTGGTAAACGTCAGACCACAGTAACTCGATAAGTCGTGCAGATATGAGGCTCATAACTGGTCGAGAAACTACTGGTAACACTTACTAGTAAATCTCTGAATCAGCCCTGGCCAGGGACTTCCTGTTATAGCCAATCGAGCACAGCACAACATCAATCCCAAATACCGGGAGAGACGAATCCCCTCCTATGGCTCATTGTCTCCGTGTGACTCGGGACTGTACCTAAAAACCACCGTTTTGCACATTCTCATGAACGTGGTAAGGTGGAAATCAAAGCATAGTGGGAATCACACAAGAATCTATGACGATCTCGGGTCAACAGACTAACCTGTACTAGTGTTACCAGAGAACTGCCATCTGACGTGAGGTATAATACCATCTAGGAGTTCTCGGCGAGTCCATCCAGTGTACCCAGTCACCACCGAGCACCCGTATATCATCTGTGATGTCAAACACCAATGGATATGAGATCATCCATCGCCTATCTACATGGTTCGAGAAGCTATACGCTAGTCTATTCTGGTATATCAATGCCCCGTCTCGATACACCCACGACTAGGGACATTAAAGGATGTACTTACCGACTACCTTTGTCCCACTAGTATGATCCGCATCATAATCCAGGTAGTTAAGTACACATCCTGAGGGCTTTATCAACACGTAACAGAAAGACAATTAGTGTACATGTTAAGATAAAGTGCAACCAGATAGCATACTATCATGTTGAGCAAGAAAGTCCTCCCTATATATGTCCAAGCATCCACTACAATATATATCTCATGTACAGTAATGGCCTCTAGGGCATTACATATAACTAACAATCTCCCACGTGCACTAGGGCCATCATATAGCAGTTGTTGTAGTATCTCATACTCAACCATCCCATAAAAGTCTCTCTCTGGGAAAAGGCCTTTGTGAGTGGATCATCCGTGTTGTCCTCTGAGTCTACTCTCATAACCTCGATCTCCCTGGAGGTCAACCATCTCCATGATCAGGCGATACTGCCTTAGAATATGTCTAGGTCATTGATGGGACGGGGGTTCCTAGGCATGAGCCACAACTCCATTGTCACACAATGGTAGGAACGAAGTTCATCTCATTAACTTATATACACCCAGACTGCCTCTTTGGCAGTATCATTGGTAGCGATGTATCGATCTTTTATCGTCTAGTTTGTCACGGATCTAGCTTGGAACTCTTCCAACATATCGTCCCTCTACTGAGCGTAAAGACAATGCCTGTGACTGACATTCAGTCGACCTTACCACCCTGGAAGCTATCCAGTGATTCTCCTCAGGATCGATTGATACCATCTCACTACACCTAGTGAGAATCCTCACATCCACATAGATCTATCTCATAGATCCAAAAACCAGGATTTAGGAGGTATCACCTTGATCCTATATGGAGAATCTTTGTGATAAGAGGAGATTGACCGAGTGTAGAAAAGGAAACACCTTTCCTATCAAGATTATGTCATCTACGTACAATACGAGGAACACCACCTTACTCTCTACTACCTTTTTATATATACAAGATTCATCTACCATTTTGATGAAGTCAAACTCTTTGACTACCTCATCAAAACAGATGTTCCAACTCCGCGATACCTGCTTTAGCCTGTAAAGCAACTTGCGCACGTTTCCACTGCTCCCACTGTCTATGAAGCCCTTTGGCTGTGTACTTATAGACACTTTCTTCTAAATCACTATATAGAAAAGCAGTCATGACACCCAACCGCCAGATATCGTAGTTATGGTATGTAGCAGTGGCAAGTAGGATCCAGATGGACTTAAGCATAGCCACTGGAGAAAAGGATTCGTCATTATCCACAACTGGTTGATGACGAGAACCTTTTGCAACAAGTCTTAGCTTTCAAAGTCTTAAATTTTCCATGTAAACCAAGTAATTTTCTCAAGATATACTTATTCCTGATGGGGATTTAACCCTTCAGATATAGCAACCAAAGTCCATACTTTGTTGGTGTACATAGATTCCATCTCAGATCACATAGCATCCAGCCATTCTTACAGAGTCCCCACTCTTGATGGCCTGCTCGAAACTAGTTGGGTCATCATCTCATGATGCAATTCTCGCTCCCACTGTCATAGAGAAAACCGAAGTATCTCCCAGGTGGATGAAGAACCCTACCAGATCGGCGGAAAGGCTAAGGTTCGTCGGGAACTATTGAATCCTTTGGTTCTTCCATAAAAAATTCCTTTTCTAAAAAGGTGGCATGACGAGAAATAAAACACCTTCTGTTCCTCTGTGTGGTAAAAGATATTCCCTTGCGAATGCTTGGGATATCCAACAAACTTCCACAGAACTGACCTTGCCTCGAGCTTGTCCGGATTTTGCTTTTAGACATAGGCTAGACAGCCCCAAATCTTAACTTACTAAAGAGATGGGCTCTTTCCATATCATATCACATATGGAGTGGTAGGCACCTGATTTGGTTGGAACCCTATTCAATAGGTATGCAGCTTCTCAAGTGCATAACTCCCAAAAGGAAATAGGCAACTCAGTAGTACTCATAGAGCGCGCCATATCTAAAAGGGTGCGATTGCTCTGCCCCGATACACCGTTGTGCTGTGGTGTATTCAGAGGAGTAATGCTGAGAGAGAATCTCATTCTTCTTTAGAATAATCCAGGAATTCCGTGCTCAAGTATTCTCCTCCCTGATCACATCAAAGGACATAATACTTATACCCGTTTTGGTTCTCTGCTCCTGACTTATATTCTTTGAATATCTCAAAAGCTTTATACTTGTGTTTCAACAGGAACATACGTCTGAATCTTAAGAGATCATCAGTGAATGTAATGAAGTACAAAGAACCAGTCCTGGCATGTGTAGACATGGGACTTATATACATCACCATGTATCAATCCCAAGAGTTCACTAAATCTTTCTCTGTTTCCAGTAAACGGAGCTATGGTCATTTTATCTTTGTGACATAACTGGCAAGTTTCACAATATGTAAATTTAAACTGATTTAAATATGCATCTTAATGTAACTTTGCTAGTCGGGTCGCATTGATATGACCTAGTCTACAATGCCTCAAGAAAGATTCGTTCATTTCTGAACTCTTTCTCTTGTGTGTGTTCTATACGTTAAGAACTGTGGTTTGATTTAGAACGTATATGCTTTTAGATGACATGCCTAATCCGATCAACTATTGATATAGGAAATGTTCAAAACATTATCCAAAAATACAAAATTATATCCTTCTTTACTAAATAAAGAGACTGATATGATGTTGTATATCAGGTTCGGTATCTAATAACATTCGTTCAGAATTAATGTACTTGATAATACAGGGTGATAACTGCCAACAATTTGGCTGAAAAAATTGCACCGTTTCCAACTCTTGAAACTTTATCACCCGTTCTCAGTTCTCTACCTATCTGTAACCTATGTAACAGATTACATATATGGGGTCCTGATCCGGTATCACATACCCAGGACGTAAAGTATACTGAGAAAACAGTTCTTGGTAATGAACACACTAGAAGAAGATGTATCATCATGTACTTTCTTCATTTTTGCGTCACGGGAATCCTGGTAATCCCATGTTTCTTGCTCGGTCTTATAACAATTATAAGTTGGAGCGGGACCAACATTCCCCAACACAGTATAACAAGCGGGTTCTGTCAAACATCCATATTATTATCTTGATTAAGGCGTGACCTGGTCGCTACCTGAAGAGAGAGAAGAAAACACACAGCGTATGCACTTGCAAGATTAGATTGGTTATTATTTTATCTAATTATGATGGTTCCCAGTGTTTTTATCAAATCTTCCTTCAAACCCTAAAAGGAAAGACTAGCCGGGATTAATTACACACTACAAGTTTGCCAATTTTTCAGCCAGTCTAGTGCCGGTACTTTGAGGGATGTTCCCCGTGCTTTCGCACGGACCTAATTAAAATAAACCTCGTTTTTCCAGGGGCATAACCCCGTCAACACCTTTCTAGACACCTACTTGATTGGCTAATTATAAAGTGCAAAACTCTTCCAGGAGTAACAATTACTCGCAGTGGGTATCGGGATCCAACTATCCCATAGAAGGTATGCAATCTCATTGCAAATTTCAACACTTGAAATTCCCGATAATTTTGCCCCTAACCTCCTATGATCTTGACAAAGGCCAACAAACCATAGGATGCTAGTCAAGTTCAACCCGTCATTTCCTGATTGAATTAAACCCACCCGGACGACCCTTGACAAAGGCCAACAAGGTCGCACGACTTCCCTAACTCAATCGCATCATATACTTAAGCAGATAAACAATAATCATCTACCGCACACTACACCTTGACAAAGGCCAACAAACGTAGCACGAATACCAACCACTACTTATCTGAAATGACGGAGGGCTACGACAGGTTTTTATGAAAACATTTTGCGTAATGAACTTTATATCATTGTAGAATCGAGTGATTTTGAAAAGGAGTTTTTTTCAGGCTTTTACTAGTTTTGCTAAAGAGGTCACTCCCGGTGAAGGGATCTCGGCTTTTTCCTCGTCGAATGAGGTGCAGGATATTCACAATACCACTATGCAAAGCCAAAACTATAAAAGCAATCAAAAGACAAACTGAGATTTGTAGCATCTGCCAGTTATTGCTAAAGAGGTCACTCCCGGTGAAGGGATCTCGGCTCTTTCCTTATCGAATAAGGTGCAGTATGTTCTATAAAGAACACCGCTATGCAAAGCAAGAACTAGAGCTACCTGTTTTGAAAATTCGATTCCACAACATCTTTAGGTTTCTTTTATTTCATTAATCTCATTAATGAAGTCCCATCATTTATGTTACCTAAGCATCACATATAAATACAACGTATGCTTATTCCATCCGCATTCGTCTCGATGTCCCGTCATGCACCGTTAGGTTAAGTAACTAACGGCAGAGCGGGGCAGGGCTAGTGCGGGTGTAAAACATAACGTCTATATAATATATCACATATACTATATACAGTATCTATCTCATCATACAAAGTGATCACATCATAGAATATCGCAGCAGAAAACAACATATGAAATATTGGATATACTAGGATTTCCGGGTTTTAATTTAAGCCTATATAAAACACGGATTCCACGGTCGTGATGAATAGCCAAACCCACATCCCTAGCCCCTACAAGAGCGGCAAGCAACCCTACCAATTTTAGAGTTAGGAGACCCGGACTCGACGCCTCGAGATGGTCTCCCACAGGACTCTAGAACCCGGTTACTTGTGCTCCCCTCCTTGGGTCTATCATAATGCGGAAAAGTGAATAATATACATCAACGATGACATCTTCCTCAACTCGAAAGTGACCCAATTAAAGAATATTACATGCAAGTTTTTACATGAATGAAAATGAAAAACTCTCATCTCACATAAAAAAAACCCGGTTATTCAAACACGACGATCCAAAATAACATATCCTAGCAACACATAACATCACATGTCATCAACGTAAGTAAATATACGTATCCCAATTGTCGTTGACATATAGCAACGAAACCGGCGATACACCACATATTACACTTACGGTCGCAGAAAAAAGTGTGAAAAACTACAACAATTGGAATCCGCACTGCCCTTAGACATCATAAACTCGGAATATCACATATTCTGGATTTCATGCTTAACAATGCAAGTTTTACATTTAGGTCTCAACCATGAAAACACTTTTCAAAGGAAGTCGGGTAATTCAGCAAAATTCCCGATTCCGTCCGAGACCGAAATGTTACACTTGCACGCAACTAGATAGACTCCAATTATTATATCCCATCACATGATATCCGGACGAAGTTAAACTTTTCGATCGATTCATCAAAGTCCCACAATTTTCCGACAGCTCAACACTTGAGCACAGTTCAATAATACCCAGAATATGCCACAGTACCTATGCACCAGCCGTAGAAGGGCAGACCTAAGCATCACTTATATCGCCATGGAACTGCGGCAAACCCAAGGGTATGGCCACGGTTCCACGATCCAAAAAGTCAAGTTAGGGTTTCATTCTTCTAGAGGGTTCATAGAATTACTTGCATGTTTTTCCGAATACGTTAAACTTGGAAAAATGGGTTTTTGATAATCGTTCGAACTTTCTAACTTCGCCTTGTAACATGTGAAAACCCGAAAAAAATGTTAAAACTACGAATACGAAACACTCCGAATTGCTTATAGTGTAAGATTACATCACATACAAAATTAGCAAAAACAAACAAAACCTGAAACACCAAAAACCAGAGATGGGAACATGACAAAAATTTGAACACAAACTGCCTACTTTGGGCCGGCCACAACCCCCATGATCTCGGCTAAAATCCGAGCACTGGGTCCAAATTTTTTCCATGTTCTTGTAATCTCTCATATATCATTTTGCACTTGTTTAAAAAAAATTTCGAGGTCATTTAAAAATCGACAGAACCCGTATTTGGTGTTTCAAGTTCCGGAGTTTGTTTCGGTTTCGTAATCTAATAAACAACGTCTAATACTCTAGACCGTCTTTGATACCGCTATTGGGATTCCTTAGCACCCTACTGGGTTTTCAAGACATCAAGCATGCCAATTTCAAAAATTCTAAGGTGCTAATGAACCTTAACCTAGGATCTAGCTAGAGTAAATAGACGAAATGAATATGTAATCTACCATTACACTAAGTGGATGAGGAATACAACCTTTGTAGACTGGTCCTTCACATCTAAAGCTCCATGTAGTTGTCCTTTCGCTGCGAGTATCGATCTCCCTAACTCTAGTATGGGTTTTCCCGGAGAAATGAACAAGCTTGCTCGAAGTCTTCGAAGCCGAAGATGATCTACGTCGAGGAGACTCAAGCTCAGGCTACCTCTTCACTAATTGTGAAATTAGTGATGCAAACACCCTAAACTAAATGGAAAGTAGTAGGGGATGATGAAGTAGGAAGTGGGCTCTCTTTAGATTTATTTTTCTCACAATATTTTCTCACCTTTTTCTCATGAGGAAGAAGAAGCTCAAGTGAAGAGATGAGATAATAAACTCATGTGGTGAGAATAGCAACCATGGGTGAGTTAGTATCATACACTAACCCATGTACAGAATAAACCATGGCTAGTTAATAATGGTTAGGTTAATAAATATCTACAAGTAAAACAAACTTATTGGACTTGGTCAATGGTTCCACAAGCTTCTACAAGCTTCAACAATGTGACTTAATCCCACTAATTTTGATTAACTTAAATAAATATAAACCCATCACATTATTAAGCATGGTGCAAGTCTCATACACCCATGTCACATGTGGCATCTAGCATGACACAAAAGTTGTACATCAATATATATCACATATACACTAATGCACACAAGTGAGAAAAGAAATCATAAGTGAGCTAATATTAGTTAATGTAATCTAGTATATCTAATATACAATTGTACATTAAATTATTAAATCAAAACTTGATTTAATAATCCGGTTATAGCACATATAACCGACCAATATCAAATGCAAATAATTATCGAATCAACACTTGATCCGATAATCAGGCTATATCTCATATAACCGACCGATGTCACAAATCGCGAGAATAGAATGCGGTATCACATACGCGCATCAATCTCGGTCCCGCACATATCACATATGTGCTCCTACTCCATTTCGCATGAACCATGAAACCTCCGTGTAGGACTCTAAAGACTCGTCAATATGCCGACAGTAGGTGATGATCATATCAAACACCTACAAGCCGCAAGCAGTCTTCTAAACGTAACGGCCATCCGGCTATTGAGCGATCAGAAGATTAACAAGCAAAACTGCTCATACTCCTGCGAATCCAATCAGTAACACTACCGTACAGTCTGGTCTCTTCATCTGATATGTCGTATATCTCATCTAGGGGTGGTAAACGTCATACCCCATTAACTCGATAAGCCGTGCTGATATGAGGCTCATAACACGTCGAGAAACTACTGATAACCCTTACCAGTAAATCTCTGAATCAGTCCTTGCCAGGGATTTTCTGTTATAGCCAATCGAGCACAACGCAACATCAACCCCCAATACCGGGAGAGACGAATTCCCTCCTATCGCTCATTGCCTCCATGTGACTTGGGACTGTACCCAAAAACCACCGTTTTTCACGTTCTCATGAACGTGGTAAGGTGGAAATCAAAACACATTAGGAATCACACAAGACTCTATGACGATCTCGGGTCGACAGACTAACCCGTACTATTGTCACCAGAGAACTGCCATCTGATGTGAGGTATAATACCATCTGGGAGTTCTCGGCGAGTCCGTCCAGTGTACCAAGTCACCACTGAGCACCCGTATACCATCTCTGATGTCAAACACCAATGGATATGGGATCATCCATCGCCCGTCTACATGGGTCGAGAAGCTATACGCTAGTCAACTCTGGTATATTGATGCCCCGTCTCGATACACCCATGACTGGGGACATTAAAGGATGTACTTACCGACTACCTTTGTCCCACCAGTATGATCCACATCATAATCCAGGTAGTCAAGTACACATCCTAAGAGCTATATCAACACGTAACAGAGATACAATCAGTGTAAATGTTAAGATAAAGTGCAACCAGATAGCATACTATCATGTTGAGCAAGAAAGTCCTCCCTATATATGTCCAAGCATCCACTACAATATACATCTCATGTACAGTAATGACCTCTAGGGCATACATATAACTAACACCAATTGTCGTTGACATATAGCAATGAAATTGGCGATACACCACATATTACACTTACGGTCGCAGAAAACAAAGTGAAAAACTACAACAATTGGAATCCACAACCACCTTAGACATCATAAACCTAATGTATCACATACTTTGGATTTCATGCCTAACAAAATGAATTCCTTAGACATCGCATGCCTAACAATTATAAAACCCGCATTTTAGTCTCGATATTGAAAACACTTTTCAATAACCTGTCGGGTAATTAAACAAGATTCCCGATAACTTGATCGAATGGTCATCGGAAACTTTAGTAGACGGCCGCACCCCCGATGTCGTCGACGAAGTGCACTAAGGCGGAACACCACGGCCGCGAGCACCCGAACGGATGCTTTTGGCGACAGGGTTTTCCTACGGTCACTTGGTCGGGGCTATGGGGCGTGGCTATCTAGTAAGGTTACCCGGCGAGTATCCACGTACGCTATATAATTGCGACGGACTTTTGATCCACATCAAAATTTCGTGACAACCAATCAAATGAGACTAAACTGCTAGATTTATAAAATTCAAACTAGTTATCACATAACTAGTTATGTGGATTCCAAATATTTTATCACAATCACAGATAGCTAGACGATGTTAAACTTTTCGATCGAATAAACAAACACACAAAATTTCCCAAAGAGCTCAACACTTGAGCGGAGTTTAAAAAATACCCAGAGCATGCCACAACACCTATGAACCATCCGTAGAAGGGCCGACCCATGCCTCACTCATGCCGCCGCGGAACTGCCGCAAACCCTAGGGTATGACCGCGGTTCCGTGATCCAAAAAGTCGAGTTTGGGTATCGTTCTTCTAGAGGGTCCACAGAATCGCTTGCATGATTTTTTAAAGATTTTAAACTTGGAAAAAATCCAACTCTTGGAAAATTTCCAGCGAGGGAAAATTGGGTTATTGATGTCCGTTCGAACCTTTTAACGTCGTCTAAATAACACGAACAGATGTTAGAATTACGATTACGAAACACTTTGAGTTGCCTTTGTAGAAAGTTAACATCACATGCAAATTTAGAAAAAAACAAGCAACACCTGAAACACCAAAACCCAGAGCCTGGAACACCATGAAAATTTGAAGCCGAAACGAGCCTACAGAACCGGTGAGCTCGGAATTTTTAGGCTTGTGACCGACCAAAAACGGGTGGTTTTGCTTCAAATTTGTATTGTGTTCATGTTATATCACATACAACAGTCTGCAGTTGCTAAAAATTTTTTTAGAGGCCATTTAAAATTCGACAAAAACTGGATTTCGTTGTTTTATGTTTCAGAGTAGTTTCGGTTTCGTAATCTAACAAACATCATCTAATTCTCTAGCTTGGCTCTGATACCACTGTAGAGTTTCGTAAGGCGGCAGCAAGGTTTCGGGAGGCATCGTCCATGCCGTTTTTAATTTTTTGCCGTACTAAAGAACCCTAACCCTAGAATCTTAACTAGAGATTAGACGAACTAGCAATGCAAACAACTTTACATCCTAAGTTAATGAGGAATACAACCTTTGTAGACCGGTCCTTCACTTCTAAAGTTCCATGTAGTGGTCCCTTCGCTCTATGTAGTGAACACCTGAACTCTAGTAAGGGTTCACATGAAGAAATGAACAAGCTTGCTCGAAGTCTTCGAGGTCGAAAATGATCTACGTCGAGGAGACTCAAGCTCATGCTACCTCTTCACTAATGATAGATTAGTGAAGCAAACACTATAAACTAAATGGCTAATATAGTAGAGGATGATGAAGTACGAAATGGGCTCACTTTAGATTATTTTTTCTCACAATATTTCATCACCTTTTCAAAAGGCAGAAAGCTTTTCCATGAGGAAGAAGAAGATGAAGTGGAGATGAGAAATGAAACTTTTGAGGTGAGAATAACATCCATGGGTGAGTTAGTGTCATACACTAACTCATGTAGAGAATCAACCATGGGTGAGCATAATGGTTAGGTTAATAAATATCGACAAGTGAAACAAAATGAGTGGACTTGGTCAATAGTTCCACAAGCTTGTAGCCAAGACAAATATCCATCCAATTTTGAATAACTTAGATAAATATAAACCCTTCATTATATCAAGCATGGTGTAAGTCTTATACACCCATGAAGCATGTGGCATCAAGCATGACACAAATAAAATGTACATTAATATATATCACATATATACTATATGCACATAAGTGAGAAAAAGAATACTTAGTGAGCAAATATTAGTTAATGTAAGTTAATATGTCAAATATATAATTATACATTAAATTATCAAATCAGCACTTGATTTAATAATCCGGCTATATCACATACAACCGACTAATATCATATGAATCATCTTATCGAATCAACACTCGATCCTATAACCCGGCTATATCTCATCTAACCGACCGATATCACATATCGCAAGAATAGAATACGGTATCACATACTCGTATTAATCTCGGTCCCGCACATATCACATATATGCTCCTACTTCATTTCGCAGGAACTAGGAAACCTCTATGTAGGACTCTAAAGACTCGTCAATACGCCGGCAGCAGGTGATGATCATATCAAACACCCACAAGCCGCAAGAGATCTGCTAAACATAACGGCCATCCGGGTATTGAGCGATCAGAAGATCAACAAGCAAGCCTGCTCATTCTCCTTCGAATCCAATTAGTAACACTACCGTACAGTCTGGTCTCTTCTTCAGATATGTCGCATATCACAGCCTGGGGGTGGTATAACGTCAGACCGCAATAGCCTGATAAGTCATGCCGATGCAAGGTCCATAATAGTTCGAGAAACTACTGATAACACTTACCAGTAGATCTCAGCAATCTTGGCCAGGAATTTCCTATTATGGCCAATTGAGCATAGCGCAACATCAACCCTCATTACCGGGAGAGACGAATCCCCTCCTATCGCTCATTGCCTCCAGGTGACTCGGGACTGCACCCAAAAACCACCTTTTTGCACGATCTCTTGAACGTGGTATGGTGGAAATCAAAGCACAGTGGGAATCACACAAGACCCTATGATGATCTCGGGTCGACAGACTAACCTGTTCCGGTGTCACCAGAGAACTGCTATCTGACGATAGGTATAATACCATCTAGGAGTTCTCGGCGAGTTCGTTCAATGTACCCAGTCTCCACTGATCACCCGTATACCTTCTCTGATGTCAAACACCAATAGATATGGGATCATACATCTCCCATCATATGGGTCGAGAAGCGTATACGCTAGTCTACTCTAGAGTATCGATGACCTGTCTCGATACTCCCACGACTAGGAACATTTGAAGGATGTACTTACCGACTACCTTTGCCCCACTAGTATGATCCGCATCATAATCCTGGTAGTCAAGTATTCATCCTTGTAGGGTTTCTATAGCACCTTATTTAGGGTTTGGAAGCATCACATATGCCACAATTAAAATTTATGAGGTGCTAAGCAAACTTAACTAGGAATCGAATAAGAAATTTAGGGTACCAACTAATAGTATCACATACTATAAATAATCTATCACTAAGTGGAGAGAATACAACCTTTGTAGACCTCCTTGAGTGACTCCTTGGATCTCCTAGAGTTTGGAACGGCTCGCTTGAATCCTTCCGAGTCTACGACGATCCACCCGAAGTCCCTTTGCTCAAAGCTTCCTGCTTCACTTGACCTTGGAAAGAAGTGGAGCAAACACCCTACACAAATGGGCTAGAGAAGTGTAGAATGAAGAAGTGGTTTGTATTCTCACTTAAAAAACCTTTCTTTTTAAGTTCCTCATTCTAAATGAAACTCAAGAGAGCTTGAAGAAGGAAGAAGATGGAGATGGATAAGCTTTTCTCAATATAATGATAATTGTGATAATAAAATAAAATCCAAAAGATATTTATGTGAGAAACTCTCACAACCAACCATGGTTAAAATAAATATCTAGATATTTTGTGATGAGTTAAAAGAACAAAGGAAATTAAACCTAGGGTTAAGTCAATGGTTAACAAAGAATTGTGTAGATAGAATGAGTCATGAATAATTCCCTTTTTCTTTTTATCTCAAAACAAAAACACATATATAAATTTGAACCATGTGAGTCTTGCACTGCCATCTTCTTTGTATCATCAACCATGATATACATGCATGCATGTATGTATGCATTCACATCATCATGTGTATGTAAATACATATATGCATACATCCAAAAAGAAAGGGTTTAATAAAAGTGAGCTAAAAGTCAATATTAAATCAATACTTGATTTAATAAACCGGTCATATCACATACGACCCGACCAATAGCAAACGCCTGATTAATATACGGTATCACATACTCTAATTTAATTGAGCTCCCGCGCACATCTCATATGCACACCACATCGATTCGCCTGAGCTAGGAAATTCCTGTGTGGGACTCTAAGACTCGTCAATACGCCGGCAGTAGGTGATGATCACATCAAACACCAAAAAGCCGTAAGCGGTCAGCTAAACTTAACGGCAACCCGGGTATTGAGCGATCAGAAGAAAAACAAGCAAACCTGTTAAAACTCCATCGAGCCAACTTGCAACACTTATCGTACAGTCCGATCTCTTCGTCAGATATGCTGCATATCGAGTCTAGGGGTGGAATCGTCGACCCCAATAACTCAATAAGCTATGCCGGTGTATGGATCATAACAGATCGAGAAACTACTGATAACAGTTATCAGTAAATCTCAGCAGCCCTGGACAACGACTTCCTGTTATAGCCAATCGAGCATAGCACAACATTAACCCCCAATACCGCGAGACACGAAACCCCTCCTATCGCTCATTGGCTCCATGTGCCTCAGGACTGTACCTAAAATCCACCTGTTTGCATGACTCAGTAGAGCCGTGGTAGGGTGGAGATCAAAGTACAGTGGGAGGACACACAAGACTCTATGACGATCTCGGGTCTACACACTAACATGTACCAGTGTCACCTGAGAACTACTATCCGACATGATATATAATACCACATAGGAGTTCTCGGCGAGTCTGTTCAGTGTACCCAGTCTCACTGAGCACCCGTATACAATCTTTGGTGTCACCACACCAGATGGATATGGGATCATCCATCGCCCATCAAATGGGACAAGAATGGTATACGGTAGTCTACTCTGGAATATCGATGCCCTGTCTCGATACCCCCACGACTAGGAACATTTCAAGGATATGTTCATAAACTGCAGATGTCCCACTAGTATGATCCACATCATAATCCCAGTAGTCAAGCATATATCCTAAGGACTTTATCAATATGTACTAAATGAGTAAAATGCATGATCAAAAGAACAAGTCAAGATAAAGTAAACCAGATAGCATTCTATCATGTCGAGCAATAAAGTCCTCTGAATACACACACACACACACATACCGATACATCCACTATCATATAATAGCCTCTAGGGTATACAAATATCCAACAATCTCCCACTTGTACTAAGGCCAATTATTGGCATATCTCATACCCAACATCTCAAAAAGTCGCTCATGCTGCGGCTGAGGGAGGGTCTAGGTGAGTGGATCCGTGGTGTTATCCTTTGTATCTACTATTCTAATCTCGATCTCGTGGCAATCAACAATCTCCCGGATCAAATTATATCGCCTCAGGATGTGTCTGGACTTCTGATAGGACCTGGGATCTTTGGCCAACGCTACAGCCCCATTATCGTCACAATACAATGGTATTGGATCAATAATGGTTGGAACTACTCCTAGCTCCGAGATGAACTTCCTCATCCAGACGGCTTCTTTGGAAACATCATTTGCAGCAATGTACTCAGCTTCCATCGTAGAGTCTGCAACGGTATCCTGTTTGGAACTCTTCCAACTTACCATCCCTCCATTGAGGGTAGATGCAAATCCTGAGATAGACTTGCTTTCATCCTTATCACTCTGGAAGTTCGAATCGGTAAAGGCCTCCATTTGGAGATCCCTGTTACCATACACCAAGAACAATTCTTTAGTCCTTCGCAAGTACTCAAGAATGTTCTTCACAGCAGTCCAGTGATTCTCCCCTTGGTTTGACTGATATCTGCTTACTACACTCAGTGCATAAGCTACATCAGGGCGTGTACACAAAATAGCATACATTATTGATCCTACGGCTGAAGCGTAGGAAATAATGCTCATGCGAGCTCTCTCTTCATCAGACTTTGTGTAAGTCCACGTTGCTCACCCCGGTTCTTACGAGGAGGCGGAAACGGCGAAAAACGATTTTTTGGCGCAAGGCAACATGGACTAAAAGCCGGATCTTGGCTAAACTAGAAACTAGAAAACTACAAGAGGCTTTAACTACTATGCCGTAGAAAATATACCTCACGAAACCGGTCCTTCGGGTCTTCTCTCCGCTGTCCGGCTCGTCCATCCACGTTCCGAGGGTCGATCCGGATCTTGGTCACCTCCGCGGCCTCCTTGAGTCGAAGACGGTCCACCCTAGAGTTGTACACTGAGCTCCACCTCGAGCCGAGGCAACTAGGGCGACAAGATCGTTAGTCTTGTTGTCCTAGGTTGTGTAGAAGTAGTAGAGGGATGGTTTTGTCAAGTGGGATCCTTTATCTCTCAACACATGAGATCAAAGGATGATTTCAAGAGGAGGAAGATGAAGGAGAGTTTTTACAACCATGGAGCTCTTTCTCATTTTCTTTTCTAAGAGAGAGAATGAGCATGAGAAAATGAATATCATCATAAAAGAAAAAGGGCACCATGGTTGCAATAATAGTAAAACAACATCATTACAAATCCTATCATGATAAAGTTGATGCTACATTGAATTGACCATTTTCATAATAAAAAAAAAAAGAAAATCCAAAGAAGAGTGTAGACCTCTCATGAAGGTCAATGGTCAACACCGGTCAACGGGTCAACAAAGTCAAGAGAGGTCATGGTGGTCAAATGGTCAATGCAATTAGCCATCACAAAATTATCACAAAAAGGATTAGTAAAATAATGTCTCCAGCTCATAATGGTTTTGACCGAACGAATTGTCAAAACCCTAATGAGCCTGCCACATAACGGTTTTGGCCGAACCATCTGCCAAAACCCTAATGGGGCACCTCCTCCTTTATCTCTCCTCAAAACTGTGCATACACACCTGCATCCGCATTCCGTAGAATGCGAATGCACAGAAGACAAAACAAATCCATCCGTGCAATACTAGGATCTGGCTTAAACCAAAGCCCACTAGTATTGCCTGCCCGAACAGCATACGCACACAAGTGCACGTAAGTGATCGCAGCCCTGCCGTAAAACCATACAGCCTCTACACGTTTCGCTCAGTGCAGGGAAACTCTCTGTGTGGGACTCTAAAGACTCGACACTACGCTGGCAGTGGGTTTAACCACAGACCGCAAGCGGCACTAGCTGTACGTAACGGTCCCCAGGTAGATGTCGATAAGACGGCCGATGAGGTAAACCCATCAAACTCCTACTGAGCCTGTATGTGACAATCTCCGTACAGTCGGGTCTGTTCGTCTGATACATCGCATGGCGGGCCTAGGGGGGTGGTGAACGTCAGTCCCCTAATAGCGGTACAAGTGGTGTCGGAGTGCAGCCCAGAACACCCTGAGATAACACTGGAAACCTACCAGTATATCTCGCTTGCCCTGGCCAGGGACTACTCGTGTAATGGCTCTCCTAGACACAGCGCGATGTCAACCCCCAATACCGGGAGAGACGAATCCTGTCTAACCGTTACTGCCTCTAAGTGCTTTGGGACTGCACCCAACTACTACTTGTTTGCACGACTCCTTTGAGCCGTGGTAGGGTAGTAATCTAAGTACAGTGGGAACACACTCGAGGCGAAGTGACAGTGTCAAGTCAGCGGACTAAGCTGTACTCATGTCACCTGGGAACTGATAACTGACGATAGGTATAATACCATCCAACAGTTCCCGACGAGTCCTGTCCAGTGTACTCGTAACCTAACGAGCACCCGCATACTATCTCCAGTACGACGTACTGATGGCTGTGGGACAGACCACCTCCCGTGCTGGGATGAGAAGCGTATACGCTAGTCTACTCCGGAGTATCGATGCCCCGTCTCGATAGTCCTACGACTAGGGACCTGTATAAGTATGTGCTTGTGGATTACCCAGCCCCCACTAGTGTGACTGCCATCACAACGCTGGTAATCAAGCAAAGATCCTGAAGGTTCTACTAATATGTATAAGCGATATGCTAAAAGAAACACATGCACATATTGAAGTAGAAACAAACCAAGTAGCATACTACCATTTTGAGCAAGATTGTCTATACAACTGTGAATATCCCAAGCTTCCATTAAGTAATATACAAGCTAGTATGATACAGTAATGGCCTCTAGGGCATATACACTAACAATCTCCCACTTGCACTAAGGCCATGTACTGGCGTATCGAAGGCCTATCATCTCGATCAGCCGCTCGAACTGAGTCTGGGGTATGGCCTTCGTGAATGGATCAGCAGTGTTATCTTCCGTATTCACTCTCTTCACCTCGATCTCCCGGCGATCTACGATCTACCTGATCAGGTGGTACCGCCTCAAAATGTGCCTGGACTTCTGATGGGACCCGGGTTCCTTCGCTAAAGCTGTAGCGCCATTGTTGTCGCAATACAGCGGTATTGGATCAACAATGGTAGGAACCACCTGAAGTTCTGTGAGGAACTTCTTCATCCAGACAGCTTCCTTTGCGGCATCGCAAGCAGCTATGTACTCCGCTTCCATAGTTGAGTCAGCAACGGTCTCCTGCTTGGAACTCTTCCAGCAAACCGCCCCTCCATTGAGGGTAAAGACATAACCCGACATGGACTTGGAGTCATCCTTGTCACTCTGGAAGCTGGAGTCAGCAAAGGCCTCGATCTGGAGGTCTTTTCCGCCATACACCAAGAACATCTCCTTAGTCCTTCTAAGGTACTTGAGAATGTTCTTTACCGCTATCCAGTGTTTCTCCCCTGGGTCCGACTAATACCGGCTTACAACGCTCAATGCGTATGCTACATCTGGTCTGGTACATAACATCGTAATCATTATAGAGCCTACCGCAGATGCGTAGGGTATAGATGACATGTGAGCCCTTTCCAAATCAGTCTTGGGAGACATCTCTTTGGAGAGGGTGATTCCGTGACAAGCCGATAGATTACCGCGCTTGGAATCTTCCATACTGAACCTTTTCAGTATGATGTCGATGTACCTTGACTGTGAAAGTCCCAACATCCTCTTAGATCTATCACGATAGATCTGGATCCCCAGAATGTAGTTGGCATCACCCAGGTCCTTCATGGAGAACCTCTGCGACAAGAATCCTTTGACTGACTGTAGCATAGGAATATCATTTCCTATTAGGAGAATGTCATCCACGTACAAGACGAGGAATACCACAGTTCTCCCTACAATCTTACTGTAAATGCATGGTTCATCTGGGTTCTTGATAAAGTCGAATTCCTTGACAGTATCATCAAAGCAGATGTTCCAACTCCGCGATGCCTGCTTCAGTCCATAAATGGACTTGAGCAACTTGCACACTTTACCGCTGCTCCTACTCTGAATGAATCCCTCTGGCTGATCCATAAAGACGCACACTTCCAAATTTCCATTTAGGAAAGCCGTCTTTACGTCCATCTGCCAGATCTCATAATCGTGGAAGGCAGCAATGGCAAGAAGGATCCGAATGGATTTGAGAATAGCCACTGGAGAAAAGGTCTCGTTATAGTGCAAAACAGGTCTTTGACGAAAACCCTTTGCTACAAGTCTAGCTTTATAGGTTTCAACCTGCCCATCTACACCAATCTTCTTTCTGAAGATCCATTTGCAGCTTACGGGTTTTACCCCTTCTGGAGTAAAGTCCAAAGTCCAAACTTTGTTGGTGTACATGGACTCCATCTCGGTCCGCATTGCATCCAGCCATTTTACCGAGTCACCGCTCTGAATGGCTTGCTGGAAGCTAGTAGGCTTACCATAATCCATAGTGCAATCCTCTCTATCTCCGTCTATGAGAAAACTGTAGTATCTCTCGGACGGATGAGACTGCCTACTACTCCTGTGGAGTGGCGCTGGGATGTCTGGTTCTCCTGAACCTTCTGGTTCTTCCAAGCTTTCAGTAATAGCTTGTGGTTCTGGAATTTCTTCCAGTTCTACTACGCTCCCAATTTCACCTTTCTCTAAAAACTGATGTTCCAGAAAGTGGCCATGACGAGAAACAAAAATCTTTTGTTCCTCTGCGTAATAGAAGAAATACCCCCTGGAGTTCTTTGGGTATCCCACAAACTTACACAGTACTGAGCGTGCCTCGAGCTTGTCCGCATGCTGCTTTTTTACAAAAGCTGGACATCCCCATATCTTCAGATATTGAAGATGGGGTTTCTTCCCACACCACATCTGATATGGTGTGGTAGGCACAGTCTTCGAGGGAACCTTGTTCAAGAGATATGCAGCTGATTCTAGTGCATAACCCCAGAAGGATCACGGCAACTCAGCCTTACTCATCATGGAACGAACCATATCCAATAGGGTTCGATTCCTCCTTTCCGATACACCGTTGTGTTGTGGTGTGTATGGAGGAGTAAGCTGAGAGAGAATTCCATTCTCTTTTAAGTAGCCCAGAAACTCGGCACTCAAGTATTCACCACCTCGATCAGATCTCAGTGTCTTGATACTTTTGCTGTTTGTTTTTCAACTTCATTCTTGTATTCCCGAAATTTCTCAAAGGCCTCGGATTTGTGCTTCATCAAGAAGACATGCCCATACATAGAGAAATCATCTGTGAAAGTAATGAAGTATGAATAACCACTTCGCGCATTTGTAGACATTGGACCACACACATCACTGTGTATGAGTCCCAAGAGCTCACTTGCTCTTTCTCCATGTCCAGTGAACGGAGTCTTTTTCATCTTTCCCATGAGACAAGATTCACTAGTGGCATAAGACTGGTACTCGAACGGATCCAAGTATCCTTCTTTATGTAACTTTGTCCACCGTGTCTCATTAATGTGACCCAGTCTACAATGCCATAAGAAAGCCTGATTTAATTCCGGAGACTTTCTTTTAAGTGTGTTCTGGACACTGAAGATCTGAGCTTGATTCAATACATATATTCCGTTTTGTAATGTACCTGACCCAATCAGAACTTGATTTAGGTGGATGTTGACCACATCGCTTACAAAAGTAAAATCATATCCTTCCTTAGAAAGTAAGGATACAGATATGATATTACAAGTCGCACCTGGTACATAAAAACAGTCACGCAGAATCAATATCTGCCCAGTTGTCAGTCCTAGATGATATTCCCCTACGGATTCAGCATACATGCTCATTCCGTTAGCGACCCTGAGAGTCATATCACCTTTCCTGATAACCCTACGGTTTCTCAGAGCCTGTAACGAATTACAGATATGAGATCCTGATCCGGTATCCAATACCCAGGAAGTAGGGTTAAATGACATACGGTTCTCTATTACAAACGCACCCGAAGCCGAAGCCACAACATGCTCCGAATTCTGGCTACTGGCTATACAAGCCCTGCAATCCTTCTGCCAATGTTCATTCCTGTAACAATAGGAACATCCCTCTTTTACTACATCCAGTTCCGAAACTTCTGCCCTTCCCTTTCTTTCTACTTCCCTGGTTTCCTTCAGGGTAGTAGGTAGAGACTGTTGAACTAAGTCAGCATATGACCCGTTCTTCAACGTGGTCTTCAGGTCTGAGAGCTCAAAAGAGCTGGTCTCTGTAAGGACGTTGCCCCTTACAGATGACCCGATAGCCAACCTCGCTGGAAGCAATTCGTTCGAGGTCTCATATCTTGCGATACGAGATTGCTCTCCATATAAATCTTTGTTATGGAGGAAGATAGAAACTAAGTCCATCTTCTCGTGCTGCCTCTGGTTTGCACCATCAACTGAGGCCAACACGAGGCACTTGGCTTTCGCACAGTCTTCTTCCGATGTCCTACGGATATCAAAATCCGTGACAGGGGAAACTGGACCTGAGACGGCAGGGGTTGGATTAGTTAAGAGGCGTCCCAGCTTGTTATGGGCAATAGACATCTGGACAGACCTTTGCCAGTCATAACAGTCAAATTCAGTCATATTATTATCTAGATGTAACCTATGTCTGGTCACTGGGTCGCTGCAATTAAGAGAGAGAGAAGAAAACACTTTAGCATGATGCTCTTGCAAGTTTAGATTGGTTTTTAATTTATCTAAACAGGATGGCTCCCACTGTCTCTCGAATCCCTCCTCAAACCATAAAGGAAGAATTAGTCGGGATCAATCTCACCGTACAATACTTGCTTAACCGTTCAGCCAGGCTGGTGTCGGTACTTCGAGGGAGGTTTTCCAACGCTTTCGCGAAGTTCCTTAATTAAATAACCTCTTTTTCCTGTGGGCGTAGCCCCGCTAACACCTTTCTAGACACCTACTTGGTTTATAGCATTGATCGTTAAGTGAGAAAGTTCCGGAGTAGTAGCATATACTCACAGGATCGGGATCCAAATACCATCGCGTGACAAAACTGAAGGAATCCTACCAGAATCATCACACTCCAAATGGTATGCAGCGCTAGAAAGTTTCAGTTCTTTTGAAACTCCCGATGTGGATTTTTGCCCCATGCTCTTATGACCTTGACGAAGGCCAACATATCATAAGTCACATGTCAAGTTCTACCTGTCATTTCCAGGTTAATTTGAACCCACCCGTACATACCCTTGACGAAGGCCAAAATAGTAGTACGACTATCCCAAACCAACGCATCTATCTATGCTACAGATAAATAATCAGCAACTACCAATCACTATGCCTTGGCGAAGGTCAAAATACATAGCTTGAATACTACTGACTATTTAACTGAAATGACGGAGGGCTACGAATGGTTTTGGCGAAACCGTGAACGTAGTGAACTTGATATAATCGAAGGAACCTGATAGCTTTTAAATGGAGTGGTTCAAGCTCCGCGTTTAAAAGCTGGCTTTTGAAAAGAACCGAGCGGTTTTGAAAGTGTTCCAACGACTTTTACTTGGTTTATTTTCTTGCATTAATTTCAATGCGTCCCATCATTTAATCCTACCATTGCAGAAAACAACGAAAATATGATGTACGCTTATGCCATCCGCATTCGCCACGGGGTCCTGTCATCACTCGTTAGGTTACTTAACCAACGACAGAGCGGGGGCTGGACTAGCGCGGATGCAAAACATAAGCAACACCTAAATAGATATCATTTAGATATATATAAACATTCGTCACAAGCAATGATAGCCATTCCAGATCACAGATGAATACATTGGATATACTAGGAATCCGCAATTCGTACGAGCCTGTAACGAAGAACGGATTACACGGTCGCGATGAATAGCCAAAACACCACCCTAGACCCCTACGGGTGCGGCAAACTACCCGCCAAGTACCCGAAGCGAAGCAACCTCCCTCAACACCGTGAGTAGGCCACTCGGCACTTCGAGATACCCGGTAGTTTGTGCACCCCACCTTGGGTCTATCCTAGGAGCAAAAACAGTAAAAAGAAATTATACAATGACGGCTACAACCCCGACCCGGTTGTGCGGCCAAACAAATAATATTACATCAATTTACATATTACAAGAATTGAAAGAATAAGAAAACTCTCATCTCACAACCCCCGGCTATTCATCCGCGAAAATCCAATGAATTCATATACACAAACCATCAACATTACAGATCACAGATATGTATAACCCCCACCAATCGACGTATAGCGATTAGCAGACGTTCAATACGTATATCACATCACAGATAATATCCATTAGCCAAAGTCTACGGAATATCAATAAAAATACGGATTTGTAACCACCAGAAAAATCAATTTGTTCTCTGGAAAATCTGGGCAGAAACAACATGTACTAAAATTCCCAAAACAGCCAACTAAGCACACCGCACCAAACTCGGTCCACGGCCGAGTCAACTCGACCGCGGATCCGCGGCGCTTTGATCGGTTCAGTGGACCGTTTTTGGTCTGTGTCTTTAGAAAACCCTGAGCCGATTTTTCATATATGTTAAATCACTTTTTGAGCAGTATAAAAAATCGACAGAAACTTGGTTTTTCCGGGCGTGTTTTGCGACTTTTTTCCGATCGATATTCTTAACACTTTGCTAACTTGCTAGTTTATGTTTAGCTAGGCACTGATACCACTGTAAGTCCACGTTGCTCACCCCGGTTCTTACGAGGAGGCGGAAACGGCGAAAAACGATTTTTTGGCGCAAGGCAACATGGTCTAAAAGCCGGATCTTTGCTAAACTAGAAACTATCAAACTACAAGAGGCTTTAACTACTATGCCGTAGAAAATATACCTAACGAAACCGGTCCTTCGGGTCTTCTCTCCGCTGTCCGGCTCGTCCATCCACGTTCCGAGTGTCGATCCGGATCTTGGTCACCTCCGCGGCCTCCTTGAGTCGAAGGCGATCCACCCGAGAGTTGTACACCGAGCTCCACCTCGAGCCGAGGCAACTAGGACGACAAGATCGCTAGTCTTGTTGTCCTAGGTTGTGTAGAAGTAGTAGAGGGATGGTTTTGTCAAGTGGGATCCTTTATCTCTCAACACATGAGATCAAAGGATGATTTCAAGAGGAGGAAGATGTAGGAGAGTTTTTAAAACCAAGGAGCTCTTTCTCATTTTATTTTCTAAGAGAGAGAATGAGCATGAGAAAATGAATATCATCACAAAAGAAAAAGGGCACCATGGTTGCAATAATATTAAAACAACATCATTACAAATCCTATCATGATAAAGTTGATGCTACATTGAATTGACCATTTTCATAATCAAAAAGAAAAAGAAAATCCAAAGAAGAGAGTAGACCTCTCATGAAGGTCAATGGTCAACACCGGTCAACGGGTCAACAAAGTCAAGAGAGGTCATGGTGGTCAAATGGTCAATGCAATTAGCCATCACAAAATTATCACAAAAAGGATTAGTAAAATAATGTCTCTGGCTCATAATGGTTTTGACCGAACGAATTGTCAAAACGCTAATGAGCCTGCCACATAACGGTTTTGGCCGAACCAACTGCCAAAACCCTAATGGGGCACCTCCTCCTTTATCGCTCCTCAAAACTGTGCATACACACCTGCATCCGCATTCCGTAGAATGCGAATGCACAGAAGACAAAACAAATCCATCCGTGCAATACTAGGATCCGGCTTAAATCAAAGCCCACTAGTATTGCCTGCCCGAACAGCATACGCACACAAGTGCACGTAAGTGATCGCAGCCCTGCCGTAAAACCATACAGCCTCTACACGTTTCGCTCAGTGCAGGGAAACTCTCTGTGTGGGACTCTAAAGACTCGACACTACGCTGGCAGTGGGTTTAACCACAGACCGCAAGTGGCAATAGCTGTACGTAACGGTCCCCGGTAGATGTCGATAAGAAGGCCGATGAGGTAAACCCATCCGAACTCCTACTGAGCCTGTATGTGACAATCTCCGTACAGTCCAGTCTGTTCGTATGATACATCGCATGGCGGGCCTAGGGGGTGGTGAACGTCAGTCCCCTAATAGCGGTACAAGTCGTGTCGGAGTGTAGCCCAGAACACCTTGAGATAACACTGGAAACCTACCAGTATATCTCGCTTGCCCTGGCCAGGGACTACTCGTGTAATGGCTCTCCTAGACACAGCGCGATGTCAACCCCCAATACCGGGAGAGACGAATCCTGTCTAATCGTTACTTCCTCCAAGTGCTTCGGGACTGCACCCAACTACTACTTGTTTGCACGACTCCTTTGAGCCGTGGTAGGGTAGTAATCTAAGTACAGTGGGAACACACTCGAGGCGAAGTGACAGTGTCAAGTCAGCGGACTAAGCTGTACTCTTGTCACCTGGGAACTGATAACTGACGATAGGTATAATACCATCCAACAGTTCCCGACGAGTCCTGTCCAGTGTACTCGTAACCTAACGAGCACCCGCATACTATCTCCAGTACGACGTACTGATGGCTGTGGGACATACCACCTCCCGTGCTGGGATGAGAAGCGTATACGCTAGTCTACTCCGGAGTATCGATGCCCCGTCTCGATAGTCCTACGACTAGGGACCTGTATAAGGATGTGCTTGTGGATTACCCAGCCCCCACTAGTGTGACTGCCATCACAACGCTGGTAATCAAGCAAAGATCCTGAGGGCTCTACTAATATGTATAAGAGATATGCTAAAAGAAACACATGCACATATTGAAATAGAAACAAACCAAGTAGCATACTACCATTTTGAGCAAGATTGTCTATACAACTGTGAATATCCCAAGCTTCCATTAAGTAATATACAAGCTAGTATGATACAGTAATGGCCTCTAGGGCATATACACTAACACTTTGGGCAATCGTCCTTGGAGAGAGTGACTCCATGGAAAGCGGGTAAGGCACCCCGCTTGGAGTCTTCCATACTAAACTTCTTTAGGATGGTGATGATGTACTTGGTTTGGGACAATCCCAATAACCGTTTGGATCTATCCCTATAGATCCGTATGTCCAAAATGTACGTGGCATCTCCCAGGTTCAACATGGAGAACCTTTGTGATAAGAATGATTTGACCTACTTTAGCATAGGAATGTCATTTCCTATCAGAAGAATGTCATCCACATACAATACGAGGAATTTGACAGTTCTCCCTACAGTCTTCCTATAAACAAAAGGTTCATCTGGATTTTTGATGTTATCAAACTGTTTGATAACATCATCAAAACAGATGTTCCAACTCCGTGATGCCTGCTTTAATTCATAAATGGATTTAAGAAATCTACATGCTTTCCCGCTGCTCCCACTGTCAATGAAGCACTCTGGCTGATCCATATAAACGCATTCTTCTAAATCACCATTTAGAAATGCGGTTTTAACGTCCATCTGCCAGATTTCATAGTCGTAGTGAGCAGCAATAGCAAGTAGGATCCGAATGGATTTAAGCATGGCTACTGGAGAGAAAGTCTCGCCATAGTCCAGTCCTGGTCTTTGACGAAAACCTTTCGCTACCAACCTTGCCTTATAGGTCTCCACCTGCCCATCTACACCGATCTTTCTTTTAAAGATCCATTTGCACCCTATGGGTTTTACCCCAGAGGGTACATCCTCCAAAGTCCATACTTTGTTGGTATACATAGACTCCATTTCGGATCTCATGGCATCCAGCCACTTCATAGAGTCACCACTCGTGATAGCTTGCTGAAAACTGGCAGGGTCATCATCATCCATGATGCAATCTTCTCTATCACCATCAACGAGAAAACCGTAGTATCTCTCCGGTGGGCGAGAAGTCCTACCAGACCTACGGAGTGGCTGAGGTTCATAAGATTCTGTTGCAACATCAGGTTCTACAAAGTCGTCATTTGTAACTTGTGTCACTAGAACCTCTTTTAGATCTACCACATTGCCATCAGTATCATTTAGAAAAATCTCATTTTCTAAAAATGTGGCATACTGAGAAACAAACACCTTTTGTTCCTCCTTGTGGTAGAAAAGATACCCAAACGAATGTTTCGGATATCCCAGAAATATACACTTGACCGATCGTGTCTCGAGTTTGTCTGGATTCTGCTTTTTGACAATAGCCGAACAACCCTAAATCTTAACTATTTTAAGAGATGGTCTCTTCCCATGCCATATCTCATATGGAGTGGTAGACACGGTCTTGGTTGGAACTTTGTTCAACAGAAAAGCTGCAGTCTCCAATGCATGCCCCAAAAAAGAGAGAGGTAACTCAGTATCACTCATCATGGATCGTACCATATCTAATAGGGTGCGATTCCTCCGCTCTGACACACCGTTGTGCTGTGGTGTGTAAGGGGGAGTGAGCTGAGAGAGAATCCCATTCTCTTTTAGGAAGT
The DNA here is from genome assembly GCA_030015575.1 of Agapanthus africanus. Classification (NCBI taxonomy): domain Eukaryota; kingdom Viridiplantae; phylum Streptophyta; class Magnoliopsida; order Asparagales; family Amaryllidaceae; genus Agapanthus; species Agapanthus africanus. The sequence continues at coordinate 221,956,299 of JASDDO010000022.1, forward strand.
TCGAGAACTCGGTACTAAGGTACTCACCACCTCGATCTGATCTAAGTATCTTGATGTTCATCCCTGTTTGTTTTTCTACTTCAAGTTTGTACTCCTTGAATTTCTCGAAAGCTTCAGACTTATGCTTTATCAAAAACACATGACCGAATCTTGAGAAATCATCAGTAAAGGTTATGAAGTATGAAAAACCGCCTCTTGCATGTGTAGACATTGGTCCACATATATCACTATGTATGAGGGCCAAGAGCTCTGTAGCTCTTTCTCCGTGTCCAGTAAACGGAGTTTTGGTCATTTTACCTTTGATACAACACTGGCAAGTTGCATATGATTTATACTCGAAAGAATTTAAATATCCATCTTTATGAAGCTTGTTTAGTATTGTTTCATTAATATGACCAAGTCTACAATGCCAAAGAAAAGCTTCATTTATATCTGAAAATTTTCTTTTGTTTGTGTGTTGTATGTTGAAAACAGTGTGCTGATTAAGGACGTATATCCCGTTATTAAGCATACCATAACCAATCAACTCTTGATTTAGTTTAATGTTCATAACATTATGCTGCACAGCAAAATGATATCCTTCATTGTCTAACAAGGAAACGGATACAATATTACAAAGCATGCTTGGTACAAAATAACATGGGTTCAAAACCAATATACAACCCGACGGCAACCCTAGGTGATACTCTCCCACTGAAACTGCATGTACATTGGAACCATTTCCAACTCAGAGAGTATGATCACCGGTTTTCAAACTCTGCTATTTCTCAACGCCTGCACAGAATTGCAGATATGAGAACCCGAACCGGTATCTAATACCCAGGAAGCAGAGTTGATAAAAAACAGTTTTCAGTCACAAACACACCTGAAACTGAATCATCACCATGCTTCTTTTTCATGAGTTCAAGGTACTCTGTACAGTTCCGCTTCCAATGCCCTGTCTTCTTGCAATGAAAACATTCTCTTTTTTCCGACTCCGCAGCTTTGGATCTGTCTTTCCCCTTCGCCTTCTTGATTCCACCTCTCGGTTTAGTGGATTTCTTCCTATTCTTTCCCTTGGCCTTGGCTTTTGGGATGAAAGGAAGATTGTCCAACAAGCATAGAAGGAGACTTTGCTTTAAGCGTGCTCTCCGCACTTCTCAACAAATTGAAAAGTTCGGGTAGTGATTTCTCCATGTTATACATGTTGAAATTCACTATGAATGGAGCAAAGGCGGAGGGAAGAGACTGTAGAACAATATCAGTATACTGCTTATTATCCATTGTCCATCCGAGGTCCTCAAGCTCTTCTATAAGAGCTATCATCTTTAGAACATGATCGCCTATTGATGTGCCAGCTGCCATCCGCATCTGAAACAACTTTCGAGATGCTTCGTATCTGAAGGGTTTTCTTTAGCACCACTACTAGGGTTTGGTAGCATCACACATGCCATATTAAAATTTTATAGGGTGCTAAAGAAACTATCCTAAGGATCAAACTAGAAAAGCTACGGTAATACTAAAACTATCAAAATCCACAAGGAGTAAAGATCTTGGTTTAGAGAATACAACCTTTGTAGCTCCCTGTAGGGTTCCATGGCACATCAAGGGGTTGTCACAAGGCATCAACCATGCCAAACAAAAATTTTACATGTGCCGAAGAACCCTTCTACGGATCGTTGGCTAGAGTTTAGGCGAAAACAAGAAGAGCTAGTTATCAACATAACTAATGAGTGAAGAAAATACAACCTTTGTAGTTTCTTTGCTCCACCTCCATAGCTCCATGATGATGTCCCTTCGCTTTGATCGTCGGATCCCGGACTCCGGTGATGGTTTCGTCGGAGAAACAATCGGGCTAAGTCGAAGACTACGATGCCGAAGAAGATCTACGTCGAGGCATCTCAAACTCGAGCTCCGCCTTCACCAAGTCAAGAACTTATGAAGACAACACACTCTTCAACAAGGCATGTTGTAGAGAATGAAGAAAGAGGAGATGGGTTGACTTTAGATTTTGTTTTCTCACTCATTTGATCATTTCACCATTGGAGGTTCCAAGCTTTCTTCTTCTTGATGAAGAAGAAGAAGAAGCATGAATGGACAAGAAGAATATCATGAGAATGGTGTGAATCATCTTCCAATGGGAAAAATAATATCATATGTATCATAATGCTAACTTGGGTTAGTTGTAGAGATGGAACCATGGTTGGGTGTAAGGTTGGGTCAAAGTCAAGAGACAAAATGGTGTAAGCTTCAAGGCTTTGTCAGTTTCATGAAGAATAAAAAACTTGCCACCATTTTATTCTTGCCCCCCACTATTCGTTACAAATGAATGAATGGATAATTTGAAAGAAAACCCTAACCATTATTCAACCATGGTTTGATCCTTACATAAACTCAAGTTAGCTAGTAGGAACAAATATGATACAATCAAGTGCACATGAAAATATATCACATATACAATGTGCATAACAAGTGAGAAAAAACCATCTTAAGTGAACCAATATTAGTTAATGTAAAGTAATATATCAAATATATAATTATACATTAAATCATTAAATCAACACTTGATTTAACGATCCGGTCATATCACATATAACCGACTAATATGAATAGTAACAGATTGTCGAATCAACACTTGATCCGATAATCCGGCTATATCACATATAACCGATCAATATTAGTTAATGTAAAATAATATATCAAATATATAATTATACATTAAATCATTAAATCAACACTTGATTTAACGATCCGGTCATATCTCATATAACCGACTAACATGAATAGTAACAAATTATCGAATCAACACTTGATCCGATAACCCGGCTATATCACATATAACCGATCAATGTTACATATCACGAGAATGGAATACAGTATCACATACACGTATTATTCTCGGTCCCGCACATATCTCATATGTGCTCCTCTTTCGTTTTGCTCGAGCCAGGAAACCTCTGTGTAGGACTCTAAAGACTCGTCAATACGCCGGTAGCAGGTGATGATCATATCAAACACCCACAAGCCGCAAGCGGTCTGCCAAACGTAACGGCCACCCGGGTATTGAGCAATCAGAAGATCGACGAGCTAGCCCGCTCACACTCCTGTGAATCCAACCAGTAACACTACCGTACAGTCCGGTCTGATCGTCTGATATGTCGCATATCTCGCCTAGGGGTGGTAAACGTCAGACCCCAATAGCTTGATAAGTCGTGTCGATATGAGGTCTATAACAATTCGAGAAACTACTGGTAACACTTACCAGTAAATCTCAGCAACCCTGGCCAGGGATTTCCTGTTATAGCCAATCGAACACAGCGCAACATCAACTCCCTATACCGGGAGAGACGAATCCCCTCCTATCGCTCATTGCCTCCATGTGACTCGGGACTGTACCCAAAAACCACCGTTTTGCACGCCCTCATGGACGTGGTAAGATGGAAATCAAAGCACAGTGGGAACCACACAAGACTCTATGACGATCTCGGGTCAACAGACTACTCTGTACCAGTGTCACCAGAGAACTGCCATCTGACGTGAGGTATAATACCATCTGGGAGTTCTCGGCGAGTCCGTCCAGTGTACCCAGTCTCTACTGAGCACCCGTATATCATCTCCGATGTCAAACACCAATGGATATGGGATCATCCATCGCCCATCTGTATGGGTCGAGAAGGTACACGCTAGTCTACTCTGGTATATCGATGCCCCGTCTCGATACACCCACGACTAGGGACTTTGAAGGATGTACTTATGGACTACCATGTCCCCACTAGTATGATCCGCATCATAGTCCAGGTAGTCAAGTACACATCCTAAGGGCTTTACCAACATGTAACAGAAAGACAATCAATGTACACGTTAAGGTAAAGAGTAACCAGATAGCATACTATCGTGTCGAGCAAGAAAGTCCTCCCTATATATGTCCCAGCATCCACTACAATGTACATCATATGTACAGTAATGGCCTCTAGGGCATACATATAACTAACAATCTCCCACTTGCACTAGGGCCATCTATAGCAGTGGTTGTAGTATCTCATACTCAACCATCCCATAAAAGTCTCTCTCTGGGAACAGGCCTTCGTGAGTGGATCCGCCGTGTTATCCTCTAAGTCTACTCTCCTTGCCTCGATCATCTTGGAGATCAACCATCTCCATGATCAGGTGACACTGCCTTAGAATAAGTCTGGATCACTGATGGGACCAACGTTCCTTGGTATAAGCCATAACTCCATTGTCTCACAATGGTAGGAACATAGTTCATCTCATGAACCATTATACATCCAAACGGCCTCTTTGGTAGCATCTTAAGTAGCGCTGTATCCTGTCTTTATCGTCTAGTATGTCACGGTATCTAGCTTGGAACTCTTCCAACATACCGTCCCTTTACTGAGGGTAAAGACAATGCCTGCGACTGACATTCAGTCGTCTTTATCACTCTGGAACACTTCCAGTGATTCTCCCCAGGATCGATTGATACCATCTCACTACAATTAGTGAGAATCCTAACATCCATTTAGATCTATCTCATAGATCCAAAATCCAGGATTTAGTAGGTATCATTTTGATCCTATATGGAGAATCATTGTGATAAACGGAGATTGACCGAGCGTAGCATAGGAAACTCCTTCCCCATCAAGAGTATGTCATCCACGTACTCTACGAGGATCGTCACAATACTCCCTACTACCCTTTTGTTTATAAAAGGTTCATCTACCATTTTGATGATGTCAAACTCTTTGACTAATTCATCAAAACAGATGTTCCAACTCCGCGATGCCTGCTTTATCCTATAAAGCATCTTGCACACGTTTCCGCTGCTCCTACTGTCTACGAAGCCCTCTGGCTGTGTACTTATAGACGCTCTCTTCCAAAACATCATTTAGAAAAGCAGTCATGATACCCAACCACCAGATATCGTAGTCATGGTATGTAGCCGTGGCAAGTAGGATCTGGATAGACTTAAGCTTAGCTCCTTAGAAAAGGCTTTATCATGATCCACTCCTGGTCAATGATGCAAACCTTTAACAAGTCTAGCTTTGAAAGTCTCAACTTTTCCATCTACACCAAGTAATCTTCTCAAGATATACTTGCTCCTGATGGGGATTTAACCCTTCAGATATTGCAACAAAAGTCCATACTTTGTTGGTGTATAAGGATTCCATCTCAGATCACTAAACATCCAGCCATTCTTACAGAGTCTTACTCCTGATGGCCAGCTCGAAACTAGTTGGGTCATCATCTCATGATGCAATCCTGGCTCCCACTGTCATAGAGAAACCGAAGTAACTCTCAGGTGGGTGAGGATCCCTACTAGATCGGCGGAGAGTCTGAGGTTCGTTGGTATCTACTGAATCCTTTGGTTGTACCAAATCATCTGCCGTCATTTGTATAGCTGGAACCTTTCCAGTTGTACATAACAGACCTTGCCTCGAGCTTGTCCGAATTTTGCTTTTAGACATAGGCCGGACAACCCCCAAATCTTAACTAGCTTAAGACATGGGCTCTTCCCTTTCCATATCACATATGAAATGGTAGGCATTTGATTTGATTCGAACCCTATTCAATAGGTATGCAACTTCTCAAGTGCATATCTCCCATAAGGAAATAGGTGACTCAGTAGTACTCATCATAGAGCGCACCTTATCACATAGGGTGTGTCTGCTCCACCCCGATTTACCATCGTGCTATGGTGTATTCGGAGGAGTAATGCTGAGAGAGAATCTCATTCTCCTTTAGAATAGTCCAGGAATTCCATGCTCAAGTATTCTCCTCCTTGATCTCATCGAAGGACATAATACTTATCCCCATATTTTGGTTCTCTACTTCTTTCTTATATTCCATGAATATCTCAAAAGGTTCGGACTTGTGTTTCAACAGGAACATATGTCTGAATCTCGAGAGATCATCAGAGAATGTAATGAAGTATAAAGAACCATTCCTGGTATGTGTAGACAGGGGACCTACATACATCAACATGTATCATCCCAAGAGTTCACTAACTCTTTCTCTGTTTCCAATAAACAGAGCTGTGGTCATCTTATCTCTGTGACATGACTGGCGAGTTTCACAAGATGTAAATTCAAACAAATTTAAATATGCATCTTTATGTAACTCCAGCCAGTCGGGTCGCATTGATATGACCAAGTCTACAATACCTCAAGAAGGATTCGTTCATTCCTGAACTCTTCCTCTTCTGTGTGTTCCGTATACTAAGAACTGTAGTTTGATTTAGAACATCAATGCTTTTAGATAACGTGCCTGAACCGATCAACTTTTGATATAGGAAATGTTCAAAACATTATCCAACAATACAAAATTCTATCATTTCTTTACTAATAAAGAGAGTGATATGATTTTGTATATCAGGTTCGGTATCTAATAACATTCGTTCAGAATCAATGTATTCAGGTAATACAGGGTGACAGTGACCGACAGACTTGGCTGCAACACTTGCCCCGTTTTCTGCCTCATGAAACTTATCACCCGTTCTCAGTTTTTCTACCCTTTTGTAGCCCTATGTAACAGATTACATATCTGGGATCCTGATCCGGTATCACATACCTAGGATCGGGAGGATACTGAGAAACAGTTCTTTGTAATGAACACACCTGAAGATGATGCATCAGCATGCACTCTCTTCGTTTGGGCGGCATGGGAAATCTGGTATTCCCCAATTTCCTGCTCTGTCTTATAACAATTATAAGTTGGAGCGGGACCAACGTTCCCCAGCTCAGTATAACAAGCGGGTTCAGTCAATAATCCGTATTATTATCTTGATTAAGGCGTGATATGGTCGCTACCCGGAGAGAGAGAGAAGAAAACACTCAGCGTGCGCTCTTGCAAGATCAGATTGGTTATTTTTATCTAATCAGGATGGCTCCCACTGCTTTTTATCAAATCTTCCTTCAAACCCTAAAAGGAAAGACTATCCGGGATTAATTACGCACTACAAGTTCGCCAATCTTTCAGCCAGGCCAGTGTCGGTACTTTGAGGGAGGTCCCCCGTGCTTTCGCACGAACCTAATTAATGTAAACCTCGTTTTCCCAGAGGCGTAACCTCGTAAACACCTTTCTAGACACCTACTTGATCGGCTAATTGCAATGTGCAAAACTCTCCCAGGAGTAACTCTTACTCGCAGTGGGTATCGGGATCCAACTATCTCATAGAAGGTATGCAATCTCATTGCAAATTTCAACACTTGAAATTCCCGATAATCTTTTGCCCCTAGCATACTATGACCTTGACGAAAGCCAACAAACCATAGCCCGCTAGTCAAGTTCAACCCGTACATTTCCTGATTGAATTAAACCCACCCGCACGACCCTTGACGAAAGCCAACAAAACCGCACGACTACCCTAATCCAATCGCATCGTATGCTTGCAGATAAGCAGCATATAGCTACCGCACACTGCACCTTGACGAAAGCCAACAAATGCAGCACGAATACTATATACAACTTATCTGAAATGACGGAGGGCTACGACAGGTTTTTCTGAAAACCTATTGCGTAATGAACTTGATATCATTGTAGAATCAAATGAAGTTTAGAAATGGAGTGATTTTGAGGCTTTTCCAGTTTTGCTAAAGGGGTCACTCCCGGTGAAGGGATCGTCGGCCCTTTCCTCGTCATATGAGGTGCGGGATATATCACATATATCACTGTGCAAAGCAAAAACTCTTAAAAGCAATCAAAAACAAACCGAGTGTGTAGCATCTGCCAGTTGTTGCTAAAGGAGTCACTCCCGGTGAAGGGATCTCGGTCCTTTCCTTATCGAATAAGGTGCAGGATATATCACATATACCGCTGTGCAAAGCAAGAACTGTAGCTACCTGTTTTAATTTTGAAATTCGATTCCACAACATCTTTAGGTTTCTTTTCTTTCATTAATCACATTAATGAAGTCCCATCATTTAAGTCACCTAAACATCACAGATAGATATGACGTACACTTATGCCATCCGCATTCGCCTCGATGTCCCCTCGTGCACCGTTAGGTTAGGTAACTATCGACAGAGCAGGGCAGGGCTAGCGCGGGTGTAAAACATAAGTAACGTCTATATAATATATCACATATACTATATACTGTATCTATCACAGAACATCACATGATCACATCACAGATATCGCAGCAGAAGAATGAAATGAAATATTGGATATACTAGGACGTCCGTGTTTTCAATACGAGCCAGTACAAAACACGGATTCCACGGTCGTGATGAATAGCCAAACCCACACCCCTAGACCCCTACGAGAGCGGCAAGTAACCCTACCAATTCTAGAGTTAGGAGACCCGGACTCGACTCCTCGAGTTGGTCTCCCACTGGACTCCAGAACCCGGTTACTTGTGCCCTCCTCCTTGGGTCTATCCTAGTGCGGAAAAGTAAATAATATACAACCGGTGACATCTTCCGCAACATGGAAGTGCCCCAAATAAAAGAATATTACATACAAGTTTTTACATGAATGAAAATGAAAAACACTCATCTCACATAAAAACCCCCGGCTATTCAAACACGACGATCCAATATAACATATCCAGCAACACATAACATCACATGTCATCAACGTAAGTAAGTATGCATACCCCAATTGTCGTTGACGTATAGCAACGAAACCGACGATATTTCCATACTACACTTACGGTCACAGAAAAGAAAGTGTAAAACTACAACAGTTGGAATCCGCAACATGCATAGACATCACATGCCTAATCAAATGAATTACTTAGACATCACATGCCTAACAATTATAAACTCCGCATTTTAGTCTCATTATCGAAAACTCTTTTCAATATCAAGTCGGGCAATTCAACAAGATTCCCGATATCGTGATCGAATGCTCGTCGCAAACTTCAATAGGCGGCCGCACCCCTGATGTCGTCGACAAAGTGCACCAAGGCGGAACACCGCTGCCGCGAACACCCGAACGAATGCTTTCGGCGACGGGGTTCTCCTACAGTCACTTGGTCAGGGCTATGGAGCGAGGCTGTCTATTAAGTTTACCCGGCGAGTATCCGCGTACACTACGTGATTGCGACGGACTTTTGATCACATCAAAATTCCGTGGCAACCGATCAAGTGAGACTAAAGTGCTATGTTTATAACATTCATTTAGTTATCTCATAACTACTTGTAAATTCCAATTATTGTATCCCAATCCGGATAAATAGAAAATGTCAAACTTTCCGATCGAACAATCGAACACCCAAGTTTTCCCGATACCGCTCAACACATGAAACAAGTCCAAGACATTCACTTCGTGCCTCAGTACCAACGGTCCAGCCGTAGAAGGGTCAAGCCAACGCCTCACATGTGGCACGCCGTACTGCCCCAAACCCGAAGGTTCAAAGGGCAGTTCAAGACGGTCACATAATCGAGTTATGGTTTGTTGTCTTCTAGAGGGTCCATCGCGTTACTTGCACTACTTAGAATGTCTCTAAACCACGGAAAAATCCAACACTTGGAAATTTCCCAACAGGGGAAAAATTGGGTATTTATATCCGGTCGAACTTTTCAACATGTTCAAAAAAATTATCCGGAAAACACATAGACAAAATTAGACTTTCCGATCGAAATGACGAGTCCCAAAACAACTCAGAACAACTCAACTCTTGAGTTCAGTTTAAATATTCCAGGAAAATGAGAACTGCATTTTACGAGTTACTGTGAAATTTGACACGTGTCGCAAATCTATTGGCCGCTAAAGGGCCGCACAAACCCAACTTGTGCGGCGCTTCCGCCGCACTTTGGTGGAATCGTGTGCTCAAATTTCACAGTTATTCTCAGAAAAGCCTGCTTGTTTTTCTGGATATTTTTAATTGCCAAAAATCAACAGTTTTGAAAAAAGTACAGAGAGCGATTTTGCAATGGGATTTCGGTTCGATCGGGTTTCTAATTCCGTCCGGGGATCGCCTAAGGCTCTAGCTAGGCTCTGATACCACTGTAGGGTTCCATGGCACATCAAGGGGTTGTCACAAGGCATCAACCATGCCAAACAAAAATTTTACATGTGCCGAAGAACCCTTCTACGGATCGTTGGCTAGAGTTTAGGCGAAAACAAGAAGAGCTAGTTATCAACATAACTAATGAGTGAAGAAAATACAACCTTTGTAGTTTCTTTGCTCCACCTCCATAGCTCCATGATGATGTCCCTTCGCTTTGATCGTCGGATCCCGGACTCCGGTGATGGTTTCGTCGGAGAAACAATCGGGCTAAGTCGAAGACTACGATGCCGAAGAAGATCTACGTCGAGGCATCTCAAACTCGAGCTCCGCCTTCACCAAGTCAAGAACTTATGAAGACAACACACTCTTCAACAAGGCATGTTGTAGAGAATGAAGAAAGAGGAGATGGGTTGACTTTAGATTTTGTTTTCTCACTCATTTGATCATTTCACCATTGGAGGTTCCAAGCTTTCTTCTTCTTGATGAAGAAGAAGAAGAAGCAAGAATGGACAAGAAGAATATCATGAGAATGGTGTGAATCATCTTCCAATGGGAAAAATAATATCATATGTATCATAATGCTAACTTGGGTTAGTTGTAGAGATGGAACCATGGTTGGGTGTAAGGTTGGGTCAAAGTCAAGAGACAAAATAGTGTAAGCTTCAAGGATTTGTCATTTTCATGAAGAATAAAAAACTTGCCACCATTTTATTCTTGCCCCCCACTATTCGTTACAAATGAATGAATGGATAATTTGAAAGAAAACCCTAACCATTATTCAACCATGGTTTGATCCTTACATAAACTCAAGTTAGCTAGTAGGAACAAATATGATACAATCAAGTGCACATGAAAATATATCACATATACAATGTGCATAACAAGTGAGAAAAAACCATCTTAAGTGAACCAATATTAGTTAATGTAAAGTAATATATCAAATATATAATTATACATTAAATCATTAAATCAACACTTGATTTAACGATCCGGTCATATCACATATAACCGACTAATATGAATAGTAACAGATTGTCGAATCAACACTTGATCCGATAATCCGGCTATATCACATATAACCGATCAATATTAGTTAATGTAAAATAATATATCAAATATATAATTATACATTAAATCATTAAATCAACACTTGATTTAACGATCCGGTCATATCTCATATAACCGACTAACATGAATAGTAACAAATTATCGAATCAACACTTGATCCGATAACCCGGCTATATCACATATAACCGATCAATGTTACATATCACGAGAATAGAATACAGTATCACATACACGTATTATTCTCGGTCCCGCACATATCTCATATGTGCTCCTCTTTCGTTTTGCTCGAGCCAGGAAACCTCTGTGTAGGACTCTAAAGACTCGTCAATACGCCGGTAGCAGGTGATGATCATATCAAACACCCACAAGCCGCAAGCGGTCTGCCAAACGTAACGGCCACCCGGGTATTGAGCGATCAGAAGATCGACGAGCTAGCCCGCTCACACTTCTGTGAATCTAACCAGTAACACTACCGTACAGTCCGGTCTGATCGTCTGATATGTCGCATATCTCGCCTAGGGGTGGTAAACGTCAGACCCCAATAGCTTGATAAGTCGTGTCGATATGAGGTCTATAACAATTCGAGAAACTACTGGTAACACTTACCAGTAAATCTCTGCAACCCTGGCCAGGGATTTCCAGTTATAGCCAATCGAACACAGCGCAACATCAACTCCCTATACCGGGAGAGACGAATCCCCTCCTATCGCTCATTGCCTCCATGTGACTCGGGACTGTACCCAAAAACCACCGTTTTGCACGCCCTCATGGACGTGGTAAGATGGAAATCAAAGCACAGTGGGAACCACACAAGACTCTATGACGATCTCGGGTCAACAGACTACTCTGTACCAGTGTCACCAGAGAACTGCCATCTGACGTGAGGTATAATACCATCTGGGAGTTCTCGGCGAGTCCGTCCAGTGTACCCAGTCTCTACTGAGCACCCGTATATCATCTCCGATGTCAAACACCAATGGATATGGGATCATCCATCGCCCATCTGTATGGGTCGAGAAGGTACACGCTAGTCTACTCTGGTATATCGATTCCCCATCTCGATACACCCACGACTAGGGACTTTGAAGGATGTACTTATGGACTACCATGTCCCCACTAGTATGATCCGCATCATAGTCCAGGTAGTCAAGTACACATCCTAAGGGCTTTACCAACATGTAACAGAGAGACAATCAATGTACACGTTAAGGTAAAGAGTAACCAGATAGCATACTATCATGTCGAGCAAGAAAGTCCTCCGTATATATGTCCCAGCATCCACTACAATGTACATCATATGTACAGTAATGGCCTCTAGGGCATACATATAACTAACACTCCCTTCGCTAGACTCCTTGGCTACTTGAGAGTTGAAAGAAGCTTTCTTGAGATCCTCCAAGTCCACGGCGATCCACCCGGAGTCCGCTTTGTCCAAGCTCAAAGCTCCACTTGATCAAGATGATGAAGTTGAAGCTAATACTCTAAACTAGTGGGCAAGAGTAGTATAGAATGATGATGTGGTTTGATTTCTCACTTAAAAACGATAACTTGATCACTCCTTCACTCACTATCAAAACCTAGAGAGCAAGAGAGAGAGGAAGAAGAAGATGGCAAAATGAGAGCTCAAGATAATGATAGTCTTAAGATAAAAATGAGAATAGAAAATATATATATTTTCTTCTTCTCATTCTTAACCCAAGTTAATAAATATTTAGATATTTATCTTTGGAGCACTAATGGCCATAGAATAATAACTCAGGGTTAGAGAGAGGTTTAGTGGAAGAATAAAATAATCAACCATGAATAATTATCCATTTCCATTTATCTCATAAATAAATATCAACATATTTACTAGAATGTGAGTCTTATATTGCCACCATCCATTGTATCAACAACCATGATAGAAATGTGTATGCATGTATGTGTGCATGCACATCCATATGTGCATCAATGTAAACATGTGCATACATGCATGCATACAACAAAAGACAAAAAGGGTCTAAAGTGAAAATGCTAATGGTCAATGTTAAATCAACACTTGATTTAGCAAACGGTCATATCTCAAACGACCTGACCAATAGCAAACCGCCCGATTAATATACGGTATCATATACACGCATTTAGTCGGGTCCCGACGCATATCACATATACACACCACATCGTTTCGCATGGACTAGGTAACTCCATTGTGGGCCTTTAAGGCTCGCCAATACGCCGGCAGTGGGTGATGATCATATCAAGCACCCCCAAGCCGCAAGAGGTCAGCTAAACATAACAGCCACCCGGGTATTGAGCGATCGGAAGAAAACAAGCAAACCCGTCACAACTCCCATCGAGCCAACCGGTAACACTACCGTACAGTCCGGTCTCTTCATCAGATATGCTGCATATCGAGTCTAGGGATGGTAACGTCGACCCCAATAACTCAATAAGTCGTGCCGATGAATGGTCTATAACAGATCGAGGAACTACTGATAACACATATCAGTAAATCTCAACAGCCCTGGCCAGGGACTTACTGATATAGCCAATCGAGCACAACATAACATCAAATCCCAATACCGGGAGAGACCAAACTCCTCCTATCGCTCATTTTCTCCATATGTCTCGGGACTGTACCCAAAAGACACATGTTTATACGACTCAGTAGAGCCGTGGTAGGGTGGTAATCAAAGTACAGTGGGAGAACACACAAGACTCTATGACGATCTCGGGTCTACAGACTAACCTGTACCAGTGTCACCTGAGAAATTCTATCCGACGATAGATATAATACCATATAAGAGTTCTCGGCGAGTCCGTCCAGTGTACCCAGTCTCCACTGAGCACCCGTATATGATCTTGATGTCAAACATCAATGGATGTGGGAACATCCATCGCCCATCATATGGGTCTAGTATCATATACGCTAGTCTACTCTGGTATATCGATGCCCCATCTCGATACACCTATGACGAGGGACATTTCAGGATATGCTTATAAACTAAAGACGTCTCACTAGTATGATCTCCATCATAATCACAGTAGTCAAGCAAATATCATCAGGGCTTTATCAACATGTGTAAATGAATAAAAGCATGATTAAGTCAACATGTCAGATAAAGTAGAACCAGATAACATACTATCATGTTGAGCAAGAATGTACACTGAATATATATACATGTATAAATACATCCACTATCATATAATGGCCACTAGGGCTTACATATATCCAATAATCTCCCACTTGCACTAAGGCCAGTTATTGGCGTATCTCATACCCAACATCTCAAAAAGTCGCTCATGCTGCGGCTGAGGGATGGACTTTGTGAGTGGATTCGCGGTGTTATTCTTTGTGTCTACCCTCCTAATCTCGATCTCGTGGCAATCTACAATCTCCCGGATCAAATGAAAGTGCCTCAGGATCTGTCTGGACCGCTGATGGGACCTGGGCTCCTTGGCTAACGCCATAGCCCTATTATTATCATAATACAATGGTATTAGATTAATAATGGTTGGAACTACTCCTAGCTCCGAGATGAACTTCCTCATCCAGACAGCTTCCTTGGCAGCATCATTCGCCGCAATGTACTCAGCTTCCATCGTAGAGTCTGCAACGGTATCCTGTTTGGAATTCTTCCAACTTACCGCCCCTCCATTGAGGGTAAATACAAACCCAGAGATAGATTTGCTGTCGTCCTTATCACTCTGGAAGCTCGAATCGGTAAAGGCCTCCATTTGGAGATCTTCATTACCATACACCAAGAACAATTCTTTATTCCTTCGCAAGTACTTAAGAATGTTCTTCACAGCTATCCAGTGATTCTCCCCTCGGTTGGATTGATACCTGCTTACTACACTAAGTGCATAAGCTACATCTGGGCGTGTACATAACATCGCAAACATTATATATCCAACCGCCGAAGTATAGGGTATAATGCTCATGCGGGCTCTCTCTTCATCGGTCTTTGGGCAAAAGTCCTTGGAGAGAGTGACTCCATGGCAAGCGGGTAAGGCACCCCGCTTGGAGTCTTCCATACTAAACCTTTTTAGGATGGTGTTAATGTACCTGGTTTGGGACAATCCCAATAACCTTTTGGATCTATCCCTATAGATCCGAATTCCCAGAATGTATGTGGCATCACCCAGGTCCTTCATGGAGAACCTTAGTGATAAGAAAGATTTGACCGACTGTAGTATAGGAATATCATTTCCTATCAGAAGAATGTTATCCACGTACAGTACGAGGAATGTGACAGCTCTCCCTACAGCCTTCTTATAAACACAAGGTTCGTCTGGATTTTTGATGAAATCAAACTCTTTGATAACATCATCAAAACAGATGTTCCAACTCCGTGATGCCTGCTTTAATCCATAGATGGATTTAAGCAATCTACATGCTTTCCCGCTGCTCAAACTGTCAATGAAGCCCTCTGGCTGATCCATATAAGCGCATTCTTCTAAATCACCATTTCGAAATGCAGTTTTAACATCCATCTGCCAGATTTCATAGTCGTAGTGAGAAGCAATAGCAAGTAGGATCCGAATGGATTTAAGCATGGCTACAGGAGAAAAAATTTCGTCATAGTCCAGACCTGGTCTTTGACGAAATCCTTTCGCCACAAATCTTGCCTTATAAGTCTCCACCTGCCCATCTACACCAATCTTTCTTTTAAAGATCCATTTGCACCCTATGGGTTTTACCCCATGGGGTACAACGTCCAAAGTCCATACTTTGTTGGTGTACACAGACTCCATTTCAGATCTCATGGCATGCAGCCACTTCATAGAGTCTCCACTCGTGATAGCTTGCTGAAAGCTGGTAGGATCATCATCCTCCATGATGAAGTCTTCTCTGTCACCATCAATGAGAAAACCGTAGTACCTCTCCGGTGGGCGAGAAGTCCTACCAGACCTACGGAGTGGCCGAGGTTCATCAGTTCCTGTTGCAACAGCCGGTTCAATCAAGTCATCATTTGTAATTTGTGTTTCTAGAACTTCTTCTACGTCTACCATACTGGAATCTGTATCATTTGTAAAAAACACTTTTTCTAAAAATGTGGCATGCTGAGAAACAAACACCTTTTGTTCCTCCTTGTGGTAGACTAGATATCCATAAGAATTCTTTAGATATCCCACAAAATTACACATGACTAACCGTGTCTCGAGTTTGTCCGGATTTTGCTTTTTAACATAGGCCGGAAAACCCCAAATCTTAATTCGTTTAAGAGATGGTCTCTTCCCATGCCATATCTCATATGGCGTGGTAGACACAGTTTTGGTTGGGGCCCTGTTCAGTAGAAACGCTGCAGTCTCCATTACATGCCCCCAAAATGAGACGGGTAACTCCACATCACTCATCATGGAACGAACCATGTCTAATAAGGCCCGATTCCGTCGTTCTGACACACCATTGTGCTGTGGTGTGTAAGGAGGAGTGAGCTGAGAGAGAATTCAATTCTCTTTTAGGAAGTCTGCAAACTCTGTACTGAGATACTCCCCACCTCGATTTGATCAAAGCATTTTGATGCTCAAGCCGGTCTGTTTTTCTACTTCGAGTTTATATTCAATGAATTTTTCGAAAGCTTCATACTTATGCTTTAATAAAAAATACATGACCGAATCTTGAGAAATCATCAGTGAAAGTAATGAAGTATGAAAAACCGCCTCTAGCCTGTGTAGACATTGGCCCACATACATCACTATATATGAGGCCTAAGAGCTCAGTATCTCTTTCTCCGTGTCCTGTAAACGAAGTTTTGGTCATTTTACCCTTGATACAAGACCCGGCAAGTCGCATAAGATTTATATTCAAAAGGGATTAAATATCTATCTTTGTGTAACTTGTTTAGTCTTGTTTCGTTAGTATGACCAAATCTACAGTGCCAAAGAAAAGCTTCATTTATTTCTGAAAGTTTTCTTTTATTGGTGTGTTGTATGCTGAAAACTGTGTGTTGATTTAGGACATATATCCCGTTATTAAGTGTACCATACCCAACCAACATTTGATTCAGGTGAATGTTCATAACATTATTCTGCAATACAAAATTATATCCTTCATTGTCTAACAAAGAAACGGATATTATATTACAAAGTATACTAGGTACATAATAACATGGGTTCAAAACCAATATACATCAAGACGACAAACCCAAGTGATACTCTCCTACTGCAACTGTATGTACATTGGAACCATTTCCAACGCGGAGAGTATGGTCACATGTCTTCAAAAACTTGCTATTTCTCAGCCCCTGCATAGAATTGCAAATGTGAGAACCTGAACCAGTATCTAATACCCAGGAAGAAGAGTTTATTGAAAAACAGTTTTCTGTCACAAACACACATGAAGCGGAAGCATCCCCATGCTTCTTCTTCTTGAGCTCCAAGTACTCAGTGCAATTGTGCTTCCAGTGTCCCGCTTTTTGGCAGTGATACCATTCCCTTTTCCCCGATTCCCCAGCCGTGGACTTGTCTTTCCCCTTAGCCTTTTTGACTCCACCCTTAGGTTTGGTGGGTTTCTTCTTCATCTTTCCCTTGGCCTTAGCCTTCGGGCGAGAGGAGGAAGATGGCCTAACACTCAAAACGCGAGTCTTCATTGACTTAAGCGTGCTCTCTGCGCTCCTCAACATATTGAGGAGCTCAGGTAGCGACTTCTCCATGTTGTGCATGTTGAAGTTAACTACAAACTGAGCAAAGGCTGGGGGAGAGACTGCAGAATGATATCAGTATATTGTTCGTTGTCCATTTCCCATCCGAGGTCCTCAAGCTCTTCTATTAGGGCTATCATCTTCAGAACATGGTCACCTACTGGTGTGCCAGGGGCCATCCGCATCTGAAACAGCTTTCTGTATGCTTCGTATCGTAAGACACGAGATTGCTCTCCATACAACTCCTTTGTATAGAGAAATATGGCTTGGACGTACATATTCTTGTGCTTCTTCTGATGTGTGTTATCCATCGATGTAAGCGCGAGACATTTGGCCGTGGCACAGTTAGCGTCCCTTGTTTTGCGGACTTCCTTATCTGCAACCGAAGACTTAGGACCTGGGACGGGCGTGGCTGGAGCCGTGAGGACATATGATACCTTATCATAAGTCAAGGCAATGTTAATGTTCCTCAGCCAGTCTTTATAATTGGTCCCATTCAGTTTATTTTTATCTAGTAGAAGCTTGAGTCATGCCATTGGTATCTGCCATTAAGGTTGAGAAAAGAATACACTCAGCGAAAGCTCTTGCAAAGATCAGATTGGTTATTATCTTATCTAATCGATGTCTCCCACTGCTTTAATCAAGTTTTTCTTTCAAACCTTAAAAAGAAAACTAGCCAGGATTAATTACAGTCTACAACTTCGCTAACCGTTCAGCCAGACCAGTGTCGGTACTTGTGGGAGGTTCCCCGTGCTTTCGCACGGACCTAATTAATATAAATCTCATCTTCCCAGAGGCGTAGTCTCGTTAACATCTTTCTAGACACCTAATGAGTTAGCTAACTGTAAACTGCAAAACTCTCCGGGGAGCAACTGTTGCCCACAGTGGGATCAGGATCCAACTATCATATGGAAGGTATGCAATCTCATTGCAAATTTCAACTCTTGAAAGTCCCGATATGGTTTTTTCCCCTAGCACTCATGACCTTGGCTATGGTCAACAAATCACAAGCACTAGTCAAGTTCAACCCGTCATTTCTTAATTAATTAGACCCGTTCACATGACCCTTAGCTAAGGCCAACAAAGTCACATGCCCGTCCCAATTAATCTGCATCATATGCATTGTAGGAATACATCACTCAGCTACCGTACACTACGCCTTAGCTAAGGTAAACAAACGTAGCACGAATACTAAGTACTCTACTTCCTAAAATGACGGAGAGTTGCGGATGGTTTTTAAGAAAACCTTTAACGCTTTGAACTTGATATCGTCGTAGAATCAAATGGTTTTCAAAAGGAGTGGCTTAAGCTCTGCAGTTTTGAAATGCAGCTTTTTCGTAAAAAGCCTAGTGGTTTTCAAATCTGATTCTACAACATCTTTTTAGGTTTATTTTTCCTCACATTAATCATATTAATGTTGTCCCATCATTTAAGTCCTTAAGCCAATCACAGAAAAGAAACGAAAATACAACGTACGCTTATGCCATCCGCATCCACCGCAATGTTCCGTTATGCACCGTTAGGTTACTTAACTAACGGCATACCGGGACAGGACCAGCGCGGGTGTAAAACATAAGCAATGTCTATTATATATCTCATATATAATATAGCATTCGTCTCAGATATTTTAAGCGATCACATCATAGAATATAGGCAGCAGAAACACATATATGATAATATAAGATCTACTAGGATGTCCGTATTTTGTATTTAGCCAACGATAGAAAATACGGATTCCACGGTCGTGATGAATAGCCAATCCCACACCCTACACCTCTACGAGAGTGGAAAGCGACCCTACAAATTCTAGAGTTAGGAGACCCGGTCCCGACTCTTCGAGATGGTCTCCCACTGGACTCTAGAACCCGGTCACTTGTGCTCTCCACCTTGGGTCTATCATAATGCGGAAAAGTAAATAATATACAACAATGGTGACATCATCCTCAACCCGGAAGTGCCCCAAATAAAAGAATATTACATTACAAATGAATTTTACATGAATGAAAAGTAAAACTCTCATCTCACATAAAAACCCCCGGCTTCGATCACGACAATCCTATACATCATAGCACATCAACACATAATATCATATGTCATCAACGTAAGTAAGTGTGCGTACCCCAATTGCCGTTGACATATAGCAACAAAACCGGCGATACGCATACTACGCTTACGGTCGCAGAAACAAGTATCACATACTATTAGGCGATGTTAAACCCTTCGATCGAATTAACGAACACCTGCATTCCCCAGCAAGCTCAACACTTGAGTGCCGTTAAACAATACCCAAATTCCATGCCATAATATTTAATGGACCAGCCGTAGAAGGGCAAACCCAAGCCTCATTTGTGGCGCCACTAACTACGGTAAACCCTAAGGTTTAGTCGCAGTTTGGTGGTCACATCTCGAGTTAGGGTTTCATTCTTCTAGAGGGTCCATAGGAATACCTGCATTATATATCAAGTACGTTCAACCTAGAAAATACCAGTGTTTGATAATTCGTTCGACCTGTTTAACGTCGCCAAAGTTACTAATACAATACTATAAAAATACGAATACGAAATACTCCGCAAAGAGCCCATTTCCAAACTAACATCACATGCAATTTTGGACTTCAAAACAATACCAGAAACCCCAAATCATGAGTAGAAGATCACAGGTGCAATACGGGGAGGAATGGAGCAAAACGGGTCGGCGTCGCCGGAAAAAATGCATTGGTCGTCGGTCGAGAACCGAGCACCCCCCTTGTTTTTCACTTGTGTTCTTATATCATCTTAAATGTCACTCTGCAGTTGCTTAAATAATATTTAGACCACTTTTTAAAAAAATTTACAGAGAGCATTTCTATGGGTTTTCTAAAATCGTATTTTGCGGAGTTTTTCGGTTTCAGATTATCGTAACATCGTCTAGGTTTCTAGTTAGGCTCTGATACCATGAAGGGTTTTCCTTAGCACCACTACTAAGGTTTGGTAGCTTCACACATGCCATATTAAAATTTTATAAGGTGCTAAAGAAACTATCCTAAGGATCAAACTAGAAAAGCTAGGGTAACACTAAAACTATCACAATCCATAAGTAGTAAAGATCTAGGTTTAGAGAATACAACCTTTGTAGCTCCCTTCGCTAGACTCCTTAGCTACTTAAGAGTCGAAAGAAGCTAGCTTGAGATCCTCCAAGTCCACGACGATCCACCCGGAGTCCTCTTTGTCCAAGCTCAAAGCTCCACTTGATCAAGATGATGAAGTTGAAGCTAACACTCTAAACTAGTGGGTAAGAGTAGTATAGAATGATGATTTGGTTTGATTTCTCACTAAAAAAACCTAACTTGATCACTCCTTCACTCACTATCAAAACCTAGAGAGCAAGAGAGAAAGGAAGAAGAAGATGGCAAAATGAGAGCTTAAGATAATGATAAGTCTTAAAATAAAAATGAGAATAGAAAAAATATATATTTTCTTCTTCTCATTCTTAACCTAAGTTAATAAATATCTAGATATTTATCTTTGGAGCACTAATGTCCATAAAATAATAACTCATGGTTTAGTGGAGGAATAAAATAATCAACCATGAGTAATTATCCATTTCCATTTATCTCAAAAATAAATATCAACATATTTACTAGCATGTGAGTCTTATATTGCCACCATCATTGTATCAACAACCATGATAGAAATGTGTATGCATGTATGTGTGCATGCACATCCATATGTGCATCAATGTAAACATGTGCATACATGCATGCATACAACAAAAGAAAAAAGGGTCTAAAGTGAAAATGCTAATGGTCAATCTTAAATCAACACTTGATTTAGCAAACCGGTCCTATCTCATACGACCCGACCAATAGCAAACCGCCCGATTAATATACAATATCATATACACGCATTTAATGGGGTCCCCGCGCATATCACATATGCACACCACATCGTTTCGCCTGGACTAGGTAACTCCATTGTGGGACTCTAAGGCTCGTCAATACGCCGACAGTGGGTGATGATCATATCAAGCACCCCCAAGCCGTAAGAGGTCAGCTAAACATAACGGCCACCCGGGTATTGAGCGATTAGAAGAAAACAACCGAACCTGTCACAACTCCCGTCGAGCCAACCGGTAACACTACCATACAGTCCGGTCTCTTCGTCAGATATGCTGCATATCGAGTCTAGGGATGGTAACGTCGACCTCAATAACTCAATAAGTCGTGCCAATGAATGGCCTATAACAGATCGAGAAACTACTGATAATACTTATCAGTAAATCTCAACAGCCCTGGCCAGGGACTTACTGATATAGCCAATAGAGCACAGCACAACATCAACTCCCAATACCGGGAGAGACGAAACCCCTCCTATCGCTCATTGTCTCCATGTGTCTCAGGACTGTACCCAAAAGCCACCTATTTGCACGACTCAGTAGAGCCATGGTAGGGTGGTAATCAAAGTACAGTGGGAGAACACACAAGACTCTATGACGATCTCGGGTCTACAGACTAACCTGTACCAGTGTAACCTGAGAACTGCTATCCGACGATAGATATAATACCATATAGGAGTTCTCGGCGAGTCCGTCGAGTGTACCCAGTCTTCATTGAGCACCTGTATATGATCTTGATGTCAAACATCAATGGATGTGGGAACATCCATCGCCCATCATATGGGTCTAGTATCATATACGCTAATCTTTTCTGGTATATCGATGCCCTATCTCGATACATGTATGACTAGGGACATTTCAGGATATGCTTATAAACTATAGACGTCTCACTAATATGATCTCCATCATAATCACAGTATTCAAGCAAATATCCTCAGGGCTTTATCAACATGTGTAAATGAATAAAAGCATGATCAAGTCAACATGTCAGATAAAGTAGAACCAGATAGCATACTATCATGTCGAGCAAGAATGTACACTGAATATATATACATGTATAAATACATCTACTATCATATAATGGCCTCTAGGGCATACATATATCCAACAGTATCTTAGTGTCCGAGATTGCTCTCCATATAACTCATTTACATGGAGAAAGATGGATTGAATATCCATCTGCTCGTGCTGTTCTTGATGTGTATTGTCCATCGATGCAAGCGCGGGGCATTTGGCAGTGGCACAGTCAATATCCCACGTTTTTCGGATTTCCTTATTCGCAGTGGAAGATTCAGGACCTGGGGTGGGCGGGGCTTTGGCAGTGAGGACATATGATACTTTATCATATGTGAGAGCAATGTTAATGTTTCCTCAGCCAGTCTTTGTAGTTTGGTCCGGTCAGCTTGTTTTTATCTAGTAAAAGCTTAAGGCCTATCATTGGTATCTGCCATTAAGAGAGAGAGATGAATACACTCAGCGAAAGCTCTTGCAAAGATCAGATTGGTTATTATATTATATAATCGATGTCACCCACTGCTTTTATCAAATTTTCTTTAAAACCTTTAAAAAGAAAACTAGCCAAGATTAATTATATTCTACAACTTCGCTAACCGTTCAGCCAGGTCAGTGTTGGTACTTTGAGGGAGGTTCCCCGTGCTGTCGCACGAACCTAATTAGAATAAACCTCGTTTTCCTAGAGGCGTAGCCCCGTTGACACCTTTCTAGACACCTAATCGGTTAGCTAATTGTAAAAGTGTAAAACTTTCCTGAGAGCAACTATTGCTCACAGTGGGATCGGGATCCTACTATCACATAGAAGGTATGCAATCTCATTGCAAAATTCAACTCTTGAAACTCCCGATATGATTTTTACCCTTAGCACTTATGACCTTAACTAAAGTCAACATATCATAAGTACTAGTCAAGTTCGTCCCGTCATTTCGTTATTGACTAGACCCACCCATATGACCCTTAACTATAATCAACATAATCATATGAATGTCCTAACTAATCGTATCATATGCAGTGTAGGAAGACATCATTTAGCTACCGTACACTGCGCCTTAATTAAAGTCAAAATACGCATCATGAATACTAAGTACTCTACTTCCTAAAATGATGGAGGGCCACGGATAGTTTTGAAGAAAACCTTTAACGCTTTGAATTTGATATCGTTGTAGAATCCAATGGTTTTTAAAAGGAGTGGCTTAAGCTCCGCACTTTGAAAATTTTCTTTTTCATAAAAATCCGAGTGTGTTTCAAATCCGATTCTACAACATCTTTTAGGTTCATTTTTCTTTACATTAATCTCATTAATGTAGTCCCATCATTTAAGTCCTTAAGCCATCACAGAAAAGAAACAAAAATATAACGTACGCTTATGCCACCCGTATTCTCCACAATGTTCCGTTATGCACAGTTATGTTACTTAACTAACAGCAAACCGGGACGGGGCTAGCGCGGGTGCAAAACATAAGCAACGTCTATTATATATCATATTTATAATATTCCATTCGTCTCAGATATATCAAGTGATCACATCACAGAATATAAGCAGCAGAAGCACATATATGAAAATACAGGATATACTAGGAGGTCCGTATTTTGTACTTAGCCAACAATAGAAAATATGGATTCCACGGTCGCGATGAATAACCAAGCCCACACCCTTAGACCCCTACGAGAGCGGAAAGTGACCCTGCCAATTCTAGATTTTAGGAGACCCAGTCTCGACTCCTCGAGATGGTCTCCCACTGAACCCCAGACCCCGGTCACTTGTGCTCCCCTTCTTGGGTCTATCCTAATGCGGAAAAGTAAATAATATACAACAAAGGTGATATCATCCTCAACCCGGAAGTGCCCCAAATAAAAGAATATTACATACAAATGAATTTTACATGAATGAAAAGAAAACTCTCATCTCACATAAAACCCCCGTCTATTCAATCACGATGATCCTGCACATCATATCACAGCAACACATAACATCATATGTCATCAACGTAAGCAAGTATGCGTACCCCGATTGTCGTTGATGTATAGCAACGAAACCGGCAATATACCATATACTACACTTACGGTCGAAGAAAAGAAAATGAAAAAATACAACAATTGGAATCGTTACTGCCCTTAGACATCATAAACTCGGAATATCACATATTCAAGATTTCATGCCTAACAATGTAAAGCTCGCATTTAAGTCTTATCTATGAAAACATCTTTTCAAAATAAGTCGGATAATTCAACAAGTTTTTCGATTACACCCGAGACCGAAATGTTAGATTTACACGCAACAAATAAATTTATAGATTCCAATTATTGTATCACATTCACATAAACTAGGCGCAGTTAAAACATTCAATCGAACGATCAATCACCCAAACAATTCTCAGATAGCTCAACACTTGAGCAGTTTAAAAATATACCAGAGACTGATACAAGCACATACTGGCCAACAAAAGAAGGCACAGTCCAAGCCTCACCAACGGCGCCGCGGAACCGCCGCAAAATGACCATTTTGGCCACGGTTCCGCGGTCGTATAGTCGAGTTAGGGCTTCGGTCTTCTTGTGGGCCCATACAATACCCTCCATGATTTTCTTAGTATTTTTAATGTGAAAATATCCAACTTTTTGAAAAATTTCCATTGAGGACCCTTCGGGCGTCGTATTTTGTTCGTTCGAGGTTTTAACGTCGTCTAGGTTACTCTAAACCTCTAGCTTGGCTCTGATACCACTGTAGGGTTTCCATAGCACCTTATTTAGGGTTTGGAAGCATCACACATGCATAATTAAAATTTATGAGGTGCTAAGCAAACTTAACTAGGAATCGAACTAGAAATTTAGGGTAACAACTAATAGTATCACATACTATAAATAATCTATGACTAAGTGGAGAGACTACAACCATTGTAGATCTCCTTGAGTGATTCCCTGGATCTCCTAGAGTTTGGAACGGTTCCTTGAATCCTTCCGAGTCCACGACGATCCACCCGAAGTCCCTTTGCTCAAACCTTCTTGCTTCACTTGATCTTGGAAAGAAGTGGAGCAAACACCCAACTCAAATGGGCTAGGGAAGTGTAGAACGAAGAAGTGGTTTGTATTCTCACTTAAAAAACCTTTCTTTTTAAGTTCCTCACTCTAAATGAAACTCAAGAGAGATTGAAGAAGGAGGAAGATGAAGATGGCTAAGCTTTTCTCAATATAATGATAATTGTGATAATAAAATAAAATCTAAAGGATATTTATGTAAGACACTCTCACAACCAACCATGGTTAAAATAAATATCTAGATATTTTGTGATTAGTTAAAAGAACAAAGGAAATTAAACCTAGGGTTAAGTCAATGGTCAACAAAGAATTGTATAGAAAGAATGATTCATGAATAATTCCCTTTTTCTTTTTATCTCAAAACAAATAAAACATATATAAATTTGAACCATGTGAGTCTTGCATTGCCATCTTCTTTGTATCATCAACCATGATACACATGCATGCATGTATGTATGCATTCACATCATCATGTGTATGTATATACATATATGCATATATCCAAAAAGAAAGGGTTTAATAAAAGTGAGCTAAAAGTCAATATTAAATCAATACTTGATTTAATAAACCGGTCATATCACATACGACACGACCAATAGCAAACGCCCGATTAATATACGGTATCACATATTCGCATTTAATCGAGCTCCCGCGCATATCTCATATGCATAGCACATCGTTTCGCCTGAGCTAGGAAACTCCTGTGTGGGACTTTAAGACTCGTCAATACGCCGGCAGTAGGTGATGATCACATCAAACAACCACAGGCCGCAAGCGGTCAGCTAAACGTAACGGCTACCCGGGTATTGAGCGATCAGAAGAAAAACAAGCGAACCTGTCAAAACGTAACGGCTACCCGGGACGTCTCATCGATGATCATGAACTCTGGCCTGCTGGTGTGCGTAACAATGACCACTCCTGGGTCAAGGTCTTCTTGTAATTCATTCCAGAAAGGTCCTGTCGGGATCTCTCCCAAATCTCGTCTCTGCCGAACTGTCCGGAAGTCATCGTCCCTTACTAGATCTGTTCTCATTCCGGAAGGGCTGCATACTCATCGCGACTCCTTCTGGAAGGTATATCTAAGTACAATGCCTCGGCATACGTATCGCATCCCTGATGTCGGCGGAGGGGAACGTCATCATATCTAGATCTTGTACGAACCTCTTACTCCATTTTTCTAATATCGACTGCTCTGGACTCGTCTCGCCGTGGCTGCATGGACTGAGCTCCAATGACTATCCTCGTATCTGGAGTATCCCAAGAAATGCATCTCACCACATAGCATCCGAATTAAGTCGAGCCATCCGATCGAGTCGTCAAAACCTCATAATCCCCCAAGAGCTCAACATGTTGGGCACAGTTTAATAGTATCGAGTACATACCACAGCATCGGTGATCCAGCCGTAAAAGGGCAAACCCAAGCCTCACTAATGGCGCCGTAGAACTGCCGCAAACCCGAAGGTTCAAAGGCTTTCACACGGTCATTAAGTCGAGTTAGGGTTTTATTCTTCTAAAGGGACCATAGAATTGCCTGCATGTCTTTCCGACTACTTTAAACTTGGAATAATAGGTTTCTGACATTCGATCGTCTCTGTCGACTCTCAACGTCTCCGTGTGAAGTCATCTCTAGCTGGAATCAATCTATCTGATGACCTCGCATCGGGATAGGCGAACGAACCACCTGTCCTAGACATTCATCATCAGGTGACTAGCGACCTTCTATCATCTCTTCGTACTACTCGTCCCGCAATAGCTCCAACATATGGGGCGATATCTCGTCACTCGCAGCAACAACTGGCTCACTCGTCTGCACGCTGAACAGTGCCTCGACCATCATGAATAAGCAATACACCAACGGTCATCAAAATCTGGCTGGCCTCTGTCGGTGGCCCAATCCTCTGGTACTGATCGGCACGTCCGAGAAATCTCATAAAGGCGATCCGCCAAACGCTCGTGGCGCGAAACACAGTAAAAAGACACATCTCCGTAATCGTGTGTCGCCAAAATTACGCCTTGGGCAGTCCTCGTTCGTGACGAGCTTGTGCTGACCGTAATTCTAACCGTAGCTCTCCTTACCCGTAATCGTGGCAGCAAAACCATAACTGGTACCGATGAGGCTAAATCAGGAATGGATATAATACTGAACAAAGAAATGTACATCCTAAGGCTTCTTAAGTGGAGTAGTGTATCGTAAGTATGTCGCGGAACATACCCACGGTACGTCACTCTACTTTAGTCACCTATTCCATCAACCAAGGGTCATCCTACGCTCCGAAGGTAAAACCTAACGCTCTGATACCAACTTTGTCACGTCCCGAAAAGATGGAACATGACCGGCACTTAAACTACGAAACGTCTCGAGGCGTACGTAATCTAAGTAAGCCGAAAACCCAGAAATTCAAACCAAGAAAAGTAGTAGAGTGAAGGAAAACCAATTTAAATCAAGTAGTTTTAATAGTATAAGCCGAATTATGCGGTTTTAAAAAAAACATCAAGTATTTCCTGAAAATTTCGGCAGAGTCTCCTTTGTAAATACTGGCTCCCAAATGGGATACAACATGAATAGTATACGAAATCAATAAAAAGGCATCCCCAAGCGGGAGCTAGCTCTTCGTCAATCGACGGTCACAACCACAAAAGCAATATAATATACAACACCAAGGGCGAGGATCAAAACTTAAAAGGAACTCAAAACAACAAGAAAACCATAGAAATACAACGCGTGACTCTAAGGTCGAAAGAATAACATCACTGGTCTCTATCTCAAAAATAATACATGTTTGGTTGATGGAACTTCTAGATACAACAGAATAATGATATATAAGATATATAATGGGGGTACGATACAAGTAAACCCACCTACTAACAAATCATCCGAAGGAAACTATGCCCGCAAAGCCGTAAAGAAACCTGTACGGCAAACCTGCAAGAAACTGGGGCACAACGGGGGTGAGTTGCCAACTCGTGAATAGAAAAATATCTATGCACAGAAATCGCATAAATAACGCAACCTAGGTCAAAGATCATAATATATCCTCAAATATATGAATAACACGTAGCCTATAACAAGGCTAGGGTAAACATCTAACCCGAGTGTAATCTCATGTGCCGTGTAAGTGCCTCAAGTAGCAATATATCATATGAATGAGGTATGAATGCATGAAAACAGAATACATGTAAATGAAGAACCGTTTTCATAATTTAGTGAGATTTCCTTTGTATTTTTAAAATGAGGTATCATAATGAAATCAGCATAAAACAGTGCCTAGCATCGGCACAAAACGTAATCCCAATATCTCGATGTCTCTGTATCACAGTCTCTGTACCTCAATATCTCGAAATCTCAATATCTCAATCACAATATCTAGGGCGCCGTCAGTCCAGACCAGCCCCTACCATCCATCTCAAGACCACGACGGTATCCTCCGGATATCCGACGCGTCGGGTAAAATCACCGGTAGGTAGTGCTCCCCTGCCAGGCTCACATCGTCATCATCACGCGCTTCATTCCCCGGGGTACCTTACCGGGTCCACCATGTACCCGAAATGGTTCATCCGTCTCCTCGAATCGGGTCTTGAAATCCATCAGCAAACTCATGGTGGACGACTCATACATCATGGGAAAAACCGCACTTTGTATTTTTAAAAGAGAGAAAAGGCTTATTTATGTTTTTGCGGTTTTCCTCCAAATCCAGAAAATCTCATGGAAATCCGAATCCAAAACCTCAATAACACGTAAAATAGTGAATATATGCATGAGAATCCATGAATGCGGCATATCAATGAATAACGGTATGCATGAAGCGACAAGTAATAACTACAATATCTAAGCTGGCATATAAAGTATGTACACTAATATTATGTCAAACTACTGGCTATCAAGCTAAGTTAAGCAATAATATTTTCTAAGGTGTACGTGACATGACAATTACCGATGAAGATGTGTGTGAGCCGGCAAGTAAGTGTATGTGGTACATACGCATCATCGGTAATGGTGCTGGTGTCCTAACAGCATAATGTCAACAATGCAATAGGAAAAACAATGTAAGTATGCGATGCGGAGCGAGCAACCAAAATGAGCGGGAGCTAAATATTGAACAATGGTGCCATTTGAAATAACACGAATCGTGGGGTTTTGAAAATAGGGCTACGGTAGTTTTAAGAAAGGATACGTCTTTTGAAATATCCGTAGATCCCTTAACCTGTCTTTTAAAATACCCACAATCCGCTAGTTTTGAAATAGGTAGGAGTCTAATCTAACCTAACAACTACACTAAACTATACGGCTGAACTACAGGTAAGGAAACCGCCTATCATCTGAGTCGATACATATACATACCTGTATATGTATAGTCGGCGATCCCGCCGCAATAATATCATATCCGATACCACATCTATAATCAAACATCCCAAGTCAAGAGTGCGGATCAATCATCAATATATAGCTCGTACGTAAATCCGTCGTACGGCATCCCAAATCTGGGTACGGGTCAAAATCATATTCATCACACTATTCATCTGGTATCCTCTTATCAAAGATCATAGTCTAAGGTACGGACCTATGTCTAGTACAATACTAATATCATCAATATAGTCATGATCTGACTACTGATCGACGACAGTCTCGTACAAACCGATATCATCAGCACATATCATCATCAAGGGGTATACATCGCCCAATACAGCCTAGGATCAATATCCTAGCATATCATATCTCATATCACGATCACATGTCGACCACCTATTTATAACACTATTCACCCGTATCGTCGCCCCAAGATCCGCTATAACACCAGGACGTACCTCAAGTACGAATCCTACCATATCACCGATATCACAATCTCAACACAAATCTCATCGACTCATCTCAATCCTAAGTATCATCCCCAAATCCGTATGAGCACAAAAGAAAGAAGAAAGTATGCAAGTATGGGTGGGTGTGTGCAAGTGTGTGCGACTGCTACTCTAGGGTTTCGCGGCAGTCAATCATCCAAGAACACCAAATATCCATATTTATCATCAATAACTCAAACAATATATAAACAATATATATATATGTGTGTACACGTATTCGTGTACATCACCACGAACTGCGGGGGTGCTATACGCCATCCACCCGACTTCTCCCCGTAGATATAAATCTACTCACCTGGTCCTCGCTCGCCGGTGCCGACGTCGCCACGCGCTTGCTTTTCGTCTCGAAGTCCACATGGGGTACCTACATATCATAACGCACCATATCGCATTAAAATCCGACTCATGACCAAAACGACTCACGAATCCCACATAGGTCAAAACCTATGGTTTGCTTCCACAAATCAACTTAAAAACCTTCGACGTCGGCGTACAAATGCCAAACCATCGAGAAAAACCCAAACACACTCATTTATACATTCAAAAACACTAATTATAATATGAAATAGGTTGCAATTTACAAAAACCTCAAACTCACTTTAAAAGCTATTTTTCCGAAAATCTAGCAAGCAAAATTAACCGTTTTAGTACAAAACTCGATGTTTAAACAAATTTAGCGGCCACAATATCCACTAAATATCATAACTAAGTCATAAAAACCATTTCTATAATTTATTCTCATAAATTTGCATAATTTTCAAAATCCTAGTTTGCAAAAATATCAATTTTTAACACCTTTTATAGCAAAATTCACAATTCATCAATTAAGCTTGGTTTTGCATGATCTAAATTGCTAAACAACAAATTAAAATGTTAATAAAGTCATCAAAACCTTAATTAGATTTTAAATCACCCATTTGGAACCAAAAGCTAAAAACTAGTTTGCTTAAATAAAGCTAAATTGGATATTTTAATGTTACAATTAGCACTAAGCAACAAGATTATATTTTGCATGCCCTAAGATACAAAAATACATCACATAACCATGCACAATTGATCACCATTCAACTCCAAAACTAAACCTCACTTCAATTTCATAAACCCTAATCTTGAATTTGGACTCTAAATTTAAAATCTAAACTAAACCCTTCATTAACATAATTTGAAGTAATAACAAACAACTCAAAAAAAAACAAGATTTATACCTCATAACCATCTTGAGATCAACATGAAACTTGTCTCCAAAATGCAAACTTTTCACCAAGATCCATGTTTGATAGGTTAAGGAGAAATGGGTAGGACTCGGATTTGAGTTTTAGCTTGATTTTTTATGGAATTTTAAGCATTTTGTGGATTTTTTTTTGAGGTGAAATGAGAAGAATAAGAGGGGGGAGAGGGCTGCAGCAGTAAGAGGGTGTGGTCGGCTGG
This sequence comes from Agapanthus africanus, assembly GCA_030015575.1. Lineage (NCBI taxonomy): Eukaryota > Viridiplantae > Streptophyta > Magnoliopsida > Asparagales > Amaryllidaceae > Agapanthus > Agapanthus africanus. The sequence continues at coordinate 221,988,126 of JASDDO010000022.1, forward strand.
AAATGGGGAGGGGGGGGAGAGAGAGTGGTGTGGGTATAAGGAATGGTCAAAGTCAACAAAGTCAAGCTTCTTTCTTTATTAAACCTCTTTTTCTTTACTCTTCTCTTGATTTTTCTTTTAACAATTCAAGTGGGGAAAATGAGGGGGCACTTGGGCTGCTGATTTGGAGAGGGGAGAGAGGGTGTGGGTGAGTGTGGGTAAGGGAAAAAATGATAAATGCTATACCCCAATATCTATTTACACCAATAACACTATTTAAGCATTTTTCTTCGATATTTTCTAAACCGTTTTGGCAAACGATTTCGTTTCAAAAACCACATGATAAAATTTTATTTAATGTTTTATGATGCACAAAATTTGTTTCAACTCAGTCCAATTTGTAATTTTCCCTAATTAAATATATTAGTGACGGCTTAAAATAATATTAAAATAATTAATTTCGGAAAATTTTTCAGAAAATTTGAAATTTCACCAGTGGCTCAATAAACACCAATTACTAGTAATTATATAGCTATAATTTGTATATTTAATTTTGTAATAAAGATATTTACAATTTGACTTTTTACTGAAAACCCCCTTATTTTACCGTTTTTTTCGAAATTTCACCGAAACGATTTTCAAAACGTTACACAAATGCATCGCACTTGCATCGATGAATAACATACATCAGAAGCAGCAGTAGAATATGGATGTCCAATCCATATTTCTCCATACAAAGGAGATGTATGGGGAGCAATCTCGTGTCTTACGATACGAAACGTCATGAAAGCTGTTTCAGACACGGTTGGCCCCTGGCACACCAGTAGGAGACCATGTTTTGAAGATGATAGCTCTCATAGAAGAGCTTGAGGACCTTGGATGGACAATGGACAATGAGCAATATACTGAAATTATTCTGCAGTCTCTCCCATCTACCTTTGCTCAATCTGTAGTAAACTTCAACATGCAAAGTCAATCCCGTGTATATGCATTTTGACCAAAAAGAGTGCTATAATAATGGGAATATATCCAGGATACATATCAGCGGATTGCTGTGGTTACCTGAACTCCTTAATATGTTAAGGAGTGCAAAGAGCACACTGAAGTCAGTGAAGACTCCCGCTTTGACTGTTGGGCCATCTTCCTCTTCTCGCCCGAAGGCTAAGGCCAAGGGAAAAATGAAGAAGAAACCCACCAAACCTATAGGTGGAGTTAAAAAGGTTAAGGGGAAAGACAAGTCCATAGCTGGGGAATCGGGGAAACGGGAATGTTATCACTGACACAAAGCGGGACACTGGAAGCGTAACTGCACTGAGTACTTGGATCTCAAGAAGAAGCATGGTGATGCTCCCGCTTCAGGTGTGTTTGTGACAGAAAACTGTTTTTCTATAAACTCTGCTTCCTGGGTATTAGATACCGGTTCAGGTTCTCACATTTGCAATTCCATACAGGGGCTGAGAAATAACAAAGTTTTGAAGACAGGTGACCATACTCTCCGAGTTGGAAATGGTTCCATTGTACATACAGTTGCAGTAAGAGAGTATCACTTGGGGTTGCCGTCTGGATGTATAATGGTTTTTAACTCATGTTATTATGTACCCAGTATGCTTTGTAATATAATTTCCGTTTCTTTGTTAGATAATGAAGGATATAATTTTGTATTGCAGAATAATGCTATGAACATTAACCTGAATCAAATGTTGGTTAGGTAAGGTACACTTAATAACGGGATATACGTCCAAAATCAACACCCGGTTTTCAGCATACAACACACTTCTAAAAGAAAATTTTCATAAATAAATGAAGCTTTTCTTTGGCACTGTAGACTTGGTCATATTAATGAAACAAGACTAAACAATCTACATAAAGATGGATATTTAAAACCCTTTGAATTTAAATTTTATGCGACTTGCCAGTCTTGTATCAAGGGTAAAATGACCAAAACTTCGTTTACAGGACACGGAGAAAGAGCCACTGAGCTCTTAAGCCTCATACATAGTGATGTATGTGTGCCAATGTCTACACAGGAAAGAGGCGGTTTTTCATACTTCATTACTTTCACTGATGATTTCTCAAGATTCGGTCATGTATTTTTATTAAAGCACAAGTCCGAAGCTTTCGAGAAATTCACTGAATATAAACTTGAAGTAGAAAAACAAACCGGCTTGAGTATCAAAATGCTTCAATCAGATCGAGATGGGGAGTATCTCAGTACAGAGTTTGCGGACTTCCTAAAAGAGAATGAGATTCTCTCTCAACTCACTCCTCCTTACACACCACAGCATAACGGTGTGTCAGAAGGACGGAATCGGACCCTATTAAATATGGTTCGTTCCATGATGAGTGATGCTGAGTTACCCATCTCATTTTGGGGGCATGCATTGGAGACTGCGGCGTTTCTACTGAACAGGGTCCCAACCAAAACCGTGTCTACCACACCATATGAGATATGGTATGAGAAGAGACCATCTCTTAAGTAATTTAATATTTGGGGTTGTCCGGTCTATGTCAAAAAGAAAAATCCAGACAAACTCGATACACTGTCAGTCATGTGTAAATTTGTTGGATATCCAAAGAATTCTTATGGATATCTATTCTACCACAAGGAGGAACAAAAGGTGTTTGTTTCCCGGAATGCCAAATTTTTAGAAAATGATTTTTTTACAAATACTGATGGCAATGTGGTAGATCTAGAAGAGGTTCTAGAAACACAAATTACAAATGACGACTTGGTTGAACCGGTTGTTGGAAAAAAAACTAATGAACCTCGGCCACTCCGTAGATCCGGTAAGACTTCTTGCCCACCAGAGAGGTACTATGGTTTCCTCGTTGATGGTGACAGAGAAGACTGCATCATGGAGGATGATGATCCTACCAGCTTTCAGCAAGCTATCACGAGTGAAGACTCTATGAAGTGGCTGGATGCCATGAGATCTGAAATGGAGTCTATGTACACTAACAAAATATGGACTTTGGACGTTGTACCCCCTGGGGTAAAACCTGTGGGGTGCAAATGGGTCTTTAAAAGAAAGATTGGTGTAAATGGGAAGGTAGAGACCTATAAGGAAAGACTTGTGGCGAAGGGTTTTCGTCAAAGACCAGGTCTGGACTATGACGAGACTTTTTCTCCCGTAGCCATGCTTAAATCCATTCGGATCCTACTTGCTATTGCTGCTCACTACGACTATGAAATCTGGCAGTTGGACGTTAAAACTTCATTTCTAAATAGTGATTTAGAAGAATGCATTTATATGGATCAACCAAAAGGCTTCATTGACAGTGGGAGCAGCGGGAAAGCATGTAGATTGCTTAAATCCATTTATGGATTAAAGCAGTCATTACGGAGTTGGAACATCTGTTTAGATGATATTATCAAAGAGTTAGATTTCATCAAAAATCCAGATGAACCTTGTGTTTATAAGAAGGCTGTAGGGAGAGCTGTCACATTCCTCGTATTCTACGTGGATGACATTCTTTTGCTAGGAAATTATATTCCTATGCTACAGTCGATCAAATCTTTCTTGTCACAATGGTTTTCCATGAAGGACCTGGGTGATGCCACCTACATACTGGGCATTCGGATCAATAGAGATAGATCAAAAGGTTATTGGGATTGTTCCAAACCAGGTACATCAACACTATCCTAAAAAGGTTTAGTATGGAAGACTCCAAGCGGGGTGCCTTACCCGCTTGCCATGGAGTCACTCTCTCCAAGGACTTTTGCCCAAAGACCGATGAAGAGAGAGCTCGCATGAGCATTATACCCTATGCTTCGGCAGTAAGATCTATAATGTATGCGATGTTATGTACATGCCCAGATATAGCTTATGCACTTAGTGTAGTAAGCAGGTATCAATCCAACCCAGGGGAGAATCACTGGATAGCTGTGAAGAACATTCTTAAGTACTTGCGAAGGACTAAAGAATTGTTCTTGGTGTATAGTAATGGAGATCTCCAAATGGAGGCCTTTACCGATTCGAGCTTCCAGAGTGACAAGGACGACAACAAATCTATCTCTAGGTTTGTATTTACCCTCAATGAGGGGCGGTAAGTTGGAAGAGTTCCAAACAGGATACCGTTGCAGACTCTACGATGGAAGCTGAGTACATTGCGGTGAATGATGCCGCCAAGGAAGCCGTCTGGATGAGGAAGTTCGTTTCGGAGCTAGGAGTAGTTCCAACCATTATTAATCTAATACCATTGTGTTGTGATAATAATGGGGCTATAGCGTTAGCCAAGGAGCCCAGGTCCCATCAGCGGTCCAGACACATCCTGAGGCATTTTCATTTGATCCGGGAGATTGTAGATCGCCGCGAGATCGAGATTAGGAGAGTAGACACAAAGAATAACACCGCGGATCCACTCACCAAGGCCCTCCCTCAGCCGTAGCATGAGCGACTTTTTGAGATGTTGGGTATGATATACGCCAATAACTGGCCTTAGTGCAAGCGGGAGATTGTTGGATATATGTATGCCCTAGAGACCATTATATGATAGTGGATGTATTTATACATGTATATATATTCAGTGTACATTCTTGCTCGAGATGATAGTATGCTATCTGGTTCTACTTTATCTGACATGTTGACTTGATCATGCTTTTATTCATTTACACATGTTGATAAAGCCCTGAGGATATTTGCTTGACTACTGTGATTATGATGGAGATCATACTAGTGGGATGTCTGTAGTTTATAAGCATATCCTAAAAATTCCCTAGTCGTAGGTGTATCGAGACGGGGTATCGATATACCAGTGTAGACTAGCGTATGTGATACTAGACTCATATGATGGGTGATGGATGTTCCCACATCCATTGAGGTTTGACATCAAGATCGTATACGGGTGCTCAGTGGAGACAGAGTACACTGGACGGACTCGCTGAGAACTCCTATATGGTATTATTTCTATCGTCGGATAGCAGTTCTCAGGTGACACTGGTACAGGTTAGTCTGTAGACCCGAGATCGTCATAGAGTCTTGTGTGTTCTCCCACAGTACTTTGATTACCACCTACCACGGCTCTACTGAGTCGTGCAAACAGGTGGCTTTTGGGCACAGTCCTGAGACACATGGAGACGATGAGCGATAGGAGGGGTTTCGTCTCTCCCGGTATTGGGAGTTGATATTGTGCTGTGCTGGATTGGCTATATCAGTAAGTCCCTGGCCAGGGCCGTTGAGATTTACTGATAAGTGTTATCAGCAGTTTCTCGATCTGTTATAGACCATTCATCGGCACGACTTATTGAGTTATTGAGGTCGATGTTACCGTCGGTAGACTCGATATGTAGCATGTCTGATGAAGAGACCGGACTGTACGGTAGTGTTGTCGGTTGGCTCGACGGGTGTTTTGACAGGCTCGCTTGTTTTCTTCTGATCGTTCAATACCCGGGTGGCCGTTACGTTTAGCTGACCTCTTGCGGCTTGGGGGTGTTTGATATGATCATCACCTATTGTCGACGTATTGACGAGTTTTAGAGTCCCACAATGGAGTTACCTAGCCTAGGCAAAGAGATGTGGTGTGCATATGAGATATGCACGGGGACCCGATTAAATGCGTGTATGTGATACCGTATATTAATCGGGCGGTTTGCTATTGGTCGGGTCGTATGAGATATGACCGGTTTGCTAAATCAAGTGTTGATTTAACATTGACCATTAGCTTTTTCACTTTAGACCCTTTTATCTTTTGTTGTATGCATGCATGTATGCACATGTTTACATTGATGCATATATAGATGTGCATGCACACATACATGCATACACTTTGTGTGTCATGGTTGTTGATACACTTGATGGTGGCAATATAAGACTCACATGTTAGTAAATATATTCGTATTTTTTTTGAGTTAATGGAAATGGAAATAATTCATTGTTGATTATTTTTTACCTCCACTAAATCTCTCTTTAACCATGCGTTATTATTCTATGGCCATTAGTGCTCCAAAGGTGAATATCTAGATATTTATTAACTTGGGTTAAGAATGAGAGTGGAAAATATATATATTTTCTATTCTCCTTTTATCATGATCTTTTTCATTATCTCTTGAGCTCTCATATTGCCATATTCTTCTTCTTCTCTCTCTTGCTCTCTAGGTTTTGATAGTGAGTGAAAGAGTGATCAAGTTAGGGTTTTGAAGTGAGAAAACAAAGCACATCATCATTCTATACTACTCTTGCCCATTAGTTTAGAGTGTTAGCTTCAACTTCATCATTTGATCAAGTGGAGCTAGGAGCTTGGACAAAGAGGACTCCGGGTGGATCGTCGTGGACTTAGAGGATCTCAAGCAAGCTTCTTCCAACTTTCAAGTAACCAAGGAATCTATCTAAGGGAGCTACAAAGGTTGTATTCTCTTTTCCTAGTGCTTTAATACTTGTGGAATGAAATTGTTTTTGAGTTACCCTAGTTTTTCTAGTATGATCCTTATGTTAATTTTTTTAGCACCATCTAATTTTTTAAATATGGCATGTATGATGCTATCGTACCCTAGTAGTGGTGCTAAGGAAACCCTATACATCACATGTACAGTAATGGCCTTTGGGACATACATATAACTAACAGTTTCCAATGTGTGCCTACACGGGGTAGGTCGTTACCCCGTGTATGATATTATTTAAAATTAACAAGTTTAACTAATTCTTGTCAAAAATGTGAATAATCTAGAAGTTACATGAAATTTTTAATGAAAAGAAATATAGGTTACAAGTTGTAATATTATTAATTATCATTATCTCGCTAAATTAAAGATCAGTTAATAAAACATAAAATATTTGATACAAGGGTATTATCTTGAGCATGATTTTCATGGATGAAGTTCAAGGCGTGGATTGAATTGGTGATATAGAAAAAGAAAGGATTTAAGGAAGAGAAAGAAAAGTAGGAATACTTACCGTTTCCGCTTGTTCTCGGACAAGCGAGAAAAGAAGAGAAGAAGTCTCGGTTGAAGAACCGAGACCTACGGTGCATGGAAGATTGAGCTTGGGACCGATTACGCATACTAGAACGAAATTTTGGTAGCTAACATGCGGAGGAACGAATTTGAGCGACGGAGTTGACTTGGACTTGTGTGCTTGACTTTTTTGGCTAGAGAGAGACTTGAGAGATAGGAATTTTGATTAGTATTTTCAGAATAAATTAGGAGAAGAACTAAGCAAAAAGACTAGTTATTTATAGGGAGGAAATATAGGTATAGAGAGAATTAAAAAGATAATTAAAATGTATTAAAAGCGAGGGAAGTCAGAAGGACGCACAGGCGCAGCATGGAGGCAATTAGTGCCATCACAGCTGCCCATAGCATTTTTTAGGGGGAAATGGGTGGTCGAGATTGGGAGTAAAGTCTCGAGTTTTGTGCCATGTTTTTTAATCGTATTTAAATACTCATTAATCCTGATAGACTTCCGAAAAGTTAAAAAGAAAATTATTAAAAATAAATGGAGCTGATTGGATTCGAACACGAAGGCTAAAGAACAGCAGTGAAAAGTATTAACCAATGAGCTACAAGTTTTCTTTCTTTTATTTAACAATTTTAACTTATAACTCATAGTCAGGCTGAAATACACCTTTATATACATTGAATGTGTTACAATTGTACAGAGATTTCAAGATCATTACATCCTACCCTCCTTATTAAAATTTCGTTCTCGAAATTTTCAAAAAGAACTAACCATCAAATAGATGAGGGTATTGTATATGCATATCATCTTCTCGCTCTCAGATTGATTCTCCTGACGAATCCCTTCTCTACATCACCTATACTAAATTCACCTCCTTGTTCCGTAATGTCTTCACCTTTCGATCCAAGATCTCGACCGGTTGCTGCTCGCAAATCAGATCGATTTGCACTGTGAGTTCCGAGTTATCTAGTATGTGTCTGGGGTCGCTCACATATCGTCGTAGCTGGGATATTTGGAACACATTATGCACTCCTTCCAATGAGGGTGGTAGTGCCAAGCGGTACACCCTTTCTCCAACTCGTTCAAGTATGTCGAATGGTTCGATATACCTTGGACTAAGTTTGCCATGTTTGCCAAAATATATCACTCCTCTGTTCAGAGAGATCTTCAGAAATACATATTCTCCGTGTTGGAACTTCAAGTGTCGGCGCTTCGCAACTGCCCAATGCTTCTGCCTATCTTGGGCTTTGCGCATCTTTTCACTCCATTATTTGATTTAAAATGTTTTAGATCATAGTTTTCTGCTTACTTGGGTTGTGGAGACGTTAGATTGATGCCACGTGATTCAAGTGCCGGTCACGTGATATTTCCGGGTCGTAACAGATAGCTAGATTTATAATAGGCTATCATGCATAACACTGGCATGTTAGATGTGGTGATGTGTCTCATTCATCGAGAATGGAGATTCTTCAGGTGTATGTCATGATCATATATTGTGATACATGTAGTACATGGCCACGTTTGAATTCTCCATGACACGTCACCTATGAGATATAAAATTTACACTGTTATATAATCTGTTTGACTTGATGACATTGTTGTTTTCGATCTTTCATTTAAGTAAGTTTTGATATGAAGATACTTCTTATCATCTGACATGAATAACAAATCTGAAATATTAGGATGCTTCAAATACATTTAAGAAGATAATGGGTGTCTAGATTGAATCCGAAAATCTCGTCGTGATAAGAATAAGTCTATGAAGACATAAAATCCTATGAACATGTGTTTTGAAAAATATTTTTCAAATTATATTATTATATTAACATTAATATTCGGAATGAATTTGTGTTAATGGGGAATGAAGTTTTAGGCTTGAGCAATTAGGTGAACATGTCATGCTCATTTAATAGCTTAAAGATAAAAAAAGATGATGTCGGAAAGGATTGAATGTAAGTTGATATTTATTGTCATCTCACATTATGGTAGAGATTTTATGAATAATTGAAAAGATTGGTGTTTGACGGTTAAATGAAAACTATTAATTAATTAATTACGAATTAATTTAGTTGATAGTTGCTTTTGATATGAGACCTATTTGGTCCCACCTATAAGCCTTTCGGTGGAAGCTTTAGACGCAACAATAAGAAAAATATTATTAATAATATAATTGTTGTATTATTAATATGTGAATTTTTAGTCCCACATCGGATATTTAGGGTTAAGGTATCGTACCACAACCCTATATAAAGAGGGAAAGTGCTTGCCATGAGTAATGATCTTTAATTAAGAATTTGAATTATGAATATTTCATCTTAAAATATTTGGATGCTTATCAATCCATGAGGGTGTTTCTTCCAGAAAGGCTGGTGGACTTCAGTTGGAGGCCTTTGCATTTGTGAAGGCTGCCTCAAAAGAATTTTGTGGATATGATCAGATCCTTCATTGATGAAGATCAAGATGTAAAAGTTACGCATTTAATTTTAAAATTCGATTTTTAGAAATTGATGCATGTGTTTCCGTCATAGGCATGCATACGCTTCTTTCAACCCTTCATCATCCAAACCATAACTTTATAACTAGAAGCTTCTCATTAACAAATATTCACATCTTTAAGTTTAGATTTGGACAATGGTGTGGAATCAAGATAGAGGTGCAAACACTGCATTGTTGATAAGTTAGGATCGATGTTTCTATCTAACTAATATCAACTATTCATTTTTTCATTTGTTTTCTTAATTATATTCTTATGTATGAATAATCATGACTTGTTGTTGTTATTCCTTAATTTTTTCAAAGCCAAATACACCTAATATTTAATGTAAATAATGGAAACATCCATTTAAAATGATTTTGCAAGAAAAAGATATATAAAGTGAATTGAAGAACTATAAATTACATTCTCATGTTAAAGAGAGATTTAAGTTGAAGATAAAAATATTATTACAATTTTTTCCTTTGCTTTGTCTTTATCATTTGTATCAAAAGTTCATAAATGGATACAAGCTATATAAGAGGAGTGGTAATTAATATAAATTCTCTAAATTATCTTTTTATATATTCTGAGAAGTTTTATCTTATTTTCTTAAATGCAATTCGTTTCCTCGATACTCGTTTTCCTTTTGGCTTGATTATCAATATAGATGCAACATGCATTTTCTTTTTGAGAAAATTTATTGATGTTAACTTTTTTTTTTTAATTAAGCTCTCTAAAAATTGCAAAACTATTAATTAATAATTCTTTACTTTCAATCTATTATGTATATATTAACAAAAATCAAATAAATTATGAATTTATCAATTCATCACGGCCTGGTAAAGGCACACGGCTAGTAACTCACAACAAAGTTATCTTTTTTTACTATTATAACCAAAAGAGAAGGGGCGTGTAGCGGTCTCATATTTAATTGAAATAAAATATTTCAAAAAACATGAAAAATCCTTAATCCTAAGACAATAGTCCAATTCATCGACTTTTTTGACCTATGGAATCACACTACTACAGTATAGTTTAAACCGTTACCACCGTTACCATATCCCAATTTAGTAACGGTTTAAGCCATTACAGAACCGTTACCAAAACCACCGTTACCATAAATATGGTAACGGTTTAACCCATTGCCAAACACAAAAAAGGCAACGTTCTAAATAATTACAATATAGACGTCTTTATCAAAATTTACTCAGATATCTTACACATAAAATTGTGGGGCCTACATATGTGGTAACGGGTTAACCCGTTACCATACATATGGTAACTGTATAGTCCGTTACCATATACATCCTATGATAACGGTTTCAACCGCTGCCATTTCTTCTCCCATTACTAAAGACCATCTGATATTTGATATCCTCCAGATATCAGATACACGTAACCGTTACCATAGGGTTTATGGTAACAATTTAAACCGTTACCATGTGTTATATGTATTTTTCTAAGAACATGAAATTTCTTCTCCCAATGCGCTGCTTTCAATTACAATCAACAATACATAATAATATTATTATGATCAAATCTCACGCAATTATAAACAAAATATATATACAACCAATATGATCAATAAATAAACAAAATAAATGCTTGTATCAATAAATCAACAAATAAATAAGTCTATGGTCATTAGGACAAAGAACCTCCATTGTCCCGTATGCTTAAGAAACTCCCAAACTCGTTCTGTATGGCCTCCCGGATGGTCTCGGCGTTCGACTGCCTCAGCTCCTGGACCTTCTCCGCAAGGGTCTGCAGCTGCTGCTCCGTTTATTGTTGCGTCTATGCCATCTGGTTGCGGAGCTGACGAATCTTTTCCTGCGGCGCAACTGCCGCATTTCCCCGCGCCTGGGACACGACATACTCGTGGACGGACGCACGTCAAGCAAAATGTCGGTGGGCCCCGGGACCAACCCCGCACTCATACCTACCGTAATACCCGCTGGATAGCGAATCCAGGATAGGAACAATGACGATAATCGGATCGTCGGGGCCAAGTCCTAAGGCGTTCGTCTTCTCCTTAAACTGAGTTTGTAAAGAACACGCACACGCACTTAAAACAAAAAATCAACTTGATTATATAAAACATACCATGTACTCTCCCATGCCCTTATGTAACACAGACCATCCCTTGGCAACAGTGTAAATGGCGGGGTCTTTTTGTTTCTATGATAAAATTATGGTATGAAAATTTGACAAGAGTTCAATGTTTTAGAAGATGATGATGAATTAAAGTTAGGGCATAAAATTTTGACAAGAGTTCAATGTGTGTGTGTTTTTTTTCAATAAACTATTGTTGTTTTTCAATAAAATACCTACATCTATAGTTGATTGTCACTAAAATACTCCATTTACTCAATTTTACTTATTTATACTAAAATACCATTAGCTATTGTTGATTTTACACTAAAATATCCTTAACTATAAAATTAGGATTTACTTCAATAATTAATTTGCAACACTGAAAATATATAAAATTAAGCGTCGAAACAATCACCATGTGCCATTGTGCGCTGGCCTTCGTACGTTTTACTTGGATCAAGACAGCGCGACTTTCATGCCATTATTCCGGTTCTCCTTGTTGTGCTCCGACAACAACTTGTAAATATAAAGAAAATTATATTATATTTCGGAATATGAATCGTTTATGATATATTGTTATAACCTTAAAAATTAAATATATACCTTAGCATGCTCACGCTCATAATACTGGACCAGCTGCGGCCAATCCTCTCTCGGGACTTGGAGATATATCATGTTCATCATCGCCCAGCGCTCTTCCTCAGTCACCGTGAGCCAGGGAAGGTAATATTTTTCCTTCACTTCACTTCGCCGTCTTTTCTTGATATTCTGACACGTGGGTATCATCTAAGCAAAGGCGCGATGTGGATCGAACGGTCTATCCATGCCATCCTCGCCGATGACGCCGATGAATTTGTAATTTTGCCTGGTATGAAATTACAAAATTATATATATATATATAACAACGATTGAAATTTAAAGATATAAAAGGGTATATGATACTTCGTCCGATGCAAAAAATGCTGCACACTGGCAGTCTGGCGGTGGTCCCACCTAGCATGGAGCGGGTAATTGTAGTAAGTACAGTTCTCCGCTACTATGTAATCCCCCCACTTGGTCGACATATCACCAAAAGGAACACCATCGGCGTTCCACATCAGCGTCCATGGATCAGCACCTATGGCTGGCCTGGAGCAGAAGAGCCCAGTAGAACCCCTCCTCCTAACACTGCTGGGGCTTGCAAAGAAGATAGATATATAGACACAATATTATAATATTCAGAGTATGTAGCTAGAAACATACATATTTAAATTACAATCATTATTTAAAAACTTTAAGCAATAATGATTATACATTCCATTCCTGGCGTGGCGCTATAACCGGCGCCAGATGCCATCCCCTCGGTAGAATGCGGAACTGCAAACAGTAAACTGTTAGATAAATCAATAGAATTTAATAGATAACTAGAAATTCAATTGACAACTACATTGTAATGATGTATTAAATTTTGAATGAGTAAACAATATACCATGTGCAGGAGTGACTGGGTGATTGTTGCAGAAACTCGCGTTCCGCTTGTTCTGTTTGTTCTACTTACCGCAATCAAGACGGAGTTGCTTTGCAGTTAGCCGGTTGAGAACGAGTCGATCCGCAGGAAGATGGTTATATTTCCGTTCTTGTATTAGATGAGTCAATTCAAGAATGTATATGTGTATGTTCAAATCTATCCTAAGTATTCGTATTTATGTTCAAGTAAACTTGTTAGGGTTAAAGTTGGTTAGTAGAGTTAGGATTAGTCTTATGCTTTTCTTTTCCCATTCTTAAAATGATGTTAGGATAAAAGAAAGCAGCGGGGATTACGAGGACATAAGAATGAAATTTGCGAGTTTAAACAAGCTTTCCATTGCTAAATCTATTCCTAGTGCCCCTTGTCCTTCCTCTAGGTGCGCTTATTTCCAAGCCTAGGCCAAACACCTACAACCACGTATCTAATTAAGTCATAACTATATGTCAAGTTGTAGAGAGCCCAAACGACTTCTCGACTTAGCTCGCGGCTACATATCACGTATAGCACGCCTAAGTGAGGGGGTTGTGTTTGTTTGGTCTCGGTTCATTTTAGGATGTTTGGCGAAGAGAAGCACAAGGGATTTTTTCGTCCCTCATACTTACCTTCCTTAGCCCCTAACAAGTGTTGAAATTATTCATACATTTAAATGAAAATTGTAAGTCTATGCTAGCGCCCCGGCCGTCTACAGACACCAAATGCGGAACAAAAACTTTTAAACTCGCGCTATCGTATACTTTAACCCGGATCTGCCATTATTGCTAAACTAACAAGCTGTAAAGAGTGTAGAAAGATTGTACCGAACGATCCGAGTCCTTCGTTCTTCAACCATCATCCCACGCTCCGTTGCGGCTGCTCCGATCTCGTCGATCTCCGATCTCCTCGTCGAGGTGGCACCACATGATCGGTTCTTTCAACGGGCTCCCGCCTCTGACTCGAGGCAACTCGATCGTCAAGTTTGCTAAAAGAGATGACCAAGAATGATGTAGAGAATGAGTAGATGACTTTGTCTCACTTCGTCCAAATCCGTGGACGATCGGTTAATGAAGTTGCCGTGGAAATCGGGTGATGGAATGAAATGGACTGTGAAATTCCATACACCGATAAAACCTATCATAATCTTTTCTCTCTAAAATGAAACATCAAGTGAGAGTGAGTAGGAGAGAGAAGGCCGGCCACTTATATATGCAAGAGGGAGGTGACCGTAGGAGCAAGTGGTGACTATAAGAAAGCTTCTCACTCAAAAGATCAAGAAGAAATATCCTTAGCTAAAACAAAACTCATTAATGAAAACCATGAGTCACTTAAACACCTCATCATGCCTTTAATGAAACCATTAATGCACTAATGAGTCATATGCCTCATCATCACTTCTAGAAGCTTCTAGAATGATGACTCACTCATATCTGAAGAAAAGATAAATCCGTCTTTAACCGAAAGTTAAAAGACGGCTGATAGAAAACTGGAAACTGGCAACTTCCAAAAGTGATCCTGAAACGACTTTCAGGAAAACCCCAAAACTGTATAAATATACCCGCATTTGTATTACGACCGAATACAAATGCAACTGAGACAAAGATATTATACCTACTCAATATAATACTCGGATCCAGCTTAAACCAAAGCCGACCAGTATCATCTGCCCGAAAACTGACACGTGCGTAAACGCACGTGCATTTTCCGAACCCTGCCATAAAACCATACGGCCTCTACAACGTTTCGCCCGAACTTGGGAAACTGCCTGTGGGGGACTCTAATGACTCGTCAGCACCCTGGCAGTGGGTTTAACCACAAACCGTCAGCGGCACTAGCTATGCGTAACGGCTGCCCATGGACTGACCTCAAGGGTGGCCGAGGAGCGAACTCAAGGGAGACCGATGAGCGAACTCCTCCGAAAACCCTACTGAGCCTAACAGTGACAATGTATATACAGTCCGGTCCGTTCGTCAATGAGTATCGCATATCCGCCTAGGGGGCTAGCAACGTCAGACCCCCAATAGCAGTATAAGTCGTGTCGGAGTGAAGCCCAATAACACCCTGAGATACTACTGGAGTACCTACCAGTAAATCTCCTGCCACGGCCGTGGGCTTTGTGTAATGGCTCTCCTAGACACAGCACGATCTCGCCCCTAATACCGGGAGAGACGAATCCCCTGCCGATCCGCTCACGTGCCTCCATATGGCTCGGGACTGTACCCAAAAGCTACCTGTTTGCACGACTCCTTTGAGCCGTGGTAGGGTAGAAATCAAAGCACAGTGGGAACTCACACGAGACAAATGACGACCTCAGGTCGATGAACTAACCTGTACACATGTCACCAGGGAACTGCTATCTGACGATAGGTATAGTACTAACTAGCAGATTCCCGGCGAGTCCTGTCCGGTGTACTCATAACCTAATGAGCACCTGTATACATCTTAGGTGATCCAACTGACACCAGTGGCTTGTGAGACCGGCCACCGCCCCTCGTCGGGGTCTCGACTGTATACACTAGTCTACTCCGGAGTATCGATGCCCTGTCTCGAAACTCCCACGACTAGGGACCACAATTAAGGATATGCATATAAACTACCCAACTCTCACGTATATGATCGCCATCATACTGTTGGTAGTAAAGCAAGATCCTAAGGGCTCTATCAAAGTGTAACATGCAATCAGTCACCTGAACATGTACACGACTGATAGAGGCAAACCAGATAGCATACTATCATCTCGAGTAAGACTGTGCTACCGGGATAGGTCCTCCGCAATCATTGCAATCACGTACCTGCGATCCAATAATTGACTATGAGGGCACTATCTCCAACAATCTCTCACTTGCACTCAAGGCTAATATTGCGATGTCGACTACTCACAGCCCGTGTGAAACCGAACATCCAACTCCTCTACTAATCAGTTTCACAAAGCCCGTTTGTAAAACTATTGTGTTCGAGAAATAGCCTCGGTGAGTGGATCCGCCTAGAAGTATCTTTCTATATCTCTCTTAATCTCAAGTTCACGGAGAAAGCGATCTCCCGAATTGAGTAGTACCTGTCTTAGAATATGTTTGGATATCTGATGGGACCTGGGTTCATAAATGAACTCCATATCCAAACTTCTTAGACTGAATCGATCACTGAACCTAATCAGTATCGGGCACCTTGCTTCCCACAGTATCCTTTTGGACCACCTGTCCATAATACTGTCCCTCTTCGTCAAAGGGAAAAACTAAAACTCTGACAGTCACTCTGTCATCCACGTCACCTTTGAAGTCTGGAATGATAACCGTCTCCCGAAGGAGGCTGCCGTCATCAAATCCGTAGAACATGTACTAATGTTCTAAAACTGCTTCCTTATGTTTCTCCAGGATTGGATTAATACAAACTTATTGCATCTAGTGCAAAAACAACATTTGGTGCGGTACTTGACATCTCATGATTGACTCAATTGCCTAAGCAAGTGATCTGCCAATCATGCACATCCCTCTCCTCTTTAGTCTATACGACACCTTTAGAGAGGGTGACTCCATCACCTGCAGGTACACTACCATGCTAGGAGTCAACTATTCCAAAAACCATTAGAATATCTGTCAAAGTACCCACATTGGGAAACTACCCAAATCCAGATCTAAAACCATAGATCTAGAAACCAGAATGTCAAATATTATATCCATATCCTGTCTGGAGAAACAACTGTGTGACGACCACAGTTCAACCGATCGTAGTATAGGAATTTTACTTTCTACTCTGTGTATGTCATCCAGATACCATGACATCACACCCTACTACCTTCTTAACTGATCCATCCCCCATTCTGATTGAAGTCAAACCCATGACTGTCACATCAAAATTAGATGATCTATCTCCGCTATAACTGCTCAAGTCTATAAATAGATATAAGCATCTTGCCCACTATGCTTCCGCTGCTCCCACTGACTATGACAACCCTCCTACCGGGTCTCATATCCTGGAACAACAGTAGTGTCAAGTCTTGGTAGATAAGAACCTCCCTGTCACCGTCCTTGAGGCTACCGAAGTACCTCTCGGGTGTCTGAGGTTACCTACCATATCTGCGGAGTGGCTATTGGAATGTCAAACCTGATTGAATATTTAGGTCCTATTAAATTTTCCGTAATCGTTCGTGGTTCTGGAATCACTTCCAGTTCTACCATACTCCCACTACTGTTTTCTGAAAAAGATCCATTTTTACTAAAACTGTGGCGAGTCAAGAACAATATCACTATTGATCTTCCAAATGGTAGAATATCAACCCTCGTCATAGCCAGGGTCAACCCACAAACAGCCACTACAGAAACGTGCCCTGAGTTATCCAGTGTCTGGTTTTAAGCATAAGCTGGACAACTCCCCGTACCTTAATTTCTTTTAAGGTACGATCCATTCTATATCCAATACAGAAACTTTGGCACTTATTTAATTGGAACCATATTCAATCCATGCAGCTGTCTTCAGTGCATATCAACTTAATGGAAAGAGGCTAATCAGCATTACTCAACTTAGGAATCCATCCAATTATGAGTAAACTGAAAGAGAAATACGTTTCTCAAAACCATCACTATCATCTGAATACCAATCATAAGAATCTACATCTTCGATCTCTTTGAAGAATCCCGATACTTGTGATACCTGGTTCTCTACTTTATTCTTATACCCACAACTTCTCAAAACTTAGACCTTGTATTTCTACGAAACACTTGTCTAAATACTAGAGAAGTTATAAGTAAATAGAACATAGTACGAGGACCTACCCCTTTGTCCTGATGGACACTTGGACAACATACAATACTCTGTATAAGTCCGCTGAGTTAAACAACTCAAAACCTGTGCGTCGTAGGTTGAAAACTGTACCCTGGCGATTTCCTCAAATATCACCAATTACAACGAATTCCGATATAATGAGGATGATCACCTAATTCCCAATATCTTACTCCCACTCATCATCTGTAAAACCATACAGATATGAGAATGAAACCTGGTAAATACATACCCTTGGAGTAAGTGTCTAATCGGGAAAACAGTTTTTCCTTTAACAATGCACTGAAACATGAAAAATGTTTCGTAGGGGTATCCTGGTATTCATAGCAATGCCTCTTCCATAATCCAATTCATGACTTCAACCGTATATTTTATTGCCGTCTCTCCAAATCCCTTTATTTGTCATTAGTCGTTACCTTCTGTACACCATCGTTACGCTAAATGGTTTTCTTCCTTCCCTACCGTTCGGCACCAGCCTATGGTTTGGAAGAAGACTATCCAGTAAGCATAATAGGCGTACCCTCCTAAACCAAGGAGTACTCGCAACTGAGAGAAGGTGATGATAAAAGACAACTGAATAATACCTTATTCTTTTTAAAGGTGAAATAGGAGTGGCGATGAAGTACGCGGTTTTGGTCGTGAATGATATCAGTCGCAATTTACTTTGCCCTCTTTCTAATCCCTTTATTTTGTCTTTACATATTACCTTCTGCACACCCTACTTAGGCTAATTGGTTTTCTTCATTCCCTACCTTTCGGCACCAGCCTATGGTTTGGAATAAGACTATCCAATAGGCGTAATAGGTGTACTCTCCTAAACCAAGGAGCTCTCGCAACCTGAGAGAAGGTGATAATAAAAGACAACTGAATAAACCAATTCTATTTCTCCTGAACCTGGATCCATCCCCGAAGAAGTCCCTTCGAGTTCGTATATAACCATACGATGGATCTATCCAATGGAAGTGGATATCCGTAGTAATACGGGTGTTCTGAGAAATTCAAAGGGTAAAAGAAGGAGTGGCAATGACTTATGCAACTCAGACAATCCAAAAGCCAGTATTTTAAGAAGGTTCGGTCAACCTGGTTACTGAGTCATAGTCTAGGGTCGGTCAAAGGTCGCTGCCAAAGAGAGAGAGAAAAGAAACACTCTGCGTGCACTCTAACCTAGATCAGAATGGTCATCATTTTATCTAATCCGGAAACCTCCCACTGTCCTGTCAAATTCTCCTCCAAACCTAAAGAAGAATCAATCGGGATCACCCGAAGAGTAAACCAACTCATCAGTAGGAATCGGGATCCAACTCTCAACGCATGTTAACGTGATGGAATGCATCCACGTTATTCATACTCCAGAAGGTATGCGCATACTTGGCAAGTTTCAGTTTCTTTAGAAACTCCCGATATCATTTTCTTGCCCCATGCTCTTATGACCTTGGCGAAAGTCAACAAATCATAAGTCACATGTCAAGTTCTGCCCGTCATTATCTTGTTAATTTGAATCCACCCGTAGATACCGTTGACGAAAGCCAACAAGGTAATACGACTGTCCCAAACCAACTCATCTATCTATGCAACAAATGAATACCCAGCAGCTACCAAACACTATGCCTTGACGAAAGCCAACAAACATAGCTTGAATACTACTGACCATCCATAAGAAACGACGGAGGGCTACGACTGGTTTTTGGCGAAAAACCTTTAACGTAGTGAACTTGATATCGCTGAAGGAACCTGATAGCTTTTTATAAAAATATAGTGGCGAAAACCTTTTGCTAAAGAGGTCATTCCCGGTGAAGGGATCTCGGCTCTTTCCTCATGGAATGAGGTGCAGGATATTCCACTGAATACCGCTATGCAAAGCAACTTGTAATCGACTATAGTGAAGTTATTACTCTGACGCAAACTTCTGTCCAAGGGGTCTTTCCCGGTGAAGGGATATCAGCCTTTGCCTCGTCGAATGAGGTGCTGGATATTCACACCGAATACCGCTATGCATAACAAAAGAAAACGTCTTTGCAATAACACTTTTTAAGTTGTTCCAACAACTGTATACAGGTTTGTTTTCCTTTGCATTGATCAGAATCAACGCAGTCCCATCATTCAATCACACCAGAAAAGAACGAAAATAAAATGTACGTATATGCCATCCGCATTCGTCACTGGGTCCCGTCATCACTCGTTAGGTTACTTAACTAACGACAGAGCGGGGGCTGGACTAGCGCGGGTGTAAAACATATACAACATCTAATAGTATATAAACCAATATACAATAATCGCTCCAGGCGTGATAGTATGCAACATTACAGAAAAGTAATAAGCATCACAGAACAATACAGATAATCTGGGATCCCCGAGTTTCACAGAGCCGCTGATGAAACTCGACGTTCCCCTGTCGTGTGGATAGCCTGTGCAATGAAACCTAGACCCCTATGGGTGCGGCAAGTTACCCGCCAAAACCTGAAGCGAGGTAGTCCCCACAGCATAGTGAATGGAACACCCGGCACTTCACGGAATCCGGTAAATTGAGCACCCCTCCTTGGGTCAACCTGTACCCCCTACGAGTGCGGCGAATAGTCTGCCAATTCTGAAGTGGGGACCCTCTGCCTCTCAAAGCCATGAAATGCGGACCCGTTGCTCTCCCGAACCCGGCTATCCGTGCACTCCGTCTCGGGGTAAAACCTAGTACAGTAATGAAAAATAGTACAATAGGTACATCGACCGCAACCTGGTCGTGCCCCAAAAGAATATTATACAACAGGCAGTGACGGCAGTCCACAAGTTGGACGCTCGCCCCGCAATATCAAATGTACAAATAAACTCAAACTGTACTACCATTGCACACTGCTATCCATCACGACAAATCCGCAACATCACAGCACAACACAGAACATCAACGCGAATGTCACGTTCGCAAACCCTTCTAAAAGAACTATAGCAATCAGACGCGGTTTACCGATCAAATGACATTCCCGGTCGGAGATATAATGTAAGCACTGTAAACTAACGTGTTTAAATTTCGATCGACCAAAGACCAAATATCAAAAAGTGGGCCCCACTGCTTACTGGTGAACAGTAACAAAATCTGGGCAAAAACGATATATACCAAAAATCACAAAATCCAACACTGAACACACTGACAAAATTTGGGAGCACGTGCTCCCCACGTGGCCGCGGTTGCGCGGCCAAACCATGGGTTTGGCCGCCCTCCCGCGGCGGCTTGGAGGGATCACGACCCCAAATTTTGTCGTGGCTCTTAAAAATGCCTGCTCTGATTTTTAAGACATCCAGAAATAGATTTTGAGACCATTTAAAATTAACAGACCTGTCGAGCTAGGATTTTGTGTTTTTCGATTTTCGGTCGGATCGATGTTTTAAACGCGTTAGCACAAGTTAGTATAGCAAAATGGTGAGGCTCTGATACCACTGTAAGTCTACGCTAGCACCCCGGCCGTCTGCAGACACCAAATGCGGAACAAAAACTTTTAAACTCGCGCTATCGTATACTTTAACCCGGATCTGCCATTATTGCTAAACTAACAAGCTGTAAAGAGTGTAGAAAGATTGTACCGAACGATCCGAGTCCTTCGTTCTTCAACCATCATCCCACGCTCCGTTGCGGCTGCTCCGATCTCGTCGATCTCCGATCTCCTCGTCGAGGTGGCACCACATGATCGGTTCTTTAAACGGGCTCCCGCCTCTGACTCGAGGCAACTCGATCGTCAAGTTTGCTAAAAGAGACAACCAAGAATGATGTAGAGAATGAGTAGATGACTTTGTCTCACTTCGTCCAAATCCGTGGACGATCGGTTAATGAAGTTGCCGTGGAAATCGGGTGATGGAATGAAATGGACTGTGAAATTCCATACACCGATAAAACCTATCATAATCTTTTCTCTCTAAAATGAAACATCAAGTGAGAGTGAGTAGGAGAGAGAAGGCCGGCCACTTATATATTCAAGAGGGAGGTGACCGTAGGAGCAAGTGGTGACTATAAGAAAGCTTCTCACTCAAAAGATCAAGAAGAAATATCCTTAGCTAAAACAAAACTCATTAATGAAAACCATGAGTCACTTAAACACCTCATCATGCCTTTAATGAACCATTAATGCACTAATGAGTCATATGCCTCATCATCACTTCTAGAAGCTTCTAGAATGATGACTCACTCATATCTGAAGAAAAGATAAATCCGTCTTTAACCGAATGTTAAAAGACGGCTGATAGAAAACTGGAAACTGGCAACTTCCAAAAGTGATCCTGAAACGACTTTCAGGAAAACCCCAAAACTGTATAAATATACCCGCATTTGTATTACGATCGAATACAAATGCAACTGAGACAAAGATATTATACCTACTCAATATAATACTCGGATCCGGCTTAAACCAAAGCCGACCAGTATCATCTGCCCGAAAACTGACACGTGCGTAAACGCACGTGCATTTTCCGAACCCTGCCATAAAACCATACGGCCTCTACAACGTTTCGCCCGAACTTGGGAAACTGCCTGTGGGGGACTCTAATGACTCGTCAGCACCCTGGCAGTGGGTTTAACCACAAACCGTCAGCGGCACTAGCTATGCGTAACGGCTGCCCATGGACTGACCTCAAGGGTGGCCGAGGAGCGAACTCAAGGGAGACCGATGAGCGAACTCCTCCGAAAACCCTACTGAGCCTAACAGTGACAATGTATATACAGTCCGGTCCGTTCGTCAATGAGTATCGCATATCCGCCTAGGGGGCTAGCAACGTCAGACCCCCAATAGCAGTATAAGTCGTGTCGGAGTGAAGCCCAATAACACCCTGAGATACTACTGGAGTACCTACCAGTAAATCTCCTGCCACGGCCGTGGGCTTTGTGTAATGGCTCTCCTAGACACAGCACGATCTCGCCCCTAATACCGGGAGAGACGAATCCCCTGCCGATCCGCTCACGTGCCTCCATATGGCTCGGGACTGTACCCAAAAGCTACCTGTTTGCACGACTCCTTTGAGCCGTGGTAGGGTAGAAATCAAAGCACAGTGGGAACTCACACGAGACAAATGACGACCTCAGGTCGATGAACTAACCTGTACACATGTCACCAGGGAACTGCTATCTGACGATAGGTATAGTACTAACTAGCAGATTCCCGGCGAGTCCTGTCCGGTGTACTCATAACCTAATGAGCACCTGTATACATCTTAGGTGATCCAACTGACACCAGTGGCTTGTGAGACCGGCCACCGCCCCTCATCGGGGTCTCGACTGTATACACTAGTCTACTCCGGAGTATCGATGCCCTGTCTCGAAACTCCCACGACTAGGGACCACAATTAAGGATATGCATATAAACTACCCAACTCTCACGTATATGATCGCCATCATACTGTTGGTAGTAAAGCAAGATCCTAAGGGCTCTATCAAAGTGTAACATGCAATCAGTCACCTGAACATGTACACGACTGATAGAGGCAAACCAGATAGCATACTATCATCTCGAGTAAGACTGTGCTACCGGGATAGGTCCTCCGCAATCATTGCAATCACGTACCTGCGATCCAATAATTGACTATGAGGGCACTATCTCCAACAAAAATAAAAACAAAACAAGAAAGAAGAAAAGAAAGAAAGGAAAATGCGGTTTTACAAATGATAGTAAGCTAACTACTTGGGCCCTCACCTAAGTAAGGAACTCCATAGAGTATCCTGGCTTGTGAAAAATACGAATAAGAAGAAAAGAAAAAAACAACAAGAAATAACAACAACTAATTAACAACAATAAATAAAATTGCACTAGGAATTAAAATTACAAGACAAGAAAATAAAGATACGAGTTAAATAAAAACGCTCATCTTCATTGATTTTCCACTCAAGAGCTCTCACTACACTTTCATGGAGAACAGATAAAGAAGAAGAAGAAATACAAACTATTCTACATTAAATCCTAACAAAGAAGAAGACATCTATAATGGCTCAAAACTGGAGTATTTATAGGCAGAGAGATGAAACCCTAGGGCTAAATTCCGAGCCCATACACAATTACAAAACTACCCCCAAAAACAATCTGGCACTGAGTTGACTCGGCCGCGGAACCGCCGCAAAAATGGCTTATTGGCCGCGGTTCCGCGACGGTTTGGAGTAGTTGATTTGTCGCTATTTCTGGGGTTCCTTGTGATGCTTTCTTCTTCTGTTCTACAGGTCCCAAATTGCAAGATGGCTCAAATATATCTTCAGATTTCCAACAGTCCAAAATGGCTTCAATTTTAATTCATTTGACCTTTATCTCCCTCGAGCTCGGTGCATCCATAGAATTTTGTGTTGCCCCTCTCGTGGTTTGTGCTTGACCGAGACACGAATGACCACTGTTATTTGTCTTGTCTCTTAAACTGGTAAGCAGAACTGGACGGATGCGGATGACCGGAACCCAGATTTTATCTGTCTGTGGCAGATGTTCTGGATTTTGGCGTAACTGTGAAGATTTTGTAAGATTTACGTTATTTTGGACTAGAAACCTGTAACCTATAAATATGTAGCAAACACGAATCAAAAGCACCTACTTATAAACAAACGAGCAGAAGGATGGAATATTCTGGTTTGAACAAATACCCCCAAACTTAACTTTTGCTCGTCTCGAGCAAAACCAATTATTTTCAAAAAGTCCTAAGCTCATTTTCGTAGGCATCACGGTTGCACTTAGCATGTGCAACAAGCTGTTAAACCTCTAGGTGTCCCTAGTAGGAAGAGTGTTGCCTTCTGAGGATTTTCAGCGGATACTACCCACAAAATCCCATCAAGCTAGTTTCATAAGTTAACATTGATTCTACTCCTACTGTTTAGTATCTAAGTTAGAAATTCTATCATCTTATATTAGAAATATTCATCCTTTATTTTCCACACCCCCTATTTATTCAACCCAAGATCCAATACATTTTGACAGTTTAGAAAGATCTCGGTTTCTCCTGAGTTTTCTTTCTAAAGGGCATTCTCCAATCCAGAATTTTTATCAACTTTACGGAAAACATAAGTTTTATTCTTTATTCCTATCTTTCCTCTAAATATCGATCGTATACTGCTACGTGTGTGTAAAATTTCACCCCTACACTTAAGAATTCGATTCAAGCTATAGTACCCTTTCCCTAATACCTAATACTACTTCTTTTCATTAATGATGGACGGATTTGCTCACACATCTTTCATGCGACTGTTAATGCTTCTTGAGGTACTAAGAGCTGATTACTGAATGTGTGAACTTAAAGCGTAAATAACAGTTTTCAGGTCTTGTAATTTATTTATTTTTCTTTTCCTTTCAAGACCGGATATTTTTTCAATGATGCTCTTTTGGTGGTTAGCTTTAAATACCCCTTTTCTTTCATACTAAGTTTTCATGCAAGAGTATTTCTAGGTATCCTCTACTATCTCAAGTTTCAAGGTGCGTGTAAGTGCGATTTGTAGGGTATATACTTTCTGAATTTGGACTCAAGAATAGGAACTTTTTTTCACACTTATTTTTGAATAATGCTTTGAATACTTTCCCTTCATCTCGACTTAACTCAAGAACTGAACTCAAGATTACCTATTTCTAAAAAAACTGCAAGGACGTATATTTACCAAGGTTAAACAGTAGGAGGGTTATTTTTAGGGTTTTCAATTGCTAAGAGTAAGATTTAGTTATTTCTAACGTTTCAACTAAATTTTCGGAATAAAAATCTAAGTTACCCTACTAGCTAACTTGACAACAGATTTTTTATATTTTTGTCAAATTTTTCAATTTTTGTGGGTTTTTAAATAAGTATACAAATGCAAAATATACACATGAATGCGAAGGTAGAAAGCTTACCTAGCGCATCCCCAAACTTAAACTTGACAGTGCCCTCATTGTTATGCTACACCAAGAGGGTCAAAATTGTTGGCGCTCCCCTGTATATGTTTTTTATATAAAAGAAAAGGCAAACAAAATATATATACACACAAAAAGATCCCCCCAAACTTCAGTAAAACAGTGTTGCCACTGTTTAAGCGTTGAGGTAAGAGTTAGGGGGAAGAAAATAGTATTAATCTATACAAGGCCTTACAAAGGCCAAGAGTTAATACCAACCATTCAAAAATTTATCATGATAAATCTCGGTTTGGTAAAAGAATGCGTAGAGGAAAGTGATGAAGAATACGCGAGACCGTATGTGGATGAAGCGGCGTACGGTCTCGGTGGAGGAGAAGAACGGGGGAGGGGAAAAAGAAATGGAACACGAACTTTAGGGTGGAAATGGAGTGAATAAATTAGTACAATTTGTAATGATTGAATTGAAAAAATGGATTGTACTAATCTATCAACATGTCATGAAATGGGGTTAAACCTCTCAAGATCCGTGAGAAAACATGGGTCGACCGAATTTAGTAAACCGGACATAGGAAGTGAAGGTGATGCGGCGTCTTGCAAAGCGGGAATGATGGAAAGGATGGAGGGAAGTGATTAAGGAATGGTATCGGTTAAACGTTCAGGAGGATGTGCACAGTCAGTGGAAGGGATATGATAAATTGGAAAATCCGACTCATATAATAAAACTGCTTCATCCTCAATAATATCCTCAAAATTCCCTTCAAAATTCAGCTCATCCATGCATTCATCATCATTTTTCAGACGCATATGGGGTTTGGGAAAAACAGTTAATGGTTCGGGATGATGTCCACACGGTAGTGAATGGACATGTTGGATAATGAGAAAAGATCATCCAAAACTGCGGGTTCATCATCCAAAATATTCCCGGCATCGATATTCTCAATCAAGTGAAAGTTAATTTTCTCAGACACCTCGTCAAAAGCATGGATTTCAATCAATTGTGGTTCTAGAGTGGAGGTGTAGAGATCAACGGTATTGGCATTGGTTTCACTTGAAATGGACCATTCACAATCGGGCAAATCAAACCCTACAAAATCTCATAACTCATTAAACATTCTATCTTCAATTGGTGAATCATTTGGGACACTCGATAGGCTTTCGAAACTGGAGTTGTGGAATTCAATTTGAAATGGGTGGGTTTTATTTGGAAGAGTGTAATGCTCTCTCTCACCACGCAAATTCGCAAACTGTCCAATTGCCTCATCATACATTGGAAAATTCGGAGCTAGTTGGAAACTAGCTACCGGTTCGTTAGGTTGTATGAGGGCGGTCATGGACGCATTCAAATCCATCATCTGTTGGTATGACGCAACCCGAAATTCTTCTAATGACTGTTCAATATTAGACATGGGTTGTGAAGGGGTTTCAGTAAATGACTCAAACTCGTTTGGATACGTGAAACTCCTAAATGGCTGTTCAGAAGAAATGTCTAGAGAAGGTATAAAAGCCGGGTAGGATTGATAGGAATCGAATGGTTGGACATGATTAGGATCAACACTATGATAAGAAGGTGATTCGAATAGTTGATCAAAAGAATTCGAAGTGGTGAAAGGAGTGAAAGATCGGCTACGAGATTGTTCGATTCTTTCGGCAATGGACATGGGTCTTGGAGTCAGAACATGACTCTCAAAAAGGGTATCAACGTAAGAGGGTGGGGAAGGTTGAAACGGTTGATACGAAGTAGAGTGTGGAGTCCAATTGTTTGTCTTAGACTCTTCTATTCGATCTCTCAATGAAATTTTAGGCATGGATGGATCGTTCGAAGTTCGGCCAAAACAAGAACCGTATGAAGAAATGTCTGGCTGTGGGTACCAAAGTTCGGCAAGAGTTAGTCGTTTTGGGGTACCCATGTTATGAAAAGGTAGGGAGGGTGGATGGTAGGTGAATTTTTATAAATTTTTGAATTTTTTTTTGTTTTTGCAATTTTCGAAATTTGTTTGTTGGTTTTTGAAAGAATACAGAATTATGGGACTAAACTTTACACAAGCACAATTACAATCATAATATGCACAAACAACATCTAGATCTAGGGTCTTCAAAATCCAACTAGACAGCTCCTAGACATTCAAGCGACAAGTTGAAAGATAACCCTTAAATCGCCTCTTCACTGCCAATTGTGGCCAGTTAAGTACAAGTGAGGTAAGGAGAATTCCGCTCACGAATCACCTGGAGACGGGACATTAAAAATTACCTCCTCACTTATCTAGCCTAGGCACCACAAAGTCAAGTTTAGATAAACGATTAATTCCCCGCAACCTTCACTTGTCCAAAATGAGTGCGACAAGTCCTTATAGATCTGGTCTAGATATTTTTTTATTAACTCAAGGTGGTGTGTATGCCTTTACTGATTTTTGGGGTCTTAGGAAGGGTGATGAAATCCCCACCCAATCTTAATTGGTGTTCAAACCCCTTAATATCCGTATTATTATATGCAAAGCGATAAAAAAACAAAATCTAAAACAACAAAAAATTTATTTGGCGGCGGCGCAATCTGTGCAAAGAAACCTGTAGAAAATACAATTTAGTGGAGTTCAGAGGAGAATTTTATAGCAGATAAGAAGCCAGAAAAAAATTAGGGGCACAAAGACCCAGAACCACCGTGGTTCCGCTGCATTAACCACCTTTTAGCTGCGGTTCCGCGGTGGGGTTGATGAGTTGGAGCACTAAACTTGTTATGTAGACTCCCCTAGTTATACTCTTTTGTATAAAAGACTCTGTTAGTTATATGTATGCCCTAGAGGCCATTACTGTACATGTGATGTATATTGTAGTGGATGCTTCGACATATATATGGAGGACTTTCTTGCTCGACATGATAGTATGCTATCTTGTTGCACTTTATCTTAACATGTACACTTATTGTCTCTCTATTACATGTTGATAAAGCCTTTAGGATGAGTACTTGACTACCAGGATTATGATGCAGATCATACTAGTGGGGACAGGGTAGTCGGTAAGTACATCCTTCAAATGTTCCTTTTCGTGGGAGTATCGAGACAGGGCATCGATACTCCAGAGTAGACTAGCGTATACGCTTCTCGACCCATATGATGGGCGATAGATGATCCCACATCCATTTGTGCTTGACATCAGAGAAGGTATATGGGTGCTCAGTGGAGACTGGGTACACTGAATGGACTCGCCGAGAACTCCTAGATGGTATTATACCTATCGTCGGATAGAAATTCTCTGGTGACACTGGTACAGGTTAGTCTGTAGACCCGAGATCGTCATAGAGTCTTGTGTGATTCCCACTGTGCTTTGATTTCCACCATACCACGGTCAAGAGATTATGCAAAAAGGTGGTTTTTGGGTACAGTCCTGAGTCACATGGAGGGAATGAGCGATAGGAGGGGTTTCGTCTCTCCCGGTATTGGGAGTTGATGTTGCGCTATGCTCGATTGGCCATAACAGGAAATCCCTGGCCAGGGTTGCTGAAATCAACTGGTAAGTATTATCAGTAGTTTCTCGAACCGTTATGGACCTTGCATCGACATGACTTATCAGGCTATTGGGGTCTGACGTTATACCACCCCCAGGCTATTGATATGTGACATATTAGACGAAGAGACCAGACTGTATGGTAGTGTTACTGATTGGATTCGCAGGAGTATGAGCAGGCTTGCTTGTTGATCTTCTGATCGCTCAATACCCGGGTGTCCGATACGTTTAGCAGACCGTTTGCGGCTTGTAGGTGTTTGATATGATCATCACCTATTGCCGGCGTATGGACGAGTCTTTAGAGTCCTACACAGAGATTTCCTGGTTCATGCGAAACAGAGTATGAGCACATATGTGATATATGCGGGACCGAGATTAATGCACGTATGTGATACCGCATTCTATTCTCGTGACTTGTGACATTAGTCGGTTATATGTGATATTGCCGGGTTATCTGATCAAGTGTTGATTCGATAAGTTGTTGCATTTGATATTAGTCGGTTATACAGAATATAGCCGGATTATTAAATCAAGTGTTGATTTAATAATTTAATGTATAATTATATATTTGACATATTACATTACATTAATTAATTTTAGGTCACATAAATATTCATTTTTCTCACTTATTTGACATATTACATTACATTAACTAATTTTACGTGTATTGTTTTCTTTTTGCACAAAATATATATGTGATATATATTGTTGTGTCTTGCAAGGTTAACATGCAACATGTTTGTATGAGACTCACACCATGCTAGGTTAATGCTAGGGTTTTATTAGTTTTAAGTAATTCAAACATTTGGAATTAGTCATGGATGAGCTTGGAGAAGCTAGTAGAACATTGGCTTAGTCCGCTTGTTTGTCTAGCTTAAGATATTTGTTAACCCAACCCTTAACCTTTAGCCTTGGTTTATTCTCTACAAGGGTTTGTCATGGCATATACCAACCATGGTTGCATTTCTAACCCCATGAGATTATTTCTCTTCATCACTTTCATTTTCATCTTTCTTTCTTTTTGAAGCTCTCTTGATTTTCATGAAGTGATGAAATTGAGTGAGAAAATAAAAACTAAAGTGGGCCCACTTCCTACATCATCATCCTCTACTATTAGCCATTTAGTTTAAGGTGTTTGCTTCACTAATTACACCATTAGTGAAGAGATAGCATGAGCTCGAGTCTTCTCGACGTAGATCATCTTCGGCCTCGAAGACATTAAGCAAGGTTGTTCTTTTCTTCCAGTGAAGCCTCTCTAGAGTCCGGGAGTTCACCATTCGCAGCGAAGGGACTACAACATGGAGATTTAGAAGTGAAGGACCGGTCTACAAAGGTTGTATTCCACATTCACTTTGTATGTAGAGTTGTTTACATATCGTTTCGTTTAAAACTATAGTTAAGATTATAGGGTTAGGGTTCTTTAGAACGGCAAAAATTTAAAAAAAGGCATGGACGATGCCTCCTGAAACCTTACTGCCGGGCTAAGAAACCCTACAGTGGTATCAGAGCAAAGCTAGAGATTTAAACGATGTTTAATAGATTACGAAACCGAAACTACTCCGAAACACCCAATACAAAATCTAGTTTCTGTCGAATATTTAGAGGTTTCAAAATTTTTTTTAAACAACTGCAGAATATTGTATGTGATATAACATGAACACTATGAAAATTTGAGGCATTTTTTTGCAATTTTGGCCGGCCACAGCCCCCCTAAAACCGAGCTCACCGGGTCCATTTAGGCTTTTGGGCTTCAAATTTTCATGGTGTTCCAGTTCCTGGGTTTTGGTGTTTCAGGTGTTGTTTGTTTTTGATAAATTTGCATGTGATGTTAACTTTCTGCAAAGTAAATTCGGAGTGTTTCGTAGTCGTAATTCTAACATGCATTCGGATTATTTAGACGATGTTACAAAGTTTGTACGGATATCAATAACCCAATTTTTCCCTCGTTGAAATTTTCCAAGAGTTGGAATTTTCCAAGTTTAAAATTTTCAGAAAATCTTGCAAGCGATTATGTGGTCCCTCTAGAAGAACGAAACCCTAACTCAATTCTGTGACCATCAGAATCGCCATCAAACCCTAGGGTTTGTGGTAGTTCAGCGGTGCCACAGGTGAGGCATTGGTTGACCCTTCTACGGCTGATTCATAGGAGCTGTGGCATGTTCTGGGTACTTTTTGAACTCCGCTCAAGTGTTGAGCTTGTTGGGATATTTTGGATCTTTGCTTATTCGATCGAAAAGTTTAACACCGTCTACCTATCTGTGATTGTGATACAATATTTGGAATCCACAAATAGATATGAGATAACTAGTTTGAATTTTATAAATCTAGCAGTTTAGACTCATTTAATCGGTTGCCACGGAATTTTGATGTGGATCAAAAGTCCGTCGCAATTACGTAGTGTACGCGGATACTCGCCGGGTAACCTTAATAGATAGCCATGCCCCATAGCCCTGACCAAGTGACTGTAGGAGAACCCCGTCGCTAAAAGCATCCGTTTGGGTGCTCGCGGCTGCGGTGTTCCGCCTTAGTGCACTTCGTCGATGGCATCGGCGGGTGCGATCGCCTGCTAAAGTTTCCGACGAGCATTCGATCAGCTTATCGAGAATCTTGTTGAATTACCCGACAGGTTATTGAAAAGTGTTTTCAATATCGAGACTAAAATGCGGGGTTTATAATTGTTAGGCATGTGATGTCTAAGGATTTCATTTGTTGGGCATGAAATCAAAAGTATGTGATACATTGTGTTTATGATGTCTAAGGTGGTTGCGGATTCCAATTGTTGTAGTTTTTCTCTTTCTTTTCTACGACCGTAAGTGTAATATGTAGTGTATCCCCAGTTTCGTTGCTATATGTCAACGACAATTGGGATACGCATATTTATTTCCGTTGATGACATGTGATGTTATGTGTTGCTGTGATAGGTTATATTGGATCGTCGTGTTTTGAATAGCCGGTATTTTTTTATGTGAGATGAGAATTTTTTCATTTTCATTTATGTAATAGCTTGTATGTAATATTCTTTTATTGGGGCACTTCCGGGTTGAGGATGATGTCACCATTGATGTATATTATTTACATTTTCGCATTAAGATAGACCCAAGGCGGAGAGCACATGTAACCGGGTTCTGGGGTCCAGTGGGAGACCATCTCGAGGAGTCGAGACCGGGTCACCTAACTCTAGAATTGGGAGGGTTGCTTGCCGCTCTCGTAGGGGTCTAGGGATGTGGGTTTGGCTATTTATCGCGACCGTGGAATCTGTGTTTTATACTGGCTTAATTTAAAACACGGAATTCCTAGTATATCCAATATTTCATATGTGATTCTTCTGCTGCTGATATTTTGTGATGTGATCACTTGATATATTCTGAGACGAATGCCTATATTATATATATGGTATATGATAAATATTGCTGCTTTCGTTTCTTTTGTGATGCTTAGGAAGCATAATTTGATGGGACTTCATTAATGAGATTAATGAAATATAAGAAACCTAAAGATATTGTAGAAACTTTTTTAAAAACCGGTAGCTCTAGTTCTTGCTTTGCATAGCGGTATTTCTTGTAGAATATCCAGCACCTTATTCGATAAGGAAAGAGCCAAGATCCCTTCACCAGGAGTGACCTCTTTCGTGAAACTAGCAGATGCTACTACCAACTCGGTTTGTCTTTTGATTGCTTCTATAGTTTTTGCTTTGCATAGTGGTATTTGTGAAATATCCTGCACCTCATTCGATGAGAAAAGAGATGAGATCCCTTCACCGGGAGTGATTTCTTTAGCGAAACTAGTAAAACCTTCAAAAACACTCATTTTCAAAATTACTCGATTCTACAACGATATCAAGTTCATTACGCAAAAGGTTTTCATAAAAACCTATCGTAGCCCTCTGTCATTTCAGATAAGTACTACTTAGTATTCGTGCTACGTTTATTGGCCATATTAAGGCATAGTGTGCGGTAGCTGATTAATGCTTATTGTTGGGTTACCCATAAACCTGGTCTAGGGTTTGGTAGCATCACTCATGACATTTTAAAATTTAGAGAGGTGCAAAGCTAACTAACCATGAATCTTGCTAGAATTTCTAGGGTAACAAGTTTGTATCACATACAAAAAGGTAAAGAGAAGAGGATTACAACCTTTGTAGTCCGTTCCTTCGCTTCATAAGCTCTGTGTTGAGGTCTCTTCGCTACGATCAACATGAAATCCAACTCTCGAGTGGCTCCATGAGATAAATGAGACACCTTGCTTGTAGTCTTCATGATCCAAGATGATCTACCTTGAAGAACCTCTAACCCAAGCTAACACTTCACTAAACAACTTATTAGAGAAGTGAACACCCTAATCTAACTGGATAGAATAGATGAGGATGATGAAGTAGGAATTTTTCTCTTTATTGTTTTCAAATTCTCACTCAATATCATCACAAAAGAAAAACCTAGTGAAGCTTTTTCAAGAGCTCAAGGAAGAAGAAGATGAATCATTCCTTTTGGGATGAATAATGAATTATTGTAGTGGTTACAAATCCAACCATGGGTTAAGAATGAAGGAGCTAACCCTTGTAGAGAATAAACTAGAGTTAATGGTTTGGATTGGGTTAGAAAATATCTTCACAAAATATCAAGCTAAAGACAAAAGTCAAAGCTTCATGAAGCTTCATGGAAGCTTCATGCAAAAGCTAACCCTAATCCAAACCCTAACCGAGTTTAAACCCTAAAACTTTGTTAAATTTGTAACCCTGACATGTTACAATATTATATATCACATATACAATATATTTGGTAAAAAAGAAAATAATACAATTAACATATATCGCATATATATCAATGTATTATCCGGTGAGAAAATGAATCAATAAAGCGAGCTTATATTAGTTAACGTAACGTAATTTATCACATATATAATTATACATTAAATTATCGAATCAACACTTGATCCGATAACCCGGTTATATTACATATAACCGACTAATAAAACATGTACCAATTCATCGAATCAACACTTGATCCGATGACCCGGCTATATCACATATACCCGGCCGATATCTCATATCGCGAGAATAGAATACGGTATCTCATATCATAATATTCTCGGTCCCGCACATATCACATATGTGCTCCTACTCCGTTTTGCCTGAGCCAGGAAACCTCTGTGTAGGACTCTAAAGAATCGTCAATACGCCGGCAGTAGGTGATGATCATATCAAACACCCACAAGCTGCAAGCGGTCAGCTAAACGTAACAGCCACCCAGGTATTGAGCGATCAGAATATCAACAAGCAAGCCTGTACATTCTCCTGTGAATCCAATCAGTAACACTACCGTACAGTCCGGTCTCTTCGTCTGATATGTCGCATATCTAGTCTATGGGTGGTAAACGTCAAACCCCAGTAACCGATAAGTCGTGTCGATGTGAGGATCATAACAGATCGAGAAACTACTGATAACACTTACCAGTAGCACTACATATCAGCCCTGGCCAGGGACTTCCAGTTATAGCCAATCGAACATAGCACAACATCAACTCCCTATACTGGGAGAGACGAAACACTTCCTATCGCTCATTGCCTCCATGTGATTTGGGACTGTACCCAAAAGCCACCATTCTTTACGCCTTCTTGGACGTGGTAAGGTGGAAATCAAAGCACAGTGGTAATCACACAAGACTTTATGACGATCTCGGGTCTACAGACTAACCTGTACCAGTGTCACCGGAGAACTGCTATCTGACGATAGGTATAATACCATCTAGGAGTTCTCGGCGAGTTCGTTCAGTGTACCCAGTCTCCACTGAGCACCCGTACACCATCTTTGATGTCAAACACCGATGGATATGGGATCATCCATCGCCCATCATATGGGTCAAGATGCGTATACTTAGTCTACTCTGGTGTATCGATGCCCTGTCTCGATACACCCTCGACTAGGAACAGTTATAGGATGTACTCGTTGACTACCCTGGCCCCACTAGTATGATCTCATCATAGTCCCAGTAGTCGAGTACATATCCTAAGGGTGTTATCAACATGTGAGAGCAAGACAGTAAACTAATACAAGTCAATATGTTAAGATAAAGTGAAACCAAATAGCATACTATCATGTCGAGCAAGAAAGTCCTCTCTCTATATATCCAAGCATCCACTATAATACACATCATATGTACAACAATGGCCTCTAGGGCATATATATAACTAACAATCTTCCACTTGCACTAAGGCCAGCTGTTGTAGTATCTCATACCCAACATCCCAAAAAGTCTCTCAAATTGTATCTGGGGAATGGCCTTCGTGAGTGGATCCGAAGTGTTGTCCTTCGTATCAACTCTCCTAACCTCGATCTCCCGGCGATCAACTATCTCCCGGATCAGGTGATACCGGCTCATAATATGTCTGGACTTCTGATGGGACCTGGGTTCCTTGGCCAAAGCCACAGCTCCATTGTTATCACAATAAAAAGGTATTAGATGCTCAATGGACGGAACCACACCAAGTTCAGTGATGAACAGCTTCATCAAGACAGCCTCTTTGGCAGCATCGTTGGCAGTGATGTATTCAGCCTCCATCGTCGAGTCTGCCATGGTTTCCTGTTTGGAACTCTTCCAACATACCGCCACTCTATTGAGGGTAAAGACAAATCCCGAGTGCGACTTAGAGTCGTCCTTATCACTTTGGAAGCTTGAATCGGTAAAGGACTCTACCTGGAGTTCTCCGTTACCATACACCAAGAACATCTCTTTAGTCCTTCTCAAGTACTTGAGAATGTTCTTCACAGCTGTCCAGTGACTCTCTCCAGGATCAACTTGATACCTACTCACTACACTTAGTGAGTATGCTACATCGGGTCTGGTACATAGCATCGCATACATGATAGAGCCTACTGCAGAAGCATAGGTTATCCCTTGCATGCAAGCTCTCTCCAAATCAGTCTTGGGAGACATCTCTTTGGAGAGAGTGAATCCAGAGATCGTGGGTTGGTTCCCACACTTGGATTCTTCCATACTAAACCTTTTTAGTATGGTGTCAATATACCTGGATTGGGACAATCCCAATATCCGTTTAGATCTATCTCTATAGATCTTGATTCCCAAAATGCAGGAGGTATCACCTGTAAGTGCACGGCGGCGCCCCGGCCTCCATCCCGAGGCCAAAATTGCGGAAGCGGTGATTTACTTTAATTTTTCAAACCGGCACCACCGCGCACTAAAACCCGGATCGTGCCATTACCTAGTCCTAGCTAACTACAAGATGGGGAAGAGAAATATACCGAGTGATCCGTGTCCTCCGGTCTTCTCGTCGTCGTCCCGATCTCCCCGCGGAATCTCCGGTCTCCACCTCGTCGCCGGAGGGGCACCACGTCGCCTGCTTCTTTTACGGGCTCCCGCCTCTATACCGAGGCAACTCGGGCACGAAGCTGGCGAGTCGACGGGCCCAAGATTTGCTGTAGAATATAGTGAAGATCTATATGTCTCAAGAGGTTTAAAGAAGTTGCCATTGTGAACAAGATGTGAGCAAGGAACTGAGGAAAATGTTTTTTTTGGCTGATCAAGAAAAACAAAGGCTCGGCCAAAAACCCAATTTATGCTCTCTAGGAATTGTGGTGGAATAATGTCTTTTTGTTGTGTTTTATTTCTTCAAAAACCTCATAGCCATTAATCCACAACCCATATCAAACATCCAGCACACTCAAATGAGTGGGGGCCCACGAAATTAACATAACCAGCAAAGAAACAACCACTTCTCATGAATAAACAATGCACAAGAGGAGAATGAATGAGTGAGCCAAGAAAATCATGCAAGAAAGAGAAAAACCTCATCATGATGAATAATCATCACACAAAACTAACACTCCAAATCAACCATCATCAACAACCATGATCACACAAAAGTCAAAACTTGATGACTAAAGAAAGTCAAGCAATGATGGTGCAAGTATCATGATACAATAATATGCAAAGACCCCCTCCACAAATCTTCGGCCAATGAACGATACAAAGGAAATTGGCCGAAACGGAAAGCAAACTGGCAACTCCAGAAAACTGGTCCCGTAATAAATTACAGGAAAACCCCGATACTGTGTATACACACCCGCATTTGTATTCCGACCGAAATACAAATGCAATGAGACAAAATCTACACTGTACTATACTTGGATCCGGCTTAAACCAAAGCCGGCCAGTAATATCCGTTCGATCCTGATCCGTGCAATACCGCACGTATCTGATCGAACCCTGCCATATATCCATACAGCCTCTAGTACAAACCGTCCGATCCTGATCCGTGCAATACCGCACGTATCTGATCGAACCCTGCCATATCTCCATACGGCCTCTACAAAGTTTCGCCCGAAACTTGAGTAACTGAATGTGGGGGACTTTAAAGACTCGTCAACACCTTGGTTGTGGATTTAACCACTAGCACGTCAGAGGTATAAGCCAATATGTAACGGGCTACCAGTTATTGACCAAAAGGGACGTCGATGAGCGAACTCATCCTGACACCCTACTGAGCCTGTCAGTGACAATATCCTTACAGTCCGGTCCGTTCGTCTATGAGCATCGCATGGTGGGCCTAGGGGGTTGGTAAAAGTCAGACCCCCAAAAGCGGTACAAGTTGTGTCGGAGTGTAGCCTAGAACACCCTGAGATACTACTGGAATACCTACCAGTAAATCTCCTGCCTCGGCCGAGGGCTTCGTGTAACGGCTCTCCTAGACACAGCGCGACCTCACCCCCAATACCGGGAGAGACGAACCCCTGAAGATCCGCTCACTGCCTCCATGTGGCTCGGGACTGTACCCAACTAAAACCTGTTTGCACGTCTCCTTTGAGCGTGGTAGGGTAGTAATCAAAGTACAGTGGGAACTCACACGAGACAAATGACGATCCCCAGGTCGATGAACTAACCTGTACACATGTCACCAGGGAACTGCTATCTGACGTCAGGTATAAGACCAACTAGCATGTTCCCGGCGAGTCCTGTCCGGTGTACTCATAACCCAATGAGCACCTGTATACATCTTAGGTGAACCAACTGACACCAGTGGCTTGTGAGACCAGCCACCGCCCCTCGTCGGGGTCTCGACTGTATACACTAGTCTACTCTGGAGTATCGATGCCCTGTCTCGAAACTCCCCACGACTAGGGACCTTTTAAGGATGTGCTTATAGACTACCAGCTCCCACGTATATGATCGCCCTCATACTGCTGGTGGTCAAGCAAGAATCCTAGGGGCTCTATCAACGTGCAATGGTGACCTGTAAGGTCACCTAAAGCAGTACACGATGATAAAGGTAAACCAGATAGCATACTATCATCTCGAGTAAGACTGTCCTACTGGGATAGGTCCTCCCTCAATCATTGCAATCACGTGCCTGTGATCCAATAATTGAATCTGAGGGCACTATCTCCAACAATCTCCCACTTGCACTCAAGGCTAATTATTGCGATGTCGCATACTCACAGCCCGTGTGATACCGAACACCCAACTCCTCTACTAGTCAGTCTCACAAAGCTCGCTTACGAAACTTTTGCGTTCAAGGAATAGCCTTAGTGAGTGGATCCGCTTTGATGTCTCTTTCTATGTCTCTCAATATCTCAAGTTCACAGAGAAAGCCATCTCCCGAAATGAGCAATACCTGTCTTAGAATGTGTCTGGATGTCTGATGGGACCTAGCTCATAAATGAACTCCAAATCCAAACTTCTTAGACTGTATCGTCAACTGAACTTAATCAGTATCCTGCGCCATGCCTCCCTCAGTATTGCCTTGGATCACCTGTCCAAAATACTGCCCCTCGTCGGAAGGAAAAACTATAACTCTGACAACCTCCTTGTCGTCCATGTCACCTTGGAAGCCTGGAATGATAACTGTCTCCCGAATGAGGCTGTCGTTATCATATCCCTAGAACATCCACTTATGTTCTAAAACTGCTTCCGACTATTTCTCCAGGATTGGATCAATGTCAACTTATTGCATCCAGTGCAAGAACAACATCTGGTGTGGTACTTGACATCTCATGATTGACTCAATTGCCTAAGCAAGTGATCTGCCAACCATGCACATCCCTCTCCCCTTTAGTCTGTAAGACACCTTTAGAGAGGGTTACTCCGTCATCTGCAGGTACACTACCGTGCCAGGAGTCGTCCATTCTAAATACTCTTAGAATGCTGTCAAAGTACCCTGATTGGGAAACCACCCAAATCTAGATCTAAAACCATAGATCTAGTAACCAGTATGTCTGATATAATGTCCAAGTCCCATGTGGAGAAACTACTGTGTGACGACCAAAGTATAACCGATCGTAGTATAGGAGTTTCTTTTCCTATTCTGTGTATGTCATCCAAATACCATGACATCACACCCTACTACCTTCTCAACAGATCCATCCCCTATTCTGATGAAGTCAAACCTATGACTGTCACGTCAGAAATAGATGATCTATCTCCGCTATATCTGCTTTAGTCTATAAATAGACATAAGCTACATGTCCACCAATGCTTCCGCTGCTCCCACTGACTACGACAACCCTCTGGCAGAGTCATATACACGTACACTTCTGAAGCCAGTTCAGAACGACGCTATACTCATCCTCCTGCCGGGTCTCGCAGCCTGGAACAACAGCAATGGCAAGTGTGGGTAAACAAGAACTTCCCTGTCACCGTCCTTGAGGCTACCGGAGTACATCTTGGGTGCCTGAGGTTACCCACCTTATCTGCGGAGTGGCCAATGGAATGTCAAGCCATATTGAATCTTTAGGTTCCTATGAAATCTTCAGTAATCGTTTGTGGTTCTGGAATTACTTCCAGTTCTACCATACTCCCACTAATGTTTTTCTGAAAAAATCCATTTTTAATAAAACTGTGGCGAGTCAAGAACAATATCACTATTGATCTTCCAGATGGTAGAAAGTCAACCCTCGTCATAGCCTGGGTCAACCCACAAACAGCAATTACAGAAACGTGCCATGAGTTGTCCAGAGTCTGGTTTTAATCATAAGCCGGACAACTCCCCGTACCTTAACATCGTTAAGATATGAACTGTTCTATATCCAATATAGAACCAGAGGCACTGATTTAATCGAACCAGATTCAAATCATGCAGCTGTCTCCAGTGCATGTCAACTAAATGGAAAAAGGCCGATCAGCGTTACTCAACTTAGGAATGCTTCCAATTATGAGTAACCTGAAAGAGAAGCAAGTTCTCTTAACCATTACTATCAACTGAATACCATACACAAGTATCTACATCTTCGATCACTTTGAAGAATCCCGATACTTTCTACACCTGGTTCTCTACTCTATTCAGATACCTATAACTTCTCAAAATTCGGACCCTGTGTTTCCACGAAACACTTGTCTAAAAACTAGAGAAGTCATAAGTAAACCGAATATAGTACGAGGACCAACCCCTCTGTCCTCATGGACCCTGGACAACATACAATACTCTGTATAAGTCCCTTGAGTCTGATAACTCATTCACTGTAGGTTGAAAACTGTACTTATGGTTAAGAAGAATTACACCGCTGTTTAATGCTCCTTACCTAACCATCCACTGATATAGGTAAATGTCGTAGACATAATTTCAAAAAGGTATATCTCACTTTATGAAAATAGACGTACAGATATATCAATTTGAAATTGGTGCACAACAGTGGATATTCAAAACCAAATATTTGCCGACCGGCAAACTACCCAGGTGACTTCCTCAAATATCACCGATTACAACAAATCCCGATATAATGAGGATGATCACCCAATTCCCAAAAACTTACTCCCACTCATCATCTGTAAAACCATACAGATGTGAGAATCCTACCTGGTAAATACATACCCTGGAGCAAGTGTCTAACTGGGAAATCAGTTTTCCTTTAACAGTACACATTGAAACTGAAACATTGAAATGTTTCGATGGGGTATCCTGGTATT
The DNA here is from genome assembly GCA_030015575.1 of Agapanthus africanus. Lineage (NCBI taxonomy): Eukaryota > Viridiplantae > Streptophyta > Magnoliopsida > Asparagales > Amaryllidaceae > Agapanthus > Agapanthus africanus. The sequence goes on from JASDDO010000022.1 coordinate 222,029,055, forward strand.
CCTAGTAATGCCTTTTCCATTATCCAGATTCACAACTGTAACCATGTAATTCTTTGTCACCTCTCCAAATCCCTTTATATGTCTTTAGTCATTACCTTCTGCACACCCCTTTAGGCCAAATGGTTTTCTTCCTTCCCTACCGTTCGGCACCAGCCTATGGTTTGGAAGAAGACTATCCAATAAGCATAATGGGTGTGTTGTCCTGATCCTAGGAGCACTCGCAATGCGAGAGAAGGTGAAGATAAAAGACAACCGAATAAACCTTATTCCTATTCCTCCTGAACCAGAATCCATCCCCGAACTGGAACAAGTTCCTTTCGAGTTCGTATATAACCATACGATGGAGTATCCAATAAACTGTGGATCTTCGTAGTGATACGGAGTATCCTGGAGAAATACAAAGGTGAAGTGGGAGTGGTAATGAAATACCTGGTTTGGTCGTGAATATCAGTCGCAATTTACTTTGCCCTCCTTCTAATCCCTTTCTTTGTCTTTACTTAATACCTTCTGTACACCACCGTTAGGCTAATTGGTTTTCTTCATTCCCCACCGGTCGGCACCAGCCTAAGGTTTGGAAGAAGACTATCCAATTTGCGTAATAGGTGTACTATCTCCTAAACCAAGGAGTACTCGCAACCTGAGAGAAGGTAAAAGGAAAAATACAACTGAATAGTCCTATCCGTTTTCTCCAGAACCGGAAACCATCCTCGAATAAATTCCTTCGAGTTCGTATATAACCATACGATGGTTTTGTCCAATGGAAGTGGATGTTCGTAGTAATACGGGGTGTCCTGGAGAAAAGGGTAAAAGTAGGAGTAGCAATGAGGTTCGCAACTCTGACAATCCAAAAGCCAGTGTTAAGAAGGTTCGGTCAACTTGGTCACTGAGTCATAGTCTTAGGGTCGGGTCAATGGTCGCTGCCAAAGAGAGAGAGAGAAAAGAAACACTCAGCGTGCACTCTAACCTAGATCAGAATGGTTACCAATTTATCTAATCTGGAAACCTCCCACTGTACCGTCAAATTCTCCTCCAAACCTGAAAGAAGAATTAGTCGGGATCACCCGAGGATTAAACCAACTCATCAGTGGGAATTGGGATCCAACTATCATCGCATGATAACATGACGGAATCCGCTCACGTCATCACACTCCAGAAGGTATGCGTATATCTGGCAAGTTTCAGTTTCTTTAGAAACTCCCGATGTGATTTTTACCCCATGCTCTTATGACCTTGACTTTGGCCAACAAATCATAAGTCACATGTCAAGTTCTACCCGTCATTCTCCAGGTTGATTTGAATCCACCCGTACCTACCCTTGACTTTGGCCAACAAGGCAGTACGACTGTTCCAAACCAACGCATCTATCTATGCTGCATATGAATAACCAACAGCTACCAAACACTGTGCCTTGACTTTGGCCAACAAACACAGCTTGAATACTATTGACTACCCATATGAAACGACGGAGGGCTACGAATGGTTTCTGGCGAAAACCTTTAACGTAAAGAACTTGATATCGTTGAAGGAACGGATAGCTTTTAAAAATATAGTGACGAAAACCTTTGCTAAAGAGGTCACTCCCGGTGAAGGGATCTCGGCTCTTTCCCCGTAGAATGAGGTGCAGGATATTCCAACTGAATACCACGGTGCAAAGCAAAAGTAATCGGCTATACTGAAGTCATTGCCCTGACGCAAACTTTTTGTCCAAGGGGTCACTCCCGGTGAAGGGATCTCGGCCCTTGCCTCGTCGAGTGAGGAGCAGGATATTCCAACTGAATACCACAATGCAAAACAAAAGAGAACGTCCTTGCAATAACAGCTTTTTGAAAAGTGTTCCAACAACATCAGATTAGGTTTGTTTTTAACTTGCATTGATCCGAATCAACGCAGTCCCATCAATTGATCACACCACAAAGAATGAAAATAATATGACGTACGTATATGCCATCCGCATTCGCCACTGGATCCCGTCATTACCCGTTAGGTTAGCTAACTAACGACAGAGCGGGGACTGGACTAGCGCGGATGTAAAACATATACAACATCTACTAATATATATACCAATATATTATATTTCGCTCAAAGCGTGATAAAAAATGCAACATCACAGAAATGTACAGCATCACAGAACAATACAGATATCTGGGATCCCCGGGTTTCACAGAGCCACTACTGAAACCCGACGTTCCCCTGGTCGTGTGGATAGCCTGTGCAATGAAAACATAGACCCCTACGGGTGCGGCAAGTTACCCGCCAAAACCTGAAGCGAGGCAGCCCCCTTCAGTACCGTGAATGGACCACCCAGCACTTCACGGAATCCGGTAACTTGGGCACCCCTCCTGGGTCAACCTGTACCCCCTACGAGTGCGGCGAATAGCCCGCCAATCCTAGAGTAAAGCCCCCTCCGTCTCAATGCCATGAGATGCGGGCTTGTTGCCCTCTAGAACCCGGCTATCCGTGCACCCCTCCGTGGGGTAATCCTAGTACAGAAAGTAAAATATACATACAACGGGTACATCGACCGCAACCTGGTTGTGTCCCAAAATAATAATACAATCAGGCAGTGACGGCAGTCCACATGTCGGACGCTCGCCCCGCAATATCAAATGTACATAATACAACAAACTCTGTACTAGCATTGCATCCAGGCTATCCCCCACGACCAATCCGCAACATCACAGCATAACACAGAACATCAACATGAAAGTCACGTTCGCAAATCCGTCTAACCGGGCTATAGCAGTCAGACAGGATTTACCGATCAAGTGACATTCACGGTCGCAGATATAATGTAAATACTGTGAACTAATGTGTTTAAAATATCCGATCGATCAAATTTTAACAAGTGGGCCCCAAGTACTACTGTAGCACATCAAGAAATTCTGGGCCCAAAATTAATATTCCAGAAACCCTAATTTCACCCCAGAAGCCCACTGGAAAAATTCGACACAGTGATCCTTCCATACTGCGGCGGAACTGCGGCGCCAAGTGGGGTTTGGCCGCGGTTCCGCGCTCTCCCTGAATGATCAATCTCTTGAATTTCCCCAGAATTCTTAGGACTTCTAGTACATCAATTTTCTACAACCTGAAAAATTTTTCGAGCCAGAAAAAATTCGACAGAAAACTGATGTGAAGAAAACGCGGGTTTTTGGATTTTTGGTAGATCGGAAATGTAAAACACATTAGACAAAGCTAGACTATGTTAATGGGGAGGCTCCGATACCAATGTAAGTGCACGGAGGCGCCCCGGCCTCCATCCCGAGGCCAAAATGCGGAAGCGGTGATTTACTTTAATTTTTCAAACCGGCACCACCGCACACTAAAACCCGGATCGTGCCATTAACTAGTCCTAGCTAACTACAAGATGGGGAAGAGAAATATACCGAGTGATCCGTGTCCTCCGGTCTTCTCGTCGTCGTCCCGATCTCCCCGCGGAATCTCCGGTCTCCACCTCGTCGCCGGAGGGGCACCACGTCGCCTGCTTCTTTTACGGGCTCCCGCCTCTAGACCAAGGCAACTCGGGCATGAAGCTGGCGAGTCGACGTGCCCAAGATTTGCTGTATAATATAGTGAAGATCTATATGTCTCAAGAGGTTTAAAGAAGTTGCCATTGTGAACAAGATGTGAGCAAGGAACTTTTGCATTGAGGAAAATGTTTTTTTTGGCTGATCGAGGAAAATGTTTTTTTTGGCTGAAAAACAAAGGCTCGGCCAAAAACCCAAATTATGCTCTCTGGGAATTGTGGTGGAATAATGTCTTTTTGTTGTGTTTTATTTCTTCAAAAACCTCATAGCCATTAATCCACAACCCATATCAAACATCCAGCACACTCAAATGAGGGGGGCCCCATGAAATTAACATAACCAGCAAAGAAACAGCCACTTCTCATGAATAAACAATGCACAAGAGGAGAATGAATGAGTGAGCCAAGAAAATCATGCAAGAAAGAGAAAAAACTCATCATGATGAATAATCATCACACAAAACCAACACTCCAAATCAACCATCATCAACAACCGTGATCACACAAAAGTCAAAACATGATGACTAAAGAAAGTCAAGCAATGATGGTGCAAGTATCATGATACAATAATATGCAAAGACCCCCTCCACAAATCTTCGGCCAATGAACGATACAAAGGAAATTGGCCGAAACGGAAAGCAAACTGGCAACTCCAGAAAACTGGTCCCGTAATAAATTACAGGAAAACCCCGATACTGTGTATATACACCCGCATTTGTATTTCGACCGAAATACAAATGCAATGAGACAAAATCTACACTGTACTATACTTGGATCCGGCTTAAACCAAAGCTGGCCAGTAATATCCGTTCGATCCTGATCCGTGCAATACCGCACGTATCTGATCGAACCCTGCCATATATCCATACAGCCTCTAGTACAAACCGTCCGATCCTGATCCTTGCAATACCGCACGTATCTGATCGAACCCTGCCATATCTCCAAACGGCCTCTACAAAGTTTCGCCCGAAACTTGAGTAACTGAATGTGGGGAACTCTAAAGACTCGTCAACACCTTGGTTGTGGATTTAACCACTAGCATGTCAGAGGTATAAGCCAATACGTAACGGGCTACCAGTTATTGACCAAAAGGGACGTCGATGAACGAACTCATCCTGACACCCTACTGAGCCTATCAGTGACAATATCCGTACAGTCCGGTCCGTTCTTCTATGAGCATCGCATGGCGGGCCTAGGGGGTTGGTAAAAGTCAGACCCCCAAAAGCGGTATAAGTTGTGTCGGAGTGTAGCCCAGAACACCCTGAGATACTACTGGAATACCTACCAGTAAATCTCCTGCCTCGGCCGAGGGCTTCGTGTAACGGCTCTCCTAGACACAGCGCGACCTCACCCCCAATACCGGGAGAGACGAACCCCTGAAGATCCGCTCACTGCCTCCATGTGGCTCGGGACTGTACCCAACTAAAACCTGTTTGCACGTCTCCTTTGAGCGTGGTAGGGTAGTAATCAAAGTACAGTGGGAACTCACATGAGACAAATGACGATCCCCAGGTCGATGAACTAACCTGTACACATGTCACCAGGGAACTGCTATCTGACGTCAGGTATAAGACCAACTAGCATGTTCCCGGCGAGTCCTGTCCGGTGTACTCATAACCCAATGAGCACCTGTATACATCTTAGGTGAACCAACTGACACCAGTGGCTTGTGAGACCAGCCACCGCCCCTCGTCGGGGTCTCGACTGTATACACTAGTCTACTCTGGAGTATCGATGCCCTGTCTCGAAACTCCCCACGACTAGGGACCTTTTAAGGATGTGCTTATAGACTACCAGCTCCCACGTATATGATCGCCCTCATACTGCTGGTGGTCAAGCAAGAATCCTAGGGGCTCTATCAATGTGCAATAGTGACCAGTAAGGTCACCTAAAGCAGTACACGATGATAATGGTAAACCAGATAGCATATTATCATCTCGAGTAAGACTGTCCTACTGGGATAGGTCCTCCCTCAATCATTGCAATCACGTGCCTGTGATCCAATAATTGACTCTGAGGGCACTATCTCCAACAACCGAGATCTTTCATTGAGAATATTTGTGATAAGAAGAGCTTTACCGAGTGCAGCATAGGAACATCATTTCCTATCAAGAGTATGTCATCCACGTACAATACGAGGAAGACGACCTTACTCTCTGCAACCTTCTTGTAAATACAAGGTTCATCTACGTTTTTGATGAAGTCAAACTCTTTGACTACAACATCAAAGCAGATGTTCCAACTCCGCGATGCCTGCTTCAACCCGTAGATGGATTTAAGCAGCTTGCATACCTTTCCGCTGCTCCCACTATCTACGAAGCCCTCTGGCTGAGTCATGTACACGCACTCCTCTAAATCACTAGTTAGAAAGGCAGTCTTAACATCCATCTGCCAGATTTTGTAGTCATGGTATGCAGCAATGGCAAGTAAGATCCGGATGGACTTAAGCATAGCCACTGGAGAAAAGGTTTCGTCATAATCCACAACTGGTCATTGACGAAAACCCTTTGCAACAAGTCTAGCTTTGAAAGTCTCCACTTTTTCATCTACACCAATTTTCTTCTAAAAGATCCACTTGCTCCTAATGGGTTTTACCCCTTCAGGAGAAACTTCCAAAGTCCATACTTTGTTGGTGTACATGGATTCCATCTCAGATCGCATTGCATCCAGCCACTTCACAGAGTCCCCACTCGTTATGGCCTGCTCGAATCTAGTTGGGTCATCATCTTCCATGATCAATCATCGCTCGCACCTTCAAGGAGAAAACCGTAGTATCTCTCAGGTGGATAAGAAACCCTACTAGATCGACGGAGAGGCTGGGGTTCGTCACGAACTACTGAATCCTCTGGTTCCAGTAAATCATCAGTTGTAGTTTGTGGTGCTGGAACCTCTTCCAGCTCTACCTCTTCGCCACTAATTTCTTTTACAAGAAATTCCATTTCTAAAAAGGTGGCATATTGAGAAACAAACACATTTTGTTTCTCACCGTTGTAAAAGATATATCCATAGGAATCTTTTGGATATCCCACAAACTTACATAGACCTGATCTTTCTTCGAGCTTGTCCGGATTTTACTTTTTAACATAGGCCGAACAACCCCATATCTTAACTCTTTTAAGAGATGGTCTCTTCCCATTCCAAATCTTATATGGAGTGGTAGGCACTGATTTGGTTGGAACTCTATTCAATAGGTATGCCGCTGTCTCAAGCGCATAACCCCAGAAGGAAATAGGTAACTCAGCATTGCTAATCATAGAGCGCACCATATCTAATAGGGTGTGATTCCTCCGCTCCGATACACCGTTGTGCTGTGGTGTATAAGGAGGAGTAAGCTGAGAGAGAATTACATTCTCTTTTAGATAGTCTAGGAACTCATTGCTCAAGTATTCTCCTCCTCGATCTGATCGAAAGATCTTAATACTTTTTCCCGTTTGGTTCTCTACTTCGTTCTTATATTCTCTGAATTTCTCAAAAGCATCAGACTTGTGTTTCATCAGGAACACATGTCCGTATCTTGAGAGATCGTCAGTGAATGTAATGAAGTAGGAAGAACTGTTTCTGGCATGTGTAGACATGGGACCACATACATCACTATGTATCAGTCCCAAGAGTTCTGTAACTCTTTCTCCGTGTCCACTAAACGGAGTTTTGGTCATCTTGCCTTTGAGACATGACTGGCAAGTATCATAAGATGAAAATTCGAACGGATTCAAATATCCATCCTTATATAACTTAGCTAGCCGTGTCGCATTGATATGACCTAGTCTACAATTCCACAAGAAGGATTCGTTCATTTCTGAACTCTTCCTCTTATGTGTGTTTTGTATATTAAGTACTATAGTTTGATTTAGAACGTATATGCCATTATTTAACGATCCTGATCCAATCAACTTTTGATCCAGAAATATGTTCATAACATTATCCTGTACTACAAAATTATATCCTTCTTTGCTCAATAAAGAAACTGATATAAGATTGCATATCAGGGTCGGAATGTAAGAGCATTTGTTCAGTACCAATGTATTACCATTTGGTAACACAAGGTGATATTCGCCAACAGCCTTGGCTGCAACATCTGCACCATTCCCTACTCTTATGGAATGATCACCCATTCCCAGTTCTGTACCTTTACGTAGCCCACAAAACATATTACATATGTGGGATCCCGATCCAGTATCTAATACCCAGGACGTAAAGTGAACTGAAAAAGAGTTCTCGATAACTAACACACCCGAAGAAGATGCATCAGCATGCTTGTTCTTCATTTGGGCGGCGTGAGAATCCAGATATTCTCCTATTTCCTGCTCAGACTTATAACAGTTATAAGTGGGAGCGGGACCAACGTTCCCCTGCTCAGTATAAAAAGCGGGTTCAATCAATACATCCATGTTATTATCTTGATTAAGGCCTGACATGGTCGCTACCTGGAGAGAGAGAGAAGAAAACACTTTAGCGTATGCTCTTGCAAGATTAGATTGGTTATTATCTTATCTAATCAGGATGGCTCCCACTGCTTTTTATCAAATCTTCCATAAAACCCTAAAAGGTAAGATTAGCCGGGATTAATTACACCTTACAAGTTCGACAATCTTTCAGCCAGGCCAGTGTTGGTACTTTGAGGGAAGTTCCCCGTGCCTTCGCACGGACCTAATTAAAATAAACCTCGTTTTCCCAGAGGCATAACCCCGTAAACACCTTTCTAGACACCTACTTGATCGGCTAATTTTCCTGTGTAAAATTCTTCCAGGAGTAACTCTTACTCGCAGTGGGTATCAGGATCTATCTATCTCATAGAAGGTATGCAATCTCATTACAAATTTCAACACTTGAAATTCCCGATAATGCTTTTACCCCTAGTGAATTATGACCTTAACTATGGTCAACAAATCATAAGCACTACTCAAGTTCTACCCGTCATTTCTTGATTAATTAGACCCACCCACATGACCCTTAACTATAGTTAACAAAGTTATATGACTATCCTAATTAATCTCATCATATGTTATATAGGAAAACATCACTCGGCTACCGTACACTGCGCCTTAACTATGGTCAACAAACGCAGCACGAATACTAAGTACTCTATTTCCTAAAATGACGGAAGGTTACGACAAGTTTTTCAGAAAACCCTTTGCGTAATGAACTTGATATCGTTGTAGAAACAAATGATTTTTGAAAAGGAGTGTTTTTTAGGCTTTTCTAGTTTCGCTAAAGAGGTCACTCCCGGTGAAGGGATCTCGGCTCTTTCCTTATCGAATAAGGTGCAGGATATTTCACAAATACCACGGTGCAAAGCAAGAACTATAAATGCAATCAAAAACTAAACCGTGAGTTTGTAGCATCTGCCAGTTTTGCTAAAGAGGTCACTCCTGGTGAAGGGATCTCGGCTCTTTCCTCATCGAATAAAGTGCAGGGTATATCATATATACCTCTGTGCATAACAAAACTCTAACTACCCTTTTTGAAAATTTTGATTCTACAACATCTTTTAGGTTTCTTTTCTTTTATTAATCTCATTAATAAATCCCGTCATTTATGCTTCCTAAACATCACAGAAGAAACGAAAATACAACGTACGCTTATGCCATCCGCATTCGCCTCAATGTTCTGTTATGCACCGTCAGGTTACTTAACTAACGGCATACCGGGACGGGACTAGCGCGGGTGTAAAACATAAGCAACGTTTATTATATATCATATATAAAATAATAAAGCATTCGTCTCACGCATATAATATGAACACATCACAGTATATCATCAGCAGAAGAAACATATAAAATATTGGATATACTAGGACGTCCGTGTTTTATATCGAGCCTGTATAAAACACGGATTACACGGTTGCGATGAATAGCCAAACCCACATCCCTAGACCCCTACGAGAGCGGCAAGTAACACTGCCAATTCTAGGGTTAGGAGACCCGGTCTCGACTCCTCGAGATAGCCTCTCACTGGACCCTAGAACCCGGTTACTTGTGCTCCCCTCCTTGGGTCTACCTAATGCGGAAAAGTAAATAATATACAATGGTGACATCAACCTCAACCCGGAAGTTCCCCAATAAAAGAATATTACATACAATGAATTTTACTTGAATGAAAATAAAAACCGTCATCTCACATAAAACTCCCGTCTATTCAGAACACGACGATCCAATATAACATATCACAGCAACACATAATATTTCATATCATCAACGTAAGTAAGTATACGTATCCCGATTGTCGTTGATGTATAGCAATGAAGCCGGCAATACCCCACATACTACACTTACGGTCCCAGAAAAGAAAGTGTAAAACTACAACATTTGGAATCCACAATCGACTTAGACATCATAAACCCGAAATATCACATATTACGGATTTCATGCCTAACTATATGAATTCCATATATTGTATCACATTATAGAATATCATGACGATGTTTAATGTTTCGATCGAATCAACATACACCCACAAATTACCCCCGTGAGCTCAACACTTGAGCAAAGTCAACACTCAAAAACCGTGCCACAGTGTTCATGGACCAGCCGTAGAAGTTAACCAACGCCTCACCTATGACACCACAGGACTACGGTGAACCCGAAGGTTCGAACGCGGTTCCGTGGGCATAGAATCAAGTTAAGGTTATTATGTCTTCTAGGGGGTCCATAGGGGTACTTGCACGTTTTTACCAGTACAATCAACTTTGGAAAATTACAACACTTGGAAATTTCAGCGGGGTACAAAATGTGGTGTGCGATATTCGATCGTACAGCTAAAAGTAGTCAAGGTTACCTTTACAGTGTTAAAATATACGACTACGAAGCACTACGAATTAGCCCCAGGTCAAACCAATCATCACATGAAAATTGGGCTAAATAAACAATACTAGGAATACCAAACTGGAACCAAAAGACCACAGATGGAATACGGGGACCAGAAGATGATGTGAGGCCGGCCATGCCGGTTTTCCCCCTCCTGTAGCCGGTCCAAAACCGGTATCCTGCCCCTGTATTTCACCTGTGTTCATGTAAAGGTCCCAGTAACATTCTGCACTTGTTTGAAAAAATTTTAAAGGACTTTTTGAAAAATTTCCCGAGAGCAAGAATAGGGTTTCCTAATACCGTATTTCGAAGTGATTTTCGTGTTCGTAATTGTTATAACACCGTATCTAGAATTCTAGTTAGGCTCTGATACCACTGCCGGGTTACCCTTGCACCTGGTCTAGGGTTTGGTAGCATCACTCATGCCAATTTAAAATTTAGAGAGGTGCAAAGCTAACTAACCATGAATCTTGCTAGAATTTCTAGGGTAATAAGTTTGTATCACATACAAAAAGGTAAAGAGAAGAGGATTACAACCTTTGTAGTCCATTCCTTCGCTTCATAAGCTCCGTGTTGAGGTCCCTTCGCTGCGATCAACATGAACTCCGACTCTCGAGTGGCTCCATGAGGTAAATGAGACACCTTGCTTGTAGTCTTCATCATCCAAGATGATCTACATTGAAGAACCTCTAACCCAAGCTAACACTTCACTAAACAACTTATTAGAGAAGTGAACATCCTAATCTAAGTGGCTAGAATAGATGAGGATGATGAAGTAGGAATTTTGCACTCTTTTGTTTTCAAATTCTCACTCAATATCATCACAAAAGAAAAACCTAGTGAAGCTTTTTCAAGAGCTCAAGGAAGAAGAAGATGAATCATTCCTTTTGTGATGAATAATGAATTATTGTATGGTTACAAATCCAACCATGGGTTAAGAATGAAGAAGCTAACCCTTGTAGAGAATAAACTAGAGTTAATGGTTTGGATTGGGTTAGAAAATATCTTCACAAAATATCAAGCTAAAGACAAAAGTCAAAGCTTCATGAAGCTTCATGCAAAAGCTAACCCTAATCCAAACCCTAAACAAGTTTAAACCCTAAACCTTTGTTAAATTTGTAACCCTAACATGTTACAATATTATATATCACATATACAATATGTTTTGTAACAAAAGAAATAATACAATTAACATATATCGCATATATATCAATGTATTATCCGGTGAGAAAATGAATCAATAAAGTGAGCTTATATTAGTTAACGTAACGTAATATATCACATATATAATTATACATTAAATTATTGAATCAACACTTGATCCGATAACCCGGCTAAATTACATATAACCGACTAATATAACATGTACCAATTCATCGAATCAACACGTGATCCGATGACCCGTCTATATCACATATACCCGGCCGATATATCATATCGCGAGAATAGAATACGGTATCTCATATCGTAATATTCTCGGTCCCGCACATATCACATATGTGCTCCTACTCCGTTTTGCCTGAGCCAGGAAACCTCTGTGTAGGACTCTAAAGAATCCTCAATACGATGGCAGTAGGTGATGATCATATCAAACACCCACAAGCTGCAAGCGGTCAGCTAAACGTAACAGCCACCCAGGTATTGAGCGATCAGAAGATCAACAAGCAAGCTTGTACATTCTCCTGTGAATCCAATCAGTAACACTACCGTACAGTCCGGTCTCTTCGTCTGATATGTCGCATATCTAGTCTAGGGGTGGTGAACGTCAGACCACAGTAACCGATAAGTCGTGTCGATATGAGGCTCATAACAGGTCGAGAAACTACTGATAACACTTACCAGTAGCACTCCATATCAGCCCTGGCCAGGGACTTCTAGTTATAGCCAATCGAACACAGCACAACATCAACTCCCTTTACCGGGAGAGACGAAACCCTCCTATCGCTCATTGCCTCCATGTGATTCGGGACTGTACCCAAAAGCCACCATTTTGTACGCCCTCTTAGAAGTGGTAAGGTGGAAATCAAAGCACAGTGGGAATCATATAAGACTCTATGACGATCTCGGGTCTACAGACTAACCTGTACTAGTGTCACCGGAGAACTGCTATCCGACGATAGATATAATACTATCTAGGAGTTCTCAGCGAGTTCGTTCAGTGTACCCAGTCTCTACTGAGCACCCATACACCATCTTTGATGTCAAACACCGATGGATATGGCATCATCCATCGCCCGTCATATGGGTCAATATGCGTATACTCTAGTCTACTCTGGTGTATCGATGCCCTGTCTCGATACACCCTCGACTAGGAACAATTATAGGATGTACTCATTGACTACCCTGGCCCCACTAGTATGATCTCATCGTAGTCCTAATAGTCGAGTACATATCCTAAGGGCTTTATCAATATGTGAGAGCAAGACAGTAAACTAATACAAGTCAACATGTTAAGATAAAGTGAAACGAAATAGCATACTATCATGTCGAGCAAGAAAGTCCTCTAAATATATATCCAAGCATCCACTATAATATACATCATATGTACAACAATGGCCTCTAGGGTATATTTATAACTAACACTTATCTGCATAAGCATATGATGCGATTGGATTAGGGTAGTCGTACGACTTTATTGACCTTATTAAGGGTCGTGCGGGTGGGTTTAATTCAATAAGGAAATGACGTGTTGAACATGGTTAGCGCTTATGATTTGTTGACCTTGTTAAGGTCATAAGTTGCCAGGGGAAAAATATTATCGGGAATTTCAAGTGTTGAATTTTGCAATGAGATTGCATACCTTCTATGAGATAGTTGGATCCCGATACCCACTGCGTGTAAGAATTACTCTTGGGAGAGTTTTACACATTACAATTAGCCGATCAAGTAGGTGTCTAGAAGGGTGTTAACGGGGTTACGTTCCTGGGAAATTGAGGTTTATTTTAATTAGGTACGTGCGAAAGCACGGGGAATCTCCCTCAAAGTACCGACACTGGCCTGGCTGAAAGATTGGCGAACTTATAGGGTGTAATTAATCCTGGCTAGTCTTACCTTTTAGGGTTTGAAGGAAGATTTGATAAAAACAGTGGGAGCCATCCTGATTAGATAAAATAATAACCAATCTAATCTTGCAAGAGTGCACGCATAGTGTTTTCTTCTCTCTCTCTCCTGGTGGCGACCATGTCACGCCTTAATCAAGATAATAATAAGGATGCATTGATCGAACTTTCTTATTATACTGATCTACGGAACGTTGGTTTCGCTCTATCTTATAACTGTTATAAGTCCGAGCAGGAAATAGGGGAATATCCGGATTCCCATGCCACTCAATCGAAGAAAGTGCATGTTGTGCATCTTCTTCTGGTGTGTTCATTACCGAGAACTGTTTCTCAGTATCTTCTATGTCCTAGGTATGAGATACCGGATCAGGATCCCACATATGTAAGAGTTACATGGGCTACAGAAAGGTAGAGAACTGAGAATGGGTAATATGTCTCTAAGTGTTAGAGAATGGTGCAATTGTTGCAGCCAAACCAGTTGGAAAATATCACCTTGTATTAACAAATGGTAAATACATTGATTCTGAACAAATGTTATTACATACCGAACCTGATATACAACATTACATCAGATTCTTTATTAAGTTAAAGAAGGATATAATTCTTATAGGGGATAATGTTGTGAACATTTTCCTGAATCAAGAATTGATTGGATCAGGCACGTTATATAATAGCATATATGTTCTAAATCAAACTACAGTTCAAAGTATCTTGAACACACACAAGAGGAGTAGTTCAGAAATGAACGAATCCTTCTTGAGGCATTGTAGACTAGGTCATATCAATGCGACACGACCAGCTAAGTTACATAAGGATGAATATAAGAATCCGTTCGAATTTTCATCTTATGCTACTTGCCAGTCTTGTCTCAAAGGTAAAATGACCAAATCTCCATTTACAGGAAACAGAGAAAGAGTTATTTAACTCTTAGGACAGATACATGATGATGTATACGGTCCTATGTCTATAAATGCCAAGGTTGGTTTTTCATACTTCATTATATTCACTGATGATCTCTCGAGATTCGGACATATGTTCCTGTTGAAACAAAATTCTGAAACTTTTGAGAAATTCAAGGAATATAAGCTTGAAGTTGAGAACCAAACGGGTAGAAGTATTAAGTCCTTCGATGAGATCGATGAGTAGAATACAAGGCATGGAGTTCCTGGATTTTCTAAAAGAAGAATGTGATTCTCTCTCAACTTGCTCCTTCGAGTACACCACAGCACAACGGTGTATCGGGACGGAGGTATCGCACCCTATGAGATATAGTGCGCTCTATGATGAGTACTGCTGAGTTACCTATTTTCTTTTGGGTGTTATGTACTTGAGAAGCTGCATACCTATTGAATAGGGTTCCGTCCAAATCAGGGCCTACCACTACATATGAGATACGGTGTGGGAAGAGACCATGTCTTAAACGAGTTAAGATATGGGGTTGTCCGGCCTATGTTGAACGGCAGAATCAGGACAAGCTCGAGGCAAAATCAGTTTTGTGTAAGTTTGTTAGGATATCCCAAACATTTGCGAGGGTATATCTTCTACCTAACTGAGGAGCAAAAGGTGTTTTGTTTCACAGCATGCCACCTTTTTAGAAAAGGAATTTCTTGTGAAGAAATTTGTGGTCATGAGGTAGAACTGGAAGAAATTCTAGCTATACTAACTAACAGGTGATGATTTGGTAGAACCAAAGGATTCAATAGTCTCCAATGAACCTTAGCCTCTCCACGAATCTGGTAGGTTTCTCATCCACTTGAGAGATACTAAGGTATTCTTGGTGACAGTGGGAGCGAGGATTGCATCATGGTAGATGATGGCCCAACTAGGTTTAGGCAGGCCATCACAAGTGGAGACTTTGTGAAATAGCTGGATGCTATGCGATCAAAGATGGAATTCATGTATACCAACAAATTATGACTTTGAATGTTGCACCTGAAGGGATAAAACCCATTGGGAGCAAATGGATCTTGAGAAGATTCTTGGTGTAAATGGAAAAGTTGAGACTTTCAAAGCTATGCTTAAGTCCATCAGGATCAATGCGCGCATCGCGGTGTTGGATCATCTGTTTTGAAGTGGTAGTCAAAGAGTTTGAATTCATCAAAATGGTAGATGAACCTTGTATATACAAGTAGGTTGTAGAGAGTAAGGTTGTCTTCCATGTATTGTACGTAGATGACATACTCTTGATAGGAAATGGTTTTCTATGCTACACTCGGTCAAGTTCCTCTTATCATGGGGATTCTCAATAGAAGATCTGGATGATACCTACTACATATTGTGGATTATGATCTATGGTGATAGATCTGAGTTGATGTTGTGAGTGTCCCAAATCCAAGTACATTAACACCATACTAAAGGGGTTTAATATGGAGGATTCTAAGCGTGGTGGTTTGCCCACTTACTTATGAATCACTCTCTCCAATAAGATGTCTTCCAAGACTGGTTTGGAGAGAGCTCGCGTGCAAGGAATACCCTATGCTTCAACACTAGGCTCTATCATTTATGCGATGTTATGTACCAGACCAGATGTAGATGACTCACTAGGTGTAGTGATCAGGAATCAATCGGATCTTGGGAGAATCACTGGATAGGTGTGGAGGACATTCTTAAGTACTTGAGAAGCACTAAAAGAAAGTTCTTGGTTTGAGCTTCCAGAGTGATAAGGACGACTGAGAGTCGGTCGCAGGCATTGTCTTTACCCTCAAGGAGAGACGGTATGTTGGAAGAGTTCCAAGCTAGATACCGTGACATACTAGACGATAAAGGTAGAATACATTGCTACCAAGGATGCATCCAAAGTGGCTGTCTGGACATTTCTTGTTCATGAGATGAACAAGGTTCCTACCATTGGGCGTCCAATAACTGTTATTGTGACAACAATGGAGTTGTGACTTTGGCATAGGAACACCGGTCCCATCAGCATTCCAGACATATTCTGAGGTAAGTATCACCTGATCAGGGAGATGGTTGATCTCCAAAGGATCGAGTTTAGGAGAGTTGATACGAAGGATAACACGGCGGATCCACTCACAAAGGCCTTTCCCCTAGAGAGACTTCTATGGGAAGGTTGAGTATGAGACAGTACAACCACGCTATATTGTTGGGTATTGGATACTACAACAGATGGACTTAGTGCAAGTGGGAGATTGTTAGTTATATATATGCCCTAGAGGCCATTACTGTACATGTGATGTATATTGTAGTGGATGCTTGGACATATATAGGGAGGACTTTCTTGCTCGACATGATAGTGTGCTATCTGGTTGCACTTTATCTTAACATGTACACTTATTGTCTCTCTATTACTTGTTGATAAAGCCCTTAGGATGAAAACTTGACTACCAGGATTATGTTGCAGATCATACTAGTAGGGACAAGGTAGTCGGTAAGTACATCCTTCAAATATTCCTAGTTGTGGGAGTATCGAGACAGTGCATTGATACTCCAGAGTAGACTAGAGTATATGCTTCTCGACCCATATGATAGGCGATGGATGATCCTACATCCATTGGTGTTTGACATCAGAGAAGGTATACGGGTACTCAGTGGAGAATGGGTATACTGAACGGACTCACCGAGAACTCCTAGATGGTATTATACCTATCGTTAGATAGCAGTTCTCTTATGACATTGGTACAGGTTAGTCTGTAGACCCGAGATCGTCATAGAGTCTTGTGTGATTCCCACTGTGCTTTGATTTCCACCATACCACGGTCAAGAGATCGTACAAAAAGGTGGTTTTTGGGTACAGTCCCGAGTCACATGGAGGCAATGAGCGATATGAGGGGTTTCGTCTCTCTCGGTATTGGGAGTTGATGTTGCGCTATGCTCGATTGGCTATAACAGGAAATCCCTGGCCAGGGTTGCTGAGATCTACTTGTAAGTGTTATCAGTAGTTTCTCGAACCGTTATGGACCTTGCATCGGCATGAATTATTAGGCTATTGGGGTCTGACGTTATACTACCCACAGGCTGTTGATATGCGACATATCAGACGAAGAGACCGGACTGTATGGTAGTGTTACTGATTGGATTCGCAGGAGTATGAGCAGGCTTGCTTTTTGATCTTCTGATCGCTCAATACCCAGGTGGCCGTTACGTTTAGAAGACAGCTTGCGGCTTATGGGTGTTTGATATGATCATCACCTACTGCCGGCGTATTGACGAGTCTTTAATGTCCTACACGGAGGTTTCCTGGTTCATGCGAAACGGAGTAGGAGCACATATGTGATATGTGCGGGACTGAGCTTAATGTTCGTATATGATACCGCATTCTATTCTCATGACTTGTGACATTGGTCGGTTATATGTGATATAGCCGGGTTATCGGATCAAGTGTTGATTCGATAAGTTGTTGCATTTGATATTAGTCGGTTATACAGAATATAGCCGGATTTTTAAATCATGTGTTGATTTAATAATTTAATTTATAATTATATATTTGATATATTACATTACATTAAAAAATATTAGCTCACTTAAGTATTCATTTTTCTCACTTATGATACATTGATATATATGTGTTATATGTTAAATGTACTGTTTTCTTTTTGCACAAAATATATATGTGATATATATTGTTGTGTCATGCAAGGTTACACATGCAACATGTTTGTATGAGACTCACACCATGCTAGGTTAATGCTAGGGTTTTATTAGTTTTAAGTAATTCAAACATTTGGAATTAGTCATGGATGAGCTTGGAGAAGCATGTAGAACATTGACTTAGTCCACTTGTTTGTCTAGCTTAAGATATTTGTTAACCCAACTCTTAACCTTTAGCCTTGGTTTATTCTCTACAAGGGTTTGTCATGGCATATACCAACCATGGTTTCATTTCTAACCTCATTAGATTATTTCTCTTCATCACTTTCATTTTCATCTTCTTCTTGCTTTTTGAAGCTCTCTTGATTTTCATGAAGTGATGAAATTGAGTGAGAAAATAAAAACTAAAGTGAGCTCACTTCCTACTTCATCATCCTCTACTATTAGCCATTTAGTTTAGGTGTTTGCTTCACTAATTACACCATTAGTGAAGAGATAGCATGAGCTCGAGTCTCCTCGACGTAGATCATCTTCGGCCTTGAAGATATGGAGCAAGGTTGTTCTTTTCTTCAAGTGAACCCTCTCTAGAGTCCGGGAGTTCACCATTCGCAGTGAAGGGACTACAACATGCAGCTTTAGAAGTGAAGGACCAGTCTACAAAGGTTGTATTCCGCATTCAGTTTGTATGTAAAGTTGTTTACATAACGTTTCATTTAAAACTCTAGTTAAGATTCTAGGGTTAGGGTTCTTTAGAACGGAAAAAATTTAAAAACGGCATGGATGATGCCGCCCGAAACCTTGCTGCCGTGCTAAGAAACCCTACAGACTCTGTTTCTTTATTTTGATCACTGTACTTGCTCCAGATTAGCCTGCACACTTGCATACAAAAAATATCAAAAATAAGAAGTTTTTTTTATATATTTATTTATATATATATACACACAAAAAAATATTAACCTGAATAACAAGAAAGAACTACGTTACCGTCTCTCCGGCAACGGCGCCATTTGATTGTTGCAGAAACTCGCACTCCGCTTGTTCTATTTGTTATACTTACCGCAATCAAGACGGTGTCGCTTTGCAGCTAGCCGGTTGAGCATGGGTCGATCCGCAGGGAGATGGTTGTATGTTCGTTCTGTTGGGTTACGGCAGCGCCGCGGCCATCAATCCATGGTCAAATGCGGAACAAAAACTTTTCAAACTTGGCGCTACCACAACCAATTACCCGTATCGTGTTATTAACCTTATACTAGCAAACTGTAAAGTGAGTTTAAAGATTATACCGATCGATCCGTGTCCTTCGATCTTCAATCTCTGCGCCTAGCTCCTCTCCGGCTGCCCCGACGAATTTCTTTCTCTGATCTTGCTCGTCGAAGTGGCTCCACGTCGAGGATTCTTTATACGGGCTCCCCCTTCAAACCGAAGCAACTCGAACATGAAGTTTTCTTGCTGACATGTCCAAGGTGAAATAGAAATAGTGTGTGATTACTTTGTCACATAACACTCTATGATTCTCAACACATGAGAGGGATAGAGTGGAAGTTGAAGAAGAAGCCATTGATGGAAGTTGTGAGCTCAAGAAAAAGCTAGTGAAGAAAATGAGCTTGCTTATTGTGTGAGATAAATGTGAGAGCTCTAATAATAATCTCAAAACTAAACCCTTGCCCTCATGTGGCTGCCCTCTCTCTTCATATCTTAATCCTACACAATAATCAATCAAGAGAAAAGACATGGCACAAGAAAACACAGGATTTGTGTTAAGTTTTACGATCAAAAATATCTTTACCGCAATCAAGAACGGCGTCGCTTGGTAGCTAGCCAGTGAATACGAGTCGGTCCACAGGGATGTTGCATATTTCCTAATTGTTCTAACGAGTTAATTCCAAATGGTGTTTGGATCTTTATCACTAAAAACTAAATTGACTTAGACTAGGATTAGAAATCTTGCTAGGGTTAGGTTTAGGTTAAGTTTGGAAAATTAAGATTTCCCACCGCTTTCAATGCCCTAAATTAGATCTCTTTAAGTGTTATGGTAATTATTAATAAAGGGGATTAGGACGATCGGGAAGAAACGATGTTTCTTCATCTAGGTCCTTGTCTGTCCTTTCTTAATCCTTACCCTAATCTCCATAGAAAACATGCACAACCGGTCTTTTATACTACGGTATCACTGTTACCTCATGGGTAGGGTGCCGTAGGGAGAGGTATGTGTATGTATGCATGGAGTCCTAATTATTAATATGTGATGGGCAAGAAAGGGGTGAGAGATTTGCATCTCTCAAACCTTCCCTATTCCTAACCCTAACAAGCGAGGAACTACTCGCTCATTAGGAGATCTAAGAAAGACATGATTTTTATTTGAGTTTTTGATTTAAGAGATTAATTGTCTAACTACTGCAAATTAATAAAGAGTTCTAATCTAAAGTGAACTAGGGCAGAGAATAAATTAAACTAGGGCAGCAATTAAAAACTAAGAACTAGGGAAAAATAAAAGAAACTACTTACAAAATTGATGCTCTCAAAACTTGAAGGAATTCTGAATTTTATTCAATGAAAAAAAGCATAACCTAAAACAAGTTTTTGGGCTTCGATTTATAGAGCATAGAAAACCCTAGGGTTACAATCGCGTCATATCTGCTTTTACAAAAATACCCCTAGGAAGACTAGCCAACGCGCCGCCAGCCGCCACAAAAATTTCCACTAATACGGGCTTTGCACGGCCGCGGAACCGCGGCCAAGAGCAGGGTTTGGCCGCGGTTCCGCGGCCAAGTAGTGGGCTTGTGGGCTCAATTTTTCATGTCTTGGTCTTCTTGCAGCTGTCCTCTGTTTTCTTCAGTTGGTTCTTCAGAATGTCTTCTGGTTTTCTTCCAGTTTTTCATAGTGCATAATGTCGTGGACTTTTACCGTTGCTTCGTGTCAAAGTATTGAACCTTGCTCTGCCTTTGTACTTTTGTGAACTTGTTCGTTGATCTTCATTGTCCCTCAAAATGTAGGCACGATCAAGATTCCATCATTTATCGGTCGTAGTCTCACTTTTGTATCGTCTTTTCGTCTTTTTCACTGTTTTGTTCCGAGAACCTGTAACCTGCAACTATGTAGCAGACATAGGTCAAAAACACCTGTTTATTTGTAAAATGACTACGAATGGGGTCTAAAAGAATGCAAAATTATGGTACGAACAAATACCCCCATACTTATCTTTTGCTCTTCCTCGAGCAAACCTAGTTTTATTCTTGAAAAAGACCTAGCCTCACTTTCGCAGGGAAACGCGATTGCACTGAGCTCGTGCAACAAGCCGTTAAACCTCTAGGTGTCCCTAGTAGGAGGAGTGTTGTCTCCTAAGGGTTTTCAGCGGATACTACCCACAAAATCCTATCAATTCGGCCCATTAACTTTTATTCTCCAATTAGGTTTTCCAACAAGGAATTCTATTATCTTCGACTCATAAATCATCCACCCGTATTCTTCACGCTTTCTTATTATTTAACTTAAGATTGTATATGTTCTGTAAATTTACTTAGCTTTCAGCATCTTTTAAGTTTTCCTTCTAGGGTTCTATCTCAACTTAGGAATTTTTATCATCTCTATTAAAAATATAAGTCATATTCTTCATTCCTATCTCTTACCTAAACTCCAATCACATACACCTACGTGTGTGTATATATCATCCCTACACTTGGAAATTCAAATCAAGCTATTATACTCTTGTCCATCGTCCAAAGCACTTCTTAATTGGTGAATTTTTAGATGAATTTTTCTCACACATCCTTCATGCGACCGTTAATACTTCTTGAGGTACCAACAACCGATTACAAAATGTGTTTGCACATTAAAGCGTAATTCCTAGTCTTGTAACACCTAAGGCTTTAGCAGTGACTTCCAAACCAGTTGGTCTAAGGCACTAGGTGATGAAGCACCCTCGCTAAATATTTTTTCTATTTTGCAGCCTTAAGTAATTACAAAAACCAGTGTTCATTTTTTTCTTTATTCACACTTGTATATTTTTGTATTTTTCTTCGTACTAAGGACTTTAGACAAGAGCATTTCAAGTTCTCTCCTACTATTCCAAGTTTCAAAGTTCGTGTTTATGCAATTTGTAGGGTATATATTTTCAGAATTTAGACTTAAGCTAGGAATTATTTTTCAAACTTATACTTTAATAAAGATATCAATACTTTTCCCTTGTTTTAACTTAGCCCAAGAAGTCAACTCGAAATTTGCCTATTTCTAAATAAACTACAAAGACATACTTTCTACCGTTAAACTCAAAGAAAGGTTATTTTTAGGGTTTTTAATTTACTAAGTCTAAGATCTAGTTTTTCCTAGCTAGTTAACCATCTTATTAAACTCAAGTCAATTATGGCCAAAATTGAATGTTTCAATTTTTATAATTTTTAAAAAATTTCAATTTTTTTGGGTTTTAAAATAAGTATGCAAATGCAAAAATGTACATATGAATGCGAAGGAAGAAAACTTACTGAGCACACCCCCAAACTTAAACTTGACAGTGTCCTCACTGTCATGCCACACCAAGAGGGTTGAAAATGTCGGCACTTCCCTGTGTTTTTTTATGTTTTTTTTTATGTTATTTTATATTTATGTATTTACAAATGATACACACCCCCAAACTTGTTTGAAACATAGTTTTGGCTAGATGGTCGAAAAGTTGGGGGTAAAATGGAGGAAGATCAATATGTGTAAATCGGCTCCTGCAACAACAGGACCTCCTCCGACAGGTCCGCAGTGAGGAACGGTTTCAAGCGATGTCCGTTTACTTTAAATAAAGTACCGTCCCTCATATTTTCAAGATCTACCGCACCGTGTGGATATACGGTGCGTACTAAATACGGCCCTTTCCACCTAGATCTGAGCTTGCCGGGGTGAAAGTGTAACCGAGTGTCATAAAGTAAAACCTGTTGACCAGGTTGAAATGTGTTGCGCATAAGGTGTTTGTCATGGAACATCTTAGTTCGGTTTTAAACAATGACAGCATTATCATAAGCCTCATCCCGCAGCTCTTCTAGTTCGTTTAGTTGCAGCTTTTGATTGCTGCCCGCATCTACCATTGATAAATTCAACTCCTTGATTGCCCAAAATGCCTTGTGCTCAATCTCAACTGGGAGGTGGCAAGCCATCCCATAAACAAGCCGGCATGGAGACATACCAAGATCGGTCTTGTATGCAGTACGGAATGCCCATAGTGCATCAATCAATTTGTGTGCCCAATCTTTACGGTTTTTAGAAACCGTTTTTTCCAAGATTTGCATAATTTGCTGATTCGAAACCTCGGCTTGCCCACATGTTTGGGGATGGTATGGTGTTGACGGTTTGTGAGTAATGGAATATTTGCGCATTAAGGACTCAAAAGTCTTATTGCAGAAGTGAGATCCATTATCACTTATAATTGCTCGAGAGTGCCTAAACCGAGAAAAGATATGTTCTTTAAGAAATTGAACGACAACCTTGTTATCATTCGTTCGGCTAGGCACAGCCTCGACCCATTTTGACACATAGTCAACAGCCAAAAGAATATACGCATTCCCAAAAGAATAGGGAAATTGTCCCATGAAGTCTATAACCCAAACATCAAAAATATCCACAACCAAAATTGGTTGGAGCGGCATTTCGTTTCTCCGCGATATCCGGCCCAAGTGTTGGCACCGGGAGCATGTCTTGCAGTATTCATATGCATCCTTAAAGAGTCGTGACCAATAGAAACCACACTGCAAGATTTTCTCGGCTGTCATCTTTGGGCCAAAATGCCCGCTACACGCTTTATCGTGGCAAAAAGACAGCACACTCTTAAACTCATTTTCAGGTACACACCGACGAATGATTTGGTCGGAACAGTATTTAAAAAGATACGGCTCATCCCAGTAAAAATTCTTTACTTAGGACAAGAATCGGAGTTTATCCTGTTTCGACCAATCTTTAGGTATCAAGCCGGTGGCCAAGTAGTTTACTATATCAGCGAACCAAGGTTCGCAAGACACGGCTAAGAGTTGCTCATCGGGAAAAACATCTTTAATTGGAATTTCAAGTGTAGGCGAAGAAAGAAGTCGTGAAAGGTGATCGGCCACTACATTTTCACATCCTCTTTTGTCCCTTATGACAAGGTCAAACTCTTGTAGCAAGAGGATCCAACGTATTAGCCTCGATTTGGCATCCTTCTTCGCGAAAAGGTGGCGAAGAGCTGAATGGTCCGTATACACAATCACTGGAGAGCCGATTAAATAAGGCCGGAATTTTTCAAGCGCAAACGCAACGGCTAAAAATTCTTTTTCTGTTGTTGTGTAGTTCAGTTGGGCCTCATTTAACGTTCGGCTAGCGTAATAAATTACGTGCGGCATCTTATTAATGTGCTGTCCAAGAACAACACCAATGGCGAAATTTGATGCATCGCACATAATTTCAAAAGGATGCGTCCAGTCTGGAGATGAAAGAATGGGCGCAGAAATGAGAGAGTGTTTCAATGACTCGAACGCTTCCATGCAACTTGAGTCAAAATCAAATGTCGTGTCCTTGGCCAATAAGAGAGTCAAGGGTCTAGCAATCTTGCTAAAATCCTTGATGAACCGTCTATAAAAACCGGCATGGCCAAGGAAAGCTCGGATGTCTTTGACGCATTTAGGAGGAGGGAGATTGGAAATGACTTCAATCTTGGCTTTATCAACCTCTATGCCGTGTTGCGAGATGACATGTCCTAAGACAATACCCTCTCGTACCATAAAGTGGCTCTTCTCCCAATTTAGAGTGAGGTTCTTATCCCTACAGCGGGTAAGAACTGCGTCAAGGTGTAGCAAACACTCGTCGAAGGAGTCACCAAAAATGGAGAAATCATCCATAAAGATATCCAAATACTTTTCAACCATGTCTGAAAAGATCCCCATCATACACCGCTGAAATGTAGCAGGTGCATTGCATAAGCCGAAGGGCATGCGACGGTAAGCGAAAGTACCAAAAGGACAAGTAAATGTGGTCTTGTCTTGATCCTTTTCGGCGATGGGGACTTGTTTATAGCCGGAATAGCCATCCAAGAAGCAGTAAAACTCATGCACAGCCAATCGTTCTAGCATTTGGTCAATGAAAGGTAAAGGAAAGTGGTCTTTCCTTGTCGCGACATTGAGTTTTCTATAGTCAATGCAAACTCGCCACCCAGTTTGGGTGCGAGTAGGTATTAACTCATTTGCCTCATTAGTTATGACCGTAATGCCCGATTTCTTTGGCACAACATGAATGGGGCTAACCCACTGGCTATCCGAGATAGGATAAATGATACCACTATCAAGACATTTAACAATCTCCTTCTTGACAGCCTCTTTCATTATGGGGTTGAGGCGTCTTTGTGGATCCCTCACTGCCTTGGCATCATCCATCAAGTGTATATGGTGTTCAACTATGAGGGGACTAATCCCCTTGATGTCCGTCATAGACCAGCCAAAAGCTTGCCGGTTATTTTGTAAGACCATTAAAAGGGCCTTCTCTTGCTCGAGGGCTAGAGTGACCGATATGATAACGGGAAGGGTCTCATTTTCACCTAGGTAAGCATATTTATGGTGCGACGGCATAAGATTTAATTCAAGTTTAGGAGGTGAAACAATTGAAGGCAGCATTGGTGAAACTGTTTCAAACTCGAAGGATTCCATCAACGGTTCAAATCGAGTGTACGCAACCGAGTCGGATGGTTCAACTAACTCATCCGAAAAAATCAAAAGACTCAAACTCGGGTGGTGAGTCTTCAAAATCGTCCAAAAAGGTGAATCACTCATAATCGTTGTCTGGCGTGAAAGCTGTGTCGGATTCTAGGAGGAACACACTAGAGGCGTCAACACTGCTGTGATCGAACATAAAATTTTCGAGCTCACAGTCCTCCTTCGTGATCTCGTGGATCGAGCAAACATCAAGTATACTAGCATTAGGTTCGGAAGGCTGATTCCCCAACTTAAAGATGTTGAGTTCAATCGTCATATTTCCGAAAGATAGGTTCATGGAACCATTACGACAATTGATCACCGCATTAGAGGTCGCAAGGAATGGTCGACCAAGTATCACAGGAATTTGACTCTGGGGGTTAGCTACAGGTCGTGTATCCATAACAATGAAGTCAACGGGAAAAATGAAATCCCCTACTTTAATTAACACATCCTCCAACTCTCCCCTAGGATGGGTGATGGATCGGTCAGCCATTTGGAGAGTACAATGAGTGGGTTTAAGCTCTCCAACGCCTAATTGCTCGTACACTGAATAGGGTAGCAAATTGACACTGGCACCAAGATCTAATAGTGCTCTATTGATGTTCTTGTCCCCAATTGTTATCGAAATAGTAGGACAGCCGGGGTCCTTGTTCTTTTGGGGTAAAGATTGGACAAGATCATCGCTAACAGCACTAGCCACGAAAACTTTCTTTGGTACTTGTGACTTCCTCTTCTTGGTGCATAAGCCCTTTAAGATTTTCGCGTAAGAAGGAACTTGTTGGATTGCATCCAAGAGAGGTATATTTATGCTAACCTGTTTGAACAACTCTATAATCTTCTCCATTTGTGGAGTTGGTTTATTGGATCTCAACCTGTTTGGAAAAGGAAAATTTTGAAAATTTGTTGAGTCCAATTTTTGTGGATCAGATTGTGGAGTTAGAACGGATCCCCGTGTGGATGTGTTCGTGATGTGAGAAGTGGGTCCGTTCAAAGTAGAAGAAGAAGAGCCTTGTGAAGAATGAAGAATAGGCTCTAACGAAGAAGATGAAGAAGAAGAGGGTGAAGAAGAAAAGGATGAAGAAGGACCACCGGCAGGGGTGTCATTATTAATACCCACATTATTGTGCAACACTTTTCCGGATCTCAACGTGGTCACAGCATTTACGTTATGGTTTTGCTGTTCATATACAACATGTGCATGACCGGGATTTGGCAATGGTTGAGATGGAAGCTTTCTCTTTTCTCGCTCGCTCAACGCAGCATTGAGTTGTGCAATTTGTGTCTCAATAGATTTGATGCTTTGATCGTGTGAAGCACTGTTTTGCACCAAAGATTGAATGGAAGTCTCCAACCTTGCTGAGGATTGTGTAGATCGCTTTAGGAACGCATCTAGACTTCTTTCTAGAGAGGTAACCTTATCATTATTTGGTTGAACAAAATTGTTTTGAGGGTAAGAGTTGTTGGGCACAAAATTGTTCATTTGGTTTTGGTAAGGTTGTGTGTGGAAAGGTTGCTGGTATTGAGTTTTTGGAGGTGCTTGTTGTTGTGGAGGAGGCCTTTGAAAGTTGTTGTTTCCTTGGAATTGCTGATTTTGATTCCAAGCAAAATTTGGGTGACTCCTCCAACCCGGATTATAAGTCGAAGAGTATGGATCATTTCTTTGTCGTTGCTGAAAGGCAGCATTGACTTGATCTTGTCCTTGAACAGGTGGATTGTAAGGACACTCTTCGGTAAGATGTGATGGATCCGAACAACAAGCGCAAACAGTTCGTGGGGGTAAAGCAGGGGCAGGAGAAGGCGATGAGATTTTGGTCTCAATTGCTTCTAGCTTTTTCGTAAGTGTGGCCATCTCGGCCTTCATAGCAATCGACATATCTAATTGATGTATGCCTGCCCTAGACTGACCAATAGAAGAAGATGAGGTGGTCTTGGAGCTTTCCCACTGAAGTGTTTGTTCAGCAAGATCGTCGAGAAACTGCCACGCTTCCTCACTAGATTTGGTTAGAAAGTGACATTGACAAATGGTTTCTAGCAACTGCTTCGTTGCTGGGTTCAATACCTCGTATAAAGTTTGGCAAAGTTGCCAATTTTCGATCCCATGGTGAGGGCATTGAACAAGTAGGTCTTTGAATCTTTCAAAACACTTCCAAAAGGGTTCGGAAGGAAGCTGGGAAAATTGAATGATCTCATTGCGAATTCTCGCGGTCTTGTGATGTGGATAAAACTTTTTAAGAAAAGCTTTAACAAACTCTTCCCAATTCTTAATTGAATGTGATGCTGTGCTGTATAACCACTTCTCGGCTAAGTCACATAAGGTGAAAGGAATGACCCTTAGCCTTATAGAATCATCTGATTATTGGTTTGTTTTCATCATTGCGCAAACGTTTTGGAATTTGTTTATGAAGATATAGGCATCTTCGGATTCCAGTCCGTGAAATTTTGGCAACATATTGATGAAGTGGGGTTTGATCTCAAAATTTTCCCCATTTGCCGGTGGGAGTGAAAGACAAGTAGGTAAGGCGGTGCGGATCGGGTAGAAAAGATCCTGGAGCGCGATTCGTTTGGGCGCTTCAACAGGCGGGTGTTGCGGGTTATTCGCACCTAGCGGAGGTGGAATCAGTCCCGTGGGTAAGGTGTTGTTAGGATTATATCCCGACATCCCTTCGGAGGAAGAACGTGAAGGTGAAGGTAAGGAAGTGGAAGGAATTTCGACTTCGGAGTCGAAAGCGTCGTCGGTCGGTACCAACGAGACACGGACTAATCGGACGCTAGTGTCCCTAGTCCAACCGGACATACACTAAGAGGTAGTGTAGTCAAAAAGTGAAAAACAGAATGTGGAGGTAAGAAAACGTTAATGAGAAGAAAGTGGTGTAAGTGGGGTGCACGGATTTTTTTTAGCGACAAGTTGCAAGTTTTTTTTAATTTTTTTTTTCTTTTTGTGATTTTTTTTATGTGGAGCTTTTTTGCAAAAAAAGATTTTCGATAAAGGGCTTAGACACACGTTCAAACAACCACAAATGCACAATCAGGCCTAGATCTAGGGTCACCTAGGTCAGCTAGACAACTCCTAACTGTTCCAAAAGGCAAGAAGTAGGACCTCAAACCGCCTCTTCACCGCCAATTGTGGCCAGGTAAGTGTCAGGTAAGTGGGAGGCTCTCCACCACGTAAGTAGTGGGCCTAATTAAGTAACCACTTTCCTTAGACACACTTTCCTAGACACCACAAAATCAGGTTAGGATCAACGGTCGATGCCTACAACTAGTCCTTTGTCCTATTGAGCGCGAAGTCCTTAGGGCTGAGTCTAATCTTTTTTAATTAAATGATGGTCAATGCAATATGCCTTATGTGATTTCTGGGGTCCTGAGAAGGGTAATGAAACCCCACCAAATCTGGATTGGTTTCAAGCCCCTTAAAGTCCGATTAAATATGCAAAACAGTAAACAACCACTTGCAAACAATTTTTTTATTTATAGCGCGGCGTAAAGAATCCTGCACAAGATCAATTATTAGAAGGGGAGAGATTTTTAAGCGTAAAGAATCCTGCAGGAAAATTAACAGAGGAGATATTGGGGTTGCAGAGAAGGAGAAAATGAAGCAAACAGAGAGGTTTCCAAAAGCTGACGTCACCACACCACCGCGGAAGTGCGGTCGGAGCAGGTTATCACGGCGGAATCGCCGTCTCCTGGACTGTTCGGTTCCCAAAAAAAATTCTGCTCTCTGGTTTGACTTTTCTCTGCCGGTTCAGATCTAGGGTTTTCTGTTTTGATCTCTGGATATTTCCAGATCCGAACTCGTTCGTTAATCCTGCAAAAATTCACACGAAACACCCTTCAAACAATAAAAAGATGATAAAATTTTTATAATTTTTTAATTTTTCAGTTTTTATGATTTTTATATTTTATATTAACCCGAAATTGCAAAAAGAAAATACTTTGCCATTCCCGGCAACGGCGCCATTTTATTTGTGTTAAGTTTTACGATCAAAAATATCTTTACCGCAATCAAGAACGGCGTCGCTTGGTAGCGTGCCGGTGAATACGGGTCGTTCCACAGGGATGTTGCGTACTTCCTAATTGTTCTAACGAGTTAATTCCAAATGGTCTTTGGATCTTTATCATTAAAAACTAAATTGACTTAGACTAGGATTAGAAATCTTGCTAGGGTTAGGTTTAGGTTAAGTTTGGAAAATTAAAATTTCCCACCGCTTTCAATGCCCTAAATTAGATCTCTTTAGGTGTTATGGTAATTATTAATAAAGGGGATTAGGACGATCGGGAAGAAACGATGTTTCTTCCTCTAGGTCTTTGTCCGTCCTTTCTTAATCCTTACCCTAACCTCCATGGAAAACATGCACAACCGGTCTTTTATACTACGGTATCATCGTCACCTCGTGGATAGGGTGCCGTAGGGAGCGGTATGTGTATGTATGCATGGAGTCCTAATTATTAATATGTGATGGGCAAGAAAGGGGTGAGAGATTTGCATCTCTCAAACCTTCCTATTCCTAAACCTAACAAGCGAGGAACTACTCGCTCATTAGGGGATCTAAGAAAGACATGATTTTTATTTGAGTTTTTGATTTAAGAGATTAATTGTCTAACTGTTGCAAATTAATAAAGAGTTCTAATCTAAATTAAACTAGGGCAGAGAATAAATTAAACTAGGCAGCAATTAAAAACTAAGAACTAAGGCAAAATAAAAGAAACTACTTACAAAATTGATGCTCTCAAAACTTGAAGGAATTATGAATTTTATTCAATGAAAAGAGGCATAACCTAAAACAAGTTTTTGGGCTTCTATTTATAGAGCATAGAAAACCCTAGGGTTACAATCGCGTCACATCTGCTTTTACAAAAATACCCCTAGGAAGACTAGTCAACGCGCCGTCATCCGCTACAAAAATTTCCACCAATACGGGCTTAGAACGGCCACGGAACCGCGGCCAAGAGCAGGGTTTGGCCGCGGTTCCGCGGCCAAGTAGTAGGCTTGTTGGCTCAATTTTTCATGTCTTGGTCTTCTTGCAGTTGTCCTCTGTTTTCTTCAGTTGGTTCTTCAGAATGTCTTCTGGTTTTCTTCCAGTTTTTCACAGTGCATAATGTCGTAGACTTTTACCGTTGCTTCGTGTCAAAGTCTTGAACCTTGCTCTGCCTTTGTACTTTTGTGAACTTGTTCGTTGATCTTCAATGTCTCTCAAAATGTAGGCACGATCAAGATTCCATCATTTATCGGTCGTAGTCTCACTTTTGTATCGTCTTTTTCACTGTTTTTGTTCCGAGAACCTGTAACCTGCAGCTATGTAGCAGACATGGGTCAAAAGCACCTGTTTATTTGTAAAATGACTAAGAATGGGGTCTAAAAGAATGCAAAATTATGGTATCAACAACACACCATGAGTCACCATAATTGCACATGCCATATTTAATGCTCTTGAACAAAACATGCTCTCACAATTTCCACATAATAAACATTACTCCAAATGTTTAAAACAATAAATAGAATGGCATCTTCTAAAGTAAACTCGTGACGGATCACAAGAATACCCCTCATCTGTATATACATACTTGCATCCGTATTCCGACTGAATACGAATACAACGAGACGAAAATAATCTTACAATCAAATACTAGGATCCGGCTTAAACCAAAGCCCACTAGTATGATCCGTCCGATCATGATCCGTGCACAAGCTCACGTTTATGATCAAACCCTGCTGATCAGTCGAAAATACTGCATTTTTAACACGGCAATTTCCCTATCATTTGCACTCATCTAGAAGTGTTCGGTATTCATATTGCACATATTAGCAAAACATCCCTGAAATAACAGATTGCATGTGTTATACTCTAAAACCAGCATTTTTAGGGAAATTGACTGTTTATCATGGCATCGCATCATTCTTGTATAGCGCAACTCTTACCTCGAGAAATTGTGCAGGAAATTGCAGGAGCAAAGCTAAAATTGGGAAAAGAGCTGATCAAAAATACACCAACTACAAGATTTGAGATCTGGTAGTGATACAGAAAGCCAAATAAAATTCAACATATGAGAAAAAGGCCCAAATATTAGCCAAAACAAGTAGCAGGAATTCCAAGCCACAAGGCTTCAGCAGAGCCACGGATCCGCGGCCAGAGCCGGCTTGCGCCGCGGATCCGCGGCGGCTTGATGGCGCCAACAACTCAAACTTTCTCCACGTGTCTCCAATAACGGTACAAGCTTCTAGAAGACTCCCGATTCTCCACGTGGCTTCATCTAGAAGGCTCGGCCTAACAAACTATTTCTAGAAGACTCTCTTTAACAAACTTTTGGAGGGAAATTCAAATTTGAAATCCTAGATCTTGGGTTTTGAGGTCTATAAAAAGGAGCCTAGATCTAAGGGTTGAGGTTGTTCAACAATTCTCCCCACAAATTGAGTGACACAACTTGTGCCTCAAACCCTAACCCTAATTCCAATCCAAGATCAAGATCTTTGAGTTCAATCAAAGCAAGAAGCCTTCGATCCTTTAGAAGCGAAGCCGGACTTCATCGGAGCATGTGATCCAAGCCGATCCGCAACTCAAGGAGCCGATGCAACGCTAGATTCGACGATCTTGTTCCCTTCTCAAATTCTTATAGTTCTTTGAGAAAAGTGTAACAAATTGTTGAATAAATAAAGGTGAGATTCTTTTAACTTGCTTATCTTTCAATTTAAGCATTATGATTCGATCTCAATTTGTGATTGTTGTTCTTGTGATAATGTTTGAGTAAAACTCCGCTCGTAACGGAGTCGAGACGATCGATAGAATGATGATGATTTAGATCCTTTCACAATTCTTAAATCCTATAACGTTTGTTAATTCTTGTAAATCGAATGATCGATGACCTAGTTTCGAGACGATACTTTCTTGATTGTGTTCACTCGAAACTAGAGATCAACGATTGATCATTAGATTTACTAGAAACTAGTTTGTGAATGAGATTCATCGAAAGGACAAAGAATAAGATGAGGAAACCCTAGCTTCTTCGCAAGATCCTTAACCTCGATAAATCGTCATCGATCTAGAATCAATTTGGTAATGGATAAGAATATGAAATCATTAGATCTCATCACAACTATAGATCCGATCTACTCCTACGAGCCACACTTTGAATCTTGATTGTTGGTTTGGAAATCATCACAAATTCTCAATTCTTGATTTTAATGTTTTCTTAGATCTAGATTTTTATAATTCTTGAAATTCAATTTATGAATCATGAATTGTTTGTTTTCTTTTCTTTAAAGTTTCAACTCATCTAAATCGAAACACGAACGATTACACTTTCCCTATGGACGATCCGCACTTACTAACGCGCTACATTCGACACCGTTATTGATTGTGGTCAAATATTTTTGGTCATGATTTCTCTACAAATTTCCATAAACCAACACAACGAGAAACGTATTCAATCAAGTTTGGGGGAGGTTTGTGCTTATTTTTGCATCATTTGCATCATACTTTGCATAAGCACAAAACATTTTTGAAAACCTATAAAAATTTAAAAAAATATATATATATTTTTTTTGTAAATAAATAAGATAATAAAAGATTAGATAGTGAAAAATTACATCCAAAAGATTGGAAAAATTTAAGAAAACCAAGAAAATTAGAAGTTTTCTTATACGAACTAGTAATAAGTAGTTATGAGCCGTTGTCCCAAGGGTTAGTAAGATGAAAGAAGTCACTAATCTGTGGATAAAAATAAGTCTGAAAAATAGTTCCTATTCTGGAAGCCAAACATTTTGAACGTTGATACCCTACTATTCGCACTTACACACGTCTTGAAACTCGGGATAGTAGAGGATACCTTGAAATGCTCTTATCTAAAAGCCGATGTATGAAGGAAATAAAAAAAATGAAGAAAATATAAAAATGGTGCAGAAAAATGAACACTGGTTTTGTTATCGCCAAGGCAGTAATAAAAAAATATAGCGAGGGTGCCTCTTCACCTAGTGCCCTAAGACCAACTGGTCTGGGAGTCACTGCTAAACCTTAGGTGGTGCAAGACGAGAAAAAACACCAAATAAGCAAGCACATGGGTAATCGGTCGGTTAGTACCTCAAGAAGTATTAACGGTCGCATGAAAGTGTGTGAGCAAACTCATCTAAATATTCATTAATTAAAAAGTACTGAGGCTGATGGGCAAGAGTATGATAGCTTGAATTGAATTCTCCGGGTATAGGGATGTTTATTACACACACGTAGGGTTATATGATCGATGTTCGGAAGAAAGATAGGAATGAAGAATAAGACGGTGTTTTTTGAGGGAGGATGTGATTTCTGACATCTTTTCATGACTATTAAGATAGGGCTCATGACAACCGAAAAGCTAGCTTAGTTGGAAACCCTAATTTTCAAGGCTTTTCTTTTACAATTCTTTTCTTTAAATGTAATATTCATGATCTTCCTTTTATTATTGGATTTTGTTGGTGCAATCCGTTGAAAACCCTCAGGAGACAACACTCCTCCTACTAGGGACACCTAGAGGTTTAAAGGCTTGTCGCACGTGCTCAGTGCAATCGTGTTGCCTACGAAAGTGTGCTAGATAGTTTTTCTCTTTCTTTATTTTCTCCTTCTCTTTTTAATAAAACAGTTCGCTCGAGACGACCGAAAATAAGTTTGGGGGAATTTGGTCAGTTGAAAATACTGGATTTTTAACACGGCAATTTCCCTATCATTTGCACTCATCTAGAAGCGTTCGGTATTCATATTGCACATATTAGCAAAACATCCCTGAAATAACAGATTGCATGTGTTATACTCTAAAACCAGCATTTATGAGGGAAATTGACTGTTTATCATGGCATCGCATCATTCTTGTGTAGCACAACACTTGTTTCGAGATCTGAGCAGGAAATTCCAGGAACCAAGCCAAGATTGTCAAAAGTGCTGATCAAAAATTACGCCAAGTCTAAGATGTTTGATCTGGCATTAATACAGAGGGAATTATACAATTCAACATATCAGATAAATACCCCAAAGTCAGTACAAAGCAACAGAAGAAAGATTAAGTTGCGGTCAAATATTTTTGATTATACAATTTCAACTCATCTAAATCGAAACACGAACGATTACACTTTCCCTGTGGACGATCTGCACTTACTAACGCGCTACATTCGACACCGTTATTGATTGCGGTCAAATATTTTTGGTTGTGATTTCTTTACAAATTTCCATAAACCGACACAACGAGAAACGCATTCAATCAAATGGTGCCGTTGCCGGGGATAGTGCGCTAATTGTTCATAATTTGAAATTTGAGTTGAAAATTTTATTACATCTATATTTTTAGATCTAAATTCGCACAAACCCTAAACGTGTTGTTGTGATTTGTTGCGAGGAAATCTGGAACTTGTGGAGCTGTGGAAAAAAATTTCAGAGCATTCCAGAGAGCTCTTGAGGTGTCCTGAAGCAGTTGTAGAAAAATTTGTGCAGTGATCAACTATATCGACCGCGATTCCGCGGCACAAGGAGACTAAAGCGGCGAAACCGCGGCGGTTTGACTTCCTCACTGTTCCAAAATTTCAGGTATACTTCTATACTTTCTTATCTCCTCCTCTGTCTGCTCCAATTAACATTTGCTGCAGGTTTCTTTACAAATAAATCGCAGCGCCGCAAAAAGAAAAATAAATTGTGCGTGTTTTTTATTTTTGGTTGTTTGCATATTAATACGGAAATTAAGGGGCCAAGACCAAATCCAGATTAGGTGGGGAGTTCATTACCCTTTCTAAGCCCCGAAAATCACAAACTTGCATCCGCATTACCCTCATTAACTAAAAAATATCTAGAGATGACTCTAAGGACCGTCGCACTCATTTAGAACAAGAGAAGGCCGTGGGTAATTCATTGCTTATCCGCGTTTCTTTTGTGGTGTCTAAGGCAAGTGTGTCGAAGGCTAGTGGTTACTTAATTAGGCCTTCTACTTACGTAGTGGAGAACCTCCCACTTACCTGGAACTTACCTGGTCACAGGAGAAACAAAGAGGCAGTGGAGGATTTATCCTGCGACTTGTCTTTTGGCAGTTAGGAGCGGTCTAGAGCTTTGACCTAGGTGACCACTAGATTTTAGGGTTTTGCTTGTTGCATTTGTTGTGATCGCATCATAATTTCAAAAAAAAAAATCCGTATATTTTTCAAAACAAACACCAACATTCATCATTTCCCCTAATTATAAGTCACGCTGCCACTTGTACTAACCCTTTTTAGTGCAAGATAGGCTGGACACGGGATTCTAATGCCCGTTTAGTCCGCGTTCCCCCGATCGACCCAAAAGTCGGTATTTCTACATTTACCTTTTCTTTACCCACCACCACACCCACATCGATGGATCCATCTCCATCGAACATTTTTACCACTACTCTGCCGCCGTCCGTTAGTGCGCAGAATCCACCCCGCATCTCTCTCTAAGAGAGGTGCTATCCTACACGAGGTCCCCTTTCCACCTGTCTTTCCATTCCACCAGCCAACGGGGAAAATTTTGAAATTAAATCCCAATACATCAACCTTCTACCAAAATTTCACGGTCTCGAGTCTGAAGACGCATATGCCTTTATCACCAAATTTGAAAATGTATGCGCAATGATGGGTACCTCACAGCTTTTTATGGATGCTATGCGTCTACGTCTTCTCCCATTCACTCTGTGCGATATAGCCGAGAAGTGGCTGTATAACACTACCGCACATTCCATTTCAAATTGGGAAGAATTCGTCAAAGCATTCCTTAAGAAATTCTACCCACATCATAAGACAGCTCGAGTCCGTAGCGAAATAAATCAATTCACCCAGCTTCCAAATGAACCATTTTCAAAATGTCTTAAACGTTTCAAGGATCTGTTAGTCCAATGTCCACATCACGGAATCCCTAGATGGGAACTGTGTAAAATCATATATGAGGGCATTAATCCTAACACAAGACAGACCCTTGAATCCATGTGTCAAGGAAACTTCATGACCAAAGATGATGGGGAAGCCTGGAAATTTCTAGAAGATTTCGCTGAAAAGTCTTTACAGTGGGAGGGTGTGAGTCAATCGTCTAGGGATGGCAATGATATTTCCATAGGAGTTAGAGCTGAAATTTCAGTTTTACACAAGAAATTCGACAATATAGAAAACAAATTTTTAGCTGTCGCCCTAAATCAAATGTCACTCTCCAAAACTGTATGTAGATGTTGTTCTGATCCTTCTCATTTGACAGAAGAATGTCCACAAAATTCTCCGTTTCAAGGTCACGAGCATACCAATGCCGCATTTCAAAGACCTAGAAACGATCCATTTTCTTCCACATATAATCAGGGTTGGAGGAATCACCCTAATTTTTCTTGGAACCAATCACAAAATCAAAACACGGTTCCAACCCAAAACAATTTCCAAAGGGTCCCTCCACCACAACAGCAACCACCACTTCAATTGAGTCAGCACCCCTTCCAAGCACAAAACTTTCAAAATCCGGTCAACACATGATTTAAACAGATTTTATCACCAAAAATAATTTACCGCAATCAAGAACGGCGTCGCTTTGCAGCTAGCCGGTGAGTACGGGTCGGTCCACAGGGATGTTGTGAATTTCCTAGTCGCTCAAACGAGTTAATTCCGATGGGTGTTCGGATTTCTTATTAAATCTAAAAACTAAATCTATCATTTATCTAGGGCAAAGAATTAAATTTAACTAGGGCAAGGAATTAAAGATCTAACTATCTAACTAGGGCAAGGAATTAAATTTATACTAGGGCAGAGAATGAAAAATTACCTAGGGCAAGAATTGAAATAAATTACTTACTTTACAGATGGCTCTCTCCAAACATCAACACAAGACTTCTCAGATCTGAATTTCTGAAATGAAAAGAGGTATCGATGCTCTCCAAAAGAAATATAAATTTTATTGATAAAAAGAGGCACAGGGAGGCATAACCTTTACAATGATTTAGAGTTCCTATTTATAGAGGATAGGAAACCCTAGGTTACAATTGATTCACACATCTACATTTACCAAAATATCCTTAGGAAGACCTTGTCAAAGTAGACTCCAAGCTTTGGTAAAATTTTATGTCTCTGTCTCTTTAAAAGGAATTATTGGGCTTTGAAATTTCCTTTGTGGGCTCTTCTGTCTTTGGGCTTCCTTATTATTTGGTTCTTTTATTAAAATAGCTTCTATGTTTCTTCCAGATCTCCAGTGAATAATTGCGGTGGACTTTTAACCGTTAGCTTTGTAATCTTGGACCTTGCATTGCCTTGTACTTTGTGAATTTTATCTTTGATGTAGGCTTGATCAAGAGTCTTCTGTTTGTTGGTCAAAGTCCACTTTTGCATCGTCTTTTCATCGTTTTCACTGTTTTCTGTCCAAGAACCTATAACCTGTAATATGTAGCAGACATGCGTCAAAAGCACCTGTTTATTTATAAAACGAATAAGAATGGGGAATATAATAATACAATATTATGGTGTGAACAAATACCCCCAAACTTATCTTTTGCTCGTCCTCGAGCAAACTTATTTTTTTATTCTCTACAAAAAACTAACCGCACTTTCGCAGGGAAACGCGATTGCACTGAGCACGTGCAACAAGACGTTAAATCTCTAGGTGTCCCTAGTAGGAGGAGTGTTGTCTCCTGAGGGTTTTCAGCGGATACTACCCACAAAATCCTATCAATTTGGCTTTTTCGACTTTAATTCTCCAATTAGGATTTTTAACAAAGAATTCTATTATCGTCGACTCGTAAATTATCCACCCATATTCTTCACACTTCCTCATCATCTAACTTAAGATTATATATGTTCTATAGACTTACTTAGCTTTCGGCATCTCTTAAGTTTTCCTTCTAGGGTTCCAACTCCCCTTAGGAATTTTTATCAACTCTACTAAAGATACAAGTTCTATTCTTCATTCCTCTCTCTTATCTAAATCCCAATCACATATCCCTACGTGTGTGTATAAATCACCCCTACACTTGGAAATTCAAATCAAGCAATCATACTCTTGTCCGTTGTCTAAAGCACTTATTAATTGGTGAATTTTTAATTGAATTTTTGCTTACATATCCTTCATGCGACCGTTAATACTTCTTGAGGTACCAACGACCGATTACAAAATGCGTTTGCACTTTAAAGCGTACTTCCTAGTCTTGCAACACCTAAGGCTTTAGCAGTGACTCCCAAACCAGTTGTTCTAAGGCACTAGGTGATGAAGCACCCTCGCTAAATATTTTTCTATTTTTGCAGCCTTAAGTAATCACAAAAACCAGTGTTCATTATTTTATTCTTTATTCACACTTGTATTTTTTTTTCATTTTCTTCGTACTAAGGACTTTAGACAAGAGCATTTCTAGGTCTCTTCTGCTATTCCAAGTTTCAAGGTGCGTGTTTGTGCAAATTGTAGGATATACATTTTCAGAATCTAGACTTAAGTTAGGAATTATTTTTCAAACTTATACTCTAATAAAAATATCAATACTTTTCCTTTGTTTCGACTTAGTCCAAGAAGTGAACCCAAAATTTCTTATTTCTAAATAAACTACAAAGACATATATTTTCTACCGTTAAACTTTTAAGGAAGGTTATTTTTAGGGTTTTTAATTTACTAAGTCTAAGATCTAGTTGTTCCTAGCCAGTTAACCTATTTGTCAAACTCAAGTCAAATAAGGCCAAAATTGAATACAATAATTTTTATAATTTTTGAAATTTTTCAATTTTTTATGGGTTTTTAAAATAAGTATGCAAATGCAAAAAATATGTACAAATGAATGCGAAGGAAGAAGACGTACCGAGCATACCCCCAAACTTAAAGTTCACAGTGTCCTCACTATCATGCCACACCAAGAGGGTCAAAATGCTGACACTCCCCTGTTTATTTATTTATAATTTTTTTATTTTATTGTTTTGAATTTTTTTGAATTATTTTTTTATAGAAAAAGAAAACAAAAAATATATGTACATATATACAACAAGGTTCCCCCCAAACTTAAGCTTGGCCTTACACAAGCCAAAGGTTAGCACCAACCATTCAAAAATCTTATCGTGGTAATGGTCGAGTTGGTGAAAGAATGGAGTGGAAAGAAAAGAGATGAGAAGCACACGAGACCATGTGGAGGTAGAAACGGGATACGGTATCGGTGGGGAAGAAGAATGGCGGAAAAGAGAAAGAAGTAGAGTACGATCTTGAGGGTTTAAATCGAGTGAATAAATTAGCGCAATATGTGATGACCGATGTGTTAAAAGCGATTGTGCTAACCTATCAACCCGTCGAGAAATGGGGTCAAATCCCTCAAGATTCGCAAGAAAGCATGGGTACGCCGAACATGGTATTGGAGATGAAAGCGTAACGGTCTCTTGTACGGTCGGAACGATAGGACGGACGAAAAGGAGTGAATTAGGGATAGTGTTATTCTCACCTAAGTAATCTGTCGCGAACTTGAAGGATTCAATAAATGGTTCGAAACAACTGTAAGCAACCGAGTCTGATGGTTCGACTAACTCATCTGAAAATGTAAAGGACTCAAACTCGGGCAGTGAGTCATCAACATCGTCCGAAAAAGTGAAACACTCGTACGTGTTATCGGCTGTGAGAACTGTATCAGATTCAAAGGAAAAAATTTCAAGCTCACAGTCTTCAAGCGTGATCGTGGTCGGAACGATGGAAATGAGGGAGGGTGATTTAGTTAAAGGTTCAGGAGGATGAATTGGAAAATCCGACACATCAAACAAAAATGGTTCAACCTCAATATTATCCTCAAGACTTTCCTCAATACTATCCTCATAATTCTCCTCAATATTTATCTCATCCATGCCATTATCATCAAAATCAAGACGCATATGAAGTTCGGGAGAAACATCTAATGAATCGGGATGATGAATGAGACATAAAATTTCAATCAAATCTACTGGTTCATCATCCAAAATATTCCCGGCGTCTATATCCTCAATCAAGTGAAAATCAATTTTCTTAGACACCTCATCAAAAGCATGGATATTTATCAATTCAGGTTCTAGATTGGAGGTGTAAAAATCGAAAGGATTAAGTGTGGTTTCACTCGAAAGGGGTTCTTCACAATCTGGCAAATCAAGAACTACAAAATCACACAACTCGTTTTTATTTTCAACTGGTGAATCATTTGGGACAATCGATGGAGAACCGGAGTTGTGGGCTGGAATTGGGTATGGGTAGGATTGATTTGGAAATCCTCTCATATTCTCACTCTGTCCAACCGCCTCCTTATACATTGAAAAATTTGGAGCTAGTTCGAAACTAGCTGCCTGTTCACTAGGTTGCATAAGGGCGGCCATGGACGCTTCCACATTCCTAGTCATTTTCTTTGTTGATGCAATATAAGCTGCCAACGACTGTTCCAAACTAGACATGGGTGGTGAAGGGGTTTCGGTAAAAGATTCGAAATTGTTTGGATACGTGAAACTCCCAAAAGGCTGTGTAGAAACAGGGTCTAGTGAAGGTGGGAAAGTCGGGTAGGACTGGTAGAAAGTGGATGGTTGGACAGGGATAGGGTCAACATGTGGATAAAAAGGTGGATGGACTTGTTGATTCCTAGAACTAGATGAGGGGAGAGGGGTGAAAGATCGGCTGCGAGATTGAGCGATATGCTCAGCAATGGACATCGGTTTAGGAGTTACAGCAGAACTTGAAAAAGTGGTATCAACATATGAAGGTGGTAAAGGTTGACTTGGTTTACACAAAGTGGGTTGCAAAGTCGAACTGTTTCTCCTAAACGCTTCTATTTGATCTTTAAAAGATATTTTGGGCACGGAGGGATCTTCCTTAAATCGACCGAAACAGTTGACGTATGAGGCAAAATTAGGTTCGGGATACCAAAGTTCGGCAAGAGATTTATGATGTGGGGTACCCATGATAGAAGAAAGAGAAGAGAAAGAAGATTGGGGTGCACCGATTTCTTAGCGACAAAAGTTGCAAGTCTTTTTATAAAAAAAATTCCTCTTATTTTTTATTTGTTTTGCAAAAATTTTCGATAAAGGGCTTAGACACAAATGCAATCAACCAGAAATGCACAATCAGGCCTAGATCTAGGGTCACCTAGGTCAGCTAGACAGCTCCTAACTGTTCCAAAGGGCTAGAAATAGGACCTCAAACCGCCTCTTCACCGCCAATTGCGGCCAGGTAAGTGGGAGGCTCCCCGCTACAAGTAGCGGTCCTCATTAAGTAACCACTTGCCTTGACACACTTGCCTAGACACCGCAAAGTCAGGTTAGGATAAACGGCTGATGCCTATAACTAGTGCTCTGTCCTATTGAGTTCGAAGTCCTTAGGGCTGAGTCTAGTATTTTTTAATTAAGATATGGTCAATGCAAATGCCTTATATGATTTCTGGGGTTCTGGGAAGGGTGATGAAATCCCCACCCAATTTGAATTGGTCAAAAGCCCCTTAAAGTCAATTTTAAAGATATGCAAAACAGAAAAATCACTTGCAATCAAAGATTTTTATTTTATGCGGCGCAAAGAATCTTGCACAAGATTTGTTATTGGAAGGGGGAAGATTTTTAAACGCAAAGAATCCTGCAGGAGATTTTTCAGAAGATATATCGGAGATTTGCAGAGGAGGAGAGAGAAAACTCACAGAGATTTGCAGTGGCGGAATTTTTTTTTGTTTTTTTTTGTTTTTTTTTTCGGGTGATGCCACCAGGGAGCGGCGGTTCCGCGGCCGGAAAGGGGGTCGCGCGGCGGTTCCGCCGCGAGTTGGTCCCTACGGCTTTTTTTTTGGCTTTTTTTTTACCAGATCACCGCGATTCTTCTTATTGACTTGGTCCTCAAAATTTCTTCTGTTGTCTATTGTGATATTCCTCTGTTTGTTTGGATTTGATATTTGCTGTTTTGATCTCTGTAGATTTCCAGATCCGAATTTGTTCTTAGATCCTGCAAAATTCACACAAAAATACCTTCCCAAAAATAACAGATGATATATTTTTATATTTTTTTGATTTTTCAGATTTTTTTTTAATTTTGATTAACCCGAAATTGCCAAAAGAAAATAACACGCCATCCCCGGCAACGGCGCCATTTGATTTGTCTCAAAAACTATATATTACCGCAATCAAGAACGGCGTCGCTTTGCAGCTAGCCGGTGAGTACGGGTCGGTCTACAGGGATATTGTGAATTTCCTAATCGCGCTAACGAGTTAATTCCGATGGGTGTTCGGATTTCTTATTAAATCTAAAAACTAAATCTATCATTTATCTAGAGCAAAGAATTAAATTTAACTACGGCAAGGAATTAAAGATCTAACTATCTAACTAGGGCAAGGAATTAAATTTAATCTAGGGCAGAGAATGAAAAATTACCTAGGGCAAGAATTGAAATTACCTACTTACTTTACAGATGGCTCTCTCCAAACATCAACACAAGACTTGTCAGATCTGAATTTCTGAAATGAAAAGAGGCACCGATGCTCTCCAAAAGAAATCTAAATTTTATTGATAAAAAGAGGCATAGGGAGGCATAACTTTTACAATGATTTAGAGTTCCTATTTATAGAGGATAGGAAACCCTAGGTTACAATTGATTCGCACGTCTACATTTGCTAAAATATCCTTAGGAAGACCTAGTCAAAGTAGACTCCAAGCTTTGGTAAAATTTTATGCCTCTGTCTCTTTAAAAGGAAGTATTGGGCCATGAAATTCCTTTGTTGGCTCTTCTGTCTTTGGGCTTCCTTATTATTTGGTTCTTTTATTAAAATAGCTTCTATGTTTCTTCCAGATCTCCAGTGAATAATTGCGGTGGACTTTTAACCGTTCGCTTTGTAATCTTGGATCTTGCATTGCCTTGTACTTTGTGAATTTTATCTTTGATGTAGGCTTGATCAAGAGTCTTCTGTTTGTTGGTCAAAGTCCACTTTTGCATCGTCTTTTCATCGTTTTCACTATTTTCTGTCCGAGAACTTGTAACCTGTAATATGTAGCAGACATGCGTCAAAAGCACCTGTTTATTTATAAAACGAATAAGAATGGAGAATATAATAATACAATATTATGGTGTGAACCACACACCTGCACCTTCTAGTCCTTTACAGTTGACCGGGACTGATGAATCCTTTTCATTTGCACAATACATGAATTTGGTCTTAACAAATATCATGCAAGTTTCGGCTGAAATGAAGTCTTCTGTCGATAAAATTGAGAAAAACTCTGCGTCCCAAAGCGAGACTATTAAATCGATGGAAGCACAAATCACACAACTAAAAGCCGAAATGAGTGCAAGAGAGAAAGGGAAACTTCCAGCTCAACCTCTACCCAATCCTGGCTATTCACATCATGTGAATGCAATCACGTTGAGATCTGGAAGAGTGCTTGACAACCACGTTGGGAAAGAGTTTAATGACACTAAAAAATCTATCAATGATACCCCGGCTGAGACCTTTCCTTCCACTTCTACTTCTAATTCTGACCCAAGTTCTTCTACCCCACCACCTTCTTGCGAGCCTATTCTTCGTTTCCCACAAGGATCGCCACCTCAGCCCATTTCTTCTAGTTCTCCACAGACGATCCCCACCTCTATTCTGGGATCGGGTCCACACACACTTCCTTCTGCTATGACGGACCCAGCGCTTATTGCTAAAGCACCTTATCCTAATCGGTTAAGGGCTACCAAATCAAGTCCACATATGGAGAAGATTATGGACATGTTTAAGCAAGTTAACATCAACATCCCTCTCCTAAATGCCATCCAACAAGTTCCGTCCTATGCGAAAACTTTTAAGAACTTGTGCACTAGGAAGAGGAAGACTCAAGTGCCCAAGAAGATATTCATGGCAAAGACTGTTGACACGGCTTTCCCCCAGGTAAACTTAGTACCTTCAAAACCAGAATCCGCTCGACTTCATCCCTCCGCCCAATACCTAGAGTTGGACCGAAATGGTCCCGCGAAGCCGGTCCCCGGAGGGTCTCAGTACCGATGAAACGTAAGGACCCTGGCTGTCCAACTATTTCTATTGCTATTGGGGAAAAACACATCAACCGTGCTCTACTAGACCTTGGCGCTAGTGTTAACTTGCTTCCATACTCGGTTTATGAGCAACTAGGTATCGGAGTGTTAAAGCCCTCGAGCATAACTCTCCAGATGGCTGACCGATCAATCACCAAACCTAGGGGTGAACTGGAGGATGTGTTAATAAAAATAGGGGAATTTGTATTCCCTGTGGACTTTATTGTAATTGATACACAGCCTGTAGCGAACCCACGGAATCAAAT
This sequence comes from Agapanthus africanus, assembly GCA_030015575.1. Classification (NCBI taxonomy): domain Eukaryota; kingdom Viridiplantae; phylum Streptophyta; class Magnoliopsida; order Asparagales; family Amaryllidaceae; genus Agapanthus; species Agapanthus africanus. The sequence continues at coordinate 222,073,896 of JASDDO010000022.1, forward strand.
TCCGGTGATTTTAGGTCGCCCTTTTTTGGCCACTTCCAATGCTATCATCAACTGTCGTAATGGTTCTATGACCCTATCCTTCAGGAATAGGTCAATTGAGCTGAACATTTACAAGTTGGGAAGTGTACCCTCCGAACCTACAGCTCAGGTCTGTTATGTTGACTTAATGGATGTCGACATTAGCGAATTTGATGATCCTCATGATACTGATCTTGACTCTTTTCATACGTTGTTGTTGGACCTAACTATGTATCATATACATACGGACTCTTCCACCGAGTTGTCCGGGTCAACAACTAACACCGATTATGAACTGCTTTTAGAGTCTGAAGATCACTCCGTGCTTTGTGATGACATTATTCATCGGGGTATTGATGGAACTTTTGAGGAAATCTTCGCTGATGAACTCGCATTTTTTGACACGGGTGTTGAGATGAATCATCTCCCAAATATTGAAATTGAACCTCCACCCCTTCTTCTGAACTGTAAAAAGAATGCGAGTAATCCATCACATTCACTGCATCGTCTCTCCAAAATGAGACACACACACATTCTATTCCACCACTTACCCTTTCCCCACTTCTTCTTCCACCAACCAGAGCACTGCATTGATAAAATTTTCGAATGGTTGGTGTTAACGTTCGGTCTTTGTAAAGCTTGGCATCGACCAATGATTCTTGACCCCCTCATATGATTTTCAAAAGATTAACATTGCATAACTCAAGTTTGGGGGGGGGGCATTTTTTTCGGGCTCTTGAAAAGAAAAATTTTTACAAAATTTTGAGCCAAAAATAAGTTTGGGGGAGGATCTTAACTTAAATATTTTGTCCCCATTAATAAATTTCCTCCCAGGTTTACAGGTTTTTGAGATTTAGCAAATAGCAACAGTGAGGACACTGTTGAAAACAAGTTTGGGGGAGGTTTGTGCTTATTTTCGCATCATTTGCATCATACTTTGCATAAGCACAAAACATTTTTGAAAACCTATAAAAATTTTTAAAAAATATAAAAAGAGTTTTGTACATAAATAAGATAATAAAAGATTAGATAGTGAAAAATTACATCCAAAAGATTGGAAAAATTTAAGAAAACCTAGAAAATTAGAAGTTTTCTTATACGAACTAGTAATAAGTAGTTATGAGCCGTTGTCCCAAGGGTTAGTAAGATGAAAGAAGTCACTAATCTGAGGATAAAAATAAGTCTGACAAATAGTTCCTATTCTGGAAGCCAAACATTTTGAACGTTGATACCCTGCTATTCGCACTTACACACGTCTTGAAACTCGGGATAGTAGAGGATACCTTGAAATGCTCTTGTCTAAAAGCCAAAGTATAAAGGAAATAAAAGTTGAATAAAATATAAAAATGGTGAGAAAAATGGACACTGGTTTTGTTATCGCCAAGGCAGCAATAAAAAATATAGCGAGGGTGTCTCTTCACCTAGTGCCCTAAGGCCAACTAGTCTAGGAGTCACTGCTAAGCCTTAGGTGGTGCAAGACGAGGAAAAACACCAAATAAGTAAGCACATGAGTAATCGGTCGGTTAGTACCTCAAGAAGTATTAACGGTCGCATGAAAGTGTGTGAGCAATTTCATCTAAATATTCATTAATTAAAAAGTACTGAGGCTGATGGGCAAGAGTATGATAGCTTGAATTGAATTCTCCGGGTGTAGGGATGTCCTTTATACACACGTAGGGTTATATGATCGATGTTTGGAAGAAAGATAGGAATGAAGAATAAGACGATGTTTTATTGAGGGATGATGTAATTCCTGACATCTTTTCATGACTATTAAGATAGGGCTCATGACAACTGAAAAGCTAGCTCCTTTGAAAACCCTAATTTTTAAAGTCTTTCTTTTACAATTCATTTCTTTAAATGTAATATTCACGATCTTCCTTTGATTATTGGATTTTGTGGGTGCAATCCGATGAAAACCCTCAGGAGACAACACTCCTCCTACTAGGGACACCTAGAGGTTTAAAGGCTTGTTGCACGTGCTCAGTGCAATTGTATTACCTACGAAAGTGTGCTAGTTAGTTTTTCTCTTTCTTTATTTTCTCCTTCTCTTTTTAATAAAACAGTTTGCTCGAGACGACCGAAAATAAGTTTGGGGGAATTTGATCAGTCGAAAATACTGCATTTTTAACACGGCAATTTCCCTATCATTTGCACTCATCTAGAAGTGTTCGGTATTCATATTGCACATATTAGCAAAACAACCCTGAAATAACAGATTGCATGTGTTATACTCTAAAACCAGCATTTTTAGGGAAATTGACTGTTTATCATGGCATCACATCATTCTTGTATAGCGCAACTATTGCTTCGAGAAATTGTGCAGGAAATTGCAGGAGCAAAGCCAAAATTGGGAAAAGAGCTGATCAAAAATACACCAACTCCAAGATTTGAGATCTGGTAGTGATACAGAAAGCCAAATAAAATTCAACATATCAGAAAAAGGCCCAAATATCAGCCCAAACAAGTAGCAGGAATTCCAAGCCCCAAGGCTTCAGTAGAGCCGCGGATCCGCGGCCGGAGCCGGCTTGCGCCGCGGATCCGCGGCGGCTTGATGGCGCCAACAACTCAAACTTTCTCCACGTGTCTCCAATAACGGTACAAGCTTCCAGAAGACTCCCGATTCTCCACGTGGCTTCATCTAGAAGGCTCGTCCTAACAAACTATTTCTAGAAGGCTCTCTTTAAAAAACTTTTGGAGGGAAATTCAAATTTGAAATCCTAGATCTAGGGTTTTGAGGTCTATAAAAAGGAGCCTAGATCTAAGGGTTGAGGTTGTTCAACAATTCTCCCCACAAGTTGAGTGACACAACTTGTGCCTCAAACTCTAACCCTAATTCTAATCCAAGATCAAGATCTTTGAGTTCAATCAAAGCAAGAAGCCTTCGATCCTTTAGAAGCGAAGCCGGACTTCATCGGAGCATGTGATCCAAGCCGATCCGCGACTCAAGGAGCCGATGCAAAGCTAGATTCGACAATCTTGTTCCCTTCTCAAATTCTTGTAGTTCTTTGAGCAAACTGTAACAAATTGTTGAATAAATAAAGGTGAGATTCTTTTAACTTGCTTATCTTTCAATTCAAGCATTATGATTCGATCTCAATTTGTGATTGTTGTTTTTGTGATAATGTTTGAGTAAAACTCCACTCGTAACAGAGTCGAGACGATCGATAGAATGATGATGATTTAGATCCTTTTACAATTCTTAAATCCTATAACGTTTGTAAATTCTTGTAAATCAGATGATCGATGACCTAGTTTCGAGACGATTCTTTCTTGATTATGTTCGCTCGAAACTAGAGATCAACGATCGATCATTAGATTTACTAGAAGCTAGTTTGTGAATGAGATTCATCGAAAGGACAAAGGATAAGATGAGGAAACCCTAGCTTCTTCGCAAGATCCTTAACCTTGATAAATAGTCATCGATCTAGTATCAATTTGTTAATGGATAAGAATATGAAATCATTAGATCTCATCACATCTATAGATCCGATCTACTCCTACGAGCCACACTTTGAATCTTGATTGTTGGTTTGGAAATCATCACAAATTCTCAATTCTTGATTTTAATGTTTTCTTAGATCTAGATTTTTCTAATTCTTGAAATTCAATTTACGAATCATGAATTTTTTGTTTTCTTTTCTTTAAAGTTTCAACTCATCTAAATCGAAACACGAACGATTACACTTTCCCTATGGACGATCCGCACTTACTAACGCGCTACATTCGACACCGTTATTGATTGTGGTCAAATATTTTTGGTCATGATTTCTCTACAAATTTCCATAAACCAACACAACGAGAAACGTATTCAATCAAGTTTGGGGGAGGTTTGTGCTTATTTTTGCATCATTTGCATCATACTTTGCATAAGCACAAAACATTTTTGAAAACCTATAAAAATTTAAAAAAATATATATATATTTTTTTTGTAAATAAATAAGATAATAAAAGATTAGATAGTGAAAAATTACATCCAAAAGATTGGAAAAATTTAAGAAAACCAAGAAAATTAGAAGTTTTCTTATACGAACTAGTAATAAGTAGTTATGAGCCGTTGTCCCAAGGGTTAGTAAGATGAAAGAAGTCACTAATCTGTGGATAAAAATAAGTCTGAAAAATAGTTCCTATTCTGGAAGCCAAACATTTTGAACGTTGATACCCTACTATTCGCACTTACACACGTCTTGAAACTCGGGATAGTAGAGGATACCTTGAAATGCTCTTATCTAAAAGCCGATGTATGAAGGAAATAAAAAAAATGAAGAAAATATAAAAATGGTGCAGAAAAATGAACACTGGTTTTGTTATCGCCAAGGCAGTAATAAAAAAATATAGCGAGGGTGCCTCTTCACCTAGTGCCCTAAGACCAACTGGTCTGGGAGTCACTGCTAAACCTTAGGTGGTGCAAGACGAGAAAAAACACCAAATAAGCAAGCACATGGGTAATCGGTCGGTTAGTACCTCAAGAAGTATTAACGGTCGCATGAAAGTGTGTGAGCAAACTCATCTAAATATTCATTAATTAAAAAGTACTGAGGCTGATGGGCAAGAGTATGATAGCTTGAATTGAATTCTCCGGGTATAGGGATGTTTATTACACACACGTAGGGTTATATGATCGATGTTCGGAAGAAAGATAGGAATGAAGAATAAGACGGTGTTTTTTGAGGGAGGATGTGATTTCTGACATCTTTTCATGACTATTAAGATAGGGCTCATGACAACCGAAAAGCTAGCTTAGTTGGAAACCCTAATTTTCAAGGCTTTTCTTTTACAATTCTTTTCTTTAAATGTAATATTCATGATCTTCCTTTTATTATTGGATTTTGTTGGTGCAATCCGTTGAAAACCCTCAGGAGACAACACTCCTCCTACTAGGGACACCTAGAGGTTTAAAGGCTTGTCGCACGTGCTCAGTGCAATCGTGTTGCCTACGAAAGTGTGCTAGATAGTTTTTCTCTTTCTTTATTTTCTCCTTCTCTTTTTAATAAAACAGTTCGCTCGAGACGACCGAAAATAAGTTTGGGGGAATTTGGTCAGTTGAAAATACTGGATTTTTAACACGGCAATTTCCCTATCATTTGCACTCATCTAGAAGCGTTCGGTATTCATATTGCACATATTAGCAAAACATCCCTGAAATAACAGATTGCATGTGTTATACTCTAAAACCAGCATTTATGAGGGAAATTGACTGTTTATCATGGCATCGCATCATTCTTGTGTAGCACAACACTTGTTTCGAGATCTGAGCAGGAAATTCCAGGAACCAAGCCAAGATTGTCAAAAGTGCTGATCAAAAATTACGCCAAGTCTAAGATGTTTGATCTGGCATTAATACAGAGGGAATTATACAATTCAACATATCAGATAAATACCCCAAAGTCAGTACAAAGCAACAGAAGAAAGATTAAGCACCAAGGCCCATAAATGGCCGCGTATCCGCGGTCCGATTCCCCTTGGCGCCGCGGATCCGCGGCTCCACAGTGACGTCAGCTCCTCAGTTTTCTGCACGTGCTCTTATGTAACGGTACAAGCTTCCAGAAGACTCCCGATTCTCCACGTGGCTTCATCTAGAAGGCTCAGCCTAACAAACTATTTCTAGAAGGCTCCCTTTAACTAATTTTTGGAGGGAAATTTGAAATTTGAAATCCTAGATCTAGGGTTTTGAGGTCTATAAAAAGGAGCCTAGATCTAAGGGTTGGGGGTGTAATAGTTCATTAAATCATTAGTTCAAGAAATTATCCTTCATCTCCCCCATTTCTAACACAAGTTGAGTGACACAACTTGTGCCTCAAACCCTAATCCTAAATCCAAAGCCAAGATCAAGATCCCGAGTACCATTCAAGCGAGAAGCCTTCAACCTTTTAGGAGCGGAGCCGATCTTCAATCGAGCAAGTGATCCAAGCCGATCCGCGACTCAAGGAGACGAGCGAAGCCAAATCGACGATCGAGTTCTTCCTCTTGTAGTTCTTGAGCCATTTGTAACGGAATTGTTGATAAATAAAAGGTGAAATTCTTTAATATTGCTTTCTTTAAATTCTTACATCATGATTCGATCTCGATTTGTGATTTTGGTTCTTATTGTGATGTTTGAGTAAAACTCCGCTCGTAAAGGAGTCGAGACGATCAATAGAATGATGATGATTTAGATCCTTTTACAATTCTTAAATCCTATAACGTTTGTAAATTCTTGTAAATTGAATGATCGATGACCTAGTTTCGAGACGATGCTTTCTTGATTGTGTTCGCTCGAAACTAGAGATCAACGATCGATCATTAGATATACTTGAAGCTAGTTTATGAATGAGATTCATCGAAAGGACAAAGGATAAGATGAGGAAACCTTAGTTTCTTCGCAAGATCCTTAACCTCGATAAATCGTCATCGATCTAGTATCAATTCGTTAATGGATAAGAATATGAAATCATTAGATCTCATCACATCTATAGATCCGATCTACTCCTACGAGCCAAACTTCGAATCTTGATTGTTGGTTTGGAAATCATCACAAATTCTCAATTCTTGATTTTAATGTTTTCTTAGATCTAGATTTTTCTAATTCTTGAAATTCAATTTACAAATCATGAATTGTTTGTTTTCTTTTCTTTAAACTTTCAACTCATCTAAATCGAAACACGAACTATTACACTTTCCCTATGGACGATCCGCACTTACTAACGCGCTACATTCGACACCGTTATTGATTGCGGTCAAAATATTTTTGGTTGTGATTTCTATACAATTTTCCAAACTACACAATCGGAAAATCACTCAATCACCTGCAATAAAACCATACGGCCTCTACAACGTTTCGCCCGAACTTAGGAAACTTTTTGTGGAGGACTCTAAAGACTCGTCAATACGCTAACAGTGGGTTTAACCACAAGCACGTCAGTGGCACTAGCTGTACGTAACGGCTGCTCATGTATTGAGTGAAAGGAAAGTTGATGAGCGAACTTATCCTGAAACCTTACTGAGCCTATCGGTGACAATCTCTGTACAGTCCGGTCTGTTCGTCTATGAGTATCGCATATTGGGCCTAGGGGGATGGTAAACGTCAGACCCCCAATAGAGGTATAAGTCGTTTTGGAGTGTAGCCCAAAACACCTTGAGAAACTAATGGAATACCTACCAGTAAATCTCACTTGTCTTGGCCAAGGACTTTGTGTAATGGCTCTCCTAAACACAGCGCGATATCAACCCCCAATACCGGGAGAGACGAATCCTATCTAACCGCCACTGCCTCCAAGTGCCTCGGGACTGCACCCAACTACTACCTGTTTGCAGGACTCCTTCGGGACTGTTTCATAATTTTTATCTTCTTGTTGAATGATCCTGAGAAACCTGTGGAAACTTTCAAATCATGCAACACCTGTACGAATCTTTTCTTCTTCGGTTGTGACATATGATAAGCGGCATTGGGAAGCACAAACTTGCCTGGTTTACCCGCTACCGGTCTAGGGTGCAATTCATTTCTTATTCCCCACTCCTGTAAAACCATCCGAGCATTCAGGTTGTCTTTCGATTTCCCGTCTTTACAAAGAAGCAAGTTGAGTATGTGCTCTGATACTCCCTTCTCTATATGCATGACGTCCAGACAATGACGCACTAAATTTGTTGACCAAACGGAAGCTCGAAGAAAATGCTTAACTTGTTCCAAAATGGTGGTTTGACCTGTTTTGTTGGATCCATCCCGAAGGTCACATTATTGTAACCATCCCACTGAGCAGTCACGTCCTCTCCGGACAATGGGTCTGGAGGTCTAAGAAGCTCCTGATGACCATCAAAGTGAACAGTGTCTAACCTGTAGGGTGGTTTAGAGGCAGGAAACATCCATGGCCGCAATAACAAACCATCTTGCTAAAATTCAAGAATTTCGATGTTGTGTGTTGATGGAAATGAGGACATGCTTTGTGACCATGTACGGACCAACCTGATAGCATTCCATACGCAAGAAAGTCATTAATTGTCCACATTAAAGCCGCGCGCAGTATAAAGGTTTTATTTATGTTTGCATCGTAAGTCTCTACACCATCAATGAACAAAGATTTTAATTTATCGATCAGATGTTAGAGATAGACGTTGATATTGTTTCCCGATGAGTTTGGTCCGTCGATAAGAAAAGACATTATAAAGTATGATTGGTCCATAGCCAACCAAGACGACAGATTATAAATTATCATTACAACGGGCCATGTCCTGTGACTTCCTGCCATATAGTTGAATGGGCAGAAGCCATCACTAGCCAGTCCGAGCCGGACATTGTAAGGATCGCTACTGAATGTTGCGTACCTCCAATCGAAATCCTTCCATGCCGGTGAATCTCTTGGATGGCTCATTTTTCCATCTTCACTTGGAGGAGCACGGTGATGCCAAATCATTGCCTCGGCTGTTTTCTTGCACCTGAATACCCTATGTAGCCTCTCTATTATGGGAAAGTATCATGCTATCTTGACAGGTATATCAGGCTTCTTATCAGAATCTTTCGGCTTATACCTGGCCTCTCCGCATATTGGACACTCTTTCAAATCTGAATTCTCTTTCCGGTACAACACGCAATTTTTAGGATATACTTGAATCTTCTCGCACTTCAGACCCAAATCAGACATCATCTTCTGGGCTCCGTACCAGCTGTCGGGCACGTTATTTCCCGGGGACATAGAATCTTTCAAGAACGAAAGAAGCATTGTGAATGATTTGTTGCTCCATCCATTTAGGCACTTAATATGGAAAAGTTGGACGAACCATGAGAGGGTGGAATACTTTGCATTCTCATAAATTGGTTTTCTATCATCATTCATGAAATTTTCATATTTATCCGCACGCGGTCCTTGAACGGAAGGAATGTCATCTTCGGTACAAATAGATTCACCTAGGGCAGCCTCTACCATATCCTCCATTTCTTCTGATGGAAATAAATTACCGTCTTCTTCTTCAACCACATTACCGTATTCTCTTTCTTCTCCTGCCGCATTATCGTGTTCTCCTTCTTCTTCTGCCTCATTACTGCGTTCTTCTCCTTCCCCGTGATATTTCCAAGTTGTATAAAGTCTAGTTAAACCATATTTTACGATATGAAGCTCTGCCAATTCTACCTTCTGCCAGTACTTATTCTCACATCTATCGTACGGGCAGAGAATCTTCTCTATCACGATCTTATTATGTGCGCGTGCAAATTCAATAAAAGCAGCAACTCCAGCAACAAACTTAGGTTGCATACGTTGTTGCCAATCTACATATATCCAGTCCTTAACTCTGACGTACTCATGGGCCATGTTAGACTGTATAACATATAAATTGTAGGTTATGGTGACTATATTAAGAAATCTAAGAACGGGATGGTTACTGACAAAGGAGAAAATCCGTGTATATGCTTTGTGTGTGCGTTTGTCGTTGAAAAGAATAAATTATCGAACGTATGTTAACCGATAGACGGGGAATAAGTGGCGCTTTGAGTTTCATATATGAGTATCGATGAGAATATGAAAGTTTCTTATTATCATCGAGTATCATATATTAGTTTTAACTTGAACATCTTGAATCACTCTCTAATGATGAGTTTGTTGTGTATTCTTGTTGTATGTGTGTGTTTCGGCTGTCGGGGGTAAGGCTTCTATCCCATTAAGAATGTATAGAGCGAACACCCATTCGCTTGTGCTTTCAACTGTTTCGAGTAAATTTCGGCAGCACCTCCCCGCTGTTCTCCGAGTACACTGTAATAGAATAGATAATCATTTCAAAGCCGTGAAACAACGTTGAAATGAACATCTAATCTATCTTTCTACACGGAGAACCAGCGGAAAGGTACCGACGAAATATCTCGAAACGGATGAAAACACAAGTGAATGAAGGTGTTTGCTATATACATTCCTAACTTGTCCACACGGGACAAATATATCGGTTATCATACGATTGAATCTTCTCGTCACATAGACTATACGACGGTTGTTAGTATCGAGCTATACCGTCCAATATATAACAACCTTCATATAGTTCTATGTCACGATGAATATCGAACGTATGTTAAGCGATAGACGGGGACTAAGTGGCACTTTTAGTTTCATATATGAGTATCGATAAGAATATGAAAGTTTCATAATGTCATCGAGTATCATATATTGGTTTTAACTTGAAAATATTGAATCACTCTCTAATGATGTGTTTGTTGTGTATTCTTGTTGTATGTGTGTTTTTCGGCTGTCGGGGGTAAGGCTTCTATCCCATTAAGAATGTATAGAGCGAACACCCATTCGCTTATGCTTTCAACCGTTTCGAGTAAATTTCGGCAGCACCACCCCGCTGTTCTCCGAGTACACTGTAATAGAATAGATAATCATTTCAAAGCTGTGAAACAACGTTGAAATGAACATCTAATCTATCTTTGTACACGGAGAACCAGGGGAAAGGTACCGACGAAATATCTCGAAACGGATGAAAACACAAGTGAATGTAGGTGTTTGCTTTATACATTCCTAACTTGTCCACACGGGTCAAATCTATCAGTTATCATACGATTGAATCTTCTCGTCACATAGACTATACGACGGTTGTTAGTATCGAGCTATACCGTCCGATATTTAACAACCTTAGTATATTTCTATGTCACGACGAACATCGAACATATGTTAACCGATAGACAGGGACTAAGTGGTGCTTTTAGTTTCATATATGAGTATCGATGAGAATATGAAAGTTTCATATTATCATCGAGTATCATATATTTGTTTTAACTTGAACTTCTTGAATCACGCTCTAATGATGCGTTTGTTGTGTATTCTTGTTGTATGTGTGTGTTTCGGCTGTCGGAGGTAAGGCTTCTATCCCATTAAGAATGTATAGAGCGAACACCCATTCGATTGTGCTTTCAACCGTTTCGAGTAAATTTCGGCAGGACCTCCCCGCTGTTCTCCGAGTACACTGTAATAAAATAGATAATCATTTCAAAGCTGTGAAACAACGTTGAAATGAAAATCAAATCTATCTTTGTACACGGAGAACCAGCGGAAAGGTACCGAAGAAATATCTCGAAACGGATGAAAACACAAGTGAATGAAGGTGTTTGCTTTATACATTCCTAACTCGTCCACACGGGACAAATCTATCGGTTATCATACGATTGAATCTTCTCGTCACATAGACTATACGACGGTTGTTAGCATCGAGCTATACCGTCCGCTATTTAACAACCTTTGTATAATTCTATGTCACGACGAACATCGAATGTATGTTAACCGATAGACGGGGACTAAGTAGAGCTTTTAGTTTCATATATGAGTATCGATGAGAATATGAAAGTTTCATATTATTATCGAGTATCATATATTGGTTTTAACTTGAACATCTTTAATCACTCTCTAATGATGCGCTTGTTGTGTATTCTTATTGTATGTGTGTGTTTCGGCTGTCGGGGGTAAGGCTTCTATCGGTTATCATACGATTGAATCTTCTCGTCACATAGACTATACGAAGTATTTAAATAAAATATAAAGTAACCGATATAACATGATTTTAAACTTATGAAATAATACTTGCTTAGTTACTTGCAGATTGCAACTTGATAATAAGATATATGAAGAATTGAGCATTAAAGAACTAAGATGCATTAGACTTGAGATTGAAATACATACCTTCAACATAGAAAAGAAATTAATAAACAAGATGAATATAATATAAATTCAAGTTGAAATAATATATATCCTCCTTTCAAATGCTATTAAGTCTCGATGATGCTGAAGATGTTACCAGAAAAACAAAAATTAGGAGACAGAATCAAGTCTCGGTGCTAAAAAGAACAAGTTTAAGGGTCAACAGAGCCCCAATTTTTTTTTGAGGATTGTTAATTGATGAATACTTGTTTTTGGAATGTGAGAGGAATCGCTATGATTTAGAAAAACAGAGAAGTTCAAATTTTCTGTATTATGGAGCCTATGGTGGACTTCTCAAAAGTAAAATATATTGCTCAATCTACAGGCTTTGCACAAATATGGGGGAATTTGTCTAATAAGATTTGGATTTTTGTTGAATCTACTGTTCAGGCTGATATTATGAAATCTTCAGATAAATGCCTTGCAATGAAAATTGTTCACAATAATACGTTTTGATGGAAAATTTTATATAACTGCTTGGGACATTATTCTTTTGATTGTCATGACCCTAACCCTAACCCTAACCCCAGCCAAACCCCAACCCTAACCCTAACCCCAACCCCAACCCCAACCCCAACCCTAATCGCAACCCCAGCCGAACCCCAACCCCAACCGCAACCCCAGCCCCAACCGCAACCCCAACACTAACCCTAACCCTAACCCCAACCAATGCCTAACCCTAACGCTCATCGATACCCAAACCATGAACCCTAGCCCTAAAATAATCAAAAATTTCTTTAATTGAAGATTTAATTACTAACCTGTGAGGTGGAGGAGACAATTGAAGCAATCGGCGACGAGGAAGAACGACGACGAGATCGGGAACGAGATCGGCGACGAAAGAGAGAGAACGGCGACGAGATCAGCGAGATCGGCGACGCGGCGACGAGATTTGGGGATTTTGGGAGTTTCGCGCGCTCGAGAGAGAAGATAATCAGCGTAGGGAAATTATGTGCCTTTTTTTATTAAATCCATATTTAGATGCCCCTATGGATTAGTCCGTAGATCCTTGGTTTGCGGCTCCGTAGGGGAAAACAACAAATTACGATTTAATATTTTTAAATTAAACGTCTGGGACCGTAGGGGCAACCGCCTGGCCCTACAGACTAATCCGTAGGGCCAAAATAAATCTGGCAGTTGCAAGTCAAAACCATTTCTCTAAATGGTGATTTAGAAAAGAGCGTGTACATGACACAGTTAGAGGGCTTCGTAGATAGTGGGAGCAGCGGAAGCGTGTACAAGCTGCTTAAATCAATCTACGGATTAAAGCAGGCATCGCGGAGCTAGAACATCTGTTTTGATGAAGCTGTCAAGGAGTTTGACTTCATAAAAATGTAGATAAACCATGTATATATAAGAAGATCGTAGAGAGTAAGGTTGTCTACCTCGTATTCTACGTGGATGACATACTCTTGATAGGAAACGATGTTCCTATGCTACAATCGGTCAAGCTCTTCTTATCACACAAGTTCTCCATGAAAGATCTAAGTGATTCCTTCTACATCCTGGGGATATAGATCTATAGAGAGAGATCTAAACGGATGTTGGGATTGTCCTAATCCAGGTACATATACACCATACTAAAGAGGTTTAGTATAGAAGATTGTAAGCATGGTAATGTACCCGCTTGTTCAGGAACCACTCTTTCCAAAGAGATGTCTCCCAAGACTGATTTGGAGAGGGCTCGCATGTAAGAGATACCCTATACTTCAGCAGTCGGGTCTATCATGTATGCGATCTCATGTACCAGACCGGATGTAGCTTACTCACTAGGTGTAGTGAGTAGGTATCAATCAGATCATGGGGAGAAACATTGGACAGCTGTGAAGAAAATTCTTAAGTACTTGAGAAGGACTAAAGAGATGTTCTTGGTGTATGGTAATGGTGAAATCCAGGTGGAGTCCTTTACCGATTCGAACTTCCAGTGTGATAAGGATGACAGTAAGTCGGTCTCGGGTTTTGTCTTCACCCTCAGTGGAGGGACGGTATTTTTGAAAAGTTCCAAGATAGATACCATAGTAGACTCGGCGATGAAGGCTTAATACATCGCTACCAACGATGTTTCCATAGAGGCTGTCTGGATGAAGAAGTTCATGAGATGAACTAGGTGAGGTTCCATCCATTAAGCATCCAATACCTATGTATTATGATAGGCTTTGGCCAAGGAACCCCGGTCCTATCAGTGATCCAGAAATATTCTTAAGCGGTATCACCTGATCAGGATGATAGTTGATCGTCGGGAGATCGAGATCAGGAGAGTTGACATTGAGGATAACACAGCAAATCCACTCACCAAGACCCTCCCCCAGATGCGAACCGAGAGACTTTCTGGGATGTTGGATATGAGATACTACAACAACTCGCCTTAGTGCAAGTGGGAGATTGTTAGTGATATGTATGCCCTAGAGGCCATTATTGTATGATATAGTGGATGCTTGGACATATATATGGAGAACTTTCTTGCTCGACATGATAGTATGTGCTGGGTTCGCTTATCACCCTTGCTATGTTTCGGCACGCATCAAGTATGCTATTTAAAACTTTTAGGGTGCCGAGCGAGCCAGACCAAGGATATAACTACGAAATTAGGGTTATTATAGCATGTAAATAAACTTTACACTAAGTGAAAAAGGAATACAAGCTTTGTAGATCGGTCCTTCACTTCTAAAGCTCCATATAATTGTCCCTTTGCTCCAAGTAGTAGTGTCCCGGACTCTCCTTAGGCTCTACCCGGCGAAAGGAATGAGCTTGCTCAAGGATCTTCGAGGCCGAAGATGATCTACATCGAAAAATCTCTAACTCAAACTACCTCTTCACTAATTGACGAATTAGTGAAGCAAACAACTTATACTAAATGTCTAGTTTGGTATAGATTGATGAAGTAGGAATTTTGCTCACTTTAGAAATAATTTTCTGTTTTTCTTTTCACCTCACTAGAAATCAAGAGTAGAAAAGTGAGATGAAGAAAAAGATGAATCAAGATCAAGTCATGAACCATGGTGTGAAATATCTCATATATCACTTGTAAATACATAACCATGGCTAAAGATAATGGTTGGGTTAATAAATATCTAGAGTAAAACAAAATTAGTGGACTAAGTCAAAACTTCTACATGCTTCCACAAGTATCTTAAGCCATGACATTTTCCACCTAATTTTGATTTATCCCTTAATTATTAATCACCGAAATTATCTTTAGTTAGGTATGAGTCTCATACACCCAAGTCCAATGTATCATTTAGCATGACACAAAAGATAAATACATTAATATGTATCACATATATATTTATGTATTTGTAGAAAACAAATTTTTAAGTGAGCTAATATTAGTTAATATATATTAATATATCAAATATATAATTATATATTAAATTATTAAATCAACACTTGATTTAATAATTCGGCTATATAACATACAACCAACTAATATCATTTATTTTTATATCAAATATAAATATAACAAATTATTGAATCAACACCGGATTCAATAATCCGGTTATATCATATATAACCTATATCGTGAGATTAGAATACGGTATCACATACACGTATTAATCTATGCCCTACTTCGTTTCGCTTGAGCCAGGAAATCTCTGTGTAGGACTCTAAAAACTTGTCAATACGCCGACAGTAGATGATGATCATATCAGTCACCCACAAGCCGTCAGCGGTTCTAGATGGACGTAACGGCTACCAAGGTATTGAGCGATCAGAAGATCAACAAGCAAGCTTGTCCATACTCCCGTGAATCCAGTAAGTAACACTACCGTACAGTCTGGTCTCTTCGTCTGATATGTCGCATATCGAGTCTGGGGGTGGTAAACGTCAGACCCCAATAACTTGATAAGTCATACCGATGTGTGGCTCATATTGGGTCGAGAAACTTCTAATAACACTTACCAGTAAATCTCAGTATCATCCCTAGCCAGGGACTTCCTGTTATGGCCAATCGAGCATAGCGTAACATCAACCCCCAATACCGGAAGAGACGAAACCCTTCCCATCGCTCATTGCCTCCATGTGAATCAGGATTTTACCCAAAATCAACCTGTTTGCATGCTCTCTTGAACGCGGTAGGGAGTAAATCAAAGCACAGTGGGAATCACACAAGACTCTATAATGAACTCGGGTGTACAGACTAACCTGTACCAGTGTCACCAGAGAACTGCTATCTGACGTTAGGTAAAATACCATCTAGGAGTTCTCGGCCAGTCTTGTTCGGTATACCCATTCTCCAATGAGCACATGTGTACAATCTTTGATGTCAAACACCAATGGATGTGGGATAATCCATCGCCCCATACAGGGTCAAGAAACGTACACACTAGTCTACTTTGGAATATCAATGCCCTTTCTCGATACTCCTCGACTAGGAACAATTAAAGGATGAACTTGTGGACTGCCTTAGCCCCGCTGGTATGATCTGCATCATAGTCCTGGTATTCAAGTACACATCCTAAGGGCTTTATCAACATGTGAGAGAAAAGACAGTATCACAATACAAGTCTACATGTTAAGATAAAGAGTTGCCAGATAGCATACTATCATGTCGAGCAAGAAAGTCCACCCTATATATGTCCAAGCATCCATTATAATATACAATCTTTTACAATAATGGCATCTAGGGCATACATACAACTAACAATCTCCCATTTGCTCTAAGGCCAATCGTTGTAATATCTCATACCCAACATCCCTAAATCTCTCATATTGTATCTGGGGTATGGCCTTCATGAGTGTATCCGCCGTGTTATTCTTTGTCTCAACTCTCCTGACCTCGATCGCCCGGAGATCAACTATCTCCCTAATCAGGCGATATTGCCTAAGAATATGTCTGGATCACTGATATGACCGGGGTTCCTAGTCCTAAGCCACAGCTCTATTGTTATCAAAATACACAAGTATTAGATAATGGCAGGAACCACATCAAGTTCATCTCATGAACTTCTTCATCCAGACAGTCTCTTTGGGAGCATCGTTGGTAGCGATGTATTTAGCCTTTATCGTCGAGTCTGCTACGGTATCTAGCTTGAAACTCTTCCAACATACCGTCCCTCTACAGAGGGTAAAGAAAAAACTCGAGACCGTCTTACAGTCATCCTTATCACTCTGGAAGCTCGAATCGGTAAAGGACTCAACATGGAGTTCACCGTTACCATACACCAAGAACATTTCTTTAGTTCTTCTCAAGTACTTAAGAATGTTCTTCATAACTGTCCAGTGATTCTCCACGGGATCCGATTGTCACCTACTCACTACACCTAGTGAGTATGATATATCCTCTTAGATCTATCTCTATAGATCTTAATCCTTGGATGTAGGAGGAATCACCCAGATCTTTCATGGAGAAACTGTGATAAGTAGAGTTTGACCGAGTGCAGCATAGGAACATCATTTCCTATCAAGAGTTTGTCATCCACGTACAATACTAGGAAGAAAACCTTACTCTCTACAACCTTCTTGTATATACATGGTTCATCTACGTTTTTGATGAAGTCAAAATCTTTGACTGCCACATCAAAACAGATGTTCCAACTCCGCGATGCCTGCTTTAATCTATATTTTGATTTAAGAATCTTGCACACCTTTTCTCTGCTCCCACTGTCTACGAAGCCCTCTGGCAGTATCATGTATGCACTCTCTTCTAAATCACCATTTAGAAAAGCGGTCCTAACGTCCTTCTGCCAGATTTCGTAGTCATGGTATGCAGCGATGGCAAGTAGGATCCGGATGGACTTAAGCATAGCCACTGGAGAAAAGGTTTCGTCATAATCCACACTTGGTCGTTGGCGAAAACCTTTTGGTACAAGTCTCAACTTTTCTATCTACACCAAGAATCTTCTCAACATCCACTTACTGCCAATGGCTTTTACCCCTTCAGGAGCAACTTCCAAAGTCCATACTTTGTTGGTGTATATAGATTCTATCTCAGATCGCATTACATCAAGCCATTTCACAGAGTCCCACTCGTGATGGCCTGCTCGAAACTAGTTGGGTCATCGTCTTCCATGATGCAATCCCCACTCCCACCATGAATAAGAAAACCGTAGTACCTCTCAGATGGATGAGGAATCCTACTAGATCTTCGGTGAGGCTGAGGTTCATCGGGAACTATTGAATCCTCAGGTTCTATCAAATCATCAGCTGTAGTTTATGTAGCTGGAAATTCTTCCAGTTCTACCTCATGACCACTAATTTCTTCCATAAGAAATTCATTTTCTAAAAAGGTGGCATTCCGAGAAACAAAACACCTTTTGTTCCTCAGAATGGTAGAAAATATATCCTTGTGAATTCTCTGGATATCCCATAAACTTGCAAAGAACTGACCTTGCCTCGAGGTTGTCAGGATTTTGCGTTTTAACATAAGCCGGACAACCCCATATCTTAACTCGTTTAAGAGATGGTCTCTTTCCATTCTATTCTTATATGGAGTGGTAGGCACCGATTTGGTTAGAACTCTATTCAATAGGTATTCGGCTTCACAAGCGCATAACCCCAAAAAGAAATAGGCAACTCAGCAATACTCATCATAGAGCGCACCATATCTAATAGGGTGTGATTACACCGCTCGGATACACCGTTCTGCTGTGGTGTATACGGAGGAGTAAGCAGAGAGAGAATCCCATTCCCATTTAAATATTCCAGGAACTCTGTGCTCAAGTATTCTCCACCCCGATCAGATCGAAGGATTTTAATACTTTTACCCGTTTGGTTCTCTATTTCGCAATTATACTCTTTGAATTTCTCAAAAGCTTCAGACTTGTGTTTCAACAGGAACACATGTCCGAATCTTGAGAGATCATCGGTGAATGTAATGAAGTATGAGGAACCATTCCTGGTATGTGTAGACATGGGACCGCATACATCACTATGTATCAGTTCCAAGAGTTCAGAAGCTCTTTCTCCGTGTCTAGTAAATGGAGTTTTGATCACTTTGCCTTTGAGACATGACTGGCAAGTTTCATAAGATGTAAACTCAAACGGGTTCAAATATCCAATCCTTATGTAACTTAGCTAGCCGTGTCGCATTGATATTACCTAGTCTATATTGCCACAAAGAAGGATTCGTTCATTTCTGAACTTTTCCTCTTGTGTGTATTCTGTTCGTTAAGAACCGTGTTTTGATTCAGAACGTATAAACTGTTATGTAACGTACCAAACCCAATCAACACTTGATTTAGGAAAATGTTCATATCATTTTTCTATAGTACAAAGTAATATCCTTCTTTATCTAATAAAGAAATCGATATTAAATTGCATATCATAGATGGTACATAATAGCAGTTGTTCAAGATCAATGTATTCCCATTTGGTAATACAAGGTGATATTCACCAACTGTTTTGGCTGCACCACTTGCACAATTCCCTACTTTTAGATAATGATCACATTTTCCCAGTTCTCTACCTTTCTTTAGCCCATATAACATATTCTATATGTAAGATTCCGATTCGGTATCTAATACCCAGGACGTAGAGTGTACTGAGAAACAGTTCTCGGTAATGAACGCACCCGAAGAAGATGTATCAATATGCTCATTCCTCGTTCGGGTCGCATGGGAATCCAGATATTCCCCTATTTCCTGCTCAGATTTATAACAATTATAAGGTAGAGCAGAACCAACATTCCCCAGCTCAGTATAATAAACAGGTTCGGTCAATATATCAATATTATTATCTTGATTAGGGCATGACATGGTCACTACCAGGAGAGAGAGAAGAAAACATTGCATGGGATCTTGCATGATTAGATTGGTTATCATCTTATCTAATCAGGATGGCTCCCACTGTTTTTATCAAATCTTCCTTCAAACCCTAAAAGGTAAGACTAGCCGGGATTAATTACACCCTACAAGTTCGCTAACCGGCCAGCCAGGCCAGTGTCGGTACTTTGAGGGAGGTTCCCCGTTCTTTCTCACAGACCTAATTAAAATAAACCTCGTTTTCCCAGTGTCTTAACCCTATTAACACCTTTCTAGACACCTACTGGATTACCTAATTGTAAAGTGTAAAACTCTCCCAGGAGTAACTCTTACTCGCAGTGGGTATCGGGATCCAACTATCTCATAGAAGGTATGCAATCTCATTGCAAATTTCAACACTTGAAATTCCCGATAATGTTTTGCCCCAAGCGATTTATGACCTTAACATGGTCAACAAACCATAAAACGAATTCAAGTTCAACCCGTTCATTTCGTGATTGAATTAAACCCACCCACACGACCCTTGACAAGGTCAACAAGGTCGTACGACTACCCTAATCCAATTGCATCATATGCATTGCAGATAAGCACTAATCAGCTACCGCACACGACGTCTTGACAAGGTCAACAAACACAGCACGAATACTAAATAGTCCTTATCTGAAATAACGGAGGGCTACGACAGGTTTTTAAGAAAACCTTTTGCGTAATGAACTTGATATCGTTGTAGAATCGAGTGATTTGAAAAGAAGTGACTCCGCTTTTAAAATCGAGTTTTTCAAAATAAACCAAGTGGTTGTAGCATCTGCTAGCTTTTGCTAAAGAGGTCACTCCCGGTGAAGGGATCTAGGCGCTTTCCTCATCGAATGAGGTGTTGGATATTCATCAAAGAATACCACTATGCAAAGCAAGAACTAGAGCTACCAGTTTTGAAAATTTGATTCCACAACATCATTAGGTTTCTTTCCTTTTCATTAATCTCATTAACGAAGTCCCATCATTTATACTTCCTAAGCATCACAGATAAAGAAACGAAAATACAACGTATGCTTATGCCATCCGCATTCGCCATGGGGTCCCATCATGCACCGTTAGGTTAGTTAACTAACGGTAGAGCGGGGGCAGGACTAGCGCGGATGCAAAACATAAGTAACGTTTATTATATATTATATATATAATATAAAGTATTCGTCTCACGCAGTTATATGATCTCATCACAGAACATTGCAGCAGAAGTCAACATATGAAATATTGGATATGCTAGGAGGTCCGTGTTTTAAATTAAGCCAGTAAAAAATTCGGAATCCACGGTCGTGATGAATAGACAAACCCACATCCCTAGACCCCTACGAGAGCGGAAAGCAACCCTACCAATTCTAGAGTTAGGAGACCTGGTCTCGACTCCTCGAGATGGCCTCCCACTGGACTCTAGAACATGGTTGCTTATGCTCCCCGCCTTGGGTCAATCCTAATTCGGAAAAGTAAATAATATACATCAATGGTGACATCATCCTCAACCCGGAAGTGTCCCAATAAAAGAATATTAAATACAAGTTTTTACATGAATGAAAATGAAAAACTCTCATCTCACGCAAAATCCCCCGGCTATTCAAACACGACGATCCAATATAATATATCACAACAACACATAACATCACATGTCATCAACGTAAGTAAATATGCGTATCCCAATTGTCGTTGACATATAGCAACGAAACCGGTGATACGCCACATATTACACTTACGGTCGCAGAAAAGAAATGAAAACTATAATAATTAGAATTCGCAACCACCTTAGACATCATAAACCCGAAATATCACATACTTCGGATTTCATGCCTAACCGTATAAAAATTCCTTAGACATCATAAACCCGGAATATCACATATTCTGAATTTCATGCTTAACGTTATAAACCCGGCATTTTAGTCTCAAATTGAAAACACTTTGCAATAACTAGTCGGGCAATTCAACAAGATTCCAAAAAAATGATCGAATGCTCGTTGGAAACATTACTTGACGGTCGCACTCCCGATGCCGTCGACGAAGTGCACTTAGGCGGAACACCGCGGCCACGACCACCCGAACGGACGCTTTTGGCTACGGGATTCTCCTATATCATTTGGTCGGGGCTATAGGGCGTGGCTATCAAGTAGTGTTACCGGGTGAGTGTTCATGTACTATACGAGATTGTGACGGAGTTTTGAACCGAATCAAAACCACGTGGCAACCGATCAATAGTGACTAAATTGATAGATTTGCAAAATTCTAATTAAAACTAATTAATATGGATTCCAAATAATGTATCACAAATCACAGATATCTAGACGTAGTTAAACATTTCGATCGATTTATCAAACACCCAAAATTCCCAGAGACCTCAACACTTGAGTCACAGTTAAAAATACCCAGGGAGTGCCCTATGTACCTACGGACCAACACAAGAAAGCACGCTCCCTGCCTCACCAACGGCGCCGCGGAACCGCCGCCAAAAGCATGTTTTGATCGCGCTTCCGCTGTCGTTTGGTCAAGTTGAGCCGTCGTTTTTCTTAGGGATCCATCGAAAACCCTGCACAAATTTCTGAATATTTGTAATTTGAAAAATTACAACTTTTGAAAAATTTCCAGAGAGTGGGTATTTCGGGTTTTGAAAAGTCGATCGAACATTTTAATTTCACCTAAAGTACTTTTAATGCTCTAGCATGGCTCTAATACCACTGCTGGGTTTTCTTAGCACCCCCGTTATGTTTCGGCAGGCATCAAGTATGCTATTTAAAATTTTTAGGGTGCCGAGCGAGCCCGACCAAGGATCTAACTAGAGAATTAGAGTTATTATTGCATGTAAACAAACGTTACACTAAGTGAAATAGGAATACAACGTTTGTAAACCGGTCCTTCACTTCTAAAACTCCGTGTAGTAGACCCTTTGCTCGAAGTAGTGGTGTCCCGGACTCTCCTTAGGCTCCACAAGGCGAAAGGAACGATCTTGCTCAAGGATCTTCGAGGCCGAAGATGATCTACGTCGAAGAATTTCTAACTCGAGCTACCTATTCACTAATTTAGGAATTAGTGAAGCAAACAACCTATACAAAATGGCTAGTTTGGTTTAAATTGATGAAGTAGGAATTTTACTCACTTTAGAAATAATTTTCTATTTTTCTTTTCACCTCACTAGAAATCAAGAGATGAAAAGTAAGATGAAGAAGAAGATGAATCAAGATCATGTCAGGAACTATGGTGTGAAAATATCTCATATATCACTTGTAGAGAATTAACCATGGCTAAAGATGAAGATCGAGATAATAAATATCTAGAGTAAAACAAAATTAGTGGACTAAGTCAAGACTTCTACATGCTTCCACAAGCATCATAAGCCATGACATTTTCCACCTAATTTTGATTTATCCCTTAATTATTAATCATTCAAATTATCTTTAGTTAGGTATGAGTCTCATACACCCAAGTCCAATATCATGTAGCATGACACGAAAGATAAATACATTAATATATATCACATATATATTTATGTATTTGTATAAAATAAATTCTTAAGTGAGCTAATATTAGTCAATATATATTAATATATCAAATATATAATTATATATTAAATTATTAAATCAACACTTGATTTAATAATCCGGCTATATCACATACGACCGACTAATATCATTTATATGTATATCAAATATACGTATAATAAATTATTGAATCAACACTTGATTCAATAATCCGGTTATATCATATATAACCTATATCGTGAGATTAGAATACGGTATCACATACATGTATTAATCTCGGTCCCGCACATATCACATATGTGCCCTACTTAATTTCGCTCAAGCCAGAAAACCTCTGTGTAGGACTCTAAACACACGTTAATACGCCGGCAGTAGGTGATGATCATATCAGTCACCCACAAGCCGTCAGCGGTACTAGCAGGATGTAACGGCTACCCAGGTATTGAGCGATCATTAGATCCACAAGAAAGCTTGTCCATACTCCCGTGAATCCAGTAAGTAACACTACCGTACAGTCTGGTCTCTTCGTCTGATATGTCGCATATCGAGTCTAGGGGTGGTAAACGTCAGACCCCAATAACTTGATATGTCATGCCGATGTGAGGCTCATAACGGGTCGAGAAACTACTGATAACACTTACCAGTAAATCTCAGAATCAGCCATGGCCAGGGACTTCCTGTTATGGCCAATCGGGCATAGCGCAACATCAAACCCCAATACCGGGAGAGACGAAACCCCTCCTATCACCCATTGCCTCCATGTGACTCAGGACTGCACCCAAAATCCACCTGTTTGAATGCTCTCTTGAACATGGTAGGGAGGAAATCAAAGCAGGGTGGGAATCACACAAGAATCTAGGACGATCTAAGGTCTACAGACTAACATGTACCAGTGTCACCAGAGAACTGCTATTTAAAGTTTGGTATAATACCATCTTGGAGTTCTCGGCATGTCTTGTTCGGTATACATATTCTCCAATGAGCACATGTGTACAATCTTTGATGTCAAACACCAATGGATGTGGGATCATCCATCGCCTCATACAGGGTCAAGAAACGTACGCACTAGTCTACTCTGGAATATCGATGCCCTGTCTCGATACTCCTCGACCAGGAACAATTAAAGGATGAACTTGTAGATTACCCTGGCCCCACTAGTATGATATGCATCATAGTACTGGTAGTCAAGTACACATCCTAAAGGCTTTATCAACATGTGAGAGAAAAGACAGTATCATAATACTCGTCTACATGTTAAGATAAAGAGTAACCAGATAGCATACTATCATGTCGAGCAAGAAAGTCATCCCTATATATGTCCAAGTATCCATTATAATATGCAATCATGTACAATAATGGCCTATAAGGTATACATACAACTAACAATATGTTATCTGGTTTCCTTTATTTTAACATGTTCACTGGTATTATTATACCGTCTCTCATATACATGTTGATAAAGCCCTTAGGATGTAGGCTTGACTACTAGGACTATGATGCAGATCATACTAGTTGGACCTGGGTTGTCCACAAGCACATCCTTCAATAGTTCCTAGTCGAGGGAATATCGAGACAGGGCATCGATATTTCAGAGTAGACTAGCGTGTACGTTTCTTGATCCTGTAAGGGGCGATGGTTGATCCCATGTCCATTGGTGTTTGACATCAAAGATTGTCTACAGGCGCTCATTAGAAAATGGGTACACCGAATAAAACTCACCGAGAACTCCTAGATGGTACTATACCTATCGTCAGATAGAAGTTCTCTGATGACACTAGTACAGGTTAGTCTGTAGACCCGAGATTGTCATAGAGTCTTGTATGGTTCCCACTGTGCTTTGATTTCCTTCCTACCATGGCTCAAAGTAGTTGTGCAAACAGGTGGATTTTGGGTACTGTCCCGAGTCACATGGAGGCAATGAGCGATATGACTGCTTTCATCTCTCCCGGTATAGGGAGTTGATATTGCGCTGTGCTCGATTGGCTATAATAGTAAGTCCCTGGCCAGGGCTATCGATGAGATTTACTGGTAAGTGTTATCAGTGGTTTCTCAAACCGTTTTGAGCCATACATAGGCATGACTTATTAAGTTATTAGGGTCTGACGATTCCACCGTCAGACTAGATATGCGATATATTAGACGAAGAGACCGGACTGTACGGTAAGTGATACTTATAAGCTTCATGGAGAGTATGGACAAGCTTGCTTGTTGATCTTCTAATCGCTCAATACCTGGGTAGCCGTTACGTCCATCTATTACCGCTGACGGCTTGTGGGTGACTGATGTGATCATCACCTACTGCTGGCGTATTGACGAGTCTTTAGAGTCCCACACAGAAGTTTTCTAGTTCAAGCGAAACGAAGTAAGGCACATATGCTGATATGTGCGGGGGGCCTGATTAAATACAAGTATGTGATACCATATTCTAATCTGGCAGTTATCTGATATCGGTCAGCTTGTATGTGATATAACCGGATTATCGAATCTAGTGTTGATTCAATGATTTGTTATATGTATATATATTTGATATTGACCGGTTATATATGATTTGACCGAATTATTGAATCAAGTGTTGATTTGATATTATATATTGAATATTAGTCGGTTATATATGATATAACCTGATTATTGAATCAAGTGTTGATTTGATAATTTGATATACATATATATATATGATATTAGTCGGTTATATATGATATAACCGGATTATTGAATCAAGTGCTGTTTTAATAATTTAATATATATTTATATTTGATATATTTATATATTAACTAATATTATTGCTCACTAAATGATTTTCTTCTCTTGACACACACACACACACACACACACACATATAATGGAAATTGTATCATGCTTGATGACACATAGAATATGGGTGTATGAAACTCACACTAGGTGGGTGGAGAAATTGGCTATATATATGCACATATTATTCGTAGCATATACTTTTGGTTTAAATGTACTTATGGTTGGGTGAAACTGTTTTTGCAGGGTTAATTGGACACACACACACATACATATATATATATATATATATGAGAATAATGGAGGAAAGAGGACATAGGAGGGGATTTCCTCCTATGGAGTCGAAAAAATAGAACCTCCACAATTTTTTTCGACGATCGGTATCCATCACCATCATCGTTATCATCTAAGATGTGCATACACCAAATTTCATGTGATTCAACCACTTTTTCACCGTTGAAATAGCAATGTAAAAAGTTCTATTGTCGGTAAACCATTAATTTTGCACCAACTAAATCAACGGTGAAAAAATGGTATAATCATATCAAATTTGGTGTATCCACATCTTAGATAATAAAGTTGGATGTGAAGTATGCCGATCGTCGAAAAAATCATGGATGGAGCATTTTTCCGACGCCATAAGAGGAAATTCTCTCCTATGGTACCTTTCCTCCATTAACACACACCCCTCTCTCTCTCTCTCTCTATATATATATATATATATAGAGAGAGAGAGAGAGAGAGAGAATAATGGAGGAAAGAGGCCATAGGAGAAAATTTACTTTGTTGGAGCTGGTATGGTTGGGTGAAACTTTTGGTTTAAGTGTACTTTTGGTTTAAATGTACTTATGGTTGGGTGAAACTTTTTGATTGGATTTTGACGTGCAAAAAGAAGAAAATTGATATAAATTACAAATATGTTACTCTATCTCGGATTGACTATCCTAGATACTCATTTTCCTTTTGGCTTGATTATCTGTATAGATGCAACATGCATTTTCTTTTGGAGAAAATTTATTGATGTTCATATTTTTTTAATTAAGCTCTCTGCAAATTGCAAAACTATTAATTAATAATTCTCTACTTTCAATCTATTATGTATATATTAACAAAAATCAAATAAATTACGAATTTATCAATTCTTCGTGTGTATGGCAAATGCACACGGCAAGTAACTCAAAAAAAGTGATCTTTCTTTTTTTTAGTATTATAACAAAAGGAGAATGGGCATCGGTCTCATATTTAATTGAAATAAAATATTTCAAAAACCCTGAAAAAACCATAATTCGAAGACAACAGTCCAAGTCGTCGACCTTTTTGTCCTATGGAATCAATAAATGCAAAGCCTTTAAAATAATTTTTCAACAAAAAAAAATATTTGAAGGGATTATTATACTTAACAATAAGTGCAATAATTATAACAAATTTAGTCAAATCAATCCTTAACCAGCTTTTTAAAAAAATTAAGATATCATCACCAGCTTTTAAAAAGATATCAAATCCAAAACTCTAGTTATTTTAAGTTGGAATAACAAAGGAAATAATTTGCCAACATATTTTTATTATATGTGTGACATTTTGAACATATATATATGTGATTTGATATTATCTTAATCTAGCATTAAAGCTACGAATTTGCTAGTGTGATGCCTATAATAGTATAAAGCAACCAAATTTGAGAAAATTAAAACTAATTTCAAGTACTAAACATTAATAAATTGACCCCTCTTAAGAAAATTGGATATATTATATTGATTTCTAATTTGCATATTGTATTGAATTCTAATTGAAAAAACATCCAACCTGAGGAACTTTTTTTAATAAAAATTAAAGTTATTTTTGGAGGAAAGTAGAACTACTTCGAACATGCAGCATGTGATATCAACAACTGTTTGGAATGTTTAAAACATTATCAAATTTTCAGAGTTTTTGAATCAACATCAATAAACTTTAAAGTTTAAAATTCTTAATAATCGATGGTGTTTCAAACATTTACCCTAAATTAATCAATAAGGTACTCAACTGATTTTTGTTCATCACGACCCAACAATATCCACAATATTTCATATCAAAAATATTTTTTCTTAAAAATAATAGGCAAAGTTAAATTCATCTCTCTTTCATAACCGAAAAATCATAAAAAAAAAAAAAAGCCTAAAAGTTTGCACAAAATCAAGTAATACATGAAGCTAAGAAAGCCTAAAACCCAGGAACTAGGTATTAAGACTTTATATATGCAAGAAAATATAATACTTAGAAACTAAGACAATATTGCATGCATGCAAGGTGATTAAAGAGAAAGTAATTAATAAAATTGCTTGACAAGCACAAAACAGAGTTTGTTTCCATCTATCCGCCGTAACCGAAATGCCCACATCTCGACCTTGTCGCCAACTTGGAAGCCGCAGACTTCTGTCGCAAACATCATCCATTGACCGCCTTTAATGACCGTAGCACCCGAATCCCAACGTACCAAATTCGACATGAACCTTTCCCCATTAACATCATGACTGTAGAGCCCTATCTCCAAGCCTCTGTGATCTCTTCCAGCTTCTTTCCTCTTCTTCATCATGTTGTCATCATCATTGCCGATCTCTTCTTCTATCTTCATCTTTTTCTTGCGATGGGCACCATCATCACAAAAGTTGGCGGCATCCTTTTCATCATCAAAAATAAGCATCGGGGCTAGGTTTGATGAGGCATCGATTCGAGGAATAAGGAGACGGTTCTGTTGTTTGCTGAGATCGGACATTTCTATGGTTTTCTTCATAATGAGACGGAGTTGCATGCCATGGTGTCTCTTGACAAGTTCTTGAACACAAGGCGGAGCGATCGGAAGATTTGGCGCGGCGTACCATCTGTGCTTCAGCAAAAACTTCGCCATGCTTTATGAATTAATGGAACTAATCAAGATTGATGTAACAAAAGATAGGCTACTCAATGATCAATATATTTATGAGAGAGTAGATACTAAGGTTTCTAGTGACTCCTACTATGATTAGAATTAGGGTAATATAGCCCTAAATTAGGCAACAAACAAATGTATATTAGATATCTAAGGGATTAGGTATATATAACCCTAAATTAGGCAACAAGTTTTCTGTTTTTGAACGAATTAAATAATATTAACTATACTATTAATAAGAATAATATTGATGTGTAATTTAAATTGATACATGATAAGATTGGGTTTAAACTAGAATTGGATCCATATATACTTGAATTTTTAGAATATATATAATCTACATATATATAAATCTAATTTCCTCACATGAATTTTATAAAAAAATAAAATAAAATTGGGTAACAATGGTTATATTTTATTATGATTAATTAGGATTCCTTAGGATCATGTTTTCTATTGCGATTACAATTTGCAATTTAAATTAAGTTTATGCAGCACATTCTATTGCGGTTCATATTTGACGATTGGATTAAAATCCCATCCGTGTTAAAAATACATCAATATTGCCCGTATTCGATTTTTGATGGCAATAAATATCCTGGTCTTCTACAAGTGTGATGCCCGTGCATGTTAAAGATGCATCAGAGATAAAAATAAATATTTTAAAACAGAGATTTTTGAAAACTTAATTTAATTAAACCTGGTCATAATTCAAACATCATCTCTCCCTCCACCAACTAACATAGTCAACATAAACTACAATAATAATTTCCCCATGAAAAGATCTCAAAAATACAAAATCAATCTGCAGTATTCACTCTCAACCAAGATTATTTCACCGAGAAGGTCGATTCCGATCCATGCTACTATAAAGTTGGTAATATATAAAAAAAAATTAAGTTACTTTTATCAAGCAATAAAACAATCATTTAGATATAAATCAGTGAAGAATCTGGTCAAATTGTTTATAATTGCTTTTACTATTTATTTAATTTCATAATTCTAAAATCGCTCTAGTCAAAAGACATAACATTTGATTTTCTGATCTAAAACAGTCGATACGAACGATTCCGATTCCAAAAATGATCACCCAATACTATGTCAATATCGATACCCAAATTTTAAACTTTGCTATAAAGAAACGCATTGTATAATAGATCTATCACAATGGTGCTTGATATTGTATACCGTGTCATTCTGATTGGAGATATTCAATGGACAACGAAACAGCTAGGATCAACCAAAATTGCACTTTCAAATTCATGAGCCCACATGCTTGAACCTTGCAAATTACTCTTGTAGCTAATTAACCAACCCTTGCTACAATAAACTTGTCGTTCAATTAATTAATTAGGTATACATATATTAGAAATTTAATTTAAAATGCTATGTTTAACTTAATGAGTCTGTGGATATCCGAATTCGTATTCGAAAAATTTGAAAAGATTCGTATCCGTATCCAAATAGATCTGAAAATATATATTTGTATCCGTATCTGAACGGATCCGGAATTTCATAATCATATGCGAAAATATCCGGATCCGGATAAATATCCGAATAGCCGTATCCAAATGCAATCCTGGCTCCTCTGCAACTAGGCCTGTAAATGTGTCGGGTCGGGTCTTACGTGTATCCATACCCATTTATTTTTTATGGATCCAGACCCGTCCATTTAACCGACGGGTCTATACGTAATGGACCTGGACCCGGACCCATTATTAATTCAAACCCGTTTATCCCGAACCTTTAATCAATTTTAATTTTTCTTAAGTGCATTACGTAACTCAGAAGTTTAGGGTTAATGTTAAGATATAATAAAAATCAACACAAATGATTAATAATCATATTTGTAAAATTAGCAACTAATATAAATTAATAATAATAATAATCCACCGCATATAAAACTAACTTTGAAGAGAGATGCAAATGAGAAACATATAGAGAAAATTAGTAGTTAGAACCACGTACTTTTATATAGATAAATTAAGGTTAAGATTAATTATTAATATAGGATGAATGTGTCGACACCAAAACCAAACACATCAAAACCCGACCCATTTATTAAATAGTTAAATGGGTATGGGTCGGGTCGGATTTGGGTCTAGACAAACTTATACCATACCCAGATTTTATCAGCGGATCAGGATCGGGTCCGGGTCTACACCTGACCCATCGACAAGTCTTTCCTCAATTGTCTGCTCCTAAGGGGTGAACCTGGCTCTCTTTTAGACCTTAGCTGCCGCCGTACTCTCCCAAAGTAAGATGGTCGTTTCAGTATGACATATTATTCCAGGAATAGATTTATTGGATGCATTAAACGCTCTGTTATTTTTTTCAAGCCAAACCACCCATAAAATATGCCATGCCCAGCTTTCCAGAAGACGGTAACGACATGCGACGAGGTCCGCAACGTATTTATTATGAGAAAGTCATTTCCCTTAATAAATACGGTAAGCGTAAGTAAGCGATATAACAATATACAAGAATAACTAGAATGATTAAAATAAATAACAACTTTATTTACATTCAAATTTGAATACAATGTCTGAAATAAAAGATACAATACTGGGAAGCCTAAACAAGTGCAGAAAATAAACTAGTAATCTAGTTGGGCAGTGAGTTAGTCCAACTCTTCTAGGCTCGGCTCTATCTCCTCCGAATCTGGTCATTCTGACGAACATTCCAACTAAAAGGAACAGAGTGGAATGTCGTCAGTGAAATAACGCTCGGTAAGTCCACAAAAGAAATAAGTAATGACAAATAAAGGTATACAAAATGAATAAAAACGAAGTAAAAATAAACAGGTAAGGTTTTATGTAAAAGTATTTTAATCATGTTATTAAAGTATTTAAGGGTAGCTATTCTAATGTGGTTGTTTGTAATTTGGTAAGGAAAGTGAGCCTGTATATGAGAGTAATCCAGTTTACCCCGAGGACCAAAAGTACAAGAGAGTACAAGGCTCCGTCATAACCCACGGAGAAACGCCACGAAATATTCAAGAGGTGTCTTTTAAAGTGACCTTCTCTTCCACGACAAATGTTCCTTAAAAGCCTACCTCTTATCACCGCGTATTTTATTGTATAGTTCAAGTTTACAGGTCTTGACCGAATCCATGAATATAATAATGCAAGTTCAGATTCAATTTGTATTCAAGTGTTTATTTCAAGTCAAGTTATATTTTATGTTTCGGTCAAGTCAAATCAAGTGTTCAAGTTCAAGTTTGAATATTATAATTCAAGTTCAAGTGTTCAAGTTTAAGATCAAGTGTTGAAGTTTGAATTTGAGTTCGAGTTCAAGTCAAAATCGAGTTTGTATTTAGATTCTAGGAATATCTTATACTAGATTTAATCTTGTGAATTTCTTGAGTTTGGAAAATATCGATAATTGCTGCATATGGATGGCAGGATTTGTGTTTTTTGAAAGACGATTATCGTTTGATAATTTCCACCCTAATATTATGATCTATATTTAGGGAGAGACAAGTGGTGCATCATTTTCTCCGGCAACCCCGAGGCAACTGATAAGAGAAGATGTCACTCAAACAAATCGGCAACCTAAATACGTAACCTAAACTGGTATTTTGATTTTTAGGGTATTTTAGTAAAAACGTCAATTAAAAATTAATGAGGGTTTTTAATTCGTCCTAAATTCTCGAACAAGTTTTTAATAAAAATATGTTATTTAAAAAGTCAAGATTTTCGTAAAAATACATATTTTATATTTTGTGGTATTTTAGTGTAAAAGCTAATTTTTAAAGTTTATGGTATTTTAATGAAAATATCATTTTTTGAAAATTTGATGGTATTTTATTAAAAATTAATTCTTTCATTTAAAATTATAGTTTTCACAATTATTTTCATTGAAAATATAGATTCATGATTTTATATAATTTTCCAATGGTTTAAATTGCTTTAAAAGCCGTATTTCTTGAGATCGTATTTTTAATTCCTTTCGGGACCTAATTCTCTGTGAGGAGTTCTGCATCTTGCTCTGCAATTCTAAGGACGCACGATAACTCCCACCATTCATAAATGGGTCCTTTAATGAGAGTTGTAGAGACATAATTGTAAATGGTCAAAAATACCGATCAAAAAGTATTTTTATAAAGTGAGCGTATTTTAATGAAAATTGTTTCTTTTGATAGAAACAAGAAATCGTGCTATGTTTCTGTAGGGTTCCGTAGGGCGGCATCAAGGTTTCGCGAGGTATCGTCCATGCCGTTTTTAAATTTTTGCCGTACTAAAGAACTCTAACCCTAGAATCTTAATAAGAAATTTAGAAGAACTAGCAATGCAAACAACTTTATATCCTAAGTGAATGAGAAATACAATCTTCGTAGACCGGGCCTTCACTTCTAAAGCTACATGTAGTAGTCCATTCGCTCCAAGTAGTGAACACCCGAACTCTACTAAGGGTTCACATGAAGAAATGAACAAGCTTGCTTGAAATTTTCGAGGCCGAAGATGATCTACGTCGAGAAGACTCAAGCTCATGCTACCTCTTCACTAATGGTAGATTAGTAAAGCAAACACCTTAAACTAAATGGCTACTACAAATAAGGGTTGCCCCTACGGATTTATCGGTAGGGGCAACCCACTGCCCCTACGGATATGTACGTACGGGCGAAAAAAGACATCGTAGGTGCAAAGGCCGCAGGTGCAAGTTGTGGCCCTGAACTTGCCCCTACGGGCAAATTAGAGCCCCTACAGATATATCGGAAGGTGTTATAGCCCCTACGGAGTACCCCGTAGGGGTAATCAAATCATATATGTAATTTTTTTTTTGAATATATTATATATACCTACGGATAACTCCGTAGGTCCTTGTTCTACCCCTACGGATAGCTCCGTAGGGGATAGAAAGTGGCCCCTACGGATAGGTCCGTGGGGGCCTTCCCAACACCCTGCACTGAGATCAGGAGGGAAAATATCAGGAAACCTGATATTTTGCCCCTACGGATAAATTCGTTGGGGATAAACAGGTGCCCCTACGGACATATCCGTAGGGGCACTCCCAACACCCTGCACTGATATCAGGTGGGAAAATATCAGGTTTCCTGATAGTTTGCCACTACGGATATGCCCGTAGGGGCAACATATATACCTACGGCTTAATCCGTAGGTACATATTGTCTGTATTTTTTTTTAAAAATGGACTGCTAGATTTTTTCCCGCCCTGTACACAATACTATATACATCAATCAAATCATATATTGCAGTATTCATAATCACATCTCACGCATATACAAAAGAAACCCAAAAACTGAATATGATATAAATACAAACCAATATCAATATCGTTTCAAAATGTAGTACAATGTGATATAAATACATGTTTCAAAAAATAAGAACCAAAAAGCTACCCTAGTTCGGTCCAGCTCCACCTCCGAATAACGTTAGAATAGCGCGCGCCTGCTCCTCGGTCAATACACTCTGCAATGCTACATATAAGGGAGTCTGAGCGGCATGTGGAGCTGGCGATGTGGTCTGCGCAGCCGCCGTCGAGGTAGCCGCTTGCGGAGCCGCGGCTGCGGGAGTCTGAGTGGGCGGTGGAGCTACAGGAGCTGTCTGCGGAACCGCAGCCGATATAGTGGCTTGCGGAGCCGCAGCCGAAGGAGATGCATGTGGAGGCTCGGCCGATCTACCCTGTCGCCTCTGGACATAACGTGTGTAAGAAGCGTGTAAGAACTGTGTATTATTCGAATTCGTTTCATTATTAAGTTATTTCGAAACCCTGTTTGGATATCTAGTTTGGAAAAGCGTTGTTTATTTTAATTACATATGTATGTATGATTAATCAGACTTAAGTCTAAAACCAAATAAGCTCAAGCTACGCACTAATTATGGATATGTTGATATGTATATAATATGAAATGATATTTTACTATAAAGTAGTATACATACCAGCATCTCCTTCAACTCCTGAACGGTGGCCCTCAAGCTATCCAGTTCCTGATGGACATGCCGGTCACTGGAGACGGAGGAAGTAACCGCCGGGGTGGAGTCCAACCTCATATCTCTCCCTCCACCAACTAACATAGTCAACATAAAGTACAACAATAATTTCCCCATGAAAAGATCTCAAAAATACAAAATCAATCTGCAGTATTCACTCTCAACCAAGATTATTTCACCGGGGTACTAAAGTGACCAAATTACATAGTAAGGCAATACATAAGTGCATATATAGCTTTATTAGCTGTATGCAATCTTCATACATTTTTAGACTTATCCTTAGCAACAATCCTTGGAGATGCGCACACATCCATGCTACTATAAAGTATGGTTTGAAATCTTAGCCGATCCTGATCCGAGAAGGTCGATTCCGATCCTTGGAGATGCGCACACATCCATGCTTGAACCATGCAAATTACTCTTGTAGCTAATTAACCAACCCTTGCTACAATAAACTTGTTCGTTCAATTAATTAATTAAGTATAAATATATTGGAAATTTAATTTAAAATGCTATGTTTAACTTAATGAGTCTGTGGATATCCGAATTCGTATTCGAGAAATTTGAAAAGATTCGTATCCGTATCCAAATAGATCTGAAAATATATATTTGTATCCGTATCTGAACGGATCCGGAATTTCATAATCATATCCGAAAATATCTGAATAGCCGTATCCGAATGCAATCCTAGCTCCTCTGCAACTAGGCCTATAAATGGGTCGGGTCGGGTCTACCGTGTACCCATACCCATTTATTTTTTATGGATCCAGACCCCATCATTTAACCGACGGGTCTATACGTAATGGACCTGGATCCGGACCCATTATTAATTCAAACCCGTTTATCCAGAACCTTTAATCAATTTTAATTTTTCTAAGTGCATTACGATAACTCAGAAGTTTAGGGATAACTTTTTTAATGTTAAGATATAATAAAAATCAACACAAATGATTAATAATCATATTTCTAAAATTAGCAACTAATATAAATTAATAATTATGATCCACCGCATATAAAACTAACTTTGAAGAGAGATGCAAATGAGAAACATGCAGAGAAAATTAGTAGTTAGAACCCGTACTTTTATATAGATAAATTAAGGTTAAGATTAATTATTAATACAGGATATATGTGTTCGACACCAAAACCAAACACATCAAAACCCGACCCATTTATTAAATAGTTAAATGGGTATGGGTCGTGTCGGAT
The DNA here is from genome assembly GCA_030015575.1 of Agapanthus africanus. NCBI lineage: Eukaryota > Viridiplantae > Streptophyta > Magnoliopsida > Asparagales > Amaryllidaceae > Agapanthus > Agapanthus africanus. The sequence continues at coordinate 222,109,599 of JASDDO010000022.1, forward strand.
TTGGGTCTAGACAAACTTATACCAGACCCAGATTTTATCAGCGGGTCTGGATCGGGTCCGGGTCTACACCTGACCCATCGACAAGTCTATCCTCAATTGTCTGCTCCTAAGGGGTCAACCTGGCTCTCTTTTAGACCCTAGCCGCCGCCGTACTCTCCCAAAGTAAGATGGTCATTTCAGCTTGACATATCATTCCAGGAATAGATTTATTGGATGCATTAAAAGCTCTGTTATTTTTTTCAAGCCAAACCGTCCATAAAATATGTCACGCCCCGCTTTCCAGAAGACGGTAACGACATGTGACGAGGTCCGCAAAGTATTTATTATGAGAATGTCATTCCCCTTAATAAATACGGTAAGCGTAAGTAAGCGAAATAAAAATATACAAGAATAACAAGAATGATTAAAATAAACAGCAACTTTATTTACATTCAAATTTAAATTCAATGTCTGAAATAAAAGATACAATACTAGGAAGCCTAAACAGTAGCTTACAAAAAATAAGTGCAGAAAAATAAACTAGTAATCTAGCTGGGCAGTGAGTTGGTCCAAGTCCTCCAGGCTCGGCTCTATCTTCTCCGAATTTGGTCCTCCTGACGAACATTCCAAGTAGGAACAGAGAGGAATGCCGTCAGTGAACTAACGCTCAGTAAGTCTCCAAAAGAAATAAGTAATGACAAATGAAGGTATACAAAATGAATAAAAACGAAGTAGAAATAAACAGGTAAGGTTTTATGTAAAAGTATTTTAATCATGTCATTAAAGTATTTAAGGGTAGCTATTCTAATGTGGTTGTTTGTAGTTTGGTAAAGAAAGTGAGCGTGTATATGAGAGTAATTCAGTTTACCCCGAGGACCAAAAGTACAAGAGAGTACAAGGCTCCGTCATAACCCACGGAAAAACGACAGGAAATATTCAAGAGGTATCTTTTAAAGTGACCTTCTGTTCCACGACAAATGTTCCTTAAAAGCCTACCTTATATCCCCGTGTATTTTATTGTATAGTTCAAGTTTACAGGTCTTAACCGAATCCATGAATATAAGAATGCAAGTTCAGATTCAAGTTGTATTCAAGTATTCATTTCAAGTCAAGTTATATTTTATGGTTCGGTCAAGTCAAATCAAGTGTTCAAGTTCAAGCTTGGATATTATAATTCAAGTTCAAGTGTTCAAATTTATGATCAAGTGTTGAAGTTTGAATTTGAGTTCGAGTTCAAGTCAAAATCGAGTTTGTATTTAGATTCTAGGCATATCTTATACTAGATTTAATCTTGTGAATTTCTTGAGTTTGGAAAATATTGATAGCTGTTGCATATGGATGGCAGGATTTGTGTTTTTTTCAAAGACGATTATCATTTGATAATTTCCACCCTAAGAATTTAATCTGTATTTAGGGAGAGACAAGTGGTGCATCATTTTCTCCGGCAACCACGAGACAAATGATAAAGAGAAGATGTCACTGAAACAAATCTGCAACCTAAATACGTAACCTAAACTAGTATTTTGATTTCTAGGGTATTTTAGTAAAAACGTCAATTAAAAATTATCGAGGGTTTTTAATTCGTCCTAAAGTTTCGAAAAAGTTTTTAATAAAAGTATGTTGTTTAAAAAGTTAAGATTTTCATAAAAAAACATATTTTATATTTTGTGGTATTTTAGTGTAAAAACTAATTTTTAAAGTTTATGGTATTTTAATGAAAAATATCACTTTTTGAAAACTTGATGGTATTTTATTAAAGCTTAATTCTTTCATTTAAAATTATAGTTTTCACAATTTTTTTTCTTTGAAAATATGGATTCATGATTTTATATAATTTTCCAATGGTTTAAATTGCTTTAAAAGCCGTATTTCTTGAGATCGTATTTTTAATTCCTTTCGAGACCTAATTCTCCGTGAGGAATTCTGCATCTTTCTCTATAATTCTAAGGATGCGCGATAACCCGCACCATTCATAAATGGGTTCTCTAATGAGAGTTGTAGAGACATAAGTGTAAATGGTTAAAAATTCCGATCAAAAAGTATTTTTATAAAGCGAGCGTATTTTAATGAAAATTGTTTCTTTTGATAGAAACAAGAAATCGTGCTATGTTTCTGTAGGGTTCCGTAGGGCGGCAGCAAGGTTTCGGGAGGTATCGTCCATGCCGTTTTTAAATTTTTGCCGTACTAAAGAACCCTAACCCTAGAATCTTAACTAGAGATTTAGACGAACTAGCAATGCAAACAACTTTACATCCTAAGTGAATAAGAAATACAACTTTTGTAGACCGGTCCTTCACTTCTAAAGCTCGATGTAGTAGTCCCTTCGCTCCAAGTAGTGAACACCCGAACTCTAGTAAGGATTCAAATGAAGAAATGAACAAGCTTGCTCGAAATCTTCGAGGCCGAAGATGATCTACGTCGAGGAGACTCAAGCTCATGCTACCTCTTAACTAATGGTAGATTAGTGAAGCAAACTCCCTAAACTAAATGGCTAATATAGTAAAGGATGATGAAGTAAGAAATGGGCTCACTTTAGATTATTTTTTCTCACAATATTTCATCACCTTTTCAAAAGCTAGAAAGCTTTACCATGAGGAAGAAGAAGATGAAATGGAGATGAGAAATGAAACACTTGAGGAGAGAATAGCAACCATGGGTGAGTTGGTGTCATATACGAACTCATGTAGAGAATCAACCATGGGTAAGTATAATGGTTAGGTTAATAAATATCTACAAGTGAAACAAAATGAGTGGACTTGGTCAATGGTTCCACTAGCTTCTACAAGCTTGTAGCCATGATAAATATCCATCCAATTTTGAATAACTTAGATAAATATAAACCCTTCTTTATAGCAAGCATGGTGTAAGTCTCATACACCCATGAAGCATGTGGCATCAAGCATGACACAAATAAAATATATATTAATATATATCACATATATACTATATGAACATAAGTGAGAAAAAGAATACTTAGTGAGCAAAAATTAGTTAATGTAAGTTAATATATCAAATATATAATTATACAATAAATTATCAAATCAACACTTGATTTAATAATCCGGCTATATCACACACAACCGACTAATATCATATGAATCATCTTATCGAATCAACACTCGATCCGATAACCCGGCTATATCTGATATAACCGACCGATATCACATATCGCAAGAATAGAATACGGTATCACATACTCTTATTAATCTCGGTCCCACACATATCACATACATGCTCTTACTTCGTTTCGCAAGAACCAGGAAATCTCTATGCAGGACTCTAAAATCTCGTCAATACGCCGGCAGTAGGTGATGATCATATCAAACACCCATAAGCGGCAAGCAGTCTGCTAAACGTAACGGCCATCCGGGTATTGAGCGATCAGAAGATCAACAAGTAAGCCTGCTCATTCTCCTGCGAATCCAATACGTAACACTACCATACAGTCCGGTCTCTTCGTCAGATATGTTGCATATCACAGCCTGGGGGTGGTATAACGTCAGACCCCAATAGCCTGATAAGGCATGCCGATGCAAGGTCCATAATGGTTCGAGAAACTACTGATAACACTCACCAGTAGATCTCAGCAACCTTGGCCAGGGATTTCCTATTATGTCCAATCGAGCATAGCGCAACATCAACCCCCAATACCGGGAGAGACGAATCCCCTCCCATCGCTCATTGCCTCCATGTGACTCGGGACTGCACCCAAAAACCACCTTTTTCCACGATCTCTTGAACGTAGTATGGTGGAAATCAAAGCACAGTAAGAATCACACAAGTTTCTATGACGATCTCGGGTCGACAGACTAACCTGTACCAGTGTCACCAGAGAACTGCTATCTGACGATAGGTATAATTCCATCTAGGAGTTCTCGGCGAGTCCGCTCAGTGTACCCAGTCTCCACTGAGCACCCGTATACCTTCTCTGATGTCAAACACCAATGGATATGGGATCATCCATCGCCCATCATATGGGTCGAGAAGCATATACACTAGTCTACTCTGGAGTATCGACGCCCTGTCTTGATACTCCCACGACTAGGAACATTTGAAGGATTTACTTACCGACTACCTCTGCCCTATTAGTATGATCTGCATCATAATCCTGGTTGTCAAGTACTCCTCCTAAGGGCATTATCAACATGTAATAGAGAGACAATAAGTGTACATGTTCAGATAAAGAGCAACCAGATAGCATACTATCATGTCGAGCAAGAAAGTCCTCCCTATATATTTCTAAGCATCCACTACAATATAGATCACATGTACAGTTATGGCCTCTAGGGCATACATATAACTAACAATCTCCCACATGCTCTAATGCCATTTGTTGTAGTATTTCATACTCAATGTCCTATAGAAGTCTCTATAGGGTAAGGCCTTTGTGAGTGGATCCGCCGTGTTATCCTTCGCGTCAACTCTCCTGACCTCGTTCCCTTGAAGATCAACCATCTTCCTGATCAGGTGATACTTGCCTCAGAATATTTCTGGAATGCTGATGGGGCCTGCGTTCCTAGACCAAAGCCACAACTCCATTGTTGTCACAATAACAGTTATTGGATTCTCAATGGTAGGAACCATGTTAATCTCATGAACAAGAAATGCACAGACAGCCACTTTGGCAGCATCGTTGGCAGCGATGTATTCAGCCTTTATCATCTAGTTTGCCACGGTATATAGCTTGGAACTCTTCCAACATATCGTCCCTCCACTGAGGGTAAAGACAATGCCTGTGACTGACTTTCAGTTGACCTTATCACTCTGGAAGCTTGAACCAAGAACATTCTTTTAGTGCTTCTCAAGTACTTAAGAATGTCCTTCAAAGCTGTCCAGTGATTCTCCCAATATCCGATTGATTCCTGATCACTACACCTAGTGAGTCATCTATATCTGATCTGGTACATAATATCGCACACATGATAGAGCGTACTGCCGAAGCATAGGTTATCCCTTGCACGCGAGCTCTCTCTAAATCAGTCTTGGGAGACATCTTTTTGGAGAGAGTGATCCATGAGTAAGTGGGCGAACCACCACGCTTAGATTCTTCCATACTAAACCCCTTTAGTATGGTGTTAATGTACCTGGATTTGGGATACTCCCAACATCCACTTAGATCTATCACCATAGATCATAATCCACGATATGTAGTAGGTATCATCCAGATCTTCCATGGAGAATCCTCATGATAAGAGGAGCTTGACCAAGTGTAGCATAGAAAACCATTTCCTATCAAGGGTATATCATCTACGTACAATACGTGGAAGACAACCTTACTCTCTACAACCTTCTTGTATATACAAGTTTCATCTACCTTTTTGATGAAGTCAAACTCTTTGACTGCCACATCAAACAGATGTTCCAACTCCGCGATGCGCGCATTGATCCTGATGGACTTAAGGATAGCTTTGAAAGTCTCAACTTTTCCATCTACACCAAGAATCTTCTCAAGATCCATTTGCTCCTTATGGGTTTTACCCCTTCAGGTGCAACATGCAAAGTCATACTTTGTTGGTGTATATCGCATAGCATCCATCCTTTTCACAGAGTCACCATTCGTGATGGCCTTCCTGAACCTGGTTGGGCCATCATCTACCATGATGCAATCCTCGCTCCCACTGTCACCGAGAAGACCGTAGTATCTTTCAAGTGGATGAGGAACCCTACCAGATTCGTGGAGAGGACGAGGTTCGTTGGAGACTATTGAATCCTTTGGTTTCACCAAATCATCAGCTGTTAGTATGTCCAGCTGGAACTCCTTCCAGTTCTACCTCATGACTGTTGGGAATTCACCTGCGCGTGCAAACGTGTATGTTGTGGAAATGTGATATCGATTTTTGAAATAACGGATTGCGCACGCAAGATCGTTCTCGTTTTACTATTTATAAACCGCAAGTTCACGGCGCGTTGTAGCGAGCCGGCAAGCACGGGTCGATTCGCAGGGAATTGTGTATTAAGTATGGTTGTTTAAGGGTAAAAAATCAATGAATTTGGGGTTTGTCATAATAAATATATAAAAGAATAAAAACACAAGGAAAATGCAAGAAAAGGAGTTAAGGAAAGAATGGTTGTGGCTTGGCTCGGAAACTTTGAATCGAGACGTTTACCTCTACACTCCCTTGGTCATGAGATGTCTGTTTGATCACTTACCGTTTTTATATCCGCGCTTAGGGTATCAATACTAAACATGAGGGTTAGTAAGAATACCGCAACAACAAAAACACAAAGTAGTTAGTGAGAGCAAATTGTTTTAGTGTGGAGTTTGCTGAGGGTTTGTGAAGATATATGCTATATGAAATCAAGGGATTATCAAGCACTTGATCACGACATAACATATCCAACCTTAGCAAACTTAATACTAAATGGATTTTAACTTAAACATTGAAAATGGGGAAAGAGAATGAATACGGTATATGAGGAGGTTATAAGTAACCATGTGTCAAGATACCGTATCATATCAATACATTAGTAATATTTAAGTTAGAATCATAAGTTAAGCATTTGAAACATAATCAAGAGGTGCAGGAGGCAAAGCCTTTTATCTCACTTCCTCACGCACACCACAATCAAAGAATTAGTTAAGCATGATAATAAAGTAAGTAAAGAAAGCAAGTAAATAAAAGAAAGCAACAATAGATTAAGCACTTGAAGAATTGAGATACAAGATTATGGTAGCTTGTTTAACCTCCTTAATAAAGCTCTCCAAAGAGAGCTTCAAGAGGGAAGAAGAAGAAGAAACCAAATGAAGATCACTCACCCTCAAGCTAAACCAAAAATAAAAAAACTATCAAAATGTATTACATCTATTTGGCATGGGCCCTTTCTTTAGATCAGTTCTGGTATTTATAGGCCACAAAACAGAATAAACAAACAATATACAAGTGATGATGTGGCACTAATAAACAATCAGAGAAAATATGGGGTCAAAAGGGGTAGGGGGGCCGAGGTCGCCAGATATGGTGGACTACTCCCCGGCCCAAATCCAAATAGAGGGGCTCGTGCTGCAGTGGTGTGCTTGTGTGCTCTCTCTTATTACTCTGGATCTGTTTGCTTGGTCAATTGTAACCTGGTTTGTATGCAGTGGCATGGAGGGAAACTTGGTCTTTACATCACATCTAAACTATATGCAATAAATGCATTCAAACCCACTTGCACAAGTTGTGTGCCCACTTGTTTACCTCATGATGCCAAGACAGCTTACCATGGTCTATGGCAACCCCCTACCTGGTACATAGCACGTGCACACTTGTGTGTTGGACCAATTTTATACAAAAAATATGTACATATGTTTTATTTCCAAAAGAGCTTATGGGGCTATCCGTCGGTTTTCTGGTCTGCTTGCAGTGTCGTCTCCCAAACGTCATATCCGTGAATTTGAGTATGTTTTCAGTGTTGTATCACGAATACCTGTAAACTGTAATAACTGAGCAGACACTGATTAAAAGTACCGATAAATGGAAAAACAGATAACGAATGAGAGGTAATAAAATACAGTTTTATGAGATGAACAAATACCCCCAAACTTATCTTTTGCTCGTCTCGAGAAAAACAAAAATGCTAGCCTCACTTTCGCAGGGAACGCGATTGCACTGAGCATGTGCAACAAGCCGTTAAAGCTTTAGGTGTCTTAAGTAGGAGGAGTGTTGTCTCCTGAGGGTTTTCAGCGGATTGCACCCACAAAATCCAGTCAAGTTAGTTACAGAGAAACGGTTGATTCTAATCCTAAAATTAAGAATCAAAGCTAGAAGTTCTATCACCCAAGTCAGAAAGATTAAACCATATTTTTCACTCCTCGCAATTTGTTTAACATAAGCTAATACGTGTCTTTTCGTGATTGTGCGGTAGTGTCGACAGGTTTTTAAGAACTTAATTAGGGTCATCATGTCAAAAATTACGGACCAGAATAAACTTCTAAAAGGATCATACGAGATTGAAATGTGTTAAGATTTTCTCAGGTTTCATTCTCCAGTTAGGTTTCAAGTCAGAATATATATCAATTTTAAAAGAGAACCTAAGTCTTATTTTTCACTCCTACCTTTCACCTGTTTTTGTTCATACACACCTTTCATTATTGTGCAAAACGTCTTAATAAATACAAACCTTCATATCTCCGTGAAAAAAACTGTTTTAATAGAAAATTTGTCTCCGCCAAGATTATTCTCCCATAAATAACCGTTAGGAATTTTAACTCGGAGAGAACACTTCCTTAGCTTGTTTTATCTGGCGATTGGAAACTTGGCGAGCTTTGGGTCAAAGGCTCCCAAACAAGATGTTTTTAGGGCATTAGGTGTGGAGACACCCCAAGGACTTAATTACCCAAGTTACCAAGGCCACAAAACAAAAGACTCATTTTATTTTAAATAATTTAGCACTTTAGTGAAAACGGAGATATACCCAGCCTTTTCTTTTAAATCAAAAGACGTTACATGTCATAAGGTGTGTAATTACTCCAACAAGGTTCTAGATGGGTTATTTTTCAGACTTATAGTTTCTGTTAAAATCACTATAGAACTCTTCATATCTACTTCACTGTATGAACTATTCTTGATATTTTACTTAACTCAGCCAAACCTGTTTCATCACATTCTTAAAACATACGTCACGTGAAAAGTGTTATAAAAGACGTATATCAGCTATAGTTAAACACACAGGAGGGTTATCTTTCAGGTCGTCAATCTCATAGCAAGAATTTAGTTATTTCTATCTTATCAACCGAACCGTCAGATTTTGAATCAATGTTCCCCTGCTAACCAACATGACAAAGTTTTTATAATTTTCATGAAATTTTTCAATTTTTATAAATTTTATCAAATTTTTCAATATACAATGCAGTACAAAAACAGATATGAAATGCAACTACATGTAAAAGAAAAGAAAAATACAATAATTAAATGATGAAATGCAAGAAATATGCAAATGCGAACTATATGCAGATACAAAATGTCACCACCAAGCTCCACCCCCAAACTGATCCAGACGATGTCCTCATCGTCGTTTTGCTTTGCCTTTGCCTCGGCTGCTTTCGCTTTCCTCATCCTGCTTAGCTAAGAGCTGGCTAAGCTGCACTTTGATCTCCTTGTTCTGCCGGATTATAGTCTTGATGCCGCGGACTTGCATTCTGTGAAGCTCATAGGGATCCGTCGGAACGTCATCTCCCAAGTATATCTCGGATTAAGTCTGCGGGGCCGCATGCTCTCTGGGGTCGGTAGGGGTCCAAATCTGCTGCTCACTCCTGAGATCCGTGTACCCTGGTGAGATCTTCTCTATTTCCACCGGTACAGTATCATACATCGTGAGACAGGCCATGGAATCCTCGTCCGTCATATAAGATCGGCAAATTCGGGTAATGAGGACGGGATGAAGAGATTTCCGCGCAGCAATACTTTCCTTGATTGTTGCGAAGAGCATGCTTTCCATGCAAAACTGGTAGTCTCTGGTCATCAAACAATGGACCATGGGCCCTACAATCGCTGGAAAAGACGATACGCACGCGATCCCCCTAACGTTGCGATACACCCAGCGACATGTCGTATAGGCGTTCCTGTAAATCTGCTGGGCATTCAACCCAGCATCTCGTAGTTCGCATCGATTACTCAGAACTGTCCTATACTGCGCCAGTTCTAAGGGTTTTTGAGAGCCAGAACGCAGCGGGATACTAGTGACATTGGATATGGTTTCAGCGGAAAATATCCTACATCTACCCCGAAATTGAATTCTAACCCTATCTTGAAATATTTCTCCATCTCTTAACGCATCATAGAACTCATCGACTAAACTCTCATATGCACACAAACCCTCTTCCCCATAGAGCAGAAATTCCCAACCTAATTGTCGGAGTGCATCACAAAAATAATTCCCGAACACATCGTAAGAGAAAATGGCAACGAAATTGCGTTCCAATTCAAATGGGGCCATTCTCAAAGGTCTGTTGAATTTGCAGAAAATAATCAGTGTAGGAGAGGGGGAGAAAGAGTTTCTTACAGCAAGGAAGAAGAAGATCGGATCTAGGAGGAAGCCAGGATGAGCTCTGTAACGATCTAGAAATCGTTTTGTGTTTGTTTCTGTTTTTGGGTGAAATTCGTCGGTATTTTCAGTTTTATACCGATTGCGATCAAACGGCCATATCGACTTACCAGCACCTAGTTTTGAGAAAATAAAGCTTGTGCGCATACTTTGAGAGTATATGGGACGTTTTGGTGCAATTTGAATTTTTCCCATTTTTAATGTTATTTTAATCCGGTTTGCACATTTCTAGAATCTTCTCTTTTCACTTTTCTTAAAATTTTTCCTAAGTTAATCTTAACCATATTGCATAAGGTTGTGTGGCCTAGGATTAAAGGGAATTAGAAAAGAAAAGAATAGAGAAGAAAGGAAGAGATGGTGCATGCATGTGTGATAATTGTGTTTGACTTTGCATTAATGGTTGGAAATTGCCTAGGAAATTGCCTCTCTCTCTCCTCCCTCTCTCTTGGCCGAGCTCCCCTCTCCCTCTACTGCACTTAGCTCATTTCCTTCTCCTTTCTTCATTATTCTTTCACAATTCTTCACAAGTTTTCACAAAAATCATATCTTGTGCATGTTTTCTCACTTGGATGCCTTGGAGTGCTCTTGAGCTTGGATCCTTGTGTTCTTTTGGTTTAGGTAAGTTTCTTTACTGCTTTTTAGTGTATCTTTGCTAGATAATTGTAGTTTAGAATGATAAATTAGGGTTTGATGCGAAATATCGTATTTTGATGTCGGTTTGTAGTTTCTAGGACCTGCTGTGATCTGGGTTGTTTACTGAGAAATTAAACATAGTGAGTGTGATGTACTAGAGGACCTGGAGCACCACCAGCAAGACGAGCCCCATGGCACCGGCCTGGGCCGGCGACAGGAAGAAGAGGGGCCGACGACGCCGGCCATCCTGATGAGTTTGGGTGTGGGGTTTTGGCTGTAGGTGTCTGCTAGGGTTTGGGTTCCTCTGGTCTTGTTGAAATTGTTTAGTTTTCACAGTAGGAAAATCTTGGATCAAATGTGCAGTTTCTAGTGTTTCGTGTTCGTGCGATACGTGTTACGACACGCGTCGTGCCGTTTTCGTAGTTTCGCTCTTAAGTTGTTTTCGTCGTGTCGCTACTCTCGTTAGCCACGATACGAACACTTAAGAGGTGTTTGTGTGTTGTTGTGTCGGTTAGTTGTAGCTAGTTCGTGTTCGTAGCTATTATTGATATTGGTATATTGTTGTTGTTTATATGTTGCAGGTTCGCAGACGAGGACTACAGACACTGCCACAGGGGGATTCAGGTGGTAGATTTCATCTAGCTTGGAGTGTGGGTGAGTAGATTTAACATCTACAGGGGAATCGCCCGCATGGCGTTATGCGTCTGGGCTAGAAACCTTTACCTTTGTCGCATATTCTATATCATGTTTAGAATTGCGCATATACCCTACTGCTTAGTGATAGTTGTGATTGGACTATTATCCTTAGGACACTGCACTATTATTGACGGCTCAGATTGCGAGAGCACTGATTGGATGCCACACACACCGTCAATAATTGCCATGTCATACACGACCATATTTTAGAAATGCTATTGTATGGTTAGGGACATTGTGACTATGATACATATTTCTTATCGTTATACTTAGACTTGACATGCTAGTTCCTGTTTACCTATAGGATGTTGTACCATTATTGCTAGGTACATATACACCTAGGGACATAGATACAGGTGTACATGCTTATTCATACTTTACCTATACCTGATAGGTATATTACATCATCACATAGATACAGGTGTACTTGCATTCCATACTTATTTATACCTGATAGGTATATCACATCAGCATACATGTAGGTGTACTTGTATTTCATACTTATACCTGATAGGTATATCACATCATCATGTTATAGGTAGATACCTATATTTCTGCTATACTGTTCATGTATTCATTCATTATCTGGTGAATGCTATGCTTTTCCTTTATACGCTTTCATTACAGTTTCATATGGCGTATATTTATTCATGGATTATCGCATTGTTATATGGATTTTTCATGATGTTTTCTGGATTTGAGAACCGTGGTAGTTCATGAAATTATGCATACATGGAGACCCGGTTTCTTTGAAATGATATTATAGCATCCACCATGAGATTTATCGGTGCGGATATATATCCTATGCGAGGAGGCGTCGAGAGCCGCATGAGGATACATGGTGGGGCCCGGAGGTACCCCGAAGCAAGAATGTTGTCGGAGTGAGCCGATGTCGCATTGAGGCGATGAGGCCTAGGGGAGCCATACTTTCCGGTGACATTACCAGAGACTCGGCGGATATCAGGGGGATACCGTTGGGAGTCATGTGCGTATCGATACGTCGAGAGGCGAGGGGCAGAGCGAGGCACTCGAGCTCTCGTGATAGCGTATGATACGTACTTATCAGTTTTCTGTGTCGATGCTTGACACATTGGGTTTTATGATATTTCTAAATACTCTTGTATATATAACAGGGGATTGAGCCGCTGTTATATATGCCTTTACACCAATATTAGTGGAATGGGACGCTAATATATGTGTATTGCCCTCATCATATTTATATATGTCATTATATTTAGGATGTTAGAACTGTGCTGGAGATCGACTTGAGATTCATGAGATTCATTGGGATTGGATGATGATATCGTACACACTAGAGATGTGAGTTCCACTTAGTGTTGTACATATGATATATGTGAGATAGACTGATATTGTACAGACGAGATTGTGGGATCCACTAGCTGTTGTACATGAGATATAGGTGAGAGATACCTGATATTGTACAGACGAGATATGTGGGATCCACTAGCTGTAGTACATGAGACATATGTGAGATATACCAGATATTGTACATACGAGAGATGTGAGATTCACTTGTGTTGTACATTTGATATATGGGAGATATACTGTTATTGTACATACTAGAGATGTGAGATCTACTTGACTTGTACATTCGACACTTATGTGAGATACATTTGATATTGTGTAGTTTGAGGAGATGTGACACTTAGGTGATATGAGAGCGGATTTGGTGACTGATTGAGGATTGGGATTTTGATTTGTCATTGCTGGATTTTGATCCTACCACGATGTCAGGATGCCGTGGAATTGACATATTTCACTCCATACCTCATCTTTATATACTTGTGCACTGTTTCATGCATTAGGAGTACCTGTGAGAGTACCTCCCTGAGAGTTGCACATTTACTTTCTCATATCCCCAGTGCATGATTATTGCATACTGTTGTCATATCATTATTGCAGGACATATTGGTGGTACTTGAGAGTGTACTTTCCATTATTTCGTACTCATGACCTGTTATTACTGAAATGTCATATATTAGATTCATGCTGTACGTTCATTCTCGCGATTACCTGCATATGTTATTTACTATTCACGAGTTGGCAACTCACCCCCGTTGTGCCACAGGTTTTGCTGGAGTTTCCCCAAAGTAGTCAAGGCAAGCTATTCAGCTTTTCAGCTACACACTCATCTATCATCTTTTGGTTGCGGATACCACTACGCCTGTTAGTGTGCAGTTTTGCCCAGGTGGGTTTTGTGGGTATTCAGAGATTGTATTGTATATTCGTTGTATATTGTACTCTCCATCTACTACCAGTATGTTATTGACTTAGAGACTTGGTGAGGACGGTTTTGTATATATTGTGGATTTGTGGATTTTATACAGTTTCGTTCTTTTGTCTCTTATTGCTTCGCTACGGCGTCGTATATCTGTTGTGGTGTTGATTTCCGCCGTTGGGCGTGGATTTTGCTCCCGTTTGGGATGCTTTACTATATATTCATGTTGTACCCTTTTTAGGGGCTTGTTTTATAAAGGAGGTGCTGCCAAAATTTTACAGAAAATGTGGACTATTTTAAAGAATTTGGGTTGTGATTTCAAATGTTTCCAAAACTTTATATTATCTTTTCCGTATTTTTATGGTTTAGATTTCTGGGTTTTGGCTTTCTTTTACTGCGTTACGTCTAGAGGCGTTGCGTAGTATTAGGGCCATCACGTACCTTTTTTGGGTCGTGACAAGCTCGCCGGAATTTGAGGCTTCGTCGCCGGCCGGAATCCGAGAGGGAGATTTAGGGTTTGGTGCGAGGCTACGGGAAGAGGAAAGAAGAAAGATAGAATTGTTTGCGAGAATGGGAAGTGAGGGCTCGGGTTAGGGCAGTAGGCTCTTATAAAGGAATTTTGCCAAAAAAAAACCCCACAACGAAATCCCAACATATTTACACTCCTTCTCAAACAAAAAATTGAAAACAGACTCGTCCCGCTAAAAAACACAACACTCACCCTCCAACGGGTGAGATTTTATTAAAATCTAGGAAAAAACAAAGAAAACAAAAATCATAATATTCACAATCTAAACGACATGGTTAATGCAGAAGTTAATACCAGCCATAAGAAAATTTTGTCAATATAGTGCCATGGCTGGCAAAAGAATAGGTTTATTAAAAAGAAAAAGAAAATATACAAAGAATGGTTAGATGTTAGTAAAGGGCATGGGTGCGTGAAGGAATGGGTCAGAAGACGCTGAAGGTGAAGATGAAGTTTTGACGAGGAAAAAGAATTAATGTTCGAATGAAATGAATTTTCCAGAATTACATGTGAAGTTTCAAAGTCAGGTTCGTTTAAAAACCGGAGTTCATCCGCAAAAAATTCAGAAAAAGAAAGGCTCAAAGGATGATCCTAAAATGATCCCGATTCAAACTCACCAAGAATATCAAGTTCATCAGCAAAAATTTCCTCAAAACTCGACAAGAAAGAATAGTGTTCAGTGCCGTCTTCTTCCCTATTATTTTTCACAATCCTACTCTCATTATTCATACACTCTCCCAAAACGATTTCTCCCTCTTCACATTCATAAATGGGTAGGTTCATATCATCTAAAAAAGTAGGTTCCACCATAATGTTTCTTCCGAAACAATATCAGAAGGTGATGCAAAAATTGTGGGTTCCTGATCATTGATCTTTTCTAACAATTTATCCCAACCATACCCGTCAAATTCACAAGGATCCTCCTCTAAAGTTGGAAAGCAATAATCAGTCGGTTCAAGAATATCCGCTTCAAATATTATTTCAGTTAAATCAATCTCTAAATCATAAGTGACAAGAGGCTCAGTGGATACCTGAAAGTTAATGGTGGACTGACTTAGAGGGTTAGCTTGTGTGTCCTGTGAACACTGAGTCAATTCTGTTGTATTACATCTATGAAATCATCCAAATTGATCTGATCACTTATTTCACTCGGGTGACTCCCTAGATGACAAATGTTTACACTATTGGGTTCCGATTGACCGTGTTCATTCCCTTGAATCCTCTAAGCTAAATGTTTCGTTTGTTCCTCGATTTTAGCCAAAGATTGAGCTTGTGCAACAAATAATTGCTCAGATTGCTGTAAAAATAGGGCTAGCGTCACAGCTGATTGGTTCTCGACCGCAGTCATTACTTCAATACCCTTTTCAAAAGTGCTCAACCTAGCATCTATATCACCGTCACTCCCTAATGATGGTTCAATTGTTTCGGGTTGGAGGGGTTGTGATGGTGGTGATGCTAGAGAAGTCATTCTGTCGACCTCTTTCTCTAAATCTTTAATCTTTTGGTCTATGGTTGAAGTGTGACTGGGTTCAGGAGTGTTAGGTGGGTGACCGTTATCATCAATTTAGGACGGTTGGTCACCCCCTCGAAAAGGACAAATATCATGAATGTGGGAAGGATTTTGGCAATTTGTACAAATAAATTGGGATTGAGTATAAACGAAAGAATAACAGTCGTGAAAAATAGAATTGTATTGTGTATCACCCATAATAACAAGAATTCACAAATTTCACAAAAATAAAGAATTTCACATCCCTAGCAGTCTATGTTATGCTAAGTCAACTAGACTTGCTCAAGAACCTGATTGCCGAAGTAAATCTGTATCGAGAAATAAGCTCAAGATATACTGATGACAAAGCCAGGTAAGTGCAAGAAATAAGGGGAGGTTTTCCAACGCTTTCGCGAAAGTCCTTAATTAAATAACCCTTTCTCTTTTGGCGGTTGCGCCGTGAACACTTGCCTAGACACCTCGTGAACGATATACCGTTAAGCAAAGTTCTAAATACAGTTAACTCCTCCTAATGAGCGCGAAGTCCTTAGAGTCAAAGTTCTAATTGATTTTAAATTGCTGGGGGTATGCGAAAATGCAGTTTTGTGATTTGTGGGCTACGGAGGAAAGGTGATGAAATCCTTTACCGTATCTTGTTTTGGTCTTTGTGCCCTTAATTTCGTATTTAAAATGCAATGCGCAATCAATTAAAAGAGTTTAAGAGAATCAATCAATTAAAGCAATTCTTTTTCAATTTTAGTTAAGCGCTGCAAAAAATGCGGTTAGTTCCCTTGTTCAATTGGCGGCAAAATTTGTGCGAAGAATCTTGCAAAAGATAGAAAATTGGATTGCGTCGGATTCGAGTGAAGCTGTTAGGCAATACGTACCAATATGATTTGGTTTAAGAAAACCACTTAAAAGTGATCCGAGTCATTGAATGTTCGCTTGCGCGGGTCAAACTACCCGGATCTTTGTCACTATACTTCGCTAACGTCTTGAAATTGAATTTGAACCTTGCTCCGCACGATCACTGGTCATAATTCCGCGAAAAACCTAAAATGTCGAAAAATACGATATTTAGTGTCAAAAGCGACACGCGCCCCCTAATTCCTGCATACTAAAAATTGGAAAAATCAAACATGACGAAAAGCGTACTAACATTAAACTGGAAATCACCAAAAAAGAAAAAACCCAAACCCCCAGAAAGAGGCGAGCTCGCCGGATTTGGCCTTGATGTCGCCGGCCACAATCCGAGCAAAAGGGATGAAATTTTTGGTGGGATTTCAAGGAAATATGAGTGTTCTAATAGTATTACTTGATTTTTTAATTTCAGCACAGGGTGATAGCAGGTATAAACAACAGAGAACAATTGTAAAGAATGTAGTTAGAGTTAGTTTTGAAAAAATTGAGTTAGAAAGTTAGTTTTGTTATTAGAACCAGAAATAACAATACCTATTGACTTCAATTCCACGGTAACGGCGCCAAAAACTTGTTGGGAGTTTACCCGCGCGTGCAAACACGTATGTTGTGGAAATGTGATATTGGTTATGGAAATAACGGATTGCGCACGTGAAATCGTTCTCGTTTTACTATTTATAAACCGCAAGTGCACGGCGCGTTGTAGCGAGCCGGCAAGCACGGGTCGATCCGCAGGGAATTGTGTATTAAGTATTGTAGTTTAAGGGTAACAGATCAATGAATTTGGGGTTTGTCACAATAAATATATAAAAGAATAAAAACAAGGAAAAAGCAAGAAAATGAGTTAAGGAAAGAATGGTTGTGGCTTGGCTCGGAAACTTTGAATCGCGACGTTTACCTCTACACTCCCTTGGTCATGAGATGTCCGTTTGATCACTTACCATTTGTATATCCACGCTTGGGGTATCAATACTAAACACGAGAGTTAGCAAGCATACCGCAACAAAAACACAAAGTAGTTAGTGAGAGCAAATGGTTTTAGTGTGGAGTTTGCTAAGGGTTTGTGAAGGTATACGCTATATGAAATCAAGGCATTGTCAAGCACTTGATCACGACATAACATATCCAACCTTAGCAAACTTAACACTAAATGGATTTTAACTTAAACATTGAAAATGGGGAAAGGGAATTAATACTGTATATGAGGAGGTTACAAGTAACCATGTGTCAAGATACCGTATCATATCAATACATTATCAATATTTAAGTTAGAATCATAAGTTAAGCATTTGAAACATAATCAAGAGGTGGAGGAGGCAAAGCTTTTCATCTCACTTCCTCACCCACACCACAACCAAAGAAATAGTTAAGCATGATAATAAAGTAAGTAAAGAAAGCAAGTAAATAAAAGAAAGCAACAATATATTAAGCACTTGAGGAATTGAGATACAAGATTATGGTAGCTTGTTCAACCTCCTTAATGAAGCTCTCCAAAGAGAACTTCAAGAGGGAAGAAGAATAAGAAACCAAATGAAGATCACTCACCCTCAAGCTAAACTAAAAATAAACAAACCATCAAAATGTATTACATCTATTTGGCATGGCCCCTTTCTTTAGATCAGTTCTGGTATTTATAGGCCACAAAACAGAATAAACAAACAATATACAAGTGATGATGTGGCACTAATAAACAATCAGAGAAAATATGGGGTCAAAAGGGGGTAGGGGGGCCGAGGTCGCTGGATATGGTGGACTTCTTGCCGGCCCAAATCCGAGGAGAGGGGCTCGTGCTGCAGTGGTGTGCTTGTGTGCTCTTTCTTATTACTCTGGATCTGTTTGCTTGGTCAATTATAAACTGGTTTGTATGCAGAGGAATGGAAGGAAACTTGGTCTTTACATCCCATCCAAACTTTATGCAATAAATGCAATCACACCCACTTGCACAAGTTGTATGCCCACTTGTTTACCTGATGATGCCAAGGCAGCCTACCATGGTCTATGGCAGCCCCCTACCTGGTCTATGGCATGTGCACACTTGTGTGTTGGACCAATTTTATACAAAAAATGTGTACACATGTTTTATTTCAAAAAGAGCTTATGGGGTATCGGTCGGTTTTATGGTCTGCTTGCAATGTCGGCTCCCAAACGTCATATCCGTGAATTTGAGTATGTTTTCAGTGTTGTATCACGAATACGTATAAATTGTAATAACTGAGCAGACACTGATTAAAAGTACTGATAAATAGAAAAACAGATAATGAATGAGAGGTAATAAAATGCAGTTTTATGAGATGAACAATGACCGCAAATTTCATCACAAGAAATTCCTTTTCTAAAAAGGCGACATGTTGAGAAACAAAACACCTTTTGCTTCTCGGTGTGGTAGAGGATATACCCTCGTGAATGTTCGGGATATCCAACAAACTTATACAGAACTGACCTTAACTCGAGTTTGTCCGGATTTTGCTTTTCAACATAGGCTGGACAACCCCATATCTTAACTCGTTTAAGACATGGTCTCTTCCCATTCCATATCTCATATGGAGCGGTAGGCACTGATTTGGATGGAACCCATTCAATAGGTATGCAGCTTCTCAAGTGCATAACTCCCAAAAGGAAACATGCAACTCAGCAGTACTCATCATAGAGCGCGCCATATCTCATAAGGTGCGATACCTCCGTCCCGATATACCGTTGTGCTGTGGTGTATACGAAGGAGTATGCTGAGAGAGAATCATATTCTCTGTTTAGAAACTCCAGAAACTCCATGCGCAAGTATTCCCTTCTTGATCACATCGTAGGACTTTAATAGTTCTACCCGTCTGGTTCTTAACTTGAAGCTTATATTCCTTGAATTTCCCAAAAGTTTCAGACTCGTGTTTCAACAGGAACACACGTCCGAATCTTGAGAGATCGTCGATGAATGTAATGAAGTGCTAAGAACCAACCCTGGTATATGTAGACATAGGACCGTATACATCATCATGTATCTGTCCCAAGAGTTCAGTAACTCTTTCTCTGTTTCGAGTAAACGGAGTATAGGTTATTTTACCTTTGAGACAAGACTGACAAATATCATAAGATGAAATTTTGAACAGATTCTCATATTCATCCTTATGTAACTTAGCTGGTCGTGTCGCATTGATATGACCTAGTCTACAGTGCCATAAGAAGAATTCGTTCATTTCTAAACTACTCCTCTTGTGTGTGATCTAGATACTTTGAACTGCGGTTTGATTTAGAATTTATATGCTATTATATAACGTGCCTGATCCAATCAAGTCTTGATTCAGGAAAATGTTCACAACATTATCCCGCGATACAGAATTATATCTTTCTTTAACTTAATAAAGAATCTGATGTAATGATGTATATCAGGTTCGGTATCTAATAACATTTGTTCAGGATCAGTGTATTTACCATTTGATAATACAAGGTGATATATGCCAACTGACTTGGCTACAATAATTGCACTATTCTCTAACACTTAGAGATATATCACCCAATCCCAGTTCTCTACCTATCTGTAGCCCATGTAATATATTACATATGCGGGATCCTGATCCGGTATCACATACCCTGGACGTAGAGGATACTAAGAAATAGTTCTCGGTAATGAACACACCTGAAGAATACACATCAACATGCTCATTCCTCGAATTGGCTTGCGCAGGAATCCGGATATTCCCCTATTTCCTGCTCGGACTTATAACAATTATAATATAGAGCGGAACCAACGTTCCCCAGCTCAGTATAATAAGCAGGTTCGGTCAATCCATCCATATTATTATCTTGATTAAGGTGTGACATGGTCGCTACCAGGAGAGAGAAAGAGAAGAAAACACTCAGCGTATGCTCTTACAAGATCAGATTGGTTATTATTTTATGTAATCAGGATGGCTCCCACTGTTTTTATCAAATCTTCCTTCAAACCCTAAAAGGTAAGACTAGCCGAGATTAATTACTCCCTACAAGTTTATCAATCTTTCGGCCAGGCCAGTGTCGGTACTTTGAGGGAGGTTCTCCGTGCTTTCACGGACCTAATTAAAATAAACCTCGTTTTCCCAGGGGCATAACCCCGTTAACACCTTTCTAGACACCTACTTGATCGGCTAATTGTAATGTGTAAAACTCTCTCAGGAGTAACTCTTACTCGCAGTGGGTATCGGGGTCCAACTATCTCATAGAAGGTATGCAATCTCATTGCAAATTTCAACACTTGAAATTCCCGATAATATTTTGCCCCTAGCTTCCTATGACCTTGACAGAGGCCAACAAACCATAGGCTGCTATTCAAGTTCAACCCGTCATTTCCTGATTGAATTAAACCCACCCGCACGACCCTTGACAGAGGCCAACAAGGTCATACGACTACACTAATCCAATCACATCGTATGCTAGTAGATAAGCATTAATCAGCTACCACACATTACGCCTTGACAGAGGCTAACAAACGCAGCACGAATACTAAATACTACTTACCTGAAATGACGGAGGGCTACGACAGGTTTTTAAGAAAACCCTTTGCGTAATGAACTTGATATCATTGTAGAATCGAGTGATTTTGAAAAGGAGTGTTTTTGACGCTTTTACTAGTTTTGCTAAAGAGGTCACTCCCGGTGAAGGGATCTTGTCTCTTTCCTTATCGAATAATGTGCAGGATATTTCATAAATACCACTATACAAAGAAAAAAACTATAGAAGCAATAAAAAGACAAACCGGGTGGGTTGTGGCATCTGCCATGTTCCCCTTCGAAAGACGGCGCGACAGACGTCTCGCCTGAAATTCGGGGCAGATGCTAATTTGTTTTATCCTTCCACCTCTCCGAAGATGCCAAGTTGATTTTTGGCACCGTGTATCGGAGGTCTAGACGGATGCGGCCGATGTAGCAGATTTCGTCAGATTCCCCCTCGCTTGAGGGGTTTTTGATTGTGAGGACGCTCTTCCTTGCAGGCGCAAGCCCCTGCAGTTAATTACGCTACCGCATCGCGGTAACCACTTTCTCCTTCTCCAGAATTTCACTTCGTGTCGTGTGTGTTTGTTTTGTTTGTGGATGCCCATGGATTGTATACGGAGAATAAGTGATGCCATCACCCGTAGGACGTGGATTAGTCTAAATCCGTATTTACTTAGATTTGGGTTTGGTGTTTTAGTTTAAGAATACGTTAGCCATATTGAAGCTAAGATCAACTTAAACGTTCGTTGAGGATACATTAGTATGATGTGAGACTAAGATCAACTTAACGGAAAGAGAATTTAGGGGCTCTATTGTTCCATTTTAGGGATGTAGCGGTCCATTGCATGCATGGCCGTCGGGACCCGTCACCTCTCTGACGTCGTTGAAGGATTACAACGATAGGTGTCAGAGGAGTCCGGAGATGTACCCTTGAACCAAAGTCGATTGGAGGGGATCTCTAGTCCAATTTGGGACTAAAGTCTGTTTGAAGGTTTAAAGATACGTTAGCCATATTTGAGACTAAGATCGATTTAAACGAGATCGTTTAGATCCGACAAAAGAGCATTTGGGGGCTCTATTGTTCCAGTTTAGGGACGTAGTGGTCCATGTTCCAGTTTAGGGACATAGAGGTCCATGTTCCAGTTTAGGGACATAGAGGTCCATAGTATGTATGGCCGTCGGGACCCATCACCTCTCTGACGACGTTGAAGGATTACAACGACAGGTGTCAGAGGAGTTCAGAGTTGTACCCTTGAACCAAGTGTAAATTGATTTAAGAGAGCAACCATGCTCAGTCAATTTAAATTGAGGACTTACGGCCATGATTGGGCTAAGTCTAGTTGATAATGTTCAACATTTTTATTTATATTTAGCCTAGTAGGCCTTTATTAGGGCTCTGCCCCTGTTAATAATGCACTGCATTTTATTCTGGCCTGTCAGGCCTTTTAAGTTGGGCTCTGTCCCCTTTTTATAATGCAGAGCATTTATTTTGGTCCATTGGGCCCCTTAATTGGGATCTGCCCTTTAATAATGAGCTGCATTAATTAGTCTGACAGAGCGCCATGTGGCTTGTCAGGCGCTTTGCGCCAATTGAGGAGCGCAATACGCAAGTCCATGTGGAGGTGACACGTGTCACGCTCCGGTGAGCGCAAGCACAGTGCGCTGCGCTGTTGCGCTGCTGACACGTGGTGCGCTCTGGTGAGCTGCGCCAATTCATGAGAGCAATGCTCTGTTTTAAAAGCGCATAGCACAAGCTGTTCTGGAGCTGACACGTGGCGCTCTCTGGTGGCTTGCGCCAATTCAGGAGCGCAACAGTGCAGATTTACAAGTTCAAGGCACTGTTTTAATATCTTGATCCAATTTTGGATTCAAGAAAAAAATCTTTAAGATTCCAGAACTAATGGTTCATAAAAAAGGCAATGCCTTTGATATTATTTATTATTATTTTTATTTTTATTGAAGATCCTTGATCTTGTTCTTAGATCAATGATCTATTCAGAAGAAATTCTTCTTTTTTATTCAAAGGGTTTACCTTTTTCTCTTTTTGAGTTCTTTTCAAGATTTTCTTTAGAGGAGTTCTCTCTGTGTTGATGTATCTCCCTCTGTGTTCCTGTTTTTGAAATTGGGGTCTAGGGGCCTTTATATAGTGCCCATTAATTTGTTAAATTTGTTAAAGAGATCATTCTCTGAGTGATTTGGGGATTTTTCCCCACCGTTGGATCTTTAATCCAAGGGCTTCTGTTTTACAGAAGACAATCTTCTTGTTTTAACAAGAACAGAAAGATCTTACTGGAATTTTAATTCTGTTTGGCGCAAACGCATCTGTGCTTGACACGTGTCGCGCGGTGCAGAGCGCAGCGCAACTGTGGGAGCGCAACTGCGCTGCCACGTGTCGCGCAGTGCAACTGCGCTGCTACGTGTCGCGCAGCGCAGAGCGCAAGTCAGCTGAAGCGTTGCTTCTTTAATTTTTATTTTAAATAGAGCCTTGCTCTGATTGGGTGCGCTGCCCCGGGCGCAGTGCTCCCTCCGCTGGCGTGTCTGATTTTGACATGTGGCGCGTTGCGCGCAGCGCAAAGAATCTGAAGCGTTGCTTCTTTATTTTAATTTCAATTTTCACTTTAATTTTCAAAACAGAGCCTTGCTCTGATTGGGGGAAACAGAAGCGTTGCTTCGTTTCCCGCCTTGGAATTTGAACAGAGCTTTGCTCTGATTGGGGTAAACAAATGCCCCCCACCGTTGCGCTTACGTGGCCTCCAAACGTGAGTGCAGCGGTGACAGAATTCCAACCGTCGCACCATCCCTTGGAAGTTGAAACGGCTCTTCAATGCATATAAATAGGACCTTTGGTCCCTTAGGTGGATTTTCATCTCTTCATAAGAATTTTGTTCAGAGCCCTGCTCTTTTATTTAAGCACTTTTAAAAGTTCAAACTCTAGAGAATTTTAGGTAAAAATTAATTTGGATTAAATTAAATCAATTTTAAGAGGCCTGCTCTCAATAGATCCCTGATCTAAAGAAACCCCATTTAGAGTTTCACTTAGCAGAGCTTTGCTCTAAGAGGGTCTAAAGAGAACTAAAGGGAACCCTATTAGAGTTCCATTAATAGAGTTCTGCTCTCTAAAAGATTTTTTCTTGTATATTCCTGATTCACCAATGGGGCTTTGCTCCCTCCAAATCATATAGAACAACTCTTAAGAGTTTTTCACAGATCCTGGTGGTTAGAGATGGCGTTCTATTTTTTAATGAATTATACTGTCTTCCTTAATCAGGCCGTCTGCTAATTTTGTTAGGTTCCTTTTACAGAAGTAATGGACGCCCACATGTACGACCTTGACGAGATCATTTCTTACGGGGACATCCACCGACTCGGCCGTTCTCAGAACCGAGAATTTACCAACGCCGAGTGTCCCGAAATCATGAGCCGCTTCGACGCATACAACGGTCAACTGCTTCCTCGGCGCTCCCCTCGCCTGAAGCTTATTGTGGGAGCAATTTGGGAAGCGCTTCCTCTATTCTGTACTGGTGTGCCACTTGGGGCATTGGATGCCGCCGAGGATAAGGTGCACTCGGTGTATCTGATGAGCCTAATCTCAAAGAGGAGGTGAGATAACTTTAACGATCTTCTGCACCAAGCTTTTCAACAGTCTGCAATACTTGCTACCTATCGTAGGGAGGAGGACATCAGTGGGGATCCCGACGCTCGTGCTCGTGAAAGGAAGCACACTAGGATTGTTTGCCAGGCTTGGAAAGTCTTGAACAAGGTTACTTTTGAGTTCCTCAATCCATGTCCTGGATTTGAGGTTTTTCCATTGTAATCTTTTGGATAATATCTTTTTTATTGCCTTTATTGATGTAAAAACTTTCCAAGTATGAATGACAAATTTTTTGCCTCCTTCCTTTTATTTTCTGCTTTGTTACCGGCACATTCTTTAAATAAGCATAGCCTGTAAGCGATATAGAACATTCTGTCTTGAACATATTGGGGAGTAGTGATGGCTTAGGAAGCAGGTTTAGGTTTGCTACCTAAGGCTTTTCAACTTCATGAGCCGTGAGGGTCTCATAAAGACTTTTCTCCCTACGAGTCGAGAGGATCTCGTAGGTGTATTTTCTCCTTAGGAATCGTGAGGATTCCTAAGTGTGTTTTCTCTTATAAGTCGTAAGGATCTTATATTAGAATTTTCCCTCTTATGAGTCGAGAGGACTCGTAAGCGGTTGTTTCCCTCATTGTCGAGATTCGACTTCAGAGAGTGAGACCCGTGGATAGTATGCAAGAGACCGTTTAGGGCCGACTTGTAGGATCCCAGTGCTTAGGAAACAAGTTTTTTTTTATTCCTTACTGCCTAAGGCTTTATCTCACGAGTCGAGACGAATCGAGCAGTTCTCGCAAAGACATCAATTTCCTCACGAGTCGAGACGAATCGAGCATTTCTCGTAAGAATATCCTAACGTCACAGTTAACCTCTGTTCTTTACGACAAAGGTCCGTTAGGGTCTGTGGTACTTAGGGTTTGTCCATCGTACCGTCGCATCAGCTGATATATTCCTCGATAGGCAATCGTGTTGTTCGAGTAGCCCTGCGACTGCCGTGTCTTTGATCCCTTCGGGAGCTGGACAAGACGTCTTCAAGTAATCCTTCAGGTAGTATTACCATCGAAAGGGCAAGTGTAGGGATATTCTATGTCACTTTTTACTTGAGGTTAGGCTCATTTTTGAGAGCCCCGATGAGTCATAACCACTCCGCGCTGGTGTGGGCTGATCTCCGATAGTCTTTCAGGTTTTATGTGAGTTGATGTCAAGACCCTGAAGCTAGGAATTTGGCCTTCGCTTCGTCTGCTGGCATCGCGTCTGCTGTATCGAGACGGATGTCGCGGCTGTCTCTTGGTTGTTGGTGAACCGTAGAGGTTTGGAACTAGGGATTTTGCCGTGGCTCTGTTTGTTTGATTGTCGCGTCTGAACCCTGCTGGAGGAAGAACGCTGGGGTGACATCTCGTCTGCTGCATCGAGATGAAAGTCGAGGTGGTGACCACTCCGCACTGATGTGAGATGATCTCCGATGGTCTTTCAGGTTTTGCATGAGTTTCCGTCAAGACTCTGAAGCTAGAAATTTGGCCTTTGCTTCGTTTGCTGGTATCGCGTCTGCTGTATCGAGACGGATGTAGCGGTTGTCTCTAGGTTGCTGGTGAACCGTCGAGGTTTGGAACTAGGGACTGTGTCGTGGCTCCGCTGTTTGATGATGTTGCGTCCGCTGTGTCGAGATGAACGTCGAGGTGGTGACCATTCCGCACTGGTGTGAGATGATCTCCGGCTGTCTTTCAGGCTTTATATGACTTGCCCTTAAGACCTTGAAGCTAGGAATTTGGCCTTCGCTTCGTTTTCTTTGTCATGTCCGAATCCATGGGGTCTTTTGTTGACGCTGCATCTACATCCTGCTGAACTGCGAAGGAACGCCGTTGTTGATATCTCGTATGCTGTATCGAGACGAATGTTGAGGTGAAGCTGGGATTTTTCCATCGCTTCGCCTTGTTTCGACCGCGAGGTCTTTTGTTGGCATTGTGTCTGCATCTTGCTGGACTGCGAAGGAACGCCGTTGTTGACATCTCGTCTGTTGTATCGAGACGAATGCTGAAGTGGAGCTGGGATTTTTCCGTCGCTCCGCTTTGTTTTGACCGTGAGGTCTTTCATTGACGTTGTATCTGCGTCCTGCTGGACTGCGGAGGAACGCCGTCGTTGGTGATCTCTAAGTTGTCGATATTGACGTCGAGACCCTGAAGCTAGGGACCTTCCTTCGCTTCATTTGTTGACATTGTGTCTGCAATATTGCGACAAATGTCGAGGTTGTCTCTAGGTTGTCTATGAACCGTCGAGATTTGGCTTCGCTTTCTGATGGAGCGTATCGGGAAGGTATGGTTCCCTCTTTGTTTGTGCCCCTAGATTGTATACAGGGATCGATGTGATCTCAGCTGTAGGGCAAAAGTTTCATTCTTTCATCATTTTTTTATTCTTTCCGCGATGCTCTATCATTTCAACTTTTTATATCGTGAAAATCGCGATTGCCCAATCATTTCGGCTATTTTTCGCGGTGCCCAATCATTTCGGCTATTTTTCTTTTTACTCGCTGCTTTTTATTACGAGTTACCCAATCATTTCGGCTATTTTTGTATGCATACATTTTTACTTGCTGATTTCGTTGCAAGTTGCCCCATCATTTCGGCTATTTCGTATGCATGTGTGGCTCGCTGATTTTTTATCGTGAGTGTGGAACTTGGAATCTAGCGCCAATCTCAGCATCAGCATCGCTGCGACTGGATTATTGCCAGGAGCGAATCATCATTTGCCATGAAAGGACTTAGAATTTGATACCGATTCAGGCATCAGCATCGCTACAACTGGGATATTGCCAGGAGCGAATCATCATTTGCCTCTGTCGATGTCGAACAAAGGTGGCTTAGCAAACAGGGTTAGGATCCCGTCGACTAAGGCTTTTGACTTCATGAGCCGTAAGGGTCTCATAAAGGTATTTCTCCCTACAAGTCGTGAGGATCTCATAGGTGCGTTTTCTCCTTAGGAATCATGAGGATTCCTAAGTGTGTGTTCTCTTATAAGTCGTAAGGATCTTATAAGAGAGTTTTCTCCTTATAAATCGAGAAGACTTATAAGGGTTGTTCACCGTGTAGACATATCCCTAGTCACGGATGGGACTTTGTTAAGGAAATGTTTATTCTTGTCCATGGATTGTATACAAGGGTCAATACTGAACCGCTTGTAGGGCAGTATCGGAGGTTGTGGGGGTTTCTTAAGAACAGGTTCAGGTCTCTGTAATATAAGACTTTCAAATCTTATGAGCCGTGAGGGTCTCATAAGAGGGTTCTCCTTACGAGTCGTGAGGATCTCGCAAGTGTAATTTCTCCTTAGGAATCGTGGGGATCCCTAAGTGTGTTGCTCCCTTATGATTCGTAAGGATCTCACGCAGGTGGTTCCTCCTCACATGGTCGAGAGGACCCTGTAAGTGTCTTTTAACGAGGTTGCGCCCTTTCGGGTTTTCACAAACACTCGCCGGTAGCCCTGCTGTTTTTACTCACGGAACCCTTTCGTGTTTTCATCCGTGCCCTTATTGCTTGTGGACATACCGTTTTTTTTCTTCTTCTTTTTTGTTTTTAATTTTTCCGAACAAGGTTGCGCCCTTTCGGGTTTTCACAAGACTCGCCGGTAGTCCTGATGTTTTTACTCACGGCGCCCTTCCGGGTTTTCATCCGTGCCCATTTTGCTTATGTACATACCGTTTTTTTTACCACGTCAGCCTGAAGGTGCCGCGGGTTGTTATTAGTTTAATGACGTTTCGGTCAACAGCCAGTTTTAGGATATAGTGGTCCATAGGGCTTTCTCTATGAACGAGCATAATGCCCCCGGCATGTCCATCTTTTTCGGATCATGTGGTCGTGGCGGGCTCACCTTTCAGTCGTCAGACAACGCGAATTTGCCCTGTTGATATTCATCCTCAATCTAGCCTTTGAAGACATAGCAATTTTCGAGTGGGTGACCCATTACTCTGTGGTAGGGACAATAGTTAGGATCGTCAACATCACCTGGCTGCAACGGACGTTTTGGATCCCGCAGAGTGATGAGCCCGCTGCGCACCGCTAGCTCGAACAGTCTCTTTGTTTTATCTCTGGGAAACGAGTAAGGACGTTTCAACTTCTCATTGAGGTATCGCGGCTTGTTGTTTTGACGACCAAACGGTTTCGGGTTACTCGGCTGTTGTTGAGCGTTGGCGACGAAGGTAGCTTTTCCATTCCCCTTATCCCTTTTGTTCGATCCCTTGTTTGCGGGTCCGAGATTCTTTCCGGGTAGCGTGAGATTGCACGGCTGAATGTTCTCGCAACTCCTCAATTCATTCGTTTCAGAGATGGATTCCTTGAAGAGAGGACCGTGGGCTACTTTTTCGTCGGAGTCGCTCCCGAAGGTGAGAACTCGCGATCCCCCGGGATCAACCCTATGACAATTGCCGGCAATTCTTTTACGCTCATCTGTCATATTTTTCCGCTGTCTACGAGCTTCACGCTTTGTCCTGTTGAAGTGTTGCCTGTGAGCGACATACCCTTGCCACCAACACTTAAAGGAGTTGCAGTCTTCAGTAGGATGTGCGATCTTCTGATGATATAAGCAGAAATTAGGATGTACGTCAGCTTCATCAAGATGTATACCGCCAGGAGAATCTTCTCTGAAAGAGGGCAGCTTCATCCCCATCGATATGGCTTTGGCGAATCGTTTCCTTGTCTTGATCCTTCTTTCATTTGCGGCGGATGTACTTTGACCTGGTGGGAGTGTTTCGACCCTTTTGTCGAGTCGCCGGCATTTGGCCTTTTCAAATATGGCCATCTCGCGCTCCCGATCAGCTTTGTCTTTTAGACGGGCTTCGTTCAGGAATGCGTCGATCATTTCGTCTGATGGTCTTAGAAGTTCCGGCTCAGGATCTGCCCCCAATTTCTTTGCGTCGGGAGCTTCTTCACCGTTTATTAACGAGTGAGAGATCATATGGCAGCTTGCCACGTAATCCTCAGATTCGTCCGGCGATTCTTCTCCATCATCTCCGTCCTCAAGAACGTGGCTGAGGAACTCTTGGAGCATGATTGGAGTCCGCGCCCTCTTGTTATACTTTTCCAGCGCGTCAATCTGCTTTTGTAGGTCCGTGCGCTTGTCTCCAGGCTTCACGGGCTTCTTGGATTTCTTCTTCTTTTTCGAAGATTTCGACGGCTAGGTGTGAACGCTTTGGCTATCACCGCCAATATTTGGAGTTGGGCGCGGCTTCAGCATCCCCTTGATGATCTCAGGTTCCAACGGGTTCTTCCATCTTATCGCCGGGCATGTCTGAAGATCATTCAACATCCTTTTGGTCTTGGCCAAAAGAGCCACCTCCCATGGAGCTTCCTCAACAAAAGAGCACGTTTCCCCCGGTGTGTTTGTCTTCTTAGGAGTGTGAGGCTGTGGCGGGTTCACCTTCCAGTTTTTGGATAACTCGAACTTACCTTGTTGGTACTGATCCTCGATCCATCCCTTAAAGACGAAGCAATCTTCGATTGGATGGCTTACTGCTTGGTGGTAAGGGTAGTAATTAGGATTGTTGACATCATCTGGCTGCAACGGACGTTTTGGATCCGGCAGATTGATGAGTTTGTTGCGCATTGCCAGCTCGAACAGTTTCCTCGTTTTTTCCTGGGGAAATGAGTAAGGTCGTCCCAGTCTCTTCTCGAGGGATGGGCGTGGACGCACGTTGTCTTGGCGAACAACCAGCTTTAAGTTGCTTGGTCGTTGTTGAGTATTGGCAATGAAGGTTGCTTTCCCTTTACCCTTTTCATTCCAGGGCTCTGTCTTTGAAGAGGAAGGCCTATGGCCCATCTGGTCCATTTGGGCCAGCTTGTCAATCAAGGCCTGGAAGGTGGTCGGCTTGAAGAACATCATGAATTGGGAGATGGTCGCTTGGGGGTCGAGAGTACCCACGAACATGCCCACGACAGGAGCTTCTTCTATGCGTTGTTCGCATTTCGACCATAGATTACGCCACCGGATTTCATATTGCACCCACGTCTCTCCTGGCTTCATTCTAGCGTTGATCAATGCTGTGATCGGGGTGCGTTTGCTGGCGCTTGCGAACCGTTGAGTGAATAGCAACTCCATTTCTGTAAACGTTTTGACGGAGTCGTCGGGAAGCTTCAAGTACTATTCAAAAGCTGTGTCTGCTAAACTACCGACGAACTGGCGAAGTAGAAGTTTATCATCGCCACCGGTGTTGCCACATAAAGCCCTGAACTGGGCAACATGCTGGTGGGGATTGCCCGTCCCTCTGTATACATGGAATTTTGGGATCATGTAGCCCGACGGGTACTTTATCTGATCATACCAGCCTGGATACAGTCGCCCAGTTCTAACGATTTGCCCAGCCGCTTCATTCGCCTGGTGAACTCGTATCTGCTGAGCGATATAATCATCCAGGGCGGCCTTGGAAATTGTCTCCTCCTTGGCTGTTGAAAGAGCCGGCAGAGGATTCGATGTTTCTCCTCTATCATCTTCAATTATTACCGGAGGATTTTCGGCTGGAGTGTCCGGCTGGATCATCATGTCCACCATATCCTGGAACAGAAAGGCCATTCGTTTTATATTGGCTGCTTGTTCTGCAGCCTCTTTGTCCTTCTTTTCCAGTATCCTGCGAAGGAATTCGGCGTCGGTTTCTTGCTCCTGGCGTTGATCCGAGGATGCTTCTGGGCTTTCTTTTGGCCCTGTGAGCGCGGCCATCGCAGTCATCATTTCTTGGAGCTTCTGCTGCTGCTCCTGAGCTTTAGTCACCGATCGCGTAAGCGGTCTATGACCTGTGGATATACGGCTGTCCTCTTTCCCGGATGCTGTAGGGTTCCTAGGCACTCTTGTGAAGGTTCATAAGGCATCAAACATGCCCGGATAAAAATTTAGACGTGCCGAACAACCCAAAGCCGGGATCTTTGCGAGATTATTAGGGTTAAGCATGCAAGATAACATCTTTTTATCTAAGTG
Organism: Agapanthus africanus; assembly: GCA_030015575.1. NCBI lineage: Eukaryota > Viridiplantae > Streptophyta > Magnoliopsida > Asparagales > Amaryllidaceae > Agapanthus > Agapanthus africanus. Next base: position 222,141,099 of record JASDDO010000022.1, read on the forward strand.
TGAGGGATTACAACCTTTGTAGTCCACTCCTTCGCTTCACAAGCTCCGAGTAGAAGTCCCTTCGCCGCGATCCTGGATCTCCCGAACTCAAGAGAGGCTCCACGACTCAAACGATCCATGCTAGCTTGAAGTGTTCCAAATCTCCGATGATCTACGTCGAAGTTGCAATAACCCAAGCTTTCTCACTCTAAAGAGATGAACACCCTAATCTCATGGGCTAGATGAGATGAGGATGAGGGAGTAGTATTTTTGCTTTCTTTTTAATTCACTTTTTCACAATTTATAATCACAAATGGAATTTCTAGTGAGCTGAAAATCAAGAGAGAAGAAGATGATAATGGAAAAGATAATTCCTTTTGTGATGAATAGAAAAGAAATCTATATGATTGATATTGAACCATGGTCAAGGATGAGTGGCTAATAGTTTGTAGAGAATAAACTAGAGTTAGGGTTTGGTTAGGTTAAGTTATGAGTCATGTAAAAAATATCAACCATAATATCTTAAGCATGACAAAAACAAAGCTTCTAGAAGGTGCAAGAAGAAGCTAACCCTAATCAAACCCTAATCCCTTTTAATCATCCTTAAACATGTTTAATAATAAATCATATTATGTCACAATAATATATATCACATATATATTATATATTTGCAACAAAAGAAAATAATACAATTAACATATATCGCATATATATCAATGTATCATCCAGTGAGAAAATGAAATAATAAAGCGAGCCAATATTAGATAATGTAATACAATATATCATATATATTATTATACATTAAATCATCGAATCAACACTTGATCCGACGATCCGGCTATATCGAATATTACCGACTAATATATCATGTACCGATCCATCGAATCAACACTTGATCCGATGAACCGGTTCATATCTAAATATCGCGAGAATATAATACGGTATCTCATATCGCATTATTCTCGGTCCTGCACATATCACATATGTGCCTCTACTCCGTTTCGCCTGAGCCAAGAAACCTCTGTATAGGACTCTAAAGAATCGTCAATACGCCGGTAGCAGGTGATGATCATATCAAACACCCACAAGCTGCAAGCGGTCAGCTAAACGTAACAGCCACCCAGGTATTGAGCGATCAGAAGATCAACAAGCTAGCCTGTGCGTTCTCCTGTGAATCCAATTAGTAACACTCCCATACAGTCCGGTCTGTTCATCTGATATGTCGCATATCAAGTCTAGGGGTGGTAAACGTCAGACCCCAGTAACCGATAAGTCGTGTCGATGTGTGGCTCATAACGGGTCGAGAAACTACTAGTAACACTTACCAGTAAATCTTTATATCAGCCCTGGCCAGGGACTTCCAGTTATAGCCAATCGAACACAGCACAACATCAACTCCCTATACCGGGAGAGACGAATCCCCTCCTATCGCTCATTGCCTCCATGTAATTCGGGACTGTACCAATAAGCCACCGTTTTACACGCCCTCTTGAACGTGGTAAGGTGGAAATCAAAGCACAGTAGGAATCACACAAGACTCTATGACGATCTTGGGTCTACAGACTACCCTGTACCAGTGTCACCGGAGAACTGCCATCTGACGTGTGGTATATCACCATCTGGGAGTTCTCGGCAAGTCCGTCCAGTGTACCCAATCTCCATTGAGCACCCGTACACCATCTCTGATGTCAAACACCGATGGATATGGGATCATCCATCGCCCATCATATGGGTCAAGATGCGTATACGCTAGTCTACTCTGGTGTATCGATGCCCTGTCTCGATATACCCTCGACTAGGAACAGTTATAGGATATACTCATCGACTATCATGGCCCCACTAGTACGATCTCATCATAGTCCCATTAGTCGAGTACAGATCCTAAGGGCTTTATCAACATGTGAGAGTAAGACAGTAAACCATTACAAGTCAACATGTTAAGATAAAGTGAAACCAAATAGCATACTATCATGACGAGCAAGAAAGTCCTCTCTATATATATCCAAGCATCCATTATAATATACATCATATGTACAACAATGGCCTCTAGGGCATATACATAACTAACAGACGCCATGTAGACGGTGTGTACCACAATGCCCCCAGACTTAGGGCGTTTGGGTTCACTGCCTTTGACGTTCGCCGCAGGCATAGGGATTTTCTCCGGCCTTCTTCTCTTGTGGGCCGTCGAAGTTGAGGGGGCCGTTGATGTGGGCACCCAGGTGGCCGTCATCTCCCGTTTCTTAACAGGACGGTTTTCTCCCTGTTGGGCTTTCGACTTCTTATGCTGATGGGAGAAATTCTGATCAATCACTGATTCTCGGACCCGTCGCCAAGTCTTGTAGATTCTTGAAGACAGCCGTTGAGGAGACCGCTCAAGCTTATCTGGTTTTTCTTCCACGATGGTCTCTACCGGTGGAGGAGAACTTTTGAGCACAGCAGTTGGCGAATTTCTGCGTACCCTGTTCAGCAGCTCAAAGCTGTTCCCAGTTGGAACAGCAGCATTAACTTCCACCGTTGGAGCTAGTGGAGTTAGCCTCGAGGGGGAGTTTCCCCCAGCCTTCCTTGTCCGGCGCCAGTGGCGACATCGGGCGTGATGAGTTGTTGGGATTGGTTCAGCGACGGCTTCGTCTTTCCCCCTGTTCAGGTGAGGGGCTGTCGTGAGTGTCAGCCTCTTGAAAAAATGACGTCCGTTGAGAAGTTGTGTCCAACCGGTCAAAAACAGATTTCTGAGCAGGAGAGGGAGCAGGCGCAGTCAGTCTTGTAAAGACCGACCCTCTGGGAGGAGAAGCCGACTTAACGACTTCAGGAGCGGAGATGGCTATCTTTCTTGGGATGGCCACTTCGGATATAATAGGCTGCTTGGCAGGCCCATCTGAGTTCAGGCTCAGTGTGGTAAAGACCGAGGAGTTGGAATTGGACGACCCGTTGAGAGGGGCCGTGGTAGTAGTGAGCCGATCAAAGACCGACTTCTTTTGCGCTTCCGGTACGGGCACTGGAATGGTGAAACTTGCTGGCGGGAGCATGGTCCCGAAGAACAGACCGGTGGTAGCCTGAGTCACTTGTTCTACCGGCATAGCGAGTATGGAGGCCGCTTGAGGCCCATAGGCTACACCTCCAGGTGTGGCGGAGCGTCGGTTGCATTTGCATTTGGAGCAGTTTGAGCAGTTGGACGCCATTGCTGTTTGATTTCTGTGCCAAGCAAGAGACCAAATCTTAGTAACAAACCGCGATTCGTTCGTGAATACGACACACGAAGTGTGGAGTGGAAAGAGGAAAAGGTACCACCGGGCGTGCCAGAATCTGTTCCCCTCCAAAAGACGGCGCGACAAACGTCTCGCCTGAAATTCGGGGCAGATGCTAATTGGTTTTATCCGTCCACCTCTCCGAAGATGCCAAGTTGATTTATGGCACCGTGTATCGGAGGTCTAGACGGATGCGGCCGATGTAGCAGATTTCGTCAGATTCCCCCTCGCTTGAGGGGTTTTTTATTGTGGGGACGCTTTTTCCTGCAGGCGCAAGCCCCTGCAGTTAATTACGCTACCGCATCGCGGTAACCACTTTCTCCTTCTCCAGAATTTCACTTCGTGTCGTGTGTGTTTGTTTTGTTTGTGGATGCCCGTGGATTGTATACGGAGACTAAGTGATGCCGTCGCCCGTACGACGTGGATTAGTCCAAATCCGTATTTACTTAGATTTGGGTTTGGTGTTTTAGTTTAAGGATACGTTAGCCATATTGAAGCTAAGATCAACTTAAACGTTCGTTAAGGATACATTAGTCTGATTTGAGACTAAGATCAACTTAACGGAAAGAGCATTTAGGGGCTCTATTGTTCCAGTTTAGGGACGTAGTGGTCCATTGCATGCATGGCCGTCGGGACCCGTCACCTCTCTGACGTCGTTGAAGGATTACAACGATAGGTGTCGGAGGAGTTCAGAGATGTACCCTTGAACCAAAGTCGATTGGAGGGGATCTATAGTCCAATTTGGGACTAAAGTCTGTTTGAAGGTTTAAGAATACGTTAGCCATATTTGAGGCTAAGATCGACTTAAACGAGATCGTTTAGATCCGACAAAAGAGCATTTGGGGGCTCTATTGTTCCATTTTAGGGACGTAGTGGTCCATCTTCCAGTTTAGGGACATAGAGGTCCATGTTCCAGTTTAGGGACATAGAGGTCCATAGTATGTATGGCCGTCGGGACTCATCACCTCTTTGACGACGTTGAAGGATTACAACGACAGGTGTCAGAGGAGTTCAGAGATGTACCCTTGAACCAAGTGTAAATTGATTTAAGAGAGCAGCCATGCTCCGTCAATTTAATTTGAGGACTTACGGCCATGATTGAGCTAAGTCCAGTTGATAATGTTCAACAATTTTATTTATATTTAGCCTAGTAGGCCTTTATTAGGGCTCTGCCCCTGTTAATAATGCACTGCGTTTTATTCTGGCTTGTTAGGCCTTTTAAGTTGGGCTCTGTCCCCTTTTTATAATGCAGAGCATTTATTTTGGTCCATTGGGCCCCTTAATTGGGCTCTGCCCTTTAATAATGCGCTGCATTAATTAGTCTGACAGAGCGCCACGTGTCTTGTCAGGCGCTTTGCGCCAATTGAGGAGCGCAAGGCGCAAGTCCATGTGGAGGTGACACGTGTCACGCTCCGGTGAGCGCAAGCGCAGTGCGCTGCACTGTTGCGGTGATGACACGTGGCGCGCTCTGGTGAGTTACGCCAATTCATGAGGGCAATGCTTTGTTTAAAAGCGCATAGCGCAAGCTGTTTTGGAGCTGACACGTGGCGCTCTCTGGTGGCTTACGCCAACCCAGGAGCGCAACAGTGCAGATTTACAAGTGCAAGGCACTGTTTTAATATCTTGATCCAATTTTAGATTCAAGAAAAGAATCTTTAAGATTCCAGAACCAATGGTTCATAAAAAGGCAATGCCTTTGATATTATTTATTATTATTTTTATTTTTATTGAAGATCCTTGATCTTGTTCTTAGATCTATGATCTATTCAGAAGAAATTCTTCTTTTTTATTCAAAGGGTTTACCTTTTTCTCTTTTTGAGTTCTTCTCAAGATTTTCTTTAGAGGAGTTCTCTCTGTGTTGATGTATCTCCCTCTGTGTTCCTGTTTTTGAAATTGGGGTCTAGGGGCCTTTATATAGTTCCCATTAATTTGTTAAATTTGTTAAAGAGATCATTCTCTGAGTGATTTGGGGATTTTTCCCCACCGTTGGATCTTTGATCCAAGGGCTTCTGTTTTACAGAAGATAATCTTCTTGTTTTAACAAGAACAGAAAGATCTTACTGGAATTTTAATTCTGTTTGGCGCAAATGCATCTGTGCTTGACACGTGTCGCGCAGCGCATTTGCGCTAGCGCAACTGCGCTGCCACGTGTCGCGCAGCGCAGAGCGCAGCGCGACTGCGCTAGCGTAACTGCGCTGCCACGTGTCGCGCAGCGCAGAGCGCAAGTCAGCTGAAGCGTTGCTTCTTTAATTTTTATTTTAAATAGAGCCTTACTCTGATTGGATGCGCTGCCCCGGGCGCAGTGCTCCCTGCGCCGGCGTGTCTGATTTTGACATGTGGTGCGTTACGCACAGCGCAAGGAATCTGAAGCGTTGCTTCTTTATTTTAATTTCAATTTTCACTTTAATTTTCAAAACAGAGCCTTGCTCTGATTGGGGGAAACAGAAGCGTTGCTTCGTTTCCCGCCTTGGAATTTGAACAGAACTTTGCTCTGATTGGGGTAAACATGCCAGTTTCGCTAAAGGGGTCACTCCCGGTGAAGGGATCTCGGCTCTTTCCTTATCGAATAAGGTGCTGGGCATTCTATAAGGAATACCGCTATGCAAAGCAAGAACTAGAGCTACCAGTTTTTAAAACAAGATTCTGCACCATCTTTCGATTTCTTTTATTTCATTAATCTCATTAATGAAGTCCCATCAAATTATGGTTTCTAAGTATCACAGAAGAAACGAAAGTATCAATATTTACTATATATCATCATATATATATAATATAAGCATTCGTCTCAACATATAAAGTGATCACATCACAGAATATCAGCAGCAGAAGAACACAAATGAAATATTGGATATACTAGGAATTCCGTGTTTAAAATTAAGCCAGTAAAAATCATGGATTCCACGGTCGTGATGAATAGCCAAACCCACATCCCTAGACCCCTATGAGAGCGGCAAGCAACCCCCCAATTCTACAGTTAGGAGACCCGGACTCGACTTCTCGAGATGGTCTCCCACTGGACCCTAGAACCCGGTTACTTATGCACTCTTCCTTTGGTCTATTCTAATGCAGAAAAGTAAATAATATACATCAATGGTGACATCATTCTCAACTCGGAAGTGCCCCAATAAAAGAATATTACATACTAGTTTTTACATGAATGAAAATGAATAACTCTCATCTCACATAAAAAAAAACCGGCTATTCAAAACACGACGATCCAATATAACATATCACAACAACACATAACATCACATGTCATCAACGTAAGTAAATATGCGTACCCCAATTGTCGTTGACATATAGCAACGAAACCGATGATACACCATATATTAATCTTACGGTCGCAGAAAAGAAAGTGAAAAACTACAACAATTGGAATCTGCAACCACCTTAGAAATCATAAACCTAATGTATCACATACTTTGGATTTCAAGCCTAACCAAATGAATTCCTTAGACATCACATGCCTAACAATTATAAACCCCGCATTTTAGTCTCGATATTGAAAACACTTTTCAATAACCGGTCGGGTAATTCAACAAGATTCTCGATAACCTGATCGGATGTTCATCGGAAACTTTAGTAGACGGCCGCACCCCCGATGCCGTCGACGAAGTGCACTAAGGGGAACACCGTGGCCGCAAGCACCAGAACGGATGCTTTTGGTGACGGGGTTCTCCTACAGTCACTTGGTAGGGGCTATGGAGTGTGGCTATCTAGTAAGGTTACCCGGCGAGTATCCGCGTATGCTACATAATTGCGACGGACTTTTGATCCACATCAAAATTCTGTGGCAACCGATCAAATGCGACTAAACTGCTAGATTTATAAAATTCAAACTAGTTATCACATAACTAGATATGTGGATTCCAAATACTGTATCACAATCACAGATAGCTAGACGATGTTAAACTTTTCGATCGAATAAACAAACACACAAAATTTCCCAAAGAGCTCAACACTTGAGCGGAGTTTAAAAAATACACAGAGCATGCCACAACACCTATGAACCATCCGTAGAAGGGCCGACCCATGCCTCACTCATGCCGCCGCGGAAATGCCACAAATGCTAGGGTATGACCGCGGTTCCGCGATCGAAAAAGTCGAGTTTGGGTATCGTTCTTCTAGAGGGTCTACAGAATAGCTTGCATGATTTTCTGAAGATTTTAAATTTGGAAAATATCCAACTCTTGGAAAATTTCCAGCGAGGGAAAAATTGGGCTATTGATATCCGTTCGAACCTTTTAACGTTGTCTAAATAACCCGAATTGCCTTTGTAGAAAGTTAACATTACATGCAAATTTAGAAAAAACAAGCAACACCTGAAACACCAAAACCCAGAGCCTGGAACACCATGAAAATTTGAAGCCTAAAAGAGCCTACAGAACCGGTGAGCTCGAAATTTTTAGGCTTGTGGCCGGCCAAAAACGGGTGGTTTTGTTTCAAATTTGTATGGTGTTCGTGTTATATCACATACAACAGTCTGCAGTTGCTAAAAAATATTTTAGAGACCATTTAAAATTCGATAGAAACTGGATTTCGTTGTTTTAGGTTTCGGAGTAGTTTCGGTTTTGTAATCTAAAAAACATCGTCTAATTCTCTAGCTTGGCTCTGATACCACTGTAGGGTTCCGTAGGGTGGCAACAAGGTTTCGGGAGGCATCGTCTATGCCGTTTTTAAATTTTTGCAGTACTAAAGAACCCTAACCCTAGAATCTTAACTAGAGATTTAGAAGAACTAGCAATGCAAACAACTTTACATCCTAAGTGAATGAGAAATACAACCTTTGTAAACCGGTCCTTCACTTCTAAAGCTCCATGTAGTAGTCCTTTCGCTCCAAGTAGTGAATAACCGAACTCTAGTAAGGGTTCACATGAAGAAATGAACAAGCTTGCTCGAAGTCTTCGAGGCCGAAGATGGTCTACGTCGAGGAGACTCAAGCTCATGCTACCTCTTCACTAATGATAGATTAGTGAAGCAAACACCCTAAACTAAATGACTAATATAGTAGAGGATGATGAAGTACGAAATGGGCTCACTTTAGATTATTTTTTCTCACAATATTTCATCACCTTTTCAAAAGGTAGAAAGCTTTTCCATAAGGAAGAAGAAGATGAAGTGGAGATGAGAAATGAAACTCTTGAGGTGAGAATAACAACCATGGGTATACTAACTCACGTAGAGAATCAACCATGGGTGACCATAATGGTTAGGTTAATAAATATCTACAAGTGAAACAAAATGAGTGGACTTGGTCAATGGTTCCACAAGCTTCTACAAGCTTGTAGCCAAGACAAATATCCATCCAATTTTGAATAACTTAGATAAATATAAACCCTTCATTATATCAAGCATGGTATAAGTCTCATACACCCATGAAGCATGTGGCATCAAGCATGACACAAATAAAATGTACATTAATATATATCTCATATATACTATATGCACATAAGTGAGAAAAAGAATACTTAGTGAGCAAATATTAGTTAATGTAAGTTAATATATCAAATATATAATTATACATTATATAAAATCAACACTTGATTTAATAATCAGGCTATATCACATACAACCGACTAATATCATATGAATCATCTTATCGAATCAACACTAGATCCGATAACCCGGCTAAATCTCATATAACCGACCGATATCACATATCGCAATAATAGAATACGGTATCACATACTCGTATCAATCTCGGTCCCGCACATATCACATATATGCTCCTACTTCATTTCGCATGAACCAGGAAATCTCTGTGTAGGACTCTAAAGACTCGTCAATACGCCGGCAGTAGGTGATGACCATATCAAACACCCACAAGCCGCAAGCGATCTGCTAAATGTAACGGCCACTCGGGTATTGAGCGATCAGAAGATCAAAAAGCAAGCCTGCTCATTCTCCTTCGAATCTAATTAGTAAAACTACCGTACAGTCCGGTCTCTTCGTCAGATATGTCGCATATCACAGCCTGGGGATGGTATAACATCAGACCCCAATAGCCTGATAAGTCATGCCGATGCAAGGTCCATAACGGTTTGAGAAACTACTGATAACACATAACAGTAGATATCAGCAACCCTGTCCAGGGATTTCCTGTTATGGCTAATCGAGCATAGCGCAACATTAACCCCCAATACCGGGAGAGACGAATCCCCTCCTATCGCTCATTGCCTCTATGTGACTCGGGACTGCACCAAAAACCACCTTTTTGCACGATCTCTTGAACGTCGTATGGTGGAAATTAAAGCACAGTAGGAATCACATAAGACTCTATGACGATCTCGGGTCGACAGACTAACCTGTACCAGTGTCACCAGAGAACTCCTATATGACAATAGATACAATACCATCTAGGAGTTCTTGGCGAGTCCGTTCAGCATACCCAGTCTTCACTGAGCACCCTTATACCTTCTTTGATGTCAAACACTAATGGATATGAGATCGTCCATCACCCATCATATAGGTCAAGAAGCGTATACGCTAGTCTACTCTGGAGTATCGATACCCTGTCTCGATACTCCCACGACTAGGAACATTTGAAGGATGTACTTACCGACTACCTCTGCCCCACTAGTATGATCCGCATCATAATCCTGGTAGTCATGTACCCATCCTTGTAGGGTTTCCATAGCACCTTATTTAGGTTTTGGAAGCATCACACATGCCACAATTAAAATTTATGAGGTGCTAAGCAAACTTAACTAGGAATCGAACTAGAAATTTAGGGTAACAACAAATAGTATCACATACTATAAATAATCTATCACTAAGTGGAGAGACTATAACCTTTGTAGACCTCCTTGAGTGACTCCTTGGATCTCCTAGAGTTTGGAACGACTCTCTTGAATCCTTCCCAGTCTACGACGATCCACCCGAAGTCCCTTTGCTCAAAGCTTCTTGCTTCACTTGATCTTGGAAAGAAGTGGAGCAAACACCTTACACAAATGGGCTAGAGAAGTGTAAAATGAAGAAGTGGTTTGTATTCTCACTTAAAAAATCTTTTTTAAGTTCCTCACTCTAAATGAAACTCAAGAGAGCATGAAGAAGGAGGAAGATGAAGATGGCTAAGCTTTTCTCAATATAATGATAATTGTGATAATAAAATAAAATCCAAAGGATATTTATGTGAGACACTCTTACAACCAACCATGGTTAAAACAAATATCTAGATATTTTGTGATGAGTTAAATGAACAAAGGAAATTAAACCTAGGGTAATGTCAATGGTCAACAAAGAATTGTGTAGAAAGAATGAGTCATGAATAATTCCCTTTTTCTTTTTATCTCAAAACAAAAACACATATATAAATTTGAACCATGTGAGTCTTGCATTGCCATCTTTTTTGTATCATCAACCAAGATACACATGCATGCATGTATGTATGCATTCACATCATCATGTGTATGTATATACATATATGCATACATCCAAAAAGAAAGGGTTTAATAAAAGTGAGCTAAAAGCCAATATTAAATCAATACTTGATTTAATAAACCGGTCATATCACATATGACCCGACCAATAGAAAACACCCGATTAATTTACGGTATCACATACTCACATTTAATCGAGCTCCCGCGCATATCTCATATGCACACCACATCGTTTCGCCTGAGCTAGGAAACTCCTATGTGGGACTCTAAGACTCGTCAATACGCCGGCAGTAGGTGATGATCACATCAAACACCCACAAGCCGCAAGCGGTCAGCTAAACGTAACGGCCACCCGGGTTTTGAGCGATAAGAAGAAAAACAAGCAAACCTGTCAAAACTCCATCGAGCTAACTGGCAACACTTACCATACCGTCCGATCTCTTCGTCAGATATGCTGCATATCGAGTCTAGGGATGGAATCGTTGACCCCAATAACTCAATAAGTCATGTCGATGTATGGCTCATAACTGATCGAGAAATTACTGATAACACTTATCAGTAAATCTCAGCAGCCCGGGTCAGGGACTTCCTGTTATAACCAATCGATCATAGCACAACATCAACCCCCAATACTGGGAGAGACGAAACCCCTCCTATTGCTCATTGCCTCCATGTGCCTCGGGACTGTACAAAAAATCCACCTGTTTGCACGGCTCAGTAGAGCCGTGGTATGGTGGAGATCAAAGTACAGTGGGAGGACACACAAGACTCTATGACGATCTCGGGTCTACAGACTAACCTGTACCATTGTCACCTGAGAACTGCCATCCGACGTGAGATATAATACCACATAGGAGTTCTCGGCGAGTCCGTTCAGTGTACCCAGTCTCACTGAGCACCCGTATATAATCTTTGGTTTCACTACACCAGATGGATATGGGATCATCCATCGCCCATCAAATGGGACAAGAATGGTATACGCTAATCTACTCTGGAAATCGATGCCCTGTCTCGATACCCCCACGACTAGGAACATTTCAAGGATATGCTCATAAACTACAGACGTCCCACTAGTATGATCCACATAATAATCCCAGTAGTCAAACATATATCCTAAAGGCTTTATCAACATGTACTAAATGAGTAAAATGCATGATCAAAAGAACATGTCAAGATAAAGTAAACCAGATAGCATACTATGATGTCGAGCAGGAAAGTCCTCTGAAAATATATATACACATACTGATACATCCACTATCATATAATGGCCTCTAGGGCATACATATATCCAACAATCTCCCACTTGCACTAAGGCCAGTTATTGGCGTATCATATACCCAACATCTCAAAAAGTCGCTCATGCTGCGGCTAAGGGAGGGCCTTGGGGAGTGGATCCGCAGTCTTATCCTTTGTATCTACTCTCCCAATTTCGATCTCATGGCGATCAACAATCTCCCGGATCAAATGATATCACCCCAGGATGTGTCTGGACTTCTGATGGGACTTGGGCTCTTTTGCCAATGCCACAGCCCCATTATTGTCACAATACAATGGTATTTGATCAATAATGGTTGGAACTACTCCTAGCTCCGAGATGAACTTCCTCATCCAGACGGCTTCCTTGGCAGGATCATTTGCAGCAATGTACTCAGCTTCCATCGTAGAGTCTGCAACGGTATCCTGTTTGGAACTCTTCCAACTTACCGTTCCTCCGTTGAGGGTAAATGCAAACCCTGAGATAGACTTGGTGTCATCCTTATCACTCTGGAAGCTCGAATCGGTAAAGGCCTCCATTTGGAGATCCCCGTTACCATACACCAAGAACATTTCTTTAGTCCTTTGCAGGTACTTAAGAATGTTCTTCACAGCAGTCCAGTGATTCTCCACTGGGTTTGAATGATACCTGCTTACTACACTCAGTGCATAAGCTACATCAGGGCGTGTACACAACATCACATACAGTATTGATCCTACGGCTGAAGTGTAGGGAATAATGCTCATGTGAGCTCTTTTCATCAGACTTTGGGCAATCATCCTTGGAGAGAGTGACTCCATGGAAAGCGGGTAAGGCACCCCGCTTGGAGTCTTTCATACTAAACCTCTTTAGGATGGTGTTGATGTACTTGGTTTGGGACAATCCTAATAACCGTTTGGATCTATCCCTATAGATCCGTATGCCCTAAATGTATGTGGCATCTCCCAGGTCCTTCATGGAGAACCTTTGTGATAAGAATGATTTGACCGACTGTAGCATAGGAATGTCATTTCCTATCAGAAGAATGTCATCCACGTACAATATGAGGAATGTAACAGTTCTCCCTACAGTCTTCCTATAAACACAAGGTTCATCTGTATTTTTGATGAAATCAAACTCTTTGATAACATCATCAAAACAGATGTTCCAACTCCGTGATGCCTGCTTTAATCCATAAATGGATTTAAGAAACATACATGCTTTCCCGCTGCTCCCACTATCAATGAAGCCCTCTAGCTGATCCATATAAACGCATTCTTCTAAATCACCATTTAGAAATGCAGTTTTAACGTCCATCTGCCAGATTTCATAGTCGTAGTGAGCAGCAATAGCAAGTAGGATCCGAATGGATTTAAGCATGGCTACTGGAAAGAAAGTCTCGTCATAGTCCAGTCCTGGTCTTTGACGAAAACCTTTCGCTACCAACCTTGCCTTATAGGTCTCCACCTGCCCATCTACACCGATCTTTCTTTTAAAGATCTATTTGCACCCTACGTGTTTTACCCCAGAGGGTACATCCTCTAAAGTCCATACTTTGTTGGTGTACATAGACTCCATTTTGGATCTCACGGCATCCAACCACTTCACAGAGTCACCACTCGAGATAGCTTGCTGAAAACTGGCAGGGTCATCATCATCCATGATGCAATCTTTTTTATCACCATCAATGAGAAAACCGTAGTATCTCTCCGGTGGGCGAGAAGTCCTACCAGATCTACGGAGTGGCTCAGGTTCATAAGATTCTGTTGCAATATCAGGTTCAACCAAGTCGTTATTTGTAACTTGTGCCTCTAGAACCTCTTCTAGATCTACCACATTGCTATCAGTATCATTTGGAAAAATTCCATTTTCTAAAAATTGACATACTGAGAAACAAACACCTTTTGTTCCTCCTTGTGGTAGAAAAGATATCCAAACTAATGTTTCGGATATCCCACAAATATACACTTGACCGATCGTGTCTCGAGTATGTCTGGATTCTTCTTTTTGACAAAAGCCGGACAACCCCAAATCTTTACTCTTTTAGGAGATGGTCTATTCCCATACCATATCTCATATGGAGTGGTAGACCTGGTCTTGGTCGGAACTTTGTTCAACAGAAAAGCTGCAGTCTCCAATGCATGCCCCCAAAAAGAGAGATGTAACTCAGTATCACTCATCATGGATAGTACCATATCTAATAGGGCGCGATTCCTCCACTCTGACACACTGTTGTGCTGTGGTGTGTAAGGGGGAGTGAGCTGAGAGAGAATCCCATTCTCTTTTAGGAAGTTCGAGAACTTGGTACTAAGGTACTCACCACCTCGATCTGATCGAAGTATCTTGATGCTCATCCCTGTTTGTTTTTCTACTTCAAGTTTGTACTCCTTGAATTTCTCAAAAGTTTCAGACTTATGCTTTATCAAAAACACATGACTGAATCTTGAGAAATCATCAGTGAAGGTTATGAAGTATGAAAAACCGCCTCTTGCATATGTAGACATTGGTCCACATACATCACTATGTATGAGGGCCAAGAGCTCTGTATCTCTTTCTCCGTGTCCAGTAAACGGAGTTTTGGTCATTTTACCTTTGATACAAGACTGGCAAGTTGCATAAGATTTATACTCAAAAGGATTTAAATATCCATCTTTATGAAGCTTGTTTAGTCTTGTTTCATTAATATGACCAAGTCTACAATACCAAAGAAAAGCTTCATTTATATCTGAAAATTTTCTTTTGTTTGTATGTTGTATGTTGAAAACAGTGTGCTGATTAAGGACGTATATCCCGTTATTAAGAGTACCATAACCAATCAACTCTTGATTTAGTTTAATGTTCATAACATTATACTGCACAACAAAATGATATCCTTCATTGTTTAACAAGGAAACGAATACAATATTATAAAGCATGCTTGGTACAAAATAACATGGGTTCAAAACCAATATACAACCCGACGGCAACCCTAGGTGATACTCTCCCACTGAAACTGCATGTACATTGGAACCATTTCCAACTCGGAGAGTATGATCACCGGTCTTCAAAACTCTGTTATTTCTCAACGCCTGCACTGAATTGCAGATATGAGAACCCGAACCGGTATCTAATACCCAGGAAGCAGAGTTAATAAAAAAATAGTTTTCAGTCACAAAGACACCTGAAGCTGAAGCATCACCATGCTTCTTTTTCATGAGTTCAAGGTACTCTGTACAGTTCCGCTTCCGCCCTGTCTTCTTGCAGTGAAAACATTCTCCTTTTCCCGATTCCGCAGCTTTGGATCTGTCTTTCCCCTTCGCCTTCTTAATTCCACCTCTCGGTTTGGTGGATTTCTTCCTATTCTTTCCCTTGGCCTTGACTTTTGGGATGGAAGAGGAAGATTGTCTAAAAATCATAGAGAGAGACTTCGCTTTAAGCGTGCTCTCCGCACTTCTCAACATATTGAGAAGTTCGGGTAGTGATTTGTCCATGTTATGCATGTTGAAATTCACTATGAATGGAGCAAAGGCGGAGGGAAGAGACTGTAGAACAATATTAGTATACTGCTCGTTATCTATTGTCCATCCGAGATCCTCAAGCTCTTCTATAAGAGCTATCATCTTTAGAACGTGATCGCCTATTGATGTGCCAGCAGCCATCCGCATCTGAAACGACTTTCGAGATGCTTCGTATCTCAGGGTCCGAGATCTTTCTCCATATAACCTTTTTACATGGAGAAAGATGGATAGAATATCCATCTGCTCGTGCTGTTTTTGATGTATATTGTCCATCGATGCAAGCGCGGGGCATTTAGCAGTGGCACAGTCAATATACCACGTTTTGCGGATTTCCTTATCCGCAGTGGAAGATTCAGGAACTGCGGTGGGCAGGGCTTTGGCAGTGAGGACATATGATACTTTATCATATGTGAGAGCAATACTAATGTTCCTCAGCCAGTCTGTGTAGCTTGGTCCGGTCAGCTTGTTTTTATCTAGTAAAAGCTTAAGGCATGTCATTGGTATCTTCCATTAAGAGAGAGAGAAGAACACACTCAGCGAAAGCTCTTGCATAGATCAGATTGGTTATTATCTTATCTAATTGATGTCTCCCACTGCTTTTATCAAATTTTCTTTAAAACCATTAAAAAGAAAACTAGCCAGGATTAATTACATTCTACAACTTAGCTAACCGTTCATCCAGGCCAGTGTCAGTACTTTGAGGGAGGATTCCCGTGCTATCGCACGAACCTAATTAGAATAAACCTCGTTTTCCCAGAGACGTAGCCCTGTTGACACTTTTCTAGACACCTAATGGGTTAGCTAATTGTAAAAGTGTAAAACTTTCCTGGGAGCAACTATTGCTCACAATGGGATCGGGATCCTACTATCACATAGAAGTTATGCAATCTCATTGCAAATTTCAACCCTTGAAACTCCCGATATGATTTTTACCCCAAGCACTTATGACCTTAACTAAAGTCAACATATCATAAGTACTAGTCAAGCTCATCCTGTCATTTCGTTATTAACTAGACCCACCCATATGACTCTTAACTATAGTCAACATAATCATATGAATATCCTAACTAATCGCATCATATGCGGTGTAGGAAGACATCACTTAGCTACCGTACACTGTGCCTTATAAAGTCAAAATACGCAGCACGAATACTAAGTACTCTACTTCCTAAAATGATGGGGGACTGCAGACAGTTTTTAAGAAAACCTTTAACGCTTTGAACTTGATATCGTTGTAGAATCTAATAGTTTTTAAAAGGAGTGGCTTAAGCTCCGCACTTTGAAAACTAACTTTTTCATAAAAAGCCGAGTGTGTTTCAAATCCGATTCTAAAACATCTTTTAGGTTCATTTTTCTTTACATTAATCTCATTAATGTAGTCCCATCATTTAAGTTCTTAAGCCATCACAGAAAAGAAACGAAAATATAACGTACGCTTATGCCACCCGCATTCGCCATAATGTTCCGTTATGCACCGTTAGGTTACTTAACTAACGGCATACCGGGACGGGGATAGCGCGGGTGCAAAACATAAGAAACGTCTATTATATATCATATATATAATATTCCATTTGTCTCAGATATATCAAGTGATCACATCATAGAATATAAGCAGCAGAAGCACATATATGAAAATACAGGATATACTAGGAGGTCTGTATTTTGTACTTAGCCAACAATAGAAAATACGGATTCCACGGTCGTGATGAATAGCCAAGCCCACACCCCTAGACCTCTACGAGAGAGGCAAGTGACCTGCCAATTCTAGAGTTTAGGAGACCTGGTCTCGACTCCTTGAGATGGTCTCCCACTGAACCCCAAGTCACTTGTGCTCCCCTTCTTGGGTCTATCCTAATGCGGAAATGTAAATAATATAAAACAAAGGTGACATCATCCTCAACCCGGAAGTGCCCCAAATAAAAGAATATAACATACAAATGAATTTTACATGAATGAAAAGAAACTCTCATCTCACATAAAACCCCCGGCTATTCAATTACGACGATGCTATACATCATATCACAACAACACATAATATCATATGTCATCAACGTAAGCAAGTATGCGTACCCCGATTGTCATTGATGTATAGCAACGAAACCGACAATATACCACATACTACACTTACGGTCGCAGAAAATAAAATGAAAAACTACAATAATTGGAATCGTTACTGCCCTTAGACATCATAAACCCGGAATATCACATATTCAAGATTTCATGCCTAACAATGTAAAGCTCGCATTTAAGTCTCACCCATAAAAACATCTTTTCAAAATAAGTCGGATAATTCAACAAGATTTCCGATTACACCCGACACCGAAATGTTAGATTTACACGCAACAAATAAATTTGTAGATTCCAATTATTGTATCACATTCACATAAACTAGGCGCAGTTAAAACATTCGATCGAACGATCAATCACCCAAACAATTCTCAGATAGCTCTACACTTGAGCAGTTTTAAAATATACCAAAGACTGATACAAGTACATACGGGCCAGCACAAGAAAGCACAGTCCAAGCCTCACCAACGGCGCCGCGGAACCGCAGCAAAATGACCATTTTGGCCGCGGTTCCGCGGTCGTATAGTCGAGTTAGGGATTCTTTTTTCTTGTGGGCCTATACAATACCCTGCACGATTTTCTGAGTATTTTTAATGTGAAAAAATCCAACTTTTTGAAAAATTTCCAGTGAGGACCCTTCAGGCGTCGTATTTCATTCGTTCGAGATTTTTAACGTCGTCTAGCTTACTCTAAAGCTTTAGCTTGGCTTTGATACCATTGTATGGTTTCCATAGCACCTTATTTAGGGTTTAGAAGCATCATACATGCCACAATTAAAATTTATGAGGTGCTAAGCAAACTTAACTAGGAATCGAACTAGAAATTTAGGGTAACAACTAATAGTATCACATACTATAAATAATCTATCACTAAGTGGAGAGATACAACATTGGTAGAAATCCTTGAGTGAATCCTTGGATCTCCTAGAGTTTGGAACGGCTCGCTTGAATCCTTCTGAGTCCACACGATCCACCCGAAGTACCTTTGCTCAAAGCTTCTTGCTTCACTTGATCTTGGAAAGAAGTGGAGCAAACACCCTACACAAATGGGCTAGAGAAGTGTACAATGAAGAAGTGGTTTGTATTCTCACTTTAAAAACCTTTCTTTTTAAGTTTCTCACTCTAAATGAAACTCAAGAGAGCTTGAAGAAGGAGGATGATGAAGATGGCTAAGCTTTTCTCAATATAATGATAATTGTGATAATAAAATAAAATCCAAAGGATATTTATGTGAGACACTCTCACAACCAACCACGGTTAAAATAAATATCTAGATATTTTGTGATGAGTTAAAAGAACAAAGGAAATTAAACCTAAGGTTAAGTCAATGGTCAACAAAGAATTGTGTAGAAAGAATGAGTTATGAATAATTCCCTTTTTCTTTTTATCTCAAAATAAAAACACATATATAAATTTGAACCATGCGAGTCTTGCATTGCCATCTTCTTTGTATCATCAACCATGATATACATGCATGCATGTATGTATGCATTCACATCATCATGTGTATGTATATACATATATGCATACATCCAAAAAGAAACGGTTTAATAAAAGTGAGCTAAAAGTAAATATTAAATCAATACTTGATTTAATAAACCGGTCATATCACATACGACCCGACCAATAGCAAACGCCCGATTAATATACGGTATCACATACTCGCATTTAATCGAGCTCCCGCGTATATCTCATATGCACACCACATCGTTTCGCCTGAGCTAGAAAACTCCTGTGTGGGACTCTAAGACTCGTCACTATGCCGGCAGTAGGTGATGATCACAACAAACAACCACAACCCTCAAGCTATCAGCTAAACGTAACGGCCACCCGGGTATTGAGCGATCAGAAGAAAAACAAGCAAACCTGTCAAAACTCAATCGAGCCAACTGGCAACACTTACCGTACAGTCCGATCTCTTCGTCAGATATGCTGCATATCGAGTCTAGGGATGGAATCGTCGACCCCAATAACTCAATAAGTCATTCCGGTGTATGGCTCATAACAGATCAAGAAACTACTGATAACACTTATAAGTAAATCTCAGCAGCCCTGGCCAGGGACTTCCTGTTATAGCCAATCGAGCATAGCACAACATTAACCCCCAATACCGGGAGAGACGAAACCCCTCCTATCACTCATTGCCTCCATGTGCCTCGGGACTGTACCCAAAATCCACCTGTTTACACGAATCAGTAGAGCCGTGGTAGGGTGGAGATCAAAGTACAGTCGGAGGACACACAAGACTCTATGACAATCTTGGGTCTACAGACTAACCTGTACCAGTGTCACCTGAGAACTGCTATCCGACGTGAGATATAATACCACATAGGAGTTCTCGGCGAGTCCGTTCAGTGTACTCAGTCTCACTAAGCACCCATATACAATCTTTGGTGTCACCACACCAGATGGATGTGGGATCATCCATCGCCCATCAAATAGGACAAGAATGGTATACGCTAGTCTACTCTGAAATATCGATGCCCTGTCTCGATACCCCCATGACTATGAACAAGGATATGCTCATAAACTACAGATGTCCCACTTGTATGATCCACATCATAATCCCAGTAGTCAAACATATATCCTATGGGCTTTATCAACATGTACTAAATAAGTAAAATGCATGATCAAAAGAATATGTCAAGATAAAGTAAACCAGATAGCATACTATCATTTCGAGCAAGAAAGTCCTCTGAAAATATATATACACATACTGATACATCCACTATCATATAATGGCCTCTAGGGCATATATATATCCAACAATTCTAAGGGCTTTATCAACATGTAATAGAGAGACAATAAGTGTACATGTTAAGATAAAGAGCAACCAGATAGCATACTATCATGTCGAGCAAGAAAAGTCCTCCCTATATATGTCCAAGTATCCACTACAATATACATCACATGTACAGTAATGGTTTCCAGGACATACATATAACTAACAGTTTCTAATGTGTGCCTATGTGGGGTAGGTCGTTACCCCGTGTATGATATTATTTAAAATTAACAAGTTTAACTAATTCATGTCAAAAATGTGAATAATCTAGAAGTTACATGAAATTTTTCATGAAAATAAATATATGTTACAAGTTGTAATATTATTAATTATCATTATCTCGCTAAATTAAAGATCTGTTAATAAAACATAAAAAATTTGATACAAGGGTATTATCTTGAGCATGATTTTCATGGATGAAGTTCAAGGCGTGGATTGAATTGGCAACATAGCAAAAGAAAGGATTTAAGGAATAGAAAAAGAAAAGTAGGAAGACTTACCGTTTCCGCTTGTACTCGTACAAGCGAGAAAAGAAGAGAAGAAGTCTCTGTTGAAGAACCGAGACCTACAGTGCATGGAAGATTGAGCTTGGGACCTATTACGCATACAAGAACGAAATTTAGGTAGCTAACATGCGGAGGAACGAATTTGAGCGACGGAGTTGACTTGGACTTGTGTGCTTGACTTCTTTGGCTTGAGTGAGACTTGAGAGATAAGAATTTTGATTAGTATTTTTATAATAAATTAGGAGAATAACTAATAGAAAAGACTAGTTATTCATAGGGAGGAAATATAGGTATAGAGAGAATTAAAAAGATAATTAAAATGTATTAAAAGCGAGGGAAATCAGAGGGATGCATGGGCGCAGCATAGAGGCAATTAGTGCCATCACAGCTGCCCATAGCAGTTTTTAGGGGGAAATAGGTAGTCGAGATTGGGAGTTGAGTCTTGAGTTTTGTGCCACGTGTTTTAATCGTATTTAAATACTCATTTATCCAGTTTGATTTCTCTGAAACTTTTCGTTTCTCCGTGTAAGGCACGTGCAACTCTTAGAATTCCGAAAAGTTAAAAAGAAAATTATTAAAAATAATTGGAGCTGATTCGATTCGAACACGCAGGCTAAAGAACAGCAGTGAAGAGTATTAACCAATGAGCTATAAGTTGTTTCTTTATTTTACTTAACAATTTTAACTTATAACTCATAGTCAGGCTGAAATACACCTTTATATACATTGAATGTGTTACAATTGTAAAGAGATTTCAGGATTGTTACATCCTACCCTCCTTATAAAAATTTCGTTCTCGAAATTTTCAAAAATAACTAACCATCAAATAGATTAGGGTATTGTATATGCATATCATCTTCTCGCTCCCAGATTGATTCTCCTGACGAATCCCTTCTCCACATCACCTATACTAAATTCACCTCCTTGTTCCGTAATGTCTTCACCTTTCGAACCAAGATCTCGACCGGTTACTGCTCACAAATCAGATCGGTTTGCACTGTGAGTTCCGAGTGATCTATTATGTGTCTGGGGTTTCTCACATATCATCGTAGCTGGGATATTTGGAACACATTGTGCAGTCCTTCCAATGAGGGTGGTAGTGCCAAGCGGTACACCCTTTCTCCAACTTGTTCAAGTATGTCGAACGGTTCGATATACCTTGGACTAAGTTTGCCCTGTTTGCCAAAATATATCAGAGAGGTCTTCAGAAATACATATTCTCCGGGTTGGAACTTCAAGTTTCGGCGCTTTTCAACTACCCAATGCTTCTGCCTATCTTGGGCTTTGTGCATCTTTTCCCTCCATTATTTGATTTAAAATGTTTTAGATCATAGTTTTCTGCTTACTTGGGTTGTGGAGACATTAGAATGACGTCATGTGATTCAAGTGCCGGTCACGTGCCATTTCCGGATCGTAACAGATAGCTTGATTTATAATAGGCTATCATGCATGACACTGGCATGTTAGATGTGGTGATGTGTCTCAGTCACCGAGAATGGAGATACTTCAGGTGTATGTCATGATTATATATTGTGATACATGTAGTACATGGCCACGTTTGAATTCTCCATTACACGTCACCTATGAGATATAAAATTTAAACAGTGACGTAATCTGTTTGACTTGATGACATTGTTGTTTTCGATCATTCATTTAAGTAAGTTTTGATATGAAGATACTTCTTATCATCTGACATGAATAACAAATCTGAAATATTAGGATGCTTCAAATACATTTAAGAAGATAATGGGTGTCTAGATTGAATCCGAAAATCTCATTGTGATAAGAATAAGTTTACTGTTCATTCCTATGAAGACATAAAATCCTATGAACATGTGTTTTGAAAAATATTTTTCAAATTATATTATTATATTAACATTTATATTCGAAATGAATTTGTGTTAATGGGGAATAAAGTTTTAGGCTTGAGCAATTAGGTGAACTTGTCATGCTCATTTAATAGCTTAAAGAGAAAAAAACATGATGACAGAAAGGATTGAATGTAAGTTGATATTTATTGTCATCTCACATTATGGTAGAGCTTTTATGAATAATTGAAAAGATTGGTGTTTGACTGTTAAATCAAAACTATCAATTAATTAATTACGAATTAATTTAATTGATAGTTGCTTTTGATATGAGTCCCATTTGGATCCACCTATAAGCCTTTCGGTGGAAGCTTTAGACACAACCATAAGAAAAATATTATTAATAATATAATTGTTGTATTATTAATATGTGAATTTTAGTCCCACATCGGATATTTAGGGTTAAAGTATCGTACCACAACCCTATATAAAAAGGGAAAGTGCTTGCCATGAGTAAAGATCTTTAATTAAGAGTTTGAATTATGAATATTTCCTCTTAAAATATTTGGATGCTTATCAATCCATGAGGGAGTTTCTTCCAGAAAGGCTGGTGGACTTCAGTTGGAGGCATTTGCATTTGTGAAGGCTGCCTCAAAGGAATTTTGTGGATATGATCAGATCATAAATCGATGAAGATCAAAATGTAAAAGTTACGCATTTAATTTTAAAATTCGATTTTTAGAAATTGATGTATGCGTTTCAGTCATAGGCATGCATACACTTCTTTCAACCCTTCATCATCCAGACCATAACTATATAACTAGAGGCTTCTCGTTAACAAATATTCACATCTTCAAGTTTAGATTTGGACAATGGTGTGGAATCATGATAGATGTGCAAACACTGCATTGTTGATAAGTTAGGATCGATGTTTCTATCTAACTAATATCAACTATTCATTTTTTCATTTGTTTTCTTAATTATATTCTTATGTATGAATAATCATGACTTGCTGTTGTTATTCCTTAATTTTTTTCAAAGCCAAATACACCTAATATTTAATGTAAATAAAGGAAACATCCATTTAAAATGATTTTGCAAGAAAATGATATATAAAGTGAATTGAAGAACTATAAATTACATTCTCATGTTAAAAAGAGATTTAAGTTGATGATAAAAATATTATTACAATTTTTCCTTTGTTTTGTCTTTATCATTTGTATCAAAAGTTCATAAATGTATACAAGCTATATAAGAGGAGTGGTAATTAATATAAATTCTCTAAATTTTCTTTTTACATATTCTGAGAAGTTTGATCTAATTTTCTAAAATGCAATTCGTTTCCTCGATGCTCGTTTTCCTTTTGGCTTGATTATCAATATAGATGCAACATGCATTTTCTTTTAGAGAAAATTTATTGACTTTTTAACATTTTTTTTAATTAAGCTCTCTAAAAATTGCAAAACTATTAATTAATATTTCTTTACTTTCAATCTATTATGTATATATTAACAAAAATCAAATAAATTACGAATTTATCAATTCATCACGACCTGGCAAAGGTACACGGCTAGTAACTCAGAACAATGTTATCTTTTTTTACTATTATAACCAAAAAAGAAGGGGCGTGTGGCAGTCTCATATTTAATTGAAATAAAATATTTCAAAAAACATGAAAAATCCTTAATCTTAAGACAGTAGTCCAATTCGTTGACTTTTTTTGTCCTATGGAATCACACTACTACAGTATAAGGATCTGGTAACGGTTTAAACTGTTACCACCGTTACCACCGTTACCATATCCCAATTTAGTAACGGTTTAAGCTGTTACAGAACCGTTACCATAACCACTGTTACCATAAAAATGGTAACGGTTAAATCCATTACTAAACACAAAAAAGGCAACGGTCTAAACAATTACAATATAGACGCCTTTATCAAAATTGGCTCAGATATCTTACACAAAAAATTGTGGGGCCCACATATATGGTAACGGGTTAACCCGTTACCATACATATGGTAACGGTCTAGTCCGTTACCATATACATCCTATGATAACGGTTTCAACCACTGTCATATCTTCTCCCATTACTAAAGACAATCTGATAATTGATATCCTCCAGATATCAGATACAGGTAACCGTTACCATAGGGTTTATGGTAACGGTTTAAACCGTTACCATGTGTTATATGTATTTTTCTAAGAACATGAAATTTCTTCTCCCCATTCGCTGCTTTCAATTACAATCAGCAATACATAATCATATTATTATGATCAAATATCACGCAATTATAAACAAAAAAGAAGTAATATGATTCGAATCGTACGCAATTATAAACAAAATATAAATACAACCAATAGGATCAATAAATAAACAAAATAAATGCTTGTATGAATAAATCAACAAAAAAATAAGTCTATGGTCGTTAGGACGAAGAACCTCGATTGTCCTGTGGCCTGAAGAAACACCCAAACTCGTTCTGTATGGCCTCCCGGATGGTCTCGGCGTTCGACTGCCTTAGCTCCTGGACCTCCTCCGCAAGGGTCTTCAGCTACTGCTGCGTTTATTGTTGCGTCTATGCCATCTGGTCGCGGAGCTGACGAATCTTTTCCTGCGGCGCAACTGCCGCATTTTCCCGCGTCTGGGACATGACATACTCGTGGACGGACGCACGTCAAGGAAAATGTCGGTGTGCCCCGGGACCAACCCCGCACTCATACCTACCGTAATACCCGCTGGATAGCGAATCCAGGATAGGCACAATGACGATAATCGGATTGTCGGGGCCAAGTCCTAGGGCGTTCGTCTTCTCCTGAAACTGAGTTTGTAAAGAACACGCACACGCACTTAAAACAAAAAATCAACTTGATTATATAAAACATACCATGTAATCGCCCGTGCCCTTATGTAACACGGACCGTCCCTTGGCAGCAGTGTAATTGGCGGGGTCTTTTTGTTTCTATGATAAAATTATGGTATGAAAATTTGACAAGAGTTCAATGTTTTGGAAGATGATGACGAGTTGAAGTTAGGGCATAAAATTTTGACAAGAGTTCAATGTGTGTGTGTTTTTCTTTCAATAAACTATTGTTGTTTTTCACTAAAATACCTACATCTATAGTTGATTTTCACTAAAATGCTCCATTTGCTCAATTTTACTTATTTATACTAAAATACCATTAGCTATTGTTGATTTTCCACTAAAATATCCTTAACTATAAAATTAGGATTTATTTCAATAATTAATTTGCGACACCGAAAATATATTAAATTAAGCGTCGAAACAATCACCATGTGCCATTGTGCGCTGGCCTGCGTACACTTTACTTAGATCAGGACAGCGCGACTTTTCATGCCGTTGTTCCGGTTCGCCTTGTTGCGCTCCGACGATAACTTGTAAATATAAAGAAAATTATATTATCTTTAAGAATATGAATCATTTATGTTATATTGTTATAACCTTAAAAATTAAATATATACCTTAACATGCTCACGCTCCTAATACTGGACCAGCTGCGGCCAATCCTCTCTCGGGACTTGGAGATATATCCGGTTCATCATCGCCCAGCGATCTTCCTCAGTCGCCGTGAGCCAGGGAAGGTAATATTTTTCCTTCACTTCACTTCGCCGTCTCTTCTTGATATTCTGACACGTGGGTATCAGCTAAGCAAAGGCGCGATGTGGATCGAATGGTCTATCCGTGCCATCCTCGCCGATGATGCCGATGAATTTGTAATTTTGCCTGGTCTAAAATTACAAAATTATATATATATATATATATATATATATATATATATATATATATAACGATGATTGAAATTTAAAGATACAAAAGGGTATGTGATACTTCGTCCGATGCAAAAAATGTTGAACACTGGCAGTCTGGCGGTGGTCCTACCTAGCATGGAGCGGGTAATTGTTGTAAGTACAGATCTACGCTATTATGTAATCCCCCCACTTGGTTGACATATCACCAACAGGAACACCATCGGCGTTCTACATCAGCGTCCATGGCTCAACACCTATGGCTGGCCTAGAGCAGAAGAGCCCAGTAGAACCCCTCCTCCTAACACTGCTGGAGCTTGCAAAGAAGATAGATATACAGACACAATATTATAATATTCAGAGTATGTAGCTGGAAACATACATATTTAAATTACAATCGTTATTTAAAAACTTTAAGCAATAATGATTATACCTTCCATTCCTGGCGTGGCGCTATAACCGACGCCAGATGCCATCCCCTCAGTAGAATGCGGAACTGCAAACAGTAAACTTTTAGATAAATAATTAGAATTTAATAGATAACTAGAAATTCAATAGACAACTACATTGCAATGATGTATTAAATTTTGAATGAGTAAATAATATACCATGTGCAGGAGTGACTGGGTGATTGTTGCAGAAACTCGCGTTTCGCTTGTTCTGTTTGTTCTACTTACCGCAATCAAGACGGAGTTGCTTTGCAGTTATCCGGTTGAGCACGAGTCGATCCGCAAGGAGATAGTTGTATGTCCGTTCTTTTCTTAGACGAGTCAATTCAAGAATGTATATGTGTATGTTCAAATCTATCCTAAGTGTTCGTATTTATGTTCAAGTAAACTTGTTAGGGTTAAAGTTGGTTAGTAGAGTTAGGATTAGTCATGTGCTTTTCTTTTTCCATTCTTAAAATGATGTTGGGATAAAAGAAAGAAGTGGGGATTATGAGGAAATAGGAATGAAATTTGCGATTTTAAGAAAGCTTTCCAACACTAAATCCATTCCTAGTGCCCCTTGTCCTTCCGCTAGGTGCGCTTATTTCCAACCCTAGGCCAAACACCCAAAACCATATATCCAATTAAGTCACAACTACATGTCAAGTTGTAGAGAGCCCAAAGGACTTCTCGACTTAGCTCGCGGCTATATGTCACGTATAGCGCGCCTAAGTGAGGGGGTTGTGTTTGTTTGGTCTAAGGTCATTTTAGGATGTTTGGCGAAGAGAAACACAAGGGATTTTTCCATCCCTCATACTAACCTTCCTTAGCCCCTAACAAGTGTGTAAATTATTCATACATTTAAATGAAAATTAAAACAAAACAAGAAGGAAGAAAAGAAAGAAAGGAAAATGCTGTTTTACAAATGATAGCAAGCTAATTACTTGGGCCCTCACCTAAGCAAGGAACTCCATAGAGTATCATGGCTTGAGAAAAATACGAATAAGAAGAAAAGAAAAAAACAACAAGAAATAACAACAACTAATTAACAATAATAAATAAAATTACACTAGGAATTAATATTACAAGACAAGAAAATAAAGATACAAGTTAAATAAAAACGCACATCTTCATTAATTTTCCACTCAAGAGCTCTCACTACACTTTCATGGAGAATAGATAAAGAAGAAGAAGAAATACAAACTAATCTACATTAAATCCTAACAAAGAAGAAGACATCTACAATGGCTCAAAACTGGAGTATTTATAGGCAGAGAGATGAAACCCTAGGGCTAAATTACGAGCCCATACACAATTACAAAACTACCCCCAAAACACGATCTGGCACTGAGTTGACTCGGCTGCGGAACCGCCGCAAAAATGGCTTATTGGCCGTGGTTCCGCGACGGTTTGGAGGAGTTGGTTTGTCGTTATTTC
The DNA here is from genome assembly GCA_030015575.1 of Agapanthus africanus. NCBI lineage: Eukaryota > Viridiplantae > Streptophyta > Magnoliopsida > Asparagales > Amaryllidaceae > Agapanthus > Agapanthus africanus. The sequence goes on from JASDDO010000022.1 coordinate 222,169,227, forward strand.
TGGGTTTCCTTTTGTTGCTTTCTTCTTCTGTTCTACAGGTCCCAAATTGCCAAATGGCTCAAATATATCTTCAGATTTCCAACAGTCCAAAATAGCTTCAATTTTAATTCATTTGAACTTTATCTCCCTCGAGCTTCGTGCATCCATAGAATTTTGTGCTGCCCCTCTCGTGCTTTGTGCTTAACCGAGACACGAATGACCACTGTTATTTGTCTTGTCTCTTAAACTTGTAAGCAGAACTGGACGGATGCGGATGACCGGAACCCGGATTTTATCTGTCTGTGGCAGATGTTCTGGATTTTGGCGTAACTGTGGAGATTTTGTAAGATTTGTGTTATTTTGGACTAGAAACCTTTAACCTATAAATATGTAGCAAACACGGATCAAAAGCACCTACCTATAAACAAACAAGCAGAAGGATGGACGGTATTAAATGCAATATTCTGGTGTGAACAAATACCCCAAACTTAACTTTTGCTCGTCACGAGCAAAACCAATTATTTTCAAAAATTCCTAAGCTCATTTTCGTAGGCATCACGGTTGCACTTAGCATGTGCAGCAAGCCGTTAAAGCTCTAGGTGTCCCTAGTAGGAAGAGTGTTGTCTTCTGAGGGTTTTCAGCGGATACTACCGACAAAATCCCGTCAAGCTAGTTTCATAAGTTAACATCGATTCTACTCCTACAATTTAGTATCTAAGTTAGAAATTCTTGTAAGTCCATGTCACGCACCCCACGATCTAGCGGGGAGGCGGAATATATGAAAAACGATTATCAAAGCTTCGTAACATGGACTTGAGAGCATGAATCGTATCTAAACCGTTACTAGCAAACTACGAGAGGTTTAACTACTCAGATTGGAAGTTATACCTCACGTTACTTGTCCTTCGGGTCTTCATCGCTGTCCTCCACTCCTCGTATGATCCTTGGAACATCGGCACCTCAACGGTCTCCTCGAGTCAAAGACGATCCACCCAAGAGCTCCTACGCCAAGCTTGATCTCTAACTTGAGATAACTAGGTTGCTCAAAATGCTAATCTAAGCTACCTAGGGGATATAGAGTGAGGTTATGGATGTATTAGTCTAGCTAACCCTTGATCTCAACACATGAGAGGTTAGGATTAGGGTTTCAAGAATGAGAGAGCTTGAGGAGAGAGAAGGTGATGATAAGAATGAATATGAATAATGAGCTCATTAGAATATATCAACCAAAACAATTTATCAAATAAATAATATAAATGATTAATCATCATGGTTGATGCATTCACCTTGTGTGATTCATCATATGACTCATTAACTAATTAATGCATCATTTAATACCAAGGATGAATCATACAAATGAGTCATTAAGCAATTAATGCTTATGCCACCTTAACCCCCAAGTCACCATCCTTCTAGAAGCTTCCCGGAAAATTACGAGAACGCCCCTCCAATCCGTGAAAACACGGAAAAACTTTAGACTGTATAAATCCAATAACCTGATACTAGAATCTGGCTTAAACCAAAGCCGACTAGTAAAAACTGTCCGAACGTCATACGTGCGTTTAAACACGTATGCGTCCAAACCCTTGTCGTAAAACCATACGACCTCTATATCGTTTCGCCTAGAGCAGGAAAACTCTCTGTGTGGGACTCTAAAGACTCGACACTATGCTGGCAGTGGGTTTAACCACAGACCGCAAGCGGCACTAGCTGTACGTAACGGTCCCCAGGTAGATGTCGATAAGAAGGCCAATGAGGAAAGCCATCCGAACTCCTACTGAGCCTGATGTGACAATCTCCGTACAGTCCGGTCTGTTCGTCTAAGACTATCGCATATCGAGCCTAAGGGGCGGCAAGCGTCAGTCCCCTAATAGCGGTATAAGTCGTGTCGGTGCGTAGCCCATTACACCCTGAGAAACTACTGGAACCTACCAGTAAATCTCGCTTGCCCTGGCCAGGGACTTTACGTAATGGCTCTCTGACACAGCGCGATATCAACTCCCAATACCGGGAGAGACGAATCCTTTCTAACCTCCACTGCCTCCAAGTGCTCGGGACTGCACCCAACTGCTACCTGTTTGCATGACTCCTTTGAGCCGTGGTAGGGTAGCAATCTAATAACAGTGGGACACACTCGAGGCGAAGTAGCAGTGTCTAGTCTGCGGACTATGCTGTACTCATGTCACCTGGGAACTGTTAACTGACGATTGGTATAATACCAACCAACAGTTCCCCTGTGAGTCCTGTCCGGTGTACCCGTAACCTAACGAGCACCTGTATACTATCTCCAGTACGACGTACTGATGGCTGTGGGACAGACCATCTCCCCAACTGGGATGAGAAGCGTACACACTAGTCTACTCCGGAGTATCGATGCCCTGTCTCGATAATCCTACGACTAGGGACAAGTATAGGATGTTGCTTATAGACTACCTAGTCCCCACCAGTGTGACTGCCATCACAACTCTGGTAATCAAGCAAAGATCATATGGGCTCTACTAATATGTATAAGTGATACGTTACAAGAAACATATACACATATTAAAGTAGACACAAACCAAGTAGCATACTACTTTTTTCAGTAAGACTGTATATACAACTGTGAATATCCCAAGCTTCCATTAAGTAATATACATACATGTATGATACAATAATGGCCCATAGGGCATATACACTAACAATCTCCCACTTGCACTAGGGCCATGAGCTGGCATATCGTAGACCTATCATCTCGAATAGCCTCTCGAACTGTGTCTGAGGAATGGCCTTTGTGAATGGATCAGCAATGTTTTTATCTGTCTCTACTCTTTTCATCTCGATCTCCCGGCGATCGACGAACTCCCTGATCAGTTGATACCGCCTTAAGATGTGTCTGGATTTCTGATGGGACCTAGGTTCCTTCGCTAAAGCTATAGCGCCGTTGTTGTCACAATACAGAGATATTGGATCAACACTGGTAGGAACCACCTGAAGTTCTATCAGGAACTTCTTCATCCAGACAACTTCTTTTGCGGCATCGCAAGCAGCTATGTACTCCGCTTCCATTATTGAGTCAACAACGGTCTCCTGCTTGGAACTCTTCCAACAGACCACCCCTCCATTGAGGGTAAAGATATAACCCGACAAGGACTTGGAGTCATCCTTGTCACTCTGGAAGCCGGAGTCGGCAAAGGCCTCCATCTGGAGGTCTTTTCCGCCATACACCAAGAACATCTCCTTAATCCTCCTCAGGTACATGAGAATGTTCTTTACTGCTATCCAGTGCTTCTCCCCTGGGTTTGCCTGATACCGGCTTACAACGCTCAATGCTTATGCTACATCTGGTCTGGTACATAATATCGCATACATTATAGAGCCTACCGCAGAAGCGTAGGGTATAATCGACATGCGATCCCTTTCCAAATCAGTCTTGGGAGACATCTCTTTGGAGAGGGTGATTCCGTGACAAGCCGGTAGGTTACCGTGCTTAGAATCATCCATACTGAATCTCTTCACTATAGTGTCTATGTACCTAGACTGCGAAAGTCCCAACATCCTCTTTCATCTATCACGATAGATCCGGATCCCCAGAATGTAGGTGGCATCACCCAGGTCTTTCATGGAGAATTTATGTGACAAGAATCTTTTGACTGACTGTAACATAGGAATATCATTTCCTATTAGGAGAATGTCATCTACGTACAAGACGAGAAATACTACAGCTCTCCCTACAATCTTACTGTATATGCATGGTTCATCTGGATTTTTGATAAAGTCGAATTCTTTGACAGCATCATCAAAACAGATGTTCCAACTCCGCGATACTTTCTTTAGTCCATAAATGGATTTAAGTAACTTGCATACTTTACCGCTGCTCTCACTCTGAATGAATCCTACTGGCTGATCCATATAGACGCACTCTTCTAAATTACCATTTAGAAAGGCCGTCTATACGTCCATTTGCCAGATTTCATAATTATGGATGGCAGCAATAGCAAGAAGGACCTGAATGGATTTGAGCATAGCCACTGGAGAAAAGGTTTCGTCATAGTCCAAACCAGGTCTTTGACGGAAACCCTTTGCAACAAGTCTAGCCTTATAGGTTTCAACCTGTCTATCTACACTAATCTTCTTTTTGAAGATCCATTTGCATCCTACGGGTTTTACCCCATCTGGAGCAATGTCCAAAGTCCATACTTTGTTAGTGTACATGGACTCCATTTCGGTCCGCATTGCATCCAGCCATTTTACCGAGTCGGCGCTCTGAATGGCTTGCTGGAATCTAGTAGGTTCATTATCATCAATGACGCAATCCTCTCTATCCCCATCTATGAGAAAACCGTAGTATCTCTCAGGCGGATGAGACGGCCTACTACTCCTGCGGAGGGGTGCGGGAATGTCCTGTCCTTCTGGTTCTACCATACTTTCAGTAATAGTTTGTGGTTCTGGAATTTCTTCCAGTTCTATTTCGCTCCCATTTATTCACTTTTCTAAAAACTGATGTTCTAGAAAATGGGCATTACGAGAAACAAAAACCTTTTGTTCCTCTGCTTAATAGAATAGATACCCCCTGGAGTTCTTTGGATATCCCACAAACTTACACTGTACTGATCGTGCCTCGAGCTTGTCCGCATGCTGCTTTTTAACAAAAGCTGGACATCCCCAAATCTTCAGATAGTGAAGATAGGGTTTCTTCCCACTCCACATCTGATATGGTGTGGTAGCCACAATCTTGGTAGGAACTATGTTCAAAAGATATGCAGCTGATTCTAGTGCATATCCCCAGAATGATCGCGGTAACTCAGCGTTACTCATCATGAAACGAACCATATCCAATACGGTTCGATTCCTCCTTTCTGATACACCGTTGTGTTGTGGTGTGTATGGAGGAGTAAGCTGAGAGAGAATACCATTCTCTTTTAAGTAACCCAGGAACTCGACACTCAACTATTCACCACCTCGATCAGATCTCAGTGTCTTGATACTTTTGCCGGTTTGGTTTTCCACTTCATTCTTGTATTCTTGGAATTTCTCAAAGGCCTCGGATTTATGCTTCATTAAGAAGACATATCCATACCTAGAGAAATCATCCGTAAAAGTAATGAAGTAGGAATAACCACCTCGCGCATGTGTAGACATAGGACCGCACACGTCACTGTGTACGAGTCCCAAGAGCTCGCTTGCTCTTACTCCGTGTCCAGTAAACGGAGTTTTTGTCATCTTTCTTATGAGACAAGATTCACAAGTAGTATAAGATTGATATTCGAACGGATTCAAATATCCTTCTTTATGTAACTTAGTCAACCTTCTCTCATTGATGTGACCTAGTCTACAATGCCATAAGAAAGCCTGATTTAATTCCGGAGACTTTCTTTTAAGTGTGTTCTGGACATTGAAAACCTGAGCTTGACTCAATACGTATATGCCATTATCTAAAGTACCGGACCCAATCAAAACTTGATTTAGGTGGATGTGAACTATATCGCTTACGAATGGAAAATCATATCCCTCTCTTGAAAGTGAGGACACTGATATGATATTGCAAGTCATACTAGGTACATACAGACAGTTACGTAGAATCAATATCTGCCCACTTGTCAAACCTAGGCGATATTCTCCCACGGATTCAGCGTCCACGCTCATTCCGTTTGCAACTCTGAGAGACAAATCACCTACCTTCATAACTCTACGGTTTCTCAAAGCATGTAATGAATTACAGATATGAGATCTTGCTCCGGTATCTAGTACCCAGTAAGTAGAGTTAATTGACAAACAGTTCTCAATTACAAATACACTTGAGGCTGAAGCCACAACATGCTTCGTATCCTGGCTACTGGCTTCTAAAGCCCTGCAATCTTTCTACCAATGCCCAATCCCATAACAATTGGAACATTCCTCTTTTACTACATTCAGTCCCGAAACTTTTGCCCTTCTCATTCTTTCTTCTTCCCTGGTTTCCTTCAAGGTAGAAGGCAGAGAATGTAGAATCAAGTCAGTATTTGACTCGTTTCCCAATGTGGTCTCCAGGTCCTGGAGCTCATCAATATAGCTAGTCATTGTAAGGACGTTGTCCCCTACAAATGACCCGACGGCCAACCTCGCTTGAATTAATTCGTTCGAGGTCTCATATCTTGCGATATGAGATTGCTCTCCATATAAATCTTTGTTATGGAGAAAGATGGAAACTGAGTCCATCTTCTCGTGCTTCTTCTGGTATACACCATCAACTGAAGCTAACACGAGGCACTTGGCTTTCGCTTTATCCTTTTCCCTTGTCTGACGGATATCAATATCCGTGACGGTGGAAACTGGACCTGGGATGGCGGGATCTTGAGTAGTAATAGGGTGGTCCAGCTTGTCATAGGCAATGGACATCTGGACAGACCTTTGACAGTCATATAAGTCAGATTCAGTCAATTTGTTATCTAGATGTAACCTAGTCGTGGTCACAAGGTCGCTGCAATTAAGAGAGAGAAGAAAACACTTTTAGCATGATGCTCTTGCAAGTTTATAGTGGTTTTTAATTTATCTAAACAGGATGGCTCCCACTGTTTCTCGAATCCCTCCTCAAACCAAAAAGGAAGAACTAGCCAGGACAATTCTCACTGTACAATATTTGCTTAACCGTTCAGCCAGGTCAGTGTCGATACTTCGATGGAGGTTTTCCAACGCTTTCGCGAAGTTCGTTAATTAAAGAACCTTTTTTCTCAGGGGGCGTAGCCCCGCTGACACCTTTCAAGCACCTACTTGGTCTATAGCATTGATCATTAAGTGACGAATCTCCTGATAAGTAATATATACTCACAGTAGGATCGGGATCCAAAATATCATCGTATGATAATGTTGAAGGAATCCTACCAACATTCATCAAACTCCAAAATGGTATGCTCTGTCTGCAAATTTCAGTTTCTTTAGAAATTCCCGATATAAATTTTTGCCCCATGCTCTTATGACCTTGGCGTTAGGTCAAAATGTCATAAGTCACATGTCAAGTTCTACCCATCATTATCCTTGTTAATTTGAACCCATCCGTACATATTCTTGACGTTAGGCCAAAATGATAATACGACGGTCCCAAACTAACACATCTAGAATATGCAACATATGAATACCCAGCAGCCACCAAACACTATGCCTTGGCGTTAGGTCAAAATACATAGCTTGAATACTACTGAATACCCAAATGAAATGACGGAAGGCTACGAATGGTTTTGGCAAAAATCGTGAACGTAGTGAACTTGATATAATCAAAGGAACCTGATACTTTCTAAAAGGAGTTGTTAAAGCTCCGCAATTAAAAATTCTGATCGTTTAAAATAACCGAGTGGTTTCTTTTAAATTTGTTCCAACGATTAAACTTTGGTTTATTTTCTTTGCATTATAATAATGCGTCCCATCATTTATCCTATTATTGCAGAAAACAACGAAAAATACCACGTCCTCTTATGCCATCCGCATTCGCCACGGGGTCCCGTCATCACCCGTTAGGTTACTTAACTAACGACAGAGCGGGGGCTGGGCTAGTGCAGGTGTAAAACATAAGTGACGTCTAATAGCTATCATATATAGATATTGTACATTCGTCAGACGCAATAATAACCATTCCAGATCACTGATGAACTTTTTTGGATATACTAGCAATCCGCATTTGCTTTGAGCCTGCAATAAAAGACGGATTACACAGTTATGATGAATAGCCATTACCCAAACCCTAGACCCCTACGGGTACGGCAAACTACCCGCCAAGTACCCGAAGTGAAGCAGTCTCCCTCAACAACGTGAGTAGGCCACTAAACACTTCAACGTACTCGGTAGTTTGTGTACCCCGCCTTGGGTCTATCCTAGGAGCAAAAACAGTAAAAAGAAATAATACAACGGTGGCTACAACCACAACCTGAATGCGCCCCGCAAAAGAATATTACATCATTTTACAATTACATCGAATGAATGAATATTAAACCCATCTCAAATCCCGGCTAATCATCATAACACTCCAATCAAGTCCATATACACAAACAGTAAACATTACAGAAATGTGCAACCCCCTGCCTACCGACATACTAGCAATTAGGGGAGGTTTACGAACACATTAAACATTACAGATAAAAACCCAATTAGCAAATAACTTAGAACATCGATCAACAACCTTTTTCCGTGTCTACCCCAAAAGCAAACCAGCACTGAAGTAACCTGGGTAGAAACAGAACATTCTGAAAAACATAAAACCATAAAATATGAATTATAGAGGAAATCCGAGTCAACTAAGAGTTGACTCGGCGGCGGATCCGCGGCCAAAAGAACCATCTTGCCGCGGATCCGCGGCCATCTTGCCGAGTTAGGGTCTCGTATTTTCTCAGAATTCTTATATTTCCCTGCTGTGAATTTTAAGGCATATAAAATAATTTTTTAGACATGTTTAAAATTAACAGAACTGTTAGGGTAAGGTTTTTCGTTTTTCGCATTTTTCCGTCGATCGAACTTCTAATTAGTTGCTAACAAGCTAGTATGGTTTAGTTGGCTCTGATACCACTGTAAGTCCATGTCACGCACCCCACGATCTTGCAGGGAGGCGGAATATATTTAAAACGATTATCAAAGCTTCGTAACACGGACTTGAGCACATGAATCGTATCTAAACCGTTACTAGCAAACTACGAGAGGTTTAACTACTCGGATTGGAAGTTATACCTCACGTTATTTGTCCTTCGGGTCTTCATCGCTGTCCTCTACTCCTCATAGGCTCCTTGGAACATCGGCACCTCAACGGCCTCCTCGAGTCAAAGAAGATCCACCCGAGAGCTCCTACGCCAAGCTTGATCTCTAACTTGAGATAACTAGGTTGCTCAAAGTGCTAATCTAAGCTACCTAGGGGATATAGAGTGAGGTTATGGATGTATTAGTCTAGATAACCCTTGATCTCAATACATGAGAGGTTAGGGTTAGGGTTTCAAGAATGAGAGAGCTTGAGGAGAGAGAAGGTGATGATAAGAATGAATATGAATAATGAGCTCATTAGAATATATCAACCATAACAATTTATCAAATAAATAATATAAATGATTAATCATCATGGTTGATGCATTCACCTTGTCTGATTCATCATATGACTCATTAACTAATTAATGCATCATTTAATACCAAGGATGAATCACACAAATGAGTCATTAAGCAATTAATGCTTATGCCACCTTAACCCCCAAGTCACCATGGTTCTAGAAGCTTCCCGAAAAATTACGAGAATGCCCCTCCAATCCGTGAAAACACGGAAAAACTTTAGACTGTATAAATCCAATAACCTGATACTAGAATCTGGCTTAAACCAAAGCCGACTAGTAAAAATTGTCCGAACATCGTACGTGCGTTTAAACACGTATGCGTCCAAACCCTTGTCGTAAAACCATACGACCTCTATATTGTTTCGCCTGGAGCAGGGAAACTCTCTGTGTGGGACTCAAAAGACTCGAAACTATGCTGGCAGTGGGTTTAACCACAGACCGCAAGCGGCACTAGCTGTACGTAACGGTCCCCAGGTAGATGTCGATAAGAAGGCCGATGAGGAAAGCCATCCGAACTCCTACTGAGCCTGATGTGATAATCTCCGTACAGTCCGTTCTGTTTGTCTAAGACTATCGCATATCGAGCCTAGGGGGCGGCAAGCGTCAGTCCCCTAATAGCGGTATAAGTCGTGTCGGAGCGTAGCCCATTACACCCTGAGAAACTACTGGAACCTACCAGTAAATCTCGCTTGCGCTGGCCAGGGACTTTGTGTAATGGCTCTCTGACACAGCGCGATATCAACTCCCAATACCGGGAGAGACGAATCCTTTCTTACCGCCACTGCCTCCAAGTGCTCGGGACTGCACCCAACTGCTACCTGTTTGCACGACTCCTTTGAGCCGTGGTAGGATAGCAATCTAAGAACAGTGGGACACACTCGAGGCGAAGTAGCATTGTCAAGTCTGCGGACTATGCTGTACTCATGTCACCTGGGAACTGTTAACTGACGATTGTTAGAATACCAACCAACAGTTCCCCGGCGAGTCCTGTCCGGTGTACCTGTAACCTAACGAGCACCTGTATACTATCTCCAGTACGACGTACTGATGGCTGTGGGACAGACCATCTCCCCAACTGGGATGAGAAGCGTACACACTAGTCTACTCCGGAGTATCGATGCCCTGTCTCGATAATCCTATGACTAGGGTTATGTATAGGATGTTGCTTATAGACTACCCAGCCCCCACTAGTGTGACTGCCATCACAACGCTGGTAATCAAGCAAAGATCGTATGGGCTCTACTAATATGTATAAGTGATACGTTACAAGAAACATTTGCACATATTAAAGTAGACACAAACCAAGTAGCATACTACTATTTTTAGCAAGACTGTATATACAACTGTGAATATCCCAAGCTTCCATTAAGTAATATATATACAAGTATGATACAATAATGGCCCCTAGGGCATATACACTAACAATTCTTTCATCCAATATTAAAAATATCCATCCTTTATTTTCCACACCTCATATTTATTCAACCCAAGATCCTATACGTTTTGACAGTTTAGAAAAATCTCAGTTTCTCCTGAGTTTTCCTTCTAAAGCGCAGTCTCCAATCCAGAATTTTTATCAACTTTACAGAAAACATAAGTTTTATTCTTTATTTCTATTTTTTCTCCAAACATCGATCGTATACCCCTAAGTGTGTGTAAAATTTCACCCCTACACTTAAGAATTCAATTCAAGATATAATACCCTTTCCCTAATACCTAATACTACTTCTTTTCATTATTGATGGACGGATTTGCTCACACATCTTTCATGCAACTGTTAATGCTTCTTGAGGTACTAAGAGCTGATTACTGAATATGTGAGCTTAAAGCGTAAATAATAGTTTTCAGGTCTTGTAATTTATTTATTTTTCTTTTCCTTTCAAGACCAGATATTTTTTCAGTGATATTTTTTTGGTGGCTAGCTTTAAATACCTCTTTTCTTTCTTACTAGGCTTTCAGGCAAGAATATTTATAGGTATCCTCTACTATCCCAAGTTTCAAGGTGCGTGTAAGTGCGATTTGTAGGGTATATATTTTCTGAATTTGGACTCAAGAATAGGAACTATTTTTCAGACTTATTTTTCAATAAAGCTTTCAATACTTTCCCTTCATCTCGACTTAACTCAAGAACTGAAAACAAGATTACCTATTTCTAAAAAAACTGCAAGGACGTATATTTACCAAGGTTAAATAGTAGGAGGGTTATTTTAAGGGTTTTCAATTGCTAAGCGTAAGATTTAGTTATTTCTAACGTATCAACTAAATTTTCGGAATAAAAATCTATGTTACCTCTAAGGTTGTATAACACCACGACAAGGTTTAGGAAGGCATCACACATGCCATTTTATAAAAATTTGGGGTGCTATGAAACCCTAACCAAGATCTTAACTAGAGAATTAGGTTTAATTTTGCATGTAAACAACTTTATATCCAAGTGATAGGGATTACAACCTTTGTAGTCCGTTCCTTCGCTTCATAAGCTTCGAGTTGTGGTCCCTTCACTGCGATCATCAAGCTCCCGAACTCTAGAGAGGCTCTATGAGGTGAATGATGCATCTTACTTGAAGTCTTCGAAATCCAAGGCGATCTACCTTAAGGAAACACAAACTCAAGCTAACTCTTCACTAATTATGAATTAGTGAAGCTAACACACTAATCTATATGGCTAGTATAGAAGAGGATGATGAGGTAGGAATTTTGCTTTCTTTAGTTTTCTTTTTTTCAATTTATTTCATCACCATTGAAAAAGTTAGCAAGGTTTTGAGGAAGAAGAAGATGAAGTGATGAGATTAAATGTTGTGTGTGGTTAGAAATGCATCCTAAGGTCAAGTATATCATCCTTAACCCATGTAGAGACTTAACCACTGGCTATGGTTAAAGATATGGTTGATAAATATCTTAAGTAAGACAAAAAGAGTGGACAAAGTCAAAGAAACTACAAACTTCTACAAGCTTCATCCATCAACATTATCCACAATATTTGAATTACTTAATGATAAATGTAAACCCTAATATTAACCCTAGTATGGTTTAACTCTAATAAACCCTAGTTGCATTTATAACCAAGTATGTTACAATTATACATATCACATATATATAATTAAGTAACAAAAGAATACATTTAACATATATCACATATATATTAATGTATCCAAAATGAGAAAAAGAATTACTTAAGTGAGCTTATATTAGTTAATGTAATATAATATATCACATATATAATTATACATTAAATCATCGAATCAATAATTGATCCGATAATCCGGCTATATCACATATAACCGACTAATATATAAAATGTATCATTTCATCGAATCGATACTTGATCCGATGACCCGGCTATATCTCATATACCCGGCCGATTTCACATATCGCGAGAATAGAATACGATATCACATATCGTATTTTTCTCGGTCCCGCACATATCGCATATGTGGTCCTACTCCGTTTTTCCTGAGCCAGGAAACCTCTGTGTAGGACTCTAAAGATTCGTCAATACGCCGGCAGTAGGTGATGATCATATCAAACACCTACAAGCTGCAAGCGGTCAGCTAAACATAATAGCCACCTGGGTATTGAGCGACTAGAAGATCAACAAGCAAGCCTGCACATATTACTGCTAATCCAGCCAGTAACACTACCATACAGTCCGGTCTCTTCGTCTGATATGTCGCATATACAGTCTAGGGGTGGTAAAACGTCTGACCCCAATAACCGATAAGTCATGTCGATGTGAGGCTCATAACGGGTCGAGAAACTACTGATAACTCTTACCGGAAAATCTCCATATCAGCCCTGGCTAGGGACTTCCAGTTATAGCCAATCGAACACAGCGCAACATCAACTCCCAATACCGGGAGAGACGAAACCCCTCCAATCGCTCATTGCCTCCATGTGATTCGGGACTGTACCCAAAAGCCACCTTTTTGCACGTTCTCGTGAATGTGGTAAGGTGGAAATCAAAGCAAGGCGGGAATCACATAAGACTCTATGACGATCTCGGGTCTACAGACTAACCTGTACTAGTGTCACCAGAGAACTTCTATCTGACGATATGTATAATACCATCTTGGAGTTCTCGACGAGTCCGTTCAGTGTACCCAGTCTCCACTGAGCACCCGCACATCATCTTTGATGTCCAACACCAATGGATATGGGATCATCCATCGCCCATTATATGGGTCAAGATGCGTGTAAGCTAGTCTACTCTGGAGTATCGATGCCATATCTCGATACACCCTCGACTAGGAACATTTATAGGATATACTCGTGGACTACCCTGGTCCCACTAGTATGATCTCATCATAGTCCTAGTAGTCGAGTACAGATCCTAAGGGATTTATCAACATGTGAGAGCGAGAAAGTAAACTAATACAAGTCAACATGTTAAAACAAAGGGAAACCAGATAGCATACTATCATGTCGAGAAAGAAAGTCCTCTCTATATATATCCAAGCATCCATTATAATATACATCATATGTACAACAATGGTCTCTAAGGCATATACATAACTAACAATCTCCCTCTTGTATTAAGGCCAGCTGTTGTAGTATCTCATACCCAACATCCCTAGGAGTCTCCCAATATGTATCTGGGGTATGGCCTTCGTGAGTGAATCCACAGTGTTGTCCTTCGTATCAACTCTCCAGACCTCGATCTCCCGGTAATCAACTATCTCCCGGATCAGGTGATACCTCCTCAGATTATGCCTGGATCGCTGATGGGACCTGGGTTCCTTGGCCAAAGCCACAACTCCATTTTTATCACAATACAGAGGTATTGGATGCTCAATGGACGAAACCACACCAAGTTCAGTGTTGAACTTCTTCATCCAGACAGCCTCTTTGGCAGCATCGCTGGCAGCGATGTATTCAGCCTCCATCATCGAGTCTGCCACGGTTTCCTGTTTGGAACTCTTCCAACAAACCGCCCCTCCATTTAGAGTAAAGACAAATCCCAAGTGCTACTTAGAGTCGTCCCTATCACTTTGGAAGCTCGAATCGGTAATGGACTCCACCTGGAGTTCTCTGTTACCATACACCAAGAACATCTCTTTAGTCCTTCTTAAGTACTTGAGAATGTTTTTCACAGCTGTCCAGTGATTCTCTCCAGGATCTTCATGATACCTACTCACTACACTTAGTGAGTATGCTACATTGGGTCTGGTACATAGCATCGTGTACATGATAGAGCCTACTGCCGAAGCATAGGGTATCCCTTGCATGCGAGCTCTCTCCAAATCAGTCATAGGAGACAACTCTTTGGAGAGAGTGAGTCCAGAGATCGTGGGTAAGTTCCCACGCTTAGATTCTTCTATACTAAACCTCTTTAGTATGGTGTCAATGTACCTGGATTGGGACAATCCCACTATCCGTCTAGATCTATCTCTAAAGATATTAATCCCCAAAATGTAGGAAGCATCACTTAGATCTTTCATTGAGAATCTATGTGATAAGAAGAGCTTGATCGAGCACAACATAGGAACATTATTTTCTATCAAGAGTATGTCATCCACGTACAATACGAGGAAGACAACCTTACTCTCTGCCACCTTCTTGTATATACAAGGTTCATCTATGTTTTTGATGAAGTCAAACTCTTTGACTACCACATCAAAACAGATGTTCCAACTCCGCGATGCTTGCTTTAACCCGTAGATGGATTTAAGAAGCTTGCACACCTTTCCGCTGCTCCCACTACCTACGAAGCCCTCTGGCTGAGTCATGTACACGCACTCCTCTAAATCACCATTTAGAAAGGCGGTCTTAACATCCATTTGCCAGATTTCGTAGTCATGGTATGCAGCAATGGCATGTAGGATCCGGATAGACTTAAGCATAGCCACTGGAGAAAAAGTTTCGTCATAATCCACACCTGAAAACCCTTTGCAACAAGTCTACCGTTGAAAGTCTCAACTTTTCCATCTACACCAAGTTTCTTCTTAAAGATCCATTTGCTCCCAATGGGTTTTACCCCTTCAGGAGCAACTTCAAAAGTCCATACTTTATTGGTGTACATGGATTCCATCTCAGATCGCATTGCATCCAGCCACTGTAAGTGCACGGCGGCGCCCCGGCCTCCATCCCGAGGCCAAAATGCGGAAGCGGTGATAAACTTTAATTTTACTTAAACTGGAAAACCGCCGCGGACTAATACCCGGATCGAACCATTAACAAGTCCTAGCTAACTACAAGATGGGAAGAGAGATATACCGACTGATCCAAGTCCTCCGGTCTTCTCGTCGTCGTCCCGATCTCCTTCGGAAGCTCCGGTCCCCACCTCGTCGCCGGAAATGCACCACATCGCCTACTTCTTTTACGGGCTCCCACCTCAATGCCGAGGCAACTCGGGCACGAAGCTGGCTAGTCGACGTGCCCAAGATTCGCTGTAGAATGTATAGAGATGAAGTCTCATTTGGGGTTGTAGGAATTGCCTTTGTGGTGGAGGATTGATACAAGCTTTTTGGAGATGGTGTTGTGGGATTTTCCAACATGAAATGAATCAAAAATCCCACAGAAAAAATCATGGGCAGCCCCATACATGGCCGGCCAAAAATGAGCAAGAGAGTGAGAGAGTGGAGAGTGTGGCCAAGAATGAGAGAGCCATCCAATAATACAATGGAGAGAGAGAGAAGGCTATCATGTAAAAAGAATCATCACCAAATCAAAACCCACACTCAACCACCTACCACCAACCTCATCATCAACAACCATGATGAGCCAAAAGTTAAGCCATGATCAACTAAAGAAAGTCAAGGTATGGTGCTATAATTATGATGCAACAAAAATGCAAAGACCCCCTCCACAACCACTTATTTGCAACAATGCAAATAATCCCTCCTCCACCAAACTTCGGCCAATGAACGATACAAAGGAAATTGGCCGAAACGAAAAGCAAACTGGCAACTCCAGAAAACTGGTCCTGTAATAAATTACAGGAAAACCCCGATACTGTGCATACACACCCGCATTTGTATTCCGACCGAAATACAAATGCAATGAGACAAAATTCACACTGTACTATACTAGAATCCGGCTTAAACCAAAGCCGGCTAGTAATATCCGTTCGATCCTGATCCGTGCAATACCGCACGTATCTGATCGAACCCTGCCATATATCCATACGGCCTGTAATACAAACTGTCCGATCCTGATCCGTGCAATACCGCACGTATCCGATCGGACCTTGCCATATCTCCATACGGCCTCTACAACTTTTCGCCCGAAAGCTGAGTAACTGAATGTGGGGGACTCTGAAGACTCGTCAACACCTTGGTTGTGGATTTAACCACTAGCATGTCAGAGGTATAAGCCAATACGTAACGGGCTACCAGGTATTGACTAAAAGGGACGTCTGTGAGCGAACTCAGCCCGACAACCCTACTGAGCCTGTCAGTGACAATATCCGTACAGTCCAGTCCGTTCGTCTATGAGTATCGCATGGCGGGCCTAGGGGGTTGGTAAAAGTCAGACCCCCAAAAGCGGTACAAGTCGTGTCGGAGTGTAGCCCAGAACACCCTGAGATACTACTGGAATACCTACCAGTAAATCTCCTTGCCTCGGCCGAGGGCTTCGTGTAATGGCTCTCCTAGACACAGCACGACCTCACCCCCAATACCGGGAGAGACGAACCCCTGAAGACATGCTCACTGCCTCCATGTGGCTCGGGACTGTACCCAACTAAAACCTGTTTGCACGACTCCTTTGAGCCGTGGTAGGTAGTAATCAAAGTACAGTGGGAACTCACACAAGACAAATGACGATCCCCAGGTCGATGAACTAACCTACACACATGTCACCAGGGACCTACCATCTGACGTCTGGTATATGACCAACTAGCATGTTCCCGGCGAGTCCTGTCCGGTGTACTCATAACCCAATGAGCACCTGTATACATCTTAGGTGATCCAACTGACACCAGTGGCTTGTGAGACCGGCCACCGCCCCTCGTCGGGGTCTCGAATGTACACACTAGTCTACTCTGGAGTATCGATGCCCTGTCTCGAAACTCACACGACTAGGGACCATTTAAGGATATGCTTATAGACTACCAGCTCCCACGTATATGATCGCCCTCATACTGCTGGTGGTCAAGCAAGAATCCTAGGGGCTCTATCAACGTGCAATAGCGACGTGTCAGGTCACCTAAAGCAGTACACGATGATAAAGATAAACCAGATAGCATACTATCATCACGAGTAAGACTGTCCTATCGGGATAGGTCCTTCATCAATCATTGTAATCACGAGCCTGTGATCGAATAATTGAATCTGAGGGCACTACCTCCAACAATCTCCCACTTGCACTCAAGGCTAATTATTGCGATGTCGCATACTCACAGCACGTGTGATACCGAACACCCAACTCCTCTACTAGTCAGTCTCACAAAGCTCGCTTGCGAAACTATTGCGTTCGAGGAATAGCCTTAGTGAGTGGATCCGCCTTGATGTCTCTTTCTATGTCTCTCTATATCTCAAGTTCGCGGAGAAACCCATCTCCCGAAATGAGCAATACCTGTTTTAGAATGTGTCTGGATGTCTGATGGGACATAGCTCATAAATGAACTCCAAATCCAAACTTCTTAGACTGTATCGTCAACTGAACTTAATCAGTATCCTGTGCCATGCCTCCCTCAGTATTGCCTTGGACCACTTGTCCAAAATACTTCCCCTCATCAGAAGGAAAACTATAACTCTGACAACCTCCTTGTCGTCCATGTCACCTTGGAAGCCTGGAATGATAACTGTCTCCCGAATGAGGCTGTCGTTATCATATCCCTAGAACATTCACTTATGCTCTAAAGCTGCTTCCTACTGTTTCTCCAGGATTGGATCAATGTCAACTTATTGCATCTAGTGCAAGAACAACATCTGGTGTGGTACTTGACATCTCATGATTGACTCAATTGCCTAAGCAAGTGATCTGTCATTCATGCACATCCCTCTCTACTTTAGTCTGTAAGACACCTTTAGAGAGGGTGACTCCATCACCTGCAGGTACACCACCATGCCAGGAGTCGTCCATTCTAAATACTCTTAGAATGCTGTCTAAGTACCCTTAATTGGGAAACCACCCAAATCTAGATCTAAAACCATAGATCTAGTAACCAGTATGTCTGATATAATATCCAAGTCCTGTGTGGAGAAAACACTGTGTGACGACCAAAGTATAACCGATTGTAGTGTAGGAATATCACTTCCTACTCTGTGTATGTCATCCAAATACCATGACATCACACCCTACTACCTTCTCAACAGATCCATCCCCTATTCTGATGAAGTCAAACCTATGACTGTCATGTCAGAAATAGATGATCTATCTCCGCTATATATGCTTTAGTCTATAAATAGACATAAGCTACCTGTCCACCAATGCTTCCGCTGCTCCCACTGACTACGACAACCCTCTGGCAGAGTCATATTCACGTACACTTCTGAAGCCAGTTCAGAACGACGCTATACTCATCCTCCTGCCGGGTCTCGCAGCCTGGAACAACAGTATTGGTAAATGTGGGTAAACAAGAACCTCCCTGTCACCGTCCTTGAGGCTACCGTAGTACCTCTCGGGTGCCTGAAGTTACCCACCTTATATGCGGAGTGGCCAATGGAATGTCAATCCGGATTGAATCTTTAGGTTCCTTATCAAATCTTCAGTAATCGTTTGTGGTTCTGGAATCACTTCCAGTTCTACCATACTCCCACTACTGTTTTCTGAAAAAATCCATTTTTAATAAAACTGTGGCGAGTCTAGAACAATATTGCTATTGTTCATCCAGATGGTAGAAAATCAACCCTCGTCATAACCTGGGTCAACCCACAAACAGCCATTACAGAAACATGCCTTGAGTTGTCCAGTGTCTGGTTTTAATCATAAGCCGGACAACTCCCCGTACCTTAACATCGTTAAGATACGAACTGTTCTATATCCCATATAGGACCAGAGGCACTGATTTAATTGAACCAGATTCAAATCATGCAACTGTCTCCAGTGCATGTCAACTAAAAGGAAGGAGGCCTATCAGCGTTACTCAACTTAGGAATGCTTCCAATTATGAATAACCTGAAAGAGAAGCAAAATCTCTTATCATTACTATCAACTGAATACCATGCAAAAGTGTCTACATCTTCGATTGCTTTGAAGAATCCCGATACTTGCTACACCTGGTTCTTTACTCTATTCAAATACCTATAACTTCTCAAAATTCGGACCCTGTGTTTCCACGAAACACCTGTCTAAAACTAGAGAAGTCATAAGTAAAACGAATATAGTACGAGGACCAACCCCTCGGTCCTGATGGACCCTGGACAACATACAATACTCTGTATAAGTCCCTTGAGTCTGATAACTCATTCACTGTGTGTCGTAGGTTGAAAACTGTACTTATGGTTAAGAAGAATTACACCGCTGTTTAATGCTCCTTACCTAACCATCCACTGATATAGGTAAATGTCGTAGACATAATTTCAAAAGGGTATATCTCACTCTATGAAAATAGACGTACAGATATATCGATTTGAAATTGGTGCATAACAACGGATATTTAAAACCAAATATTTGCCGACCGGCAAACAGCCCAGGTGATTTCCTCAAATATCAACGATTACAACGAATCCCGATATAATGAGGACGATCACCTAATTCCCAATAACTTGCTCCCACTCATCATCTGTAAAATTATACAGATGTGAGAATCATACTTGGTAAATACATACCCTGGAGAAAGTGTCTAACTGGGAAATCAGTTTTCCTTTAACAGTACACAGTGAAACTGAAACATTGAAATGTTTCGATGGGGTATCCCAGTATTCCTAGTAATGCCTCTTCCAGATTCACGACTGTAACCGTATAATTCTTTGCCACCTCTCCAAACCCCTTTATATGTCTTTAGTCATTACCTTCTGCACACCCCTTTAGGCCAAATGGTTTTCTTCCTTCCCTACCGTTCGGCACCAGCCTATGGTTTGGAAGAAGACTATCCAATAAGCATAATGGGTGTACTGTCCTAATCCTAGGAACACTCGCAATGCGAGAGAAGGTGAAGATAAAAGACACCTGAATAAATCTTATTCCTATTTCTCCTGAACCAGAATCCATCCCCGAACTGGAACAAGTTCCTTTCGAGTTCGTATATAACCATACGATGGAGTATCCATTAAACTGTGGAGCTTCGTAGTGATACGGAGTGTCCTGAAGAAATACAAAGGTGATTTAGGATTGGCGAAGGAATACTTGGTTTGGTCGTGAATAGCAGTCGCAATTTAGTTTGCCCTCTTACTAATCCCTTCTTTTGTCTTAACTCAATACCTTCTGTACACCATCGTTAGGCTAATTGGTTTTCTTCATTCCCTACCATTCGGCACCAGCCTAAGGTTTGGAAGAAGACTATCCAATTTGCGTAATAGGTGTATTATCTCCTAAACCAAGGAGTACTCGCAACCTGAGAGAAGGTAAAATGAAAAGACAACTGAATAGTCCTATCCGTTTACTCCAGAACCGGAAACCATCCTCGAATAAATCTCTTCGAGTTCGTATCTAACCATACGATAGTTTTGTCCAATGCAAGTGGACGTTCGTAGTAGTACGGGGTGTCCTGGAGAAAAGGGTAAAAGTAGGAGTGGCAATGAGGTTCACAACTCTGACAATCCAAAAGCCAGTGTTTAAGAAGGTTCGGTCAACTTGGTCACTGAGTCATAGTCATAGGGTCTGGTCAATGGTCGCTGCCAAAGAGAGAGAGAGAAAAGAAACACTCAGCGTGCACTCTAACCTAGATCAGAATGGTTACCAATTTATCTAATCTGGAAACCTCCCACTGTTCCGTCAAATTCCTCTTCAAACCTGAAAGAAGAACTAGTCGGGGTCACCCGAGGAGTAAACTAACTCATCAGTGGGAATCGGGATCCAACTAGCATCGCATGATAACGTGACGGAATCCGCTCACGGTGTCACACTCCAGAAGGTATGCGCATATCTGGCAAGTTTCAGTTTCTTTAGAAACTCCCGATGTGATTTCTGCCCCATGCTCTTATGACCTTGACTTTGGCCAACAAATCATAAGTCACATGTCAAGTTCTACCCGTCATTCTCCAGGTTGATTTGAATCCACCCGCACAAGCCCTTGACTTTGGCCAACAAGGCTATACGACTGTCCCAAACCAACGCATCTATCTATGCTGCATATGAATAACCAACAGCTACCAAACATTGTGCCTTGACTTTGGCCAACAAACACAGTTTGAATACTATTGACTACCCATATGAAACGACGGAGGGCTACGAATGGTTTCTGGCGAAAACCTTTAACGTAAAGAACTTGATATCGTTGAAGGAACGTATAGCTTTTAAAATATAGTGACGAAAACCATTGCTAAAGAGGTCACTCCCGGTGAAGGGATCTCGGCTCTTTCCACGTAGAATGGGGTGCAGGATATTCCAAATGAATACCACGATGCAAAGCAAAAGTAATCGGCTATAGTGAAGTTATTGCTCTGACGCAAACTTCTGTCCAAGGGGTCACTCCCGGTGAAGGGATCTCGGCCCTTGCCTCGTCGACTGAGGAGCAGGATATTCCAACTGAATACCACGATGCAAAACAAAAGAGAACGCTCTTGCAATAACAGCTTTTTGAAAAGTGTTCCAACAACATCAGATTAGGTTTGTTTTTAACTTGCATTGATCCGAATCAACGCAGTCCCATCAATTGATCACACCAAAAAGAACGAAAATATACTGATGTACGTATATGCCATCCGCATTCGCCACTGGGTCCCGTCATTACCCGTTAGGTTAGCTAACTAACGACAGAGCGGGGACTGGACTAGCGCGGATGTAAAACATATACAACATCTACTAATATATATACCAATATATTATATTCGTTCAAGGCATGAAAGAAATGCAACATCACAGAAATGTACAGCATCACAGAAACAATACAGATATCTGGGATCCCCGGGTTTCACAGAGCCACTACTGAAACCCGACGTTCCCCTGGTCGTATGGATAGCCTGTGTAATGAAATCCCTAGACCCCTACGGGTGCGGCAAGTCACCCGCCAAAACCTGAAGCGAGGCAGCCCTCTTCAGTACCGTGAATGGACCACCCAGCACTTCACGAAATCCGGTAACTTGGGCACCCCTCCTGGGTCAACCTGTACCCCCTACGAGTGCGGCGAACAGCCCGCCAATTCTAGAGTAAAGCCCCCTCCGTCTCAATGCCATCAGATGCGGGCTTGTTTCCCTCTGGAACCCGGCTATCCGTGCACCCCTCCGCGGGGTAATCCTAGTACAGAAAGTAAAATATACATACAACGGGTACATCGACCGCAACCTGGTCGTGCCCCAAAATAATAATACAAACAGGCAGTGACGGCAGTCCACATGTCGGACGCTCGCCCCGCAATATCAAATGTACATAATACAACCACAACTGTACTAGTATTGCATCCAGGCTATCCCCCACGACCGATCCGCAACATCACAGCAAAAACAGAACAGCAACGTGAAAGTCACGTTCGCAAATCCGTTTAACCGGGCTATAGCAGTTAGACCGGATTTACCGATCAAGTGACATTCACGGTCGCAGATATAATGTAAATACTGTGAAATAATGTGTTTAAAATATCCGATCAATCATATTTTAACAAGTGGGCCCCAAAGCATTACTGTAGCAGATCAAGAAATTCTGGGCCTAATGTTATTATTCCAAAACCCCAATTTTAACCCCAGAAAGATACTGTAGAAATTTGGTGCAGGGAACCCAACAGTGTGCGGCGGAACCGCGGCCCAAAGGGGGGTTTGGTCGCGGTTCCGCGCTCCTACTATGGAGTTACTGCATCGAATTTTTACAGAACTCTTATATTTTCTGGTAGATCACTTTTCTGTAACCTGAAAAATTTTTGGACACCAAAAAATTTTAATAGAAAACTGATGCAAGCAAAAATGCGGATTTTGGAATTTTGGTCGATCGGAAAAGCAAAACACATTAAGGCAAGCTAGACTAAGTTAATGGCGAGGCTCTGATACCACTGTAAGTGCACGGCGGCGCCCCGGCCTCCATCCCAAGGCCAAAATGCGGAAGCGGTGATAAACTTTAATTTTACTTAAATTGGCAAACCGCCGCGCACTAATACCCGGATCGAACCATTAACTAGTCCTAACTAACTACAAGATGGGAAGAGAGATATACCGACTGATCCAAGTCCTCCGGTCTTCTCGTCGTCGTCCCGATCTCCTGCGGAAGCTCCGGTCCCCACCTCGTCGCCGGAAATGCACCACATCGCCTACTTCTTTTACGGGCTCCCACCTCAATGACGAGGCAACTCGGGCACGAAGCTGGCTAGTCGACGTGCCCAAGATTCGCTGTAGAATGTGTAGAGAAGAAGTCTCATTTGGGGTTGTAGGAATTGCCTTTGTGGTGGAGGATTGATACAAGCTTTTTGGAGATGGTGTTGTGGGATTTTCCAACATGAAATGAATCAAAAATCCCACACAAAAAATCATGGGCAGCCCCATACATGGCCGGCCAAAAATGAGCAAGAGAGTGAGAGAGTGGAGAGTGTAGCCAAGAATGAGAGAGCCATCCAATAATACAATGGGGAGAGAGAGAAGGCTATCATGCAAAAAGAATCATCACCAAATTAAAACCCACACTCAACCACCTACCACCAACCTCATCATCAACAACCATGATGAGCCAAAAGTCAAGCCATGATCAACTAAAGAGAGTCAAGGTATGGTGCTATAATCATGATGCAACAAAAATGCAAAGACCCCCTACACAACCACTTATTTGCAACAATGCAAATAAGCCCTCCTCCACCAAACATCAGCCAATGAACGATACAAAGGAAATTGGCCGAAACGAAAAGCAAACTGGCAACTCCAGAAAACTGGTCCTGTAATAAATTACAGGAAAACCCCGATACTGTGCATACACACCCGCATTTGTATTCCGACCGAAATACAAATGCAATGAGACAAAATTCACACTGTATTATACTAGGATCCGGCTTAAACCAAAGCCGGCTAGTAATATCCGTTCGATCCTGATCCGTGCAATACCGCACGTATCTGATCGAACCCTGCCATATATCCATACGGCCTATAGTACAAACTGTCCGATCCTGATCCGTGCAATACCACACATATCCGATCGGACCTTGCCATATCTCTATACGGCCTCTACAACTTTTCGCCCGAAAGCTGAGTAACTGAATGTGGGGGACTCTAAAGACTCGTCAACATCTTGGTTGTGGATTTAACCACTAGCACGTCAGAGGTATAAGCCAATACGTAACGGGCTAACAGGTATTGACTAAAAGGGACGTCTGTGAGCGAACTCAGCCCGACAACCCTACTGAGCCTGTCAGTGACAATATCCGTACAGTCCGGTCCGTTCGTCTATGAGTATCGCATGGCGGGCCTAGGGGGTTGGTAAAAATCAGACCCCCAAAAGCGGTACAAGTCGTGTCAGAGTGTAGCCCAGAACACCCTGAGATACTACTGGAATACCTACCAGTAAATCTCCTTGCCTCGGCCGAGGGCTTCGTGTAATGGCTCTCCTAAACACAGCACGACCTCACCCCCAATACCGGGAGAGACGAACCCCTGAAGACACGCTCACTGCCTCCATGTGGCTCGGGACTGTACCCAACTAAAACCTGTTTGCATGACTCCTTTGAGCCGTGGTAGGGTAGTAATCAAAGTATAGTGGGAACTCACACAAGACAAATAACGATCCCCAGGTCGATGAACTAACCTGCACACATGTCACCAGGGAACTGCCATCTGACGTCTGGTATATGACCAACTAGCATGTTCCCGGTGAGTCCTGTCCGGTGTACTCATAACCCAATGAGCACCTGTATACATCTTAGGTGATCCAACTGACACCAGTGGTTTGTGAGACCGGCCACCGCCCCTCGTCGGGGTCTCGAATGTACATACTAGTCTACTCTGGAGTATCGATGCCCTGTCTCGAAACTCACACGACTAAGGACCATTTAAGGATATGATTATAGACTACCAGCTCCCACGTATATGATCGCCCTCATACTGCTGGTGGTCAAGCAAGAATCCTAGGGGCTCTATCAACGTGCAATAGCGACGTGTCAGGTCACCTAAAGCAGTACACGATGATAAAGATAAACCAGATAGCATACTATCATCACGAGTAAGACTGTCCTATCGGGATAGGTCCTCCATCAATCATTGTAATCACGTGCTTGTGATCGAATAATTGAATCTGAGGGCACTACCTCCAACAGCCACTTCACCGAGTCCCCACTTGTGATGGCCTGATCGAAGCTAGTCGGGTCATCATCTTCCATGATGCAATCCTCGCTCCCACCATTAATGATGAAACCGTAGTATCTCTCAGGTGGATGAGGAACCCTACTAGATCAGCGTAGAGGCGGGGGTTCGTCGGGAACTACTGAATCCTCTGGTTCCACTAAATCTTCTGTTGCAGTTTGTGTAGCTGGAACTTTTTCCAGTTCTACCTCCTTGCCACTAATTTCTTTTTCAAGAAATTCTTTTTCCAAAAAGATGGCATGTCGAGAAACAAACACTTTTTGTTCCTCGGTGTGGTAGAAGATATACCTTTGTGAGTTTTTAGGATATCCTACAAACTTGCACATTACAGACCTTGCCTCGAGTTTGTCCGGATTGTGCCTTTTGACATAGGCCGGACAACCCCATATCTTAATATAATTAAGACTTGGTCTCTTCCCCTTCCATATCTCATATGGAGTGATAGACACTGATTTGGTAGGGACTATATTCAATAGTTGTATGGCTGTCTCAAGCGCATACCCCCAAAAGGAAATAGGCAACTCATCAGTGCTTATCATAGAGCACACCATATCTAATAGTGTGTGATTCCTCCGTTCTGATACACCGTTGTGCTGTGTAGGGTTCCTAGGCACACTCAAGAGGTTCCACAAGGCATTAACCATGCCAAATTCAAATTTTCCGATGCCGAGAAACCCTAAACCAGATCGTTAACTAGAGATTAGGCGAAACTACAAGCAAGCAAACAACTTTGCTAATAAGTGAAAGGGATTACAACCTTTGTAGATCCGGTCCACCACTTCTTTAGCTCCGTGTTGACGTCCCTCCGCTGCGATCATCGGGATCCCGGACTCTAGCGATGGTTTCGTCGGAGAAATGAGCGGGCTAGGTCGATGACTTCGAGGCCGAAGATGATCTACGTCGGGGAGACTCAAACTCAAGCTATTCCTTCACTTGGTCAAAAACTTTGAGAAGAGAACACCCTATACTACATGGAAAGTAGTAGAGG
Organism: Agapanthus africanus; assembly: GCA_030015575.1. Taxonomy (NCBI): domain Eukaryota; kingdom Viridiplantae; phylum Streptophyta; class Magnoliopsida; order Asparagales; family Amaryllidaceae; genus Agapanthus; species Agapanthus africanus. The sequence continues at coordinate 222,195,539 of JASDDO010000022.1, forward strand.
ATGAAGAAATAGGAAGTGAGTTCACTTTAGAATTGGATTTCTCACTCTTTTTCTCATGGCACCATTGGAGTTAGCAAGCTTTTGTGAGCTTGATGAAGGAGAAGAAGAAGAAAAGAATCATATGAATCATTATCCAAATGAAACTTATCCAATAAATAATGGCACCATGGTTGAGTTAAGCCCTCATGCTTAACTCATGTAGAGAATTAACCAAAGCATTAGGTTAAGGGTTGGGTTAACTAATATCTTGAACAAATGACAAAAGAGTTGACTTTGTCAATGTTTATCAAGCTTCATGAAGCTTGATAATTTTGACCAAAGTCTCACTCTTTTGTTATTTGTTAGGAAAATAGTAAACCCTAATTTAACCTTTAGTTGGTTCAAGTCTCATACACATAACTTGTTTGTATCATCAAGCATGATACAAACATGTACACTTGCATATATCACATATAAACAATGTGCACATTCAAGTGAGAAAATCAATCTTAAATGAACCAATACTAGTTAATGTAAAGTAATATATCAAATATATAATTATGCATTAAATCATTAAATCAACACTTGATTTAACGATCCGGTCATATTGCATATATCCGACTAATATCAATAGTAACAACTTATCGAATCAACACTTGATCCGATAACCCGGCTATATCGCATACAACCGATCAATGTCACATATCGCGAGAATAGAATATAGTATCACATAGTGGTATTATTCTCAGTCCCGCACATATCTCATATGCGCTCCTATTTCGTTTCGCTTGAGCCAGGAAACCCCTGTGTAGGACTTTAAAGACTCGTCAATACGCCGGCAGTAGGTGATGATCATATCAAACACCCACAAGCTGCAAACGGTCTGCTAAACGTAACGGCCACCCGGGTATTGAGCGATCAAAAGATCAACGAGCAAGCCCGCTCACACTCCTGTGAATCCATCCAGTAACACTACCGTACAGTTCGGTCTGTTCGTCTGATATGTCGCATATCTCGCCTAGGGGTGGTAAATGTCAGACCCTAATAACTCGATAAGTCGTATCGATATGAGGCTCATAACGGGTCGAGAAACTACTGGTAACACTTTCCAGTAAATCCCTAAAACAGCCTTGGCCAAGGACTTCCTGTTATAGCAATCGTGCACTGCGCAACATCAACTCCCTATACCGGGAGAGACGAAACCCCTCCTATCGCTCATTGCCTCCATGTGATTCGGGACTATACCCAAAAACCACCGTTTTGCACGCCCTCTTGGACGTGGTAAGGTGGAAATCAAAGCACAGTGGGAATCACACAAGACTCTATGATGATCTCGGGTCTATAGTCTAACCTGTACCAGTGTCACCAGAGAACTGCCATCTGACGTGAGGTATAATACCATCTGGGAGTTCTCGGCGAGTCCGTCCAGTGTACCCAGTCTACACTGAGCACCCGTATATCATCTCTGATGTCAAACACCAATGGATATGGGATCATCCATCGCCCATCTGTATGGGTCGAGAAGCTACACGCTAGTCTACTCTGGTATATCGATGCCCCATCTCGATACACCCACGACTAGGGACTTTGAAGGATGTACTTATGGACTACCATGTCCCCACTAGTATGATCCGCATCATAGTCCAGGTAGTCAAGTACACATCCTAAGGGCTTTACCAACATGTAACAGAGAGACAATCAGTGTACACGTTAAAGTAAAGTGTAACCAGATAGCATACTATCATATCGAGCAAGAAAGTCATCCCTACATATGTCCAAGCATCCACTACAATATACATTCCATGTATAGTAATGGCCTCTAGGGCATACATATAACTAACAATCTCCCACTTGCACTAGGGCCATCTGTTAGCAGTGGTTGTAGTATCTCATACTCAACCATCCCATAAAAGTCTCTCTCTGGGAAAAGGCCTTTGTGAGTGGATCTGCCGTGTTGTCCTCTGAGTCTACTCTCCTAACCTCGATCCCCTGGAGATCATCCATCTCCACGATCAGTTGATACTGCCTAAGAATTTGTCTGGATCACTGATGGGATGGGCGTTCCTAGGCATAGGCCACAACTCCATTGTCACACAACGGGAGGAACGAAGTTCATCTCATGAACTAATATACACCCAGACTGCCTCTTTGGTAGCATCTTTGGTAGCGATGTATCCAGCCTTTATCGTCTAGTATGCCACGGTATCTAGCTTGGAACTCTTCCAACATACCGTCCCTTTACTGAGAGTAAAGACAATGCCTGTGACTGACATTCAGTCGTCCTTATCACCCTGGAATCTTTCCAGTGATTTTCACCAGGATCGATTGATACCATCTCACTACAACTAGTGAGTATCCTAACATCCAATTAGATCTATCTCATAGATCCAAAACCCAGGATTTAGGAGGTATCACTTTGATCCTGTATGGAGAATCATTGTGATAAGCGGAGATTGACCGAGTGTAGCATAGGAAACTCCTTTCTTATCAAGAGTATGTCATCCACGTACTCTACGAGGATCACCAGCATACTCCCTACTACCTTTTTGTATATACAAGGTTCATCTACCATTTTGATGATGTCAAACTCTTTGACTACCAAATCAAAACAGATGTTCCAACTCCGCGATGCCTGCTTTATCACATAAAACATCTTGCACACGTTTCCGCTGCTCCCACTGTCTACGAAGCCCTCTGACTTTGTACTTACAGACTCTCTCTTCTAAAACATCATTTTAGAAAAGCAGTCATAACACCCAACCGCCAGATATCGTAGTCATGGTATGTAGCCGTGGCAAGTAGGATCTGGATGGACTTAAGCATAGGTACTTAGAAAAGGTTTCATCACAATCCATAGCTGGTCAATGATGCAAACCTTTAACAAGTCTAGCTTTGAAAGTCTCAACTTTTCCATGTACACCAAGTAATCTTCTCAAGATATACTTGCTCCTGATGGGGATTTAACCCTTCAGATAAAGCAGACAAAGTCCATACTTTGTTGGTGTAAAAGGATTCCATCTAATCGATAAACATCCAGCCATTCTTACAGAGTCCCACTCCTGATGGCCAGCTCGAAACTAGTTGGGTCATCATCCCATGATGCAATCCTCGCTCCCACTGTCATAGAGAAACCGGAGTATCTCTCAGGTGGGTGAGGAAACCTACTAGATCGGCGGAGAGGCTGAGGTTCGTTGGTTGCTATTGAATCCTTTGGTTCTACCAAATCATCAGCTGCAGTTTGTATAGCTGGAACTCTTTCCAGTTCTACCTCATGTCTTCTAATTTCTTCATAAGAAATTCCCTTTCACAAAGGTGGCATGCTGAGTAACAAAACATCTTTTGTTCCTCGGTTAGGTAGAAGATATTCTCTTGCGTATGCTTGGGATATCCAACAAACTTCTACAGTACTGACTTTGCCTCGAGCTTGTCCGGATTTTGCCTTTTAGACATAGGCCGGACAACCCCAAATCTTAACTGACTTAAGAGATGGGCTCTTCCCTTTCCATATCTCATTTGAAATGGTAGGCATCTGATTTGATCGGAACCATATTCAATAGGTATGCAACTTCATAAGTGCATAACTCTCTAAAAGGAAATAGGAAATTCAGTAGTACTCATCATAGAGCACACCATATCTAATAGGGTGTGATTGCTCCGCCCCGATACACCGAGGTACTGTAGTGTATACGGAGGAGTAATGCTGAGAGAGAATCTCATTCTTAGAATAGTCCAGGAATCCCGTACTCAAGTATTCTCCTCCTTGATCACATCAAAGGACATAATACTTATACCTATTTTTGGTTCTTTACTTCTAACTTATATTCTGTGAATATCTCAAAAGGTTCGGACTTGTGTTTCAACAGGAACATATGTCTGAATCTTGAGAGATCATCAGAGAAGGTAATGAAGTATAAAGAACCGGTCTTGGCATATGTAGACTGGGGACCTTCATACATCAATATGTATCATCCCAAAAGTACACTAACTCTTTCTCTGTTTCCAATAAACAGAGCTATGGTCATCTTATCTCTGTGACATGACTGGCAAGTTTCACAAGATGTAAATTCAAACTAATTTAAATATGCATCTATATGTAACTTCAGCTAGTCGGGTCGCATTGATATGACCTAGTCTACAATACCTCAAGAAGGATTCGTTCATTTCTGAACTCTTCCTCTTGTGTGTGTTCTGTATACTAAGAACTGTAGTTTGATTTAGAACATTAATGCTTTTAGATAACGTGCCTGAACCGATCAACTCTTGATATAGGAAATGTTCAAAACATTATCCAACAATATAAAATTATATCCTTTCTTTACTAATAAAGAGACTGATATGATTTTGTATATCAGGTTCGGTATCTAATAATATTTGTTCAGAATCAATGTATTCTGGTAATACCGGGTGACAGTGACCAACAGACTTGGCTGCAAAACTTGCACCGTTTTCTGTCTCATGAAACTTATCACCCGTTCTCAGTTCTCTACCTTTCTGTAGCCCATGTAACAAATTACATATGCGGGATCCTGATCTGGTATCACATACCCAGGACGTAAAGGATACTGAGAAACAATTCTCTGTAATGAACACACCCGAAGATGATGCATCAACATGCACTTTCTTCGTTTTGGCGGCACGGGAATTCTGGTAATCCCCTAATTCCAGCTCTGTCTTATAACATTTATAAGTTGGAGCGGGACCAACGTTCCCCAGCTGAGTATAACAAGCGGGTTCGGTCAATACATCCGTATTATTATCTTGATTAAGGCGTGACATGGTCGCTACCAGGAGAGAGAGAGAAGAAAACACTCTGCGTGCGCTCTTGCAAGATCAGATTGGTTATTATTTTATCTAATCAGGATGGCTCCCACTTTTTTTATCAAATCTTCCTTCAAACCCTAAAAGGAAAGACTAGACGGGATTAATTACACGGTACAAGTTCGCCAATCTTTCAGCCAGGCCAGTGTCGGTACTTTGAGGGAGCTTCCCCGTGCTTTCGCACGGACCTAATTACAATAAACCTCGTTTTCCCAGAGGCGTAACCCCGTTGACACCTTTCTAGACACCTACTTGATCGGCTAATTGTAATGTGTAAAACTCTCCCAGGAGTAACAATTACTCGCAGTGGGTATCGGGATCCAACTATCTCATAGAAGGTGTGCAATCTCATTGCAAATTTCAACACTTGAAATTCCCAATAATATTTTGCCCCTAGCAGCTATATGAACTTAACATAGTCAACAAATCATAAGTGCTAGTCAAGTTCAACCCGTTATTTCCCGATTGAATTAAACCCACCCGCACGACCCTTAACATAGTCAACAAAGTCGCACGACTATCCTAATCCAATCGCATCATATGCTTATACAGATAAGCACTAATTAGCTACCGCACACTACGCCTTAACATAGTCAACAAACGTAGCACGAATACTAACTAGTACTTATCTGAAATGACGGAGGGCTACGACAGGTTTTTAAGAAAACCTTTTGCGTAATGAACTTGATATCGTTGTAGAATCAAATGATTTTAAAATGGAGTATTTTTGAGGCTTTTCTAGTTTTGCTAAAGGGGTCAATCCCGGTGAAGGGATCGTCGGCCCTTTCCTCATTGAATAAAGTGCAGGATATATCATATATACCGCTGTGCAAAGCAAGAACTATAGGAGCAATCAAAAGACAAACCGAGAGGTGTAGCATCTGCCAGTCATTGCTAAAGGGGTCACTCCCGGTGAAGGGATCTCGGCCCTTTCCTTATCGAATAAGGTGCAGGATGTTCTACAAGGAACACCACAATGCAAAGCAAGAACTGTAGCTACCTGTTTTTGAAAATTCGATTCTACAACATCTTTTAGGTTTATTTTTCTTTCATTAATCATATAAATGAAGTCCCATCATTTAAATCACCTAAACATCACAGATAAATACGACGTACACTTATGCCATCCGCATTCGCCTCGATATCCCCTCGTGCACAGTTAGGTTAGGTAACTAACGGCAGAGCGGAGCAGGGCTAGCGTGGGTGTAAAACATAAGTAACGTCTATATAATATATCGTATATACTATATACAGTATTTATCACAACATATCAAATGATCACATCACAGATATCGCTGCAGAAGAAACATATGAAATATTGGATATACTAGAACGTCCGTGTTTTCAATACGAGCCTGTATAAAACACGGATTCTACGGTCGCGATGAATAGCCAAACCCACACCCCTAGACCCCTACGAGAGCGGCACGCAACCCTATCAATTCTAGAGTTAGGAGACCCGAACTCGACTCCTCGAGTTGGTCTCCCACTGGACTCTAGAACCCGGTTACTTGTGCTCTCCTCCTTGGGTCTATCCTAGTGCGGAAAAGTAAATAATATACAATGGTGACAGCTTCCGCAACCTGGAAGTGTAGGGTTCCTAGGCAATCTAGTGAGGTCTCACAAGGCATCAACCATGCCAATTTCAAAAAACGGGGTGCCGAGAAACCCTAATCGGATTGTTGGCTAGATTTCTAGGCGACAAAGCTAACTAGTTAACACTTAACTATGAGAATACGGATATACAACCTTTGTAGATCCGGTGCTCCACCTCCACGGCTCCACAATGAAGTCTCCTCGCTGTCCAAGACGGATCCCGGGCTCTAGCGTCGGCTTCATCGGAGAATGGACGGGCTGGGTCATCGACGACGTGCCGAAGATGATCTACGTCGAAGCATCACTAGATCAAGCTCCACCTTCACCAAGCCATGAAAACTTGTGAAGGAAACAAACTCTACTACTTGGCAAGAGGTAGAGGATGAAGAAATAGGAAGTGGGTAGACTTTAGAATTGGATTTCTCACTTGTTTTCATCAATCACCATTGATGAAGTAAGCTTTTCTTCAAGTGAAGAAGATGAAGAAGAAGAAGATGATGTTATGATAAGTTCTTAAAATTAAAAGGAAAAATGAATACTTATCATAATGTTAACCTTAGTTTAGTGTAGAGAATGGACCATGGTTAGATATGATGGTTAGGGTTAAGTAAGAGACAAGAATGGTGGACTAGGTCAAAGTTTCATGAAGTTTCAACTAAACAACAAAACTAGCAACCATTCTTTTCTCATCTTTTCAAAATAAATAAATGAATAAATAAACAAATGAAAAAGATAATCAAAACCCTAATCATTAAGTAAACCATGGTTTAATCTTTACACTTAACCAAGTCAACATGCATCATCAAACATGATACAATCATGTGCACAAAAGTATATCACATATACAACTTGCACAATTGAAGTGAGAAAATCCATTTAAAGTGAACCAATAATAGTTAATACAAAGTAATATATCAAATATATAATTATACATTATATCATTAAATCAACACTTGATTCAATGATCCGGTCATGTCGCACACAACCGACTAGTATACAATGTATCGGCTTATCGAATCAACGCTTGAATCGATAACTAGGTTATATCGCATACAACCATTCGATACATTCATCGCGAGAATGGAATACGGTATCACATACACGCATTATTCTCGGTCCCGCACATATCTCATATGCGCTCCTATTTCGTTTCGCTTGAGCCAGGAAACCTCTGTGTAGGACTCTAAAGACTCGTCAATACGCCGGCAGCAGATGATGATCATATCAAGCACCCACAAGCCGCAAGCGGTCTACTAAACGTAACGGCCACCCGGGTATTGAGCGATCAGAAGATCGACGAGCAAGCCCGCTCACACTCCAGTGAATCCAACCAGTAACACTACCGTACAGTCCGGTCTGATCGTCTGATATGTCGCATATTTTGCCTAGGGGTGGTAAACGTCAGACCCCAATAGCTCGATAAGTCGTGTCGATATGAGGTCTATAACAATTCGAGAAACTACTGGTAACACTTACCAGTAAATCTCAGCAACCCTGGCCAGGGATTTCCTGTTATAGCCAATCGAACACAGCGCAACATCAACTCCCTATACCGGGAGAGACGAATCCCCTCCTATCGCTCATTGCCTCCATGTGACTCGGGACTGTACCCAAAAACCACCGTATTGCATGCCCTCTTGGACGTGGTAAGATGGAAATCAAAGCACAGTGGGAACCACACAAGACTCTATGACGATCTCGGGTCAACAGACTACTCTGTACCAGTGTCACCAGAGAACTGCCATCTGACGTGAGGTATAATACCATCTGAGAGTTCTCGGCGAGTCCGTCCAGTGTACCCAGTCTCTACTGAGCACCCGTATATCATCTCCGATGTCAAACACCAATGGATATGAGATCATCCATCGCCCATCTGTATGGGTCGAGAAGCTACACGCTAGTCTACTCTGGTATATCGATGCCCTGTCTCGATACACCCATGACTAGGGACTTTGAAGGATGTACTTATGGACTACCATGTCCCCACTAGTATGATCCGCATCATAGTCCAGGTAGTCAAGTACACATCCTAAGGGCTTTACCAACATGTAATAGAGAGGCAATCAGTATACACGTTAAGGTAAAGTGTAACCAGATAGCATACTATCATGTCGAGCAAGAAAGTCCTCCCTATATTTGTCCCAGCATCCACTACAATATACATCCTATGTACAGTAATGGCCTTTAGGGCATACATATAACTAACAATCTCCCACTTGCACTAGGGCCATCTGTAGCAGTGGTCGAAGTATCTCATACTCAACCATCCTATAAAAGTCTCTCTCTGGGAATAGGCCTTTGTGAGTGGATCCGCCGTGTTGTCCTTTGAGTCTGCTCTCCTAACCTCGATCAGCTTGGAGATCAACCATCTCCATGATCAGGTGATACTGCCTTAGAATAAGTCTGGATCACTGATGGGACCGGCGTTCCTTGGCATAAGCCACAACTCCATTGTTTCACAATGGTAGGAACGTAGTTCATCTCATGAACTATTATACACCCAAATATCCTCTTTGGTAGTATCTTAAGTAGCGATGTATCTAGCCTTTATCGTCTAGTATGTCACGGTATCTAGCTTGGAACTCTTCCAACATACCGTCCCTTTACTGAGGGTAAAGACAATGCCTGCGACTGACATTCAGTCGTCTTTATCACCCTGGAACCCTTCCAGTGATTCTCCCCAGGATCGATTGATACCATCTCACTACTACTAGTGAGATTCCTAACATCCAATTAAATCTATCTCATAGATCTAAAACTCAGGATTTAGGAGGTATCATTTTGATCCTACACGGAGAATCTTTGTGATAAACGGAGATTGATCGAGCGTAGCATAAGAAACTCCTTTCTTATCAAGAGTATGTCATCCACGTACTCTACGAGGATCACCACCATACTCCCTACTACCTTTTTGTTTATACAAGGTTCATCTACTATTTTGATGATGTCAAACTCTTTGACTAACTCATCAAAACAGATGTTCCAACTCCGCGATGCCTGCTTTATCATATAAAGCATCTTACACACGTTTCCGCTGCTCCCACTGTCTATGAAGCCCTCTGGCTGTGTACTTATAGACGCACTATTCTAAAACATCATTTAGAAAAGCAGTCATGGCACCCAACCGCCAGATATCGTAGTTATGGTATTTAGCCGTGGTAAGTAGGATCTGGATGGACTAAAGCATAGGTACTGGAAAAGGTTTCATCATTATCCATGCCTGGTCAATGACGAAAACCTTTAACAAGTCTAGCTTTGAAAGTCTCAACTTTTCCATTTACACCAAGTAATCTTCTCAAGATATACTTGCTCCTGATGGGGATTTAACCCTTCAGATATAGCAACCAAAGTCCATACTTTGTTGGTGTATAAGGATTCTATCTCAGATCGATAAGCATCCAGCCATTCTTACAGAGTCTTACTCCTGATGGCCAGCTCGAAGCTAGTTGGGTCATCATCTCATGATGCAATCCTCGCTCCCACTGTCATAGAGAAACTGAAGTATCTCTCAGGTGGGTGAGGAACCCTACTAGATCGGCGGAGAGGCTGAGGTTCGTTGGTATCTACTGAATCCTCTGGTTGTACCAAATCATCTGCTGCATGTTTGTATAGCTGGAACATTTCCAGTTCTACATAACAGACCTTGCCTCGAGCTTGTCCGGATTTTGCTTTTAGACATAGGCCGAACAACCCCAAATCTTAACTAACTTAAGATATGGGCTCTTCCCATACCATATCAAATATGAAGTGGTAGGCAACAGATTTGATTTGAACCTAATTCAATAGGTATGCAACTTCTCAAGTGCATAACACCCAATAGGAAAAAGATAACTCAGTAGTACTCATCATAGAGCACACCATATCAAATAGGGTGTATCTGCTCTGCCCCGACATACCATCGTGCTATGGTGTATACGGAGGAGTAATGCTGAGAGAGAATCTCATTCTCCTTTAGAATAGTCCAGAAATTCCGTGTTCAAGTATTCTCCTCCCTGATCTCATCATAGGACATAATACTTATACCCGTATTTTGGTTCTCTACTTCTAACTTATATTCTGTGAATATCTTAAAAGGTTCGGACTTGTGTTTCAACAGGAACATAGGTCTGAATCTCGAAAGATCATCAGAGAATGTAATGAAGTATAAAGAACCAGTCCTGGCATGTGTAGACTGGGGACCTACATACATCAACATGTATCATCCCAAGAGTTTACTAACTCTTTCTCTGTTTTCAATAAACAGAGCTATGGTCATCTTATCTTTGTGACATGACTGGCGAGTTTCACAAGATGTAAATTCAAACTGATTTAAATATGCATCTAAATGTAACTCAGCTAGTCGGGTGGCATTGATCTGACCTAGTCTACAATACCTCAAGAAGAATCCGTTCATTTCTGAACTCTTCCTCTTGTGTGTGTTCCCTATATTTAGAACTGTAGTTTGATTTAGAACATTAATGCTTTTAGATAACGTGCCTGAACCGATCAACTTTTGATATAGGAAATGTTCAAAACATTATCCAACAATACAAAATTATATCCTTTCTTTACTAATAAAGAAACTGATATGATTTTGTATATCAGGTTCGGTATCTAATAACATTCGTTCAGAATCAATGTATTACAATACAGGGTGACATTGACCAACAGACTTGGCTGCAACACTTGCCCCGTTTTCTGCCTCATGAAACTTATCACCCGTTCTCAGTTCTCTACCTATCTGTAGCCCTATGTAACAGATTACATATCTGGGATCCTGATCTGGTATCATATACCAAGGATGCGGAGAATACTGAGAAACAGTTCTGTATAATGAACACACCCGAAGATGATGCATCAACATGCACTCTCTTCGTCTGGGCGGCACGGGAAATCTGGTATTCCCCAAATTCCTGCTCTGTCTTATAACTATTATAAGTTGGAGCGGGACCAACGTTCCCCAACTCAGTATAACAAGCGGGTTCGGTCAAATATCCGTATTATTATCTTGATTAAGGCGTGATATGGTCGCTACCAGGAGAGAGAGAGAAGAAATCACTCAGCGTGCGCTCTTGCAAGAATAGATTGGTTATTATTTTATCTAATCAGGATGGCTCCCACTGCTTTTTATCAAATCTTCCTTCAAACCCTAAAAGGAAAGACTAGCCGGGATTAATTACACACTACAAGTTCGCCAATCTTTCAGCCAGGCCAGTGTCGGTACTTTGAGGGAGGTCCCCCGTGCTTTCGCACGAACCTAATTAATGTAAACCTCGTTTTCCCAGAGGCGTAACCCCGTTGAAACCTTTCTAGACACCTACTTGATCGGCTAATTGTAATGTATAAAACTCTCCCAGGAGTAACTCTTACTCACAGCGGGTATCGGGATCCAACTATCTCATAGAAGGTATGCAATCTCATTGCAAATTTCAACACTTGAAATTCCCGATAATATTTTGCCCCTAGCGTGCTATGACCTTGACGAAAGCCAACAAACCATAGCCCGCTAGTCAAGTTCAACCCGTACATTTCTTGATCGAATTAAACCCACCCGCACGACCCTTGATGAAAGCCAACAAAGTCGCACGACTACCCGAATCCAATCACATCGTATGCTAGCAGATAAGCAGCATATAGCTACCGCACACTGCACCTTGACGAGCCAACAAATGCAGCACGAATAGTATATACAACTTATCTGAAATGACGGAGGGCTAGACAGGTTTTTCTGAAAACCTATTGCGTAATGAACTTGATATCGTTGTAGGATCGAATGAATTTTGAAATGGAGTGTTTTTGAGGCTTTTCTAGTTTTGCTAAAGGAGTCACTCCCGGTGAAGGGATCGTCGGTCCTTTCCTCGTCGAATGAGGTGCGGGATATATCATATATATCACTGCGCAAAGCAAAAACACTTAAAAGCTATCAAGAGACAAACCGAGTGTGTAGCATCTGCCAGTTATTGCTAAAGGAGTCACTCCCGGTGAAGGGATCTCGGTCCTTTCCTTATCGAATAGGGTACAGGATATATCATATATACCGCTGTGCAAAGCAAGAACTGTAGCTACCTGTTTTATTTTGAAATTCGATTCTACAACATCTTTAGGTTTCTTTTATTTCATTAATCACATTAATGAAGTCCCATCATATAAGTACCTAAACATCACAGATAAATACGACGTACACTTATGCCATCCGCATTCGCCTCGATGTCCCCTCATGCACCGTTAGGTTAGGTAACTAACGGCAGAGCGGGGCAGGGCTAGCGCGGGTGTAAAACATAAGTAACATCTATATAATATATCATATATACTATATACTGTATCTATCACAGAACATCACATGATCACATCACAGATATCGCAGCAGAAGAATCATATGAAATATTGGATATACTAGGACGTCCGTGTTTTCAATACGAGCCAGTATAAAACACGGATTCCACGGTCGTGATGAATAGCGAAACCCACACCCCTAGACCCCTACGAGAGCGGCAAGCAACCCTACCAATTCTAGAGTTAGGAGACCCGGGCTCGACTCCTCGAGTTGGTCTCCCACTGAACTCCAGAACCCGGTTACTTGTGCCCTCCTCCTTGGGTCTATCCTAGTGCGGAAAAGTAAATAATATACAAACGGTGACTACTTCCGCAACCTGGAAGCGCCCCAATAAAAGAATATTACATACAAGTTTTTACATGAATGAAAATGAAAAAACACCCGTCTCACATAAAAACCCCCGGCTATTCGAACACGACGATCCAATATAACATATCCAGCAACACATAACATCACATGTCATCAACGTAAGTAAATATGCGCATCCCAATTGTCGTTGACATATAGCAACGAAACCGGCGATATCACATATTACACTTACGGTCACAGAAAAAAAAGTGTAAAACTACAACAGTTGGAATCCGCAACCTCCTCAGACATCGCATGCCTGACCTAATGAATTACTTAGACATCGCATGCCTAACAATTATAAACGCCGCATTTTAGTCTCATTATCGAAAACACTTTTCAATATCAAGTCGGGTAATTCAACAAGATTCCCGAAAATCTGATCGAATGCTCGTCGTAAACTTTAGTAGGTGGCCGCACCCATGATACCGTCGACGAAGTGCACCAAGGCGGAACACCGCTGCCGCGAGCACCCTAACGGATGCTTTCGGTGACGGAGTTCTCCTAAAGTCACTTGGTCGGGGCTATGGAGTAAGGCTGTCTATTAAGTTTACCCGGCGAGTATCCGCGTACGCTACGTGATTGCGACGGACTTTTGATCACATCAAAATTCCGTGGCAACCGATCAAGTGAGACTAAACTGCTATGTTTATAACATTCATTCAGTTATCACATAACTTTTGTGAATTCCAATTATTGTATCCCATTCCGGATAAATAGAAAATGTCAAACTTTCCGATCGAACAATCGAACACCCAAGTTTTCCCGATACAGATCAACACATGAAACAAGTCTAAAAACATTCAGTTCGTGCCTCAGTACCAACGGTCCAGCCGTAGAAGGGTCAAGCCAACACCTCACATGTGGCACGCCGTACTGCCCCAAACCCGAAGGTTCAAAGGGCAGTTCAAGACGGTCACATAATCGAGTTAAGGTTTGTTGTCTTCTAGAGGGTCCATCGAGTTACTTGCACTACTTAGAACGTCTTTAAACTACGGAAAAATCCAACACTTGGAAATTCCCGACAGGGGAAAAATTGGGTATTTATATCCGGTCGAACTTTTTAACATATTCTAAAAATTTATCCGGAAAGCCACTTAGACAAAATCTGATGCTCCGATCAAAACACCGAATCCCCAAAACAACTCCAGAAAATTCAACTCTTGAATAAATTTTAAAAAAATACCCAGAGAACTCAGCACCTGAAACAATGAATTACTGTGCAAACAGTTACTGCTGACGTCACACTTAGGCCGCGGAACCGCCGCATAAGGTAGGTTAATGCCGCGGTTCCGCCGCCGATTACACTGTTCATGCAATAATTTTTGCGCCGTAATTCTTAGAATTCCCTGCTGAGTTTTCTGCATATTTTTAATTTGGAAAAATCCACGATTTTAGAAAAAGTCCAGAGAGCTATTTTGGGGTTTTGGTTTTGATTCGATCGGAGTTCAAATTCCGTCTAGACTTCGCCTAAGGCTCTAGCTAGGCTCTGATACCACTGTAGGGTTCCTAGGCACTCTAGTGAGGTCTCACAAGGCATCAACCATGCCAATTTCAAAAAACGGGGTGCCGAGAAACCCTAATACGGATCGTTGGCTAGATTTCTAGGCTACAAAGCTAACTAGTTAACACTTAACTATGAGAATACGGATATACAACCTTTGTAGATTCGGTGCTCCACCTCCACGGCTCCGCAATGAAGTCTCCTCGCTGTCCAAGACGGATCCCGGGCTCTAGCGTCGGCTTCATCGGAGAATGGACGGGCTGGGTCATCGACGACGTGCCGAAGATGATCTACGTCGAAGCATCACTAGATCAAGCTCCACTTTCACCAAGCCATGAAAACTTGTGAAGGAAACACACTCTACTACTTGGAAAGAGGTAGAGGATGAAGAAATAGGAAGTGGGTAGACTTTAGAATTGGATTTCTCACTTGTTTTCATCAATCACCATTGATGAAGTAAGCTTTTCTTCAAGTGAAGAAGATGAAGAAGAAGAAGATGATGTTATGATAAGTTCTTAAAATTAAAAGGAAAAATGAATACTTATCATAATGTTAACCTTAATTTAGTGTAGAGAATGGACCATGGTTAGATATGATGGTTAGGGTTAAGTAAGAGACAAGAATGGTGGACTAGGTCAAAGTTTCATGAAGTTTCAACTAAACAACAAAACTAGCAACCATTCTTTTCTCATCTTTTCAAAATAAATAAATGAATAAATAAATAAATGAAAAAGACAATCAAAACCCTAATCATTAAGTAAACCATGGTTTAATCTTTACTCTTAACCAAGTCAACATGCATCATCAAACATGATACAATCATGTGCACAAAAGTATATCACATATACAACTTGCACAATTGAAGTGAGAAAATCCATTTAAAGTGAACCAATACTAGTTAATGCAAAGTAATATATCAAATATATAATTATACATTAAATCATTAAATCAACACTTGATTCAATGATCCGGTCATGTCGCACACAACCGACTAGTATACAATGTATCGGCTTATCGAATCAACGCTTGAATCGATAACTAGGTTATATCGCATACAACCATTCGATACATTCATCGCGAGAATGGAATACGGTATCACATACACGCATTATTCTCGGTCCCGCACATATCTCATATGCGCTCCTATTTCGTTTCGCTTGAGCCAGGAAACCTCTGTGTAGGACTCTAAAGACTCGTCAATACACCGGCAGCAGATGATGATCATATCAAGCACTCACAAGCCGCAAGCGGTCTGCTAAACGTAACGGCCACCCGGGTATTGAGCGATCAGAAGATCGACGAGCAAGCCCGCTCACACTCCAGTGAATCCAACCAGTAACACTACCGTACAGTCCGGTCTGATCGTCTGATATGTCGCATATTTTGCCTAGAGGTGGTAAACGTCAGACCCCAATAGCTCGATAAGTCATGTCGATATGAGGTCTATAACAATTCGAGAAACTACTGGTAACACTTACCAGTAAATCTCAGCAACCCTGGCCAGGGATTTCCTGTTATAGCCAATCGAACACAACGCAACATCAACTCCCTATACCGGGAGAGACGAATCCCCTCCTATCGCTCATTGCCTCCATGTGACTCGGGACTGTACCCAAAAACCACCGTTTTGCACGCCCTCTTGGACGTGGTAAGATGAAAATCAAAGCACAGTGGGAACCACACAAGACTCTATGACGATCTCGGGTCAACAGACTACTCTGTACCAGTGTCACCAGAGAACTGCCATCTGACGTGAGGTATAATACCATCTGGGAGTTCTCGGCGAGTCCGTCCAGTGTATCCAGTCTCTACTGAGCACCCGTATATCATCTCCGATGTCAAAAACCAATGGATATGGGATCATCCATCGCCCATCTGTATGGGTCGAGAAGCTACACGCTAGTCTACTCTGGTATATCGATGCCCTGTCTCGATACACCCACGACTAGGGAGTTTGAAGGATGTACTTATGGACTACCATGTCCCCACTAGTATGATCTGCATCATAGTCCAGGTAGTCAAGTACACATCCTAAGGGCTTTACCAACATGTAATAGAGAGGAAATCAGTATACACGTTAAGGTAAAGTGTAACCAGATAGCATACTATCATGTCGAGCAAGAAAGTTCTCCCTATATATGTCCCAACATCCACTACAATATACATCCTATGTACAGTAATGGCCTCTAGGGCATACATATAACTAACAGGAAGTGCCCCAATAAAAGAATATTACATACAATTTATTTTTACATGAATGAAAATAAAAACTCTCATCTCACATAAAACCCCCGGCTATTCAAAACGCGACGATCCAATATAACATATCCAGCAATACATAACATCGCATGTCATTAACGTAAGTAAATGTGCGCATCCCAATTGCCGTTGACATATAGCAACGAAACCGGCGATATCACATATTACATTTACGGTCGCAGAAAAAAAAGTGTAAAACTACAACAGTTGGAATCCGCAACCTCCTTAGACATCGCATGCCTAACCAAATGAATTCCTTAGACATCGCATGCCTAACAATTATAAACCCCGCATTTTAGTCTCATTATCGAAAACTCTTTTCAATATCAAGTCGGGCAATTCAGCAAGATTCCTGACATCCTGATCGAATGCTCGTCGCAAACTTTAGTAGACGGCCGCACCCCCGGATGCCGTCGACGAAGTGCACTAAGGCGGAACACTGTTGCCGCGAGCACCCGAACGGATGCTTTTGGCGACGGGGTTCTCCTACAGTTACTTGGTCGGGGCTATGGGGCATGGCTGTCTATTAAGTTTACCCGGCGAGTATCCGCGTACGATACGTGATTGCGACGGACTTTTGATCGCATCAAAATTCCATGGCAACCGATCAAGTGAGACTAAAGTGCTAGATTTATAACATCCAAATCAGTTATCTCATAGCTACTTGTGGATTCCAAATATTGCATCACATTCCAGAAAAATAGAAAATGTTAAACTTTCCGATCGAACATTTAAACACCCAAGTATTCCCAAAACAGCTCAACACATGAAATAAGTTTAAAAAACATTCATTTCATGCCACAGTACCAACGGTCCAGCCGTAGAAGGGTCAAGCCAACGCCTCACATGTGGAACGCCGTACTTCCCCAAACCCTAAGGTTCAAAGGGCAGTTCAAGACGGTCACATAATCGAGTTAAGGTTTGTTGTCTTCTAGAGGGTCCATCGCGTTACTTGCACTACTTAGACGTTCTTAAACTACGGAAAAATCCAACACTTGGAAATTTCCCGGCAGGGGAAAAATCGGGTATTTATATCCGGTCGAACTTTTTAACACATTCTAAAATTATCCGGAAAAACTTAATAAACAAAGTTAAATAATCCGATCGTATTATCGAGTCCCCAATACACCCCTGAAAACTCAACTCTTGAGTGCAATTTAAAAATACCCAAAAATTACAGGAATCAAATAATGAGTTACTGTGCAAAATAAATAGGATAAAGTGCCTATACGGCCGCGGAACCGCCGCACGAGCCATGCTCTTGCCGCGGTTACGCGGCGCTTTTATCGATTTAAGCGCACGTGCTTCACAGTAACTCCTCAAAAACCCTGCTGAATTTTTTGGCTATTTTTAATTAGGAAAGAAACACTGTTTCAGAAAATGTACAGAGAGGGGTCTTGGATTAGGGTTTCGGGTTCGATCGGAGTTCTAACTTCGTCTACAGTTCGCCCAAAGCTCTAGCTAGGCTCTGATACCACTGTAGAGTTCCTAGGCACACTCAAGAGGTTCCACAAGGCATCAACCATGCAAAATTCAAATTTTCCAGTGCCGAGAAACCCTAAACCAGATCGTTAACTAGAGATTAGGCGAAACTACAAGCAAGCAAACAACTTTGCTAATAAGTGAAAGGGATTACAACCTTTGTAGATCCGGTCCACCACTTCTTTAGCTCCATGTTGACGTCCCTCCGCTGCGATCATCGGGATCCCGGACTCTAGCGATGGTTTCGTCGGAGAAATGAGTGGGCTAGGTCGATGACTTCGAGGCCGAAGATGATCTACGTCGGGGAGACTCAAACTCAAGCTATTCCTTCACTTGGTCAAAAACTTTGTGAAGAGAACACCCTATACTACATGGCAAGTAGTAGAGGATGAAGAAATAGGAAGTGGGTTCACTTTAGAATTGGATTTCTCACTCTTTTTCTCATGGCACCATTGGAGCTAGCAAGGTTTTGTGAGCTTGATGAAGGAGAAGAAGAAGAAAAGAATCATATGAATCATTATCCAAATGAAACTTATCCAATAAACAATGGCACCATGGTTGAGTTAAGCCCTCATGCTTAACTCATGTAGAGAATTAACCAAAGTATTAGGTTAAGGGTTGGGTTAACTAATATCTTGAACAAATGACAAAAGAGTTGACTTTGTCAATGTTTATCAAGCTTCATGAAGCTTGATAATTTTGACCAAAGTCTCACTCTTTTGTTATTTGTTAGGAAAATAGTAAACCCTAATTTAACCTTGATTTGGTTCAAATCTCATACACACAACTTGTTTGTACCATCAAGCATGATACAAACATGTATACTGGCATATATCACATATAAACAATGTGCACATTCAAGTGAGAAAATCAATCTTAAATGAACCAATACTAGTTAATGTAAAGTAATATATCAAATATATAATTATACATTAAATTATTAAATCAACACTTGATTTAACGATCCGGTCATATTGCATATATCCGACTAATATCAATAGTAACAACTTATCGAATCAACACTTGATCCGATAACACGGCTATATCGCATACAACCGATCAATGTCACATACCACGAGAATAGAATACAGTATCACATACTGGTATTATTCTCGGTCCCGCACATATCTCATATGCGCTCTTATTTCATTTCGCTTGAGCCAGGAAACCCCTGTGTAGGACTTTAAAGACTCGTCAATACACCGGCAGTAGGTGATGATCATATCAAACACCCACAAGCCGCAAGCGGTCTGCTAAACGTAACGGCCACCCGGGTATTGAGCGATCAGAAGATCAACGAGCAAGCCCGCTCACACTCCTGTGAATCCATCCAGTAACACTACCGTACAGTCCGGTCTGTTCGTCTGATATGTCGCATATCTCGCCTTGGGGTGGTAAACGTCAGACCCCAATAACTCGATAAGTCGTGTCGATATGAGGCTCATAACGGGTCGAGAAACTACTGGTAACACTTACCAGTAAATCCCTAAAACAGCCTTGGCCAAGGACTTCCTGTTATAGCCAATCGAGCACTGCGCAACATCAACTCCCTATACCGGGAGAGACGAAACCCCTCCTATCGCTCATTGCCTCCATGTGATTCGGGGCTGTACGGAAAAACCACCATTTTGCACGCCCTCTTGGACGTGGTAAGGTGGAAATCAAAGCACAGTGGGAATCACACAAGACTCTATGACGATCTCGGGTCTACAGTCTAACCTGTACCAGTGTCACCAGAGAACTGCCATCTGACGTGAGGTATAATACCATCTGGGAGTTCTCAGTGAGTCCGTCCAGTGTACCCAGTCTACATTGAGCACCCGTATATCATCTCTGATGTCAAACACCAATGGATATGGGATCATCCATCGCCCATCTGTATGGGTCGAGAAGCTACACGCTAGTCTACTCTTGGATATCGATGCCCCGTCTCGATACACCCACGACTAGAGACTTTGAAGGATGTATTTATGGACTACCATGTCCCCACTAGTATGATCCGCATCATAGGCCAGGTAGTCAAGTACACATCCTAAGGGCTTTACCAACATGTAACAGAGAGACAATCAGTGTACACGTTAAAGTAAAGTGTAACCAGATAGCATACTATCATATCGAGCAAGAAAGTCATCCCTATATATGTCCAAGCATCCACTACAATATACATCCCATGTATAGTAATGGCCTCTAGGGCATACATATAACTAACATGCTGTGGCGTATAGGGAGGAGTAAGCTGAGAGAGAATCCCATTCTCTTTTAGATAGTCCAGGAACTCATTGCTCAAGTATTCTCTTTCTCGATCAGATCGAAGGATTTTAATACTTTTACCCATTTGGTTCTCTACTTCGTGCTTATATTCTTTGAATTTCTCAAAAGCTTCAGACTTATGTTTCAACAGGAACACATGTCCGTATCTTGAGAGATCGTCAGTGAATGTAATGAAGTACGAGGAACCATTCCAGGCATATGTAGACATGGGACCACATACATCACTATGTATCAGTCCTATGAGTTCCGTAACTCTTTCTCCGTGTCCACTAAACGGAATTTTGGTCATTTTTCCTTTGAGACATCAATGCCAAGTTTCATAAGATGAAAATTCGAACGGATTCAAATATCCATCCTTATACAACTTAGCTAGTCGTGTTGCATTGATATGACATAGTCTACAATGCCACAAGAAGGATTCATTCATTTCTGAACTCTTCCTCTTGTGAGTGTTTTGTACATTAAGAACCGTAGTTTGATTTAGAACGTATATGCCATTATTTAACGAGCCTGATCCAATCAACTTTTGATTCAGGAAGATGTTCATAACATTATCCTGTACTACAAAATTATATCCTTCTTTACTTAATAACGAAACTGATATAATGTTGCATATCATGCTCGGTATGTAATAGCATTCGTTCAGAATCAATATATCACCACTTGGTAATACAATGAGATATTCGCCAACTGCTATGGCTGCAACATTTGCACGATTCCCTACTTTAACGGAATGATCACCCATTCCCAGTTTTCTACCTCTCTTTAGCCTATGCAACATATTACATATGTGGGACCCTGATCCGGTATCTAATACTCAGGACGTAGAGTGAACTGAGAAACAGTTCTCGATAATAAATACACCTGAAGAAGATGCATCAACATGCTTGTTCGTCGTTTGGGCGGCGTGTGAATCCGGATATTTCACTATTCCCTGCTCAGTCTTATAACGTTTATAAGAAAAAACAGGACCAACGTTCCTCTGCTCAGTATAATAAGCGGGTTCGGTCAATACATCCATATTATTATCTTGATTAAAGCGTGACATAGTCTCTACCTAGAGAGAGTGTGAAGGAAACATTTTAGCGTATGCTCTTGCAAGATTAGATTGGTTATTATCTTATCTAATCATGATGGCTCCTACTGTTTTTATCAAATCTTCCTTCAAACCCTAAAAGGTAAGACTTGCCGGGATTAATTACACTTTACAAGTTCGCCAATCTTTCGGCCAGGCCAGTGTTGGTACTTTGAGGGAGGTTCCCCGTGCTTTCGCATGGACCTAATTAAAATAAACCTCATTTTCCCAGAGGCATTACCCCATTAACATCTTTCTAGACACCTACTTGATTGGCTAATTGTCCTGTGTAAAACTCTCCCAGGAGTAACTCTTACTCGCAGTGGGTATCGGGATCCAACTATCTTATAGCAGGTATGCAATCTCATTGCAAATTTCAACACTTGAAATTCCCGATAATGCTTTTACCCCTAATGTGCTATGACCTTGATGAAAGCCAACAAACCATAGTCCGTTAGTCAAGTTCAACCCATACATTTCATGATTGAATTAAACCCACCCGTACGACCCTTGAAGAAAGCCAACAATGTCGTACGACTATCCTAATCCAATCACATCATATGCTACAGATAAGTAGTAAGTAGCTACCGCACACTATGCCCTGGCGAAAGCCAACAAATGCAGCACGAGTACTAAATATTACTTATCTGAAATGTCGGAGGGCTACGACAGGTTTTTCTGAAAACCTTTTGCATAATGAACTTGATATCGTTGTAGAAACAAGTGATTTTGAAAAGGAGTGTTTTTTAGGCTTTTACTAGTTTCGCTAAAGAGGTCGCTCCCGGTAAAGGGATCTCGGCTCTTTCCTTATCGAATAAGGTGCTGGATATTCTACAAGGAATACCGCTATGCAAAGAAAAAACTATAGAAGCAATCAAAGACAAAACCAAGTGAGTTGTAGCATCTGCTAGTTTCGCTAAAGAGGTCACTCCCGGTGAAGGGATCTCGGCTCTTTCCTTATCGAATAAGGTGATGGATATTCTACAACGAATACCGCTATGTAAAGCAAAATCTAGAGCTACCCTTTTTATAAAATTTGATTCTACAACAACTTTTAGTTTTCCTTTTCTTTTCATTAATCTCATTAATGAAATCTCATCATTTAAATGCTTCCTAAGCATCACAGAAGAAACGAAAGCAGTAATATTTATATATCATATATATATATAGTATAAGCATTCGTCTCAAGCAGTTAAAATGATCACATCATAGTATAACAGCAGCGGAAGATAACATATGAAATATTGGATATTCTAGAAGGTCCGTGTTTTATTTTGAGCCTTTATAAAACACAGTTTCCACGGACGCGATGAATAGCAAAACCCATATCCCTAGACCCCTACGAGAGCGGCACGCAACCCTGCCAATTCTAGGGTTAGGTGTCACGACCCGAAAGAGCACGTGACTGGCCCTTGAACCATATGAAGTCTATAGGACCCCATCTGATCCAAGTAAGCCAAAAGCCCAGCAATCTAAAACCATTTAAAGAGTAAATAAGGAAAACTGTTTTTGAAAAGTAAGGAAATCATGTTTGGAAATCAAAGTTTTTAAATAACTAAGCCGAATATGCATTTTTTTAAAATGTGTAACCTTTCCTGAAAATTTCGGCAGAGTTTTCTTTGTAAAAACTGGCCCCGAACAGGGTACAACAAGAATAATATATATGAAATGATAAAAGGCATCCCCAAGCGGGAGCTAGCTCTTCGTCCATCGACGGTCACAACCACGCAAGCAATAATAATATACAACGCCAAAGGGCGAGGATCAAAACCCAAAAAAAAAAAGAAACTCAAAACAGCCAGAAAACCGTAATACTACTAGCGCGACTCTAAGGTCGAAATAAAACAACACTGTTTTCTAAGTCTGAAACAATAAACAAGTTTTGGTTGATGGAAATCCTAGATACAATAAATGATACATGAACAATGGCGGTTCTGATACAAAAGAACCCACCTATCCAAGCAAGTCACCCATAAGGAAGCAGTGTGCCAGAAATGCCGCTATGGAATCTGTACGGCAAAAACCTGCAAGGACTGGGGCACAACGGGGGTGAGTTGCCAACTCGTGAATAGAAAATATCTACAAGCAGAGATCGAATGCATGACCCATCCTAGGTCAATACGATCAGATATAAATAAACCTCAATATGAATAAAGCTGAAGCATGCTAAACTGGCAATGTAATCTCTACATGAGTGTAATGCCAAGTGCTCATGCTAGTGCCTCAGGTAATAGCATATCATGAATATGAGGTATGATCAATGTAATCAAATCTGCACACACGTGGATCCCGTCCACTCGTCACCCAATGACAATAACCATCATGCAAGTAAATGTCATGAAACCTGTGCCTGGAAATATGAGGATATAACCTACCCGTGTCCCTCGCGACACGTCAAAATCATGGAACCGGAGTGACCAGCATCGGCACTCGAAAACATCATGAAAACTGTGCCCAGCATCGGCACATAAATCCTCATATATCGGGCTCCGTCAGTCCGGATCGGCCCGCGGGCTCTGTCTGCGGTATCGGCCCTCGGCCCCGGCAGGACGCCCAAATCTATCCATCGACTCTGGTCAGTATCCTCCGGATAACCGCCAGGTCCAACCAATCACCGGTAGGTACTCGCCCGCCTCCAGGCTCAATCGGCAAAGCTCATCGATCATCTTGCCGAGGGGAACCATACCGGGTCCACCATGTACCCGCAATCGGCTCATCCACTCCTCGATTCGGGTTTCACATGTCGCTCTCAGCACCAAGAAAACACATGGTGGACGCACTGAAATATCATATCAAGGGTAACCGGGTTTTTAAAGCAATGGCATATTCTCTTTTGAAACACTCTCGGTTCCCAAATCCAGAAATATCATAGAAACAACATATCTCAATGCGTATAATCAAAAGCATGAAGTATGCGACATGTAAAGGAAGGTATGCATGTCATCATGTCATGCAAGGATCATATACTGAATGTAATAGTACTACAGTGTAGTGACATGGCAATTATCGATGATGAGTGTGTGAGCCGGCAACAAGTGTACGTGGAACATATGCATCATCGATAATGGTGCTGGTGTCCTAGCAGCATGACTGAAATATAACCACAGTACAAGCGATGCAATGCAAATAGCATGAATATGCGGAATCGAATAATCAACGCAAAAGTAAAGAATCTACACCAATCTGTACAAGTCATGCAGGGGTGCCATTTGAAATAAGACGAATCAGGGCTTTTGGAAAAACAAGGGCTACGGTGTTTTAAGAAAAGATACATCATTTGAAAATATCCGTATGACCCTTCTGCCTATCTTTAAAATATCCCCGATTCGTTAGTTTGAAATAGGTATGACTCGGTCCAGTCTAATGTCTACTAAGTAATCTAGACAGGAGGGGTAAGAAACCACCTAATCTGAGTCAATATATATAGATATGATAGTCGGTGATCCCGCCTCAATAACATATCGTAAGATATCCTCGAGTCATGAGTGCGGATCTATCATCAATATCGGCTCATACGGTAGATCGTCGTACGGCATCCCAATAGCTGGGTAGGGGTCAATATCACAGTACCTCATCACATATCAGGTATCACTATCATCAGATCGCATAATCTGGGGTACTACTCTAAGTCTAGTACAAATCGATACCATCTATAAAAATATGAATGCGGGTAAAGCACATGTCCAAAGGCCCGCTAAAACTATCATATCGCACCTCGAAGACAAGCTATGTCACATCGCCGATCTCACGGCCTCACATCAAGTATCATCTCAAACCACGTATCATCCTCAAATCCCGTATATAAACACATAGTCCCATACCCATGTGTAGATATACGCACCATCATATGCACTCTAATAAATGAAAGAATGAATGCAAGTATGTGTGTAAATGTATGTGTGAGTGCAACCACTACTCTAGGGTTCGCACTATACTAAACCAATATATTCTTATCATCAAAATATCATTATTACCATCAATAACCCTAAACAACACATAATAAATATTCGTGTGTATACGTATTCGTATACATCACCACGGACTGCGGGGGTGCTATACGCCATCCACCCGACTTCTCCCCGTAGATATAAATCTACTCACATTGCTTCTCGTGTGCCAAAGCCGATGTCGCTATCTTCACCTCTTTTGCCTCAACATCACGCGGGGTACCTACAAGTATATCACAATGCTAAAGCACATGAAAATCACATCGGAAACCAAAATAGCACACGCTACCCGCATAGGTAAAAACCTATCGACTCGCATGTAAACACAATCAAAATTCACTTGTCGTTGACGTCCAAACGCCACCCGACAGGAATTAATCACCAAATACCAAAATCCATGCTAAAACAAGTCCCAAATTATACACCAACATAGGAAAATCAACCCAAATTTCACCCTAGATGGAATCAGTCAAAACTAGACATACTCAGGGTCAAAACTAGAGGAAATGGGGGCATGCACAGAAAACGAGGCAATTCCTTAAAATACCTTATTTTAGAATTTTCCATAATTTTTCCCCATTTATCTGTATTTAATTATACCAGAATATTAAAATATTCATTAAAATAATATTAAATTATAAAATTTCCCAAAAATCATATTTTATTATTTTGAAGACGTTACAATCTACCCCCCTTAAAGAAATTCGGTCCCCGAATTTAAATTTAAACCCCAAAATACTAAAATATTTCAAAACAAATTCCAAGTCATCGGGGCTCCGAAATCATCTATACATAAAACATCATAGCGCAATGCATGCGCCTGAGTACTGAGCAGATAACTCAAAAGCAACACTCCATCAAGCATCCGCAATCATCGGAGTCATGGTAACGACACAATGTCAAATCCAATACAAAATCAATATGATATGGACCAAGACTATACATGTAATTAGCTGATGCAACTGTATGCCAAATCTTTTTAAGTCGCTGTGCGATGCGCGTAACACTGCACAGTGGCGGACGTTTCTCATAAGAAAATAACTATATATGTGTATATATATCCTTTGTTTAATAAGCACGTTCCACCATTTTGAAAATAATCAGAAGGGTTTCCTTGTTTTTAAAACGTTTTGTGTCATATCGGACACGTAGGTATATACTGAGACTATAGCTCGCTTTTCGGAAATCCCTTCGATAACTATCGATGCATGCAAAATATATTCAGGCACTGTCCACTGACTAGTCCTGCTCAGTATGAAAGCAAATATCCCACATCATAAAAATGTACTGCTCCAAAAGGAATAAATTCCAAAAATGCACATAACACCATCCTGTGCGTCTGACGCGCACGGAAATCAAAATCCATATATGTGCTAAACATGTGCACAAAACAACATCTAGGTGCAACGGGTGTGCACGAAGCATCTGTCATAGGCAACATGTGTGCCTGACAGCCAAAATAGGTGCATCTGACATGCACGAAGAATCTCGATTTAGTGCATCTGGTGTGCCCCAAAATCGTATCTCAAAACATGCGCCCAACATGCGCGAAAGTCTAAATCGGTGCATCCATCATGCACGAATGAAAATCTAGACCCTGCGCACTCAATATGCACGGAATCACAAAATCCAATAGCAACGTCGAATATGCGTAAGTCCAGTCAAAAGCACGGAGTGCAAGAATCCACATCAATATCACAATCAAAATCGACATACCGAAAGGCATCAAATCGAAGTCAGGTGCAATCGTAATGCAGAAAATATAAATCCGGTGCAATAAAGGCACGAAATATAAATCTGATGCGATAAACGCAAGAAACATAAAACTGGTGCGACAAATGCACGAAGTATAGAACTGGTGCATCCCATGCACAAATACCAAGCAATAACTCAAATACGTAAGCAGCAACACCAAGTGTATCCAGATATGAAGAAAATCATAAACGTGTGCAGCTGCGGGCACAAAACACATATCGATGCACTACAAGCACATATAAGCTATACCGAGTGCAAAATCAAAACACTAAAATTACATGAAACTCTGCTGGAAGCGTAAATCAAATCACCAGCATAAAATAGGCATGAAATCGCAATCAACAGCTCAAGAGTAATAACTATGTACAAGGTATAAATACCCAGTAGGTGCAACCATGGTGCACAAAATCAAATATCATGAAACTCAGTCATCAAGACTAAATCATGCGAATAGATCGCCCAAAATACCGAAATCCAAAGCAACGGATACGTGATAATCAAATCACAAAATCAAAAATCATAATTACCGTCGTCGGTATACCCTCCTTCAGGGTCGAGAAGGTACCGGTACATCCGATGCTAGCGGCGCAAGATATCTACTTGCCTCTTGCTCGCGGCTGGCGTCCTCTGCCTCTGGTTCCTGATCTTTCCTGTAGATTACCAACTCGCAATTCATCGGCTCATCGGCCCGGTCAGGTGTGCTGACAGGAACGATTCCGTTCTTGCACTTCCCTGGTCATCTCTCGGTCAATCCTCACGACCGCTCGTAAAGCAGCACATCTCTGGCGCCGACCTCGGGTCCTCTGAATGCATATCACACATCCGATCCTGGGTGCAACTCTTATTGCAGCAGTGTACTGGAAGGAATCCTACTCAAGGTCTCTTCTGATCTTGCCTAAGCCAAACGGTAAGGAGGCTGGTACTCTGGCGTAATCTTTTCTCACTCTCTGGACCTCTGCGTCCTTAGTACAACATCTCCTCGGAAGCTGGTCGCATCTCTGCTCCTCTGTATGCATGTCCGGCCTTTAATCTTAACGGGGTGTAGTAACAGCTCGTCTGCCTCTCGCACGAACTTCTTGTCCCGCTTGTCTGTATCATCGACCATTCAACGTCGCGTCTTTATCTGCACACTGCAATGTCCTCGGCTACGGTCCACCTGAAGTCTCTAACACGGACTCGAAATCACGAACTCAGTATCTTCATCACTCAGTAGAAGATATCTAGCCGAACACGTCCTCAGCGTGCATATCGCATCTCTGATGTCAGCGGAGTGGAACGTCATCTCGTCGAAATCTCGTGCAAACTCTTTACTCCATCTTGCTCCACTATCGACTGATTCAGACTCATCTCATCATGGCTACACAGACTGCGCTCCGACGACTATGCTCGTATCTGGAGTCTCCCAAGCAGTGTCCCATCACATGATATCCGAATGATGTCGAATCATCCGATCGACTCGTCAGAACCTCACAATCCCCCAAGTGCTCAACATCTCGGGTACAGTTTAATAGTATCGAGTACATGCCACAGCGTCGGTGGTCCAGCCGTAGAAGGGCAAACCCAAGCCTCACTAATGGCGCCGAGGAACTGCCGCAAACCCTAAGGTTCAAAGGCTTTCACACGGTCATTAAGTCGAGTTAGGGTTTCATTCTTCTAGAGGGTCCATAGAATCACCTGCATGTCTTTCCGTATACTTTAAACTTGGAAAATGGGTTCCTGACCTTCGATCGTCTCAATCGACTCTCAACGAATCTGCGTGAAGTCGCCTCTAGCTGGAATCAATCTATCTGATGACCTCGCATCGGGGTAAGCGAACGAACCACATGTCCTAGTCATTAATCCTCGGTGACTAGCGACTCACTATCACATCTCTAAGAATATGCTCATGCTGTAGTAGCTCCAATCATCTGGGCGATATCTCATCACTCGCAGCAACAACTGGCTCATTCGTCGGTACGCTAAGCAGCACCTCAACCATCATGAATAAGCGATACATCAACGGTCATCACATCCTGGCTGGCCTCTATCAGTGGCTCAATCCTCTGGTACCGTCCGGTACATCCTAGAAATCTCACAGCAGCGATCTGTCAAACGCCCATAGTGCGGAAACACAAAATACGAAGCCTCAATGCAACCATATGTCTCTGGAATCACGCCCCGGTCAGTCCTTGTCCGCGACGAGCTCATGCTGACAACACGAGCCATAGCTCACTCTGCCCGTGCAATCACGGCAGCAAAACCATAACCAGTATCGATGAAGATAGATCATAGGAAGGAATATGACACAATGCAAGGAAATGTACAACCTAAGGTTTCTTAAGCGGAGTGGCGTGTCGTAAGTATGCCGCGGAACATACCCACGGTACGTCACTCTACTTTAGTCACCTATTCCATCAACCAAGGGTCATCCTACACGACGAAAGTTAGGGTCTAATACCCCCTCGACCAAGTCTAAGTTCCGTAAGGTCAAGCCTAAGTTCCTTATATAAATAACGCCCTAGGCTTCACATAGTCAAACTTAGACTCGAACCAAGGTCAACCTAGCGCTCTGATACCAACTTTGTCACGACCCGAAAGAGCACGTGACTGGTCCTTGAACCATATGAAGTCTATAGGACCCCATCTGATCCAAGTAAGCCAAAAGCCCAACAATCTAAAACCATTTAAAGAGTAAATAAGGAAAACTGTTTTTGAAAAGTAAGGAAATCATGTTTGGAA
Organism: Agapanthus africanus; assembly: GCA_030015575.1. Lineage (NCBI taxonomy): Eukaryota > Viridiplantae > Streptophyta > Magnoliopsida > Asparagales > Amaryllidaceae > Agapanthus > Agapanthus africanus. Next base: position 222,225,604 of record JASDDO010000022.1, read on the forward strand.
ATCAAAGTTTTTAAATAACTAAGCCGAATATGCATTTTTTTAAAATGTGTAACCTTTCCTGAAAATTTCGGTAGAGTTTCCTTTGTAAAAACTGGCCCCGAACGGGGTACAACAAGAATAATATATATGAAATGATAAAAGGCATCCCCAAGCGGGAGCTAGCTGTCACGACCCGCAGGGTACGGAACGTGACTGGCACTTAAGTTTACGAAACGTCTAAAGGCGTCCGTAAAATAAGTAAGCCAAAGCCCAGAAAACAAAACCAATGAAGCAAAAGAGTGAAGAAAACCCAATCAATTGAAAGCGAGTTATCAAATAAGTCATGTAAAACACTTTTTTAAAAACAATACCAATTTTTCCCGAAAATTTCGGCAGAGTCTCCTTTGTAAATACTGGCCCCCAAAATGGGTACAACAAAATATATACATGAATCCAACAAAATAGGGCATCCCCAAGCGGGAGCTAGCTCTTCGCCATAAGGCGGTCACAAATCCCACGCAATGTAAATGACAACAAGCATAATAATCATAAGGAAGCATAAAAAAAGTAGCATGTCGGCTCAAGTGAGCTCGACCCCAAAATACAGCATAAAATCCACAAACCTCACTGTCTCATCTCTAGGTCAATATACAATAATCTGGTAGAAACAATAGATGGAGTATACTAGATACAAAGAATATACAAGGTGGTACAAAAATGATAACATAACCCACCTATGAGCAAATCTCGAGCTCAGGCATAAGAGACAAAAGAACAAGTGCGCCCGCCGCTACTGAACTGACGGAGCGGACCTGCAAAAGACTGTGGCACATCGGGGGTGAGTTGCCAACTCGTGAGTAATAAATAACATCTACAAAGGCTATCGTATGCATGCACACAAGCATCCTAGCATCTAAAATACAGGTATGACTGGATGCACTAGCAGGTGTGTATACAATATCAGTGTGCTAATATGTATGCAACATGAAAATCTGAGGTCTCAATAGGTATATATAAGAAATATTTTATCTCTTTTTGTTTTTGAAACTCTTTTAGAATGCCAGCATAATGTCAATGAATCGACGAAAATCGGTGTCCAGCAACGACACCCAAAAGCTGTCTCAAATCTCATAAATGTATCTCTGGCCTCAGCCGTCCGGCTGACCCATCTTAAATCTCAATATCTCATCATCTAGCGGCCACGGTCGGTATCCTCTGGATATCCGCCGTCCCAAACAGTCACCGGTAGGTAATCCGTCCCCTGCCAGGCTCAACGTCATCACCACATTCCTCTTGCCCCGGGGTACCTTACCGGGCCCACCATGTACCCATGCCGGTTCCTCCACTCCTCGACACGGATTTCCAAATCCACAGCAAACTCATGGTGGACGACACTTACATCACTAGAAAACCGCAATTTACATATTTTAAAAATATAATAAGTTTAGAAATTTTGCGGCTTTCCCCCGAAATCCAGCAATATCATAAAATCTCAAGAAATCCTCATAAGTGCATATATCAATGCAAATGAATGCGTATGATATCAATAATCAAGTTGCGATGTGTGATTAATGTATTAAGCATGAACAATTAATATGATGAAGTACATGCACATGAATAGCAATACTACGGTTTCATTTTTAAGGAATTAAAGGCAATAGTACCAGTTTAAGTATCAATTAGTAAAAAGTTTCAATTTAAATGTTATCTAGTGTGGTGGCATGGCAATTACCAGGGTGTGTGTGTAAGCATGAATAGTGCTCGTGCTGCATATAAAAACCTGGTAATAGTGCATGTGTCCTACAATTGAGTTTGCGTATATGGGTATAACATATTGATCTAATTGCAGCAATTATCATGCCAGTATTATTATTCTAATGTCACAAGTGATTATCCAATTTACTATTTTCCAGTTTACTAAATCTATCGGGCGACTTGCGCCATCCAAACGATCGTCCCCCGTAGATGTTAAATCTACTCACCGGGATCCCTGGCTAGCTGTGTCCAATCACCGCCTTTCCCTTTCGCGCCGCGTCTGACGTTTCCGCGACCGAACCTGGAATTTACATCAGTATCAAATATAAGGTTACATATTAAGAACGACGCAAAACCCTAACGAAACTACTAAAGTTCGCTAGCAAGGTACAACGTGCACAAAGTGCGCGGACACACGCGGAAATCGCAAAAACTGCCGAAAAACGCCGATTTGGGTCGCCCGGCAAAACTAAAACCCGACTACCCAAAAACCGCACTCACGCATCCTAAAAGTCGTAGGACAAGCCATTACAATCCTCAAGATATCAAAATAATTCATCACATAACTTATATAAAAATCTAGTAAGCATATACATTCCAAAAATCGGTGCAACGTCGCCGATTTGCAACAAAACGACAACAATAAAGCATACTCACCCAAGCACACTACAAGCAATCTGTAAGTCGATGTAGTACACCCCAGTACTTATGGGGAGGCGGAATTTTCAAAAAACAATCAAGTTTAAACAACGAACATCGACTAACCGCTTGAATCGAAGCTAAACTATAAATAACCGTATTCTATGAGTTTCTTTTCACAAGTGATTAGGGATTATACCTAATGAAACCGGTCCTTCTTCTTTACGTCCTCCTTTGTTCTCCTCGACCTTCTCTAGGTAGTAGACGATCCACCCGAGAGCAAAACACCAAGCTAAACCTCTAACTTGAGGTAACTAATCAACTTTGATTGCTAATCAAAGATGAAAGGATGATAAAGAGTGAAGGTAATGGATTGTTTAGTCTAACTAATCCTTTGATCTCAACACATGAGGATTAAGGATTAGGGTTTGAAGATGAGAGCTTGAGGAGAGAGAATATGAGATAAGATAATGAGAGAAGAGAGAGAGTGTATCATAATATTATGAAGCATTCTTTTTAAAGAATAATCAATAAAGGAAATGAATAAGCATGCTTCATAAAATATCTAGTGGTGATTCATTAGCATGAGTCATTAAGCAATAAATGTGCATTAATGAAGTGAATGAATCACCACCATGACTCACTCTCTTATCCAAAAGAAACCTCCTTAGTCACATCTTCTAAAAGCTTCTCGAGTAATTACGAGAACGCCCCTCCGATCCGTAAAAATACGGAAAAACTTTAGACTGTAAAAATCCAATAACCGGATACCAGTAAATGGCTTAAACCAAAGCCGACTGGTAAAAACTGTCCGAAAGTCGTACGCGCGTAAACGCACGTATGCGTCCGAACCCTTTGTCGCAAAACCATGCAACCTCTATATCGTTTCGCCTGGAGTAGGAAACTCTCTGTGTGGGACTCTAGAGACTCGACTACTACGCTGGCAGTGGGTTTAACCACAGACCGCAAGCGGCACTAGCTGTACGTAACGGTCCCCAGGTAGTTGTCGATAAGAAGGCCGATGAGTAAACCCATCCGAACTCCTACTGAGTCTGATGTGACAATCTCCATACAGTCCGGTCCGTTCGTCCAAGACTATCGCATATCGGGCCTAGGGGGGCGGCAAGCGTCAGTCCCCTAATAGCGGTATAAGTCGTGTCGGAGTAAAGCCCATTACACCCTGAGAAACTGCTGGAACCTACCAGCAAATCTCGCTTGCCCTGGCCAGGGACTTTGCGTAATGGCTCTCTGACACAGCACGATATCTACTCCCAATACCGGGAGGGACGAATCCTGTCTAACCGCCACTGCCTCCAAGTGCTCGGGACTGCACCCAACTGCTACCTGTTTGCACGACTCCTTTGAGCCGTGGTAGGGTAGCAATCTAAGAACAGTGGGACACACTCGAGGCGAAGTAGCAGTGTCAAGTCTGCGGACTACGCTGTACTCATGTCACCTGGGAACTGTTCACTGACGACTGGTATCAAACCAACCAACAGTTCCCTGTGAGTCCTGTCCGGTGTACCCGTAACCTAACGAGCACCTGTATACTATCTCCAGTACGACGTACTGACGGCTGTGGGACAGACCATCTCCCCAACTGGGATGAGAAGCGTACACACCAGTCTACTCCGGAGTATCGATGCTCTGTCTCGATAATCCAACGACCAGGGACCTGAATAAGGATGTGCTTGTAGACTACCCAGCCCCCACTAGTGTGACTGCCATCACAACGCTGGTAGACAAGCAAGATCCTAAGAGCTCTATCAATACGTATACTCACATATTAAGATAGAAAAACCAAGTAGCATACTACCATGTTTAGCAAGACTGTTATATACATGTGAATATCCCAAGCTTCCATTAAGTAATATACAAGCTAGTATGATACAGTAATGGCCTTCTAGGGCATAAACACTAACAATCTCCCACTTGCACTAGGGCCATGTACTGGCATATCGTAGACCAATGATCTCGAGTAGCCTCTCGAACTGAATCTGAGGAAGGGCCTTCGTGAATGGATCAGCAATGTTCTCTTCTGAAGCAACTCTCCGAACCTCGATCTCCTGACGATCAATGATCTCCCTGATCAGGTGATACCGCCTCAAGATGTGTCTGGACTTCTGATGGGACCTTGGTTCCTTCGCTAAAGCTATAGCTCCGTTGTTTTCGCAATACAGAGGTATTGGATCAACTATGGTAGGAACCACCTGAAGTTCTGTTAGGAACTTCTTCATCCAGACTGCTTCTTTTGCGGCATCGCAAGCAGCTATATACTCCGCTTCCATCGTCGAGTCAGCAACGGTGTCCTGCTTGGAGCTCTTCCAGCACACCGCCCCTCCATTGAGGGTAAAGACATAACCCGACATGGACTTGGAATCGTCCTTATCACTCTGGAAGCCGGAATCAGCAAAGGCCTCCAACCTGAGGTCTTTTCCGCCGTAAACCAAGAACATCTCCTTAGTCCTCCTCAGGTACTTGAGAATGTTCTTTACTGCTATCCAGTGTTTCTCCCCTGGGTCTGACTGATACCGGCTTACCACGCTCAGTGCGTAAGCAACATCTGGTCTGGTACACAACATCGCATACATTATAGAGCCTACCGCAGAAGCGTAGGGTATAATAGACATGCGTTCCCTTTCCAAATCAGTCTTGGGAGACATCTCTTTGGAGAGGGTGATTCCGTGACAAGCCGGTAGATTACCGCGCTTTGAATCTTCCATACTGAATCTTTTCAGTACAGTGTCGATATACCTGGACTGTGAAAGTCCCAACATCCTCTTGGATCTATCACGATAGATCCGGATCCCCAGAATGTAAGAGGCATCACCCAGGTCTTTCATGGAGAACCTGTGTGACAAGAATCCTTTGACAGATTGTAGCATAGGAATGTCATTTCCTATCAATAGAATGTCATCCACGTACAAGACGAGGAATACGACACTTCTGGCCACAACTTTACTATATATGCACGGTTCATCTGGATTTTTGATAAAGTCATATTCTTTGACTGTCTCATCAAAACAGATGTTCCAACTCCGCGATGCCTGCTTTAGTCCATAAATAGACTTAAGCAGCTTGCATACTTTCCCGCTGCTCCCACTCTGATTGAAACCCTCTGGCTGATCCATATAGACGCTCTCTTCTAAATTTCCATTCAGAAAAGCCGTCTTTACGTCCATCTGCCAGATTTCATAATCATGGAAGGCAGCAATAGCAAGAAGGACCCGAATGGATTTGAGCATAGCTACTGGAGAAAAGGTTTCGTCATAGTCCAAACCAGGTCTTTGACGAAAACCCTTTGCAACAAGTCTAGCCTTATAGGTTTCCACCTGTCCATCTATACCAATCTTTTTCTTGAAGATCCATTTGCATCCTATGGGTTTTACCCCATCTGGAGCAAAGTCCAAAGTCCATACTTTGTTGGTGTACATGGACTCCATTTCGGTCCGCATTGCATCTAGCCATCGTACCGAGTCGCCGCTCTGGATGGCCTGCTGGAAGTCAGTAGGTTCATCATCATTTATGATGCAATCCTCTCTATCCCCGTCTATGAGAAAACCGTAGTATCTCTCAGGCGGACGAGACTGCCTACTACTCCTGCGGAGGGGTGCGGGAATGTTCTGTTCTTCTTGAACCTCTGGTTCTACCAAACTTTCAGTAGCAGTTTGTGGTTCTGGAATTTCTTCCAGTTCTATTTCGCTCCCACTAATTTCCTTTTCTAAAAACTGATTTTCCAGAAAATGGGCATTACGAGAAACAAAAACCTTTTGTTCCTCTGCGTAATAGAAATAATATCCCTTGGAGTTCTTTGGATATCCCACAAACATACATTTTACTGATCGTGCCTCGAGCTTGTCCACATGCTGCTTTTTAACAAAAGCTGGACATCCCCAAATCTTTATATGCTGAAGATGGGGTTTCTTCCCAGTCCACATCTGATATGGAGTGGTAGGCACAGTCTTGGTAGGAGCTCTGTTCAGAAGATATGCCGCTGATTCTAGCGCATAACCCCAGAAAGATCACGGTAACTCAGCATTACTCATCATGGATCGTACCATATCCAATAGGGTTCGATTCCGTCTCTCCGATACACCGTTATGCTGTGGAGTGTACGGAGGAGTAAGCTGAGAGAGAATTCCTTTCTCTTTTAGGTAACCTAGGAACTCGGCACTTAAGTATTCTCCACCTCGATCAGATCTAAGTGTCTTTATACTTTTGCCGGTTTGGTTTTCTACTTCATTCTTATACTCTTGGAATTTCTCAAAAGCCTCGGATTTATGTTTCATCAGATAAATGAATCCGTATCTTGAGTAATCATCCGTGAAAGTAATGAAATAGGAAAAACCACCTCTCGCATGTGTAGACATTGGACCACATACATCACTGTGTATGAGTCCTAAGAGCTCGCTCGCTCTTACTCCTTGTCCAGTGAATGGAGTCTTTGTCATCTTTCCTTTGAGACAAGATTGACAAGTGTCATAGGTTTGATATTCGAACGTGTCCAAATATCCTTCTCTATGCAACTTTGTCAACCTTCTCTCATTGATGTGACCCAGTCTACAATGCCATAAGAAAGCTTTATTTAAATCTGGAGACTTTCTTTTTAGTGTGTTCTGGACATTGAAAATTTGGAGTTGGTTTAACACATATATGCCGTTATTTAGAGTACCAGACCCAATCAAACCATGATTAAGGTGGATGTTGACAACATCTCTTACAAACGTGAAATCATAACCTTTATTTGATAACAAGGAAACTGATATGATATTACACGTTAAGCTGGGTACAAAATAACAGTTATGTAAAACCAAAATGTGTCCACTCGTCAATCCTAGGTGATAATCCCCGACGGACGCAGCTCCCACGCTAGCTCCGTTAGCAACCCTGAGGATCATATCACCTTCCTTCAGCACTCTACGGTTTCTCAGTGCCTGCAAAGAATTGCAAATATGAGATCCTGATCCGGTATCCAATACCCAGGAAGTAGAGTTGATTGACAGACAATTCTCAATTACAAACACACCTGAAGTCGAAGCCACAGCTTGCTTCGGTTCCTGGTTCTTGGCGTTCCACGCCTTGCAATCCTTCTTCCAGTGCCCTTTCCTGTGACAATGGAAGCACTCATCCAGGCCAACTACCGGTGCTGTAAACTTTTTCTTTCCCTTCTTTCCCACCTTACTAACACCTCCTCTAGGTCTGGGTGCGGCCTTCTTCTTCCTTCCTTTGGCCCTAGCCTTGGACCCGGAAGAAGATGAACCGCCAACAAACATAGCGGGTGTTTCCCTTGCCTTCTGCAAGGTGCCCTCTGCACTCCTTAACATGTTCAGGAGTTCCGCAAGTTCAACTTCTTTTCCTTGAAGATTGAAGTTGAGGATAAACTGGGCGTAGGTGGGAGGAAGGGACTGGAGAACAAGGTCTGTATAGAGCTCATTATCCAAAGTCGTCCCAAGGTCCGCGAGCTCTTCAATATAGCCGATCATCTGTAGGACATGTTCACCTACTGATGACCCGACAGCCAACCTCGCTCGAAACAGTTTCTTAGAGGTCTCGTATCTTGCTATACGAGATTGCTCTCCATAAAGTTCCTTTGTATGGAGAAATATGCCATCTAGGGACATATCCTCGTGCCTCCTCTGATGTTCATTGTTCATCGAGGCAAGCACGATGCACTTGGCTCTCGCGCAATCTAAATCCCAGGTTTTGCGGATTTCCTTATCCGCATTGCTGGATTTGGGACCAAGGACAGCAGGTGCTGTAGCGGTGAGGACGTACCCCAGTTTGTCATAGGTCAAAGCCATCTTGACATTCCGCAGCCAATCTTTATAGTTTGGCCCTGTCAGTATATTTTTCTCTAAAAGTAACTTAAGTCCAGTCATTTTCAGGGTCGCTGCAATTAGGAGAGAGAGAAGAAAACTCTTTAGCATGATGCTCTTGCAAGTTTAGAGTGGTTTTTAGTTTATCTAAACTGGATGGCTCCCACTGTTTCTCGAATCCTTCCTCAAACCATAAAAGAAGAATTAGCCAAGACTATTCTCACCGTACAATTCTTGCTTAACCGTTCAGCCAGGCCGGTGTCGATACTTCGAGGGAGGTTTTCCAACGCTTTCGCGAAGTTCCTTAATTAAATAACCTCTTTTCTCTGGGGGCGTAACCCCGCTGACACTTTTCTGGACACCTACTAGGTTTATAGCATTGATCGTTAAGCGACGAATATCCTGATAAGTAGCATATACTCACAGTAGGATCGGGATCCAAATATCATCGTATGATAATGTTGAAGGAATCCTACCAACATTCATCAAACTCCAAATGGTATGCATCTCTTTGCAAATTTCAGTTTCTTTAGAAATTCCCGATATTAGTTTTTGCCCCATGCTCTTATGACCTTGGCTTTGGTCAAAATGTCATAAGTCACATGTCAAGTTCTACCCGTCATTATCTTGTCAATTTGAACCCATCCGTATATACCCCTGACTTTGGTCAAATGATAATACGACTGTCCCAAACTAACTCATCTATCTTATGCAACAAATGAAAACCCAGTAGCTACCAAACACTATGCCTTGACTTTGGCCAAAATGCATAGCTTGAATACTACTGAATACCCAAATGAAACGACGGAGGGCTACGACTGGTTTTGGCGAAACCATAAACGTAGTGAACTTGATATAACCGAAGGAACCTGATAGCTTTTAAAAGGAGTGGTTAAAGCTCCGCATTTAAAAATATCTGTTTTAAAAATAACCGAGTGGTTTCTTTTAAATTGTTCCAACGATTGAAACTTTGGTTTGTTTTACTTTGCATTATAGATAATGCGTCCCATCATTAACCTATCATTGCAGAAAACAACGAAAATATAACGTCCTCTTATGCCATCCGCATTCGCCACGGGGTCCCGTCATCACCCGTTAGGTTACTTAACTAACGACAGAGCGGGGGCTGGGCTAGCGCGGGTGTAAAACATAAGTGACGTCTAAATAGCTATAATAAATATAGATATTTTACATTCGTCTGACGCAATGATATTCATTCCAGAACACAGATAAACAATATTGGATTTGCAAGCAATCTGTATTTCTTTTGAGCCTGCAAGAAAAGACAGATTACACAGTTGTGATGAATAGCCGTTTACCCCACCCTCGACCCCTACGGGTACGGCAAACTACCCACCCGGCAGTCTGTGTACCCCACCTTGGGTCAGTCCTAGGAGCAAAAACAGTAAAATGAAATAATACAACGGTGGCTACAACCGCAACCTGGAAGTGCCCCGCGAAAATAATATTACAACAAATTACATTTACAACAAATGAATAAATCAATAACCCATTGCTAACCCCGGCTATACACCACAACAGTCCAATACAGTTTATATGCACAAACAGATATAACCATTTCAGAAATGTGCAACCCCTTGCCAACCGACATACTAGCAGTTGGGGGAGGTTTACGAACACATTAAACAATCACAGATATAATCCAATACGCAAATACTGTACAATTCGATCGAATAAACAACATCAATATTGCTCTAAAATCTGCTCTGTTAAACAGTAACCTGAGCAATAATTAAATATTCCAGAAAACCCCAAATATCACAGGGGACCCACCCATGAAAAATGAGCTCATGACTCGGCAACTCGGCCGCGGAAGCGCGGCGGATCGGTAGGATCCGCCGCCCTTCCGCGGCGCTTTAGTCGAATCATGGGCTCGAATTTTTTGGGTGTTCTCCTGTGGTCATGTCAAGCTCTCTGAACACACCTGAAAAATTTTAGGACTTCATTTTAAGTTCGACAGAAACTAAACAGAATTAGGGTTTTTCGGCTTCGTTTTTTCGTTCGAAATTCGTACAAATTTGCGATTAAGTTATTTAGTGTTTAGCGAGGCTCTGATACCACTGTAAGTCGATGTAGTACACCCCAGTACTTATGGGGAGGCGGAATTTTCAAAAAACAATCAAGTTTAAACAACGAACATCGACTAACCGCTTGAATCGAAGCTAAACTATAAATAACCGTATTCTATGAGTTTCTTTTCACAAGTGATTAGGGATTATACCTAATGAAACCGGTCCTTCTTCTTTACGTCCTCCTTTGTTCTCCTCGACCTTCTCTAGGTAGTAGACGATCCACCCGAGAGCAAAACACCAAGCTAAACCTCTAACTTGAGGTAACTAATCAACTTTGATTGCTAATCAAAGATGAAAGGATGATAAAGAGTGAAGGTAATGGATTGTTTAGTCTAACTAATCCTTTGATCTCAACACATGAGGATTAAGGATTAGGGTTTGAAGATGAGAGCTTGAGGAGAGAGAATATGAGATAAGATAATGAGAGAAGAGAGAGAGTGTATCATAATATTATGAAGCATTCTTTTTAAAGAATAATCAATAAAGGAAATGAATAAGCATGCTTCATAAAATATCTAGTGGTGATTCATTAGCATGAGTCATTAAGCAATAAATGTGCATTAATGAAGTGAATGAATCACCACCATGACTCACTCTCTTATCCAAAAGAAACCTCCTTAGTCACATCTTCTAGAAGCTTCTCGAGTAATTACGAGAACGCCCCTCCGATCCGTAAAAATACGGAAAAACTTTAGACTGTAAAAATCCAATAACCGGATACCAGTAACTGGCTTAAACCAAAGACGACTGGTAAAAACTGTCCGAAAGTCGTACGCGCGTAAACGCACGTATGCGTCCGAACCCTTTGTCGCAAAACCATGCAACCTCTATATCGTTTCGCCTGGAGTAGGAAACTCTCTGTGTGGGACTCTAGAGACTCGACTACTACGCTGGCAGTGGGTTTAACCACAGACCGCAAGCGGCACTAGCTGTACGTAACGGTCCCCAGGTAGTTGTCGATAAGAAGGCCGATGAGTAAACCCATCCGAACTCCTACTGAGTCTGATGTGACAATCTCCATACAGTCCGGTCCGTTCATCCAAGACTATCGCATATCGGGCCTAGGGGGGCGGCAAGCGTCAGTCCCCTAATAGCGGTATAAGTTGTGTCGGAGTAAAGCCCATTACACCCTGAGAAACTGCTGGAACCTACCAGCAAATCTCGCTTGCCCTGGCCAGGGACTTTGCGTAATGGCTCTCTGACACAGCACGATATCTACTCCCAATACCGGGAGGGACGAATCCTGTCTAACCGCCACTGCCTCCAAGTGCTCGGGACTGCACCCAACTGCTACCTGTTTGCACGACTCCTTTGAGCCGTGGTAGGGTAGCAATCTAAGAACAGTGGGACACACTCGAGGCGAAGTAGCAGTGTCAAGTCTGCGGACTACGCTGTACTCATGTCACCTGGGAACTGTTCACTGACGACTGGTATCAAACCAACCAACAGTTCCCTGTGAGTCCTGTCCGGTGTACCCGTAACCTAACGAGCACCTGTATACTATCTCCAGTACGACGTACTGACGGCTCTGGGACAGACCATCTCCCCAACTGGGATGAGAAGCGTACACACTAGTCTACTCCGGAGTATCGATGCTCTGTCTCGATAATCCAACGACCAGGGACCTGAATAAGGATGTGCTTGTAGACTACCCAGCCCCCACTAGTGTGACTGCCATCACAACGCTGGTAGACAAGCAAGATCCTAAGAGCTCTATCAATACGTATACTCACATATTAAGATAGAAAAACCAAGTAGCATACTACCATGTTTAGCAAGACTGTTATATACATGTGAATATCCCAAGCTTCCATTAAGTAATATACAAGCTAGTATGATACAGTAATGGCCTTCTAGGGCATAAACACTAACACAATCCACACCCACTAATTACAACACATTAACCATGCTCCAAAACCTATATTCCACAACCAAACCCTTTCTTGATTTTTATGAATAGCAATTGCAAATCAAAATCCACACTTGAAAAACTTAATTAACACTAACTTCAACCCCAATTAGCAAGTTCACCTCTTAGATTTAGGTTAGCAAAATACTAGATAACAAATTAGGTTTAATTAACTAAATAATGGTTTCTAAACCTTAATCAACTCACTAATCAAGTTTCAAATATCATTTCCATACAAAAACCTCCTCTTGAAATCCTAAAACAACAATTTCACACTTCTAAAATTAACTAAATTAGCATAATTGAAAACTACATCAACAAGGTAACCATAGAGATTAGTTCACTAACAACTAGATTAACTAATAAACAACTTAATTAATTATCATGGCTTTCAAACCCTAGTTAGAATTTTCAAACAAAATCTAAGAAAACTAGATTAAACTACACTAAATTAACACTAAACCATATAACATAAGCACTTAAACAAAGAATTTAACATGATAGAAATTATACCTCTTGATCAATGGATCAAGCAAGAAAATTTGCTCCAAAAATGCCTCATTTCCACATGATTTCAACTATATTAGGCTTGAGAAGAGGTAGCACAAGGATTTTATGTTGAAAAAGAGAAGGATTTGTGGATTTTTATTGAATTTTGTTGCAAATTTTGAAGAAAATGAGAGAGAAAGAGAAGGAAAATAATGGAGGTGGGAAATGGTGCAGGTTTCGGCCAGAATGGAGGGATGGGGGAGGGTGTGGGCAAGTGGGGAAAGTCATGGTCAAGTTTCCAAAGTCAAATGTATCATAACTTATTCATTATATTAAAATGAAGCCATAAATTAACAAAACAACTCAAGAAGCAACCAAAGAAAAGAGAGGCCAGAAATTTCTGGTCTTGGCCAAGTTTTGGGCTGTTCTTGGGCTGAGGGAAAAGATAGAGGGGTTTTACAAAAGAAATTTTTATGCAAAAAGGCCCCCTACAACTCAAAAATTGCAAGTTTTAGCCCAAAAATTCAGTAATTTCGTTTCAAATCATAAAAATTTGAAAAAAATCAAAATAAATTACTAAAAATTCATGTTATCACCAGAATATAATTATCATAATTTTAGAGATTAAAATTAGCCCGGAAAAATTTGTATTTATCGCTTATTTAATGTATTTTCTTACCGGCTTAAAATAATATTAAAAAATGAAAAATAGGGAAAAATTTTTAAATGACCAAAATTTCATAATTAACTCATTAGTCACTAAAAACAAGTAATTACCTATCCATTTTAGGTATAATTAGCCCTAAACTGCAAAATATCGAGAAAGACGGTTTTCGGAAAAATACCGAATTTTTACCGAATTTCAGAAAAACACCAAAACGACTTTTCAAGACGCTACAATCTTCCCCCCTTAAAGAAATTCGGTCCCCGAATTTCAAAATATAGCTACGCGTACCTTCGAAGAGATGGGGATACTTTTTCCTCATCTCGCCCTCGGCCTCCCAGGTAACCTCCTCGCTGCTCGGGCTACGCCAAAGGACCTTGACGGTTGGTATAATCTTCGACCTCAACTTCTTCATCTGCCGATCCAAGATGGCCACCGGCTGCTCTGCAAAAGAAAGGTCGCGCTCTAGCTGGACTGTCGGGTGCTGAATCGCATGCGAAGGATCGTGAAGGTACTTGCGGAGCATCGAAACATGGAAGACGGGGTGAACATCGGGAAAGCTGGGAGGAAGAGCCAAACGATAAGCGACAGCGCCAACACGCTCGAGGATCTCGAAGGGGCCTACGAATCTAGGGCTAAGCTTCCCCTTTCGCCCAAAACGCATCACGCCCTTCATCGGAGAGACTTTCAGAAAAACATGGTCGCCAACTGCGAACTCTAATCTGCGACGGCGTCTGTCTGCATAGGATTTCTGCCTGCTCTGAGCCGCTCCCATCCGGTCTCGGATCAACTGTATCTTCGCTGTCGTCTCCTCAACAAGCTGCGGCCCTAAAATGCTACTCTCGCTGAGCTCTGTCCAACACACGGGCGATCTGCATCTCCTCCCATACAATGCCTCGAAAGGTGCCATCTGAATAGTATCCTGGAAGCTGTTGTTGTAGGAGAACTCCACTAGAGGTAAATGACGATCCCAGCTACCACCAAAGTCTAAAACGCACGCTCTGAGCATGTCCTCGAGAGTCTGAATGGTCCGCTCTGACTGTCCGTCTGTTTGCGGATGAAACGCTGTGCTGAAGCTCAAACGAGTGCCCAAAGCCTCCTGAAGTCTCTGCCAAAGTCGGCTGGTGAACTGAGTGCCTCGATCTGACACGATACAAGTCGGTACGCCATGTAGTCGCACGATCTCGTCAATATAGAGCTGAGCATACTGAGCGAAGCTGAAAGTCGTCTTCACTGGAAGGAAGTGAGCCGCTTTCGTCAATCTATCCACGATCACCCAGATGGAGTCGTACCCTCGACTGGTCCTGGGTAGACCCACAACGAAATCCATCGAAATCTGCTCCCATTTCCACTCTGGAATGGGTAACGGCTGTAGCTCTCCTGCGGGCCTCTGGTGCTCGGCCTTGACTTGCTGACAAGTCAGGCATCTCGAAACGAACTCCGCAATGTCCCTCTTCATCCCGTCCCACCAGTAGGTCTCTCTCATATCATGGTACATCTTGGTGGAACCGGGGTGGACACTATACACTGATCGGTGTGCCTCCTCAAGAATGTCGCGCCGTAATCCATCAGTATCTGGTACGCACAGTCTAGATCCATATCGTAAAATCCCCTGATCATCAATCACGAACTCGGAAAATCTGCCTTGTCCCATCTGTGCCATGATCTCTGAGCAACGGTCGTCACTGCGCTGTGCCTCATATATACGGTCAAGCAACTGTGGGCGTGCACGAACATGCGCGAGCTGTCCCCCTGTCTGAGTGAACTCGAACTCAACTCGGCTGTCGCATAACATCTGCCAATCTGCTGACGACTGTTTCTGCACTGCGCACAAAAAGGATAGACTACCCCCGGGCCTCTTACTCAACGCATCTGCCACCACATTTGCCTTGCCGGGGTGATATAAGATCTCGCAGTCGTAGTCTTTCACCAACTCCATCCAACGACGCTGTCTGAGGTTCAGGTCTCGCTGCTGAAATATGTACCTTAAGCTCTTGTGATCGGTGAATATCTGACACGACTCGCCGTAAAGGTAATGTCGCCAAATCTTCAGTGCAAAGACCACTGCAGCCATCTCCAAATCATGAGTGGGGTAGTTCTGTTCATGCTTCTTCAACTGCCGAGAAGCATAAGCGATCACCCGGCCATGCTGCATCAATACGCATCCTAATCCCACTCGCGAAGCATCACAGTAGACAACAAATCCGCCTGATCCTGAAGGTAAAGATAATACCGGCGCCGTAGTCAAACAAGTCCGTAGCTGCTGAAAACTGCGCTCGCACTCCTCTGTCCAAACGAAAGGAACTCCCTTCCGGGTCAAACTGGTCAACGGTGCAGCTATACGGGAGAAGTCCTAAACAAAACGCCTGTAGTAGCCCGCCAAGCCTAGAAAACTACGGATCTCAGTAACCGATGTAGGTCGGGGCCACTGCTGAACAGCCTCAATCTTCTTCGGGTCCACACAAATGCCGTCTCTCGTAACCACGTGACCCAAGAATCCGACGCTGTCCAGCCAGAAAGCACACTTGGAGAACTTCGCGAACAGCTGATGCTCCCTCAGAGTCTGTAACGTAATCCGCAAGTGCTGCTCGTGCTCCTCTCTGCTCCGGGAGTACACCAAGATATCGTCGATAAACACGATGATGAACAAGTCAAGATACGGCCTGAATGTACGGTTCATCAAATCCATAAATGCAGCTGGGGCGTTGGTGAGTCCGAACGACATCACCAAAAACTCGTAGTGGCCATAGCGTGTACGGAAAGCTGTCCTCGGTATATCCTCCTGTCGAACTCGCAGCTGATGGTATCCTGATCGCAAGTCGATCCTCGAAAAATACCCCGCACCCTGAAGCTGGTCGAACAAATCATCAATGCGCGGCAACGGATATCTGTTCCGAACGGTAACTTTGTTCAGCTGGCGGTAGTCGATACATAAGCGCAAACTTCCATCCTTCTTCTTGACAAACAGGACCGGAGCACCCCACGGAGAAACACTCGGTCGAATAAGCCCCTTGTCCAACAAATCCTGCAACTGATCCTTCAGCTCTCGAAGCTCTGCCGGGGCCATCCGATAAGGCGGTATAGAAATAGGCCCCGAACCGGGAATCAAATCAATGCAGAACTCAACATCGCGCTCAGGCGGTAGCCCAGGTAGCTCATCAGGGAAAACATCAGGGAACTCACAAACTACCGGGACCCGGTCCAACGGAACATCTGCAGCTCGAGTATCACAAATAGACGCTAAGAATCCCTGACATCCCTTCTGCAAGAGCTGACCAGCGCGAAGAGAAGAAATTAAGCTGGGAAGGGTGACACTGCGGTCTCCCTGAATAACAAGGACTGGCTCTCCCGGAAAGCTAAATCTGACTGCCTTCTCACGGCAGTCCACCGAAGCATAACAAGTGGCTAGCCAATCCATGCCCAGAAGCACATCAAAGTCCAACATATCGAGGAGTATCAAATCAACTGATGAATCCCTCTCCCCGATACGAACGGAACACAAACGAAATACAAACCGAGCGACAAACGACTCGCCTACCGGAGTAACAACAACAAGCGGCTGGTCTAACGACGACGACTCACGGCCCAACATCGGTGCCAAGTGTGTAGAGACGTACGAATGTGTGGAACCTGGGTCGAATAATACCCGTGCGTCGAAAGAACAAACTGGCAAGGTACCTGTCACGACGGCATTGGATGCCTGCGCATCCTGCGGTGTCAAAGCAAAAACTCGGGCCTGCCCTCCACCGATAGCGGGCTGACCTCGACCTCGGCCTCTGCCTCCTCGTCCTCTCTGAACAGGACCGCCGCGTCCACGGCCTCTCGGTGCACCTAACTGGCGTGGAGCATCACCTGGGGTAGGAAGTAGGGCTCTCTGAGGAGGGGGTGGTGATGGTGGTAGGGTCACGTGCGGAACTGTCGCTGCTCCCTGTCGTCTCACCGGGCAGTCTCTGACAAGATGGTGCAAACTCGCGCACCCAAAACATCCTGGCGACGGCTGCTGCCCCTGGGAATAAGAACCATATAACTGTCCCCGCCCAAATCCTCTGCCAGGCCTATCTCTCGGAAAGAATCTGGCGCGCTGCCTCTGAGGTGGTACATCGGTGCACATCCTCTTCGGCCCAGAAACGACCGAATTCTGTGATATGCGTGCCTCCATCCGTAATGCCGTATCCCTAGCCGCTGAATAAGTGTCGTAGTGCTGGACGCCAATGGCAAGGTATAGCTGGGCATCAAGTCCCTGTACGAACCTCTTCACCATCTTCTCCTCGGTATCCACCAAATACTGAGCATATCGGGATAACTGTGTAAACTGGATGTCATACACAGACACCGTCATCCCAGGTGTCTTGGCTAAGGCCTCGAAGCTGCGAGCTCTAGCGTCACGAATGCTCTCTGGAAGGAAACGGGCTAGAAAGACCGCTGTAAACTCGGCCCAAGTCATAGGCGGCAGATCTGCAGCTCGACCTCTCAAGACTGACTCCCACCATGTCTGCGCGAGACCCTCTAGTCGGAAACTCGCAAACTCTACCCATCGATCATCCGAACATCTCAGCGAACGGCAGATCCTGGCTAAACTGTCAAGGAACGTCTGTGGGTCCTCCGCTGCCTTGGTGCCGGTGAATACTGGAGGTCTCAGCCTCATGAAATCCTGTAGTGAAACCGGAATGGCCACGGTGGTAGTAGTAGGAGCAGGTATCAAGGTCGTCTGTGATGTAGTAGGTACGTCATCCGGCCTCGGTGTACGACTGGCTGCAACTAGGGATCCTACCATCTGACGCAGCTCCTGCATGCCTCCCATCATCTGTCGCAACTCCTCCATACCGGTCTCGAGCCTATCCATACGGCCTAGGGAAGGTGGATCGGTCTGTCCCTGCGGCGTAGGCATACCACCCTGCTCAGTCCTAGTCTCGGACGAGCCAGCTCGAATCTCGTCTCTGGCGGCGGCCCTCTGTACCCTCGTAGCCTTCGGCGGCATAGTGGCTATCACAGGAAAACGGATAGTAAGGACAGTGCAATAGGATCATAGGATACACGGAATTGAAGAAGGAATTTTTCAAGCAAGTATATCCTAAAGTCACTTAGGCGGAGTACCGTATCGTAAGTATGCCGCGGACATACGCACACTACGTTACCCTGCTTAAGTCACTTACTCCATCTACCAAGGGTCATCCTACACTCACAAAGGTAAAACCTATCGCTCTGATACCAACTTTGTCACGACCCGCAGGGTATGGAACGTGACTGGCACTTAAGTTTACGAAACGTCTAAAGGCGTCCGTAAAATATGTAAGCCAAAGCCCAGAAAACAAAACCAATGAAGCAAAAGAGTGAAGAAAACCCAATCAATTGAAAGCGAGTTATCAAATAAGTCATGTAAAACACTTTTTTAAAAACAATACCAATTTTTCCCGAAAATTTCGGCAGAGTCTCCTTTGTAAATACTGGCCCCCAAAAATGGGTACAACAAAATATATACATGAATCCAACAAAATAGGGCATCCCCAAGCGGGAGCTAGCTCTTCGCCATAAGGCGGTCACAAATCCCACGCAATGTAAATGACAGCAAGCATAATAATCATAAGGAAGCATAAAAAAAGTAGCATGTCGGCTCAAGTGAGCTCGACCCCAAAATACAGCATAAAATCCACAAACCTCACTGTCTCATCTCTAGGTCAATATACAATAATCTGGTAGAAACAATAGATGGAGTATACTAGATACAAAGAATATACAAGGTGGTACAAAAATGATAACATAACCCACCTATGAGCAAATCTCGAGCTCAGGCAAAAGAGACAAAAGAACAAGTGCGCCCGCCGCTACTGAACTGACAGAGCGGACCTGCAAAAGACTGTGGCACAACGGGGGTGAGTTGCCAACTCGTGAGTAATAAATAACATCTACAAAGGCTATCGTATGCATGCACACAAGCATCCTAGCATCTAAAATACAGGTATGACTGGATGCACTAGCAGGTGTGTATACAATATCAGTGTGCTAATATGTATGCAACATGAAAATCTGAGGTCTCAATAGGTATATATAAGAAATATTTTATCTCTTTTTGTTTTTGAAACTCTTTTAGAATGCCAGCATAATGTCAATGAATCGACGAAAATCGGTGTCCAGCAACGACACCCAAAAGCTGTCTCAAATCTCATAAATGTATCTCTGGCCTCAGCCGTCCGGCTGACCCATCTCAAATCTCAATATCTCATCATCTAGCGGCCACGGTCGGTATCCTCTGGATATCCGCCGTCCCAAACAGTCACCGGTAGGTAATCCGTCCCCTGCCAGGCTCAACGTCATCACCACATTCCTCTTGCCCCGGGGTACCTTACCGGGCCCACCATGTACCCGTGCCGGTTCCTCCACTCCTCGACACGGATTTCCAAATCCACAGCAAACTCATGGTGGACGACACTTACATCACTAGAAAACCGCAATTTACATATTTTAAAAATATAATAAGTTTAGAAATTTTGCGGCTTTCCCCCGAAATCCAGCAATATCATAAAATCTCAAGAAATCCTCATAAGTGCATATATCAATGCTAATGAATGCGTATGATATCAATAATCAAGTTGCGATGTGTGATTAATGTATTAAGCATGAACAATTAATATGATGAAGTACATGCACATGAATAGCAATACTACGGTTTCATTTTTAAGGAATTAAAGACAATAGTACCAGTTTAAGTATCAATTAGTAAAAAGTTTCAATTTAAAAGTTATCTAGTGTGGTGGCATGGCAATTACCAGGGTGTGTGTGTAAGCATGAATAGTGCTCGTGCTGCATATAAAAACCTGGTAATAGTGCATGTGTCCTACAATTGAGTTTGCGTATATGGGTATAACATATTGATCTAATTGCAGCAATTATCATGCCAGTATTATTATTCTAATGTCACAAGTGATTATCCAATTTACTATTTTCCAGTTTACTAAATCTATCGGGCGACTTGCGCCATCCAAACGATCGTCCCCCGTAGATGTTAAATCTACTCACCGGGATCCCTGGCTAGCTGTGTCCAATGACCGCCTTTCCCTTTCGCGCCGCGTCTGACGTTTCCGCGACCGAACCTGGAATTTACATCAGTATCAAATATAAGGTTACATATTAAGAACGACGCAAAAACCTAACGAAACTAATAAAGTTCGCTAGCAAGGTACAACGTGCACAAAGTGCGCGGACACACGCGGAAATCGCAAAAACTGCCGAAAAACGCCGATTTGGGTCGCCCGGCAAAACTAAAACCCGACTACCCAAAAACCGCACTCACGCATCCTAAAAGTCGTAGGACAAGCCATTACAATCCTCAAGATATCAAAATAATTCATCACATAACTTATATAAAAATCTAGTAAGCATATACATTCCAAAAATCGGTGCAACGTCGCCGATTTGCAACAAAACGACTACAATAAAGCATACTCACCCAAGCACACTACAAGAAATCCACACCCACTAATTACAACACATTAACCATGCTCCAAAACCTATATTCCACAACCAAACCCTTTCTTGATTTTTATGAATAGCAATTGCAAATCAAAATCCACACTTGAAAAACTTAATTAACACTAACTTCTACCCCAATTAGCAAGTTCACCTCTTAGATTTAGGTTAGCAAAATACTAGATAACAAATTAGGTTTAATTAACTAAATAATGGTTTCTAAACCTTAATCAACTCACTAATCAAGTTTCAAATATCATTTCCATACAAAAACCTCCTCTTGAAATCCTAAAACAACAATTTCACACTTCTAAAATTAACTAAATTAGCATAATTGAAAACTACATCAACAAGGTAACCATAGAGATTAGTTCACTAACAACTAGATTAACTAATAAACAACTTAATTAATTATCATGGCTTTCAAACCCTAGTTAGAATTTTCAAACAAAATCTAAGAAAACTAGATTAAACTACACTAAATTAACACTAAACCATATAACATAAGCACTTAAACAAAGAATTTAACATGATAGAAATTATACCTCTTGATCAATGGATCAAGCAAGAAAATTTGCTCCAAAAATGCCTCCTTTCCACATGATTTCAACTATATTAGGCTTGAGAAGAGGTAGCACAAGGATTTTATGTTGAAAAAGAGAAGGATTTGTGGATTTTTATTGAATTTTGTTGCAAATTTTGAAGAAAATGAGAGAGAAAGAGAAGGAAAATAATGGAGGTGGGAAATGGTGCAGGTTTCGGCCAGAATGGAGGGATGGGGGAGGGTGTGGGCAAGTGGGGAAAGTCATGGTCAAGTTTCCAAAGTCAAATGTATCATAACTTATTCATTATATTAAAATAAAGCCATAAATTAACAAAACAACTCAAGAAGCAACCAAAGAAAAGAGAGGCCAGAAATTTCTGGTCTTGGCCAAGGTTTGGGCTGTTCTTGGGCTGAGGGAAAAGATAGAGGGGTTTTACAAAAGAAATTTTATGCAAAAAGGCCCCCTACAACTCAAAAATTGCAAGTTTTAGCCCAAAAATTCAATAATTTCGTTTCAAATCATAAAAATTTGAAAAAAATCAAAATAAATTACTAAAAATTCATGTTATCACCAGAATATAATTATCATAATTTTAGAGATTAAAATTAGCCCGGAAAAATTTGTATTTATCGCTTATTTAATGTATTTTCTTACCGGCTTAAAATAATATTAAAAAATGAAAAATAGGGAAAAAATTTTAAATGACCAAAATTTCATAATTAACTCATTAGTCACTAAAAACAAGTAATTATCTATCCATTTTAGGTATAATTAGCCCTAAACTGCAAAATATCGAGAAAGACGGTTTTCGGAAAAATACCGAATTTTCACCGAATTTCAGAAAAACACCAAAACGACTTTTCAAGATGCTACACTAGCTCTTCGTCCATCGACGGTCACAACCACGCAAGCAATAATAATATACAACCCCAAAGGGCGAGGATCAAAACCCAAAAAAAAAGAAACTCAAAACAGCCAGAAAACCGTAATACTACTAGCGCGACTCTAAGGTCGAAATAAAACAACACTGTTTTCTAAGTCTGAAACAATAAACAAGTTTTGGTTGATGGAAATCCTAGATACAATAAATGATACATGAACAATGGCGGTTCTGATACAAAAGAACCCACCTATCCAAGCAAGTCACCCATAAGGAAGCAGTGTGCTAGAAATGCCGCTATGGAATCTGTACGGCAAAAACCTGCAAGGACTGGGGCACAACGGGGGTGAGTTGCCAACTCGTGAATAGAAAATATCTACCAGCAGAGATCGAATGCATGACCTATCCTAGGTCAATACGATCAGATATAAATAAACCTCAATATGAATAAAGCTGAAGCATGCTAAACTAGCAATGTAATCTCTACATGAGTGTAATGCCAAGTGCTCGTGCTAGTGCCTCAGGTAATAGCATGTCATGAATATGAGGTATGATCAATGTAATCAAATCTGTACACACGTGGATCCCGTCCACTCGTCACCCAATGACAATAACCATCATGCAAGTAAATGTCATGAAACCTGTGCCTGGAAATATGAGGATATAACCCACCCGTGTCCCTCGCGACACGTCAAAATCATGGAACCGGAGTGCCCAGCATCGGCACTCGAAAACATCATGAAAACTGTGCCCAGCATCGGCACATAAATCCTCATATATCGGGCTCCGTCAGTCCGGATTGGCCCGCGGGCTCTGTCTGCGGTATCGGCCCTCGGCCCCGGCAGGACGCCCAAATCTATCCATCGACTCTGGTCAGTATCCTCCGGATAACCGCCAGGTCCAACCAATCACCGGTAGGTACTCGCCCGCCTCCAGGCTCAATCGGCAAAGCTCATCGATCATCTTGCCGAGGGGAACCATACCGGGTCCACCATGTACCCGCAATCGGCTCATCCACTCCTCGATTCGGGTTTCACATGTCGCTCTCAGCACCGAGAAAACACATGGTGGACGCACTGAAATATCATATCAAGGGTAACCGGGTTTTTAAAGCAATGGCATATTCTCTTTTGAAACACTCTCGGTTCCCAAATCCAGAAATATCATAGAAACAACATATCTCAATGCGTATAATCAAAAGCATGAAGTATGCGACATGTAAAGGAAGGTATGCATATCATCATGTCATGCAAGGATCATATACTGAATGCAATAGTACTACAGTGTAGTGACATGGCAATTATCGATGATGAGTGTGTGAGCCGGCAACAAGTGTACGTGGAACATATGCATCATCGATAATGGTGCTGGTGTCCTAGCAGCATGACTGAAATATAACCACAGTACAAGCGATGCAATGCAAATAGCATGAATATGCGGAATCGAATAATCAACGCAAAAGTAAAGAATCTACACCAATCTGTACAAGTCATGCAGGGGTGCCATTTGAAATAAGACGAATCAGGGCTTTTGGAAAAACAAGGGCTACGGTGTTTTAAGAAAAGATACATCATTTGAAAATATCCGTATAACCCTTCTGCCTATCTTTAAAATATCCCCGATTCGTTAGTTTGAAATAGGTATGACTCGGTCCAGTCTAATGTCTACTAAGTAATCTAGACAGGAGGGGTAAGAAACCACCTAATCTGAGTCAATATATATAGATATGATAGTCGGTGATCCCGCCTCAATAACATATCGTAAGATATCCTCGAGTCATGAGTGCGGATCTATCATCAATATCGGCTCGTACGGTAGATCGTCGTACGGCATCCCAATAGCTGGGTAGGGGTCAATATCACAGTACCTCATCACATATCAGGTATCACTATCATCAGATCGCATAATCTGGGGTACTACTCTAAGTCTAGTACAAATCGATACCATCTATAAAAATATGAATGCGGGTAAAGCACATGTCCAAAGGCCCGCTAAAACTATCATATCGCACCTCGAAGACAAGCTATGTCACATCGCCGATCTCACGGCCTCACATCAAGTATCATCTCAAACCACGTATCATCCTCAAATCCCGTATATAAACACATAGTCTCATACCCATGTGTAGATATACGCACCATCATATGCACTCTAATAAATGAAAGAATGAATGCAAGTATGTGTGTAAATGTATGTGTGAGTGCAACCACTACTCTAGGGTTCGCACTATACTAAACCAATATATTCTTATCATCAAAATATCATTATTACCATCAATAACCCTAAACAACACATAATAAATATTTGTGTGTATACGTATTCTATACATCACCACGGACTGCGGGGGTGCTATACGCCATCCACCCGACTTCTCTCCGTAGATATAAATCTACTCACATTGCTTCTCGTGTGCCAAAGCCGATGTCGCTATCTTCACCTCCTTTGCCTCAACATCACGCGGGGTACCTACAAGTATATCACAATGCTAAAGCACATGAAAATCACATCGGAAACCAAAATAGCACACGCTACCCGCATAGGTAAAAACCTATCGACTCGCATGTAAACACAATCAAAATCCACTTGTCGTTGACGTCCAAACGCCACCCGACAGGAATGAATCACCAAATACCAAAATCCATGCTAAAACAAGTCCCAAATTATACACCAACATAGGAAAATCAACCCAGATTTCACCCTAGATGGAATCAGTCAAAACTAGACATACTCAGGGTCAAAACTAGAGGAAATGGGGGCATGCACAGAAAACGAGGCAATTCCTTAAAATACCTTATTTTAGAATTTTCCATAATTTTTCCCCATTTATCTGTATTTAATTATACCAGAATATTAAAATATTCATTAAAATAATATTAAATTATAAAATTTCCCAAAAATCATATTTTATTATTTTGAAGACGTTACATTAGGAGACCCGGTCTCGACTCCTCGAGATGGTCTCCCATTGGACCCTAGAACCCGGTTACTTGTGCTCCCCGACTTGGGTCTATCCTAATGCGGAAAAATAAATAATATACAATGGTGACATCAATCATAACTTGGAAGTGCCCCAATAAAAGAATATTACATACAATGAATTTTACATGAATAAAAAAGAAAACTCTCATCTCACATAAAACCCCCGGATATTCAAAACACGACGATCCAATATAATATATCACAGCAACACATAACATCATATGTCATCAACGTAATTAAATATGTCTATCACAATTGTTGTTGACATATAGCAACGAAAATGGAGATATACCACATATTAAACTTACGGTCGCAGAAAAGAAAATGTAAAACTACAATATTTGGAATCCACAATCTCTTTAAACATCGTAAACCCAGAATATCACATATTACGGATTTCATGCCAACTATATGAATTCCACATATTGTATCACAACATAGATAGCTAGGCAAAGTTATACAATTCGATCGATTCAACGAATTCCCAAAATATCTCAGAGAGCTCAACACTTGAGTAGAATTAAAAGTTCCCAGAAGCATGCCCCATCACCTACGGACCGTCGCTGAAAGGCTTGTCCCAAGCCTCCACAGTGGCGCCGCGGAACCACCGCAAAACCAAGTTTTGGCCGCGGTTGCGCGGTCACTGTAGCGAGTTAAGGACTCGTTCTTCAGGTGGGCCCATAGAATTCCCCGCATGATTTTATGAGTATTTTTAATATGAAAAATTTTAACTTTTGAAAAAAATTCCAGAAAGGGGGTCTCGTTTGGGTTTTCGGGGTTCGATCGGACTTTAAACATCGTCTAGACAACGCCTAATGCTCTAGCTTGGCTCTGATACCACTGTAGGGTTGTATAACACCACGACAAGGTTTAGGAAGGCATAACACATGCCATTTTATAAAAAATTAGGGTGCTATGAAACCCTAACCAAGATCTTAACTAGATAATTAGGTTTAACTTTGCATGTAAACAACTTTATATCTAAGTGATAGGGGTTACAACCTTTGTAGTCCGTTCCTTCGCTTCATAAGCTCCGAGTTGTGGTCCCTTCACTGCGATCATCAAGCTCCCGGACTCTAGAGAGGCTCCATGAGGTGAATGATGCATCTTACTTGAAGTCTTTGAAATCCAAGGCGATCTACCTTGAGGAAACACAAACTCAAGCTAACTCTTCACTAATTATGAATTAGTGAAGCTAACAAACTAATCTATATGGCTAGTATAGAAGAGGATGATGAGATAGGAATTTTGCTTTCTTTAGTTTTCATTTTCTTAGTTTATTTCATCACCATTGAAAAAGCTAGCAAGCTTTTGAGGAAAAAGAAGATGAAGTGATGAGAATAAATGTTGTGTGTGGTTAGAAATGCAACACAAGGTCAAGTATATCATCCTTAACCCATGTAGAGACTTAACCATTAGCTATGGTTAAAGGTATGGTTGATAAATATCTTAAGCAAGACAAAAAGAGTGGACAAAGTCAAAGAAACTACAAGCTTCTACAAATTTCATCCATGAACATTATCCACAATATTTGAATTACTTAATGATAAATATAAACCCTAATATTAACCCTAGTATGGTTTAACTCTAATAAACCCTAGTTGCATTTATAACCAAGTATGTTACAATTATACATATCACATATATATAATTAAGTAACAAAAGAATACATTTAACATATATCACATATATATTAATGTATCCAAAATGAGAAAAAGAATTACTTAAGTGAGCTTATATTAATTAATGTCATATAATATATCACATATATAAATATACATTAAATCATCGAATCAATATTTGATCCGATAATCCGACTATATCACATATAACCGACTAATATATAAAATGTATCTTTTCATCGAATCAACACTTGATCCAATGACCCGGTTATATCTCATATACCCGGCCGATATCACATATCGCGAGAATAGAATACGGTATCACATATCGTATTTTTCTCGGTCCCGCACATATCGCATATGAGCTCCTACTCCGTTTTGCCTGAGCCAGGAAACCTCTGTGTAGGACTCTAAAGACTCGTCAATACGCCGGCAGTAGGTGATGATCATATCAAACACCTACAAGCTGCAAGCGGTCAGCTAAACGTAACAGCCACCCGGGTATTGAGCGACTAGAAGATCCATAAGCAAGCCTGCACATACTCCTGCTAATCCAGTCAGTAACACTACCATACAGTCCGGTCTCTTCGTCTGATATATCGCATATACAGTCTAGGGGCGGTAAAATGCCAGACCCCAATAACCGATAATTCGTGTCGATGTGAGGCTCATAACGGGTCGAGAAACTACTGATAACTCTTACCATAAAATCTCCATATCAGCCCTGGCCAGGGACATCCAGTTATAGCCAAAAGAACACAACGCTACATCAACTCCCAATACCGGGAGAGACGAAACCCCTCCTATCGCTCATTGCCTCCATGTGATTCGGGACTGTACCCAAAAGCCACCGTTTTGCACGTTCTCATGAACGTGGTAAGGTTGAAATCAAAGCACAGTGGGAATCACATAAGACTCTATGACGATCTCGGGTCTACAGACTAACTTGTACCAGTGTCACCGGAGAACTGCTATCTAACGATAGGTATAATACCATCTAGGAGTTCCTGGCGAGTCCGTTCAGTGTACCCAGTCTCCACTGAGCACCTGTACACCATCTTTGATGTCCAACACCAATGGATATGGGATCATCCATCGCCCATCATATGGGTCAAGATGCGTGTACGCTAGTCTACTCTACAGTATCGATGCCCTGTCTCGATACACTCTCAACTAGGAACAGTTATAGTATGTACTCGTGGACTACCCTGGCCCCACTAGTATGATCTCATCATAGTCTTAGTAGTCGAGTACAGATCCTAAGGGCTTTATCAACGTGTGAGAGTAAGACAATAAACTAATACAAGTCAACATGTTAAGACAAAGTGAAACCAGATAGCATACTATCATGTCGAGCAAGAAAGTCCTCTATATATATATTCAAGCACCCATTATAATATACATCATATGTACAACAATGGCCTCTAGGCATATACATAACTAACATTACCCTACTAGCTAACTTTACAGCAAAGTTTTTATATTTTTGTAAAATTTTCAATTTTTGTGGGTTTTTAAATAAGTATACAAATGAAAAATATTCACATGAATGCGAAGGCTGAGAGCTTACCTAGCACACCCCCAAACTTAAACTTGACAGTGCCCTCATTGTCATGCCACACTAAGAGGGTCAAAATTGTCGGCGCTCCCCTGTATATTTTTTTATATAAAAGAAAAGGCAAACAAAATATATATACACAAAAAGATCCCCCCAAAATTAAGTAAAACAGTGTTGCTACTGTTTAAGAATTAAGGTAAGAGTTAGGGGGAAGAGAATAATATTAATCTATACAAGGCCTTACAAAGGCCAAAAGTTAATATCAAACATTCAAAATTTTATCGTGATAAATCTCGTGTTGGTAAAAGAATGCATAGAGGAAAGTGAGGAAGAATACGTGAGACCATGTGGATGAAGCGGCGTACGGTCTCGGTGGAGGAGAAGAACGACGGAGGAGGAAAAGAAACGGAACACGAACTTGAGGGTGGAAATGGAGTGAATAAATTATTACAATGTGTAATGATCGAATTGAAAAATGGATTGTACTAATCTAACAACATGTCGGGAAATGGGGTTAAACCTCTCAAGATCCGTGAGAAAACATGGGTCGACCGAATTTAGTAAACCGGACATCGGAAGTGAAGGTGATGCGGCGTCTTGCAAAGCGGAAACGATGGAAAGGATGGAGGGAAGTGATTAAGGAATGGTATAGGTTAAACGTTAAGGAGGATGTGCACAGTCAGTGGAAGGGATATGATGAATTGGAAAATCCGACTCATCTAATAAAACTGCTTCATCCTCAATAATATCCTCAAAATTCTCTTCAAAATTCAGCTTATCCATGTATTCATCATCAATTTTCAGACGCATATGGGGTTTGGGAAAAATAGTTAATGGTTCGGGATGATGTCCACATGGAAGTGAAAGGACATGATGGATTGGTTAGAAAAACTCATCCAAAACTGCGGGTTCATCATCCAAAATATTCCCAGCATCGATATCCTCAATCAAGTGAAAGTTAAATTTCTCAGACACCTCATCAAAAGCATGGATTTCAATCAATTGTGGTTCTAGAGTGGAGGTGTAGAGATCAATGGTATTAGTATTGGTTTCACTTGAAATGGACCCTTCACAATCGGGCAAATCAAACCCTGCAAAATCGCACAACTCATTAAACATTCTATCTTCAATTGGTGAATCATTTGGGGCACTCGATAGAATTTCGAAACTGGAGTTGTGGAATTCAATTTGAAACGGGTAGGTTTGATTTGGAAGGGTGTACTGCTCACTCTCACCACGCAAATTTGCAAACTGTCCAATCGCCTCATCATACATTGGAAAATTCGGAGCTAGTTGGAAACTAGCTTCCGGTTCGTTAGGTTGTATGAGGGCGGACATGGACGCATTCAAATCCATCATCTGTTGGTATGACGTAACCCGAAATTCTTCTAATGACTGTTTAAGGCTAGACATGGGTTGTGAAGGGTTTCAGTAAACGACTCAAACTCGTTTGGATACGTGAAACTCCTAAATGGCTATTCAGAAAAATGTCTAGAGAAGGTATAAAAGCCAGGTAGGATTGATAGGAATCGAATGGTTGGACATGATTAGGATCAACATTATGATAAGAAGGTGATTGGAATTGTTGATCAAAAGAATTCGAAGTGGTGAAAGGAGTGAAAGATCGGCTACGAGATTGTTCGATTCTTTCGGTACAGTCCCGAATCACATGGAGGGAATGAGCGATAGGAGGGGTTTCGTCTCTCCCAGTATTGGGAGTTGATGTTGCGCTATGCACGATTAGCCATAACAGGAAATCCATGGCCTGGGTTGATGAGATCTACTCGTAAGTGTTATCAGTAGTTTCTCGAACCGTTATAGACCTTGCATCGGCATGACTTATCAGGTATTGAGGTATGACGTTATACCACCCAAGGCTGTTGATATGCGATATATCAGACAAAAAGATCGGGCTGTACAGTAGTGTTACTGATTGGATTCGCAGGAGTATGAGCATGGGTAACATTTTCAAAAATATAAAATATTAATTTTGGGAATTTTTATAATTCAATATTATTTTATTGATTATTTTAATATTAAATCTATAATTAAATGCAATTAAATAGGAAAAATGTTAGAAAAATTATGAAAAATTATGGAAAATTCTAAAATAGGGTAAATTAGTGAATTATGATATTTTTAAGTTTTTGTGATTAGTTTAACACTAATTTAGTGCTAATCGCGATTAAAATCGCTAATCGGGTTTTTTGGCAATTTTGTGCAAAACTTGCACATACCACTTTTTTCTACACTTGTGCATTTTCTAGCCATGGGTTTCTTTTGGGATTACTATTGATGTGAGAAGGTTTGGAGTTATAAAGAAAAGGAAAAGAAAAGAAAAAGGAAATGATGAGGGTAGGTGAGAGAGAGAGGTGGACCATTGACCTTATACCCTTAGCCATTCCTCCCCCTCTCATTTCTCTCCCTCTTCCTCTCCCTTGCTGCTGCTGCTGCCCTAGCCCTCTCTTCCCTCCACTAAATCCTCTCACTTCATCTCAAAAACATACCCAAAACCCTAAACTCCTTTCATTAAAATTGTGCAAAATCCCTAGATCTACACATGGAGCTAAAGAAGCAAGGATTTTGGCCACTAGGGGCAAGTCAAGAATTTTCTTGAGTTGCTAATGGAGGTAATTTCTGAACCATTAGCTTAATTATAGCCTTTTCTATAAACCCATGTTAAGATTTAATCGATATTGTGTGATATTATGGACTTGGTGAAAACCAAGTTAGGGTTTGAGGGAAATTGGTGTTGTATTATGAAATTGAGCTCAGTAGAGGTCTTACCAACACCCTAGTGTTTGAATTGGAACCCAAAACCTGAAGCTCGAACCAGAATACGGATTTTAGAAACCAATATCGGGGAAAAACTGGAATCTGTCACTGTTAATTAGAATCTGCTAACACCCCGAGAACCCTAAAATAATATTGAGTGGAAATTGAGATGTGCAGGTACCATAGAGGCAACACCCAAAACCCTAGCTCCCCACTCCACCTTGAGGCCGCCAAAATCTCCTTTCTGGCCGCAATTTGCGGCCAGACCAGTGAGGAATCGCCTCGTTTTCTGTGCATAGCCCCAATTCCTCAATTCTTGGCCCTGGATACTTCTAGTTTTGACAGATTCTTTCTAGGGTAAAATCTGGAACACATTTCATGAGTTGCTGTTTTGGACTTTAGTTTCCGTATTCCGTATTTTTGATTCTGAAATGGTGGAATGTGTTTTGCCTCGACTATTTGTCGTTTATACGATGATATAGAGGATTTATTGATGGTTTTGGAAGCGTGCCATAGGTTCTCACCTATAGGCCCCCTTATCGTATCGTTTTGGATTTCATGCGCCGTTTTAGCTTGGATTTGGTTTAATGCGCATATACGATATTTGATGTGTAGGTACCCATGAAGACTTCGGGACGACAAGCAAATACGTGGTGACGTCCGCAATTGGTGATGCAAGGTGAGTAGATTATATCTACAGGGGGAAGTCGGGTGGATGGCGTATAGCACCCCCACAGTCCGTAGATAGATTATTATGTAGTTATTGTGACATTAGGTGTATTATGGATAGTATAGGGTAAGAAGTGACTAGTGTAGTTCATAGTCGCGAACCATAGGATAGAATTACACCTATACACACACCCTTGCTTATCACTTGTACTTGCACTGTGATTGATGATATGTGATGACTTGGGAGATGAGTTGATGATGTGGGCTTGGTGCCCTGAGATCGGTGATTTGATACGATTCATATGTGGGATATGACTTGTGATTCTTGCGGGCTTGGGATATGTGTTTACCCCCGCATGCATACTTATTGATGTTACCGTTTTGTACTAGACATAGAGTAGTACTCCAGACTATATGATCTGATGATGGTGATATCTGTTATGTGATGAGACAGTGAGATGTTGACCCCTACCCAGCTATGGGGATGCCGTACGATGATTTACCGTACGAGCCGATATTGATGATAGATCCGCACTCATAACTCGAGGATATCTTATGATATGACATTGAGGCGAGATCACCGACTATATACCTTTATATATATACCGACTCAGATTTAGGTGGTTTCCACACCTACCCCTCCTGATTGACCTGATACTTAGATGTAGTTGCATAGTAGATACTTCTCTGTGGTGTTGACTACTAGATTTCTGCATCTTCATGCTATTCGTATTGCTGGCATATGTGCATTACTATATTATTATCATGCTGTTAGGACACCAGCACCATTATCGATGATGCGTATGTTCCACGTACACTATTGGCCGGCTCACACACTTCATCATCGATAATTGCCATGCCACTACACTGTAGTACTATTGCATTCATGAGATGATTCTTCCTTCGACATATGCACATTACTATTCCATGTTGCATGATTTCCTATATGATTACCTTTCTTTACATGTCGCATACATCATGGATTGATTGCATAGCACATCGCATTGGATTTACTTCCTGATGTTGGATTTTCATGTGATTTCTGGTTTTTGAGGACCGTGGGGTTATTTAAGAAAAGAGGCACTTTTATGAAAACCCGGTACCTCGTGATATGATATTTCGGTGCGTCCACCATGCGTTTTCTCGGTGCTGAGACGCGTGCTTGAAACCCGATTCGAGGAGGTGAGGATACGTTTGCGGGTTCGTGGTGGGCCCGGTATGGTTCCCCTCGGCGAGATGATCGATGGGTTTGCCGATTGAGCCTGGAGGCGGGCGAGTACCTACCGGTGATTGTATTTGAGCTCGGCGGATATCTGGAGGATACCGGCCGTAGTCGAGAGATGGACATGGGTTGACCCGTACTGCCAGGGCCGAGGGCCGATACCGCAGACGGAGCCCAGAGATGGACATGGGTTGACTCGTACTGCCGGGGGCCGAGGGCCGATACCGCAGACGGAGCCCCATATGGATGAGGATTTACGTGTCGATGCTAGGCACGGGTTTTCATGATGTTTTTCCATGATATTGTTTATATCCTCATACTTGCATACTTGATGCTTATCGTCAGTGGGTGACGAGTGGACGGGTTCCACATACATACAGACATGGATCATATACAGACTGGTTTTACATTGATCATACTTTATTTGTATATATAACAGGGTATGAGGGCGCTGTTTTATATACCCTTACACCAATATTAGTGGTATGGGACGCTAATATATGTGTATTGATATCATTGATATTTCATCATGGTTACTTCATGCAGACATACCTTACACTGATGACATGTTATTACCTGAGTACCTGGCACTACATACATGATTAGATGTTACCTTGCCACCCTATTGCACTCAGATGTACTCTTGTGGATTATATTATTGATCGTTGACTTAGGTTTATGTCTTGCATTCGGTTTCTGCTTGTAGATGTTTCTATTCACGAGTTGGCAACTCACCCCCGTTGTGCCACAGTTCTTGCAGGTTCTATTGCGGCATTTCTGGCACACTTTCTTCTTGCGGGTGATTTGCTTTGGTAGGTGGATTCTTTCGCATCAAGAACCACCATTGTATTTATTTATTTCATTGTATCTAGAATTTCCATCAACCAAAACTTGTATATTGTTTCAGACCTAGACTAGTGATGTTAGAGATAGTGCCCTCATAGCCAATTATTGGATCGCAGGTACGTGATTGCAATGATTGCGGAGGACCTATCCCGGTAGGACAGTCTTACTCGAGATGATAGTATGCTATCTGGTTTGCCTTTATCAGTCGTGTACATGTTCAGGTGACTGATTGCATGTTACACTTTGATAGAGCCCTTAGGATCTTGCTTTACTACCAACAGTATGATGGCGATCATATACGTGAGAGTTGGGTAGTTTATATGCATATCCTTAATTGTGGTCCCTAGTCGTGGGAGTTTCGAGACAGGGCATCGATACTCCGGAGTAGACTAGTGTGTACAGTCGAGACCCCGACGAGGGGCGGGGGCCGGTCTCACAAGCCACTGGTGTCAGTTGGATCACCTAAGATGTATACAGGTGCTCATTGGGTTATGAGTACACCGGACAGGACTCGCCGGGAATCTGCTAGTTAGTATTATATCTACCGTCAGATAGCAGTTCCCTGGTGACATGTGTACAGGTTAGTTCATCGACCTGTGGTCGTCATTTGTCTCGTGTGAGTTCCCACTGTGCTTTGATTTCTACCCTACCACGGCTCAAAGGAGTCGTGCAAACAGGTAGCTTTTGGGTACAGTCCCGAGCCATATGGAGGCATGTGAGCGGATCGGCAGGGGATTCGTCTCTCCCGGTATTGGGGGCGAGGTCGTGCTGTGTCTAGGAGAGCCATTACACAAATCCATGGCCATGGTAGGAGATTTACTGGTAGGTACTCCAGTAGTATCTCAGGGTGTATTGGGCTTCACTCCGACATGACTTATACTGCTATTGGGGGTCTGACGTTACTAGCCCCCTAGACAGATATGCGATACTCATTGACGAATGGACCGGACTGTATATACATTGTCACTGTTAGGCTCAGTAGGTTTTTCGGAGGAGTTCGCTCATCGGTCTCCCTTGAGTTCGCTCCTCGGCCACCCTTGAGGTCAGTCCATGGGCAGCCGTTACGCATAGCTAGTGCCGCTGACGGTTTGTGGTTAAACCCACTGCCAGGGTGCTGACGAGTCATTAGAGTCCCCCACAGACAGTTTCCCAAGTTCGGGCGAAACGTTGTAGAGGCCGTATGGTTTTATGGCAGGATTCGGAAAATGCACGTGCGTTTACGCACGTGTTATTTTTTCGGGCAGATAATACTGGTCGGCTTTGGTTTAAGCCGGATCCGAGTATTATATTGAGTAGGTATAATATCTTTGTCTCAGTTGCATTTGTATTCGGTCGTAATACAAATGTGAGTATATTTATACAGTTTCGGGGTTATCCTGAAAGTCGTTTCAGGATCACTTTTGGAAGTTGCCAGTTTCCAGTTTTCTATCAGCCGTCTTTTAACATTCTGTTAAAGACGGATTTATCTTTTCTTCAGTTGGGGTGAGTCATCATTCTAGAAGCTTCTAGAAGTGATGATGAGGCTTGGTGAGTCATTAAGGATAAGGTGACTAGGTTTAATGTGATTGGTTCCTTTTAATGACTCATGCTTTGAAATTGATGGTTTTGTTTTGCTTAAGATCTTTTATCATGATATTTGTGATATGGTCACCTCCCCCTCTCCTACGGTCACCCCCTCTCTCTTTATAAGAGGCCGGCCCCCTCCTCTCTCTCGGATGGTTGTTGATTTCATCGGTTAGAAAAGATATGATAGTTTTGGGGTGTATGGAATTCACAGTTCATTTCATTCCATCACCCGATTTCCACGGCAACTTCATTAACCGATCGTCCACGGACTTGGACGAAGTGAGAGAAAGTCATCTACTCATTCTCTACATCATTCTTGGTCGTCTCTTTTAGCAAACTTGACGATCGAGTTGCCTCGAGTCAGAGGCGGGAGCCCGTTTAAAGAACCGATCATGTGGTGCCACCTCGACGAGGAGATCGGAGATCGACGAGATCGGAGCAGCCGCAACGGAGCATGGGATGATGGTTGAAGAACGAAGGACTCGGATCGTTCGGTATAACCATTCTACACTCTTTACAGTTTGTTAGTTTAGCAATAATGGCAGATCCGGGTTAAAGTATACGATAGCGCCAGTTTAAAAGTTTTGTTCCGCATTTTGGCGTCTGTAGACTGCCAGGGCGCTAGCGTAGACTTACAGTGGTATCAGAGCCTAACCATTTTGCTATACTAACTTATGCTAACGCGTTTAAAACACCGATCCGACCGGAAATCAAAAATTGCAAAATCAATGCCCGACAGTTTCTGTTGATTTTAAACGGTCTGATAAAATTATTCTACACATCTCAGAATACTGTGCAGGCTTTTCTAAGAACGACGTTGAAATTTGGGCACGTGACTCTATGAGATAGCCGCGGAAACGCGGTCAAACCTATGGTTTGACCGCGCATCCGCGGCCAAACAGTGAGCTCGTGGCCCCAACTTTTTACAGTGGGTTCTTGGTTAGATTTTGGGGTTTTTGGTAAATATAGTTTTGGCCCAGATTTTGTTACTATTCACCAGTAAGCAGTAGGGCCCACTTTTTGAAATTTGGTCTTTGGTCGATCGAAATTTAAACACGTTAGTTTACAGTGCTTACATTATATCTCCGACCGGGAATGTCATTTGATCGGTAAACTGCGTCCGATTGCTATAGTTCTTTTAGACGGGTTTGCGAACGTGACATTCGCGTTGATGTTCTGTGTTGTGCTGTGATGTTGCGGATTTGTCGTGGTGGATAGCAGTGTGCAATGGTAGTACAGTTTGAGTTTATTTGTACATTTTATATTGCGGGGCGAGCGTCCAACTTGTGGACTGCCGTCACTGCCTGTTGTATAATATTCTTTTGGGGCACGACCAGGTTGCGGTCGATGTACCTATTGTACTATTTTTCATTACTGTACTAGGTTTTACCCCGCGACGGAGTGCACGGATAGCCGGGTTCGGGAAAGCAACGGGTCCGCATCTCATGGCTTTGAGAGGCAGAGGGGCCCCACTTCAGAATTGGCGGACTATTCGCCGCACTCATAGGGGGTACAGGTTGACCCAAGGAGGGGTGCTCAATTTACCGGATTCCGTGAAGTGCCGGGTGTTCCATTCACTATGCTGTGGGGGACTGCCTCGCTTCAGGTTTTGGCGGGTAACTTGCCGCACCCATAGGGGTCTAGGTTTCATTGCACAGGCTATCCACACGACAGGGGAACGTCGAGTTTCAGCAGCGGCTCTGTGAAACTCGGGGATCCCAGATATCTGTATTGTTCTGTAATGCTTATTACTTTTCTGTAATGTTGCATACTATCACGCCTGGAGCGATTATTGTATATTGGTTTATATACTATTAGATGTTGTATATGTTTTACACCCGCGCTAGTGCAGTCCCCGCTCTGTCGTTAGTTAAGTAACCTAACGAGTGATGACGGGACCCAGTAACGAATGCGGATGGCATATACGTACATTTTATTTTCGTTCTTTTCTGGTGTGATTGAATGATGGGACTGCGTTGATTCTGATTAATGCAAAGTAAAATAAACCTGTATACAGTTGTTGGAACAATTTAAAAAGTGTTATTGCAAAGACGTTTTCTTTTGTTATGCATAGCGGTATTCAGTGGAATATCCTGCACCTCATTCGACGGGGCAAGGGTTGATATCCCTTCACCGGGACTGACCCCTTGGGCAGAAGTTTGCGTCAGGGTAATAACTTTACTATAGTCGATTACATGTTGCTCTGCATAGCGGTATTCAGTGGAATATCCTGCACCTCATTCCACGAGGAAAGAGCCGAGATCCCTTTACCGGGAGTGACCTCTTTAGCAAAAGGTTTTCGCCACTATATTTTAAAAAAGCTACCAGGTTCCTTCAGCGATATCAAGTTCACTACGCTAAAGGTTTTTCGCCAAAAACCAGCCGTAGCCCTCCGTCATTTCATATGGATGGCCAGTAGTATTCAAGCTATGTTGGTCTAGCCCTTAGCTAGGACATAGTGATTGGTAGCTGCTGGGGTGTTCACATGTTGCATAGATAGATGAGTTGGTTTGGGACAGTCGTACAGCCTTGTTGGCCCTTAGTCAAGGGCGAGTACGGGTGGGTTCAAATTAACAAGATAATGACGGGCAGAACTTGACATGTGACTTATGATTTGCAGGCCCTTAGTCAGGATCATAAGAGCATGGGGCAAAAACTATATCAGGAGTTTCTAAAGAAACTGAAACTTGCCAAGTATGCGCATACCATCTGGAGTATGAGTAACGTGGATGCATTCCATCACGTTATCATGCGATGAGAGTTGGATCCTGATTCCCACTGATGAGTTGGTTTACTCTTCGGGCGATCCCGATTGATTCTTCTTTAGGTTTGGAGGAGAATTTGACAGGACAGTGGGAGGTTTCCGGATTAGATAAAATGATGACCATTCTGATCTAGGATAGAGTGCACGCAGAGTGTTTCTTTTCTCTCTCTCTCTTTGGCAGCGACCTTTGACCGACCCTAGACTATGACTCAGTGACCAGGTTGACCGAACCTTCTTAAAATACTGGCTTTTGGATTGTCCGAGTTGCATAAGTCATTGCCACTCCTTCTTTTACCCTTTGAATTTCTCAGAACACCCGTATTACTACGGATATCCACTTCCATTGGATAGATCCATCGTATGGTTGTATACGAACTCGAAGGGACTTCTTCGGGGATGGATCCAGGTTCAGGAGAAATAGAATTGGTTTATTCAGTTGTCTTTTATTATCACCTTCTCTCAGGTTGCGAGAGCTCCTTGGTTTAGGAGAGTACACCTATTACGCCTGTTGGATAGTCTTATTCCAAACCATAGGCTGGTGCCGAAAGGTAGGGAATGAAGAAAACCAATTAGCCTAAGTAGGGTGTGCAGAAGGTAATATGTAATGACAAAATAAAGGGATTAGAAAGAGGGCAAAGTAAATTGCGACTGATATCATTCACGACCAAAACCGCGTACATCATCGCCACTCCTATTTCACCTTTAAAAGAATAAGGTATTTTTCTGTTGTCTTTTATCATCACCTTCTCTCAGTTACGAGTACTCCTTGGTTTAGGACAGTACACCTATTATGCTTACTGGATAGTCTTCTTCCAAACCAAAGGCTGGTGCCGAACGGTAGGGAAGGAAGAAAACCAGTTAGCCTGACGATGGTGTACAGAAGGTAACGACTAAAGACAAATAAAGGGGATTTGGAGAGATGGCAATAAAATATACGGTTGAAGTCATGAATTGGATTATGGAAGAGGCATTGCTATGAATACCAGGATACCCCTACGAAACATTTTCATGTTTCAGTGCATTGTTAAAGAAAAACTGTTTTCCCGATTAGACACTTACTCCAAGGGTATGTGTTTACCAGGTTTCATTCTCATATCTGTATGGTTTTACAGATGATGAGTGGGAGTAAGATATTGGGATTAGGTGATCATCCTCATTATATCGGAATTCGTTGTAATTGGTGATATTTGAGGAAATCGCCAGGGTACAGTTTTCCACCTACAACGCACAGGTTTTGAGTTGTTCAACTCAGCGGACTTATACAGAGTATTGTATGTTGTCCAGTGTCCATCAGGACAAAGGGGTAGGTCCTCGTACTATGTTCTGTTTACTTATAACTTCTCTAGTATTTAGACGAGTGTTTCGTAGAAATACAAGGTCTAAGTTTTGAGAAGTTGTGGGTATAAGAATAAAGTAGAGAACCAGGTATCATAAGTATCGGGATTCTTCAAAGAGATCGAAGATATAGATTCTTGTGATTGGTATTCAGATAATAGTGATGGTTTTGAGAAACGTGTTTCTTTTTCAGATTGCTCATAATTGGATGGATTCCTAAGTTGAGTAATGCTGATTAGCCTCTTTCCATTAAGTTGATATGCACTGAAGACAGCTGCATGGATTGAATCTTGGTTCCAATTAAATAAGTGCCAAAGTTTCTATATTGGATATAGAATAGTTCGTACCTTAAAAGAAATTAAGGTACGGGGAATTGTCCAGCTTATGATTAAAACCAGATTCTGGATAACTCAGGGCACGATTCTGTAATGGCTGTTTGTGGGTTGACCCTGGCTATGACGAGGGTTGATATTCTACCATTTCGAAGATCAATAGTGATATTGTTCTTGACTCGCCACAGTTTTAGTAAAAATGGATCTTTTTCAGAAAACAGTAGTGGGAGTATGGTAGAACTGGAAGTGATTCCAGAACCGCAAACGATTACGGAAAATTTAATAGGACCTATACATTCAGTCAGGTCTGACATTCTAATAGCCACTCCGCAGGTATGGTAGGTAACCTCAGACACCCGAGAGGTACTTCGGTAGGCTCAAGGACGGTGACAGGGAGGTTCTTATCTACCCAGACTTGACACTACTGTTGTTCCAGGATATGAGACCCGGTAGGAGGGTTGTCGTAGTCAGTGGGAGCAGCAGAAGCATAGTGGGCAGGTAGCTTATGTCTATTTATAGACTTGAGCAGTTATAGCGGAGATAGATCATCTAATTTTGATGTGACAGTCATGGGTTTGACTTCAATCAGAATAAGGGATGGATCAGTTAAGAAGGAAGTAGGGTGTGATGTCATGGTATCTGAATGACATACACAGAGTAGGAAGTAAAATTCCTATACTACGATCGGTTGTACTGTGGTCGTCACACAGTTGTTTCTCCAGACAGGATATGGATATAATATTTGACATTCTGGTTTCTAGATCTATGGTTTTAGATCTGGATTTGGGTAGTTTCCCAATGTGGGTACTTTGACAGATATTCTAATGGTTTTTGGAATAGTTGACTCCTAGCATGGTGGTGTACCTGCAGGTGATGGAGTCAACCTCTCTAAAGGTGTCGTATAGACTAAAGGGGAGAGGGATGTGCATGATTGGCAGATCACTTGCTTAGGCAATTGAGTCAATCATGAGATGTCAAGTACCACACCAAATGTTGTTTTTGCACTAGTTGCAATGAGTTTGTATTAATCCAATCCTGGAGAAACATAAGGAAGCAGTTTTTGAACATAAGTACATGTTCTACGGATTTGATGACGGCAGCCTCCTTCAGGAGACGATTATCATTCCAGGCTTCAAAGGTGACATGGATGACAGAGTGATTGTCAGAGTTATAGTTTTTCCCTCTGACGAAGAGGGACAGTATTATGGACAGGTGGTCCAAGAGGATACTGTGGGAAGCAAGGTGCCCGATACTGATTAGGTTCAGTGATCGATTCAGTCTAAGAAGTTTGGATATGGAGTTCATTTATGAACTAAGGTCCCATCAGACATCCAGACATGTTCTAAGACAGCTATTACTCAATTCGGGACATGGTTTTCTCCGCGAACTTGAGATTAAGAGAGATATAGAAAGATACTTCTAAGCGGATCCACTCACTGAGGCTATTTCTCGAACACAATAGTTTTACAAACGGGCTTTGTGAAACTGATTAGTAGAGGAGTTGGATGTTCGGTTTCACACGGGCTGTGAGTAGTCGACATCGCAATATTAGCCTTGAGTGCAAGTGGGAGATTGTTGGAGATAGTGCCCTCATAGTCAATTATTGGATCGCAGGTACGTGATTGCAATGATTGCGGAGGACCTATCCCGGTAGGACAGTCTTACTCGAGATGATAATATGCTATCTGGTTTGCCTTTATCAGTCGTGTACATGTTCAGGTGACTGATTGCATGTTACACTTTGATAGAGCCCTTAGGATCTTGCTTTACTACCAACAGTATGATGGCGATCATATACGTGAGAGTTGGGTAGTTTATATGCATATCCTTAATTGTGGTCCCTAGTCGTGGGAGTTTCGAGACAGGGCATCGATACTCCGGAGTAGACTAGTGTGTACAGTCGAGACCCCGACGAGGGGCGGTGGTCGGTCTCACAAGCCACTGGTGTCAGTTGGATCACCTAAGATGTATACAGGTGCTCATTGGGTTATGAGTACACCGGACAGGACTCGCCGGGAATCTGCTAGTTAGTATTATATCTACCGTCAGATAGCAGTTCCCTGGTGACATGTGAACAGGTTAGTTCATCGACCTGAGGTCGTCATTTGTCTCGTGTGAGTTCCCACTGTGCTTTGATTTCTACCCTACCACGGCTCAAAGGAGTCGTGCAAACAGGTAGCTTTTGGGTACAGTCCCGAGCCATATGGAGGCACGTGAGCGGATCGGCAGGGGATTCGTCTCTCCCGGTATTGGGGGCGAGGTCGTGCTGTGTCTAGGAGAGCCATTACACAAATCCATGGCCATGGTAGGAGATTTACTGGTAGGTACTCCAGTAGTATCTCAGGGTGTATTGGGCTTCACTCCGACATGACTTATACTGCTATTGGGGGTCTGACGTTACTAGCCCCATAGACAGATATGCGATACTCATTGACGAACGGACCGGACTGTATATACATTGTCACTGTTAGGCTCAGTAGGGTTTTCGGAGGAGTTCGCTCATCGGTCTCCCTTGAGTTCGCTCCTCGGCCACCCTTGAGGTCAGTCCATGGGCAGCCGTTACGCATAGCTAGTGCCGCTGACGGTTTGTGGTTAAACCCACTGCCAGGGTGCTGACGAGTCATTAGAGTCCCCCACAGACAGTTTCCCAAGTTCGGGCGAAACGTTGTAGAGGCCGTATGGTTTTATGGCAGGGTTCGGAAAATGCACGTGCGTTTACGCACGTGTTATTTTTTCGGGCAGATAATACTGGTCGGCTTTGGTTTAAGCCGGATCCGAGTATTATATTGAGTAGGTATAATATCTTTGTCTCAGTTGCATTTGTATTCGGTCGTAATACAAATGTGAGTATATTTATACAGTTTCGGGGTTATCCTGAAAGTCGTTTCAGGATCACTTTTGGAAGTTGCCAGTTTTCAGTTTTCTATCAGCCGTCTTTTAACATTCTGTTAAAGACGGATTTATCTTTTCTTCAGTTGGGGTGAGTCATCATTCTAGAAGCTTCTAGAAGTGATGATGAGGCTTGGTGAGTCATTAAGGATAAGGTGACTAGGTTTAATGTGATTGGTTCCTTTTAATGACTCATGCTTTGAAATTGATGGTTTTGTTTTGCTTAAGATCTTTTATCATGATATTTGTGATATGGTCACCTCCCCCTCTCCTACGGTCACCCCCTCTCTCTTTATAAGAGGCCGGCCCCCTCCTCTCTCTCGGATGGTTGTTGATTTCATCGGTTAGAAAAGATATGATAGTTTTGGGGTGTATGGAATTCACAGTTCATTTCATTCCATCACCCGATTTCCACGGCAACTTCATTAACCGATCGTCCACGGACTTGGATGAAGTGTGACAAAGTCATCTACTCATTCTCTACATCATTCTTGGTCGTATCTTTTAGCAAACTTGACGATCGAGTTGCCTCGAGTCAGAGGCTGGAGCCCGTTTAAAGAACCGATCATGTGGTGCCACCTCGACGAGGAGATCGGAGATCGACGAGATCGGAGCAGCCGCAACGGAGCGTGGGATGATGGTTGAAGAACGAAGGACTCGGATCGTTCGGTATAACCATTCTACACTCTTTACAGTTTGTTAGTTTAGCATTAATGGCAGATCCGGGTTAAAGTATACGATAGCGCCAGTTTAAAAGTTTTGTTCCGCATTTTGCCGTCTGTAGACTCCCGGGGCGCTAGCGTAGACTTACAAGTGATGTATTATTCGACCTTAGAGTCGCGCTTAGTAGTATTGTGGTCTTACTGTTGCTTTTGAGCTTTCTTTTGGATTTGATCCTCGCCACTTGGCGTTGTATACTATTGTTGCATGTGTGGTTGTGACCGTCGATTGACGAAGAGCTAGCTCCCGCTTGGGGATGCCT
Organism: Agapanthus africanus; assembly: GCA_030015575.1. Taxonomy (NCBI): domain Eukaryota; kingdom Viridiplantae; phylum Streptophyta; class Magnoliopsida; order Asparagales; family Amaryllidaceae; genus Agapanthus; species Agapanthus africanus. The sequence goes on from JASDDO010000022.1 coordinate 222,269,376, forward strand.
TTATCGTTGCATATATATTGTTATCTTTGTTGTACCCCATTCGGGGCCAGTTTTACAAAAGAAACTCTGCCGAAATTTTTAGAAAGGACTTTAGTGTTTTCAAAACGTACCTTCGGCTTAGTTATTTAAAAACCTTAATTTCAAACATGTATTTCCTTACTTCTTTAAACCAGTTCTTTACTTATTCTTAAAAATAGTTTTAGATTTCTGGGCTTTTGGCTTACTTGGATCAGATGGAGTCCTATAGACTTCATATGGTTCAAGGGCCAGTCACGTGCTCTTCCGGGTCGTGACAAAGTTGGTATCAGAGAGCTAGGTTGACCTTGGTTCGAGTCTGAGTTGACTATGTGGAGCCTAGGGCATTGTTTATTTACGGAACTTAGGCTTGACTTTACGGAACTTAGACTTGGTCGAAGGGGTATTCGACCCGAACATTCGTCGTACTAGGATGACCCTTGGTTGATGGATTAGGTGACTAAAGTAGAGTGACGTACCGTTGGTATGTTCCGCGGCATACTTACGACACGCCACTCCGCTTAAGGAACCTTAGGATGTACATACTTTCGAGATCAGTGATTCTCTTCATATCCAGGATTATACATCCATTTGAGATCCCCGATTCTATTAGTTTCATGATCATACCTTCATTGATGCTGTTCCTTCCCATGATCATGTATCCACTTTGGATCTGTTGTTTCCTTTCTTGCCATTGATGTGCTCTCTTTGATACTCGACTGAGGTTCCTGTAACCATGTTTGAGCACAGTTTGGGCTGCTGCTAGGGTTATGGCCGGTGTGAGCTCGTTTGGTACGAGGGCCGACCATTGTGTTTTCTGGTGACATGGGAACGTCTCGAGTTAGTGTTGTGGATTGTGACATCTAGTGGAGGCGGGTGCTTGGTCTTGCACCGGATGATCAGGCCATTGTTAGAGCTGCCAGTTGAGAGAAGACTGTTGATGTACAGCATACCTCAGAGGTTGTGATGTCGCCTACCGTGCAGACAGATGGACCAGCTGTGGCTGAGATTGGCAGGATGTTGCTTTCGTAGCTTACGAGCTGAGAGTGCCGGAGCTTTCGGGCAGATATGCGGCAGATGGTAGCTAGTCTACCCGGTTTGAGAGACGAAGGTGATTCATCCGATTTTTGCGCCGGAGCGGGCCTAGTTGAGTTGAAGATTTCCAGTGTGGAGAGTCTTACTCAGATCTAGAGCAGACCGACGCAGAGATGACTGCTTATGTGTTGCCTTTCCTGGAGGATTGAGGTGTTGTTCGGCGTACAGGCGTATGAGCCAGTTGCTGCTGCAAATGACGAGATATCGCCCAGATGGTTGGAGCCACTGCAGCGTGAGCATGTTCTTGGAGATATGATAGCGAGTCGCTAGTCACCGAGGATGAATGACTAGGACGTGTGGTGAGTTCGCTTACCCCGATGCGAGGCCACCAGGTGGATCGATTCCAGATAGAGACAACTTCACGCAGATTCGTTGAGAGTCGATTGAGACGATCGAATGTCAGGAACCTATTTTCCAAGTTTAAAGTATACGGAAAGACATGCAGGTGATTCTATGGACCCTCTAGAAGAATGAAACCCTAACTCGACTTAATGACCGTATGAAAGCCTTTGAACCTTCGGGTTTGCGGCGGTTCCTCGGCGCCATTAGTGAGGCTTGGGTTTGCCCTTCTACGGCTGGACCACCGACGCTGTGGCATGTACTCGATACTATTAAACTGTACCCGAGATGTGAGCTCTTGGGGGATTATGAGGATCTGACGAGTCGATCGGATAGTTCGACATCTTTCGGATATCGTGACGGGACACTGCTTGGGAGACTCCAGATGCGAGCATAGCCGTTGGAGCACAGTACATGCAGCCATGATGAGACGAGTCCGAATCAGTCGACATTGACGCAGAGTGAAGAAAAGAGTTCGCTCGAGATTTCGACGAGATGACGTCCCACTCCGCTGATATTAGAGATGTGATACGCACCCCGAGGCGTGGTATATGGATATATCGTCCAGAAAGAAGCGCGATAAGTATGTAGCCGTTCCGGAATAAGCTTTAGCTTCATCATTGGATGACGACTTCCGGGCATTTCGGCAGGATTGAGATTTGAGAAGGAACCTTGACAGGACCTTTCTAGAGTACGATACGAGAAGACCTAGACCCAGGAGTGGTCGTATTGCGCGCACCCAGCAAGACAGAGTTCGCATGGTCGACGAGGTGGTTGATCAGGTTCGGATAAAGGAACTTACCCAGATGCGTTGCGGATTGATCAAGGACGGACGAGCGATGAGTATTCCTCCGGTGGTTGGGACGTGTTCCCGAGGACCAGTTCGGCCTGACATCTGCTACAGAATGATGAAGCTACAGAGTACGCGATTTCGAGTCCGTGTGAGAGACTTCCGATTGACAGCGGTCGAGAACAGTGCGGTGCATCGTAGCTTGGCGTGACGTCATAGTGGACGACGATAGAGACAGTTGGAACAAGAGGTTCGTGCGAGACACTGACGAGCTGTCATTGCTTCCTGTCGAGACTAGAGACCTGATATGCTTACAGAGACGTTGGGATGTGACCAGTTTCTGAGAAAATGTTGTGCTGAGGACACAGGTGTCTTTTGAGAGAGAAGAGGTTGTGCAGGAAGGCCAGCCTCTGTACAGATCGGCATAGGCATGCTTGGAAGAGACCTTGAACAGGATTCCTTCCAGGACATTGCTGCCATGATGATTGCACCCAGGATCAGATGTGTGACGTGCTTTCAGAGAGCCAGAGGCCGACGCCGGTGATATGCTGCCTTATGAGTGGTCGTGAGGATTGACCGAGAGGTGACCAGAGAAGTGCCAGAACGGAATCGTCCCCGTTAGCACATCTGACAGGGCCGATGAGCCGGTTGACTGTGAGATTGGAAATCCACAGAGAAGATAAGGATCCAGAGAGCCAGAGGACGCCAGATCGTGAGCAAGAGGCAGGTAGATATCCTGCGCTGCTAGCCGTGCATTGCACCGACTCTTTCTCGACCTTGAAGGAGGATCTACCGAAGACGGTATTTATGATTTGTGATTTTGTGATTTGATTATCACGTATGCGTCATTTTGGATTTCGGTATTTGGGCGTTCTGTTGGCATGATTTAGTTTGGTGACTGAGTTTCATGATATTGATTTCATGCATCCACTGGATATTTATATATTTTGTGCAGAGTTATTACATTTGAGATATTGATTGAGATTTCATGCCTACTGTATGCAGTGATTTGATTTGCACTTCCAGCGTGGTTTTCATGCACCCTGAGTGTTTTGATATACGATTTTGGTGCACGCCAGATGCACTAAATCGGGATTCTTCGTGCATGTCACATGCACCTGATTTTTTTCTGTCAGGCACACACGTTGCCTACGACAGATGTTTCGTGCACACCCGTTGCACCTAGATGTTGTTTTGTATACCTGTTTGACACATTTATGGATCTTGATTTCCGTGCGCACCAGACGCACAGGATTGTGTTATGTGCATTTTTGGGATTTATCCCTTTTGGAGCAGTACCTTTTATGATGTTGGATTTTTGCTTTCATGCTGAGCAGGACTAGTCAGTGGACGGTACCTGGATATACTTTTGCATGCTTTTACATCAGTTTTTTTTTACATGTATAGATTGGATGTCTACATGTGTAGTTTTGGTCCATATCATATCGGTTTTGTTTTGGATTCGACACTGTGTTTTTACCTCGACTACGATGATTGCGAGATGCTTGACGGAGTTTTGCTTTTGAGTTATCTGCTCATTTTTCATGCGCATGCATTGCGCTGTGACGTTTTATGTATTGATATTTTCGGAGCCCCGACAAAATGGATTAGCACAGAAATTGTTTTAAGTATTGGGGGTTTAAATTTAAATTCGGGGACCGAATTTCTTTAAGGGGGGTAGATTGTAACATTTTCAAAAATATAAAATATTAATTTTGGGAATTTTTATAATTTAATATTATTTTATTGATTATTTTAATATTAAATCTATAATTAAATGCAATTAAATAGGAAAAATGTTAGAAAAATTATGAAAAATTATGGAAAATTCTAAAATAGGGTAAATTAGTGAATTATGACATTTTTAAGTCTTTGTGATTAGTTTGACACTAATTTAGTGCTAATCGCGATTAAAATCGCTAATCGGGTTTTTTGGCAATTTTGTGCAAAACTTGCACATACCACTTTTTTCTACACTTGTGCATTTTCTAGCCATGGGTTTCTTTTGAGATTACTATTGATGTGAGAAGGTTTGGAGTTATAAAGAAAAGAAAAAGGAAATGATGAGGGTAGGTGAGAGAGAGAGGTGGACCATTGACCTTATACCCTTAGCCATTCCTCCCCCTCTCATTTCTCTCCCTCTTCCTCTCCCTTGCTGCTGCTGCTGCCCTAGCCCTCTCGCCCCTCCACTAAATCCTCTCACTTCATCTCAAAAACATACCCAAAACCCCAAACTCCTTTCATTAAAATTGTGCAAAATCCCTAGATCTACACATGGAGCTAAAGAAGCAAGGATTTTGGCCACTAGGGGCAACTCAAGAATTTTCTTGAGTTGCTAATGGAGGTAATTTCTGAACCATTAGCTTAATTATAGCCTTTCCTATAAACCCATGTTAAGATTTAATCGATATTGTGTGATATTATGGACTTGGTGAAAACCTAGTTAGGGTTTGCGGGAAATTGGTGTTGTATTATGAAATTGAGCTCAGTAGAGGTCTTACCAACACCCTAGTGTTTAAATTGGAACCCAAAACCTGAAGCTCGAACCAGAATACGGATTTTAGAAACCAATATCGGGGAAAAACTGGAATCTGTCACTGTTAATTAGAATCTGCTAACACCCCGAGAACCCTAAAATAATATTGAGTGGAAATTGAGATGTGCAGGTACCATAGAGGCAACACCCAAAACCCTAGCTCCCCACTCCACCTTGAGGCCCCAAAATCTCCTTTCTGGCCGCAATTTGCGGCCAGACCAGTGAGGAATCGCCTCGTTTTCTGTGCATAGCCCCAATTCCTCAATTCTTGGCCCTGGGTACTTCTAGTTTTGACAGATTCTTTCTAGGGTAAAATCTGGAACACATTTCATGAGTTGCTGTTTTGGACTTTAGTTTCCGTATTCCGTATTTTTGATTCTGAAATGGTGGAATGTGTTTTGCCTCGACTATTTGTCGTTTATACGACGATATAGAAGATTTATTGATGGTTTTGGAAGCGTGCCATAGGTTCTCACCTATAGGGCCCCTTATCGTATCGTTTTGGATTTCATGCGCCGTTTTAGCTTGGATTTGGTTTAATGCGCATATACGATATTTGATGTGTAGGTACCCATGAAGACTTCGGGACGACAAGCAAATACGTGGTGACGTCCGCAATTGGTGATGCAAGGTGAGTAGATTATATCTACAGGGGGAAGTCGGGTGGATGGCGTATAGCACCCCCGCAGTCCGTAGATAGATTGTTATGTAGTTATTGTGACATTAGGTGTATTATAGATAGTATAGGGTTAGAAGTGACTAGTGTAGTTCATAGTCGCGAACCCTAGGATAGAATTACACCTATACACACACCCTTGCTTATCACTTGTACTTGCACTGTGATTGATGATATGTGATGACTTGGGAGATGAGTTGATGATGTGGGCTTGGTGCCCTGAGATCGGTGATTTGATACGATTCATATGTGGGATATGACTTGTGATTCTTGTGGGCTTGGGATATGTGTTTACCCCCGCATGCATACTTATTGATGTTACCGTTTTGTACTAGACATAGAGTAGTACTCCAGACTATATGATCTGATGATGGTGATATCTGTTATGTGATGAGACAGTGAGATGTTGACCCCTACCCAGCTATGGGGATGCCGTACGATGATTTACCGTACGAGCCGATATTGATGATAGATCCGCACTCATAACTCGAGGATATCTTATGATATGACATTGAGGCGAGATCACCGACTATATACCTTTATATATATACCGACTCAGATTTAGGTGGTTTCCACACCTACCCCTCCTGATTGACCTGATACTTAGATGTAGTTGCATAGTAGATACTTCTCTGTGGTGTTGACTACTAGATTTCTGCATCTTCATGCTATTCGTATTGCTGGCATATGTGCATTGCTATATTATTATCATGCTGTTAGGACACCAGCACCATTATCGATGATGCGTATGTTCCACGTACACTATTGGCCGGCTCACACACTTCATCATCGATAATTGCCATGCCACTACACTGTAGTACTATTGCATTCATGAGATGATTCTTCCTTCGACATATGCACATTACTATTCCATGTTGCATGATTTCCGATATGATTACCATTCTTTACATGTCGCATACATCATGGATTGATTGCATAGCACATCGCATTGGATTTACTTCCTGATGTTGGATTTTCATGTGATTTCTGGTTTTTGAGGACCGTGGGGTTATTTAAGAAAAGAGGCACTTTTATGAAAACCCGGTACCTCGTGATATGATATTTCGGTGCGTCCACCATGCGTTTTCTCGGTGCTGAGACGTGTGCTTGAAACCCGATTCGAGGAGGTGAGGATACGTTTGCGGGTTCGTGGTGGGCCCGGTATGGTTCCCCTCGGCGAGATGATCGATGGGTTTGCCGATTGAGCCTGGAGGCGGGCGAGTACCTACCGGTGATTGTATTTGAGCTCGGCGGATATCTGGAGGATACCGGCCGTAGTCGAGAGATGGACATGGGTTGACCCGTACTGCCAGGGCCGAGGGCCGATACCGCAGACGGAGCCCAGAGATGGACATGGGTTGACTCGTACTGCCGGGGGCCGAGGGCCGATACCGCAGACGGAGCCCCATATGGATGAGGATTTACGTGTCGATGCTAGGCACGGGTTTTCATGATGTTTTTCCATGATATTGTTTATATCCTCATACTTGCATACTTGATGCTTATCGTCAGTGGGTGACGAGTGGACGGGTTCCACATACATACAGACATGGATCATATACAGACTGGTTTTACATTGATCATACTTTATTTGTATATATAACAGGGTATGAGGGCGCTGTTTTATATACCCTTACACCAATATTAGTGGTATGGGACGCTAATATATGTGTATTGATATCATTGATATTTCATCATGGTTACTTCATGCAGACATACCTTACACTGATGACATGTTATTACCTGAGTACCTGGCACTACATACATGATTAGATGTTACCTTGCCACCCTATTGCACTCAGATGTACTCTTGTGGATTATATTATTGATCGTTGACTTAGGTTTATGTCTTGCATTCGGTTTCTGCTTGTAGATGTTTCTATTCACGAGTTGGCAACTCACCCCCGTTGTGCCACAGTTCTTGCAGGTTCTATTGCGGCATTTCTGGCACACTTTCTTCTTGCGGGTGATTTGCTTTGGTAGGTGGATTCTTTCGCATCAAGAACCACCATTGTATTTATTTATTTCATTGTATCTAGAATTTCCATCAACCAAAACTTGTATATTGTTTCAGACCTAGATTAGTGATGTATTATTCGACCTTAGAGTCGCGCTTAGTAGTATTGTGGTCTTACTGTTGCTTTTGAGCTTTCTTTTAGATTTGATCCTCGCCACTTGGCGTTGTATACTATTGTTGCATGTGTGGTTGTGACCGTCGATTGACGAAGAGCTAGCTCCCGCTTGGGGATGCCTTTATCGTTGCATATATATTGTTATCTTTGTTGTACCCCATTCGGGGCCAGTTTTACAAAAGAAACTCTGCCGAAATTTTTAGAAAGGACTTTAGTGTTTTCAAAACGTACCTTCGGCTTAGTTATTTAAAAACCTTGATTTCAAACATGTATTTCCTTACTTCTTTAAACCAGTTCTTTACTTATTCTTAAAAATGGTTTTAGATTTCTGGGCTTTTGGCTTACTTGGATCAGATGGAGTCCTATAGACTTCATATGGTTCAAGGGCCAGTCACGTGCTCTTCCGGGTCGTGACAGCATGCTTGCTTGTTGATCTTCTAATCGCTCAATACCCGGGTAGCCTTTACGTTTAGCAGACCGCTTGCGGCTTGTGGGTGTTTGATATGATCATCACCTACTGCTGGCGTATTGACGAGTCTTTAGAGTCCTACACAGAGGTTTCCTGGTTCATGCGAAACGGAGTAGGAGCACATATGTGATATGTGCGGGACTGAGATTAATGCGCGTATGTGATACCGCATTCTATTCTCGTGACTTGTGACATTGGTCGGTTATATGTGATATAGCCGGGTTATCGGATCAAGTGTTGATTCGATAAGTTGTTGCATTTGATATTATTCGGTTATACAGAATATAGACGGATTATTAAATTAAGTGTTGATTTAATAATTTAATGTATAATTATATATTTTATATATTACATTACATTAACTAATATTAGTTTACTTAAGTATTCATTTTTCTCACTTATGATACATTGATATATATGTGATATATGTTAAATGTGTTGTTTTCTTTTTGCACAGAATATATATTGTTGTTTCATGCAAGGTTACACATGCAACATGTTTGTGTGAGACTCACACCATGCTAGGTTAATGCTAGGTTTTTATTAGTTTTAAGTAATTCAAACATTTGGAATTAGTCATGGATGAGCTTGGAGAATGTAGTAGAACATTGACTTAGTCCACTTGTTTGTCTAGCTTAAGATATTTGTTAACCCAGCCCTTAACCTTTAGCCTTGGTTTATTCTCTACAAGGATTTGACATGGCATATACCAACCATGGTTTCATTTCTAACCTCATGAGATTTTTTCTCTTCATCACTTTCATTTTCATCTTATTCTTGCGTTTTGAAGCTCTCTTGATTTTCATGAAGTGATGAAATTGAGTGAGAAAATAAAAAATAATGTGAGCCCACTTCCTACTTCATCATCCTCTACTATTATCCATTTAGTTTAGGGTGTTTGCTTCACTAATTACACCATTAGTGAAGAGGTAGCATGAGCTTGAGTCTCCTCGACTTAGATCATCTTCGGCCTCGAAGACATTCAGCAAGATTGTTCTTTTCTTCAAGTGAACCCTCTTTAGAGCCCGGGAGTTCACCATTCGCAGCGAAGGGACTACAACATGGAGCTTTAGAAGTGAAGGACTGGTCTACAAAGGTTGTATTCCACATTCACTTTGTATGTAAAGCTGTTTACATATCGTTTCGTTTAAAACTCTAGTTAAGATTATAGGGTTAGGGTTCTTTAGAACGGCAAAAATTTAAAAACGGCATAGACGATGCCTCCCGAAACCTTGCTGCCACGCTAAGAAACCTTACAATGGTATCCGAGATGAGCTAGATATTTAAACGATATTTGTTAGATTAAGAAACCGAAACTACTCCGAAACACCCAATAAAAAATCTAGTTTCTGTCGAATTTTTAGATGTGTCAATTTTTTTTTAAAACAACTGCAGAATGTTGTATGTGATATAACATGAACACTATGAAAATTTGAGGCATTTTTTTGCAATTTTGGCCGGCCACAACCCCCCCAAAACCGAGCTCACCGGGTCCATTTGGGCTTTTGGGGTTCAAATTTTCATGGTATTCCTGTCTCTGGGTTTTGGTGTTTCAGGTCTTGTTTGTTTTTGCTAAATTTGCATGTGATGTTAACTTTCTGCAAAGGAAATTCGGAGTGATTTGTAGTCGTAATTCTAACATGTATTCGGGTTATTTAGACGATATTAAAAGGTTCGTACGGATATCAATAACCCAATTTTTCCCTCTCTTAAATTTTCCAAGAGTTGGATTTTTCCGAGTTTAAAATTTTCAGAAAATCTTTGCAAGCAATTCTGTGGACCTTCTAGATGAATGAAACACTAACTCGATTTTGTGACCGTCAGAACCGCCATCAAACCCTAGGGTTTGTGGTAGTTCAGTGGTGCCACAGGTGAGGCATTGGTTGACCCTTCTACGGCTGGTTCATAGGAGCTGTGGCATGTTCTGTGTACTTTTTGAACTCCGCTCAAGTGTTGAGCTTGTTGGGTTATTTTGGGTCCTTGCTTATTCGATCGAAAAGTTTAACATCATCTACATATCTGTGATTGTGATACATTATTTGTAATCCACAAATAGTTATGGGATAACTAGTTTGAATTTTATAAATCTTGCAGTTTAGTCTCATTTGATCGATTTCCATGGAATTTGGATGTGGATCAAAAGTCCGTTGCAATTACATAGTGTACGCGGATACTCGCCGAGTAACCTTAATAGATAGCCATGCCCCATAGCCCCGACCAAGTGACTGTAGGAGAACTCCGTCGCCAAAAGCATCCGTTTGGGTGCTCGCGGCTGCGGTGTTCCGCCTACGTGCACTTCGTCGACGGCATCGAGAGGTGCGGTTGTCTGCTAAAGTTTCCGAAGTGCATTCGATCAAGTTATCGGGAATCTTGTTGAATTACCCGACATGTTATTGGAAAGTGTTTTCAATATCGAGACTAAAATGTGGGGTTTATAATTGTTAGGCATGTGATGTCTAAGGAATTCATTTGTTGGGCATGAAATCCAAAGTATGTGATACATTGGATTTATGATGTCTAAGGTGGTTGCGGATTCCAATTGTTGTAGTTTTTCACTTTCTTTTGTGCAACCGTAAGTGTAATATCTGGTGTATCATCAGTTTCGTTGTTGTATGTCTACGAAAATTGAGATACACATATTTACTTACGTTGATGACATGTGATGTTATGTGTTGCTGTGATATGTTATATTGGATTGTCGTGTTCTGAATAGCTGGGTTTTTTTTATGCGAGATGAGAGTATTTTCATTTTCATTCATGTAAAATCTTGTATGTAATATTCCTTTATTGGGGCACTTCCGGGTTGAGGATGATGTCACCATTGATGTATATTATTTACTTTTCCGCATTAGGATAGACCCAAGGAAGAGAGCACAAGTAACCGGGTTCTAGGGTCCAGTGGGAGACCATCTCGAGCAGTTGAGACCGGGTCTCCTAACTCTAGAATTGGGAGGGTTGCTTTCCACTCTCGTAGTGGTCTAGGGATGTTGGTTTCGCTATTCATCGCGACCGTGGAATTCGTATTTTATACTGGCTTAATTTAAAACACGGAATTCCTAGTATATCTAATATTTCATATGTGATTCTTCTGCTGCTGATATTTTGTGATGTGATCACTTGATATATTCTGAAACGAATGCCTATATTATATATATGATATATGATAAATATTGCTGCTTTCGTTTCTTCTGTGATACTTAGGAACCATAATTTGATGGGACTTCATTAATGAGATTAATGAAATAAAAGAAACCTAAGATGTTGTAGAAACTTGTTTAAAAACTGGTAGCTCTAGTTCTTGCTTTGCATAGCGGTATTCCATGTAGAATATCCAGCACCTTATTCGATAAGGAAAGAGCCGAGATCCCTTCACCGGGAGTGACCTCTTTAGCGAAACTAGCAGATGCTACTACCAACTCGGTTTGTCTTTTGATTTCGTCTATAGTTTTTGCTTTGCATAGTGGTATTTGTGAAATATCGTGCACCTCATTCGATGAGGAAAGAGCCAAGATCCCTTCACCGGGAGTGACCTCTTTAGCGAAACTAGTAAAAGCTTCAAAAACACTCATTTTCAAAATTACTCGATTCTATAATGATATCAAGTTCATTACGCAAAAGGTTTTCATAAATACCTATCGTAGACCTCCATCATTTCAGAGAAGTAGTACTTAGTATTCATGCTACGTTTGTTGACCATATTAAGACGTAGTGTGCGGTAGACGATTAGTACTTATATGCATAAGCATATGATGCGATTGGATTAGGGTAGTTGTACGACTTTGTTGACCTTGTTAAGGGTCGTGCGGGTGGGTTTAATTCAATCAGGAAATGACGGGTTGAACATGGGTAGCGCTTATGATTTGTTGACCTTGTTAAGGTCATAAGTTGCTAGGGGCAAAATATTATCGGGAATTTCAAGTGTTGAAATTTGCAATGAGATTGCATACCTTCTATGAGATAGTTGGTGTTTGATATAGTGCCCTTAAAGTCAATTATTGGATCGCAGGTACGTGATTGCAATGATTGAGGCAGGACCTATACCGATATGACAGTCTTGCTCGAGATGATAGTTTGCTATCTGGTTTTTCTTTATCATCGTATACATGCTTTAGTTCACTATTGCATAATGATAGAGACCATAGGATTCTTGCTTGACTACCAGCAGTATGATGGTGATCATATACGTGGGAGATGGGGTTTGTAAGCACATCCTTAATGTGTCCCTAGTCGTGGGAGTTTCGAGACAGGGCACCGATACTCCAGAGTAGACTAGTGTATACAGTCGAGACCCCGACGAGGGGCGGTGGCCGGTCTCACAAGCCACTGGTGTCAGTTAGATCACCTAAGATGTATACAGGTGCTCATTAGGTTATGAGTACACCGGACAGGACTCGCCTGCAATCTGCTAGTTGGTATTATACATATCGTCAGATAGCAGTTCCCTGGTGACATGTGTACAGGTTAGTTCATCGACCTGAGGTCGTCATTTGTTTCGTGTGAGTTCCCACCGTGCTTTGATTTCTACCCTACCAGGGCTCAAAGGAGTCGTGCAAACAGGTCTTTTTTGGGTACAGTCCCGAGCCACATGGAGGCAAGTGAGCTGATCGGTAGGGAATTCATCTCTCCCGGTATTGGGGGTGAGATCGCGCTATGTCTAGGAGAGCCATTACACAAAGCCCTCGGCCGAGACAGGAGATTTACTCGTAGGTACTCCAGTAGTATCTCAGGGTGTTCTGGGCCACTCTCTAACACGACTTATACCGCTAATGGGGGTCTGACGTTACCAGCCCCCTAGGCAGATATGCTATACTCATAGACGAACGGACCGGACTGTATGTATATTGTCATTGTTAGGCTCTGTAGGGTTTAGAGATGAGTTCGCTCGTCAGCTTCCCTTCCAATCAATATATTGGCAAACGTTACGTACAGCTCGTACCTCTGACGTGCTAGTGGTTATACCAGTGCCAGTGTGTTGATGAGTCATTAGAGCCCCCACAGACACTTTCCCAAGTTCGGGCGAAACGTTGTAGAGGCCGTATGGTTTTATGGCAAGGTTCGGAAAATACACGTGCGTTTTCGCACGTGTCATTTTTCGGGCAGATAATACTGGTCGGCTTTGGTTTAAGCCGGATGCGAGTATTATACTGTGTAGATATAATATCTTTGTCTCAGATGCATTTGTATTCAGTCGTAATACAAATGCGGGTATTTTATACTAATACGGGGTTATCCTGAAATTCGTTTCAGGATCGCTTTTGGAAGTTGCCAGTTTCCAGTTTTCTATTTGCCGTATTTAACATTCGGTTAAATACGGATTTATCTTTTCTTAAGATGAGTGTGGAAGTTTCTAGATGGTGACTAGGATGGTGACTAGGCTTGTGGGTCATTAGTGCATTAATTATTGCATTAATGATTTTGGTGACTAGGTTGATGATTCATCCTTTGCTTTAAATGTGTTCATACAAGGTGCATCATGACTCATTCTTTCATTCATGGTAATGGTCCCCCCTCTCCTACACTCACCTCCCTCATCCTCTAAATATGGCCGGCCCTCCCCTCCTCTTCTCACACACACTCACTAGGGAAAAGATTATGATAGATTTGTATATGGAAATTTCATATAGCTCAAATTCTTATCACCTGATTCTAAAAGGCAACTTCATTAACCATTCGTCCGTGATTTTGGAGGAAGTGAGACAAAGTGTTCTACTCATTCTCTACATCATCTTGGTCGTCTCTTTTAGCAAACTTGACGACCGAGTTGCCTCGGTTCAGAGGCGGGAGCCCGTTTAAAGATCCGTCGACGTGGTGCCACCTGAACGAGAAGACTGGAGATCGAGGAGATCGGAGCAGCCGCAACAAAGCGTGGGATGATGGTTGAAGACCGAAGGACTCGGATCATTCGGTATAACAATATCACCCACTTTGTAGTTTGTTAGTTTAGCTTTAATGGCAGATCCGGGTTATAGTACGCGATAGCGCCAGTTGTCAAAGTTTTTGTTCCGCATTTGGCGTTTGTTAGACGGCAGGGGCGCTACCGTGGACTTACAGTGGTATCAGAACCTCACCATTAAGCTTTACTAACTTGTGCTAACGCGTTTAAAATATCGATCGAACAGATTTTCTAAAACCGCAAATTCCAGGGTTAAAGTTTCTGTCGATTTTAAACAGTGTCTAAAAATTATTTTACATATCACAGAAATATAAGCAGGCTTTTCTAAGCATTATGGAAATATTTGGGCTTGTGATCCCACAAGATCACGGCGGATCCGCGGTCAAACCTAGGGTTTGACCGCAGAACCGCGGCTAGTTTGTGGGAACAGTGCTCCAACTTTTTCCAGATAGCTTCATTTTGGAAATTGTGGTTTTTGGTATATATCTTTTGGGCCCAGATTTTGTTACTATACAGCAGTTGTTTGTGGGGCCTGTAAGTCCACGTTACCTCTCCCGGTTCTTTCGGGCTTGCGGAAAAGGTGAAAAACGATTTTTTCTTTGGTGGTAACATGGACTCAAAATACGGATCTTTGTTAAACAACTATCTAACAACCTAACTAGGAGTTTTACCTACTCGGTTAGGGGTTATAGCTTAACTTGAACTCCTTCTCTTCGACTCCTTGTGGTGGTCGGATGGTTCTCTCCTCGTCGTCTCCTTGTGCGGAAGATGGATCCACCTGAAAGCTTCTACCTTTGGCTTCAACCTCAAACTAGAGGAAACTAGAACACTTGGCTTGCTAGACTTTGCGTACTAGGATGAGTAGAGAAGTGTTTTGGGTTTTTATCTCCAAGGCAAATGATTCTCAATACATGAGAGGTTTTTCCCTGAACTAGAGAGAGAGCAAGAGGAAGAGGGAGAGCTTGAGGATGAGAGAGCTTTCATGAGAGAGAAAGCAAATGAAAGAATGTGCAAGACTTTTCTCACCCTTGCTCTCATAATCCAAAATCATCATAACACATAATAATAATTGAGTATTATGTGATGGTTGTTATCATATCAAATGGCAATATCATTTCATGCATTAAATGCAATATGTGAACAAATAAGCAAGCAAAAGTCAATGCCATGAAATGATAGCCATTGTCATGATGGTGGTCAACAAGTCCAACCTAGTCAACCGGTCAACAAAGTCAACAAGTCCACAAAGTCAACCCTTCATCCCAACCATGTCACAATAATACTTAATTAATATTAATGTTAATCATATTTTTAATTCTCATTAGGGTTTAGCAAAAGTCAACAGTCAACAACCCTAATGAGAATCCTCTGCCTCTGTCTCTGTCAACCGTGCATACACACCCGCATCCGCGTTCTGAGGAACACGAATACAAACGAGATAAAACCAATCCCAAAACGTACACTAGGATCTGGCTTAAACCAAATCCAGCTAGTGATAACTGCCCGGACACTAAACGTGCACAAGTGCACGGATGTAACCGAACCCTGTCGCAAAACCATGCGACCTCTACTCTTTTGCCTAAAGGCGAATAGCTCTCTGTGTGGGACTCTAAAGACTCGACACTACGCTGGAAGTGGGTTTAACCATAGACCGCAAGCGGCACTAGCTGTCCGTAACGGCCCCCAGGTAGATGCCGATAAGAAGACTGACGAGGTGAAACCCATCTGAACTCCTACTGAGCCTGAATGTGACAATCTCCGTACAGTCCGGTCTGTTCGTCTGAGAATATCGCATGGCGGGCCGAGGGGGCGGTAAACGTCAGTCCCCTAATAGCGGTACAAGTCGTGTCGGAGTGTAGCCCAGAACACCCTGAGATAACACTGGAAACCTACTAAAATATCTCCCTTGCCCTGGCCAGGGACTTTGTGTAATGGCTCTCCTAGATACAGCGCGATATCAACCCCCAATACCGGGAGAGACGAATCCTGTCTAACCGTCACTGCCTCCAACTGCTTCGGGACTGCACCCAACTACTACCTGTTCACAACTCCTTTGAGCTGTGGTAGGGTAGTAATCTAAGTACAGTGGGAACACACTCGAGGTGAAGTGACAGTGTCAAGTCAGCGCACTAAGCTGTACTCATGTCACCTGGGAACTGATAACTGACGATAGGTATAGTACCAACCAATAATTCCCGACGAGTCCTGTCCAGTGTACTCGTAACCTAACGAGCACCAGCATACTATCTCAAGTACGACGTACTGACGGCTGTGGGACAGACCGTCTCCCAAGCTGGGATGAGAAGCGCATATGCTAGTTTACTCTGGAGTATCGATGCCCTGTCTGGATAGTCCTGCGACTAGGGACCTGCATAAGGATGTGCTTGTAGATTACCCAGCCCCCACGAGTGTGACTTCCATCACAACGCTGGTAATCAAGCAAAGATCTTAAGGGCTCCACTAATGTGTATTGGTAATGTACTAAAAGAAACACATGTACACATTAAAGTAGAAACAAACCAAGTAGCATACTACCATTTTGAGCAAGATTGTCTATACAAGGTGAATATCCGAAGCTTCCATTAAGTAATATACAAACTAGTATGATACAGTAATGGCTTCTAGGGCATATACACTAACAATCTCCCACTTGCACTAAGGCCATGTACTGGCGTATCGAAGACCTATCATCTCGATCAGCCGCTCGAACTGAGTCTGGGGTAAGGCCTTCGTGAGTGGATCAGCAGTGTTATCTTCCGTAGTAACTCTCCGAACCTCGATCTCCTGGCGACCCACGATCTCCCTGATCAGGTGATACCGCCTCAAGATGTGTCTGGACTTCTGATGGGACCTGGGTTCCTTTGCTAAAGCTATAGCCCCGTTGTTGTCGCAATACAGCGGTATTGGATCAACAATGGAAGGAACCACCAGAAGTTCCGTTAAGAACTTCCTTATCCAGACGGCTTCTTTTGCGGCATCTACAGCAGCGATATATTCTGCTTCCATCGTCTAGTCAGCAACGGTTTCCTGTTTGGAACTTTTCCAACACACCGCCCCTCCATTGAGGGTAAAGACATAACCCGACATGGACTTGGAATCATCCTTGTCACTCTGGAAGCTGGAGTCAGCAAAGGTCTCGATCTGGAGGTGTTTTCCGCCATACACCAAGAACATCTCCTTAGTCCTTCTCAGGTACTTGAGAATGTTCTTTACCGCTATCCAGTGCTTCTCCCCAGGGTTTGACTGATACCGGCTTACCACACTCAGTGCATAATCTACATCTGGTCTGGTACACAACATCGCATACATTATAGAGCCTACCGCAAAGCGTAGGGTATAATAGACATGTGATCCCTTTCCAAATCAGTCTTGGGAGACATCTCTTTGGAGAGGGTGATCCCGTGACAAGCCGGTAGATTACCGCGCTTGGAATCTTCCATACTGAATCTTTTCAGTATGGTGTCGATGTACCTGGACACTGAAATCCCTAATTGTAAGTCAACTTTACCTCTCCCGGTACTTACGGGCTTGCGGAAAAGATGAAAAACGATTTTTTCTAGGGTGGTAACATGGACTCAAAAACGGATCTTTGTTAAACAGCTATCTAACAAACCTAACAAGAGTTTTACCTACTCGGTTAGGGGTTATACCTTAACTTGAACTCCTTCTCTTGGTCTCCTTGCGGTGGTCGGATCGGCCTCACCTTGTCGTCTCTTTGTGCCGAAGATGGATCCACCTGAAAGCTTCTACCTTTGGCTTCACTTCAAACTAGAAGAAACTAGAACACTTGGTTTGCTAAACCTTGTGTACTAGGATGAGTAGAGGAGTGTGTTGGGTTTTATCTATATGGTTCTTTCTTCTCAACACATGAGACATGTGAACCATGAACTAGAGAGAGAGCAAGAGGAAGAGGGAGAGCTCAAGCATGAGAGAGAAAGGAAATGAGAGAATTAGCAAGACTTTTGCCATACTAGCTCTCATAATCCAAAATCATGATAACAAGTAATAATAATTGAGTATTATGTGATGGTTGTTATCATGTCAAATGGCAATATCATTTCTTGCATTAAATGCAATTTGTGAACAAAACAAGCAAGCTCAAGTCAATGCCAAGAAATGATAGCCATTGTCATGATAGTGGTCAACAAGTAAACAACCCTAGTCAATCGGTCAACTAAGTCAACAGGTCAACAAAGTCAACCATCTACAACCATGTCACAATAATACTTAATTAATATTATTGTTAATCATATTTCTTATTCTCATTAGGGTTTAGCAAAAAGTCAACAGTCAACAACCCTAATGAGAATCCTCCGCCTCTGTCTCTTTGTCAACTGTGCATACACACCCGCATCCGCGTTCCGAGGAACACGAATACAAACGAGATAAAACCAATCCCAAAACATACACTAGGATCTGTCTTAAACCAAAGCCCGGTAGTGTTAACTGCCAGGAAATTAAAACGTGCACAAGTGCACGGATGTGACCGAACCCTGTCGCAAAACCATGCGACCTCTACTCTTTTGCCTAAAGGCGAATAACTTTCTGTGTGGGACTCTAAAGAATCGACACTATGCTGGCAGTGGGTTTAACCACAGACCGCAAGCGGCACTAGCTATGCGTAACGGCCCCCAGGTAGATGCCGATAAGAAGACCGACGAGGTGAAACCCATCTGAACTCCTACTGAGCCTGAATCTGACAATCTGCGTACAGTCCGGTCTGTTCGTCTGAGAATATCGCATGGTGGGCCTAGGGGGCGGTAAACGTCAGTCCCCTAATAGCGGTACAAGTCGTGTCGGAGTGTAGCCCAGAACACCCTGAGATAACACTGGAAACCTACCAGCATATCTCGCTTGCCCTGGCCAGGGACTTTGTGTAATGGCTCTCCTAGACACAGCGCGATATCAACCCCCCAATACCGGGAGAGACGAATCCTGTCTAACCGTCACTGCCTCCAAGTGCTTCGGGACTGCACCCAACTACTACCTGTTTGCACGACTCCTTTGAGCCGTGGTAGGGTAGTAATCTAAGTACAGTGGGAACACACTCGAGGCGAAGTGACAGTGTCAAGACAGCGGACTAAGCTGTACTCATGTCACCTGGGAACTGATAACTGACGATAGGTATAGTACCAACCATCAGTTCCCGATGAGTCCTGTCCAGTGCACTCGTAACCTAACGAGCACCCGCATACTATCTCTAGTACGACGTACCGACGGCTGTGGGACAGACCGTATCCCACACTGGGATGAGAAGCGCATATGCTAGTCTACTCCGGAGTATCGATGCCCTGTCTCGATAGTCCTACGACTAGGGACCTACATAAGGATGTGCTTGTGGATTACCCAGCCCCCACGGGTGTGACTGCCATCACAACGCTGGTAATCAAGCAAAGATCCTAAGGGCTCCACTAATGTGTATAGGTGATATACTAAAATAAACACATGTACACATTAAAGTAGAAACAAACCAAGTAGCATACTACTATTTTGAGCAAGATTGTCTATACAAGGTGAATATCCCAAGCTTCCATTAAGTAATATACAAACTAGTATGATACAGTAATGGCCTCTAGGGCATATACACTAACAATCTCCCACTTGCATTAAGGCCATGTACTGGCGTATCGAAGACCTATCATCTCGATCAGCCGCTCGAACTGAGTCTGCGGTAAGGCCTTCGTGAGTGGATCAGCAGTGTTATCTTCCGTAGCAACTCTCCGAACCTCGATCTCCTGGCGACCCACAATCTCCCTGATCAGGTGATACTGCCTCAAGTTGTGTCTGAACTTCTGATGGGACCTGGGTTCCTTCGCTAAAGCTATAGCCCCGCTGTTGTCGCAATACAGAGGTATTGGATCAACAATGGACGGAACCACCTGAAGTTCTGTTAAGAACTTCCTTATCCAGACGACTTCTTTTGCGGCATCTGCAGCAGCGATATATTCCGCTTCCATCGTCTAGTCAGCAACGGTTTCCTGTTTGGAACTCTTCCAACACACCGCCCCTCCATTGAGGGTAAAGACATAACCCGACATGGACTTGGAATCATGCTTGTCACTCTGGAAGCTGGAGTCAGCAAAGGCCTCGATCTGGAGGCCTTTTCCGCCATACACCAAGAACATCTCCTTAGTCCTTCTCAGGTACTTGAGAATGTTCTTTACCGCTATCCAGTGTTTCTCCCCAGGGTTTGACTGATACCGGCTTACCACACTCGGTGCATAAGCTACATCTGGCCAGGTACACAACATCGCATACATTATAAAGCCTACCGCAGAAGCGTAGGGTATAATAGACATGCGATCTCTTTGCAAATCAGTCTTGGGAGACATCTCTTTGGAGAGGGTGATCTCGTGATAAGCCGGTAGATTACCGCGCTTGGAATCTTCCATACTGAATCTTCTCAGTATGGTGTCGATGTACCTGGACTGTGAAAGTCCTAATATCCTATTGGATCTGTCACGATAGATCCGGATCCCCAGAATGTAAGAGGCATCACCTAGGTCTTTCATGGAGAACCTGTGTGACAAGAATCCCTTGACAGATTGTAGCATAGGAATGTCATTTTCTATCAAAAGAATGTCATCCACGTATAATACGAGGAATACGACAGTTCTTGATACAAATCTACTATAGATGCATGGTTCATCTGGATTTTTGATAAAGCCAAATTCTTTGACCGTCTCATCAAAACAGATGTTCCAACTCCGCGATGCCTGCTTTAGTCCATAGATGGACTTAAGCAACTTGCACACCTTTCCGCTGCTCCCACTCTGAATGAAACCCTCTGGCTTGTCCATATAGACACACTCCTCTAAATTTCCATTCAGAAAAGCGGTCTTTACTTCCATCTGCCAAATCTCATAATCGTGGAAAGCAACAATGGCAAGAAGGATTCGAATGGATTTCAGCATAGCCACTGGAGAAAAGGTTTCGTCATAGTCCAAACCAGGTCTTTGATGAAAAACCTTTGCAACAAGTCTATCTTTATAGGTCTCAACCTGTCCATCTCCACCAATCTTCCTTTTGAAGATCCACTTGCATCCTACGAGTTTTACCCATCTGGAGCAACGTCCAACGTCCATACTTTGTTGGTGTACATGGACTCCATTTTGGTCCGCATTGCATCCAGCCATTTTACCGAGTCAACGCTCTGAATGGCCTGCTGGAAGCTAGTCGGCTCATCACTATCAATGATGCAATCCTCTCTATCCCCGTCTATGAGAAAACCGCAGTATCTCTTGGGCGGATGAGACTGCCTACTACTCCTACGGAGCGGCGCAGGAATGTCCTGATCTTTCGAACCCGCTGGTTCTACTAAGCTTTCAGTAATAGCTCGTGGTTCTGGAATTTCTTCCAGTTCTATTGCGCTCCCACTTATCTGATTTTCCAAAAACTCAGTTTCCAAGAAGTGGGCATGACGAGAAACAAAAATCTTTTGTTCCTCTTCGCAATAGAAGAAATATCCTTTGGAGTTCTTTGGATATCCCACAAACTTGCACTGTACTGAGCGTGCCTCGAGTTTGTCCACATGCTGCTTTTTGACAAAAGCTGGACATCCCCATGTCTTAATGTGCTTAAGATAGGGTTTCTTCCCACACCACATCTGATATGGTGTGGTAGGCACGGTCTTAGTTGGAACTCGGTTCAGAAGGTATGCAGCTGATTCTAGTGCATATCCCCAGAATGATTGCGGTAACTCAGCGTTACTCATCATGGAACGTACCATATCCAATAGGGTCCGGTTCCGTCTCTCCGATACACCGTTATGTTGCGGAGTGTATGGAGGAGTAAGCTGAGAGAGAATTCCATTCTCTTTTAGGTAATCCAGGAACTCGGCACTCAAGTATTCACCACCTCGATCAGATCTTAGTGTCTTGATACTTTTGCCGGTTTGTTTTTCTACTTCATTCTTATATTCCTGGAATTTTCCAAAGGCTTCGGATTTATGTTTCAATATGAAGACATATCCGTACCTTGAAAAGTCATCCGTAAAATTAATGAAGTAAGAATAACCGCTTCGCCCATGTGTACACATTGGACCGCACACGTCGCTGTGTACTAGTCCCAAGAGCTCGCTCACTCTTACTCCGTGTCCAGTGAACGGAGTCTTTTTCATCTTTCATTTGATACAGGATTGACAAGTTGCATATGATTGATATTTGAACGGATCCAAATATCCTTCTGTATTTAACTTCGTCAACCTTCTCTCATTGATGTGACCCAGTCTACAATCCCATAAGAAAGCCTGATTTGTTTCCGGAGACTTTCTTATGTGTGTATTCTGGACATTAAAAATCCGTGGTTGGTTTAATATGTATATACCATTGTTTAATGTACCTGACCCAATCAAAACTTTATTAAGGTGAATGTTTACAACATTGCTTACAAATGCAAATTCATAACCTTCTTTAGATAATAAAGATACAGATATGATATTACAGGTTATATTGGGTACAAAATAACAATCACGCAAAACCAGAACGTGTCCATCTGACAACCCCAGGTGATAGTCCCCCACGGACTCAGCATCCATGCCAGCTCCGTTTTAAACTCTAAGGGTCATATCACTTTCCTTCAAAACCCTACGCCTTCTCAGTGCCTGTAAAGAATTACAGATAAGAGATCCTGATCCGGTATCCAATACCCAGGATGTAAAGTTTATTGATAGACCGTTTTCAATAACATACACACCTGAAGCTGAAGCCGCAACTTGCTTCAGATCCTGGTTTCTGGCCTTCCAAGCCCTACAATCCTTTTTCCAGTGTCCACTCTTGTGACAGTAAAAGCATTCTTCCTTTCCCACAAGCTTTCCCGCTACCTTTGTTTCCTCTGTCTTTCCCTTCGTATCCACTTTACTAACACCGCCCGTTGGTTTGGCGGGGGCTTTCTTCTTCTTTCCCTTGGCTTTTGCCTTGGACCTAGAAGAGGAAGATCCTCCTATAAACAAAGTGGATGTTTCCCTACCTTTCTGTAGGTGCCCTCTGCACTCCTCAGCATGTTCAGGAGTTCTGAAAGTTCAATTTCTTTTTCTTACAAGTTGAAGTTCAGGATAAACTGGGCGTAAGTGGAAGGAAGGGAATGGAGAATCAAGTCCGTGTAGAGCTCGTTCTCTAACGTGGTCCCAAGGTCCGCGAGCTCCTCAATGAAGCCAATCATCTTAAGCACGTGTTCCGCTACCGATGATCCGATGGCCAATCTCGCCGAAAACAGCTTTTTCCAGACTTCGTATCTGGCGATACGGGAGTGCTCTCCATACAGTTCTATTGTATGGAGAAATATGGATTCAATGTCCATATTCTCGTGCCTCCTCTGATGTTCATTGTCCATAGAGGCAAGCACGATGCACTTAGCCTTCGCGCAATCGATTTCCCAGGTCTTACGGATTTCCTTATGCGCGACGCTGGTTTTGGGACCTGGGACAGGAGGAGCTTTGGTGGTAAGGAGATACCCCAACTTGTCATAAGTGATGGCCATTTTGAAATTCCTGAGCCAATCTTTATAGTTTGGCCCTGTCAATATGTTTTTATCCAGTAGTAAGTTAAGTCCAGTCATGATATTTGGTCGCTGCAATTAGGAGAGAGAGAAGAAACACTTTAGCATGATGCTCTTGCAAGTTTAGAGCAGTTTTTAATTTGTCTAAACAGGATGGCTCCCACTGTCTCTCGAATCCCTCCTCAAACCAAAAAGGAAGAATTAGTCGGGATCAATCTCACCGTACAATACTTGCTTAACCGTTCGGCCAGGCCAGTGTCGGTACTTCGAGGGAGGTTTTCCAATGCTTTCGCGAAGTTCCTTAATTAAATAACCTCTTTTCCCTGGGGGCGTAGCCCCGCTAACACCTTTCTAGACACCTACTTGATTTATAGCATTGATCGTTAAGTGAGAAATTTCCCGAGGAGTAGCATATACTCACAGTAGGATCGGGATCCAAATATCATCACGTGACAAAACTGAAGGAATCCTACCAGAATCATCACACTCCAAATGGTATGCAGCGCTAGCAAGTTTCAGTTTCTTTTGAAACTCCCGATGTGGATTTTTGCCCCATGCTCTTATGAGCTTGACTTTGGCCAACAAATCATAAGTCACATGTCAAGTTTTACCCGTCATTCTCCAGGTTAATTTGAACCCACCCGTACCTACCCTTGACTTTGGCCAACAAAGCAGTACGACTGTCCCAAACCAACACATCTATCTATGCTGCACATGAATACCCAATAGCTACCAATCACTATGCCTTGACTTTGGCCAACAAACATAGCTTGAATACTATTGACTATCCATGTGAAACGACGGAGGGCTACGAATGGTTTTGGCGAAACCGTGAACGTAGTGAACTTGATATAATCGATGCAACGAGATAGCTTTTAAAAGGAGTGGCTTAAGCTCCGCGTTTAAAAGTTGTTTTTGAAAAGAAACCGAGTGGTTTGAAAGTGTTCCAACGACTTTACTTTGGTTTATTTTCTTGCATTAATTTAATGCATCCCATCATTTAATCCTACCATTGCAGAAAACAATGAAAATATGATGTACGCTTATGCCATCCGCATTCGCCACGGGGCCCCGTCATTACCCGTTAGGTTACTTAACTAACGACAGAGCGGTGGCTGGACTAGCGCGGATGCAAAACATAAGCAACGCCTAAATAGATATCATATATAGATATACACATTCGTCACATGCAATGATATCCATTCCAGATCACAGATGAACACATTGGATATACTAGAAATCCGCAATCCGTACGAGCCTATAACGAAGAGCGGATTACACGGTCGCGATGAATAGCCAAGACCCCACCCTAGACCCCTACGGGTGCGGCAAACTACCCGCCAAGTACCCGAAGCGAAGCAACCTCCCTCAACACCGTGAGTAGGCCACTCGACACTTCGAGATACCCGGTAGTTTGTGCACCCCACCTTGGGTCTATCCTAGGAGAAAAAACAGTAAAAGAAATTATACAATGACGGCTACAACCCCATCCCGGTTGTGCGACCATATAAATAATATTACATCAATTACAAATTACATGAATTGAAAGAAAAAGAAAACTCTCATCTCACAACCCCCCGGCTATTCATCCGTGACAATCCAATGAATTCATATACACATACCATCAACATTACAGATCACAGATATGTATAACCCCCACTAATCGACGTATAACGGTTACCAGACGTTCAATACATATATCACATCACAGATATAACCCGTTAGCTTAAGTCTTTAGAAGTTCGATCAAAATACGGATTTTTAAATCCCAAAAACAAATTTTGCTTTCTGTAAAATCTGGGCAGAAAAAACATATTCCAAAAATCCCAAAACAGCCCCAGAAAAACACTGCAGGAAAATTGTGCCACGACCTAGTCAACTCGGCCGCGGATCCGTGGCGGGAGCATGCTCCTGCCGCGTTTCCGTGGCGCTTTGATCGAGTCGGTGGACCAATTTTCTTGTATGGGTTTTAAAAAGCCTGAGCCGATTTTTAGTGTAAGATTAATTAATTTTTGAACAGAAAACAGAATTGGCAGAAACTTGATATTACGGGCATGTTTCGCGACTTTTTCTTCGATCGAACTTCTAGTTACTTTGCTAACATGTTAGATAGTGTTTAACTAGGCTCTGATACCACTGTAAGTCCACGTTACCTCTCCCGGTTCTTTCGGGCTTGCGGAAAAGGTGAAAAACGATTTTTTCTCTGGTGGTAACATGGACTCAAAATACGGATCTTTGTTAAACAACTATCTAACAACCTAACTAGGAGTTTTACCTACTTGGTTAGGGGGTTATACCTTAACTTGAACTCCTTCTCTTCGACTCCTTGTGGTGGTCGGATGGTTCTCTCCTCCTCGTCTCCTTGTGCCGAAGATGGATCCACCTGAAAGCTTCTACCTTTGGCTTCAACCTCAAACTAGAGAAAACTAGAACACTTTGCTTGCTAGACTTTGTGTTCTAGGATGAGTAGAGAAGTGTTTTGGGTTTTTATCTCCAAGGCAAATGATTCTCAATACATGAGAGGTTTTTGCTTTGAACTAGAGAGAGAGCAAGAGGAAGAGGGAGAGATTGAGGATGAGAGAGCTTTCATGAGAGAGAAAGCAAATGAAAGAATGAGCAAGAATTTTCTCATCCTTGCTCTCATAATCCAAAATCATCATAACACATAATAATAATTGAGTATTATGTGATGGTTTTTATCATATCAAATGGCAATATCATTTCATGCATTAAATGCAATGTGTGAACAAATAAGCAAGCAAAGGTCAATGCCATGAAATGATAGCCATTGTCATGATGGTGGTCAACAAGTCCAACCTAGTCCACCGGTCAACAAAGTCAACAAGTCAACAAAGTCAACCCTCCAACCCAACCATGTCACAATAATACTTAATTAATATTATTGTTAATCATATTTCTAATTCTCATTAGGGTTTAGCAAAAGTCAACAGTCAACAACCCTAATGAGAATCCTCTGCCTCTGTCTCTGTCAACCGTGCATACACACCCGCATCCGCGTTCCGAGGGACACGAATACAAACGAGATAAAACCAATCCCAAAACGTACACTAGGATCTGGCTTAAACCAAAGCCCGCTAGTGATAACTGTTAGTTATATGTATGCCCTAGAGGCCATTACTGTACATATGATGTATATTGTAGTGGATGCTGGGACATATATAGGGAGGACTTTCTTGCTCGACATGATAGTATGCTATCTGGTTACACTTTACCTTAACGTGTATACTGTTTGTCTCTCTGTTACATGTTGGTAAAGCCCTTAGGATGTGTACTTGACTACCTGGACTATGATGCGAATCATACTAGTGGGGACATGGTAGTCTATAAGTACATCCTTCAAGGTCCCTAGTCGTAGGTGTATCGAGACGGGGTATCGATATACCAGAGTAGACTAGCGTATACCTTCTCGACCCATACAGATGGGCGATGGATGATCCCATATCCATTGGTGTTTGACATCGGAGATGATATACGGGTGCTCAGTAGAGACTGGGTACACTGGACGGACTCGCCGAGAACTCCCAGATGGTATTATACCTTACGTCAGATGGCAGTTCTCTGGTGACACTGGTACAGGTTAGTCTGTAGACCCGAGATCGTCATAGAGTCTTGTGTGATTCCTACTGTGCTTTGATTTCCTCCTTACCACGTCCAAGAGGGCATGCAAAACGGTGGCTTTTGGGTACATTCCCGAATCACATGGAGGCAATGAGCGATAGGAGGGGATTCGTCTCTCCCGGTATAGGAAGTTGATGTTGCGCTGTGTTCGATTGGCTATAACCGGAAATCCCTGGCCAGGGTTGCTGAGATTTACTGGTAAGTGTTACCAGTAGTTTCTCGAACTGTTATAGACCTCAAATCGACACGACTTATCGAGCTATTGGGGTCTGACGTTTACCACCCCTAGGCAAGATATGCGACATATCAGACGACGAGACCGGACTGTTCGGTAAGTGTTACTGGTTGGATTCAAAGGAGTGTGAGCGGGCTTGCTCGTCGATCTTCTCATCGCTCAATACCCGTGTGGCCGTTATGTTTAGCAGACCGCTTGCGGCTTGTGGGTGTTTGATATGATCATCACCTGCTACCGGCGTATTGACGAGTCTTTAAAGTCCTACACAGAGGTTTCCTGGCTCAAGCGAAACGAAATAGGAGCGCATATGAGATCTGTGCGGGACCGAGAATAATGCGTGTATGTGATACCGTATTTCATTCTCATGATGAATGTATCGATTGGTTGTTTGCGATATAACCTAGTTATCGAATCAAGGATTGATTCGATAAGCCGATACATTGGATATTAGTCGGTTGTATGCGATATGACCGGATCGTTAAATCAAGTGTTGATTTAATGATTTAATGCATAATTATATATTTGATATATTACTTTGCATTAACTAGTATTGGTTCACTTTAAATGGATTTTCTCACTTGCATTGCACAAGTTGTATATGTGATATACTTTTGTGCACTTGATTGTATCATGTTTGATGATACATGAATGCTAGGGTTTGTGTAAAGAATTAAACCTTGGTTAAGTAAATGGTTAGGGTTTTTATTTATTCATTCATTTATCTTTTTAATTTGGATTAAAAAGAAATGGGATAAGAAAACAAAATGGTTGCTTTCATTCATGAAGCTTGTTGAAGCTTCATGAAGCTTTGACCAAAGTGACCATTTTGTCTTCATGCTTAACCCTAACCATTCATCTAACCTTAGTCAATTCTCTACACCTAACCATGGTTCATATTATGATAAGTATTCATTTTCTTTTCTATTTTAATTAACTTATCATAATATTCTATCATCTTCTTCTTGTTCTTCTTCAAGAAGAAAACCTAGCTTTCATCAATGGTGATTTGATGAAAAGAATGAGAAATCCAATTCTAAAGTGAACCCACCTCCTATTTCTTCATCCTTTACCTCTTGCCAAGTAGTATAGGGTGTTTTCTTCACAAGTTTCATGACTTGGTGAAGTGGGAGCTTGATCTTGTGATGCCTCGACGTAGATCATCTTCGGCATCGTTGTCGTTGACCTAGCCCGCCCATTTCTCCGATGAAGCCGACGCTAGAGCCTGGGATTAGATTTGGACAGCAAGGGGACTTCATCATGGAGCTATGGAGGTGGAGAACCGGATCTACAAAGGTGGTATTTCCGTTCAATTAGTTAAATTGTTAACTAGCTTCTTGTTTCGCCTAAAATTCTAGTCAACGATCCGTATTAGGGTTTCTCGGCACTTGTAAAATTTGAAATTGGCATAGTTGATGCCTTGTGAGACCTCTTGAGAGTGCTTAGGAACCCTACAATAACTGCCCGGACACTAAACGTGCACAAGTGCACGGATGTGACCAAACCCTGTCGCAAAACCATGCGACCTCTACTCTTTTGCCTAAAGGCGAATAGCTCTCTGTATAGGACTCTAATGACTCGACACTACGCTGGCAGTGGGTTTAACTACAGACCGCAAGCGGCACTAGCTGTGCGTAACGGCCCCCAGGTAGATGCCGATAAGAAGACTGACGAGGTGAAACCCATCTGAACTCCTACTGAGCCTGAATGTGACAATCTCCGTACAGTCCGGTGTGTTCGTCTGAGAATATCGCATGGCGGGCCTCGGGGGCGGTAAACGTCAGTCCCCTAATAGTGGTACAAGTCGTGTCGGTGTGTAGCCCAGAACACCCTGAGATAACACTGGAAACCTACCAGTATATCTCCCTTGCCCTGGCCAAGGACTTTGTGTAATGGCTCTCCTAGACACAACGCGATATCAACCCCCAATACCGGGAGAGACGAATCCTGTCTAACCGTCACTTCCTCCAAGTGCTTCAGGACTGCACCCAAATACTATGCACGACTCCTTTGAGCCGTGGTAGGGTAGTAATCTAAGTACAGTGGGAATACACTCTAGGCGAAGTGACAGTGTCAAGTCAGCGGACTAAGCTGTACTCATGTCACCTGGGAACTGATAACTGATGATAGGTATAGTACCAACCAACAGTTCCCGAGGAGTCCTGTCCAGTGTACTCGCAACCTAACGAGCACCCGCATTCTATCTCAAGTACGACATACTGACGGCTGTGGGACAGACCGTCTCCCAAGCTGGGATGAGAAGCGCATAGTCTACTCCGGAGTATCGATGCCCTGTCTCGATAGTCCTGCGACTAGGGACCTGCATAAGGATGTGCTTGTGGATTACCCAGCCCCCACGAGTGTGACTGCCATCACAACGCTGGTAATCAAGCAAAGATCCTAAGGTCTCCACTAATGTGTATAGGTGATGTACTAAAAGAAACACATGTACACATTAAAGTAGAAACAAACCAAGTAGCATACTACCATTTTGAGAAAGATTGTCTATACAAGGTGAATATACCAAGCTTCCATTAAGTAATATACAAACTATTATGATACAGTAATGGCCTCTAGGGCATATACACTAACAATCTCCCACTTGCACTAAGGCCGTGTACTGGTGTATCGAAGACCTATCATCTCGATCAGCCGCTCGAACTGAGTCTGGGGTAAGGCCTTCGTGAGTGGATCAGCAGTGTTATCTTCCGTAGTAACTCTTCGAACCTCGAACACCTGGCGACCCACGATCTTCCTGATCAGGTGATACCGCCTCAAGATGTGTCTGGACTTCTGATGGGACCTGGGTTCCTTCGCTAAAGCTATAGCCCCGTTGTTGTCGCAATACAGCGGTATTGGATCAACAATGGACGGAACCACCTGAAGTTCCGTTAAGAACTTTCTTATCCAGACGGCTTCTTTTGCGGCATCTACAGTAGCGATATATTCCGCTTCCATCGTCAAGTCAGCAACGGTTTCCTGTTTGGAACTTTTCCAACACGCCGCCCCTCCATTGAGGGTAAAGACATAACCCGACATGGACTTGGAATCATCCTTGTCACTCTGGAAGCTGGAGTTAGCAAAGGCCTCGATCTGGAGGTCTTTTCCGCCATACACCAAGAACATCTCCTTAGTCCTTCTCAGGTACTTGAGAATGTTCTTTACCGCTATCCAGTGCTTCTCCCCAGGGTTTGACTGATACCGGCTTACCACACTCAGTGAATAAGCTACATCTGGTCTGGTACACAACATCGCATACATTATAGAGCCTACCGCAGAAGCGTAGGGTATAATAGACATGCGATCCCTTTCCAAATCAGTCTTGGGAGACATCTCTTTGGAGAGGGTGATCCCGTGACAAGCCGGTAGATTACCGCGCTTGGAATCTTCCATATTGAATCTTTTCAGTATGGTGACGATGTACCTGGACTGTGAAAGCCCTAATATTCTCTTGGATCTGTCACGATAGATCCGGATCCCAAGAATGTAAGAGGCATCACCCAGTTCTTTCATGGAGAACCTGTGTGACAAGAACCCTTTGACAGATTGTAGCATAGGAATGTCATTTCCTATTAAGAGAATGTCATCCACGTATAAAACGAGGAATAAAACAGTTCTTGCTACAAATCTACTATAGATGCATGGTTCATCTGGATTTTTGATAAAGCCAAATTCTTTGATCGTCTCATCAAAACAGATGTTCCAACTCCGCGATGCTTGCTTTAGTCCATAGATGGACTTAAGCAACTTGCACACCTTTCCGCTGCTCCCACTCTGAATGAAACCCTCTGGCTGGTCCATATAGACACACTCCTCTAAATTTCCATTTAGAAATGCGGTCTTTACGTCCATCTGCCTATTCCAGGGTTAAAGTTTCTGTCGATTTTAAACAGTGTCTAAAAATTATTTTACATATCACAGAAACCTAAGCAGGCTTTTCTAAGCATTATGGAAATATTTGGGCACGTGATCCCACAAGACCACCGCGGATCAGCGGTCAAACCTAGGGTTTGACCGCGGAACCGCGGCTAGTTTGTGGGAACAGTGCTCCAACTTTTTCCAAAGAGCTTCAATTTGGAAATTGTGGTTTTTGGTATATATCTTTTGGGCCCAGATTTTGTTACTATACAGCAGATGTTTGTGGGGCCCACTATGGGATATTTGGTCGATCTAAATTTAAACGTGTTAGTATACAGTACTTACTTTATATCTCCAACCGGGAATGTCATTCGATCGGTAAACCGCATCTAATTGCTATAGTTCTTTTAGACGGGTTTGCGAACGTGACATTCGCGTTGATGTTCTGTGTTGTGCTGTGATGTTGCGGATTTGTCATGGTGGATAGCACGGTGCAATGATAGTGCAGTTTGGATTTATTTGTACATTTGATTTTGCAGGGCGAGCGTCCAACATGTGGACTCCCGTCACTGCCTGTTGTATAATATTCTTTTTGGGGCACGACCGGGCTGTGGTCGATGTACCGATTGTACATATTTTTATTTCTGTACTAGGTTTACCCCGCGACGGAGTGCACGTATAGCCGGGTTCTAGAGGGCAACGGGTCCGTATCTTATGGCTTTGAGAAGCAAAGGGACCTCACTCTAGAATTGGCAGACTGTTCGCCGTACTCGTAGGGGGTACAGGTTGACCCAAGGAGGGGTGCTCAATTTACCGGATTCCGTGAAGTGACGGGTGTTCCATTCACTATGCTGTGGGGGACTACCTCGCTTCAGGTTTTGGCGGGTAACTTGCCGCACCCGTAGGGGTCTAGGTTTCATTGCACAGGCTATCCACACGACCAGGGGAGCGTCGGGTTTTCAGCAGCGGCTCTGTGAAACCCGGGGATCCCAGATTATCTGTATTGTTCTGTGATGCTTATTACTTTTCTGTAATGTTGCATTTTATCACGCCTGGAGCGATTATTGTATATTGGTATATATACTATTAGATGTTGTATATGTTTTACACCCACGCTAGTCCAGCCCCCGCTCTGTCGATAGTTAAGTAACCTAACGGGTGATGACGGGACTCAGTGACGAATGTGGATGGCATATACGTACATTATATTTTCATTCTTTTCTGGTGTGACTGATTGATGGGACTGCATTGATTCTTATCAATGCAAGAATAAAACAAACCTATATTTGATGTTGTTGGAACAAATTTTAAAAGGTGTTATTACAAAGATGTTTCCTTTTGTTTTGCATAGTGATATTCAGTTGGAATATCCTGCACCTCATTCGACGAGGCAAGGGCCGAAATCCTTTCACCGGGAGTGACCCCTTTGGCAGAAGTTTACGTCAGGGTAATAACTTCACTATAGTCGATTACAAGTTGCTTTGCATCGCGGTATTCAGTTAGAATATCCTGCACCTCATTCCACGAGGAAAGAGCCGAGATCCCTTCACCGGGAGTGACCTCTTTAGCAAAAGGTTTTCGCCACTATATTTTTATACAAAGCTATCAGGTTCCTTCAGCGAGATCAAGTTCATTACGGTAAAGGGTTTTCGCCAAAAACCAGCCGTAGCACTCCGTCGTATCTTATGGATGGTCAGTAATATTCAAGCTATGTTTGTTGGCTTTCGTCAAGGCATAGTGCTTGGTAGCTGTTGGGGTATTCATTTGTAGCATAGATCGATGTGTTGGTTTGGGACAGTCGTATTACCTTGTTGGCTTTCGTCAAGGGTATGTACGGGTGGATTCAAATTAACCTGGACAATGACGGGCAGAACTTGACATGTGACTTATAATTTGTTGGCTTTCGTCAAGGTCATAAGAGCATGGGGAAAAAATCACATCGGGAGTTTCAAACATACAGGAAACTTGCAAGGCATGCGCATACCTTCTGGAGTGTGATAACTTGAGTGGCTTCCATCGAGTTATCATGCGATGAGAGTTGGATCCCGATTCTCACTGATGATTTTGTTTACTCTTCGGGTGATCCCGATTGATTCTTCTTTTTGGTTTGGAAGAGAATTTAAGATTACAGTGGGAGGTTTACTGATTAGATAAAGTGATAACCATTCTGATCTAGTTTAGAGTGCGCACGCAAAGTGTTTCTTTTCTCTCTCTTTCTTTGGCAGCGACCTTTGACCGGCCCTAGATTATGAATCATTGACCAAGTTGACCGAACCTTTTTAAAATACCGGCTTTTGGATTGTCTGAGTTGCATAAGTCATTACCGCTCCTTCTTTCACCCTTTGTATTTCTCAGAACACCCCGTATTAATACGGACATCCACTTCCATTGGATTGATCCATCGTATGGTTATATACGAACTCGAAGGTACTACATCGAGGATGGATCCAGGTTCAGGAGAAATAGAATATGGTATTAGTCAGTTGTCTTTTATTATCACTATCTCTCAGGTTGCGAGAGCTCCTAGGATAAGGAGAGTACACCTATTACGCTTATTGGATAGTCTTATTCCAAACCATAGGCAGGTGCCGAAAGGTAGGGAAGGAAGAAAACCAATTAGCCTAAGTAGGGTGTACAGAAGGAAATAACTAAAGATAAAATAAAGGGATTAGAAAGAGGGCAAAGTAAATTGCGACTGTTATCATTCACGACCAAACCGCGTACTTCATCGCCACTCCTATTTTCACCTTTTCCTTTTCCCCAGTTCGTGAGAAATAGAATAACGTATTATTCAGTTGTCTTTTATCATCACCTTCTCTCCAGTTGCGAGTACTCCTTGGTTTAGGAGGGTACACCTATTATGCTTACTGGATAGTCTTCTTTCAAACCATAGGCTGGTGCCGAATGGTAGGGAAGGAAGAAAACCATTTAGCCTAACAATGGTGTACATAAGGTAATGAATAAAGACAAATAAAGGGATTTGGAGAGATGGCAAAGAGATATAAGGTTATAGTCATGAATTTAATTATGGAAGAGGCATTTCTAGGAATACCAGGATACCCCTACGAAACATTTTCATGTTTCAGTGCATTATTAAAGGAAAACTGATTTCCCGATTAGATACTTACTCCAGGGTATGTATTTACCAGGTATGATTCTCATATCTGTATGGTTTGACAGATGATGAGTGGGAGTAAGTTATTTGGAATTAGGTGAACATCCTCATTATATCTGAATTCGTTGTAATTGGTGATATTTGAGGAAATCTTCTGGGTACAGTTTTCAACCTACGATGCGCAGGTTTTGAGTTATTCAACTCAGCGGACTTATACAGAGTACTGTATGTTGTCCAGAGTCCGTCAGGACAAAGGGGTTGGTCCCCGTACTATGTTCTGTTTACTTATGACTTCTCTAGATTTTAGACAAGTGTTTCGTAGAAATATAAGGTCTATGTTTTGAGAAGTTGTGGGTTTAAGAATAAAGTAGAGAACCAGGTGTCGCAAGTATCGGGATTCTTCAAAGAGATCGAAGATGTAGATTCTTGTGACTGGTATTCAGATGATAGTAATAGTTTTGAGAAACTTGTTTCTCTTTCAGGTTACTCATAATTGGATGGATTCCTAAGTTGAGTAATGATGATTAGCCTCTCTCCATTAAGTTGATATGCACTGGAGACAGCTGCATGATTTAAATCTCGTTCCAATTAAATAAGTGCCACAGTTTCTATACTGGATATAGAATGGTTCATATCTTAACGATGTTAAGGTACGGGGAGTTTTCCAACTTATGCTTAAAACCAGACACTGGATAACTCAAGGCACGTTTCTGTAATGGCAGTTTATGGGTTGACCCAGGCTTCGACGAGGGTTGATTTTCTACCATCTGGAAGATCAATAGTGATATTGTTCTTGACTCGCCACAGTTTTAGTAAAATGTATTTTTTTAGAAAACAGCAGTGGGAGTATGGTAGAACTGGAAGAGATTCCAGAACCGCAAACAATTACGGAAAATTTAATAGGACCTATATATTCAATCAGGTTTGACATTCCATTAGCCACTCCGCAGATATGGTGGGTAACCTCAGACACCCGAGAGGTACTCCGGTAGCCTCAAGGACGGTGACAGGGAGGTTCTTATTCACCCAGACTTGACACTACTGTTGTTCCAGGCTATGAGACCCGGAAGGAGGTTAAGTATAATGTTATTCTAAACTGGCTTTAGAAGCGTACGTATATATTATTCTGCCAGAGGGTTGTCATAGTCAGTGGGAGCAGCGGAAGTATAGTGGGTAAGTAGCTTATGTCTATTTATAGATTTGAGCAGATATAGCGGAGATAGATCATCTAATTTTGATGAGACAGTCATGGCTTTGACTTCATCAAAATAGGGGATGGATCTGTTGAGAAGGTAGTAGGGTGTGATGTCCTGGTATTTGGATGACATACACAGAGTAGGAAGTAAAATTCCTATACTACGATCGGTTGTACTTTGTTCGTCATACAGTTGTTTCTCCACAAAGGATATGGATATAATATCAGATATTTTGGTTACTAGATCTATGGTTTTAGATCTAGATTTGGGTAGATTCCCAATGTGGGTATTTTGACAGTATTCTAATGGTATTTTAGAATAAATGACTCCTGGCACGGTGGTGTACCAGCAGATGATGGAGTCACCCTCTCTAAAGGTGTCTTAAAGACTAAAGGGGAGAGGGATGTGCATGATTAGCAGATCACTTGCTTAGGAAATTGAGTCAATCATGAGATGTCAAGTACCACACCAGATGTTGTTTTTGCACTAGATGTGATAAGTTTATATTAATCCAATCCTAGTGAAACATTAGGAAGCAGTTTTAGAACATAAGTGTATGTTCTACGGATTTGATGACGTCAGCCTCCTTCGGGAGACGGTTATCATTCCAGGCTTCAAAGGTGACATGGATGACAGAGTGATTGTCAGAGTTATAGTTTTCCCTCTGACGAGGGACAGTATTATGGACAGGTGGTCCAAGAGGATACTGTGGGAGGCATGGTACTGGATACTGATTAGGTTCAGTTATCGATACAGTCTAAGAAGTTTGGATTTGGAGTTCATTTATGAACTAGGTCCCATCAGATATTCAGACATATTCTAAGACAAGTATTACTCGATTCGGGAGATGTCTTTCTCCGCGAACTTGAGATTAAGAAAGATATAGAAAGAAAATTCAGGACGGATCCACTCACTGAGGCTATTTCTCGAACACAAAAGTTTTACAAACTAGTTTTGTGAAACTGATTAGTAGAGGAGTTGGGTAATCGGTATCACACGGGATGTGAGTATGCGACATCGCAATAATTAGCCATCAGTGCTGTAAGTGCACGGCGGCGCCCCGGCCGTCAATCCGACGGTCAAACGCGGAAACGGTGGTAAACTTTAATTTTGCGGACTTAGCAAACCGGCACCACCGCGCACTAAACCCCGGATCGTGCCATTAAACTAGTCTAGCATACAAGAAGAAGGGTTAGAGATGTACCGACTGATCCGAGTCCTCCGGTCTTCATCTCCACTCCGATCTCCTCGCGGGATCTCCGTCCGTCTCCTCCTCGTCGGAAAGGGCACCACATCGCCTGTAGCTTTTACGGGCTCCCACCTCAATACCGAGGCAACTCGGGCGCGAAGCTGGCGAATCGACGCATCCAAGATTTGCTGTAGGAAGTGTAGTGTAGAGTGCATGTCTCACTTTGGGGTTTGTTGCCATAGACGGAGGAATGGTGTATAGAAAATTGGTGCTTTCAATTTTCTAGCAATGGAATGAGATGAAGAATGATATACACAAAATGAATCACTCTCATTTTTCTCCTCTCAAAGATGAAGCTCTCATTTTCTTCTCTTTCTTTTTCTCATCTCTTTTCTAAAATGAAAAACTTCTCATCCAAATGAGAATGGTGGAGGAGGTAATATGAAGCATGAAGGGAGGTGAGTGTAGGGTAAAGCAAGTGGTGACCACATCAAGACATAATCATCATCAAACTTACATCAACCTCAAATCCAATCTTTTCACAATAAAGCATGAAATGATGAAGGAAAAGAATGGAATAAAAAGATGCTCTCATCTTACAAATAAAACCTCCACAAATGTAATTTGCAAAACTGCAAATTACCCCCTCCATCATAAAAGTCCGGCCAGGAAAGAACAAAGGAAAACCGGCCGGAACGGAATGCAAACTGGCAACTCCAGAAAACTGGTCCCGTAATAAATTACAGGAAAACCCCTATACTGTGCATACACACCCGCATCTGTATTCCGTCGGGATACAAATGCAATGAGACAAAATCTACACTGTACTAAACTAGGACCGGCTTAAGCCAAAGCCGGCTAGTAATATCCGTCCGATCCTGATCCGTGCAATACCACACGCATCTGATCGAACGCTGCCATATAACTATACGGCCACTAGTACAAACCGTCCGATCCTGATCCGTGCAATACCGCACGTATCTGATCGGACCCTGCCATATCTCCATACGGCCTCTACAGCGTTTCGCCCGAAACTTGAGTAACTGGAAGTGTGGTGGACTCTAAAGACTCGTCAATACTATGGCTGTGGATTTAACCACTAGCACGTCAGAGGTATAAGCCAATACGTGACGGGCTACCAGCTATTGAGCAAAAGGGACGTCGATGAGGAAGCTCGCCCCGACACCCAACTGAGCCTGTCAGTGACAATATCCGTACAGTCCGGTCCGTTCGTCTATGAGCATCGCATGGCGGGCCTAGGGGGTTGGTAAAAGTCAGACCCCCAAAAGCGGTACAAGTCGTGTCGGAGTGTAGCCCAGAACACCCTGAGATACTACTGGAATACCTACCAGTAAATCTCCTGCCTTGGCCAAGGACTTCGTGTAATGGCTTTCCTAGACACAACGCGACCTCACCCCCAATACCGGGAGAGACGAACCCCTGAAGATCCGCTCACTGCCTCCATGTGGCTCGGGACTGTACCCAACTAAAACCTGTTTGCACGACTCCTTTGAGCCATGGTAGGGTAGTAATCAAAGTACATTGGGAACTCACATGAGACAAATGACGATCCCCAGGTCGATGAACTAACCTGTACACATGTCACCAGGGAACTGCTATCTGACGTCAGGTATAAGACCAACTAGCATGTTCCCGGCGAGTCCTGTCCGGTGTACTCATAACCCAATGAGCACCTGTATACATCTTAGGTGAACCAACTGACACCAGTGGCTTGTGAGACCGGCCACCGCCCCTCGTCGGGGTCTCGACTGTATACACTAGTCTACTCTGGAGAATCGATGCCCTGTCTCGAAACTCCTACGACTAGGGACCTTTTAAGGATGTGCTAATAGACTCCAGCTCTCACTTATATGATCGCCCTCATACTGCCGGTAGTCAAGCAAGAATCCTAGGGGCTTTATCAACGTGCAATAGCGACCTGTCAGGTCACCTAAAGCAGTACACGATGATAAAGGTAAACCAGATAGCATACTATCATCTCGAGTAAGACTGTCCTACCGGGATAGGTCCTCCCTCAATCATTGCAATCACGTGCCTGTGATCCAATAATTGACTCTGAGGGTACTATCTCCAACAATCTCCCACTTGCACTCAAGGCTAATTATTGCGATGTCGCATACTCACAGCCCGTGTGATACTGAACACCCAACTCCTCTACTAGTTAGTCTCACAAAAAAACCGTTTGTGAAACTATTGCGTTCGAGGAATAGCCTCAGTGAGTGGATCCGCCTTGATGTTTCTTTCTATGTCTCTCTATATCTCAAGTTCGTGGAGAAAGCCATCTCCCGAAATGAGCAATACCTGTCTTAGAGTGTCTGGATGTCTAATGGGACCAAGCTCATAAATGAACTCCAAATCCAAACTTCTTAGACTGTATCGTCAACTGAACCTAATCAGTATCCTGCGCCATGCCACCCTCAGTATTGCCTTGGACCACCTGTCCAAAATACTGCCCCTCGTCAGAAGGAAAACTATAACTCTGACAACCTCCTTGTCGTCCATGTCACCTTGGAAGCCTGGAATGATAACTGTTTCCTGAATGGGGCTTTCGTTATCATATCCCTAGAACAGCCACTTATGTTCTAAAACTGCCTCCGACTGTTTCTCCAGGATTGGATGAATATCAACTTATTGCATCTACTGCAAGAACAACATCTGGTGTGGTACTTGACATCTCATGATTGACTCAATTGCCTAAGCAAGTGATCTGCCAATCATGCACATCCCTATCTACTTTAGTCTATAAGACACCTTTAGAGAGGGTGACTCCATCACCTGCAGGTACACTACCGTGCCAGGAGTCGTCCATTCTAAATAC
The DNA here is from genome assembly GCA_030015575.1 of Agapanthus africanus. NCBI lineage: Eukaryota > Viridiplantae > Streptophyta > Magnoliopsida > Asparagales > Amaryllidaceae > Agapanthus > Agapanthus africanus. The sequence goes on from JASDDO010000022.1 coordinate 222,308,884, forward strand.
TCTTAGAATGCTGTCAAAGTACCCTGATTGGGAAACCACCCAAATCTAGATCTAAAACCATAGATCTAGTAACCAGTATGTTTGATATAATATCCAAGTCCTTTGTGGAGAAACCACTGTGTGACGACCAAAGTATAACCGATCGTAGTATAGGAATGTCACTTCCTACTACCTTCTCAACAGATCCATCCCCTATTCTGATGACGTCAAACCTATGACTGTCACATCAGAAATAGATGATCTATCTCCGCTACATCTGCTTTAGTCTATAAATAGACATAAGCCTGATGTCCACCAATGCTTCCGCTGCTCCCACTGATTACGACAACCCTCTGGCAGAGTCATATAGACGTGCACTTCTAAAGCAAGTTTAGAACGACGCTATACTCATCCTCCCTCCGGGTCTCGCAGCCTGGAACAACAGCAATGGCAAGTGTGGGTAAACAAGAACTTCCCTGTCACCGTCCTTGAGGCTACCGAAGTACCTCTCGGGTGCCTGAAGTTACCCACCTTATCTGCGGAGTGGCCAATGGAATGTCAAATCAGATTGAATCTTTAGGTTCCTTATCAAATCTTCAGTAATCGTTTGCGGTTCTGGAATCACTTCCAGTTCTACCATACTCCCACTACTGTTTTTGAAAAAAATCCATTTTTAATAAAACTGTGGCGAGTCTTGAACAATATTTCTATTGATCTTCCAGATGGTAGAAAGTCAACCCTCGTCATAGCCTGGGTCAACCCACAAACTGCCATTACAGAAACGTGCCTTGAGTTATCCAGAGTCTGGTTTTAATCATAAGCCGGACAACTCCCGTACCTTAACAATGTTAAGATATGAACTGTACTATATCCAATATAGAACCAGAGGCACTGATTTAATTGAACCAGATTCAAATCATGCAGCTATCTCTAGTGCATGTCAACTAAATGGAGAGAGGCCGATCAGCGTTACTCAACTTAGGAATGCTTCCAATTATGAGTAACCTGAAAGAGAAGCAATTTCTCTTTATCATTACTATCAACTGAATACCATACACAAGTATCTACATCTTCGATCACTTTGAAGAATCCCGATACTTGCTACACTTGGTTCTCTACTCTATTCAAATACCTATAACTCCTCAAAACTTAGACCCTGTGTTTCAACGAAACACATGTCTAAGAACTAGAGAAGTTAAAAGTAAACAGAATATAGTATGAGGACCAACCCCTCTGTCCTAATGGACACTGGACAACATACAATACTCTGTATAAGTCCACTGAGTCTAATAACTCTTTCACTGTGTGTCGTAGGTTGAAAACTGTACTTATGGTTAAGAAGAATTACACCGCTGTTTAATGCTCCTTACCTAACCATCTACTGATATAGGTAAATGTCATCGACATAATATCAAAAGGTATATCTCACTCTATGAAAATAGACGTACAGATATATCAATTTGAAATTGGTGCACAACAGCGGATATTCAAAACCAAATATTTGCCGACCGGCAAACAGCCCAGATGATCTCCTCAAATATCACCGATTACAACAAATCCCGATATAATGAGGATGATCACCCAATTTCCAATAACTTACTCCCACTCACCATCTGTAAAACCATACAGATGTGAGAATCAAACCTGGTAAATACATACCCTGGAGCAAGTGTCTAATCAGGAAATCAGTTTTCTTTTAACAGTACATAGTGAAACTGAAACATTGAAATGTTTCGGTGGGGTATCCCGGTATCCTTAGTAATGCCTCTTCCATTATCCAGATTCACAACTATAACCGTATAATTCTTTGCCACCTCTCCAAATCCCTTCATATGTCTTTAGCTATTACCTTCTGCACACCCCTTTAGGCCAATTGGTTTTCTTCCTTCCCTACCGTTCGGCACCAGCCTATGGTTTGGAAGAAGACTATCCAATAAGCATAAAGGGTGTACTGTCCTAATCCTAGGAGCACTCGCAACGCGAGAGAAGGTGAAGATAAAAGACACCTGAATGTACTTTATTCCTATTTCTCCTGGACCAGAATCCATCCCCGAACTGGAACAAGTTCCTTTCGAGTTCGTATATAACCATACGATGGATTATCCAATAAAATGGGATCTTCGTAGTGATACGGAGTGTCCTGGAGAAATACAAAGGTGATTTAGGATTGGCGAAGAAATACATGGTTTGGTCGTGAATAGCAGTCGCAATTTACTTTGCCCTCTTACTAATCCCTGGCTTTGTCTGAACTTAATACCTTCTGTACACCGTTTAGGCTAACTGGTTTTCTTCATTCCCTACCGGTCGGCACCAGCCTATGGTTTGGAAGAAGACTATCCAATTTGCGTAATAGGTGTACTACTCCTAAACCAAGGAGTACTCGCAATCTGAGAAAAGGTGAAAGGAAAAGACAACTGAATAATCCTATCCGTTTTCTCCAGAACCGGAAACCATCCTCGAAGTCCTTCGAGTTCGTATATAACCATACGATGGTTTTGTCCAATGGAAGTGGACGTTCGTAGTAATACGGGGTGTCCTGGAGAAAAGGGTAAAAGTAGGAGTGGCAATGAGGTCTGCAACTCTGACAATCCAAAAGCCAGTGTTAAGTAGGTTCGGTCAACTTGGTCATTGAGTCATAGTCTAGGGTCGGGTCAATGGTCGCTGCCAGAGAGAGAGAGAAAAGAAACACTCAGCGTGCACTCTAACCTAGATCAGAATGGTTACCATTTTTCTAATCAGGAAACCTCCCACTGTACCTCAAATTCTCCTCCAAACCTGAAAGAAGAATTAGTTGGGATCACCCGAGGAGTAAACCAACTCATCAGTGGGAATCGGGATCCAACTATCATCGCATGATAACGTGACGGAATCCGCTCACGGTATCATACTCCAGAAGGTATGCGCATATCTGGCAAGTTTCAGTTCTTTTGAAACTCCCGATGAGATTTCTGCCCTATGCTCTTATGACCTTGGCGAAGGTCAACAAATCATAAGTCACATGTCAAGTTATACCCGTCATTATCCAGGTTAATTTGAATCCACCCGTACAAGCCCTTGACGAAGGTCAACAAGGCTATACGACTGTCCCAAACCAACGCATCTATCTATGCAGCAGAAAAGCAACAAGCAGCTACCATACACTATGCCTTGACGAAGGTCAACAAACATAGCATGAATAGTACTTGCTACCCGTCTGAAATGACGGAGGGCTACGAATGGTTTCTGGCGAAAACCTTTAACGTAAAGAACTTGATATCGTCGAAGGAACGGATAGCTTTTTAAAATATAGTGACGAAAACCGTTGCTAAAGAGGTCACTCCCGGTAAAGGGATCTCGGCTCTTTCCCCGTAGAATGGGGTGCAGGATATTCCAAATGAATACCGCGATGCAAAGCAAAAGTAATCTGCTATTGTGAAGTCAATGCCCTGACGCAAACTTCTGTCCAAGGGGTCACTCCCGGTGAAGGGATCTCGGCCCTTGCCTCGTCGACTGAGGAGCAGGATATTCCAAAGGAATACCACGATGCAAAACAAAAGTGAACGTCCTTGCAATAACAGCTTTTTGAAAAGTGTTCCAACAACATCAGAATAGGTTTGTTTATCTTGCATTGATCCGAATCAACACAGTCCCATCAATTAATCACACCACAAAGAACGAAAATATACTGACGTACGTATATGCCATCCGCATTCGCCACTGGGTCACGTCATCACCCGTTAGGTTAGCTAACTAACGGCAGAGCGGGGACTGGACTAGCGCGGATGAAAAACATATACAACATCTACTAATATATATACCAATAGATTATATTTCGCTCAAGGCGTGAATAAAAATGCAACATCACAGAAATGTATAGCATCACAGAACAATACAGATATCTGGGATCCCCGGGTTTCACAGAGCCACTACTGAAACCCGACGTTCCCCTGGTCGTGTGGATAGCCTGTGCAATGAAATCCTAGACCCCTACGGGCGCGGCAAGTCACCCGCCAAAACCTGAAGCGAGGCAGCCCCCTTCAGCTCCGTGAATGGACCACCCAGCACTCCACGAAATCCGGCAACTTGGGCACCCCTCCTGGGTCAACCTGTACCCCCTACGAGTGCGGCGAATAGCCCGCTAGAGTGAAGCCCCCTCCGTCCCAATGCCATGAGATGCGGGCTTGTTGCCCTCTAGAACCCGGCTATCCGTGCACCCCACCGCGGGGTAATCCTAGTACAGAAAGTAAAATATACATACAACGGGTACAACGACCGCAACCAGGTCGTGCCCCAAAAGAATAATACAAACAGGCAGTGACGGCAGTCCACATGTCGGACGCTCGCCCCGCAATATCAAATGTACATAATACACCAACACTGTACTAGCATTGCATCCAGGCTATCCCCCACGACCGATCCGCAACATCACAGCATAAACATAGAACATCAACGTGAAAGTCACGTTCGCAAATCCGTCTAACCGGGCTATAGCAGTTAGACCGGATTTACCGATCGAGTGACATTCACGGTCGCAGATATAATGTAAATACTGTGAAAAATGTGTTTAAAAATATCCGATCGATCAAAAATTAACAAGTGGGCCCCCAATCAAAACTGTAGCACTCACAGAAATCCTGGGCCCAATTTTAATATTCCAAAACCCATATTTTAAGCCCAGAAGGCCTCTGTAAAAAATTGGTGAAGTGATCTCCACAGTGTGCGGCGGAAGGGCGGCGGGAAGGGGGTTTTCGCGGCGGTTCCGCGCTCCCACTGTGGAGTTACTTCGTCGAATTTTTACAGAGCTCTTAGATTTTCCAGTACATCAATATTTTACAACCTGAAAATTTTTTCGAGACCAAGAATTTTCAACAGAAACTGATGCGAACTAAAATGCAGTTTTGGAACATTCGATCGATCGAAACAGAAAAACACATTACACCAAGCTAGACTATGTTAATGGCGAGGCTCTGATACCACTGTAAGTGCACGGCGGCGCCCCGGCCGTCAATCCGACGGCCAAACGCGGAAACGGTGGTAAACTTTAATTTTGCGGACTTAGCAAACCGGCACCACCGCGCACTAAACCCCGGATCGTGCCATTAAACTAGTCTAGCATACAAGAAGAAGGGTTAGAGATGTACCGACTGATCCGAGTCCTCCGGTCTTCATCTCCACTCCGATCTCCTCGCGGGATCTCCGTCCGTCTCCTCCTCGTCGGAAAGGGCACCACATCGCCTGTAGCTTTTACGGGCTCCCACCTCAATACCGAGGCAACTCGGGCGCGAAGCTGGCGAATCGACGCGTCCAAGATTTGCTGTAGGAAGTGTAGTGTAGAGTGCATGTCTCACTTTGGGGTTTGTTGCCATAGATGGAGGAATGGTGTATAGAAAATTGGTGCTTTCAATTTTCTAGCAATGGAATGAGATGAAGAATGATATACACAAAATGAATCACTCTCATTTTTCTCCTCTCAAAGATGAAGCTCTCATTTTCTTCTCTTTCTTTTTCTCATCTCTTTTCTAAAATGAAAAACTTCTCATCCAAATGAGAATGGTGGAGGAGGTAATATGAAGCATGAAGGGAGGTGAGTGTAGGGTAAAGCAAGTGGTGACCACATCAAGACATAATCATCATCAAACTTACATCAACCTCAAATCCAATCTTTTCACAATAAAGCATGAAATGATGAAGGAAAAGAATGGAATAAAAAGATGCTCTCATCTTACAAATAAAACCTCCACAAATGTAATTTGCAAAACTGCAAATTACCCCCTCCATCATAAAAGTCCGGCCAGGAAAGAACAAAGGAAAACCGGCCGGAACGGAATGCAAACTGGCAACTCCAGAAAACTGGTCCCGTAATAAATTACAGGAAAACCCCTATACTGTGCATACACACCCGCATCTGTATTCCGTCGGGATACAAATGCAATGAGACAAAATCTACACTGTACTAAACTAGGACCGGCTTAAGCCAAAGCCGGCTAGTAATATCCGTCCGATCCTGATCCGTGCAATACCGTACGCATCTGATCGAACTCTGCCATATAACTATACGGCCACTAGTACAAACCGTCCGATCCTGATCCGTGCAATACCGCACGTATCTGATCGGACCCTGCCATATCTCCATACGGCCTTTACAGCGTTTCGCCCGAAACTTGAGTAACTGGAAGTGTGGTGGACTCTAAAGACTCGTCAATACTATGGCTGTGGATTTAACCACTAGCACGTCAGAGGTATAAGCCAATACGTGACGGGCTACCAGCTATTGAGCAAAAGGGACGTCGATGAGGAAGCTCACCCCGACACCCAACTGAGCCTGTCAGTGACAATATCCGTACAGTCCGGTCCGTTCGTCTATGAGCATCGCATGGCGGGCCTAGGGGGTTGGTAAAAGTCAGACCCCCAAAAGCGGTACAAGTCGTGTCGGAGTGTAGCCCAGAACACACTGAGATACTACTGGAATACCTACCAGTAAATCTCCTGCCTTGGCCAAGGACTTCGTGTAATGGCTCTCCTAGACACAGCGCGACCTTACCCCCAATACCGGGAGAGACGAACCCCTGAAGATCCGCTCACTGCCTCCATGTGGCTCGGGACTGTACCCAACTAAAACCTGTTTGCACGACTCCTTTGAGCCGTGGTAGGGTAGTAATCAAAGTACAGTGGGAACTCACATGAGACAAATGACGATCCCCAGGTCGATGAACTAACCTGTACACATGTCACCAGGGAACTGCTATCTGACGTCAGGTATAAGACCAACTAGCATGTTCCCGGCGAGTCCTGTCCGGTTTACTCATAACCCAATGAGCACCTGTATACATCTTAGGTGAACCAACTGACACCAGTGGCTTGTGAGACCGGCCACCGCCCCTCGTCGGGGTCTCGACTGTATACACTAGTCTACTCTGGAGAATCGATGCCCTGTCTCGAAACTCCTACGACTAGGGACCTTTTAAGGATGTGCTAACAGACTCCAGCTCTCACTTATATGATCGCCCTCATACTGCCGGTAGTCAAGCAAGAATCCTAGGGGCTTTATCAACGTGCAATAGCGACCTGTCAGGTCACCTAAAGCAGTACACGATGATAAAGGTAAACCAGATAGCATACTATCATCTCGAGTAAGACTGTCCTACCGGGATAGGTCCTCCCTCAATCATTGCAATCACGTGCCTGTGATCCAATAATTGACTCTGAGGGCACTATCTCCAACAAGTGCAAGGGGAGATTGTTGGATATAGTGCCCTCAAAGTCAATTATTGGACCCCAGGTACGTGATTGCAATGATTGAGGCAGGACCTATACCGATATGACAGTCTTGTTCGAGATGATAGTATGCTATCTGGTTTGTCTTAATCATCGTATACATGCTTTTGTTCACTATTGCATGAAGATAGAGCCTATAGGATTCTTGCTTGACTACCAGCAGTATGATGGCGATCATATACGTGGGAGCTGGGGTTTGTAAGCACATCCTTAAAGTGTCCCTAGTCGTGGGAGTTTCGAGACAGGGCACCGATACTCCAGAGTAGACTAGTGTATACAGTCGAGACCCCGAAGAGGGGCGGTGGCCGGTCTCACAAGCCACTGGTGTCAGTTAGATCACCTAAGATGTATACAGGTGCTCATTGGGTTATGAGTACACCGGACAGGACTCGCCGGGAATCTGCTAGTTGGTATTATACATATCGTCAGATAGCAGTTCCCTGGTGACATGTGTACATGTTAGTTTATCGACCTGAGGTCGTCATTTATCACGTGTGAGTTCCCACTGTGCTTTGATTTCTACCCTACCACGGCTCAAAGGAGTCGTGCAAACAGGTCTTTTTTGGGTACAGTCCCGAGCCACATGGAGGCAAGTGAGCGGATCGGCAGGGGATTCGTCTCTCCCGGTATTGGGGGTGAGATCGCGTTGTGTCTAGGAGAGCCATTACACAAAGCCCTCGGCCGAGGCAGGAGATTTACTGGTAGGTACTCCAGTAGTATCTCAGGGTGTTCTGGGCCACTCTCTGACACGACTTATACCGCTAATGGGGGTCTGACGTTACCAGCCCCCTAGGCAGATATGCGATACTCATAGACGAACGGACCAGACTGTATGTATATTGTCACTGTTAGGCTCTGTAGGGTTTAGAGATGAATTCGCTCATCAGCTTCCCTTCCAATCAATACATAGGCAAACGTTACGTACAGCTCGTACCTCTGACGTGCTAGTGGTTATACCCAGTGCCAGTGTGTTGATGAGTCATTAGAGTCCCCCACAGACACTTTCCCAAGTTCGGGCGAAACGTTGTAGAGACCGTATGGTTTTATGGCAAGGTTCGGAAAATGCACGTGCGTTTTCGCACGTGTCATTTTTCGGGCAGATAATACTGGCCGGCTTTGGTTTACGCCAGATCCGAGTATTATACTGTGTAGATATAATATCTTTGTCTCAGATGCATTTGTATTCAGTCGTAATACAAATGCGGGTTTGTTTATACTGATACGGGGTATCCTGAAATTCGTTTCAGGATCGCTTTTGGAAGTTGCCAGTTTCCAGTTTTCTATCTGCCGTATTTAACATTTGGTTAAATGCGGATTTATCTTTTCTTGAGATGAGTGTGGAAGTTTCTAGATGGTGACTAGGATGATGACTAGGCTTGTGAGTCATTAGTGCTTTAATTATTGCATTAATGATTTTGGTGAATAGGTTGATGATTCGTCCTTTGCTTTAAATGTGTTCATACAAGGTGTATCATGACTCATTCTTTCATTCATGGTAATGGTCCCCCCTCTCCTACACTCACTTCCCTCATCCTCTATATATGGCCGGCCCTCCCCTCCTCTTCTCACACACACTCACTAGGGAAAAGATTATGATAGATTTGTATATGGAAATTTCATATAGCTCAAATTCTTATCACTCGATTCCAAAAGGCAACTTCATTAACCATTCGTCCATGATTTTGGACGAAGTGAGACAAAGTGTTCTACTCATTCTCTAAATCATCTTGGTCGTCTCTTTTAGCAAACTTGACGACCGAGTTGCCTCGGTTCAGAGGCGGGAGCCCGTTTAAAGATCCGTCGACGTGGTGCCACCTGGACGAGAAGACTGGAGATCGAGGAGATCGGAGCAGCCGCAACAAAGCGTGGGATGATGGTTGAAGACCGAAGGACTCGGATCATTCGGTATAACAATTCTACCCACTTTGTAGTTTGTTAGTTTAGCTTTAATGGAAGATCCGGGTTATAGTACGCGATAGCGCCAGTTGTAAAAGTTTTTGTTCCGCATTTGGCGTCTGTTAGACGGCCGGGGCGCTACCGTGGATTTACAGTTGGATCCCGATACCCACTCCGAGTAAGAGTTGCTTCTGGGAGAGTTTTACACATTACAATTAGCCGATCAAGTAGGTGTCTAGAATGGTGTTAACGGGGTTACGCTCCTTGTAAAACGACGTTTATTTTAATTAGGTCCGTGCGAAAGCACGGGGAACCTTCCCTCAAAGTACCGACACTGGTCTGGCTGAAAGATTGGTGAACTTGTAGGGTGTAATTAATCTTGGCTAGTCTTACCTTTTAGGGTTTGAAGGAAGATTTGATAAAAATAGTAGGAGCCATCCTGATTAGATAAAATAATAACCAACCTAATCTTGCAAGAGCGCACGCAGAGTGTTTTCTTGTCTCTCTCTCTCTCCTGGTAGCGACCATGCCACGCCTTAATCAAGATAGTAATAAGGATGCATTGACCGAACCTGCTTATTATACTGAGCTATGGAATGTTGGTTCTGCTCTATCTTATAACTGTTATAAGTCCGAGCAGGAAATAGGGGAATATCCGAATTCCCATGCCACCCAATCGAAGAAAGTGCATGTTGGTGCATCTTCTTCAGGTGTGTTCATTACCGAGAACTGTTTCTCAGTATCCTCTACGTCCTAGGTATGAGATATCGGATCAGGATCCCACATATGTAAGAGTTACATGGGCTACAGAAAGGTAGAGAACTGAGAATGGGTAATATGCCTCTAAGTGTTAGAGAATGGTGCAATTGTTGCAGCCAAACCAGTTGGCAAATATCACCTTGTATTACCAAATGGTAAATACATTAATTCTGAACAAATGTTATTTCATACCGAACCTGATATACAACATTACATCATATTCTTTATTAAGTTAAAGAAAGATATAATTCTGTATAGGGGATAATGTTGTGAACATTTTCCTGAATCAAGAGTTGATTGGATCAGGCACGTTATATAATAGCATATACGTTCTAAATCAAACTACAGTTCAAAGTATCTAGAACACACACAAGGGGAGTAGTTCAGAAATGAACGAATCCTTCTTGAGGTATTGTAGACTAGGTCATATCAATGCTACACGACCAGCTAAGTTATATAAGGATGAATATAAGAATCTGTTCAAATTTTCATCTTATGCTACTTGCCAGTCATATCTCAAAGGTAAAATGACCAAATCTCCGTTTACAGGAAAGAGAGAAAGAGTTATTGAACTCTTGGGACGGATACATGATGATGTATACGGTCCTATGTCTATAAATGCCAAGGTTGGTTTTTCGTACTTCATTATATTCACTGATCATCTCTAGAGATTCGGACATATGTTCCTGTTGAAACAAAAGTCTGAAACTTTTGAGAAATTCAAGGAATATAAGCTTGAAGTTGAGAACCAAATGGGTAGAAGTATTAAGTCCTTCGATGAGATCGAGGAGTAGAATACAAGGCATGTAGTTCCTAGATTTCAAAAAGGAGAATGTGATTCTCTCTCAGCTTTCTCTTTCGAGTACACCATAGCACAACGGTGTATCGGGGCGGAGGTATCGCACCCTATGATAAATAGTGCGCTCTATGATGAGTACTGCTGAGTTACATGTTTTCTTTTGGGTGTTATGCACTTGAGAAGATGCATACCTATTGAATGGGGTTCCGTCCAAATCAGGGCCTACCACTACATATGAGATATTGTGTAGGAAGAGACCATGTCTTAAACGAGTTAAGATATGGGGTTGTCCGGCCAATGTTGAAAGGAAGAATCCGGACAAGATCGAGGCAATGTCAATTCTGTGTAAGTTTGTTAGGATATCCCAGACATTTGCGAGGGTATATCTTCTACCTAACTGAGGAGCAAAAGATGTTTTGTTTCACAGCATGCCACCTTTTTAGAAAAGGAATTTATTGTGAAGAAATTTGTGGTTATGAGGTAGAACTGGATGCAGTTCCAGCTAGACAAACTAACAGGTGATGATTTGGTAGAACCAAAGGATTCAATAGTCTCCAACGAACCTCAGCCTCTCCGCGAATCTGGTAGGGTTCCTCATCCACTTGAGATATACTATGGTATTCTTGGTGACAATGGGAGCCAGGATTGCATCATGGTAGATGATGGCCCAACTAGGTTCATGCAGGCCATCACAAATAGAGACTTTGTGAAATGGCTGGATGCTATGCGATCAAAGATGGAATCCTTGTATACCTACAAAGTATGACTTTGAATGTTGCACCTGAAGGGATAAAACCCATTGGGGGAAAATGGATCTTGAGAAGATTCTTGGTGGAAATGGAAAAGTTGAGACTTTCAAAACTATGCTCAAGTCCATCAGGATCAATGCGCACATCGTGGAGTTGGAACATCTGTTTTGATGTGGTAGTCAAAGAGTTTGACTTCATCAAAATTGTAGATGAACCTTGTATATACAAATTGGTTGTAGAGAGTAAGGTTGCATTCCACGTATTGTACGTAGATGACATACTCTTGATAGGAAATGGTTTCCTATGCTACACTCTGTCAAGCTCCTCTTATCACGGGGATTCTCAATCGAAAATCTGGATGATACCTTCTATATCTTGTGGATTATGATCTATGGTGGTAGATCTGAGTGGATGTTGGGAGTCCCAAATCCAGGTACATTAACACCATACTAAAGGGGTTTAGTATGGAGGATTCTGAGCGTGGTGGTTCGCCCTCTTACTCATGAATCACTCTCTCAAAAAAAATGTCTTCCAAGACTGATTTGGAGAGAGATCGCGTGCAAGGGATACTCTATGCTTCGGCACTAGGCTCTATCATTTATGCGATGTTATGTACCAGACCAGATGTAGATGACTCACTAGGAGTAGTGCTCAGGAATCAATCGGATCTTGGGAGAATCACTGGATAGCTGTGGAGGACATTCTTAAGTACTTGAGAAGCACTAAAAGAAAGTTCTTGGCTCGAGCATCCAGAGTGATAAGGATGACTGAGAGTCAGTCACAGGCATTTTCTTTACCCTCAAGGAGGGACGGTATGTTGGAAGAGTTCCAAACTAGATACCGTGACATACTAGACGATAAAGGCTGAATACATTGCTACCAAGGATGCTGCCAAACTGGCTGTCTGGACATTTCTTGTTCATGAGATGAACAAGGTTCCTACCATTGAGCGTTCAATAACTGTTATTGTGACAACAATGGAGTTGTGGCTTTGTCCTAGGAACACCGGTCCCATCAGCATTCCAGACATATTCCGAGGAAAGTATCACCTGATCAGGGAGAAGGTTGATCTCCAAAGGATCGAGGTCAGGAGAGTTGACACGAAGGATAACACGGCGGATCCACTCACAAAGGCCTTTCCCCTAGAGAGACTTTTATGGGATGGTTGAGTATGGGATACTACAACCACGCTATATTGTTGGGTATTGGATACTACAACAGATGGACTTAGTGTAGGGTTGCTATGCACTGCCACAAGGGTCTACGAGGCATCAACCATGCCCGATTTAAATTTTATCCGTGCCGAACAACCCAAAGCCGGATCTTTAAACTAGGGTTTAGGCGAAAATAAGCATGTTAAACTCTTTAACACTAAGTGAGAGGGATTACAACCTTTGTAGATCCGGTCCATCACTTCTTAAGCTCCGTATTGAGGTCCCTTCGCTGCGATCATCATGTCCCGGACTCTCGAGAGGCTCCACGAAGAGAAAGATGCAAGCTTGCTTCCGATCTTCGATAACAAAGATGATCTACCTTGAAGTTTCATTAACACAAGCTAACACTCAGTAAATGAAATGAACACTCTCATCTAAAGGGCAAGGGTAGATAAGGATGATGAAGTAGGATTTTTGCTCTCATTTTTTTCATATTCTCACTCACTTTCATCACTTAGCAAAAAGCTAGAAAGCTTTTTCCAACAAGGAACTCAAGGAAGAAGATGATAGAATCCTTTTGTGATGAATAATGAATTATTGTAGTGGTTACAAATCTAACCAAGGGTTAAGCATGAAGGAGTTAACCCTTTTAGAGAATTAACTAGATTTAATGGTTTGGATTGGGTTAACATAATATCTTCACAAAATATCAAGCAAAACACAAAGTCAAAGCTTCATGAAGCTTCATGGAAGCTTCATGCAAAAGCTAACCCTAATCCAAACCCTAACCAAGTTTAAACCCTAAACCATTGTTAAATTTGTAACCCTAACATGTTACAATATTATATATCACATATACAATATATTTTGTAACAATAGAAAACAGTACAATTAACATATATCGCATATATATCAATGTATTATCCCATGAGAAAATGAATCTTTTAGTGAGCTAATATTAGTTAATGTAATTTAATATATCATATATATTATTATACATTAAATTATCGAATCAACACTTGATCCGATAATCCGGCTATTTCAGAAATAACCGACTAATACGATGACCCGGGTATATTACATATACCCGGCCAATATCTCATATCGCGAGAATCCAATACGGTACCACATACCGCATTATCCTCGGTCCCGCACATATCACATATGTGCTCCTACTCCATTTTTCCTGAGCCAAGAAACCTCTGTGTAGGACTCTAAAGAATCGTCAATACGCCGGAAGTAGGTGATGATCATATCAAACACCCACAAGCTGCAAGCGGTCAGCTAAACGTAACAGCTACCAGGGTATTGAGCGCTCAGAAGATCAACAAGCAAGCCTGTAAATTCTCCTGTGAATCCAATCAGTAATACTCCCGTACAGTCCGGTCTCGTCGTCTGATATGTCGCATATCTCGCCTAGGGGTGGTAAACGTCAGACCCCAGTAGCTTGATAAGTCGTGTCGATATGAGGTCTATAACAGTTCGAGAAACTACTGATAACACTTACCAGTAAATATCAGCAACCCTGGCCAGGGATTTCCGGTTATAGCCAATCGAACACGGCGCAACATCAACTCCCTATACCGGGAGAGACGAATCCCCTCCTATCGCTCATTGCCTCCATGTGATTCGGGAATGTACCCAAAAGCCACCTTTTTGCACGCCCTCTTGGACGTGGTATGATGGAAATCAAAGCACAGTGGGAATCACCCAAGACTCTATGACGATCTCGGGTCAACAGACTACTCTGTACCAGTGTCACCGGTGAACTTCCATCTGACGTAAGGTATAATACCATCTGGGAGTTCTCGGCGAGTCCGTCCAGTGTACCCGGTCTCTACTGAGCACCCATACACCATCCTTGATGTCAAACACCGATGGATATGGGATCATCCATCGCCCATCATATGGGTCAAGATGCGTATACGCTAGTCTACTCTGGTGCATCGATGCCCTGTCTCGATACACCCTCGACTAGGAACAGTTATAGGATGTACTCGTCGACTACCGTGGTCCCACTAGTATGATCTCATCATAGTCTCAGTAGTCGAGTACATACCCTAAGGGCTTTATCAACATGTAACATAGAGACAATCAGAGTACATGTTAAGATAAAGTACAACCAGATAGCATACTATCATGTCGAGCAAGAAATTCCTCCCTATATATGTCCAAGCATCCATTACAATATACATCGTATGTACAGTAATGGCCTCTAGGGCATACATATAACTAGCAATCTCCCACTTGCACTAGGGCCATCTGTTGTGGTATCACATACCCAACAATTAGCCGTGGTTGAAGTATCTCATACTCAACCATCCCATAAAAGTCTCTACTGGGAAAAAGGCCTTTGTGAGTGGATCCGCGCTGTTGTCCTCTGTGTCAACTCTTCTAATCTCGATCTCCCTGGAGATCAACCATCTCCATGATCAGGTGATACTTCCTAAGAATTATATCTGGATATCAGATGGGACGGGGGTTCCTTGGCAAAAGCCACAACTCCATTGTCACACAATGGTAGGAACGAAGTTCATCTCATGAACTTATATATATCCAAACTGCCTCTTTGGTAGCATCCTAGGTAACGATGTATCTTGCCTTTAATCATCTTGTAAGTCACGGTATCTAGCTTGGAACTCTTCCAACATACCTTCCCTCCACTGAGGGTAAAGACAATGCCTGCAACTGACATTCGGTCGTCCTTATCACCCTGGAACCTTTCCAGTGATCCTCCCCAGGATCGATTGATACCATCTCACTACAGCTAGTGAGTATCCTAACATACAATTAGATCTATCTCATAGATCCAAAACCCATGATTTAGGAGGTATCATTTTGATCCTATATGGAGAATCCTTGTGATAAGCGGAGATTGACCGAGCGAAGCATAGGAAACTCCTTCCCTATCAAGAGTATGTCATCCACGTACTCTATGAGGATCACCACCATACTCTCTACTACCTTTTTGTATATACAAGGTTCATCTACCATTTTGATGAAGTCAAACTCTTTGACTAACATATCAAAACAGATGTTCCAACTCCGCGATGCCTATTTTATCACATAAAACATCTTGCACACGTTTCCGCTGCTCCCACTGTCTACGAAGCCCTCTGGCTGTGTACTTATAGACGCTCTCTTCTAAAACAACATTTAGAAAACCAGTCATGACACCCAACCGCCAGATATCGTAGTCATGGAATGTTGCCGTGGCAAGTAGGATCTGGATGGACTTAAGCATAGCTTTGAAAGTCTCAACTTTTCCATGTACACCAAGTAATCTTCTCAAGATATACTTTCTCCTGATGGGGATTTAACCCTTCAGATAAAGCAACTAAAGTCCATACTTTGTTGGTGTATAAGGATTCCATCTCAGATCAATAAGCATCCAGCCATTCTTACAGAGTCCCACTCCTGATGGCCTGCTCGAAACTAGTTTGGTCATCATCTCATGATGTAATCCTCGCTCCCACTGTCATAGAGAAACCGAAGTATCTCTCAGGTGGGTGAGGAACCGTACTAGATCGGCGGAGAGTCTGAGGTTCGTTGGTTACTATTGAATCCTTTGGGTCTACCAAATCATCAGCTGCAGTTTGTATAGCTGGAACTCCTTCCAGTTCTACCTCATGACCAATAATTACTTCACAAGAAATTCCTTTTCACAAAGGTGGCATGCTGAGAAATAAAATACTTTTGTTTCTCGGTTTGGTAGAAGATATTCTCTTGCGTATGCATGGGATATCTAACAAACTTTTGCAGATCTGACTTTGCCTCGAGCTTGTCCGGATTTTGCTTTTTAGACATAGGCCGGACAACCCCAAATCTTAACAAACTTAAGATATGGGCTCTTCCCTTTCCATATCACATATGAAGTGGTAGGCAACTGATTTGATTTGAACCCTATTCAATAGGCATGCAACTTCTCAAGTGCATAACTCCCAAAAGGAAATAGGAAACTCAGTAGTACTCATCATAGAGCACACCATATCACATAGGGTGCTATTGCTCCGCCCCGATATACCATCGTGCTATGGTGTATTCGGAGGAGTAATGTTGAGAGAGAATCTCATTCTCCTTTAGAATAATCCAGGAATTCCGTGCTCAAGTATTCTCCTCCCTGATCACATCAAAGGACATAATACTTTTACCCGTATTTTGGTTCTCTACTTCTATCTCATATTCTGTGAATATCTCAAAAGGTTCGGACTTGTGTTTCAACAGGAACATATGTCTGAATCTTGAGAGATCATCAGAGAATGTAATGAAGTACAAAGAACCGGTCTTGGCATGTGTAGACAGGGGACTTTCATACATCAGCATGTATCAATCCCAAGAGTTCACTAACTCTTTCTCTGTTTCCAATAAACGGAGCTGTGGTCATCTTATCTATGTGACATGACCGGCAAGTTTCACAAGATGTAAATTCAAACTAATTTAAATATGCATCTATATGTAATTTTAGCTAGTCGGGTCGCATTGATATGACCTAGACTACAATACCTCAAGAAGGATTCGTTCATTTCTGAACTCTTCCTCTTGTGTGTGTTCTATATACTAAAAACTGTGGTTTGATTTAGAACGTTTATGCTTTAAGATAACGTGCCTGAACCGATCAACACTTGATATAGGAAATGTTCAAAACATTATCCAACAATACAAAATTATATCCTTCTTTACTAATAAAGAGACTGATATGATGTTGTATATCAGGTTCGGTATCTAATAACATTTTTTCAGAATCAATGTATTCTTGTAATACAGGGTGATAGTGACCAACAGACTTGGCTGCAACACTTGCACCATTTCTATCTCATGAAACTTATCACCCGTTCTCAGTTCTCTACCTATCTGTAGCCCATGTAACAAATTACATATGCAGGATCCTGATCCGGTATCTAATACCCAGGACGTAAAGGATACTGAGAAAAAGTTCTCAGTAATGGAGACACCCGAAGATGATGCATTAGTATGCACTTTCTTCGTTTGGGCGGCACGGGAATTCTGGTAATCCCCAATTTCCTGCTCTGTCTTATAACAATTATAAGTTGGAGCGGGACCAATGTTTCCCAGCTCAGTATAACAAGCGGGTTCGGTCAATACATCCGTATTACTATCTTGATTAAGGCATGATATGGTCTCTACCAGGAGGGAGAGAGAAGAAAACACTCAGCGTATGCTCTTGCAAGATTAGATTGGTTATCTAATATATCTAATCAGGATGTCTCCCACTGTTTTAGTCCAATCTTCCTTCAAACCCTAAAAGGTAAGACTAGCCGGGATTAATTACACCCTATAAGTTCGCCAATCTTTCAGCCAGGCCAGTGCCGGTACTTTGAGGGAGGTTCCCCGTGCTTTCGCACGGACCTAATTAAAGTAAACCTCGTTTTCCCAGAGGCGTAACCTCGTTAACACCTTTCTAAACACCTACATGATCGGCTAATTATAATGTGTAAAACTCTCCCAGGAGTAACTCTTACTCGCAGTGGGTATCGGGATCCAACCATCTCATAGAAGGTATGCAATCTCATTGCAAATTTCAACACTTGAAATTCCCAATAGTATTTTACCCCTAGTGACTTATGACCTTAACTATGGTTAACAAATCATAAGCACTAGTCAATTTCTACCCGTCATTTCTTGATTAATTAGACCCACCCACATAACCCTTAACAAAGGTCAACAAACTCACATGATTGTCCTAACTAATCGCATCATATGCTATATAGGAAGACATCACTTTCTACCGTACACTGTGCCTTAACTAAGGTCAACAAACACAGCACGAATACTAAGTATTCTACTTCCTAAAATGACGGAGGGCTACGACAGGTTTTTAAGAAAACCCTTTGCGTAATGAACTTGATATCGTAGTAGAATCGAGTGATTTTAAATGGAAATTTTTTGAGGCATTTCTAGTTTCGCTAAAGAGGTCACTCCCGGTGAAGGGATCGTCGGCTCTTTCCTCATCGAATAAGGTGCAGGATATTTCACAAATATCACTATACAAAGCAATAACTATAGAAGCAATCAAAAGACAAACCGAGTTTGTAGCATCTGCTAGATTCACTAAAGAGGTCACTCCCGGTGAAGGGATCTCGGCTCTTTCCTTATCGAATAAGGTGCTGGATGTTCTACAAGGAACACCGCTATGCAAAGCAAGAACTAGAGCTACCAGTTTTTAAACAAGTTTCTACAACATCTTTAGGTTTCTTTTATTTTCATTAATCTCATTAATGAAGTCCTATTTTATTATGCTTCACAAGCATCACATTTGAAACAAAATCTGCAATATAACATATATCTCATATATATAATATAAACATTCGTCTCAGAAAGTAATATGATCTCATCACAGAACATTGCAGCAGAAGAACATATATGAAATATCGGATATACTAGGACGTCCGTGATTTAATACGAGCCTGTATAAAACACGGATTCCACGGTCGCGATGAATAGCCAAACCCACATCCCTAGACTCCTATGAGAGCGGCAAGCAACTCTGCCAATTCCAAGGTTATGAGACCCGGTCTCGACTCCTCGAGATGGTATCTCACTGGACCCTAGAACCCGGTTACTTGTGCTCCCCGCCTTGGGTCTACCTAATGCGGAAAAGTAAATAATATACAACGGTGACATCATCCTCAGCCCGGAAGTGCCCCAATAAAAGAATATTACATACAAATAAATTTTACATGAATGAAAAAGAAAAAACTCTCATCTCACATAAAACCCCTGGCTATTCAAAACGCGACGATCCAATATAACATATCACAGTAACACATAATATCTCATATCATCAACGTAAGCAAGTATGCGTATCCCGATTGTCGTTGATGTATAGCAACGAAGCCGACGATACACCACATACTACGCTTACGGTTATAGAAAAGAAAGTGTAAAACTACAACAGTTGGAATCCGCAACCGTCTTAGACATCGCATGCCTAACCAAATGAATTCCTTAGACATCGCATGACTAACAATTATAAACCGCGCATTTTAGTCTCATTATCGAAAACTCTTTTCAATATCAAGTCGGGCAATTCAACAAGATTCCCGACATCCTGATCGAATGCTCGTCGCAAACTTTAGTAGACGGCCGCACCCCCGGATGCCGTCGACGAAGTGCACTGAGGCGGAACACCGCTGCCGCGAGCACCCGAACGGATGCTTTTGGCGACGGGGTTCTCCTACAGTCACTTGGTCGGGGCTATAGGACGTGGCTGTCTATTAAGTTTTCCCGGCGAGTATCCGCGTACGCTACGTGATTGCGACGGACTTTTGATCGCATCAAAATCCCGTGGCAACCGATCATTTGAGACTGAACTGCTAGATTTATAACATTCAAATTAGTTATCTCATAGCTACTTGTGGAATCCAAATATTGTATCACATTCCAGATAAATAGACAATGTTAAACTTTCCGATCGAATAATCAAACACCCAAGATTTCCTAAAAAGCTCAACACTTGAACGGAGTTCAAAAATATCTATCATATGCCACAGTACCGATGGTCCAGTCGTAGAAGGGTCAAGACAACGCCTCACATGTGGCACGACGTACTGCCACAAACCCTAAGGTTTAGAAGCAGTTCAAGACGGTCACATAATCGAGTTAAGGTTTGTTGCCTTCTAGAGGGTCCACTGCGTTACTTGCATGACTTTACGAAAGTTTCAAACTCGAGAAAAAATCCAACTTTTGAAAATTTTCCGACAGGGGAAAAAGTGAGTTATTGATATCCGTTCGAACTTTTTAACAGTTTCTAAAATTATCCGGAAAAAACTTAAACGAAGTTAAATTATCCGATCGAATCAATGAGTCCCCAATACAACCCAGAAAACTCAACACTTGAGTGGAATTAAAAATTCCCAGAAAAAAAATGAGAATAAAGGACCTAAGAATAAACATATGAAGTTTTAGGGACTAATTCAAAATTTTGGCCGCGGAACCTCGGCCAAACCCTTGGTTTGGCCGCGGTACCGCGGTCATATAATTGAGTTAATGGACCATACTTCACAGTAATTCTTAGTTTTTCCTGCTCTATTTTATGAGAATTTTTAATACAGAAAAAATCAACTTTTTGAAAATTATCAAGAGAAGGGTCTAAACTAGGGTTTCGGGGTTCGATCGGACTTTAAACTTCGTATAGACTTCGCCTAAAGCTCTAGCTTGGCTCTGATACCACTGTAGGGTTGCTATGCACTGCCACAAGGGTCTACGAGGCATCAACAATGCCCGATTTAAATTTTAGCTGTGCTGAACAACCCAAAGCCGGATCTTTAAACTAGGGTTTAGGCGAAAACAAGCATCTTAAACTCTTTAACACTAAGTGAGAGGGATTACAACCTTTGTAGATCCGGTCCTTCACTTCTCAAGTACTGTGTTGAGGTCCCTTCGCTACGATCATCGTGTCCCGGACTCTCGAGAGGCTCCACGAAGAGAAAGATGCAAGCTTGCTTCCGATCTTCAATAACAAAGATGATCTACCTTGAAGTTTCATTAACACAAGCTAACACTCACTAAATGAAGTGAACACTCTCATCTAAAGGGCAAGGGTAGATGAGGATGATGAAGTAGGATTTTTGCTCTCATTTTTTTTCATATTCTCACTCACTTTCATCACTTAGCAAAAAGCTAGAAAGATTTTTCCAAGAAGGAACTCAAGGAAGAAGATGATAGAATCCTTTTGTGATGAATAATGAATTATTGTAGTGGTTTCAAATCTAACCAAGGGTTAAGCATGAAGGAGTTAACCCTTGTAGAGAATTAACTAGAGTTAATGGTTTGAATTGGGTTAACATAATATCTTCACAAAATATCAAGCAAAACACAAAGTCAAAGCTTCATGAAGCTTCATGCAAAAGCTAACCCTAATCCAAACCCTAACCAAGTTTAAACCCTAAACCATTGTTAAATTTGTAACCTTAACATGTTACAATATTATATATCACATATACAATATATTTTGTAACAATAGAGAGTAGAATAAAATTAACATATATCGCATACATATGAATGTATTATCCCGTGAGAAAATGAATCTTTTAGTGAGCTAATATTAGTTAATGTAATTTAATATATCATATATATTATTATACATTAAATTATCGAATCAACACTTGATCCGATAATCCGGCTATTTCACAAATAACCGACTAATACGATGACCCGGGTATATCACATATACACGGCTGATATCTCATATCGCGAGAATCCAATACGGTATCACGTACCGCATTATCCTCGGTCCCGCACATATCACATATGTGCTCCTACTCCGTTTTTCCTGAGACAAGAAACCTCTGTGTAGGACTCTAAAGAATCGTCAATACGCCGGCAGTAGGTGATGATCATATCAAACACCCACAAGCTGCAAGCGGTCAGCTAAACGTAACAGCTGCCCAGGTATTGAGCGCTCAGAAGATCAACAAGCAAGCCTGTACATTCTCCTGTGAATCCAATCAGTAACACTCCCGTATAGTCCGGTCTTGTCGTCTGATATGTCGTATATCTCTCCTAGGGTTGGTAAACGTCAGACCCCAGTAGCTTGATAAGTCGTGTCGATATGAGGTCTATAACAGTTCGAGAAACTACTGATAACACTTACCAGTAAATCTCAGCAACTCTGGCCAGGGATTTCCGGTTATAGCCAATCGAACACAGCGCAACATCAACTCCATATACCGGGAGAGACGAATCCCCTCCTATCGCTCTTTGCCTCCATGTGATTCGGGACTATACACAAAAGCCACCTTTTTGCACGCCCTCTTGGACGTGGTATGATGGAAATCAAAGAATAGTGGGAATCATACAAGACTCTATGACGATCTCGGGTCAACAGACTACTCTGTACCAGTGTCACCGGAGAACTGCCATCTGACGTGAGGTATAATACCATCTGGGAGTTCTCGGCGAGTCCGTCCAGTGTACCCGGTCTCTACTGAGCACCCGTACACCATCCTTGATGTCAAACACCGATGGATATGGGATCATCCATCGCCCATCATATGGGTCAAGATGCGTATACGCTAGTCTACTCTGGTGCATCGATGCCCTGTCTCGATACACCCTCGACTAGGAACAGTTATTGGATGTACTCGTCGACTACCGTGGCCCCACTAGTATGATCTCATCATAGTCTCAGTAGTCGAGTACATATCCTAAGGGTTTTATCAACATGTAACATAGAGACAATCAGAGTACATGTTAAGATAAAGTACAACCGGATAGCATACTATCATGTCGAGCAAGAAAGTCCTCCCTATATATGTCCAAGCATCCATTACAATATACATCGTATGTAAAGTAATGGCCTTTAGGGCATACATATAACTAACACTTAGTGCAAATGGGCGATTGTTAGTTATATGTATGCCCTAGAGGCCATTAGTGTATATGTGATGTATATTGTAGTGGATGTTTGGACATATATAGGGAGGACTTTCTTGCTCGACATGATAGTATGCTAACTGGTTGCACTTTATCTTAACATTTACACTTATTGTCTCTCTATTACATGTTGATAAAGCCTTTAGGATGAGTACTTGACTACCAGGATTATGATGCAGATCATACTAGTGGGGACAGGGTAGTCGGTAAGTACATCCTTAAAATGTTCCTAGTTGTGGGGGTATCGAGACAGGGCATCGATACTCCAGCGTAGACTAGCGTATACGCTTCTCGACCCATATAATGGGCGATGGATGATCACACATCCATTAGTGTTTGACATCAGAGAAGGTATACGGGTGCTCAGTGGAGACTGGGTACACTGAACCTACTCGCCGAGAACTCCTAGATGGTATTATACCTATCGTCGGATAGCAGTTCTCTGGTGACACTGGTACAGGTTAGTTTGTAGACACGAGATCGTCATATAGTCTTGTGTGATTCCCACTGTGCTTTGATTTCCACCATACCATGGTCAAGAGATCGTACAAAAAGGTAGTTTTTTGGGTACAGTCCTGAGTCACATGGAGGCAAGGAGCGATAGGAGGGGTTTCGTCTCTCCCGGTATTGGGAGTTGATGTTGCTCTATGCTCGATTGGCCATAACAGGAAATCCCTGGCCAGGATTGGTGAGATCTACTGGTAAGTGTTATCAGTAGTTTCTCGAACCGTTATGGACCTTGCATCGACATGACTTATCAGGATATTGGGGTCTGACGTTATACTACCCCCAGGATGTTGATATGCGACATATCAGACGAAGAGACTGGACTTTACGGCAGTGTTACTGGTTGGATTCACAGGAGTATGAGCAGGCTTGCTTGTTGATCTTCTGATCGCTCAATACCCGGATGGCCGTTACATTTAGCAGACCGCTTGCGGCTTGTGGGTGTTTGATATGATCATTACCTACTGCCGGCATATTGACGAGTCTTTAGAGTCCTACACGGAGGTTTCCTGGTTCATGCGAAACGTAGTAAGAGCACATATGTGATATGTGCGAACCGAGATTAATGCGCGTATGTGATACCCCATTCTATTCTCGTGACTTGTGACATTGGTCGGTTATATGTGATATAGCCGGATTATCGGATCAAGTGTTGATTCGATAAGTTGTTGCATTTGATATTAGTCGGTTATACAAAATATAGCCGTATTATTAAATCAAGTGTTGATTTAATAATTTAATGTGTAATCATATATTTGATATATTACATTACATTAACTAATATTAGCTCACTTAAGTATTCATTTTTCTCACTTATGATACATTGATATATATGTGATATATGTTAAATGTATTGTTTTCGTTTTGCACAAAATATATATGTGATATATATTGTTGTGTCATGCAAGGTTACACATGCAACATGTTTGTATGAGACTCATACCATACTAGCTTAATGCTAGGGTTTTATTAGTTTTAAGTAATTCAAACATTTGGAATTGGTCATGGATGAGCTTGGAGAAGCTGGTAGAACATTGAATTAGTCCACTTGTTTGTCTAGCTTAAGATATTTGTTAACCCAACTCTTAACCTTTAGCTTTGGTTTATTCTCTACAAGGGTTTGTCATGGCATATACCAACCATTGTTGCATTTCTAACCTCATGAGATTATTTCTCTTCATCGCTTTCATTTTTATTTTTTTCTTGCTTTTTGATGCTCTCTTGATTTTCATGAAGTGATGAAATTGAGTGAGAAAATAAAAACTAAAGTGAGTCCACTTCCTACTTCATCATCCTCTACTATTAGCCATTTAGTTTAGGGTGTTTTCTTCACTAATTACACCATTCGTGAAGAGGTAGCATGAATTCGAGTCTCCTCAACGTAGATCATATTCGGCCTCGAAGACATTGAGCAAGGTTGTTCTTTTCTTCAAGTGAACCCTATCTAGAGTCCGGGTGTTCACTATTCGCAGCGAAGGGACTACATCCTGGAGCTTTAAAAGTGAAGGACCGGTCTACAAAGGTTGTATTCCGCATTCACTTTGTATGTAAAGTTGTTTACATATCATTTCGTTTAAAACTCTAGTTAAGATTCTAGGGTTATGGTTCTTTAGAACGACAAAAATTTAAAAACGGCATGGACGATGCCTTCCGAAACCGTGCTGCCGCGCTAAGAAACCCTACAAACTCTGTTTCTTTATTTGATCACTGTACTTGCTCCAGATTAGCCTGCACACTTGCACACAAAAAATATCAAAAATAAGAAGTTATTTTATATATATATATATACACAAAAAATATTAACCTGAATAACAAGAAAGAACTACGTTACCGTCTCTCCGGCAACGACGCCATTTGATTGTTGCAGAAACTCGCATTCCACTTGTTCTGTTTGTTCTACTTACTGCAATCAAGACGGTGTCGCTTTACAGCTAGCCGGTTGAGCACGGGTCGATCCGCAGGGAGATGGTTGTATGTCCATTCTGTTGGGTTACGGCAGCGCCCTGGCTGTCAATCCATGGTCAAATACGGAACAAAAACTTTTCAAACTTGGCGCTACCACCACCAATTACCCGGATCGTGCCATTAAGCCTATACTAGCAAATTGTAAAGTGAGTTTAGAGATTATACTGATCGATCTATGTCCTTCGGTCTTCAATCTCTGTGCCTAGCTCCTCGCCGACATGTCCAAGGTGAAGTAGAGATAATGTGTCATTACTTTGTCTCATAACACTCTAGGATTCTCAACACATGAGAGGGATAGAGTGGAGGTTGAAGAAGAAGCCATTGATGGAAGTTGTGAGTTCAAGAAAAAGCTAGTGAAGAAAATGAGCTTGCTTATTGTGTGAGATAATTGTGAGAGATCTAATAATAATCTCAAGACCAAACCCTTGCCCTCATGTGGCTGCCTTCTCTCTCTTCATATCTTAATCCCACACAATAATCAATCAAGAGAAAAGACATGGCACAAGAAAACACACCATGAGTCACCAAAATTGCACATGCCATATTTAATGCTCTTGAATAAAACTTGCACTCATAATTTCCACATAATAAACATTAATCCAAATGTTTAAAACAACAAATAGAATGGCATCTTCTAAAGTAAACACATGACGGATCACAAGAATACCCCTCATCTGTATATACATATCTGCATCCGTATTCCGACTGAATAAGAATACAATGAGATGAAAATAATCCAACAATCTAATACTAGGATCCAGCTTAAACTAAAGCCCACTAGTATGATCCGTCTGATAATGATCCGTGCACAAGTGCACGTAAATGATCGAACCATGCCATAAAACCATACGGCCTCTACAACGTTTCGCCCGAACTTGGGAAACTTTCTTTGGGGGACTCTAAAGACTCGTCAATACGCTGGCAGTGGGTTTAACCACAAGCACGTCAGTGGCACTAGCTGTACGTAACGGCTTCCCATGTATTGAGTGAAAAGGAAGCTGATGAGCGAACTCATCCTGAAACCCTACTGAGACTATCTGTGACAATCTCCGTACAGTACGGTCTGTTCGTCTATGAGTATCGCATATCGGGCCTAGGGCGATGGTAAATGTCAGACCCCCAGTAGTGGTATAAGTCGTGTCGGAGTGTAGCCCAGAACACCATGGGAAACTACTGGAATACCTACCAGTAAATCTCACTTGCCTTGGCCAAGGACTTTGTGTAATGGCTCTCATAAACACAGCGCGATATCAACCCCCAATACTGGGAGAGATGAATCCTATCTAATCGCCATTGCCTCCAAGTGCTTTGGGACTGCACCCAACTACTAACTGTTTGCACGACTCTTTTGAGCCGTGGAAGGGCAGCAATCAAAGAACACTGGGAACACACTTGAGGCGAAGTAGCAGTGTCAAGTCAACGGACTAACCTGTACTCATGTCACCTAGGAACTGCTACCTGACGATAGGCATAATACCAACTAGCAGTAACCTTACGAGTCCGTCCGGTGTACTCATAACCCAATGAGCACCTGTATACATCTTAGGTGAACCAACTAACACCAATGGATTGTGAAACCAGCCACCGCCCCTCGTCGGGGTCTCGATCTGTATACACTAGTCTACTCATGGAGTATCGATGCCCTGTCTTGAAACTTTCACGACTAGGGACATTTTAAGGATGTGCTTATAGACCACCCAACTCTCACGTATATGATCGCCATCATACTGCTGGTAGTCAAGCAAGAATCCTACGGACTCTATCAATGTGTAATAGTGATTTGTAATGTCAACTAAAGAATGTACACGATGATAAAGACAAACCAGATAGTATACTATCATCTCGAGTAAGACTGTCCTACTGGTATAGGTCCTCCCTCAATCATTGCAATCACGTGCCTGCGATCCAATAATTGACTTTGAGGGAACTATAGTCAAAAATCTCCCACTTGCACTTAAGGCTAATTATTGCGATGTCGCATACTCACAGCTCGTGTGATACCGAACACTCTACTCCTCTACTAATCAGTTTCACAAAGCTCGTTTGTGAAACTATTGCTTTCAAGAAATCGCCTCAGTGAGTTGTTACGCTCTGAAATTTTTTTCTTTGTCTCTTTTTATCTCAAGTTCGCGGAGATAACCATCTCCCGAAATGAGCAATACCTGTTTTAGAATATGTCTGGATATCTAATGGGATCCAGTTCACAAATGAACTACAAATCCAGCAAATTTCTTAGACTAGATCGTCAACTGAATTTAATCAGTATCCTGCGCCATGCCTCCCTTATTATCCACTTGGATCATCTGTCCAAATTACTTCCCCTCACAGAGGAAAGTCTATAACTCTAACAATCACTCTGTCAACCAGGTCACCTTGAAAGCCTGGAATAACAACCATTTCCCAAAGGAGGCTGCCATTATCATATCCCTAGAACATCCAATTATGTTCATAAAACTGCTTCCCAACGTTTCTCCAGGATTGGATTGATATATCAACTTATTGCATCTAGTGCAAAAACAACATCTGGTGTGGTACTTGACATCTCATGACTGACTCAATTGACTAAGCATGTGATATGTCAATCATGCACATCCCTCTCCCCTTTAGTCTGTAAGACACCTTTAGAGAGGGTGACTCCATCACCTGCAGGTACACTACCATGATAGAAGTCGTCCATTCTAAAACACCTTTAGAATACTGTCTAAGTACCCAGATTGGGACACTACCAAATCTAGATCTAAAATCATAGACCTAGTAACCAGAATGCCTTATATAATATCCAAATCCTATGTGGAGAAACCACTGTTTGACAAACATAATATAACCGATCATAGTATATGAATTTCACTTCCTACAAGGTGTATGTCATCCAAATACCAGGACATCACACCCTACTACCTTTTTAACAGATCCTTCTCCTATTCTGATGAAGTCAAAGCTCATGACTGTCACATAAAAAAATAGATGATCTATCTCCGCTATATCTGCTTCAGTCTACAAATAGACATAAGCTACTTTTCCACTATACTTCCGCTGCTCCTACTGACTATAACAACCCTCTGGCAGAATCATATACATGTGCACTTCTAAAGCTAGTTTAGAACGACGCTATACTCATCCTTCTGTCGGGTCTCATAGTCTAGAACAATAGTAGTGTCAAGTCTGGGTAAACAAGAACCTCCATGTCACCGTCTTTGAGGATGCCGAAGTACCTCTCGGGCTTCTGAGCTTACCCACCATATCTGCGAAGTGGCTAATGGAATGTCAAAGATGATTGAATCTTTAGGTCCTATTAAATTTTCTGTAATCGTTTGTGGTTCAGGAATCTCTTCCAGTTCTACCATACTCCCACTACTGTTTTCTGAAAAAGTCCATTTTACTAAAACTGTGGCGAGTCAAGAACAATATCACTATTGATCTTCCAGATGGTAGAAAGTTATCCCTCGTCATAGCCAGGGTTAACGCATAAACTGCCATTACAGAAACGTGCCTTGAGTTATCCAGAGTCTGGTTTTAAGTATAAGCCGGAAAACTCCATATACCTTAACATCGTTAAGATATGAGCCATTCTATATACAATATAGAAATAGAGGCACTGATTTAATTGGAACAAAATTCAAATCATGCAGTTGTCTCCAATGCATGTCAACTAAATGGAAGGAGGTCGATCAGCATTACTCAATTTAGCAGTGCATCCAGATATGAGTAACCTGAAAGAGAAGCAAATTCTCTAAACCATTACTATCAACTGAATACCAAACACAAGTATATACTTCTTCGATCACCTTGAAGAATCCTAATACTTGCAACACATGGTTCTCTACTTTATTCTTGTACCTATAACTTCTCAAAACTTGGACCTTATATTTCTACGAAACACTTGTCTAGAACTTGAGAAGTCACAAGTAAATGGAATATAGTATGGGGACCAACCCTTTTGTCCTAATGGACATTGGACAACATACAATACTTTGTATAAGTCCCCTGAGTTGAATAACTCAAACCCTGTGCATCATAGGTTGAAAACTGTACTATGGTTATGAAGAATTACACCGCTGTTTAATGCTCCTTACCTAACCATCAACTAATATAGGTAAATATCATGGACATAATTTCAAAAAGTTATATCTCACTTTATAAAATAAACGTACAAATATATCAGTTTGAAATTGGTGCATAACAACGGATATTCAAAACCAAATATTTGCCGTCTGGGTTTCCTTTGAGCCACAAGTGAAACCCGACATTCCCCTGGTCGTGTGGATAGCCTGTGTAATGAAAACCTAGACCCCTACGAGTGCGGCAAGTTACCCGCCAAAACCAGAAGCGAGGCAGCCCCCTTCAACAAACTGAATGGGCTACCCAGCACTTCACGGAATCAGGTAACTTGAGCACCCCTCCTTGGGTCAACCTGTACCCCCACAAGTGCGGTGAATAGCCCGCCAATTCTGGAGTGAGGCCCCCTCCTTCTCAACGCCATGAGATGCGGGCCTGTTGCCCTCTAGAACCCGGTTATCCGTGCACTCCACCGCGGGGTAATCCTATTATAGAAAAGAAAATATGTACAACGGGTATATCGACCTCAACCCGGTCGTGCCCCAAAATAATAATATACAAACAGGCAGTGACGGCAGTCCACATGTCGGACGCTTTCCCCGCGATATCAAATGTATAAATAAAACTAAACTATACTAACATTGCACCTAAGCTATCCACCACTACAAATCCGCAACATCACAGCACACCACAGAACATCAACGTGAATGTCACGTTCGCAAACCCGTCTAAAAGAACTATAGCAATTAGACAAGTTGTACCGATAAAATGACATTCATGGTCATAGATAGAAATGTATGTACTGAAAAATATACATTTAAAATTTCGATCGACTAAACTTTTCCAAATAGGCCCCAAATGCAAATCCAGCACTCAAACAAATCTAGGCCAAAACTATATATCACAAAATTCTTATTTTCATGAACTAGAGCCCCAGAAAATTTTTGGGGTACTGTAGCCCAAAAAGCACGGCGGAAGGGCCGCAAAATGCGACATTTTACTCCGGTTCCGCGGCGGAATTTTGGAGTTAGGTCTCCAAATTTTTTCTGTAGCTATAGTTTTGCCTGCACATAATTCTAAGATACCCAAAAAAAATTTAGAACAACTTTGAAAATTGACAGCAAGCACATGAACATAGATTCGTGATTCGAAAAAATTTGTCAATCGAGATTTTAACCTTGTGCAAACTAGTTAGTAGGGTTAATGGGTTGGCTCTGATACCATGTTGGCTTACGGCAGCGCCTCGGCCATCAATCCATGGCCAAATGCGGAATAAAAACTTTTCAAACTTGGCGCTACCACAACCAATTACCCGGATCGTGCCATTAACCCTATACTAGCAAATTGTAAAGTGAGTTTAGAGATTATACTGATCGATCTATGTCCTTCGGTCTTCAATCTCTGCGCCTAGCTCCTCGCCGGCTGCCCCGACGAATTTCGCTCTCCGATCTCGCTCGTCGAAGTGGCTCCACGTCGAGGATTCTTTATACGGGCTCCCGCTTCAAACCGAAGCAACTGGAACATGAAGTTTTCTAGCCGACATGTCCAAGGTGAAGTAAAGATAGTGTGTGATTACTTTGTCTCATAACACTCTAGGATTCTCAACACATGAGAGGGATAGAGTGGAGGTTGAAGAAGAAGCCATTGATGCAAGTTGTGAGCTCAAGAAAAAGCTAGTGAAGAAAATAAGCTTGCTTATTGTGTGAGATAATTGTGAGAGATCTAATAATAATCTCAAGACCAAACCCTTGCCCTCATGTAGCTGCCCTCTCTCTCTTCATATCTTAATCCCACACAATAATCAATCAAGAGAAAAGGCATGGCACAAGAAAACACACCATGAGTCACCAAAATTGCACATGCCATATTTAATGCTCTTGAACAAAACTTGCACTCACAATTTCCACATAATAAACATTAATACAAATGTTTAAAACAATAAATAGAATGGAATCTTCTAAAGTAAACTCATGACGGATCACAAGAATACCCCTCATCTGTATATACATACCTGCATCTGTATTCCGACTGAATACGAATACACCGAGACGAAAATGATCCAACAATCAAATATTAGGATCCGGCTTAAACCAAAGCCCACTAGTATGATCCGTCTGATTTTGATCCGTGCACAAGTGAACGTATATGATCGAACCCTGCCATAAAACCATACGGCCTCTACAACGTTTCGCCCGAACTTGGGAAACTTTCTATGGGGGACTCTAAAAACTCGTCAATACGCCGGCAGTGGGTTTAACCACAAGCACGTCAGTGGCACTAGATGTACATAACGGCTGCCCATGTATTGAGTGAAAGGGAAGCTGACGAGTGAACTCATCCTGAACCCTACTGATCCTATCTGTGACAATCTTCGTACAGTCTGGTCTGTTCGT
Organism: Agapanthus africanus; assembly: GCA_030015575.1. Taxonomy (NCBI): domain Eukaryota; kingdom Viridiplantae; phylum Streptophyta; class Magnoliopsida; order Asparagales; family Amaryllidaceae; genus Agapanthus; species Agapanthus africanus. The sequence goes on from JASDDO010000022.1 coordinate 222,340,790, forward strand.
CTATGAGTATCGCATATCGGGCCTACGGGGATGGTAAACGTCAGACTCCCAATAGCGGTATAAGTCGTGTCGGTGTGTAGCCGAGAACACCTTGAGAAACTACTGGAGTACCTACCAGTAAATCTCACTTGCCTTGGCCAAGGACTTTGTGTAATTGCTCTCCTAAACACTGCGTGATATCAACCCCTAATACCGGGAGAGACGAATCCTATCTAACCGCCACTGCCTTCAAGTGCTTCGGGACTGCACCCAACTACTACCTGTTTGCACGACTCCTTTGAGCCGTCGTAGGGTAGCAATCAAAGAACAGTGGGAACACACTTGAGGCAAAGTAGCAGTGTCAAGTCAACGGACTAAGCTGTACTCATGTCACCGGGGAACTGCTACCTGACGATAGGCATAATACCAACTAGCAATACCCCTGCGAGTCTTTCCGGTATACTGATAACCCAATGAGCACCTGTATACTTCTTAGGTGAACCAACTGACACCAATGGCTTGTGAGACCAGCCACCGCCCCTCGTCGGGGTCTCGATCCGTATACACTAGTCTACTCATGGAGTATCGATGCCCTGTCTCAAAACTCCCACGACTAGGGAAAGTTTAAGGATGTACGTATAGACCACCCAACTCTCACATATATGATCGCCATCATACTGCTGGTAGTCAAGCAAGAATCCTATGGGGTCTATGAATGTGTAATAGAGATCTTTAATGTCACCTGAAGCATGTACACGATGATAAAGACAAACCGGATAGCATACTATCATCTCGAGTAAGACCGTCCTACCGGTATAGGTCCCCCCTCAATCATTGCAATCACGTGCCTGCTATCCAATAATTGACTTTGAGGGCAATATAGCCAACACGTTCTTGTCTTAGACGAGTCAATTCAAGAATGTATATGTGTATGTTCAAATCTATCCTATGTGTTCGTATTTATGTTCAAATAAACTTGTTAGGGTTAAGGTTGGTTAATAGAGTTAGGATTAGTCTTGTGCTTTTCTTTTTCCATTCATGAAATGATGTTGGGATAAAATAAAGTAGCGGGGATTAAGAGGACATAGGAATGAGTTTTGCCAGTTTAAGCAAGCTTTCCAATGCTAAATCCATTCCTAGTGGCCCTTGTCCTTCCTCTAGATGTGCTTATTTCCAACCCTAGGCCAAACACCCACAACCATGTATCCAATTAAGTCACAACTACTTGTCAAGTTGTAGTGCTCCCAAAGAACTTCTCGACTAAGCTCGTGGCTATATATCACGTATAGCGCGCCTAAGTGAAGGGGTTGTGTTTGTTTGGTCTAGGTTCATTTTAGAATGTTTGGTGAAGAGAAGCACAAAGGATTTTTTCGTCCCTCATACTAACCTTCCTTAGCCCTTAACAAGTGTGGAAATTATTCACACATATAAATGAAAATAAAAATAACACAAGAAGGAAGCAAAGAAAGAAAGGAAAATGTGGTTTTACAAATGATAGCAAGCTAATTACTTGAGCCCTCATCTAAGCAAGAAACTTCATAGAGTATCATGGCTTGAGAAAAATACGAATAAGAAGAAAAGAAAAAGATAACAAGAAATAACAACAACTACTTAACAACAATAAATAAAATTACACTAGGAATTAAAATTAGAAGACAAGAAAATAAAGATACAAGTTAAATAAAAACCCTCATCTTCATTGATTTTCCACTCAAGAGCTCTCACTACACTTTTATGGAGAATAAATGAAGAAGAAGAATAAATAAATACTAATCTACACTAAATCCTAACAAAGAAGACATCTACAATGGCTCAAAACTAGAGTATTTATAGGCAGTGAGTTGAAACCCGATGGCTAAATTCCAAGCCCATACACAATTACAAAACTACCCCTAAAACACGATCCGGCACTGAGTTGACTCGGCCGCGGAACCGCCGCAAAAATGGCCTATTGGCCGCGGTTCCGCAGCGGTTTGGAGGAGTTGGTTTATCATTTTTTGGGGGATTCCTTGTGTTGCTTTCTTCTTCTGTTCTACAGGTCCCAAATTGCAAAATGGTTCCAATATACCTTCAGATTTCCAACAGTCTAAAATGGCTTCGATTTTAATTCATTTGACCTTTATCTCCTTCGAGCTTCGTGCATCCATAGAATTTTGTGCTTCCCCTCTCGTGCTTTGTGCTCGACCGAGACACGAATGACCACTGTTATTTTTCTTGTCTCTTGAACTAGTAAGCGGCACTGGACGAATGCGGATAACCGGAACCCGGATTTTATCTGTATGTGGCAGATGTTCTGGATTTTGGCGTAATTGTGGAAATTTTGTATGATTTGCATTATTTTGGACTAGAAACCTATGACCTATAAATATATAGTAAACACGGATCAAAAGAACCTGCCTATAAACAAACGAGCAGAAGAATGGGCGGTATTAAGTGCAATATTCTGGTTTGAACACTAGATAGGAGGATCTGCTACCGCGCTAATAGAGATAGGCATGGCTGCTGCGGTCCCTACGGGTCCTGTGGCGCTACTAGGGGCGCTGGTACTGATAGGCGGCACTGATGGTGGTGTTGTGGCGCTAGTAGGAGGGTTGCTGGTAGGGATAGGGGCGCTGATAGTGGTGCTGTGGTGCTTGTATGCGGGGTGCTGGTAGGGATAGGCATCTCTGCTTTGGCTGTTGAGCTCTGGATAACATCATCTAAACGACTTTTCTTATTATGACTCCTGCCATCAGACCCTATATGTATATATCCAAATATTATTTCATTACATATAATCATTAACCACTTTAAAACATTTATTACATGTTTATTCGGTTTATTGGCTGAAGATTCTTAAAATCTTGGCCGTGAAAACAAATTGGCCGATATCATGTCTTACCAATGTATTGATGGACGGCGCAGAGTAGTTTAGATCCTTGGTACATTCAGTAGAAAGAATGAGATGTGTTATCGCGGGATCTTCGTCGTCACTCTCATATTCAGAGTCATTCAACGTCAGTACATTATAATAATCTTTTGGTTTCCAACGACAAACAATACTCCAGTCAACATTCTTCAAATCCTGAGAATAATATATCTGTGTTGCAATTGTGGAAAGATAAAGCTATCATATTGGTAGGTTGTCTGTATGTTGTTTACCAAAGTGAGACCGTATTCATAGATCTTCCTACCCTGGTCAGACTTAGATCATACCATCTGCATTGGAATATATGAAATGGGATATCCTTATGCATGTATGAGGCTGCTATAGCCTCCTCAAGAACACTGTATTAGGGATTTCCTTTGTCATCGACGGTTGCGATGCCGCTATTTTGTGTAATTCTAATACGTTCCATCCTTTTAATCTCAAATTTGTAGCCGGAAACCCCGTACCCATTGTAAAATATTGCTACAATCGTTGGACCCATTAGAAGGTCATGGACATCTCTATCAATCTGCTCTCCACGATTCAATTGTCCATCGACTTCTTGTCTATACCATGCGGTGAAAGTGCGCCTCTGTTCTTCTTCGATTCTATCATCCGAGCACGTCTAGGATTCGATCTCTTGAGTATAGTTTTATGCGCTCTGTTCGTTAATTTAAAGTTATATAAGTTAGATTAAATTTAATTTCGAATGTTTAAATTGATGAAATTAGAAAATCTTATCTTGCATAATTAGCAAAGCATTCACAGTTTAGCAAGATGTACGCATGTACCCTGCCCTGGAGATTATAAGTCATGTTATTTAGTTTTCCTAGTCCAATTGGACCATCAGGCACATGCGGCGGTTTTTTCAGCTTCTTCCTGACATCGTCGTTCAGGAAACGAGCATAGAAAAAAATAACTTCTTCCAAGAGATAATATTCCGTAATCGAACCTTTAGGACGATACTTGTTGTGGATATAGCTTTTTAAGTTAATATATATCTGTTGAAAAAAATGGATATTAATAATTTATGATAATGTTTCGCAATTTAAATGATGCATAATAAACATTTTCATACCTCTCGATGAGATATATCCAACGGTAACACCGAACCACCAATCTTGACCTCGGCTGCCAGATGGACAGACAGGTGAACAATAATGTCGAAAAATGAAGGTGGAAAGATAGATTCCAACTTACATAGGATCAAAGGAATATCTTCTTCGAGGTTTACTATCTAACAGCACAATTGCCGAAAATAGGTGCAAAAGTCGTTAAGCACGAGACCAACATCTGAATTTACCGATGCTCTGATGCATAAAGGAAAGAAGATGTTACATGAGTACTTGGTAATTGTGACTCTTGAGTTCTACGATTTTTCCGTTTTCTACCTGCACCTGTTTGGTAATGTTTGATGAGAAACCGTCGGGAACTTTCAATTCTTTCAACACTCATAAGAACCGCCACTTCTTCTCTTTGTCCTGGTTGTAGATTGCCGTTAGGATCTCATAATAACCCGTTTTACCTGCCACGGGACGAGGCAACAAATTTTTTCTAATTAAAAAAACCATCCAAATCTATCAAATCACGACAGGCATTGAGATTGTCCTTCGTTTTTCCATCCTTATGCAGCAAAAGATTGATGATTGCTTAGAGACGTCCTTCTCGATATGCATGACATCTAAATTATGGCGCAGCGGTAGATCGGACCAGTACGGAAGCTGAAATAAACCACTAAGTTTCTTTTAACCTATTGGGCATGGCTTTGTATCTTTGTTCTGTGTCTTTCTGGATGTGATATTTTGATAAGCTCCCCATTGTTGCAGTATGTCGTTACCAGAAAATGGTTTAGAAGGTCTACCGGTCTCCATCTTGCTATTGAACATTTCTTTATTCCTCCAGAATCTGTGAGTTATAGGCAAGAAATGTCGGTGACTCATATATGTCTCTTTCCAACTAAACTTCAAGCGTACATTACTCGTATGAATATGACAACAAGGGTACACAAGCTTATCTTGAGTTGTCCACCTTGACATCATACCATAGGCAGGAAAATCATTAATTGTCCATAAGAAGCGAACCGCATCTGAAAAAATTGTTTACCTTGTGCATCATAGGTTCTCACGCCAGGTTCCCACATCAACTTTAACTCACCGATCAAGGGTTGAAGGTATGCGTCGATGTTTTTCTCAGGAGACAAGAGACCGTCAATTAGAAGCGCTACCATAAGATAAGACTGCGTCATAGCCCTCAATGGCGGAAGGTTGTATATAGTCATCATAACGGGCCAAGTACTGTGAGTACGCCCGCTACGACCAATCCCAAATGGACTGAAACCGTCGCTCGCAATTCCCAGCCTTACGTTACGAGGGTCTACGCTGAACATAAGATTTTTTTCATCTAAAAGTTTCTATGAGATCGAATCTCTAGGATAACTCATTTTTCCCTCCTCACGGGGCGCTTTATGGGGCAACTACATTTCGGACGCCGTCTCCTCACACATAAATAAACGTTGCAGCCTCGATATTAGTCGAAAATGACAGAGAATATTCATGGGCACATGACTCGACTGAGGGTCTTTCTTAAGATTGAATCATACCGGACATGGGGAAGTTTCTGAGTGTGGCATGTTCATTCCAGAACAAAACGCAATCATTCTCGCTGTTAGTGATATGTATGCCCTAGAGACCATTATTGTATGATATAGTGGATGCTTGGAAATATATATGGAGCACTTTCTTTCTCGACATGATAGTATGGTATCTGGTTTCCTTTATCTTAACATATTCACTGGTATTATTATACCGTCTCTCATATACATGTTGATAAAGCCCTTAGGATGTAAGCTTGAGTACCAGGACTATGGTGCGGATCATACTACTGGGACCTAGGTAGTCCACAAGCACATCCTTTAATAGTTCGTAGTCGAGGGAATATCGAGACATGGCATCGATATTCCAGAGTAGACTAGTGTGTATGGTTCTTGACCCTGTATGGGGCGATGGTTGATCCTATATCCATTGTTGTTTGACATCAAAGATTGTACACAGGTGCTCATTACAGAATGGGTACACCGAACAGGACTCACCGAGAACTCTTAGATGGTACTATACCTATCATCAGATAGCAGTTCTTTTGTGACACTGGTACAGGTTAGTCTGTAGACCCGAGATCGTCATAGAGTCTTGTATGGTTCCCACTGTACTTTGATTTTTCCTCCCTGCCACGGCTCAAAGGAGTCATGCAAACAGGTGGATTTTGGGTACAGTCCTGAGTCACATAGAGGTAATGAGCGATAGGAGGGGTTTCGTCTCTCCCGGTATAGGGAGTTGATGTTGCGATATGCTCAATTGGCTATAACAGTAGGTCCCTGGTCAGGGCTATCGATGAGATTTACTGGTAAGTGTTATCGTAGTTTCTCGAACCGTTATGAGCCATACATCGGCATGACTTATCAAGTTATTGGGGTCTGACGATTCCACCCCCAGACTCGATATGCGACATATCATATGAAAAGACTGGACTGTACGGTAAGTGTTACTTAAAGGCTTCATGGAGAGTATGGACAAGCTTGCTTGTTGATCTTCTAATCGCTCAATACATGGGTAGCTGTTACGTACAGCTAGTACTGCTGATAGCTTGTGGGTGACTGATGTGATCATCACCTACTGCTGGCGTATTGACGAATCTTTAGAGTCTTACACAGAAGTTTCCTAGTTCAAGCGAAACGAAGTAGGACACATATGCTGATATGTGCTAGTGGCCTGATTAAATATGAGTTTGTGATACCGTATTGTAATCTGGCAGTTATCTGATATTGGTCAGGTTATATGTGATATAACCAGATTATCGAATCAAGTGTTGATTTGATAATGTGATATACAGATAAATAATATTAGTCGGTTATATGTGATATAACCGGATTATTAAATCATGTGTTGATTTAATAATATAATACATATTATATTTGATATAATTATATCTTAAACTAATATTATTAGCTCACTAATTATTCTTCATAATATATATATATATATATATATATATATATATGAAGCATGGTAGAATTTCTATTTTGTGAAAATAGAAATGAGGTGGAAAATGGGAGGAATGGTGAAGCATGTCATTGGATATTTGTTTATTCTTCTTATTTCACTATTGAAGCATGGCTTCATTTTATTATTGTAATATATGGATGCTTCAATAATTGAAAAGAGGATAAAGTTGCCATGCTTCACATATTCATTCTAGACTTGTGTTTCATTTCATGAGTTGATTTTTGAGTTTAGCTCTTTTGCTCTCTAGCTTTTACCATTTTCCTCACCTCCACCATCAAGCTCTAAACCCTCACATATGATGTGAATCATAGAGCTTGAGATCCCTAGTGAGCATACAACACCCCTACTTCACCATTCTACACTTGATTAGCAATCAAGTGTAGCGTGTTTCCTTCTTTAAAAAGTATAGCGAAGAGATAGCTTAGATTGCGGAGCTTCGGGTGGATCGTCTTCGGCACGAAGGTCATCGGCGGAAGCTTGCACCTTCTTGAAGTGGAGCCTAGTGGAGTCGCGTGGACTACTACCCGGAGCTTTAGAAGAGAAGGACACGGTGTACAAAGGTTGTATCCTCCTTCTCTTCTGTTAGTTAGTCATATCATCATTGTTAAACCCTAATATTCTATTTAAGATCTTGTTAAGTGTTCATTAGCACCACGAATTTTTCAAAATTGCATGTGTGATGCCTGTTTAAACCACGTCGCGGTGCTAGCAAACACTTTCGTGGTATCAGAGCCAAGCTATAACATTTGGGTAGGTCTTTACGATATTAAAGTATTCGATCGAATTTTCAAAATCCAGATTTATCAAGTTTCTGTCGATTTTTCAAAAGTTGGAATTTTGGTTATTAAAAATATGCAGAAAATCGTGCAGGCTTTTTTTATGGAGCCCCAGAAAATTCAAACCCCTAACCCCTTCAAACCACCGCGGAACCGTGCCCAAATCCTAGTTTGCCCGCGGTTCCGCCGGACTTTTGTGGAGTCATAGGTTGAATTTTTCTGTGTTGCTCCATTGGTAAATTTGGCACATTTTGGATGTTTTTAATGATGCTCTAGTTGTTGAGGTCTCTGCAATTAGTTTGTGTTTGACAAATCGATCGAAATGTTTAACGTTGTATAGATCTTGATGATATGTGATACAATTGTTAGAATCTGGAATAATTAGTTTTGTGAAAACTAGTTAGTATATTATAAATCTAGCCGTTTAGTCTTGTTTGATCGATTGCTATGGTGTTTTGATTCGGATAAAAACTACATCGCAATTGCGTATAGTATGCGATCACTTAGTCGGGAATCTTGTTGAATTATCCGACAGCTTATTGAAAAGAGTTTTCAATTTAAGACTAAAATGTAAGGTTTATAAGTTAGGCATGAAATCCGGAATATGAGTTATTCCGGGTTTACGATGTCTAAGGATATATGGATTCTAATTATTGTAGTTTTTCATTTCTTTTCTGCGACCGTAAGTGTAATATGTGGGGTATCCCAAATCTCATTACTATATATCAAAGGAATTTGAGAAACGCGTATTTACTTACGTTGATGACATGTGATGTTATGTGTTGCTGTAATATGTTTTATTGGATCGTCGTGGTTAAATAGTCGGGGGGTTTTGCGTGAGATGAGAGTTTTTCATTTTCATTCATGTAAAATCTGTATGTAATATTCTTTTATTGGGACACTTCCAGGTTGAGGATGATGTCACCACTGATGTATATTATTTACTTTTCCGCATTAGGATAGACCCAAAGCGGGGAGCATAAGTAACTGGGTTCTAGAGTCCAGTGGGAGACCATCTCGAGGAGTCGAGACCGAGTCTCCTAACTCTAGAATTGGCAGGGTTGCTTGCCACTCTCGTAGGGGTCTAGGGATCTGGGTTTGGCTATTCATCACGACTGTGGAATCCGTATTTTTCATTACTGGCTGAATTTAAAACACGGATCTCCTAGTATATCCAATATTTCATATGTCGACTTCTGCTGCTTGGTTTTGTGATGTGATCATATAACTGTGTGAGAAGAATTCTATATTATATATATGATATATAATAAACGTTACTTATGTTTTGCACTCGCGCTAGTCCAGCCGCTATTCTGCCGTTAGTTAAGTAACCTAACGGTGCATGACGGGGCCCCGTGGCGAATGCGGATGGCATAAGCATACGTTCTATTTTCATTTCTTTTTTGTGATGTTTAGGAAACATTAAATGATGGGACTTCATTAATGAGATTAATGAAAAGAAAAGAAACTTAAATATGTTGTAGAATCAAAAGTTTTTGAAAAAGGTAGCTCTAGTTTTTTCTTTGCATAATGGTATTCCTTGATTAATATCCAGCACCTCATTCGATGAGGAAAGAGTCGAGATCCCTTCATTGGGAGTGACCTTTTTAGCAAAACTAGAAAATGCTACAACCCACTTGATTTATCATCATAGCTTTTGTAGTTTTTACTTTGCATAGTGGTATTCCTTGATGTATATCCAGCACCTCATTCGATGAGGAAAGAGCCGAGATCCCTTCACCGGGAGTGACCTCTTTAGCAAAAGCTAGTAAAAGCTATTCGGTTTGATTTTGAAAACTACTCGATTTTAAAAGCGAAGCTTAAACCACTCCATTTCAAAATCACTGGATTCTATAGCAATATCAAGTTCATTACATTAAAGGTTTTCTTAAAAACCAGCCGTAACCCTCCGTCATTTTAGATAAGTACTATTTAGTATTCGTGCTGCGTTTGTTGACCTCCGTCAAGACGTAGTGTGCGGTAGCTGATTAGTGCTTATCTTCCGCATGTGATGCAATTGGATAGGGTAGTCGTACGACCTTATTGACCTCCGTCAAGGGTCGTGTGGGTGGGTTTAATTCAATCAAGAAAAGAACGGGTTGAACTTGACTAGCGGCCTATGGTTTGTTGACCTCTGTCAAGGTCATAGGAAGCTAGGGGTAAATACTATTATTATGAAATTCAAGTGTTAAAATTTGCAATAAGATTGCATACCTTCTATATGATAGTTGGATCTCGATACCCACTGCGAGTAAGTGTTACTCCTGGGATAGTTTTCCACTTTACAATTAGCCGATCCATTAGGCGTCTAAGAAAGGTGTTAATGGGGTGATGCCCCTGCGGAAATGAGCTTCATTAATTAGTTCCATGCGAAAGCATGGAGAGACTCCCTCGGAGTACCAATACCTGCTTGGCCGAACGATTGGCGAACTTGTACGGTGTAATTAATCCCGGCTAATCTTACCTTTTAGGGTTTGAAGGAGGATTTGATAAAAACCGTGGGAGCCATCTTGATTAGATAAAATAATAACAAATCTAATCTTGCAAAGAGCGTACACAAAGTGATTATCCTTCTCTCTCTCCTGGTAGTGACCAATGACATGCCTTAATCAAGATAATAATATGGATGTATTGACTGCACCCACTTATTATACTGGGCTAGGTTCTGCTCTATCTTATGACTGTCATAAGTTTGAGCAAGGAGTAGGGGAATATACGGATTCACACGCCACCCAATCGAAGAATAAGCATGTTGATGCACGGTCTTTAGGTGCGTTCATAACCGAGAACTGTTTCTCAGTTTGCTCTACGTCCTGGGTATTGGATACCGGATCAGGATCCCATGTATGTAATTTGTTACATGGGCTGAAGAGAGGTAGCGAATTGGGAAATGGTGATAAGCCTCTATCAGTAAGGAATGGTGCAATTGTTGTAGCCAAAGTAGTTGGAAAATATCACCTAGTGTTACCAACTAGTAATACAATGATTCTGAGCGACTGTTATTTCGTACCAAAAATATTGTGAATGTTTTCCTAAATAAAGTGTTGATTGGGTATGGTACGTTATATAACGGTAAATACGTTCTAAATCACAATATAGTTCTACGTATACAGAACACACACAAGAGGAATAGTTCAGAAATGAACGAAGTCTTCTTGTGGCACTGTAGACTAGGTCATATCAATGCAACAAGACTAGCTAAAGTTGCATAAGGATGCATATTTGAATCCGTTCGAATTTACATCTTATGAAACTTGCTAGTCATGTCTCAAAGGAAAGATGAACAAAAATCCATTTACTGGACACGGAGAAAGAGCTACTGAACTCTTAGGACAGATACATAGTGATGTATGCAGTCATATGTCTATACATGCCTGGAATGGTTCCTCGTACTTTATTACATTTATCGATGATCTCTCAAGATTCGGACATGTGTTCCTGTTGAAACACAAATCTGAATCTTTTGAGAAATCCAAGGAATCTAAGTACGGAGTTGAGAACCAGATGGCTAAAAGTATTAAAGTCCTTCGATATGATCGGGGAGGAGAATACTTAGGCATGGAATTCAGAGACTATTTAAAAGAGAATGGTATTCTCTCTCAGCCTACTCGTCTATATACACCACAGAACAACGGAGTATCGGAGCGGAGGAATCACACCCTATTAGATATGGTCCGCTCTATGATGAGTACGGTTGAGTTGTCTATTTCCTTTTAGGGTTATGCACTTGAGATAGCTACATACTTATTGAATAAAGTTCTGACCAAATACGTTGCCTACCACTCCATATGAGATAAGGAATGGGAAAGGACCATCTCTTAAACGAGTTAAGATATGGGTTGTCCGGCCTATGTTAAAAAGCAAATCCGGACAAACTCAAGACAAGGTCAGTTCTGTGCAAGTTTGTAGGATATCATAAACATTCGCGAGGGAATATCTTCTACCACACCGAGGAATAAAAGGTGTTTGTTTCTCGACATGCCACATTTTTAGAAAATGAATTTTTTGTGAAAGAAATCCATGGCAATGAGGTAGAACTGGAAGAAGTTCCAGCAACACAAACTATAACTGACAATTTGGTGGAACCAGAGGATTCAATAGTCCCCAACTAACCTCAGTCACTTCGCTGATTTAGTAGGGTTCCTCATCCACCTGAGAGATACTACGGTTTTTTCATAGACAGTGGGAGCGAGGATTGCATCATGGAAGATGATGACCCAACTAGTTTCGAGCAGGCCATCATAAGTAGAGACTCTGTGAAATGGCTGGATGCTATGCAATTAGAGATGGAATCCATATACACCAACAAAGTATGGACTTTGGAAGTGGCTCCTGAAGGGGCAAAACCCATAGGGAGCAAGTAGATCTTAAGATAATTGTTGTAGATGGAAAAGTTGAGACTTTCAAAGCTAGACTTGTAGCAAAAGGTTTTTGTCAACGACCAGGTGTCAACTATGATGAAACTTTTTCTCCAGTGGCTATGCTTAAGTCCATCAGGATCCTACTTGCCACTGCTGCATACCATGACTATGAAATCTGGCAGTTGCAAGTCAAGACCGTTTTTCTAAATGGTGATTTAGAAGAGAGCGTGTACATGAGACAACCAGAGGGCTTCGTAGACAGTGGGAGCAGCGGAAGCGTGTACAAGCTGCTTAAATCAATCTATGGATTAAAGCAGGCATCGCGGAGATGGAACATCTGTTTTGATGAAGCCGTCAAGAAGTTTGACATCTTCAAAAATGTAGATAAACCATGTTTATATAAGAAGGTCGTAGAGAGTAAGGTTGTCTTCCTCGTATTGTACGTGGATGACATACTCTTGATAGGAAACGATGTTCCTATGCTATAATCTGTCAAGCTCTTCTTATCACACAAGTTCTCCATGAATGATCTAAGTGATTCCTCCTACATCCGGGGGATATAGATCTATAGAGAGAGGTCTAAATGGATGTTGGGATTGTCCCAATCCAGGTACATAGACAACATACTAAAGAGGTTTAGTATGGAAGATTCTAAGCATGGTAATGTACCCGCTTGTTCAGGAACCACTCTCTCCAAAGAGATGTCTCCCAAGACTGATTTGGAGAGGTCTCGCATGTAAGAGATACCCCATGCTTCAGCATTCGGGTCTATCATGTATGTGATCTCATGTACCAGACCGGATGTAGCTTATTCACTAGGTGTAGTGAGTAGGTATCAATCAGATCATGGGGAGCAATATTGGACAGCTGTCAAGAACATTCTTAAGTACTTGAGAAGGACTAAAGAGTTGTTCTTGGTGTATGGTAATGGTGAACTCCAGGTGGAGTCCTTTATCGATTCGAGCTTCCAGAGTAATAAGGATGACAGTAAGTCGGTCTCGGGTTTTATCTTCACCCTCAGTAGAGGGACGGTATATTGGAAGAGTTTCAAGCTAGATACCGTAGTAGACTCGACGATGAAGGCTTAATAGATCGCTACCAACGATGTTGCCATAGAGGCTGTTTGGATGAAGAAGTTCATGAGATGAACTTGGTGAGGTTCTATCCATTGAGCATCCATTACCTGTGTATTGTGATAACAATAGAGTTGTGGTTTTGGCCAAGGAACCCCGGTCCCATCAGTGATCCAGACATATTCTTAAGCGATATCACCTGATCAGGATGGTAGTAGATCGCCGAGAGATCGAGATCAGGAGAGTTGACATTGAGGATAACACAGCGAATCTACTCACCGAGACCCTCCCCCAGATGCTAATCGAGAGACTTTCTGGGATGTTGGGTATGAGATACTACAACAACTCGCCTTAGTGCAAGTGCGAGATTGTTAGTGATATGTATGCCCTAGAGGCCATTATTGTATGATATAGTGGATGCTTGGACATAAATATGGAGAACTTTCTTGCTCGACATGATAGTATGTGTTGGGTTCGCTCAGCACCCTCGCTATGTTTCGGCACGCATCAAGTATGCTATTTAAAAATTTTAGGGTGCCGAGCGAGCCCGACCAAGGATCTAACTAAAGAATTAGGGTTATTATAGCATGTAAATAAAATTACACTAAGTGAAATAGGAATACAACCTTTGTAGATCGGTCCTTCACTTCTAAAGCTCCGTGTAATAGTCCATTTGCTCCAAGTAGTGGTGTACCGGACTCTCATTAGGCTCTACTAGGCGAAAGGAACGAGCTTGCTTAAGGATCTTTGAGGCCGAAGATGATCCACGTCGAAGAATCTCTAACTCAAGCTACCTCTTCACTAATTGACGAATTAGTGAAGCAAACAACCCATACTAAATGGCTAGTTTGGAATAGATTGATGAAGTAGGAATTTTTCTCACTTTAGAAATAATTTTCTCTTTTTCTTTTCACCTCACTAGAAATCAAGAGAAGAAAAGTGAGATGAAGAAAAAGATGAATCAAGATCAAGTCTTGAACCATGGTGTGAAAATATCTCATATATCACTTGTAAAGACATAACCATAGGTAAAGATAATGGTTGGGTTAATAAATATCTAGTGTAAAACAAAATTAGTGGACTAAGTCAAGCCTTCTACATGCTTCCACAAGTATCTTGAGCCATGACATTTTCCACCTAATTTTGATTTATCCCTTAATTATTAATCACCCAAAATATCTTTAGTTAGGTATGAGTCTCATACACCCAGGTCTAATGTATCATCTAGCATGACACAAAAGATAAATACATTATTATTTATCACATATATATTTATGTATTTATAGAAAACAAATTCTTAAGTGAGCTAATATTAGTTAATATATATTAATATATCAAATATATAATTATATATTAAATTATTAAATCGACACTTGATTTAATAATTCGGCTATAGCACATAAAACCGACTAATATCATTTACATGTATATCAAATATACATATAACAAATTATTGAATCAACACTGGATTCAATAATCCGGTTATATCATATATAACCAATATCGTGAGATTAGAATACGGCATCACATACACGTATTAATCTCGGTCCCGCACATATCACATATATGGCCTACTTCGTTTCGCTTGAGCCAGGAAACCTCTGTGTAGGACTCTAAAGACTCGTCAATACGCCGACAGTAGGTGATGATCATATCAGTCACCCACAAGCCGTCAGCGGTTCTAGCTGAACGTAACAGCTACCCTGTTATTGAGCAATCAGAAGATCAACAAGCAAGCTTGTCCATACTCCCGTGAATCCAGTAAGTAACACTACCATACAGTCTGGTCTCTTCGTCTGATATGTTGCATATCGAGTCTGGGGGTGGTAAACGTCAGACCCCAATAACTTGATAAATCATGCCGATGTGAGGCTCATATTGGGTTGAGAAATTTCTGATAACACTTACCAGTGAATCTCAGTATCAGCCCTGGCCAGGGACTTCAAGTTATGGCCAATCGAGCATAGCGCAACATCAACCCCAATACCGGGAGAGATGAAACCCCTCCTATCGCTCATTGCCTCCATGTGACTCGGGAATGTACCCAAAATCCACCTGTTTGCACGCTCACTTGAACTCGATAGGGAGGAAATCAATGCAGAGTGGGAATCACACAACACTCTATGATGAACTCGGGTCTACAGACTAACCTGTACCAGTGTCACCAGAGAACTGCTATCTGACGTTAGGTAAAATACCATCTAGGAGTTCTCGGCGAGTCATGTTCGGTGTACCCATTCTCCAATGAGCACCTGTGTACAATATTTGATGTCAAATACCAATGGATGTGGGATCATCTATCGTCCCATACAGGGTCAAGAAACGTACACACTAGTCTACTATGGAATATCGATGCCCTGTCTCGATATTCCTCGACTAGGAACAATTAAAGGATGAACTTGTAGATTACCCTAGCACCGCTAGTATGATCTGCATCATAGTCCTGGTATTCAAGTACACATCCTAAGGGCTTTATCAACATGTGAGAGAAAAGACAGTATCACAATACTAGTCTACATGTTAAGATAAAGAGTAACTGGATAGCATACTATCATGTCGAGCAAGAAAATCCTCCCTATATATGTCTAAGCTTCCATTATAATATACAATCATGTACAATAATGGCATCTAGGTCATACATACAACAAACAATCTCCCACTTACTCTAAGGCCAATCGTTGTAGATTGCATACCCAACATCCCAAAATCTCTCAAATTGTATCTGGGGTATGGCCTTCGTGAGTGGATCCGCCGTGTTATTCTTCATCTCGACTCTCCTTACCTCAATCGCCCGGAGATCAACTATCTCCCTAATCAGGTGATATTGCCTAAGAATATGTCTGGATCACTGATGTGACCGGGGTTCCTAGGCCTAAGCCACAGCTCCATTGTTATCACAATACACAAGTATTGGATAATAGTAGGAACCACATCAAGTTCATCTCATGAACTTCTTCATCCAGACAGCATCTTTGGAAGTATCGTTGGTAGCGATGTATTTAGCCTTTATCGTTGAGTCTGCTACGGTATCTAGCTTGGAACTCTTCCAACATACCGTCCCTCCATAGAGGGTAAAGGCAAAACTCGAGACCGTCTTATAGTCATCCTTATCACTCTGGAAGCTCGATTCGGTAAAGGACTCGACATGGAATTCACCGTTACCATACACCAAGAACATTTCTTTAGTGCTTCTCAAGTACTTAAGAATGTTCTTCATAACTGTCCAGTGATTCTCCCCAGGATCCGATTGTCACCTACTCACTACACCTAGTGAGTATGATACATCCTCTTAGATCTATCTCTATTGATCTTAATCCCTGGATGTAGGAGGCATCACCCAGATCTTTCATGGGGAAACTTTGATAAGTAGAGTTTGACCGAGTGTAGCATAAGAACATCATTTCCTATCAAGAGTATGTCATCCACGTATAATACGAGTAAGACAAGCTTACTTCCTACAACCTTCTTGTATATACATGGTTCATCTACGTTTTTGATGAAGTCAAAATCTTTGACTGCCACATCAAAACAGATGTTCCAACTTCGCGAGGCCTGCTTTAATTCGTATTTTGATTTAAGCAGCTTGCACACCTTTCCTCTGCTCCCACTGTCTATGAATCCCTCTGGAAGTGTCATATATGCGCTCTCTTCTAAATCCCCATTTAGAAAAGCAGTCCTGACGTCCATCTGCCAGATTTCGTAGTCATGGTATGCAGCGATGGCAAGTAGGATCCGGATGGACTTAAGCATAGCCACTGGAGAAAAAGTTTCATCATAATCCACACCTGGTCATTGACGAAAACCTTTTGCTACAAGTCTAACTTTGAAAGTCTCAATTTTTCTATCTACACCAAGAATCTTTTCAAGATCCACTTACTCCCAATGGGTTTTACCCCTTCAGGAGCAACTTCCAAAATCCATACTTTGTTGGTGTATATGGATTCCATCTCAGATCGCATTACATCCTGCCGTTTCACAGAGTCCCCACTCGTGATGGCCTGCTCAAAACTAGTTGGGTCATCATCTTTCTTGATGAATTCCTCGCTCCCACCATGAATAAGAAAACCGTAGTATCTCTCAGGTGGATGAGGAACCCTACTAGATCTGCGGAGAGGCTGAGGTTGGTCGGGAACTATCGAATCTTTTGGTTCTATCAAATCATCAGCTGTAGTTTGTGTAGCTGGAACTTCTTCCCGTTCTACCTCATGACCACTAATTTCTTCCATAAGAAATTCCTTTTCTAAAAAGGTGGCATTCTGAGAAACAAAACACCTTTTGTTCCTCACAATGGTAGAAAATATATCCTTGTGAATTCTTTGGATATCCTACAAACTTGCAAAGAACTGAGCTTGCCTCGAGCTTGTCTGGATTTTGCGTTTTAACATAAGCCGAACAACCCCATATCTTAACTCGTTTAAGAGATGGTCTCTTTCCATTCCATATCTCATATGGAGTGGTAGACACCGATTTAGTTGGAACTCTATTCAGTAGGTATTCAGCTTCACAAGCGCATAACCCCAAAAGGAAATAGGCAACTCAGCAGTACTCATCATAGAGCGCACCATATCTAATAGGGTGCGATTACTCCGCTCGGATACACCATTGTGCTGTGGTGTATACGGAGGAGTAAGCTGAGACAGAATCCCATTCTCTTTTAAATAATCCAGGAACTCTGTGCTCAAGTATTCTCCTCCCCGATCAGATCGAAGGATTTTAATACTTTTACCCGTTTGGTTCTCTACTTCGCAATTATATTCATTGAATTTCTCAAAAGCTTCAGACTTGTGTTTCAACAGGAACACATGTCCGAATCTTGAGAGATCATAGGTGAATGTAATGAAGTATGAGGAACCATTCCTAGCATGTGTAGACATGGGACTGCATACATCACTATGTATCAGTCCCAAGAGTTCAGTAGCTCTTTCTCCGTGTCTAGTAAATAGAGTTTTGGTCACTTTGCCTTTGAGACATGACGGGCATGTTTCATAAGATGTAAATTCAAACGGGTTCAAATATCCATCCTTATGTAACTTAGCTAGTCGTGACGCATTGATATGACCTAGTCGACATTGCCACAAGAAGGATTCGTTCATTTCTGAACATTTCCTCTTGTATGTGTTCTGTTCGTTAAGAACCGTGTTTTGATTCAGAACGTATAAACTGTTATGTAATGTACCAAACCCAATCAACACTTAATTTAGGTAAATGTTCATAACATTTTTCTCTACTACAAAGTAATATCCTTCTTTATCTAATAAAGAAATCGATATTAAATTGCATATCATAGATGGTACGTAATAACAGTCGTTCAAGATCAATGTATTCTCATTTGGTAATACAAGGCGATATTCACCAACTGTTTTAGTTGCAACACTTGCACCATTCCCTACTAATAGAGAATGATCACCTTTTCCCAGTTCCTTACCTTTCTTTAGCCCACGTAACATATTCCATATGTGGGATCCCGATCCGGTATCTAATACCTAGGACGTAGAGTGTACTGAGAAACAGTTCTCGGTAACGAACGCACCCGAAGAAGATGCATCAATATGCTCATTCCTCGTTCGGGTCGGGTGGGAATCCAGATATTCGCCTATTTCCTGCTCAGACTTATAACAATTATAAGGTAGAGCGAAACCAACGTTCCCAAGCTCAGTATAATAAGCAAGTTCGGTCAATACATCTATATTATTATCTTGATTAAGGCATGACATGGTCGCTACCAGGAGAGAGAGAAGAAAACACTGCGTGCAAGATTAGATGGTTATCATCTTATTTAATCAGGATGGCTCCCACTATTTTTATCAAATCTTCCTTCAAACCCTAAAAGGTAAGACTAGCCCGGATTAATTACACCCTACAAGTTCGTAACCGGTCAGCCGGGCCAGTGTCGGTACTTTAAGGGAGGTTCCCCGTGCTTTCTCACAGACCTAATTAAAATAAACCTCGTTTTCCCAGGGACTTAACCCCATTGACACCTTTCTAAACACCTACTAGATTAGCTAATTGTAAAGTGTAAAACTCTCCCAGGAATAACTCTTACTCGTAGTGGGTATCGGGATCCAACTATCTCATAGAAGGTATGCAATCTCATTGCAAATTTCAACAATTAAAATTCCCGATAATGTTTTGCCCCAAGCGATTTATGACCTTGACAAGGTCAACAAACCATAAACCGCAATTCAAGTTCAACCCTTTCATTTCATGATTGAATTAAACCCCCCCCCCCGCACGACCCTTGACAAGGTCAACAAGGTCGTACGACTACCTTAATCCAATCGCATCAAATGCGTTGCAGATAAGCACTAATCAGCTACCGCACACTACGCCTTGACAAGGTCAACAAACGCAGCACGAATACTAAATAGTCCTTATCTGAAATGACGGAGGGCTACGACAGGTTTTTAAGATAACCTTTTGCGTAATGAACTTGATATCGTTGTAGAATCGAGTGATTTGAAAAGGAGTGATTTAAGCTCCACTTTTAAAATCGAGTTTTTCAAAGTAAACCAAGTGGTTGTAGCATCTGCTAGCTTTTGCTAAAGAGGTCACTTCCAGTGAAGGGATCTAGGCTCTTTCCGCATCGAATGAGGTGCTGGATATTCATCAAGGAATACCACTATGCAAAGCAAGAATTAGTCCTACCAGTTTTGAAAATTTGATTCCACAACATCATTAGGTTTCTTTCCTTTTCATTAATCTCATTAATGAAGTCCCATCATTTATACTTTCTAAGCATCACAGATAAAGAAACGAAAATACAACGTATGCTTATGCCATACGCATTCGCCACGGGCTCCCGTCATGCACCGTTAGGTTAGTTAACTAACGGCAGAGCGGGGGCAGGACTAGCGCGGATGCAAAACATAAGCAACGTTTATTATATATCATATATATAATATAAAGCATTTGTCTCACGCAGTTATATGATCTCATCACAGAACATTGCAGCAGAAGTCAACATATGAAATATTGGATATGATAGGAGGTCCGTGTTTTAAATTAAACCAGTAAAAAACGCGGAATCCGCGGTCGTGATGAATAGACAAACCTACATCCCTAGACCCCTATAAGAACGACAAGCAACCCTACCAATTCTAGAGTTAGGAGACCTGGTCTCGACTCTTCGAGATGGCCTCCTACTGGACTCTAGAACCCGGTTGCTTTTGCTCCCCACCTTGGGTCTTTCCTAATTCGGAAAAGCATATAATATACATCAATAGTGATATCATCCTCAACCCGGAAGTGTCCCAATAAAAGAATATTACATATAATATTTTACATGAATGAAAATGAAAAACTCTCATCTCACGCAAAAACCCCCGGCTATTCAAACACGACGATCCAATATAACATATCACAGCAACACATAACATCACATGTCATCAACGTAAATAAATATACGTATCCCAATTGTCGTTGACATATAGCAACGAAACCGGCGATACACCACATATTACACTTACGGTCGTAGAAAAGAAATAAAAACTACAATAATTAGAATCCGCAACCACCTTAGACATCATAAACCCGAAATATCATATACTTCGGATTTCATGCCTAACCGTACAAAAATTCCTTAGACATCATAAACCCGAAATATCATATATTCCGAATTTCATGCCTAACGTTATAAACCCGGCATTTTAGTCTCCAATTGAAAACACTTTGCAATAACCAGTCGGGAAATTCAACAAGATTCCCAACAAATGATCGAATGCTCGTCGGAAACATTAGAAGACGGCTGCACCCCCGATGCCGTCGACGAAGTGCACTTAGGCGGAACATCGCAGCCACGAGCATCCGAACGGATGCTTTTAGCTACGGGGTTCTCCTACAGTCACTTAGTCGGGGCTATAGCGCATGGCTATCAAGAAGTGTTACCGGGTGAGTGTTCGCGTACTATACGAGATTGTGACGGAGTTTTGATCCGAATCAAAACCCCGTGGCAACCGATCAATAGAGACTAAATTGCTAGATTTACAAAATTCTAATTAAAACTAATTAATGTGGATTCCAAATATTGTATCAAAAATCACAGATATCTAGACGATGTTAAACATTTCGATCGATTTATCAGACACCCAAAATTCCCAGAGTGCTCAACACTTGAGTCACAGTTACAAATACACAGAGAGTGCCTCAAGTACCTACGGACCAACATAAGAACTGTAGGGTTGCTAGGCACACGCACAAGGGTCTACGAGGCATCCACCATGCCCGATTAAAATTTTAGCCGTGCCGAACAACCCGAAGCCGGATCTTTAAACTAGGGTTTAGGAGAAAACTAGCATGTTAAACTCTTTAACACTAAGTGAGAGGGATTACAACCTTTGTAGATCCGTTCCTTCACTTCTTAAGCTCCATGTTGAGGTCCCTTCGCTGCGATCATCGTGTTCTGGACTCTCGAGAGGCTTCACGAAGAGAATGATGCAACCTTGCTTCCGATCTTCGATAACATAGATGATCTACTTTGAAGTTTCGTTAACACAAGCTATCACTCATAAAATAATGTGAACACCCTCATCTAAATGGCAAGGATAGATGAGGATGATGAAGTAGGATTTTTGCTCTCATTTATAATCTTTTTCTCACTCACTTTCATCACAAAAGCAAAACTAGAAAGCTTTTTCAAGAAGGAACTCATGGAACAAGAAGAATGAATGAAGATGATAACGTAATCCTTTTGTGATGAACAATGAAAAAATTATAGTGGTTACAAATCTAACCAAGGGTTAAGCATGAAAGAGTTAACCCTTGTAGAGAGTTAACTAGAGTTAACGGTTTGGATTGGGTTAACATAATATCTCACAAAAATATCAAGCAACCACAAAGTCAAAGCTTCATGAAGCTTCATGGAAGCTTCATGAAGCTTCATGGAAGCTTCAAGCAAAAGCTAACCCTAATCCAAACCCTAATCCATTGTTAAATTTGTAACCCTAACATGTTACAATATTATATATCACATATACAATATTTTTTGTAACAATCGAAAATAATACAATTAACATATATCGCATATATATCAATGTATTATCCCGTGAGAAAATGAATCTTTTAGTGAGCTAATATTAGTTAATGTAATTTAATATATCATATATATTATTATACATTAAATTATCGAATCAACACTTGATCCGACAATCCGGCTATTTCACAAATAACCGACTAATACGATGACCCGGCTATATCACATATACCCGGCCGATATCTCATATCGCGAGAATCCAATACGGTATCACATACCGCATTATCCTCGGTCCCGCACATATCACATATGTGCTCCTACTCCGTTTTTCCTGAGCCTAGAAACCTCTATGTAGGACTCTAAAGAATCGTCAATACGCCGGCAGTAGGTGATGATCATATCAAACACCAACAAGATGCAAGCGGTCAGCTAAACGTAACAGCAACCCAGGTATTGAGCACTCAGAAGATCAACAAGCAAGCCTGTACATTCTCCTGTGAATCCAATCAGTAACACTCCTTTTCAGTCTGGTCTCGTCGTCTGATATGTCGCATATCTCGCCTAGGGGTGGTAAACGTCAGACCCTAGTAGCTCAATAAGTCGTGTCGATATGAGGTCTATAACAGTTCGAGAAACTACTGATAACACTTACCAGTAAATCTCAGCAACCCTGGCCAGGGATTTCCGGTTATAGCCAATCGAACACAGCGCAACATCAACTCCCTATATCGGGAGAGACGAATCCCCTCCTATCGCTCATTGCCTCCATGTGATTCGGGACTGTACCCAAAAGCCACCTTTTTGCACGCCCTCTTGGACGTGGTATGATGGAAATCAAAGCACAGTGGGAATCACACAAGACTCTATGACGATCTCGGGTCAACAGACTACTCTGTACCAGTGTGACCGGAGAACTTCCATCTGACGTAAGGTATAATACCATCTGGGAGTTCTCGGCGAGTCCGTCCAGTGTACCCAGTCTCTACTGAGCACCCGTACACCATCCTTGATGTCAAACACCGATGGATATGGGATCATCCATCGCCCATCATATGGGTCAAGATGCGTATACACTAGTCTACTCTGGTGTATCGATGCCCTGTCTCGATACACCCTCGACTAGGAACAGTTATAGGTTGTACTCGTCGACTACCGTGGCCCCACTAGTATGATCTCATCATAGTCCCAGTAGTCAAGTACATATCCTAAGGGCTTTATCAACATGTAACATAGAGACAATCAGAGTACATGTTAAGATAAAGTACAACCAGATAGCATACTATCATGTCGAGCAAGAAAGTCCTCCCTATACATGTCCTAGCATCCACTACAATATACATCGTATGTACAGTAATGGCCTCTAGGGCATATATATAACTAGCAATCTCCCACTTGCACTAGGGTCATCTGTTGTGGTATCACATACCCAACAATTAGCCACGGTTGAAGTATCTCATACTCAACCATCCCATAAAAGTCTCTACTGGAAAAAAGGCCTTTGTGAGTGGATCCGCGCTGTTGTCCTCTGTGTCTACTCTCCTAACCTCGATCTCCCTGGAGATCAACCATCTCCATCATCAGGTGATACTGCCTAAGAATTATATCTGGATTTCTGATGGGACGGTAGTTCCTTGGCTAAAGCCACAACTCCATTGTCAAACAATGGTAGGAACGAAGTTCATCTCATGAACTTATATATATCCAGACCGCCTCTTTGGTAGCATCCTTGGTAACGATGTATCTTTCCTTTAATCATCTAGTAAGTCACGGTATCTAGCTTGGAACTCCTCCAACATACCGTCCCTCCACTGAGGGTAAAGACAATGCCTGCGACTGACATTCAGTCGTCCTTATCACCCTGGAACCTTTCCAGTGATTCTCCCCAGGATCTATGGATACCATCTCACTACTACTAGTGAGAATCCTAACATCCAATTAGATCTATCTCATAGATCCAAAACCCAGGATTTAGGAGGTATCACTTTGATCCTATATGGAGAATCCTTGTGATAAGCGGAGATTGACCGAGCGTAGCATAGGAAACTCCTTCCCTATCAAGAGTATGTCATCCACATACTCTACGAGGATCACCACCATACTCTCTACTACCTTTTTGTATATACAAGGTCCATCTACCATTTTGATGAAGTCAAACTCTTTGACTACCACATCAAAACAGACGTTCCAACTCCGCGATGCCTGCTTTATCTCATAAAACATCTTGCACACGTTTCCGCTGCTCCCACTGTCTACGAATCCCTCAGGCTGTGTACTTATAGACGCTTTTTTCTAAAACATCATTTAGAAAAGCAGTCATGACACCCAACCGCCAGATATCGTAGTCATGGTATGTAGCCGTGGCAAGTAGGATCTGGATGGACTTAAGCATAGCTTTGAAAGTCTCAACTTTTCCATGTACACCAAGTAATCTTCTCAAGATATACTCGCTCCTGATGGGGATTTAACCCTTCAGATAAAGCAACCAAAGTCCATACTTTGTTGGTGTATAAGGATTCCATCTCAGATCACTAAGCATCCAGCCATTCTTACAGATTCCCACTCCTGATGGCCAGCTCGAAACTAGTTGGGTCATCAACTCATGATGCAATCCTCGCTCCCACTGTCATAGAGAAACCGAAGTATCTCTCAGGTGGGTGAGGAACCCTACTAGATCGGCGGAGAGGCTGAGGTTCGTTGGAAACTATTGAATCCTTTGGTTCTACCAAATCATCAGCTGCAGTTTTTATAGCTGGAACCTTTCCAGTTCTACATAACAGACCTTGCCTCGAGCTTGTCCGGATTTTGCTTTTAGACATAGGCCGGACAACCCCAAATCTTAACAAGCTTAAGATATGGGCTCTTCCCTTTCCATATCACATAT